>CM077312.1:73063337-75463337 GCA_039655065.1 Glossophaga mutica
AAATAAAAAGAGAACCAACTGTATGGGAAAACATATTTGGAAATGATACCTCAGACAAGGGCTTAATCTCCAAAATATATAAAGAACTTACAAGACTCTACTCTAAGAAGACAAGCAACCCAATTAAAAAATGGGCAAATAATTTGAACAGACACTTCTCCAAGGAGGACATACAGAGGATCCAGAGACACATGAAAAGATGCTCGATATCTCTAGCTATCAGAGAGATGCAAATTAAAACTACAATGAGATACCACTTGACACCAGTCAGAATGGCCTTCATAAACAAAGCAACAAACAGCAAGTGTTGGAGAGGTTGTGGAGAAAAGGGGACCCTAGTGCACTGTTGGTGGGTTTGCAGATTGGTACAACCACTGTGGAAAACAGTATGGAATTTTCTAAGAAAACTAAAAATGGACATACCTTTTGACCCAGCAATTCCACTGTCTGGATAATATCCTAAGAATACTGAAACACCAATCCAAAAGAATCTATGCACCCCTATGTTCATAGCAGCACAATTTACAATAGCCAAGTGCTGGAAGCAACCTAGTTGCCCATCAGTTAATGAATGGATCAAAAAACTGTGGTACATTTACACAATGGAATTCTATGCAGCAGAAAGAAAGAAGGAGCTCCTACCCTTTGCGACAGCATGGAAAGAATTGGAGAGTATCATGCTAAGCGAAGTAAGCCAGGCAGTGAAAGACAAATACCATCTGATCTCACCTTTAACAGGAAGCTAATCAACAAAACAAACAAACATGCATAATATAAACAAAGAGACTGAATCTGAGAACAGTCTGACAGTGTCCAGAGTGGGAGGGGAGGGAATTTCAGGGGAAAAGGGGAACAGTTTAGAGCAACAAGTATAGAGGACTCATGGACAAAAACTGTGGGGGGTGGAAATGGGAGGAAGGTGGGGAGGGCTGGAGTGGTGGGCTGGGGCGGGGTAAAAGACAGAAAACTGTACAATATCAACAAATATAAAATACTGATTTAAAACAAATAAATAAAAACTTTTTAACTATGCCTAAAAAAAAAAAAACTCTGAAAAAAAAAAAAAACTCTGCATACCACATGATGCATGAACAGGTGTGTTGTCATGATGAAGCTGCCAATCACCAGTTCCCCACAGCTGCAGCCTTCTGAATCATCAAGATATTTTCCATGGAGGAATGTTCAAGCTTCATGCAAAATTTGATGCAGATTTGTTGCTCTACACACTCACTCATTTTGAATGCAATGGTCACACAGTGCACATGCTCACTCAGTGGTGTCTACCACCCCCACTGACTACTACAGTGAAGTTGTCATTGTTCACACATCACATTCCAGTCTACTCTCCTTGGCCACAAGGTTACATTAATGTTGTGCAAACTGTTCCCATGATATTAACAATGGCTGGACTTTTGCCAGACAGGCCTCGTATATTTTCCAAAAGTCTATCCCCTCCATATCTGAGCTTTTTACAAGAATCACTCTGGCAAATATAATAACAATCAGAAAATGAATGATTCTCATATAATATTACTTCATAGTGATTACTATGAAGGTGAAGGAAAATGTTATCATATCTCAAAGACAAGAATCATTGCTCTAAGATGAAGGAAAGGTTAAGCCTGAGCTTGAAACTGCCACAGCAGACCCTAACTAATGAAGACAGTGGGTACCTCCTCACCAAAACCAAAGCAGTAGCAATAAAACCATCCATTGAGGATTGCAACCCAAGAACAGGAAATATTTATATCTGACAACAGTAAGCCTATTCACAGCAGAATGTAACATGCCACAAGAGGAACAATCATGGCTACATGCATATGGAGAACAGGAAATCACTTCTTATCACGGGAAGCAAAAAGAGTTAACATTCAGACTAGGGCCTGCCAGATGGAATAGATTCTGATAACTGGTGTTGGGCAGGGGAGAACATTCCATGCAAGAAGGAATATACAATCACCACACAAGAGAGCATTGCATGTAAGTGCTGGGTTAATGTGCTGGATTCATTCGTATCTTTTCTCTACCAGTCACTTAGGTAGGTGACCATGGATAAGTTACTTAACTTCCTTAAGATGTACTTTTCTTCTCGGTAAAAAAGGAGATGATGATAGCCACCTGAGGGGGTTATTAAGAGGATCAGATGAGATTATGTTAACTAAATCACTTAGGCCCATGTCTAACAATCAATGCCCAATAAACTACTGCTACTACTAAAAAAAAAAAAAAAAAAAAAAAAATCTGACTATGCAAAAAGTGATGGATTTATTGCTTGTTTGGAAAAATAACAAATCTGGCAATATGGGGATGTATGGCAGCAAGCTGCTAACACCTACTGACCATGCTGACTTAGCCTGCATCACCTTAAAAGAAAAGTTAGTGTCAAAGGAATGCCCACAGTAGCTCATTTAGGAAGTAACATAGAGTAAAACAGGGAAGGAAGGAAAGCCAGTTCAAGAATGTATGCTAGAGTCAGCCACTGCAAACAGTGACTAGTGCTCACTCCCTCAGAGCTTCTAAGGAGTCTTCTGAAATGAGTCTCAGAACTGTCCACCCAGGGAATGGAAGGAGGGAGAATTTATCCAACAAATCCTGACCCCACTGGTCAGGGTTGCCCCAAAGCCATTAATTCTACCCCTTATTCAATTGTTCCAACCTGGGTTATGCATGCATGAGTGCTGCATGATTTCTGGGTGACCCAGTTGTGGATCAGTGGGTACAAAGTGAAATGTGGAAACCAAGCCCATCAGGTTGTACTGGATGAAGCCAGTTAAAGCCCATGCACATTGGTCTCTATGTCAATGGCAGAAGTAATCGTTGAAGCTAAGATGTAAAGAACTGCATGAGTGGTGTTTCATCCAGCCTCTCATATATGTGTTAACTGTCTGGTCCTAATGAGATCTGGGTACAGAAGTTTTGAAATTGCCCATTCTTTCTGCCTTAAACACCCAACCAGCCAATCTCTCTGTCTGTCTCTCTTTCTTTCTCTCTCTGTCTCTCTCTCTCTCACACACACACTAGTGCACACAAAGGCACAGCCACACAGCTGCTGCCTATGAGTCTCCATGTAAGTATGGACACCGTACTAACTTGTCTGGCCTAGGGACAAAGTAGAACTGCAAACAGTTCACATTTTTCTGGCCAGGCTGTGTGCTGGACTGTGTTCAGGACTCCACTACCACATCCCAGCACCTCTGTTACTTTTTCAAATCTGCACAAAGGTGACTTCTTCTTGGCTAACCATGCTACCAGAATGACGAATGACAGGGTAACTTTTGCTAATTTAACCAAAGGTACAATATAGAAAAACAGCCTAGTTAACATCTTAACTTCCACTGACAAAAAAAGCTTGTAAAAGTTCTCTTCTTAACCTAATTCCAGAAACACAGATATATATCTATGGATTTACCTTTGAAATGAATATACCTCTTGAAATATCAACTATCTAGAGAACACGTTTTAATATTATAATGTAAATATAATCAGCCATTTTCCTAATGTAAATTATATGCATATACATATTTACATACACATACCCACACACATACATACATATTACATATAAAAACTCTCTGAGTCTCAATTTTCTTATCAGTTGAATAAGGATAATAATAGCTACCTCACTGAGTTTATATACATACATACCCCACATCATTCACCTTCCCATAAACACAAATTTTAAAACTGCTCTTTAATAAAAATTATAAAATTTTAATTCTCAAATCCTTCAACAGGGAATAATATGGAAGCTGTTTTGTTGATAAAATAAATACTCCCATTGTAAAAAAAAAAAAAAGTGCTTATTACTTTAAGTAGTTGTATTGATCTTGAAAGTTCCAAATGTGTAAACAGAAAAGCCTTACACAGGGGAACTGACATACTTTAAAACTTGAAATATCATGTTATCACTCATTCAGGATGAATGTTTTTCATGTAGCTAACGGTGAAAAATCTTCTTGATGAAGAAGCTATTCAAACTTAGATGCTTGCCTCATGGGAGAAATAAAACTCCCTACAAATTCTGTTTACAAAGAGGACTGGTACCTTACACAGGGACTCATTTCCTTTGAGGGAAAAGCAACTTCTTGATCAGGGGATACAGCTTTTTAACAAAATACCTACAGTGCTAAATCTGTTAAAACTAGCTTAATATTCTGTTCCCATTCTCATGTCAAATAGTGGAAAGCATTTTTGGTGTCAGCTGTAATCTATGGAAAACACAGATTAGATGCAGAATCATGAAGTTAAATTGTATATTTGATTTGTTTAGAGAACATTCTGAGTTTCTGAACATTAAAATTTGTTTAAAAGTCTAATATAAATATGAAATCCAATGCAGACTATCATCAAAAAATCCCATATGTTTTAACAAATGTTTTCAATTATGAGGTTTAATACATTTGTTAACACTGCTTGACAACCCTACAAATCATTCATAAGTTAGGCATATACTCAAATTAATCAAATTAATTTAGGTTTACAGATGGCTCTAAGAATACATTATGATTTCCTCTTCTACCCTTTCCAGTTCTTTCTTATTTTTCTCTTCCTCCATTTCTTCCTAGTCTTCTTCCTCTTCCTTTGTGTTAAAATTCAGTTTTGAAACCTCTCAGTTTTCTCAATTTTAGGTTTAACATAGTAACATCAAAGAGAATGTTTTAGGATTTAGTCATGAATAATAATTTTAAAATGTTTAGAATATGGTGGACCTTCACTAAGTCAGTCTCTTTTGGTATTAAATATAGTTCTTTGGACTGTAACAGAGTAGGGTGAGAAAGGAAAATTTAATTAAATTTTACCAGAAATAAAAATCCCCACTATTAAGAACCAGGCATAGTGTGATGCAGCTGACATGCTGCTTTCATTTTAGTGACAAGTCTAGGATGTGCCAATAGTAATGAGTTATATTTACTGAACATACATGTGTTAAATCAGTTCACCCTCACAATAGCCCTCTAAGGTGGTAGTACAATTACCCCCACTGGACCAGTGTAGAAACCATGGTTCAGGGAGGTCAGCCTGGGTGCTCCAATAGGGGTGCTCATAGTCCATCCTGCGCTGCTTTTTTAAAAATCAAATTTATTATGGTGACATTGTTTAATAAGATTATATAGGTTTTAAGTATAGATTTCTATGACATGTGATCTGTATATTGCATTGTGTGCCCACCACCCATCTTCCATCACCACATATTTGGCTCCCTTTACTCTTTACTAACCACAACCCCTTCCCTCTGTTAACCACCATACTGTTGTTTGAGTCTATGAGCTTCAGTTTTATATCCCACATATGGGTGAAATCATGTGGTTCTTAGCTTTTTCTGTCTTATTTTGCTTAGCATAATATTCTCAAGGTCCACTCATGTTTTTGCAAATGGCAGTATTTCATCTTTTCTTATGTCTGAGTAGTATTTCATTGTATACGTGTACCACAAATTGCCAACAAAACAAAAGGCAACCAACCAAGTAGGAGATTATATTTGCAAACAATAGCTCTGACAAGGGGTCAATATCCAAAATATATAAAGAACTCATACAACTCAACACCAAATAAACAAACAATCCAATTCAAAAATGGGCAAAGAACCTGAACAAACACTTTTCCCAAGAAGACAGACAAATGGCCAACAGGTATAAGAAAAGATGCTCAACTTCACTAGCTATTAGAAAAATGCAAATCAAAACTAGAATGAGATACCAACTCATACCTATTACAATGGCTATTACCAACAAGACAAGTAATAACAAGTGTTGGAGAGGTTGTGGAGAAAAGGGAGCTCTCATTCGCTGCTGGTGGGAATGCATTACCTTTATGTAATTAGGAAGGAAGGCACTCTGTGGGCCACCATGAGCCAGGAATGGAGGCAGGGTTATAGGCTCAACTTTTGTTAATAGGGGGCTCTGTGAATGAAGACCCTGAGTAAGCCTCCCCCAACTTCCCAGCAATGTAAATGCCCATTTAGGCCTCCAAAGTATTTGAATAAACTTATATGTCCAATTACAGTAGTTCGGAGGATCACTTGGGATTTCAGCCCAAAACCTTTTCTTCTAGAGCAATCTTAATGTTTAGCAAATGATGCTAGTATGCTAGTCCTGAATATGCATGAAGGACACCAAAGCCAGAACTGAGCATATGTTCAGACCACATCTTTCCAGGTCCTCCTAAAAGTGACCAGTTAATTGCTGCTTTCTTGTCATGATAGAGAACCAAGTTGTCTTGTTTTTTAGAAGACATAACCAGGGTCTATGGAAATATATTGAAATCATGCTATGAATATCTGATTTAGAGATTAACTTGACAATCTCATAACTGAGATTGTCATGAGTATAAGATTTTTAAGACATATTTCTAAATTGTATAAGATATTCTGCTTCAAATAGTCTGTCTAAAGTAAAATTCCATAAAATAAACCCTGTTCAACTTGAATGACACAAGATAATAATTTATCACACAAAAAGAAAAATCAAAAAAGTTGGAACAATAACAAGAAATCTTGGAAGTGGAGATTTTCTACTGTTAGGTCCTAAATTCTTCAGTCTGTGAATTGATATTTAATGTGCAACTTTCTACATTACTAAGAACCCTGCAATTAAAGGTTGATTAGCTAAAATGTTTTTCATGTTTGTGTAAAACAGAGATAAAACCAACGTTGAATAGAGCAACGCATACAGGGTGGGGCAAAAGTAGTTTACAGTTGTGAGTGGGTGAAACAGGGCTTGTTTTATTATTTATTAACTATTATATTATTTTCCATATTAACAATTCTAAACCTACTTTTGCCCTACCCTGTACTTAATAATGGCCTCATAGTTACTGAGGCTGTCCATATTCAAGATAATTCTTTAGTGAGAAAATAGGCACCACAAAAACATTGGGATACATTAGGACAGATAATATTACGTAATAGTTATTCCTATAACTTTGCTTCATATATACTAGCAGATTTATGGACCTTTATATATTTTTTCTTTAATTAATAGGCTTTATCTTTAGATCAGTTTTGGCTTACAGAAAAACTGAGCAGAAAATGCAGTTCCCATACTCCCTGTTTCCACCCTACCCCCTGTCATAGTTTCCCATATTATTAACATCTTGTATTGGTGTGGTATATTTGTTAAAATGAACCAATATTGATAGATTGATATTAACTAAAGTGAATTGTTCACATTAAAGTACACTCTTTGTGCTATACAGTTCTGAGATTTCCCAAATTTATATATCCACACTTAGAGTACCATACAGAATATTTTGTTGCCCTGAAAAAGTCCTGTACTCCACCTGTCTTCCCTTCCCCTGCCCAATCACTGACAACTTTTGATGTATATTACTCTTTGTATAGTTTCTCCTTTTCTAGAATTTGATATGTTTTTTATCATACAATATGTAGTGTTTTCAGACTGGGTGCTTTCACTTAGCAATGTGCACTTAAGGTTAAGTTTTGTCCATGTCAGTTCACGATGCAATACCTCATTTCTTTTTATTGCTGAATAAGATTCCACCGTATGGACTCTACTCTAGTTTTCTTATCTATTCACCTATTGGAAATCATTGTTTCCAATTTTGGTAATTATGAATAAAGCTACAATAAATACTTGTGGGCAAGTTTTTGTATGAACTTGAGTTTTTAACTCATTTGTATAAATACCTAGATGCGTGATTGCTAGATTGTATGCTAATACTACATTTAGCTTTGTAAGAAACTGACAAACTGTCTTCCAACATGGCTGTACAATTTTGCATTCCTAACAGCAATGAATCAGAGTTTCTGTTGTTCCACATCATTGCCCACATCTGATGTTGTCAGTGTTTTGTATTTTAACTATTTTAATAGATATATAATGGTATCCTATTGTTTTTTAATTTGTAATTCTCTAATGGCAAATGATTACCTTGACTAATAGAGAAATAAACTGTATGCAGAATGAAGAAATAGACTAATTACTGGGCTTTCCAAGCTAGGTTACTCCGAAGCAGGGCTGTAGAATAAAAACAGTGAGTTTTCTTTTGACTTTGGCTTTGAAACAATATGATCATAATATGGAGAATTTTTCAAAGTTTATATTATTTTTTCAGCTATATCTTTAAGAATTTTACAATTGTAGTCTCAAAATTATAACTTCCTCTTATCCCTTATAGATCCAAACCATTTATCTATACTCCTTTGCCCTATTTATTCCAGATGAAAATTTTGTTAAGTCCTCCATTAAGATGACATCTCAGGGGAAGACTTGGGAATTGAGAGAACACAGTAATGAATCTTTCCTAGATTTCATGAGATATCAATATCTGTATTAGATTCTAGGGCAGGGGTAAGCAAACTACATCTTGCAGGCCAAATCCAGACTGCCACCTGTTTCTATGTGGCTCATGAGCCAGTCTTATGTGGTTTTTATCAATGAATATTTGCAATCAGTTTGAGGAGAGGAACACTAACTCTAAACTACAATTAAGCAAAATGTTACTCACTCCCAAATAATTTCATCATTCTCACTAGAGAATGACCTTTCTTCTTATGTTGTACTTAATATTTTAAATTTTTATATTCAATTATTATTATATTTTGAATTTCCTCAATAAAAAATTTGTGAAAATTTGTCTTTCCCCTTATTTTATAAGTACCTGTGTAGTATCTTCAAGTTTGCTTCTTGAAAAGAGGCACAAAGCTTAAAATGTTTGTTCTCTTGTACTTTATGAACAATGCCTGTTGATTCTGTTCTAGAATATTCACATTTTTTAAAAAAAATGCTTTCACCCTGACTGGTGTGTGTCAGTGGGTTGGGGATCAATCCACAAACCAAAATGTCACCTGTTCCATTCCCGGTCAGGGCACATGCCTGGGTTGCAAGTCAAGTCCCCAGTTAGGGGCTTGCGAAAGGCAACTGACCGATGTTTCTCTCACATATTGATGTTTCTCTTCCTTTCTTTCTCCCTTTCCCTCTCTCTAAAAGTAAATAAATAAAATCTTTAAAAAAATTATTTTTCTCTTCATTTTTTCTTTTAATAAATTTCCTTCATTACTGTATTTTTATGTTCTTAAATACACAGCTAGCATGATCTAGAGCTAATGAAACAGTTTGGAAAAAGTCTAGTCCTGCGCTTCTTAAAAGGAAAGCTGTCTGTGGAGCAGAAAAGAGAATCTGGAGAGATGGTAGTAGTATCATCTGAACTTGGCCCCACTTTGGTAACTACAAAAGTCCCCATCTATTTTTCTTTGTTATCATCTTTGCTTCCCATGTTGGTCAGCACTGCTGCAGTGGAAAAGGCTCTGCTGTCAGATAAAGCTGTCACATGCCAGCTTTTTGACTCTGGGAAATTGCTTATGCTTTTTGTATTTTATGGTTTTTAAATTTTTGTTCTGTTTTGTTTTAAATTCTAAAAAAAGGAGTTGTTTTAGTAACTAAATGATATAAGATTCTCATCACACATAAAAGAAGCTCATAAATTTGTGTAGTTCTAGTGCCTTAGGTCCTAGTAGGAATTAAATGTTTCCTCCCTCCATCCTCCCCTCCCACCTTGCTTCCTTCTCTCCCTCTATCCATCCATTTGTGTGTGTGTGTGTGTGTGTGTGTGTGTGTGTGTGTGTGTGTGTTGTGTATTCATAGGCAGAAATGAGAAGAACTGGAATGATAGTTCTGTGATGCCTCCTGACTTAGAGAAGACTAACTCAGCAAGTGATAGATTGCAGCAGCTCAGAAAAGGAAAGGAAGTTAACAGCCTTAGGGCCTGGGAACTTGAAGTAAGAGAGAGAAAAGACTCTGAAAGATAATCTGCACTGAGAAGTGATGCTCTCCAACTCTGCCTCCCTCTGCACTTTCGTTCCATTCACTCCTGAATGCTACAGGATTTTGTTGGTAGCTAAATTTAATTGTGTAAGCCTCTTTAATCCCATTTACAATCACAACATTAAGACTAAGACATTTGAGTAAAAACGTCCTAACAGAACAGAGCCCAGAAAATGAGTATCTCATGACATTTGTAAATAAAATGCATTCTCACTCTGACAGTAGTTAGCAGAGTTCAATTCAGCATCAGAATTCTAACTTTTAGGACTCTTAATAAGATGTGATTTGTTTTCATCTTTTTTTCATGACTGCTACAATATTCTGTATCCTCAGGATGCATTTAATATAGAAAGATTTTTATTAAGATTCAAGAAGTGAACTGATCTTGTTCTCCAAGAATAAGAATCAGTAACCTTTAATTCTTACAGACATATAGAAAAGACATCATCTCTGAGGTTTCTCCAGAAATATCTACACTTTGGATGAAGAAGAGAATGCAATGTACTTAGAGTGGAAAAATGAAAATGGTGAGACAAGGTTTATGTTCTGCCAAATAGAATATGGTCCCAAGGAGCTTCCATTTTCCAGGCTTTGCGCTTAGAGCCCTTTGTGTCTGGTTTATGATTCTGGCTCCCTTCAACCCAATGTCAGCCTACTGAAGGATACCCGAGAGGAGAGCTATATGCTCAAATAACCATCTTGCTGCTAAGGTACATACTCTCCTGTGAGCATTTTTATTTTTCTTCCATTTATACTTCTAACAAAAACTTTATTGATTGAACAGAACTGGTTCAATGAGGGCTGACCTGTTTTATGAACATCAATTCCTGCAATTTTGTTTGAAAAATGTGAGGACACTTAGAATTCAGCAATTGTGTCATGTCCTCTTTGACAATCTTAACTTATTTAAGTTCTTCCAATACTGAGGATTCAATTTGTTATTAAACACATCAACTTTCATAATTAGAGTGTATGGAATGTAAACTAGCAAAGAAGTCACATTTTACATGTTTTTTATTATTGGGAAAATTGTTTAATATGTGCTCTACCAAAAATAAAGTTGAAAATAAAAAAATACAGAAAGATAATTAATAAACCAGACTTTCAGGACATCAGAAATTCTTAGTATTTTATAAGCATCAATAACTTCAGAACTATAAGGTACAGCCTTATATAATTTGAAAGTTCAATTGGATAAATTTATTTAATTTTTATACAGTTTTGTGATTCAGAATTTAAATTTTTGGTTTCAGTACCTTTTAAAAAGTCAAATGTTGAGTGAAACAAACAAAAATAATAAAATAAACAATGAATGCAAATATTTAAAATTAATTAATGTAAAACAAAAATTAATGTAAAAGAAGTTTGTATAATTATACATTCATACATCTATGTAGAATTTCTATTTCTGAAATTTTTAAAGCTTTAAACTACACAAAAGTTTTTTGGGACATCCCTATTTATTCCAAAAGTCCAAGGACCCCCCTCATCATGCCATATGGTACTATATATTAGGACTTAGAATTAAATTGGAATGGGCTTTCTCTTAAAGTGATAAAAACTTATACAAAGTTATTATGATAGAGCACATAAATTCTCATAAAAGACATTTGGACAACATAAACTTAATGTACTTTGACAAATACATGAAATTATGTCTTATAATAGAATTAGGCTTCTGAGTTGCTAAATCTGAAACAGGTTATTTAAAAGGCACTAAGGTAGTTTTGATTTACATAAAATGATCCTTCAGGTGTAATATGTATACCTGCATAATTTTTGCACACATGTACATCCTTACATAATTGTTTAACTGGAGGATTGCTTGACTTTATTATTAGTTTAGTGAAGCAGTAAGAAAGAAGCATGCAAACCACAGGTATACTACAAGGACACTGCCATGATTTTAAGCACATCCTTCCAACCTGTTAATAACTTTGATCCCTGGTGATCATTTACTCTGGCTTCAAGTTATTAAAAGCATCTCCAACATGTAGCGCACATGATGTTGTTTTTAATCCTTGTGTATAACAGATTTTACATGGAAGAAAATGTTGGCAAATATTTTATAGACTATGAAATCTTGACAGTTAGATAAATGTTAGTGTGCAGCAATTTCCTTCTCATCCTTATAATAACAAGGCTTTAAAGGCAATATTTTGATTACCTTAGAATTCTCAAAGTTCTCTACATTTGAAAAGAAATGGGAAATGCCACTTGTAATAATATTTTAATTTTAAACTTGCTAGGAGTTACGCAGTTATAAAGGTAACTACCATTTACAGTCTTTAAAAGATGCTTTGCGGCAGACAGCCAGAGGGAAAACAAAGACTAGATGACAGTTTTAATGTTAAGCATCATTTAAAATCATTTAATGCTTACAAGAAAATGATGATATTCAGGTTGTTCCTGCATATAGTCAAAACAACTGGTCAATTTGTTGAATAGTCAAACTGCACAGTGAATGCTGTGTGGCTGAAAAGGAGAAGGGCACAGCCAAGGTTTTCATCTGTGCTTGGATTCTAAGCCAGTGTCAGGAGGAATTTATGACTTGTGTCACTTTCTTAAATCATGCTGCAGATTATCATCCCTCTGCTCAGAGTGATGTTTCTTCACTGCAATCCCTCAGTTACTCATCTAGAAAAAAATATAAACTATTTAATTTGGTATCATGAATTTGCCCCTCCTGAAAGCAGATTAGCACATGGAAGCTTTAATTTCAAGGGCTCTTGAGATCTACCGCTATATAAAAGAATGAACAAAAGCAGGATTGGGCAAAGAAAGCTGCAATGCAGCCTCAAGGGATATCTCAGGAGTTCTGAAAGGGTTAGCCTTTCAGAGCTATCCTGAGTTGAGGTAAAAAAAAAAAAAATAGTCACCCCTTTATACCCTATTTCAATTAGTTGTTAGATAGAATTTGCTGTCTTTTTATTGTCATATTTATTATCTTCTTTTTCTTAGATAAGTCCCTTTAACATTACATATAATAAGGGCTTGGTGGTGATGAACTCCTTTAACTTCACCTTATCTGAGAAACACTTTATCTTCCCTTCCATTCTAAATGACAGCTTTGCTGGATAGAGCAATCTTGGGTGTAGGTCTTTGACTTTCATGACTTGGAATACTTCTTTCCAACCCCTTCTTGCCTGGAAGGTCTCTTTTGA
Source organism: Glossophaga mutica (assembly GCA_039655065.1). Lineage (NCBI taxonomy): Eukaryota > Metazoa > Chordata > Mammalia > Chiroptera > Phyllostomidae > Glossophaga > Glossophaga mutica. Next base: position 73,076,284 of record CM077312.1, read on the forward strand.
GAAATCATCTGACAGTCTGATGGAAACTCCTTTGTAGGTAACTGTCCCCTTATCCCTTGCTGCTTCTAGAATTCTCTCCTTCATTTTCATCTTGGCTAATGTAATTACAATGTGCCTTGGCATGTTCCTCCTTTCGTCCAACTTCTTTGGGACTCTCCGAGCTTCCTGGACTTCCTGGAAGTCTATTTCCTTTGCCAGATTGGGGAAGTTCTCCTTTATTATTTGTTCAAATAAGTTTTCCACTTGTTGCCCTTCCTCTTCCCCTTCTGGTAACCCTATAATTCGGATGTTGGGACATTTAAAGATGTCCCAGAGGTTCCTAAGCATCTCCTCATTTTTTAAAATTCTTATTTCTTCCTTCTTTTCTGTTTGGTTGTTTCTTTCTTCCTTGTGGTCCACTCCATTGATTTGAGTCCCAGTTTTCCTCCCATCTCTATTGGTTCCCCATGCGTTTTCCTTCATTTCACTTATTGTAGCCTTCATTGTTCATCTAATTTGTGAGCAAAATCAACCAATTCTGTGAGCATCCTGATCACCAGGGCTTTGAACTGTGCATCTGATAGGTTGGCTATCTCTTCATCGCTTAGAGGAATTGGTTCTGGGGCTTTCATTTGTTCTCCAGTTTGAGCCATTTTTGGTGGGGTTTGTTTGTTTGTTTGTTTTGTTTTTGGTCTGGTCTCGACTGTTACGTAGTAAGGGGTGGAGCCTTAGGTGTTCCCCAGTACGGGGCAGCCCAGTGGCTGGGTTGTGATGCTGTATGTGGGGGTGGGGTCTGAGAGGGAACAATGGCATTTGTTCCGCTCTCTCTTGGATTCCAGTTCCTTCCGCCCTTCCCCTTTGCCTGGATTATCTATGCGCACAAATATGGGACCACCTGGTCAGCCAGCCGGCTTGCTCGGCCTCACTGGGTCTGCACACTTGCCACCCTGTGCCCGGGATCCGCTAGCCGCCATCTGTGCACCCGGGGTCTGCCAGCCACCGCCTGCATGCCTGGGAATTACCAGCCACTGCTGCCTGTGTGCCCCAGTCCACACCTCCACGATTTCCTGCTGCAACTCTGCCCCTCTTATTGGTCTGGATGAATGGTTGTTGGACTTCCGTACGGTTCAATTTTCTATCAGTTCTGGTTGTTTTCTTGTTTCTAAATATTTATTGTCCTTAATTTTGGTTGTGAGAGGAGGCACAGTGTGTCCACCTACGCCTCCATCTTGCCCGGAAGTCTAACTCTAACTCACTTCTTCTAATATAGTAGTACAGCTGTGCTTTTGCCATGGTCTTGTGGTATTCAGAATATACTTTCTGCTCACTTATTTTGGGCTTAGCCATTAGACTTGCTCTGGACATGTTACTGGACATGGCTCTAGCAGTGGCTAAACAAGAGTCTGTGTCACTAGGCTTGCCTTCTGAACATTTATCATTCACCCAGACCATCATGCATAGCTGCTGGACCAAGGACAATGAGAGATACCATAAGTAGAGTGGAAACTAACCTGTAGCCTAGAGTCTGAACTCCAGCCCAACTTTGCCAAGCAAATTCATAGGTAACCCATAGGTCCATGACTGAAAAATAAATGTCTATTGTTTCACTCTATTTTGGTTTGGGGGCAATTTGTTAGGTACTCTTCTTGCAGCCATGATATATTGACAGAGATGCCAGCAGCTTTAAGCCTCCATGTACTCTAGGTGTAGACTCTGAAGAAAGAGAGCATCAACTCCCCGACTTCTCAAACTGGGTCTGCATAATGCATTGCAGGGGCTCTGGTTAGCCTGACTTAAGTCATGTTCCTATCACTGACTCAACCATAGTTGCCAGGCAGGAAGTCAAGGCTTTCATTGTCCATATCTGAGGAACACATGCCCAGTAGAAAAGAGGGCTCTGCTGTAAGAGTAAGATGAATGGGCACTGGGAAGCCAAGAAAGCAATTCATGCATCTCAAACATTATTATAAATATGTTTCTCTTTTTTTGTCTTTGCTCAAATCTTGTCCCTTACTGGGGAGCTGTGTGTTCCTCCTAGACCCAAGTACATGGCAGGCAGGTAAGCCATGTCTGCTGGGATTCACAGGCAGCAGCCTTGCAAGAGGTCACGGCCAGGTGCAGAGAAAACCCACCCAGGAGCATCATTCAAACTGCAATTGTACTGTTGAGGCTGGGATGCTGAGCTCCCAAGGCAGCTCTGGGGTAGAACAATAACGGGCTGCTGGCAGCTGTGCAGACAACTGGAGACCAGGAAATAGGATGGGGAGTGTGGAAGCAAGGCAGGTGGTGGCTTTTATCTTCTCCACGCCTGGCAGAACCCATTACTGACAGGCTCAATATGACAGAGCTAACTCTGCTTTTCTATTCAGAAGGAAAAAGGAAAATCAATGGAGTAAAGAGACTTCAGGACCAGCTATATGAAATTAAAAACGTTTGCTCCCTTCCTAACAGCTCCAAATGCTATTAGAATTACTTGGCAGTTCACATAGGGGTTCTGTGCCTTCCTAAACAACCCATTATTTTCTTTTTGGCTCCCCAAATTATGTCAGAGGTGTTTCCTTTGTTCTAGGCAATTTGCTTGCGTGAGCTGTTTACTGTAAATGAAAACAAACAGCCATGATATAGACTATTGGTCTTCAGTTCAGAGAAAGGGAGAAGTCTGGCTGATTCAACACAGGATTTAAATGGCCTTACCTTTTTATTATTATTACTAGTGTCAAACTTTCACAGTGTAAGATGATTTACCATAATGGATGTTTCCCCTGTCTAAATCCCCCCTCCCAATCAAAATGTAATTACCAAATATTTTTAATTTAATTAAGTCATTGTGGATCTGTGGGGTTCATTTGAGTATGGAGTTTAAAATATCCAATTCAAACTGACTTCGATACTAAAAGACATTTACTACTCACACAACTGAAATACAGAGGTAGAGGAAGAGCTATAGGTGAGAATGGCCAAAAGACTCTCATCCTTTCCATCTCATCTCTCTGCCTTCTCCCCTTTCTGCTTTATGCCCTTGCTGGTGTTCTTTGGGTCAAAATATGAGCGTCAACAGCATACAGATTAGGTCTCTTTGCTTCTTCATTCATAACTAGAGATAGAGACCAGTATGGTAAACCACAAAGAGCTCTAAAATTCCCTTGTTGAAAGCATATAACCAACACTGAGGCAAACACTGTGTCCAATGGGATGAGAAATGATAATAAGCTTAAACACAGTAAGGCCTTCTCCTGCAGCTGAGGATCATCCATTCAACATGGAGTACATGCCTGACACCAGGAGAAATGGACTTCCAAAAGAAATTCCAATAATGTTACCAGAGAAAACTTCTTCTGTAAAGGATTAAGTCATGAGAGATCTTATGGCTCAAGTACTGATTCAATGCATAATAACATCTGCACCCTTCTAGAAGATTACAGACACACCTATTCCAAGTACTTTGATGAGGACATGGCCAGGGAATATAGCAAGAAGAACTTAGGGAAACAAAGAGGACTATGTCTATTGCCCATCAATTGAACCTCACAGGTATGAGCATACAATACACATTATTGAATAATAGAGGGAGGATTTACCTGTTGATATGGGAAAGTTCTTATAGCCTTGAAAATACTAAGGCACAGCTGACACTTAGAAAAAGAGATTCTCTTCTACCCTCTGTCCCCACTCTTTCTCCCTTTCTTCCTATCACCACACAGGAAACCCACTTCCAGGACTTCAGTGAATGGCAAAACCACTGACCTCTAATGACACACTGTCTCACATCAGAAAGTGGAATCAACTCAAAGGTGGCAGAGAAGTCAAGAGGTCTATAGACAAGCCACATGCACTGCTCTGTCGATCAGCAGAAGAAAGTACAGGTGAAAGGGTCTGGCTTGAACATTAATCCATTTTGAATCCGTCTGCCACCCAAGGGTCTGTTGCTAGCATCAAACAGCACTGCTTCTTTCTAGCTTTCTGTGTTAGCTGTTGTCCTCAATATGCTTTGAAGATGTCACTCCAAAACAAGTAAATTACAGCCAGGTTCACTCAGTGACTTTGGAGGAAACCCATGAGAGAAACTTATCCAAGACAGGCATTTCAGCTCATCTGCTGTTATATGTGAACTTTTCTGGGAGCCACTGATACAAGCAAGACACTGGCAGATAGAGCAGCAGGTTCACTAATGCCTACTAAAAATTATAGCACTGTAGGCAACTTCACTTCTAGCTTATTTTGTTATTACTTATTATTATTTACATTTTTTGTTCTTTGTGTTAAGCTAAAATATAAAAAAAGCAATAAGAATATACATAAGTAAATTAATGGATTTATCATGAACTAACAGGAACAAACATGGTTTTAAGAAATATCCAAATCTTGTGTAGACATGAGAGGGCTTCATGCTAACCACTGTTTATTTGTTGTATTTGCCTGCATTTATCTTTAAGCATAAAATTAAATGACCTGTCCTGTGCGTATGTTTTAGGAGTACCTATTAGGACCACCATAACTTGAGACTACAACTCATTTTTTTTTCACTTTTTAAAAATAGATTTACTCAAGTTTTGCAAGGATGTGTCATTTATCTTAATCCCATTCCTTAGCTCCATTCACTAAGCCTTTTCCATAACTTTAATCTTACCCACATGCAGATACTGAGCAGGCAGTTTGCTGAATATGCCTGGAATTCAGGGAGGCTGTTCGAACTAGAGATGCACATTTGGAGTTCTAAAGTTATAGAGTAGAGGGGATTGTGAAGCCTGAGCTCTGGAGTCGTCCAAATTTTAGAAGTTAGGAAAGTAAAGAGCAAGTAAAAGCCAAGGAAAGAGTTGTTTAAAGGACACTGTGCCAAGTGATGCTGATAGGCCAAATAAGGTAAAGAATGAGAATTAACCTCTCATTCTGGATAGTGTATCACCAGTTATCTTGACAAGAAAAATTTCAATGGCCATGGGCAAAGGCCTAGTTGGGGTAAGTTCAAGAGGCAATGAGAAGAGAGAAGTTGGAGGCAGAGAGTACAAACAATACTGAGGATTTTTGCTGCAAAGAGGGACACAGACAGAAGAGACAGGAGTTGTCAGAGTAAAAAGGATCAATATAAGATTTTAATTGAAAAAAATAGCATGGTCTAGGACTCATTTTTTAAGTAAAAGATAATGAAAATTTTAGGTGCTTTCTTCCACTGCAAGTTTCTGCTATAGCAGAAGAGCTGAAGGTGGTTTAGATGTTTTAAGGAAGGTCTTAGAATAAATGTGTAACTATCCACAGGGTGGCATGGTGCCCTACACTGTGACTGGTGCTAATTTTCTAAAATAAGGTTCTACCTCAAGTAGCGGGGTGGGTGGGTAAGGCTACTTACTTAGGTTTGCAAGTCTTAAAAAGCTCACACTTCAGAAACTTGTTTTTTTGTCTCCTATTTACTTTTGTCCTTGCCATTTCTGGCTATCTTTATGACATGCCCCTCAACAGTGTGGTGAATCCCTGTAGAGGAACATGTTGGTCTGGGGTTTATAAATGTTGGAACTCTCCAATCTTGGAGTAAAAGCAACATGTGAACCATTGTTATAAAGCTGATGTTAAATCAACAAAGGAAACATAATCTTGCCAATAACACTACAACTAGACACTTCATATGTTAGGAAAAGAAGAGAGAAAAAAGTACTTGCTTCTAAATTGAAATTCGGTTAGAAGTCAGAAGATAAATTTTCAGGAAGCAACCCGTAACTTAGCTGAAGCAATTTATCCAGTATAAGAAAAATAGGGGGAGCAGGGAGAAAACCCTGTGGCTTAAAGGATGGAAAATGCTCTAGAAAAAAATTAAAGTGGCAGGGAGTTTAGTTTATGTTTCATCTCAAGATATTTAAGTTTCTTAAAATCAGGAAAAGATGTGGCTTGATTATAATAAAAACCCAAGAAGGATATTTAGTATCATGCCACAGTTTTTCCAGGAAGGACAAAAGGTACTCTCTAGAAATCTGGGGTAATAATAATTCCTGTAATCAGACCTCTCTCATCTGAGTCCAGAACGGCAAGTGTGAGAGGACACACACCTGGAGCAATGACGGTTTTCCTTCTCCCATCCCCTCATTAGTGTGAAATGTTGATCAGAGGGGCTAGGAGGCACCTGAGGAACTTCTATAACCCCACAGCAATTTTTAGGAGGCTTTATAAATCTTATATAATGTCATGATGACAGATTTTGCCAAGAATCCTATATGTTTTAAGCTTCTTCAGGGAAGGATCAAATTAAGGGCCATATTTTAAAATTTGTTGTCTTGGTGGAGTGTCTGGAGACTAAAGAACAGCCTGACCTATCCTCTCCCCAGTGGCCTGAATCAACAGCTATAACAGATGGGCCAGGATACAGGAACGGGAGATAAAATTTCTGGCTTTTTCCTGAGACAAAACCCGCCCTTTTATGCTGGAGCTGCATAACCAGCATTTGCAGCAAGGATCCAACTGCCTCATATACAATCATTGTTTCATCAAAGTCCACCCTGCTGAACCCCACAGGTTCTCCTGTTACCCTGAGTGGAGAGAGCCAATTACATATAACTGCTACGTGTTCTGGCAGTCAGGCTCTTAAGCTTTCCAACTCTTCCACCAAACAGAAAAGGAAAAATGAAGTGGGAAAATCCATCCAACCATGATGTAAAGTGTATAAACACTTTTAAACTAAGTGGGCAATGATAGAGCTACCTTAATAAGGTGATAATGAGCACAGTTTATTAAATAAATGCATACTAAATAAACTGACTTTATCCAACCACTTTAAGTACATTTTTACTAAGTTTTATTCCTTGTGGTTATGTGGTCTTTCATCATTTATAAGGAGAGAAGTGGTCCTACTTTTGAGCACCAAAGAACCTTAGCACTTAATTATTTCTGCCTAATAATGTAGTTATCTGCTTGCACATTGGTCTTTCTCTCTAGGGAAATGTCAAGTCTGTAACATTGGTTTCAAAAAAAGATGTGTTGAATCCTAACCCCCAATCACTCAGAATATGACCTTTTTTTAAGATAGGATCTTTACAGATGTAGTTAAAATGAGGTTGTTAGGATGGGTCCTAACCCAGAATGACTGGTGTGCTTATAAAGAGGAGAAATTTGGACACAACACAGACACAGGGCGAAAGCCCATGTGACGATGGAGTATTGGAGAGAGGCGCTTATGAGCTGAGGAACACCAAAGATTACAGCAAGCTCCTAGGAAGAGGCAAGGAAGGATGCCCCCGCAAGTTTCAGAGAGAGCATGGGACTAACATCTTGATTTCAGACTTCTGACCTCCAGGACTGCGAGACAATAAAATCCCTTGTCCTAAGCCACGCTATTTGTGGCACTTTGTTACAACAGCACTAGAAAATGAATACACACTCCTAAGATGTTCTTACTTTATAAAAAAGTGAAGATTAAATAATTTAATAATAATTAAAATGCTTCATTCATTTGCTTCTCCCCACACATATTTACCAAGTAGATTTTTATTGCCAACAGACCTCTGCAATGTAAGAATGGGAAAGTCTTCAATATATAACACTTTTACTTCATGCAAACAATATACTGATAACTGCAGTTCTTATCCTTCTTTATAATTCTTCATGCCATTTATCACTAACATTAAATTTATTTATTGTTTTTCTACTCCACTAGACCATAAGCTCCGTGATGACATGGTTTTTATTCTTTTGTTTTGTGTGTCTTTGTTCTGTTTCACTCACTGTTTGCTTCCAAATGCCTGTTACAGTGCCTGGCACATGATAGTTAAATAAATGCTTATTAAATAGCTAAAAAACGGATACACCATAGAGGACCTTGAAGCCCAATGACGAGATTCAGTTTAGGTAGGAGAGAAGCAGGGCAGAGGGAATACCTTCTTGGGGCAGGAGTGAGCTCTTCCTGCCCCCAAATAATTGTCCACTGTCCCCTTTATCAAAACCCAAATTCCCAGTTCTTTCCTCTTTGGACTACAGGGAACAAGTGGAAAATGCACTGACCTGGGTATCAGGTGATTGGGTTTTAAGTCACAGCTTTAAAACCCAGTCCTCATGGGCCAGTTTAGGAAGAACCTGGTAATGAAATCCTATCAGGTGACAAAATCCTAATTGTTAATGATACTATCGAAAGGAAGTGGAGAACCAGAAAGGACTGGTGGAGCAAATTCGGGTGCTGTATACAGACTTGCGGCTCCTTCACCTGTTAGCTATGAGGCAATAATCACAGTTGTTGAGCACTAGTTTCAACTTATCTGAAATGGCAACAAAATGAAGCATTAAAATTTGTCCTGTTCTATGCAATTGTGACAAGAATTTTGTTGGTTAATAGACAGACTTAAAATGTGAATTAAAAAGCAATCCATACCATATTTCACTGCTTCTAAGAGATGCTTTTAAGAAAACAATGTAACATTATTTTAACTGTTTTATAAAACTAAGGTGTCATACATACAATGGGTTGATGAAATACGTCACGAGAGTTAAGTATTTTAACTAAATACAAAATAACATATTAATTTGCCAATCTTTCGCATCAAAGAAAACCTTTTCATTTGTAGGTGCGTTTGATGAGCAGTTTGATATGTGGCATCAGCCCACACTCTTCCTAGTGTGCTTTCCTGTGCTGCGGAGATGGACAGCAAAAGCCTCTAGGTTCCAGGTCTGCAGCTTGGATTCTGAATGCAAACTGGGTTTCTCTAGTTGGATTTGTCAGCACATGTTTTTTTGTAAAGAGAAAGAATGAGGAAAGGAGCTCTTTGGTTATTTTTTAATGTGTCTTATCTCAGACTTATTGGGGTTTCCTGAAGCATCATTCCAACAGCACTTGCCTGCTCTGGGAGTATTAAAAGACTTCATGGTGGTGGTGCTGGTGCTGGTGATGGTGGTGAGTGGTGGTGGTGGTGGTGGTGAGTAGTGGTGGTTGGGTTGTTGTTGGTGGTGATGGTGAGTGGTAGTGGTGGTGGTGAGTGGTAGTGAGTGGTGGTGAGTGGTGGTGGTGGTCAGGTCTCCTGATTCTGGCAGGTCCCCAGGTGGACCAGTTTTTAAATATCATTGCTGAAGTCATTCCTGGTGGCCCAGGAGGGAGTCTCAGCATCCTTCCTCTTTTTACCCTCTCATGAACAGATAAGTACCTATATTGAATCCTCTTTAACTGAAAATACCTAAAGTATCACAATCTGAAAGAAGTAAGCCCTTTTTGAGATGAAATTTCAATCAATTTTGTATACCTTTATTCACTCAAATCAGACTCTACAACACATTTTTCTACATATTTACAAACTAAATATTTCACCCCTGTTTTGTCTTTCTGTCTGTTCAATGTACTTACATGAGTCTAAGAAGTCATTCATTTTCCTGAGATTAGAAGTCCTTTTAACTGCTCCTTGATAGTTTGGTGGAAGATTAGTAAGTGATCTTTCTTTCTTTTTTTTTTTTTTCTATTTTAATTTTTAAAAAATAGACGATCTTTCTACATCATATTTTTCTTTATTCATCATACTATTTTCCTCATATTCTCACATATTCTCACAAGTCTGCAGGATAGATCTAGCATTTTCTCACTTACATCTTGGATCTCATTTCTTGGCAAGATGTTTAGGGTCATTTCAGGTTCTGCACCTCTGTTGCTTAGCCCCTCAATAGTGCCTCAGCTGCCTAATTCATCTTTGGAGTCGCATATAATATAGATTATTCATGAGTTTATATGGAAGATGCTTTCCGTTCCCTAATTAACATTTGGGGAACCTCATTTGAGGCATTTCTCTTATTAGTTAGTGAAATAAGATAAGAGATAAATTAAAAATTGTAAGTAGAGGGTCAGGTCCAACATTGCCCTGGATATCAGACACAAGATATGCTTGTCCATAAAAACAACAGACAAGCAAACAAAAAACCCGAAAGTAGTTTCTGTTTCTTGCAACTGAACCCCAACTAATATAGTAGGATCTACTAGAGGCAATTCCAAGTTGTCTTTCTGGCATTAACCTCACTCATAATGTATTATTGTAATTTCTAGTCTCTCTGAAGTCGAACCAGAGTATAACATGTGACAAGGCAATCTAGTAGAGAATTCTCCCAGTTTTTTATGATTGCCCCCCAATCCTCTACAAGGGTTTTTACCCACACCTACTTTGACAACATTTTTTTAATTTGACTGGCTTTTATCAAAATTTGGCAGCACTTTAGATTTTATTTTTACAGAAACAATATATATATACTTCTTGTTCACATGGTATTACTCAATTTCAAGTGGCAGAAACAGGTTTGGGGGCAAACTGACTCTGACTAATGGCACATTTCAGTTGGTGGGATTGAAGTACCCAGCCTTTCTAAAAGTTGCCACCCAGCCCAAGAGCAACACAGTCATAACACAGGCATTTTGCAGAGAGAATAGAAGGCATGCTCATTCTGTTGATTCTGTTAAGGGGTGGTCATTTTCAAAGCTTCTACTGGACCCATCTTATAGTTGTTATTGTTTTATTTTATTTATGTGTTTTTAATGAGGACTGGGGATAACTTTTGTGAAGATGCCCAGAATAGCAATAGACACTGAATAGATGCAACTATTATAGTTATAGAAATGAAGAATTTAGGCTAGACATGATATATTGACATATATAGTTTCTATTACAAATGATTATGGGATTGTATGATTTCAAATTATTTATTCTAATTAAATTGTAAGAGGCAAAATCAAGGTCTTTAAATCAAATATTATTTAGGGAAGGTCTTTATATTATACAAGTATCAACTATATTACACAACTATCAACTATGTTATACACTGCAGCTCAAATTGGTCCAACAAGGAACTAGCCAGTCACCCAGAGCAGCCCTGAAGGAATGGAGCTTGATTGATAGGATTTAACTGAGGCCGAGCACCAATTCTGGGGATGTCTGGGGGCTTGAATGGTTCCATTGCATAAGAACTGCAATAAGAGGGGTCTAGGAGTAAATTCTGTCCAAAACTGGGGAAGTACCTGAGTAAACCACAGCATAGAGGATAGAGGAGACAAACTTCCACTACTGCATCAAAGTAAGCTATAAGCCATGTGAGTGCAACTTTAATGCTGAGATTTACGCTTTGAAAATTAAAATGCATGGTATCTGCCACAGCGCTCCAACAAGAATCTTCAATTAAGTAGCACATACCATTCCCCTGGCCATGTGAGGTAAGCAGGAGTTTACTGTTCTTAAAAGCACAAACTCCCACTTGTACAAGTCTGTGCACAAGACACTTAGAAGTTCCCATGAAACAAACAGACACTTTGGGGTTTTGCAGGTGAATTTAATAATTACCATATTATTGCAATGATGAAAGACAGGCTAAAAACTGTATTCCTTAAAGCCAAGCACAGTTATAGGAAATTCCAGAATCTTCTATTCTGTCAATAACAGCTGCCATCAGATACTGAAATGTTTACTTTTAACAGAAGCTTTTCGACAATTGTTTTTATGTTTGAAGGTGGTTATTTTATTTAGCAAAACAGCCAAGAGGTCTTTGGAGTTTCCCATCTCATTAGTTAAACCAATACTTCATTACATCATTCATATCTAGATTGTTATCATAAATGAATACATTGTTCTTCCACCCAGAAGGACAAAATAACTTTTAAAGAGCAATCATTAACTTCCTCCTTACTCCTCAAAGTGTTCTAATTTGGGGGGAAAACTGCCTGAAGGGAAATTTTGAAGACGTGTAGGAATAAAATGATTACTCCTCCAAGTTTACAAAGTGTTATAAATCAGAAGGAATGCTAATAAGGCTATTCACAGAATTGGAGTATTAGGACCTTTACCACTTATATTGGTGAATAAAGCATGATTAATAGTAAATAGCTTAAATAGTAATCCACTCAAAATTTTTAAATATATAGTTTCCCTTTTTATCGCAATGAAAGAGCTCTAGAATTGGAGAGTTTACTCACTTATACACCTTCTTTGTGACCTGCACCAAATTTTGCAGGTAGAAAAACAAGGGGCTGTTATTTAACTTGCAGTTAAAGTAAGATTGTCTTTAGTGGCAAAAGAAATAAAATACTATGTGAATATGTGTGTTTATAAATAGCTATCTGGGTAGCTAATATAACATTCCCATTTCAAAGAAATAACTACATAGTTACTGTAATTAAAGATGTGCTTAAAAAGGATGTCAAAACTATTCATGAGAGATCCTCAGTCAGTTTCTCACTTCCATGGCACCACTTCCTTTCTAAGTTGACAGTGAAGTAGTTTCATGGCTTGTTTTTGCTTTTCGTGACTTGGTTAAAGTAAAGTGTAGCACAGCTAGATGGTACATATTTACGCAATGTAAAAAAGGTCTCATTAATTCCTGATTATTTCTTGTGTCATTAGGACAAATGTCAGCAAAGCCTCCACCCTCTGAAATTCTAAAATACTAAGTGTCTCTATTACTATTAAATTTGTTTGATAACAAATAAAATGATTTGTTTCTTCTCCCAGACCAAGGGCTGCTTGACAATAGAAAACATGTTTATTCATCTTTGTAACCCTCATAATTCATATAGGGCCTAGAGCCTAGAAGGTACACATATAATAAACACTATTGTATGAATGAGTAAATAAATAAATGTAGCCCTGGTTAAGTAATTCAGTTGGTTAATGTTGTCCCTACACCCCAAGGTTGTGGGTTTGAACCCTGGTCAGAATCAACCAATGAATGCATCAATAAGTGGAACAATAAATCAATGTTTCTCTTCCCCCCTTCTTCTCTCTCTCTCTAAAATCAATAAATTTTTTTAAAAAAATAGAAAAGAAATAAATAAAGTATTTAGTATTGTTTCATGTCCATTTTACATAAATGGTGTATCCTTCCCCTAACTCCACTGAAAGGATAGGTTCACAGGTTCATACCAAAACAGCACTTAGAAGGGTTCTGTCCGGCCCATGGTGATGGCAACAGAATGTTTATTAGTTTCTAACTGAATTGGTTTTGAACATGTGAGATTTTTTTTTTAAGAAAGAGATTACTGGTTTCTTTTGAAAACTGAAGATTTGATAGCAGCAGTGAGCCAAAATTCCTATGTGGCTGTAATCTGCTGGAGCTGAGTGGAGTCTGCCCATCAGGAAGGCTCCAGTTCAACACCACTTCCAATAGTCTCAGAGAACCTAGGCGGAGCAGTCAAGTACCTTTTACAATGGCACACACTGTGCTGTTTTTCTCTCACAGTTACCACTTTGCTCATTTAGGTTATCTCCTTGGACCCTGTAGGCCTTTCAGTTGGCATCCACGTTAAATCCAGCTACATTTTCCCCATTCTGCATCTAATACCAAGCTGTGTATGCATCGGAAAATGAGTAAACACTGGTTAATAATGATGCAGTCACTGATCAGAATAAAATAAAAATCAACCGATAAGAAAATGTCCTAGACACCATCATCAATCCTCAAAAAATAACTTCCACTAGAAACCTCAAATTTTAGAATTTTGTTTTTGAATTAATTTATTTAATCTGAAAATAGACAAAGCATGTTGCATTGCACTACAAGATGATGATAAGCTAATAACAATAAAAGAGTATTTTAAATACATTTTAAAACACAGTGAAATACCTACATTTTGATCCTGGGATTAACTGTTGGACCCTAAACCTTTAAGAGGAAACCTAGACACATGTCATCTCTAGCCAACAGCAGACAACATACATGACAGAGCAGAGTGCTGTGCTATTCTTCTCTTATTCCTCAGACCGTGGCTCCTAAAATGAAGAAGGAAATTGAAAGTCTGGATACTCAGTCCCTGAGTAATTGAGTGTTGAATGGACTGCCTTCGGACAAAAGCACTTTCAGAGGTGATCTGATAGTTTATCAAATGAACATTTACTCACTGACAGCTGTTGTACTTGGGATTTTCTGGGTCCTTCTCTTTCCCAAACACACATTTTCTACCTCTGTTGAGACTTTTTACCTGCTATCAATCTAACCCTGTCTATCCAGAACACCACCATTATTCTTCAGGTCATAGGTGTACAGGGTTTGTAATCTATTGCATTTACCAGATTTTTTATGTCTTCTCACCCTACAATATTTTTTTGCTAGTGTCTGAGGAAAGGAAAGTACAGTGGAGGTATGGTTTTTCCCATACACAAATTTGTAATCAAAATACAGCCTAAATTAAATATAGGTTTATGAAATAAAAACAAAAAAGACAGAATAGTTTATGAAATATTTCTTTTGAAATTATTAATACATTACAAGTATGTATAAAAGCAAAGAGAATGATCGGTATATTTCCCATCCACCTATGTTAAGTTTTAATATTTTGCCATATTGGCTTCAGAAATGTTCATTGAAATATGACACATATACAACAAAGAAGACAAATCTTACATTGTATGGTTAGATATACTACAAAATAACACTGCCCTGTATGTTACCCCTTGATCAAGTTGTAGAACACTACCAGAATTACAGGAGCCTCATTTATGCTCAGTCCCAATCATTTATTATAAATCTCACAATTTGGGAGTACAAATCCATTAAATATTTTGTTCTTCAAGACTGTCTTTGCCATTCTTGGCCCTACATTTGCATATTACTTGTAGGATCAGACTGCTCCCCTCTTCACCATTACCCTCCCTGTACTCACAGACAGAGTTGGTTGTCAAAAATGTTCATTTATCTCACCTCATCTAAAGATCAGCTAACGTCTTTATTTTCTGCCTTTTAACTATTGAACATGGCATGTATCTCCATTAATTTATATCTTATTTAATTTCTTTCAGTAATGTTTTGAAATTTTTCTAGTGTTTTTGCATATACTTTGTTACATTTACTCTTAGAAATTTGATATCTTTCTGGAGATAAAGGTAACATTTTCAAATTATTTTTCTAATGTGGGGTTATTTTTAAATTTTATTTTGTTCTTTAATATAAATATTATATACACTTATTTAAGGTATACAATGTGATGGTTTTACGTACATATACATTGTGAAATGATTATCTCAGTCAAGTTATCTAACACATCTCCTCACAGCTGCCAATGGGCTGTGTGGGTATGTGTGGGTGTGTGTTGAAAATACTGAAGATCTATTTTCGCACATTTCAAGTATAAACTATGACACTGTTAACTGTAGTCACCACGCTGCACATTACATCCTCGGAACTTACACGTTCTGACCAACATCTCTTCATTCGCCCTACCCCCATTCCCTGGAAACCACTATTCCACTCTTTGCTTCTATTAATCTCACTTTTTTTAGATTCCACATGCAAGTGAGATGATCCAGTATTTATCTTTCTGCCTGGTTTATTTCACTTAGCATAATTTTCTCTAGGTTAATCCATATTGTCATGAATGGCAGAATTTTATGCTTTTTATGGCTGAATAATATTCCATTAAGTACATATATAGAGAGATATAAACACAGATATAGATATCACAGTTTCTTTATCCATTCATCCACTTCAGATGTTTCCAAATCTTGGCTATTGTGAATAATACTGCAATTAACATTGGAGTGCAAATATTCCTACAAAGTACTGATTTCACCTTGTTTAGATAGATACTCAAAAGTGGGATTACTGGATCATATGGTGTTCAATTTTTTTTTTTTTTTGAGCAAACTCCATACTGTTTTCCATAATGGATGTAACAATTTACATCCCAACAACAGTGCACAAGGGTTCCCCTTCGCTCATGCTCTTGCCAACAGCGACTACTTGTCTTTGGTAAGGCCATCCTCATAACTGTGAGATAATATTTAACTTTGATTTTGATGTGCATTTTTTTGATGTTTAGTCATGTTGAGCACCTTTTCATATATCTGTTGGGCATTTGTATGTCTCCTTTGAAAAAAAAGTCTACTCAGGTCATCTGCTCATTTTTTAGTATGTATATTTGCTTTTATGTTTTTGTTCTGTTTTTGCAATTAGGTTGTATAAATTCCTTATATATTTCAGATATGAACCCTTTATTAGATATATGGCTTGCAATTTATTTTTCTCATTCTCTAAGTTGCCTTCTTATTTTGTTGATGGTTTCCTTTGCTATGCAGAAGTTTTTTAGTTTGGTAGAGCTCCATGTGTTTGTTTTCCTTTTGTTGACTGTAATGTTTACTTTTGGTGTCATATTAAAAAAATCATGGCCAAGATCATTGTCAAGAATTTTTTTTCCTGTTTTCTTCTGGGAGTTGATGGTTTCATTTCTTACCTTTTAGTCTTCTATCCATTTCAAGTTGATTTTTGTATGTGGTATAAACTGTGCCCAATTTCATTCTTTTGCATATGAATATCCAACTTTCCCAACACCATTTATTGAATAGACTATACTTTTCCCAATGTGTATTTGGCACCCCAGTCAAAATGTAATTGGCTATATAGTGCGGGTATAATTTTTGGTTCTCTATTCTGTTCTGTTGGTCTATAGGTCTGTTTTGATACATTTAGCTTTGTAATATAGTGTGAAATTAGGAAGTGTCATGTCTCTGACTTTTTTATCAAGATTGCCTTGGCTATTTATGTGAGGTCTTTGTGGTTCCATGTAGAATTTAGATTATTTTTTTTCTATTTATGCAAAAAATGTCATTGGAATTTTAAAGAATTCCAAATTGTTTTAGGTAACATAAACATTTAATAATATTAATTCTTCCAATCCAAGAATGTGGGATATATTTTCATTATTTGTTTTTTTTTTTTAATTTCTTTTATCAGTGCCTTACAGTTTTCAGTATACAAATTTTTCACTTTCTTGGTTAAATTAATTCCTAAGCACTTTATTATTTCTGATGACATTATATAAGTGGCATTGTTTACTTAATTTCTCTTTTGGATAGTTCATTGTTGGTGTATAAAAGCACAAGTGATTTTATATGTTAATTTTGTGCCTTGATACTTAACTGAATTTGGTTATTAGGTCTAACAGACTTTTTTGGTGGACATTTGGGGCTTTCTATGTATAAGATCATATCATCTGCAAACAAACAATATTTTAACATTTCAATTTCTACTTTTTGACTGCTGGCACATACAAATACTATTGATTTCTGTATGTTGAATTTAGAAATATTGCTAAATTCATGTATTAATCCAAAAAGTTTACACAAATATTCTTAAAGATTTTCTAAAACTTGAGCATGCTATTCATAAAAAAATAATTATCTTTCCTTCTAATCTATATATTGCAATTATTTTTCTTCCCTTTTGCATAGGTAATACAGGTAACACAATGTTAAATACAAATGATTATAATATAAATCCTTATATCATTCTGATTTAGAAAAGAATCTCTCAGTATTTCACTGTTAAAAATGATAATTTTTGTTTTGAGTACTTTTAACAAACTAAAGCAATGTTCCTTCATTCCTAGTTTGTAGGGAATTTTTACAGTAAATAAATGCTAAATTTTATTAAAACTTTTTTTCTCTTTTTGAGATGACAGTATCTTTATCTTTGTTAATGTGGATAGTTATACAGATTTACCTATGAACACATAATTTTGGGAAATTATTCTAAAGATAATCCCAATTAAATTTGAAATATGGTTCCTTTTATATTTTCTCAGTCCTATTTGATTTAGAACTTTTTGTTGGCAAAAGACATTGGCCTATAATTTACCTTTCTTACCAAATTCATCTCAGGTTTTGCCATCAAATTGTATTGACCTCATAAAATGAATTTATAAATATTCTCTTTTCTTTCCCCTTCAATTTTTTGGAAGATTTTACAAAATAAAACAAATGTATTCCTTGAATATTGGAAAAGTATCATCCATAATAAAATCTAGGTGTTATTTTTTTCTTAAGATTTTTTAAAATTTATTTTTAGAGAGAGGGGTAGGGTAGGAAAAAGAAGGGAGAGGCACATCAATGTGTGGTTGCCTCTTGTACGCCCCCTACTGGGGACCTGGCCCACAACCCAGTCATGTGCCCTGACTAGGAATTGAACTGGTGGCCCTCCAGTTTGCAGGCTGTCACTTAATCCACTCAGCCACACCAGCCAGGGCTCTAGAGGTTTTCTTTATGGGAAAGTTTTTTTCAATTTTTTTATTTATATAAAGAGGGGAAGAGAGGGGAAAAGAGATGGAAAAAAACATCGACATGTGAGAGAAACATTGATCAGTTGACTCTGGCATGCCCCCAACTGGTGACCTGGCCTAGAACCCAAGCATGTGTCCTGACTGGGAATCAAACCGGATACCATTCCGTTCGCAGGCTGCTACTCAATCTAGTGAGCCACACCAGCCAGGGCATCTTTATGGGGAAGTTCTAAATTATGGTTTAAATTTTTTAAAAAATTTGTGAGTGTTTAGTTATTTTATATCAAAGGAATTTGTAAACATTTTTTTAAATGTTCAAATAGACTAGGGTAAAGTTATTCATAATATGTTTGTTTAAAGTATTTTTAGATTGGTAATAACTACTAGTATTGATAAATTATATTCTCTTGCTCTCCCTCCCTGCATCGATTATATATAATTTTATAATATTATTAATCTTTTAAATACCTTGTCTTTGTTTTGAAGTTCTCTATTGTATGTTTATTTTCTATTGCATCAATTTCTTCTGTTGCCTTTATTATTACATTTTTAGTACATTTGCTTCTTGAGCTGAATATTTAAATCATTGACTTTCAGCATTTTCTACTCTCTAAAATATATTTTTAAGGCTATAAATTGCCCACTAAGCACTTTGTTTGCTGTATTTCTTAATTTCTTTCATCAGTGGTTTACAATTTTCAGTGTATAGATCTTTTACATCTTGGTTAAATTCATTCCTGAGTCTTTTATTGTTGTCAATGCTATTTAAAATGGCATTGTTTATTTCATTTTTTTAGCTGTAACTCACAAGTTTTGACATGTAACATTTTATTATCATTCATTTCAAAATATATTCGAATGTCTATTATGATATTTTAATACTATTTGTTACTTGGTCATTCCTTAACTTCTAACCATTTAGAAATCTTAATTTAATATTTTGTTATTATTATCTAGCTTAATTTCACTGTCAGAGAATATAAATTTAACCCTTTAAAATTTAATGAGATTTATATATGGTTATTTTAGTTTTGACATTTTTTAATTAACTCTATTTTGTTTAAATTATTTTCCATGCACTTGTTTTTAAAAAACTTTAATTCCTATTACAACATCAAATAACTAATCTCTTCAAGTTTCATTTGTTAATATGAATCCATAATATGAGTAAAAACCCAAACAAAAATAATAGCTAACGCTTAATATTTTATCTCTCAAAATATTCTGCAACTGACTTGTCAAGTGTGTTTTGTGTACATAGTTGGCTATTAAGAGGCCATATACACAGTATATATTGAAAGAAATAAAATAAATACTATGAGGCAGTCTATATATTCATTAAATATTTGGTTCATAATCAGAATTATTTTTGAAAAAAAATAACAACAAAGTCTGAATCATAAAGCATCAGTGCCAGTATTACTATTTATATCCATTGCCTAGAAATACTATAATCTACAATAGTAGTAAAATAATTATCACTAAATAATGGCATTTATTTCACCAAGTTTAAATTCTAAGAACAGCCCTGGGTAGATTCAGAGGGAGATACCAGTGGACTTTTTTCCCCTCCATATCTATTTCCACACTTCTTGCCTTGCTTATTGCCTGGGGAGGTTGACCTTCTACCTACCATTTCAGGTGGCATACTTGCCATCTGGTAGATTCAACAAGAGCTGCTGG
Organism: Glossophaga mutica; assembly: GCA_039655065.1. Taxonomy (NCBI): domain Eukaryota; kingdom Metazoa; phylum Chordata; class Mammalia; order Chiroptera; family Phyllostomidae; genus Glossophaga; species Glossophaga mutica. The sequence goes on from CM077312.1 coordinate 73,095,923, forward strand.
TAGAACAAGCAATAGGAAAAAAGGCCAAGAATGCATTCTTCTTGTAACCCACTCTTTCTTTCCTGACTATGATTTTGACAGTGGCCACAGTTCCTGTAAGGAATCCCTCTTCTACTTGCAGAATGTTCTGGAAGCTTTTTAATTTTTTTATTAATTCACTTGAGTGACAACTAAATTCAGGTTGCATGATATATGTGCACATATATATATGCACTTGTATTTGTATGTGTGTGTTTTCTTATTTAATTTCTTAAACAACTCTTGGATAGTCCCCTCCCCAACCTATAGTGAAAAAATCATACCTGATGTCTTCTTGAAGATTCAGCAAGAGAAGCTTTATTTTTTGAAGATTTACATGCAATTAAATTTTGAAGGTTAAATCATATTTTAATCACATTGAAAGCCAACTTTTTTAACTTCTTAAGTGGATTCTGGACCCTTAATAAAGCAAATAATTCTTCTATAAAGATTAATGTCACCATAATATATCTGTATTCTAGGTTAAAATTTGTGTGTTCAGCTTTTCTTTCAGATTTTAAAGTTTGACCTATACAAATAATATATCTTACTAAGCCTTCACTTATGCTGTCAGTTAAGGAAATAAGTCTTCAGTTGTCTATAGACGAGAGCATTCGGTTGTTGTTATACAGGTCTTTTATTACTTCAGTTTTTTTCCTTGTTAAATATCACAACATTTATTTTCTGTTATCTGGGCAGTATGGCAGTAAATCTTCACTGGTTAGGCACAATAGGAATATGAATACATTTTAGTTTATAACTTTATCATTTTCAACTAGATAGGTGAGAAAATGTGAGATGTAGCTTTTTCTGATTAGTACCACATATTATAAAGACATGGAAAATGAGAAGTCCTTATTTATTGCACATAGAACATACACTATCATAGTTGAATATTCACTGGTTGTGATGAAAAGTTTACCCCACAAATTTACCCAAAGGGACATACATCTATTGAATTTGGGGGCGGTTGACCTAAATATGGTAGTAAAAGCCCTCCCTCACACAATTTTTGTTTTGTTTAAAAAAGCTATCATAACAGGTAAGAGGTGTTGCATGTAATGTGAATTTATCTGAAATCCGTGTGTAAGTAAGTCCACCAATAGTGATGGGCAGTTACATGATCCACTGGCTTTAGGTAATTAAAACCATCTTCTAAAAAATTACCTCCAATTACCAGACTCCAGGAAAGAGGCAGACCATTCTGGCAAAACACCAGAAAGAATGAGGGGAAGGGGGCAAAGGAAAGAGAAATAGAGAAAGCAAAAGAAAAAAAGAGAAAACTCACAGTCTATTTTCCAAAATACGGTAGAGAAATAAATGTAAGAGAGGAGGTTAATGTCATAACCTACCCAAAAGATATTTTTAGTGAGGCCACAAGATTAGAGCCTAGAAAGCTATTGTTGTTGCTTTCATTTCAGAATCTAGCTTTCAAGCAGTAATATCTCTAACACATCACAGGCAGAAAGGTTTTTTAAATCTGATTTTCAAAAAAGAAAAAATCAAAGAAAGAAACTTCACAGTTTCCCATTTCTTTACATTTAAAAAAATCTCAAAACTCGCAAGCATGTGTGTGAACCATTATTCATAAATATTTGAGTATATATATTTGGCTTTTGAAATTATAAACTATATGCATGCCTAAAATTTGATGTTTCTGGGTTATGGCATATATTGCATTAAGGGTATTATAACCTTCTAGGGTTATCAAATCACTTCAACTTTTTAATGTCTGTTCCATAATATCTAATTTCTAGAAATAGTGGGACAAAGCATTTGCTTAAATTCTCTTACATCTTAAAAGCTATATGGAGTCAGAGAAAATGTATCGCATTACTTAAAATTAATAATATATTGCAACAGTTAGCTAGTCAATCCCTATGTCAACCTACTACATTAGTGTATTATCAAAGATAACAAGGTTTGGATGATTAATAATAATAATAATAATAATAATAATAAAGCAATTGAATTTTTGTGTGAGACAACCAAGTCCACTTACTTTTATTTGAAACGTCAGAACAATATGCCTTTTAATTAGGTTCCAGATAGGTACAGTGCAACACCTAAATTCTACAGATAGAGACACCATTGTGTTCTATTTACTTTATGAGCAAGATCATTAAACCAGTTCTGATTCAATACTACATGTGTGCTATGGAGAATGTAGCAGATAGAAAATTCATGTTTTAAGAAGAGATTTCACTTTAGAAAAGTGATCATAAAGCCACTTACCCCGGAAGAAATGTTATTTCTCTACTGCATAGCCTCAAAGAGGTTGAGGGTGTAAAATAAATTAAAAATTGGCTGCCATATTTAACTCAGTTTTTTTTTTTTTTTTAAAGATTTATTTATTTATTTATTTTTAGAGAGGGGAAGGGAGGGAGAGAGGGAGAGAAACATCAATGTATGGTTGCCTCTTGCATGGCCCCCACTGGGGACCTGGCCCACAACCCAGGCATGTGCCCTGACTGGGAATCGAACCTGCGACACTTTGGTTCGCAGCCCGCGCTCAATCCACTGAGCTACGCCAGCCAGGGCTTAACTCAGTTTTTACCACAGTTTCTAATTATGTATACATGTATGTGTTGACACATCTGTTGCTATCTCCCCCTCCCCCAGTATGGCACAGATCATGAATGATTTGTACATAGGAGTACACTCAGTGACAATCAAAGTGCTTGACACTTAGTGGGAAGTCAATAAATGCCTTATGGATGAGTGAGTGAATGATTGATCAAGGTTGTAACCATTTTGATCCAAATATTCTCAATTCCTCAATTCTTTTATTCTCTGTGTAGCTACAGACTTGAAGCTTTAATAAGGTGCTGCAAAAAGGATAACTGAGTTTAATTACCATCTATTTCATTGTCAATGAAAACTCTTCACCTTACTTTGCCCTTACCCTTTACAGGTTCATCTTTCCCTCCTCACCTCCAAAGAAGTCAGATATACTTTGAAAAAGAACTTAATTTGCAGTCTGTATCACATCCCTTTTGAAGTAGGCAATGCACAAGTAATAACTTAATAAATTAAATTGAAAGCTGGAAATAAGGTGACTGGGTCCTTAGCCTAGTCCTGCCTTGTAAGCTAAGAGACTTTAAGAGGATTATGTATTTTTAAACTTCAGTTTGTTCCTTCAAAAAGCGCACAAAGTAAATTTCTAAGGTCTATCTTCCAAGAAAGTCTGACAAATATTAAGCCTAAGTAAATTCAGTGCAGGGGTCTGAAGGCCTTTCTTACTGTAACATTTAGTTGGAGTCTACCCAAGAACTGGCTACCTGCATTTGATGTGTAGTCAGTTCATTTGAAAAATGATTCAAGGTTGTTTTTATGGTATCAGTGACTCCCACTATAAAGAACTTCTGTCCAGCTTGCTCCCCCTCCTGGGAGCATGCCCACACTTTTTCTGCCCCCTCTTCTTTGCTTCCCAAGACACTTGCTACCAGGGGAGCAATGAGCTGTAGCAGCCCCTCCAAGGCTAACCTCCTGACCCTGACCCCAAGATCCATTCTCTCTGACTCTCCACTGAGCTGAGAGAAGTCCTACCTACATTCTTTCCTGTTATTTCTTCTATCCTAGGCCCTTTCTTGTTCCACTGTCTCCATCTTTAATAAATATACTCTCAAAGTAATTAACTAACTAACTAACTAACTAACTAACTAACTAACTAACTAACTAATAAGAACTTCTGTCCATATACAAGCAAGGAGCAAACATCTGGAGAATGAGGTGAGTAGTTTTGTTTTGTTTTGTATTTTTTTCATTTGCCATTTGTACTAATATTATTCAAGGTATAAGAAGGATTGGGAAAGGCAGAAGGTATCTGAAGTAATTTCCCTTCCTTAGGAGGCCATCAAGAACAATAGCAGGCCCATTCAGCTATGTACAAGGAAAGAAACAACTACCTCCTAAGGAACTAAATAAATATAGAGTAAAAAAAGGACAGTCTCATAGAAAGATACAGAATCCTGTGCCTTCCTGATCCCTCTCTTTCTGGCTTTAAAAATCTTGGCTTTTTAAATTCTCATTATCCTGGATTCTACTTCCACAAACAGTTAAAACATTTTGAGTACCTGGCAATCTCAAAAGACAGATGTGTTACCATGCCCTCCTCTGTGATTTAAGGGGATCCCATGGCAAATCATGCAAATAATAAGTGGTACCTTTTCTCTTTCAACACCTTTTATTGCTTCTACTCCCAGCCCCAGCCGAAGTCTAACTTTTGGAAAATATTCAAGATCTTCCATCCTTTGCCAGGATGCCCTCCCCAATTTTAACAACTCCCCCGATCAGAACAGCTCTACTTTGAACTGATTTATGTTATGTTTTAAGGCTCAGACTAAGACATCTTTTTAAATGTTTTTGCTGTTCTCAAAGGTTTTTCAGAGACATTTCCTAAACACCTAAAGTGAAGAATCATTTGTGAAACATGTCCTTTTATTTACCTAAACTTTAGCCTCTTCTGCTAACTTGACAAGAGCTCTAGCACTTAGAAAGGCATCTAAGTTATTTGGTTAAAATGTGATTTGAATGTTTTGGGAAGATAAAGTCTATAATTAAGAGATTGCCTAACAATGGATCTGCAGGGACTGAAGGTCATTTCCCATAAAAGTGTGCAATCACAGGGAACCTCAGGTGAGCTATACTGCACTCAACACTTGTCATACACTCAAGTCATTCATTAACTTTAATTAGGACCATAAAGAGATGCCTGAAGAAAAAGGAAATGCTCATTTTAAGATAACATCGTAGTCACTCTCTGATTTCTTCCTTAAGTCAAGACCAAGAAAGGAAATTTTTGCTTGACCTTTATTTAAACAATCAACCAGGAGAGAACAGCCATTCAGACTCGGCCAGGTGCCATGTCTTCAATAGCCTGGCAGCTGTTTCTATGCCAACTATGAGGTTTGTCTCCACTGAGGACAACTTCCTTGTCAAGATAAAATCCAAAGGTTATTTTTAATCTTCAGACTAAAATCAAAGGCCTTAGGGTCTGACCACTCCCAAATACCTTACTACAAGCCTTTTAATACCTGACATTTCTTAGATTAAAAGAACCATAATCATTTATCAGTCTTTAAAAAATTATAATAACCAAAGGTGAAAACAGCTAAGATTTCAATCCACTCTCTCATTAAGTCACCAAAAAGCTATTCCAACTGTAAGCACTTGTTAATCCATCTTACCAACAACTGGGCCTTGACAAGTTTCTTTCAAAAGGGAAGCCTTTCAGGAGCAGCCCTGATAAGCAGCCCTCTGCTGTCGAACCAAAAAGGCCCATCAAGTGGATGCAGAGTTTCCTATATCTACCCTGCTGCTCCAGTCAAGGGGAGGCAAATAAAAAAGATAAATGGTCACTCCCTAGGAATAATAGAGAATTACTAGTCAGAGTGAACTCCTTCCCTCCCGTATGTGTGAAAACATCTATAGGAATTCAAAATGGCATCAAGGAGAAAATGTGTTCAAGAGACAAAGTTCAGGACTAGTGTTTGCTTTGGCAACCTGAGGTAAAAACATTATTGAATTATCTAAGTCAGTTCAAAATGCAATTGAGTAAAGTATCACATGATAGCTAGTGTCAGACTGGTGCCTATCTTTGGAATTTTTAAATGATAATAATGTAAATTCCTAAGAAATCTCTCCCAGGTATGAAATACCTTTGATTCCTTCCACCACTTACAAGCATGCAGTGACTCAGAATATTTCTCCACATTTACTTCAGAATGGCCATGTTACATTTGTGAATGGAGAAAAAAGGGTGGGGGAGGTTCTATGGAAAGTAACATCACAGGGTGATCTGATTATAATCCCTTACTGGGCAGGTCAGGGGTATAGTCATGTGCCAGGTATATGTCTTCTTCAGCAAAAGGTTTTAAGGCAGCCCTGTCCACTGTTCTTGTGCATCTAGGTTAACCTACTTTGAAATATCAGAAGTAATACCCATAAAAGAGGGTATTAACCCTCAAGATGGTATATAATCTTGTTAACTATCCCATAATCTAATCTCTGCCTTGCTTTCTCCAATATCCCTTACATCTCTCCTTTGTTTTGAAACATAAAAGAAGCTGAAAAACTTATTCTCTGGAGCATTTGAGATCTTGCTCTCTACCATGTTTCTCAGAGCTCAAATAGCCTCTTCCAAAAATTATCCATAGTTCTGGATGTTCCTCACGTCAAAATTTATTTGGCATGATATGGCAGAGTTCTGAAGGAGTGCACCCAGGACCACTCTGTGGTCTTGAACACAGTGCTAGGTATGAGTGAGGGTCCACTGTGCCCCATCAGCTCCCCACTCCACATTGGGTGACCTTGGAGGTGCTGGCCTTCTTGCTTTAAGTACCAGTGCCATGTCTTTATTTGAACTGTGCTTATAAAAGCCTTGATGTGGATAAGGTTTGAGATAACCCAGAAAAAGGGAAAAATGGATTACTGTTTTTCATTTCTTTTTTTACCTTGAATGCTTCCTGAGAGTCTGAACAAAATCTTTTCTGGTTAAGTGAGATACTGAACTCTTTAGGTCTGAAAGACAAAGGACACTTGTTTTCCTAACCTGAAGAGCCAATGGGATGTTGATAGTTGTTCAGGTCCCAAAACCTGAGGTGGCAGAGAAGGATGCTGCTAGGCATTTTTAGTAGTGCAACCAAACCCCAAGAAGCCAATAGGAGCTCTGGAAACAAGGGCAGGGCACCCTGAAGGGGTTCACCCTGAGATAGGTGCTTTGGAAAGTGTGATGGTTCCAATGGTGCTGTAAGCTCTCACTAGCCCTTGCTCAAGTGTTCTTAGGTGACTAAGAATCTTCATGGGGTTGGCTGAGGAAAGATTTCCTCTAAGGTGCAAAGCAGTCATATAGCTAGCTCTGTGAAACCACTCTGTCTGACCAAAGGGTTGCTCATCAATGCGTACTCTGGATTAATTTATGACCGAAAGGTGAAACTGGACAAAAAAAAAAAGAGGGGGGTTCTTTGGAAAGTAACTTCACAGGGTGATCTCCAAACTGTGTCATTACAATACACATGGAATTGAATTAATATTAAACTCTAAGGTAGATTTAAAGCCCCAAAAGGGGAAATTGAAATCATGTTTTCTAAGGGAAAAGAAAACAAACCAATCACCATACCTTATCTGAGGAGAGGACTATTGTTCTTAGGTAGGTACCATATTTTGCTATGTATAATGCTCACTTTTTTGCCCAAATTTTTTAGGGAAAAATAAAGATGTGCATTATACATGAGTATAATGATCACATACTATAGGTATAATAATTCTGTGTATAATGTGCACAAAAATGTGGGTGCACATTATACACAGCAAAATACAGTATTTGAGCATCCAGACTTTTTAAGCAGCAGCTGACTCCTCCACAGTCTCTGTCCTTACTAGAAGGAAAGAATCCCCCTGAATAATGGTTTGGACTGTGGGCTCTGTATTAGCAACCAGATGAACTTATACAAGTCAGAATACTGGCCCATTCCAACAACTTACATGAATGCTGCATTTCAAAAGTCACAGCTCCCCAAGAAGAGTTTCATTACTATGACCACAAAACCATTCGGGGTGTCAATAACACTACTACCTTCCATTATTTTAGGCTATAGATATAGATAGATAGATAGATAGACAGATAGATAGATAGATATAGATAGATAGATATATACACACATACACTCACACACACACATACAGTTGTAAATGACATTCTTTTGGATTAATGAAGCTATTGTAATAACCATAACTTGCATGTCTTTCTTTTTCCATATGAACTGTAAACCTACTTTTGCCAACCCCTGTGTACTGTGTGTATGCAATCACATATACATATGATTAGAACTATAGTAAGCTTTTCAAAAGGTGTGAAGTTTGAACTGAGGTGAAGGAAAAGCAGAAATTACCTAAGCTGAGGGCGAAAAGAAGAGAATTAATGTTCCCAAGGCTGTGGCTGGAGAATGGAAGTGAAAGAAAGGTTGGAGGCCTTAGCTGGCTCACCTCAGTGTATGACCTAGAAGGCTTGATTGTCCCGGGTAAGAGAGAACCAGAAAGACACCTGGATTCCCAACCTGGCCCTAAACTCAGTGTTTTACATATGTTTTCATCATCAATAAGAGTGGTGACTACTTCCTGAGAACCTCCTGCCAAGGTACAGGATAGTACAGTGTCACTTTATGGTCACTAGAGTAAAAGGCTATGAGGACTTGAAACCAGATCCAAACGTTTAGTAATTTTTTGACATTGGCTAATTATATATGCTCCCTTTGCCTCTGTTTCTTCATTTATGAAATGAGAGTAATGATCACATCCATATATAGGTTGTTTTGAGCATTATATAGGTAATACATATGGAGTCCCTAAAAAAGGTGCCTAGCACATGGTAAACAATAAATATTAGCTATTACTGTTATTACCATGTGTCAGGGGCCAACACGTGCATTGGATGTGGTATCTCATCGGTGCAATAGTCCTGAGAAAAAAATACTATTACATCTATTTTACAAATGCGGAAGTGAAACTCAGAGTGTTTTGAGAGCATACCAACTCTACTCAGTTAATTTAATGACAAAAGCAAAACTGAAATATGTTTTCTCAAGCTTCAAAGTTCATATTTCTCTATTTTATCAGAATGAGTAGCTCCTCTTTGAAAATATCCAGTGTGAGAACAAAGGACATTAATGTCAACTCGTTTCCTCATTAAACAAAATGACTCATCAAACTACTTGACCTCTCAGACTGGCATCTGTGGAAAAGTAAAACAAAACAAAAAAACAAACAGAAAAAAGCTTCTGCTTAAATATTGACATTATGTCAAAGTACCATTCATATTACTTATCAAAACAAAACATCTATTTTTCTATAAAGCTCAAAGTACTGGGAGGTAGACTTCTCTGAATAAGCAATTTAAACTATGCTCTTTTTAAAAATCCATTAACAAGACATGTTCATTTTCAGGGAATATTTATTTTCTTCTTGCTGCCAACAAGTAGTAAAACTGTAATGACTTTTTTGCTGGTTCTTTTATGCCAACTTATATTTCAAAACACAATGGAAGTATATAGTTCACTGAAATCCATTATTTGCCCCAATACACATTCTGTTCCTGATGAATCTCTAAAACATAGTTAGAAATAAGTTTTTTAAAAATTTTCCTATAATCCTGGGTTCATTAAAATATAAATAATGATGCCACCCTTTGCAAACCAGAGGCAAATTTGTGACAGTTTTTATGCAAACAGAAAGAGAAAAGAAGTAGTTGGTAGAACTGGAGCCTCTTTCTTCTTTCTCATTTATTTTTAAATGTTAAACAGATTGTTAAACCATTCAGAATGATGGCTTTGGGTTTTTGATGTGAAATAGACATTAGGGATCAATTGTATTTTTTTTTCCTTCCATGGGGATAAACTTAAAGTCTATGGGTTTTAACTGACCTTTTCAAGGTCACAGAGCTGGATGATGGCTAATATGCAGCAAATATGTAGCGAGCCCAGTGACTGATAATGGCAAATGGGGAAAGCTAGGAAGGTTAAAATACTTAATTACACTGGCCATTCACTGTAGAAGAAAGGATTTGTGACTCCTTAATGGTTTCTGATAACATTGTAAGTATCTAATTGCATAGAAATTTCAAAATACTTGTCTGGTGATGCAGAATAATTTAGTACTGAATGAATACTTTTTATATGTTTATGTCACTTCTATTTCTATGGGATATGGAAAAACCTCCACAAAATCAAATATAATGGCATGTAAATTATCTCTTTTTTAAATCTTCTCTAAAATAATGACAGTGTGAGGAAAAAATCAAATCCACTGGGTTCTAGTTATAGCTCATCTCCTTTTGTTAACTTCATCACAACATGGAATTCCAGCTCCATGTTAGCTTACCTCCAAGCATGTCGTAAGGAAGAATCTGAGACTTTATATAAACATAAGCAGAAATGAGGTTTGAAAGTATGTTCTACATAAAATAAAACACTCTCAAATGATATTTTCTTCCTAAAGTGTCATTAGATTGGTGCCGTTAGAAAAGAAATTGAACAGAATACGGAGCTAACCATTAGCCATACTCCATAAAATTAATGACTTCTTTGTGTTTGCTAGTTTTCCTTCCTATATTAGGCTTGCCAATTTTGCTGTTTTGATGATTACTCTCTTCCTCCTTTGTACTTCCACTGCAATCCTTACCACCACCATCATCAACATTCTTACACATTGTGCTTATACTGTGCTAAGAACAGGCAAACATTTTATATCCATTATCTCTGTTGATTCTCACAACATCCTATAATATTAGTATCAGAACTACCAATTTCCAGGTGAGGAAACTGAGGTGCAGAGACTATGTGACTTGCCCAAGATTACCCCCAGGGTAATCAACCATTTCAATTTGCCCTTTGGATCATCCTAGAAACTAATTAGTCTATGTGTGTGTGTGTTAAATTTCAGAACCCTTGCTCTTACAAATTACCCACTAACAGAAACCTAGGGGAAAAAAAGAAATATCAGAGACCAAAAGAAAATAGCATTAAAATTTTTTTTTAAGTTCAGCGCCACCTAAAGTTTTGTTGCTTGCTTTGCCCTGGGGTAGGGAAGGCTATTATTATATTATACTTTTTTCATAAGAAAAAAATAAGCAGACTATTTTATTGGACTTTAAATAATGCCAGTTCTGACCTTAGGCCAATTTGAAGGTAATTATCTATGATCATCCAGGGGAACTATATTGGGGCAAACATCTATTTTTCATCTCTTCATAATATCAACTAGGAAGTAACATCTTTTGAGCACCTGGCCTTTGCTTTTAGAGAAATAACTTACTTTAATGAACTAATTAAATTGACAGTACTGTTCTAATTAAAAGACTTCAATAAAAAATGTGTATAAAATAATTGATAATAATAATTAGTTGTACTTATGGAATACTCAGCTAGGGTCAGGCATTATTCGACACACTATTCATGCATTGATTTACTTAATCCCCTCAAAATGCATGAGAGTGCTACCATCCCCATTTTTCAGATGAGAAAGAATATTCAGAGATTTCAAATAACTGCCTCAATGTCACAGAGCTGGAAATGACAGTGCCAGGATTTGAATCCAAGCAACAGAGGACATGTCCTTAGCCACTAGGCTAAAGCTCCTTTCTAACCATTTAGAATAAAATCTAGAAACCAATTGTAATAGATTGAAAAGAGCCTCCAAATGTATCCATATTCTAATCTCCAGAATCTGTGAGCATTTACTCACATGGCAAAAGGGACTTTGTAGATGTGATTAAGTTAAAGACCTTGAGATGGAGAGATTGTCCTAGATTATTCTGGTGGGCCCAATGTAATCATATGGTTCTTGTAAGAGGGATCCGGGAAGAGTCAGAGTCAAAGGACAAGCAATGTCATGACAAGGATGGAGATAGAGGTTGAAATGATGTGCATTGGAGATGGAGGAAGAAAGCTTATGCATGCAGGCATCCACTAGAAGCCAAACAAGGTAAAAAACAAAACAAAACAAAAAACAGATTCCCCTGGGAGTCTCCAGAAGGAACTAGCCCTGTCAACAGCTTGCCTTTAGCCTAGTTAAACTAACTTTGGACTTCTACCTCTAGTAGTATATGACAGTATATTTGTGTTGCTGTAATAAATTACCTCACCAAGTTGAGGTAATTTATTACAGTAGTTATAGGGAACAAATATATACAATAGTGAAAAAAAAGCAGCACAATAACAACAATGAATTATTTGAAATGATCACAGAAGCATTTGTAGGCATACATCTGGCCCAACTGTACTCAACATTTGAAGTAGGAGCCATCTCTAGAAATATTTTCTATATTTTTTTTTCCAAATCTCTTCTGGCATCTACCTTCCTCATCCTCTGCAAAGGGCCTCAAACACCATATTCTTGAGACTGTTAGTTCCATTCAGGGCTAGGAACCATAACTCTCCTCCAGTTATACATCAAATATGAGCTTAATTTTGTTTACTTTCTCCTTCCTCCCTCATTTCTAAGTGTTTGACATACCTCTGGAATGTTCTCTCCATTTCAGCAAGAGTTCAAATACCATGTTGCCACTTACTAGGCTGTGTAGGTGAGTGCTCTGTGCCTCAGGTCCCTCATCATTAATGGGGATCATAACAGCACCCATCCTGACAACCTCCAGGAATTACTGTGAGGGCCAAACCACTTAAAACACATAAAGCCCTAAGAATAGTTCCAGAATGTACATTCAGACATTAGTTACACTGTTATATCAGCGATCTCTCTAATTGGTTTTCGTCTCTCATCCAACCAATATGTTCAAGTCTCTCTGTCTTCAGGCAAATCATAGTCCACCTGTTAAAGCTGCCACTCTCCCTCTCTCCTTCTCTCTACCACCAAATTAGTTCCATGCTGGCTGCCCTCCTTTACCACCTGCCCATCTCAGCCCATTAAAATTTGATATGTACTACTCCCTTCTGCCTCTCAACTCAACATATTCTAGTCCCTATGTAGAATTTTTTATGGCTTTTACATACATTTTGACCACTCTCCATCAGGCTGTCAGGACATTGTTCTCCCTAGGTGTCCGTTGGTAGTTCTCAACTGAGGGTGATTTTGCTCCCCATCCCTACTTCCAGGAGACATTGGGCAATGTCTGGAGACATTTTTGTTGTCACAAATTTGGGGGGGGTGATAATGGTATCTAGTGTGTAGAAGCCAACAACACTAGATAAGTATACATAAATATCCTTCATGCATAGGACATCACCCAACAACAAAGAATTACCTGGCCTAAAATGGTAATGGTACCATGGTTAAGAAACTCTGCTATAAATAAACCCATTCTCCAAGGGTTTGGCTTTTGCACTCACTGTGTATGTGTGTATGTATATATAGATATATAGATATATATAGATAGATATATAGATATTTATCCACCTGGATCTGTACAATCCTCTCCCTTCTCCACCCTACCTTGTGCCCCCAAAAAGCTTATGATGTAGACTACAACAACAGGATCCACTTGCCATTGGGCTTCCCCCTGGCTTTGGCAACAGAGATTGCAGGGAGGTAGGAGAGTTAAAGTCCAGATAGTTATTTTCTTTGCTTCTTTTCTAGGAGCTTGCTGTGAGTAATATCCTCAACTGGAAGTCATTTACTATAATATGGCTGTCTCTACCTGACTCTCTCTTTTTATGTTCAAGTAAATTTTTTTTCCCTTGTCCATTTGGGTTTAGCAGTGGTATAAGTTACCCGTTAAGGCCCAGGTAGTGTCCTATCCCTTGGACACTACCTGGAGTGTCCCTTGTACTCCAAATATGCAAACATTTGGAAATGACTTCTTTATAAATAAACCCTTTGTGAGTTATCTGATTCTGACTAGGCCACACATTTTCTGCCTTCCCATAGCCATCACCCATCGACATATCCCTACGTGCATGACAGAACAACCAATTTTCTGGTGACACAGATCATCCAATCAATTATTAAGGTCCATGGAATTTTCTTCCACGTATTTTTTACTTCAACTTTCTCTAGACCCTTTCCCACTGGCTATTGCCTGAGTCTAATCTATTATTTCTTATTGTTATAATGATATTAATTTATTTAATTTATTTCAAGTATTCAATTTCTTCTCTATTTTCTCCAAATTTCAAAGCCAATAACCCCATACTGGCTTTCAAGATTCTCTGATAGCTACAGGTGAACTCTCTCCTTTTGGAAATTTCACTCTATGTCATATTACTTCACATAGGTAACCATCACTCTCATTGTTCTATTTTAACTATAAAACTTTCTTTTCTAGAAACAACAGTAAAGAGGATGAAGCTGAGAATCAAGTCAATGATTTGGAACATACAATGAGAACAACAAGAAGACAAAAGAGGATAGTGTAAGGAAACTCTGGGACAACTTCAAGTGTCCCAACATTCACATAATATGAGTGCACGAAGGAGAAGAGAAAAAGCAAAAAAGTGAAACTCTACTTGAAAAATAATGAAAGAAAAGTTCCCTAATTTGGTAAAAGAAATAGACATGCAAGTCCAGGAAGCACAGAGTGTTCCAAACAAGATGGATGCAAAGAGGCCCACTTGAAGACACATCATAATTAAAATGCCAATAGTCAAATATAAAGAAAGAATCTTAAAAGCAGTAAGAGAAAAGAGGCTAGTTACCTACTGGGGAGTTCCCACAAGACTTTCAGCTGATTTCTCAAAAGAAACTTTGCAGGCTAGAGAGGATTGGCAAGAAATATTCAAAGTCATGAAAATTGGTACCTATAGCCAATTACTCTACCCAGCAAAGCTACTGAGAATCAGAGGGCAGATAAAGAGCTTCCCAGACAAGAAAAAAATTAAAGGAGTTCATCAGCACCAAACCATTATTATATGAAATGCTAAAGGGACTTATTTAAGAAAAAGAAGAAGATCAAAACTATGAATAATAAAATGGCTATACATGCCTATCTATCAACAATTGAATCTAAAAAACAAACTACGCCAACAAGAACAGAGACAGAATCATGGATACGGAGAACATTTTAATGGTTGCCAGATGGGAGGGGTATTTGGGGGAATGGGTGAGGGGATTAAGAAATACAAGTTCATAGTTACAGAATAGCCATGGGGATTTAAAGTACAGTATAGGAAATGGAGCAGCCAAAGAACTTGAACACATGACCAATAGACATGAACAAAGGCGTGGAGATTGCCTGAGGGGGTGGGGTTGCTTGGTGGAGGGGGCAAAAAGAGAAAGATTGAGACACCTGTAATAGCATAATCAATAAAATATAATTTAAAAAACTATCTTTTATCTTTACAAAATTTAAGTTTCTTGAGGGCAGAACTGTGCTTTTTTTATATAGAGCATCTGGCAGAAGTAACACCTGCTTGAGTGTGGTTGTTAGACTAATAATGTGGGTGTAAAAATTTGTAGTTTTAACTTGGACACTTCACCTAAAATGTCATATGGTGTGCTTGAGTGTGATATTGTTATGTTACAGAATCACACGCTTATGATTTTGTAATAAGAGACTTTGTAATAAAAAGGGACGTTATTTGTGCCGACCATGTATGTTACTCCCAGGGTACTTGGCACTGTGCTCCATACAGAAGGGTTACAGTAAGTATTTGCTCTTTTCTGCCCTTCTTTTATTGTTTATAAAAATAAGTTTTCAAATTCCTATGGAAGTCTCCTGACCTTTCAGAATTATGTCTTTTATTTCTTTTTTAAATAATAAAGAAGAACATATTCTTTTCCAACAAAAGCTACAAGAGCATTCAAAATACTGGGAAAATAAATATAAATAAATGTATAAAATAATCCCATTGACTCTGATTTAATCCACACTGTCCCCAAATAATATCTCTCTGAAATCTCTCTGATTTCTCATCCAGAAGAATTTCCATAATCAAGTGGCCACTATCTAAACAGAAAGACAGCAAGGAAAAGCCCTTCTTCTGTCACTTCATAAAAAATAAATATTGATCTCTTAAGCACTCTAACTCATCCTGAGGATATTTGTTTTGTGTGTCAATGTAACATAATGGAACTTTAGAGTGTTGAACAAAACTCATGGCCTTTAATTAACTGTTTGATTTAGGATATATTTCTAAGCCTCCTTTATTCAATTGTTTAATGGAAATAAAAATAACATAGTTCATTAGAATGTGGGGATGACTAACAAGGAAGTGCATGTAAAACTGCTTTGGCAACTACAAATAGAGTACCAAATATTACTGCTTAATTATTCCAGTAGCTTTCATATCAAGTTGTGTCAATGAATAAAAGGATAGCAGCAAGTTTCTGGCTGTTGAAGCTCTACATGACACACCATTTAATGAAGCATGCATGAATGACAATGAGTAGTAATGTCTTCCCTAATCAGCTGTGTCAAGGTGAATTCATTCAAACTAGTAAAGCACCTATGCCTCCAGAATTCTCTTCATGTGCACAGAGAGTAAGATGGGGATTGTAAGCATGCCTACTAAATGAATTCAAACTGTTCTGCTCTATACTCTGGAATCAAAGTAGAATCCCAGAGAGTATTCAATGCATATTGATTATTTTGAAATTGGAATTACTAACTTACCTCAAATTCCCTATAAGATATATTGAACCATCAAACAAAATAATTCCATTTTATTTCCGAGCATTAGATCTTCAGTAGCATGTAAATAAAAATTAGTTTAGTGTGATGTTTTTGCCATGTAGCTCAGTTGGTTAGAGTGTTATCCTGATATGCCAAGGTTGCAGGTTCAATCCCCAGTCAGGGCACATACAAAAATCAACCAATGAATGCATAAATAAGTGGGACAACATATTGATGTTTCTCTCTCTCAGTTAATAAATAAAAAATTAAAAACAAATTGATTTAGTATGTAAAGCACTAAATATACTAGAAGGTGTTATAGTGATGCTAAATTACCTGTATATTTACTTTACATAGTCAATCCTTGCATGTTGGAAAGAGAGAAAAGGGAGAATTCACAGGGAAAGGAAAACAAAGAAGGGAGGGTATGGCAGAGTTTTTTCCCTACAAAGATGGCTTCAATAATATCTCCCAGATCATATGCAATGTAACCTCAATCAAGAGAAGGCTATTTCTCCATGCTTGTGAATCTAGGTGGGTCCCGTGACTGTTTTGACAAGTAAAAGTCAGTAGAAGAGACACTATGACACTTCCACTCATAGCCTTTAGCTTCCCTGGAAATGTCTGCTTCCTGCCTATTAGAATATTCACTGTAGGTGAAACCAGGTACCATATCAATTCTCTTACCCTGGGACTGCCATTTTTCTGCATGGGCTGGGACATCAGGATTAACTATTTCGGTGGTACTTAGTCCTCATATTGCATAAAGTGAACATATACTACATGGAGAGTGATCTAATTAAAGATATCATTTTTTAAGTTACACTTAAAAAACATTTTTAAAAGATTTTATTTATTTTTAGACAAACAGGAAGGGAGAGAGAAAGAGAGGGAGAAAATTATAGAAACATCAATGTGCGGTTGCATTTCACATGCCTCCTACCCGGGACCCAGCCCACACCCCAGGCATGTGCCCTTACTGGGAATCAAACCAATGACCCTTTGGTTCACAGGCCAGCACTCAATCCTCAATCCACCAGCCAAGACCATTCTTTTTTTTTTTTTTAAGATTTTTATTTATTCTTATTTTTATTTTTTAAAAATATTTTATTTATTTACTCTTAGAGAGAAGGGAAGTGAGGGAGAAAGAGAGGGAGAGAAACATCAATGTGTGGTTGCCTCTCACACACCCCCAACTGGGGACCTGGCCTGAAACCCAGGCACGTGCCCTGACTAGGAATCGAACTAGTGACATTTTAGTCCACAGGCTGGCACTCAATCCCCTGAGCCACACCAGCCAGGGCAAAATTTTTATTTATTTATTTTTAAAGAGAGGGGAAGGGAGGGAGAAGAAAGGGAAGCACTGACATGTGAGAGAAACATCCATTGGTTGCCTATCACATGCTTCCAATCAGTGACCTGGCCAGCAACCCAGGGATGTGCTCTGACAGAGAATCAAACCAGTGACCTTTCAGTTTGTGAGATGATGCCCAACCCAATGAGCCATACCAGTCAGGGTGACATCAGTTTTCATACAACATGTATATGAATACAGCCCAACCACTTTATCTGGTGCTCACTGAAGAAACAACCTTCCTTACACTGGAGTAAAAAATTCTCTGTTGAACTTACTGAGAAATGTTGGTCTCCAATATAGAATCTCCTAAGGAATTTTCAAGGTTAATTTTGACTTAAAATGGCTTTTGACTGGTAGGCTGAATTTGGACTCTCATAACTGCATATATTAATACTATATAGTGTGGCAATGATAATGACATTATTGATGATGACAGTGATGAAGATGATAAAGGAGGAAGAGGAGGGCAAGAATAGATTTTGTTTATAAATAGACTTTTGTTACTTTTTTAGAGATCTGAATATTAATGATTATTAACTGAGCCATATTCTCTTATGTTTAAAATATTTCTGTGCTTCCAGTGAATAAAGTATGATTTCATTCTTGGGAAGTCCATCACCTGAACTTAAAAAAAAAAATCCTCTAAGAGTTCTAAAATAAAAGGTGTAAATTCAAGTTAAAAGTGGTTTTACCAAGCCAGATCTTTACAAGTTTTCTTTAGAAAAGAAAATCAAAGGCACTTACATCCTAAAAAACTGTTCTGCACAGTCAGTGACCATTAAATCATTAATCTGTCTCTCTCTCTCTTTCTATATATATAGATAGATAAAATTTTATAAAAATATAAAATGAGGTTTCTGTCTGTCAACAGGTCTGTAAACTGTGTTTGTAAAATATCTTACTTTCCTCTGAGACTCAGTTGTAGTTGTCATGGTTGTAGGTAAAGTTAGTTTCATGAAATCTATGGTAAATAAATGCTTTTTTATATTAATAATTTAATTTAGTTTAATTTTTATTACAAAAGTTTGTTAGGAGAAAAAATAACTTGAATATACAGATAGCAAAAAGAAAGCCATCAAACCACTGGTACTAACATGATGTTTACTTTATTAAACACACCAACATCATGTTGTGTTATTGCTATCAATACCTTAGTGTTTGTAGACCAGATTCTTTCCTTTACCTTTAGAGTATATTTTTAAAACTTGAGATATGTGTTCTAATTTTTTAACCTGATTTTCTGGCGGAATGAATATTTCTAAGGTGATCTGTATCTACATTTAGGTTTCATTTTCAAATCCCTCTCTTTTGACAGATTTTCACTCTTTGACATAGCCTATCTACTAGGAAAAGTCATTCCACAGCTCACATTGAATATTCAGTTCTTTTGAAAAGAAAATGGTTAAGAGATACATAATTCAATCTTGAAGCTCTCTCTGAGCAAGAGAGAAAATAAATACAGTTTAGAACAAAAAAGAATCTGAACATCAGTGTTAGAAGTAGCAAATCTACAAAGGCAAAAGATTGTAGCTGGCCACCAGGTTAGCTACATGGCAGGAATGGCAATAACATCTAAGTCAGTGGTTCTCAAGGGATAGTCCCCAACCAGCAGCATTAGTGTTGTCTGAGAACTTCCTTGAAATACAAATTTGGTGGCTCATCCAGACTTACTGAATCAGAAACTCTGGGGGCTGAAACCCATCAATCTATGCATTAGTCAGCACTTCAGTGACTCTAACGCATGCTAAAGCTTGAGTATCACTCCCCTAAGCCAGTAGTTAGAAGGACCACAGCCCAGGTTGCACATTAGAATCCCTCTGGGGGGTTTAAAACTCACTATTGCCTGCATACCACCCTAGCCCAAGTAATTTATACAATGAATCCCCCAGAGTTGGTAGCTGAACATGTTTATTTTTTACAAGCTTCCCAGTTGATGCTAATAAACAACCAGGGCTGAGAATGTTAGTGTACACATGTATCAATCCAACAAATTGAGAGACAAATGAAGAGAACTTGGTTGAGAACTTTAGTATATTTGACCATAGTAGCTGAATGATTGTACAGATTCAAACAGAGTATAATTTACTTTATTTTACATCACATTAAAAAAATAAATGGTTTAAAAAGTAAAATTTAAGTGTTATTTATAAATAAGTATTATTATCAGCTAATGTTTTTTGACCTATAACATAAATTTAAGGATTTATAAACAAGGAAATGTGATGATTGCAATCATGTATGGCAAATACCTTACCTGCCCGAGACAGATATGCCATAACTTAAAACTTAGAGGTGCCAAAGACAACAAGCTTAAAGGAATAGTTCTATAACTTTTATAAGACCAGGAAGTATCACAGAACAACAGTACAAACAATAAGGCAACAGCTTACATTTACCAAGAATTTGCATACATAGTATCATAATCATTGTAACAAACCTGAAGTGTAGGTACTATAACATTTATTAGACAGTAGTTAACTAGTGTTCATATTAGAAACACCAAGTTTTATTCAAAATATTTTGCTTAAGAAATAAAATAGGCATACTTCTCACATAGGATTAAAAAAAGCACTAGCATAGAATAAAATTAGAAAATAAGTAAATAAGAAATAGAATAAGCAAAAAAATTTTAAAAAACACAATATGACAATCACCAATTACATAAGAAAAAGATTTTGTTGAAGTCCAATTTGTGAAGCATTTCTGTTTACCAAAAGTTAACATTAAGAAAATTAAAAGATTTGACAGACTGACAGATGATATTCACAGTCTACATCTCACATTGGACTCATATCCAAAATATAAAATAATTACCACAAATCAGAGAAAAAAATAAGCAACTTGATTTAAAATGGGCAAAACATTTGAAGAAGATGTTTTTTAAGACAAGATAAGAATATCTTCTTTTCTTTCCATCCTTTCTAAACAGTGGCTAGTTGGGCGGTACAACACAGTTAACATTATACATAGTCAAAGGATCTCGTACCTCTTCTCTACCAGCCACTACTGTAAATATCATAGAATATACTCTTGCTGTATTAAACCATTTTCACTTACCCCTCTAACTGATCATAAAAAAGAATAGGTGGAAGCTGTGAACACCAGGATACCCGAAGGAGACTGCACCACTGAATCTCACAGGTATTCTACCACAGAAGCTATAAACCCAGGGAGCCAGAACAGATCAATTTAAGAAGCTGAGGCTAACAAGAAGAGTCTCACAAACAATGGGAAGACAGAGAAACAATACTCAAATGAAAGGAAAGGAGGAAGCCTCAGAAAGAATGCTAAATGAAATAGAGGAAACTCAACTATCAGATATTGAGTTCAAGGAAATGGTTATCAGGAAGCTCAATAAGCTCACAATGAGCTACCAAAAACTACAGGGAAGCTACAATGAACTCACTGCAAACTATATCAACATGAAAAAGGAAATAGAAACTATCAACAAGGGCCAAGAGGAAATGAAGAATACAATTTCTGAACTGAAAAACATAATAGAAGGAATCAAAAGCAGTATCGATGAAGTAGAAGATTGGATCAGCAAGTTGGAGGACAAAGTAGAAAAAAAAAAAACACCCAGAAAGAACAAGAAAAGGAAAAGAGGCTCAGAAAGAATGAAGAGAGATTAAGAGAAATGCAAGACAATATGAACATAATAATATCTGTATAATAGGGATACCAGAAGGAGAAGAAGAGGAGCAAGGGATAGAAAACCTATTTGAAAAAGTAATGATGGAAATCTTCCCTAATTTGGTGAGAGAAATAGTCACACAAATCCAGGAAACAAAGAGAATCCCAATCAAGAGGAACCTAAAGAGGTCTACTTCAAGACGTATCATAATCAAAATGGCAAAATTCCAAGGCAAAGAGAGAATCTTAAAGGCAGCAAGGGAGAAAAAGGAAGTAACATACAAGGGAGCCCCGATAAGGTTAGCAGCTGACTTCTCAATGGAAACGCTCCAAGCCAGAAGAGAATGGCAAGAAATATTCCAAGTAATGACAACCAAAGGCCTGAAACCAAGACTACTTTACCCAGCAAGGCTTTCAATCAAGATAGAAGGCCAAATAAGGAGCTTCCCAGACAAAAGTCTAAAAGAATACACCTCCACCAAACAAGTTCTGTAAGAGATGCAAAAGGGACTGCTTTAAGGAAAAGAAGGAAAAGGGGGGGGGAGGGAGGAAGGGAGAGAGAGAGAGACAGAGAGAGAGAGAGAGAGAGAGAGAGAGAGAGAGAGAGAGAGAGAGAGAGGAAAACAGGTACGAAAATGGCAATGAATAAGTACCTATCATTAATAACCTTGAACTCCTCTATAGGAGTACCTAAATACATAAAGAAAATCTCAAAGGACTTCAAGAAAGATATTGACAGCAACATCATTATAGCAGGGGATTTTAACACCCCACTGTCAAACATGGACAGATTTTTCAAACAAAATATAAACAAAGATATTGTGGCATTGAACAATACTCCAGATGAAATGGACTTAACCGATGTATATATAGAGCCCTTCATCCCAAAGAAACTAAATACACTTTCTTTTCAAATGCACATGGAACATTTTCAAAGATAGACCACATGATAGGACACAAATCAAGCCTCGACAAATTCAAGAAAATTGAAATCATACCAAGCATTTTCTCTGACCACAAGGGACTGAAACTAGGAACCAACGCCAAGGGGAAAAACCCAAAATGCTCAAAATCATGGAGATTGAATAGCATGCTATTAAACAATGAATTGGCCAAGAATGAAATTAGGGAAGAAATCAAAAAGTTTCTGGAAACAAACGAAAATGAACTCACAACAACCCAAAACTTATAGGACACAGCAAAGGCAGTCCTGAAAGGGAAGTTCATAGTGATACAGGCCTACCTAAAAAAGATAGAAACATTTCAAACAAACAACCTAACCCTACGCCTACCAAAAACTCGAGGAACAACAACAAAGACAGCCCAGAGAAAGTAGAAGGAAGGAAATAACCAAGATCAGAGCAGAATTAAATGACATAGAGACTAAAAGCACAATTCGAAGAATCAATGAAGCCAGAAGCTGGTTCCTTGAAAAGATAAACAAGATGGAGAAGCCTTTAAGCAGTCTCATCAAGAAGAAAAGGGAGAAGACCCAAATAAACACAATCAGAAATGAAAGTGGAGAGATTACAACTGATACCACAGAAATACAAAGGATTGTAAGAAATTACTATGGAGAACTGTATGTCAAGAAATTTGAAAACCTACTTGAAATGCACAAGTTTCTACAAAAGTATAATCTTCCAAAACTCAATGAAGAAGAAATGGAAAGCCTGAACAGACCAATAACAGCAGATGAAATTGAAGCAGTAATCAAAAAAGCCCCGACACAAAAAAGCCCTGTACCTGATGTTTACACAGGAGAATTCTACAAAGCATTTAAGGAAGAGCTAACCCCTATCCTTCACAGACTATTCCAAAAAATCCAAAATGATGGAAGACTCCCAAACTCTTTTTATGAAGCCAGCATCATCCTAATCCCAAAACCAGATAAAGACACAACAAAGAAAGAAAACTTCAGGCCAATATCGCTGATGAACATAGATGCTAAAATCTTCAACAAAATATTGGCAAACCGCATCGAACAATACATTGAAATGATCATACACCATGACCAAGTGGGATTCATCCCAGGGATGCAAGGATGGTACAATATTCGCAAATCAGTAAATGTAATATATCACATAAACAAAAGCAAAGACAAAAATCACATGATCATATCAATAGATGCAGAAAAAGCATTTGATAAGGTACAACACCCATTTATGATAAAAACACTCAGCAAAGTGGGAATAGAGGGAGCATTCCTCAACATAATAAAGGACACATTTGAGAGACCTACAGCCAACATCATACTCAATGGACAAAAACTAAAATCTTTCCCACTAAGATCAGGAACAAGACAAGCTTATCCACTTTCACCACTTCTATTAAATATAGTATTGGAAGTCTTAGTCACAGTGATTACACAAGAAAAAGAAATAAAAGGCATCGGACTTGGAAAAGAGGAAACAAAACTATCATTGTTTGAAGATGACATGATAGTGTACATAGAAAATCCTATAGACTCAGCTAAAGAGCTGCTCAACCTAATAAATGAATTTGGCCAAACAGTGAATACAAAGTCAATATCCAGAAATCAAAGGCATTTTTGTATACCAACAATGAAACAACAGAAGCAGAAATCAAGAAAAAAAAATCCTATTCAATATATCAAAAAGAAAAATAAAATACCTAGGAATAAACCTAACCAGGGAGGTAAAAGTCCTATATGCAGAAAACTACACAACACTGAAGAAAGAAATCAAGGAAGACACAAATGGAAACATACACCGTGTTCATGGATCAGAAGAATTAATATCATCAAACTGTCCATACTACCCAAAGCAATTTACAACTTCAACGCAATACCTATTAAAGTACCAATGGCATATTTCACAAACATAGAACAAACACTTCAAAAATTTATACGGAACCATAAATGACCTTGAATAGCTGCTACAATTTTGAGAAAGAAGAGCAGAGTAGGAGGGATCATAATACCTGATACCAAACTGTATTACAAGGCCACTGTAATCAAAACAGGCTTG
The DNA here is from genome assembly GCA_039655065.1 of Glossophaga mutica. NCBI lineage: Eukaryota > Metazoa > Chordata > Mammalia > Chiroptera > Phyllostomidae > Glossophaga > Glossophaga mutica. The sequence continues at coordinate 73,119,981 of CM077312.1, forward strand.
TACTGGCATAAAAACATGCACATGGAGCAGTGGAACAGGACAGAGAGTCCAGAAATAAACCCAAATCTCTACGATCAATTAATATTCAACAAAGGGGGCAGCAATATAAAATGGAGTAAAAATAGCCTCTTCAACAACTGGTGTTGGGAGAACTGGACAGCAACATGCAAAAAAATGAAACTTGAGCACCAACTTACACTGTACACAAAAATGAATTCAAGGTGGATAAAAGATTTAAACATAGCTGTAATACCATTAAAGTCCTAGAGGAGAACATAGGCAGGAAAATCTCAGATATTTCATACAGCAACATTTTTACTGATATGTCCCCTAAAGCAAGAGACATAAAGGAAAGAATAAACAAACGGGATCTCATCAAAATAAAAAGCTTCTGCATGGCTAAAGAAAACAGTTTTAAAATAAAAAGAGAACCAACTGTATGGGAAAACATATTTGTCAATGATACCTCAGACAAGGGTTTAATCTTCAAAATATATGAAGAACTCACATGACTTCACTCTAAGACAAGCAACACAATTTTAAAAAATGGGCAAAGGACTTGAACAGACACTTCTCCAAGGAGGACATATGGAGGATCCAGAGACACATGAAAAGATGCTCGATATCGCTATCAGAGAGATGCCAATTAAAACCACAATGAGATACCACCTGACACCAGTCAGAATGGCCATCAGAAACAAAGCAACAAACAACAAGTGATGGAGAGGTTGTGGAGAAAAGGGGACCCTAGTGCACTGTTGGTGGGATTGCAGACTGGTACAATCACTATGGAAAACAGTATGGAATTTTCTAAGGAAACCAAAAATGTATCTACCTTTTGACTCAGCAATTCCACTGCTAGGATTATATCCTAAGAATCCTGAAACACCAATCCAAAAGAACCTATGCACCCCTATGTTCATAGCAGCACAATTGACAATAGCCAAGGGTTGGAAGCAACCTAGGTGCCCATCAGTAAATGAATGGATCAAGAAACTATGGTACATTTACACAATGGAATTCTATGCAGCAGGAAGAAAGAAGGAGCTTCTACCCTTTGCAACAGCATGGATGGAACTGGAGGGCATTATGCTAAGTGAAATAAGCCAGGCAATGAAAGACAAATACCATATGATCTCACCTTTAACAGGAACCTAAACAACAAAACAAACAAACAAGCAAAATATAATCGCAGACACTGAAATTGAGAACAGGCTAAGTCACCAGAGGGGAGAGGGGAGGGAATTTCAGGGGAAAGGGGAAAGGCTTACAGGAACATGTATAGAGGACACATGGACAAAAGCCAGGGGGGATGGAAATGGAAGGGAGGTGGGAATGGCTAGGGTGGTGGGCTGGGATGAGATTAGAAGACAGAAAACTATACAAGAACAACAATTAAAATAAAATGTAAAGTAAATAATAAATAAATAAATAACATAAAAATTAAAAACAAAAGAATAGTACCGGAAATAGAGAAGCCAAAGAACTTATATGTATGACCTATGGACATGAACTAAGTGGGTGGGAATGCTGGTAGTGGGTGCTTGGCTGAGAAGGCTACAGAGGAGAAAAAAATGGGATAACTATAATAGCATAATCAATAAAATATACTTAAAAGAGAGAGAGAGCACTAGGGGTTTTTTTTTTTTTAATCATTTACCTCACAAATAAAACTCAAGTTAGTTTTCCCAAGTTCTTAAAAATTAGGAATAAGGACATAAAAAAACATATCTTTTATGTCCCTTGGTTATTCGTATGAACATACTTTATCTGAAAAGAGGTCATTTTCTTTGACTTCTTGATAATTTCCTCTATATTGTGGACATGTGTCTAAATATGTGTCTAAATAGAATAGTAATAGCTGTTCTTCCAGTTCCTTTATAATGATTAACCGAAAGGATACTCAAATTCTGTATATGCACAGTTTTAAACTGGAAAAAAACTATCACCTCCATAATCAAGTTCTTAGTTTACAGGTAGTTCCCCACTTAAGACCATTCAACTTATGAATTTTTGACTTCCTGATAGTGTGAAAGACCTGCACATTCACTAAAAACTATACTTCAAACTTCAAATTTTGATCTTTTCCTGGGCTAGGGATCATGAAATAGACAATACTCTCTTGATTTGGTGAGCCACAGCACCTGGTTAGGCACGTGACCCTAAAGGTAATCAACCAACAGTCTACAGCGTTCTGTGTTTACAGCCTTTTTTAGATATTGTGTTTTCTGTTTTCACATCCCATCATGTCTAAAAAGTGCCCATCTGTGTCTCTTGCTCTGGTGAGAAGAGGAGGAAGGCAATTCCTCTCAAGATAAAACTTAAGATAACTGCCCAGCTACAAGCTGATGTAAGTGTTCTGAGCATGTTTAAGGTAGGTAGGCTAAACTAAGCTATGATGTTGGTAGGTTAGTTGCATTAAATGCATTTTCAACTTACAATACACTGGAGTTTTTCAGGACATAACTCCATTGTAAGTGGAGGAATATATACGAGGTCTGTCCAGAAGAAGATCAGCCATTGTTCATATAATGAGAATGGTTTGTGTGACATTGACATAACCCAGCAGCCAAAGAAAGCAGACTGGAATGTGCATGCGTGAACAATGATGACTTCACTGTACTAGTCAGTGGTGGGTAGAGGATGCTGTTGAGTGAGCATGTGTACAGCGTGGCCATCACATTCAAAATGACTGTGAGTAATGAACCTGCATCAAATTTTGTGTTAAGCTTGAACATTTCTCCATGGAAACTATTCAGATGATTTACAAGGCCACAGCTATGAGTAACTGGTGACTGGAAACTTCATCAAGACAATATGTCTGCATACACATCACGTCTTGTACAGAGTTTTTTTGGTGAAACATCAAATCACCCAGGTGAGTCAGCCCCCCTAAGGCCCAGATTTGGCAATCTGTGACTTCTGGTTTTTCCTCCAACTAAAATCACCTTTGAAAGGGAGAGATTTCATACTGTTGATAAGATTCAAGAAAATATGATGGGGCAGCTGATGGCAATTGGGAGAATTGTGTGAAGTCCCAAGGTGCCTACTTTGAAGGGGACTGGGGAGTCATTGTCTTATCTGCAATGGTTTTTGTATATTCTTCAATAAATGCCTCTTTTTCATATTGCATGGCTGGATATCTTCTGGACAGACCTCATATATAAATATAGATAGATGATATAGATATATATCAGTGTTGAATATATAACTTTAAATATTGATGTTGCTGCTCTCAGACTCGTAAAAAATGCTGTAAAGAAAGAAGAGGGCAGGACATCGTTCTCTGAAATTGACACCAGCTGCTTCATAACAATTACCACATACATTCTTATCCTGCTGGCCAATGAAGAGCAGCCTCCTCCTTAAAAGCAAACATCTGCTGCCCATTTATAGTAATTTATAAATGAAAACAGGTTTATCAAAAACAGTTTAAACTTTGCCAATACTGAACATGTTCTTCCAGAAAAATGTTTTTTCTTCCTCTACTATGATTTCTAACTCCTTATGCCCCAAAACTTAAAAAAAAATTTTCAGAATATTTTTCTTTCAATGTGTTTCACAAAGATAGTTTTCCTTTGTGTGCCTATTCTCCCTATACCTCTTGGAATGTGTGCTTACCTCTTAAGAGGGCAGAGGACACTTGACATGGGAGAAAAGTGACACCAAACCTCCTGCCTTCCCATTTTGAGTTGAGCATGATTTTAGAAAATAAAACTGGAGTACACTATACTGGTTATGGAAGCCAGGCTACTTGGGTTTAGGAATTGAAAAATAAAAACTCAATGAATCAATAATGGTATTATTTCCATTGTTGTTGCTATTATCACTATTACGTTACAAGGCAGATAGTTATCATTCAAAATCCAGGGATGCTGGCTGGCATGTCTAAAGTCTAATTTATATATTTTAGTTATATAAAATCAGAATGAAATTGGAGAGATTGAAATTCTCAGTGTTTGTTATTTTGAAGTACTCAGAGAGAACCAATAATTTAGTTAAAACAAGTGTCACATGCCATTTACAGTCCCTTGACAGTTCTGAAGCTCCATTCCACTTAAACTTTTATTACACATAGAAGAAAAAATCAAGTTCATTCATGGGAGCTGAATTCCTGCTGCATTTCCATCTTTATATTGTTAAGATGATAAACTCCCTCTACCAAGAAGTTACCAAATAAACTCTAAATCACTGCTATAAAGATAATATTTATCAAACCATCTATGCAATTCATTCTCTACTTCAAAAGTCAGGATTTGTTTGGAAGTTATAACACTAGAGAAAAGTTCTGGAATCTTGGCTATGTCAAATGCTCTAAGACTTAGAGATCTTTCCCTTCTGGGAATAAAAAGAGATGTATTTTTATGAATCTATGTGAATATCTTTTTTTTTTCACCTTTTTCCAGGAAGAATTCTGAAAAGCTATTTTCCCGTTCAGCAGGAAAGGATCATGTGTTCATATTTCCATTTTGAGATTGTCATGGCATTTTTAGTGTTGTTTTCAAGAGTAATAAGGCCCATAAAATGTCAATCAAAACCCACCACCAGCAGGGACTGTGTTGAAAGCTGTTACATCATCAGCATGCCTGTTTCAGCATAACACAAGTGGCATTTCTCATGTCAAAACTGAGTTCACAACTTTAAATCTCAGATTTCCTGTGCCCTCCAGTTACCATGGGATCCAGGACTGTGGCAGCCTGAGTCAAAACCCAGCTGCCCCATTGCCTAATGAAGTAATGAGTCATTTCACTCTCCCAGGTCTCCTTCTCCTGAGCAATAAAATTATTGGGAGGAGACATGAGGAAAGACAGAGAAAAGCACTTCTGATAGCTACAGAAAAGACTACAGAAACTCTCAGCCCATGCATGCACTCAGACTTTCTAAGCTGATACTTATCTTCAAATTCAAACATGAATGCTGATGTAGTACTACTCAATAATCTTTACCTCCCCACCCACCCTCATTTACTAGAAGACTGAATGCCTACTGTACTGTGTTCTGAGCTTGTATCTTAGTTAACATAAAACTACATGTAGTACTGGTTTTCCATCCTACTTCAAGATTAACACCACCTAAGACATGGTGATCTGAGTCCTATACTATCCTGTTAAAGATGGAAAAGATATATTGAACCAGCCTACTATCATCTTCTAATATGCTTCTCCACAGTATATTCTCCAACCACATAATATGTTAAATGATTTCTGTAATGAAGCTTCTTGAGTTTCCTTAGAGTTTTCTATCCCAGACTTTAGTTAGCTATTATATTATGGAATATTCACTTAGTAGGTGATGTGGAGAGAAATAAAAAGTAAATAAGTAGGGGGAAAAGCACTGGTGATGAGGGTGAGAGGAGAACACAGAGGCAGAAGACAATATGGAGAAAGAAGATGTGGAACTAAAAAGAAATTAAAGAAAGGAAGGCTAAGAGGAAGACAAGATGGAAGGAAGGAAGGAAGGAAGGAAGGAAGGAAGGAAGGAAGGAAGGGAGGATGAAAGGGGAAGGGAAGGAATTAGAAAGAGGGCCATCCTTTTATAGATTTTTGTTTGCTTGGTATTCCATGCATCTGTTATAACTTCACTTCCTCTTGCAGTATGGAGCTTCAGTTACTCAAAAAGTATTTCTGAACTTCTTGAAATCTCATAATGCCCTATGAAGAAACACTCTAAAGAATTATTTCTATTTGTCATATGGAAAAAAAGTTGCTTAGAGTTTGATTCTGTAGCCCCCTACCTTTGCTCCTGCATATGATTTTAACCATGATACTTTCTTAATTACTTGAGAAAATTCTCCACATGTAGTATTTATTTTCTTCCACCCTTCACTAGAATTTTACTTAGAAAATTATTGAACTCATATCTCAAAGGCATATGACTCTAAAAGCAAACATCTGAACTAAAACAAAAGGAACAATCTTTCAATACATGGATGATGATATTGACACCACACACACACACAGACAGACACACACACACACACAAACTGTATTTTACTGATTCTAAAGCATTGTGGGTCATAAGATGCACCATTATTTTATGTACCACTAAAAAAGAAAGAAAAAAATGCTGTTCATTATATTATGGTAAATTTGAGATTCTGGATGAGATCCTGGAATAGAAAAGAAATAGTAGAAAAACTGGCAAAATTCAAATGAGGTCTGAAGTAATAATATACCAATGTTAATTTCTCATTCATGATTTATCTTATCATTTTCTAAGAATTAACATTATAGAAAGTGGGTAAGAAAAATATGTACATAAATTTCTGAATTATTTTTGCAAATTTTCTGTAAATCAAAAAATTCAAAATAAAACATCAAAAATCTGAAAAAATGTGTATTTTAGAATAATTTAAAAATAGTAATTTAGAATTTGTAAAACTGTAACAGGGTGCAGCAAAGAGGGAGCCCCCAAATACGGATTTGGAGTGGGGTCTAGATCTCAAGGTGTCCAGGAAGTATTAAGATGTCCTTGCCCCTTCCCCCAACAGGTGTGAGCTGGGGGAAGGAACACACAGAACAGAAACATGCAGAGCTGTTTTGTACCACAACAGTTTTGCAGCTAGCCTCTGGCATAGTCATTTAACATACCTATAACCTTTAACTGGTTGCATAGATATGTTAAATAGCTGTGGCCATACTCTGACCCAGGGGGATGGAAGTGACTTCCACTCAAGATGTAACTGGGAGGCAACTTCCCCTGGTGCACCTGTGTGACAGCTTGGAGATGATTGGCTCCACGCCATGGTGCCACACCTGCACAGACCCGTGTGGCAGCCCAGTAAAGGTGGAAGGATATGAGAGCGCTGGCAAGTATAGTCGATTGTGAGAGAAGTTGGAAATGGGGCTGCAGAGGAAGATGGGCTCTGGGATTTAAACCCAGACACGACAGCCATTTAGGAGGAGAGCCATGCAGTTTTGGCAGAGTGGAGACCCCCTGGTAGCTTTGCCAGGGAGAAACCACGTGGTTTTGCCAGAGTGCAGACCCCCACATCTTTGCAGAAGAGAACCACACGGCTTGATCCTGGCCAACAACACAGCTGATGGCGTCAGGGGCCTGAATCTACTTCTTTTCCTGAGATATGGTACCCCAAATAAGGGCAGATGAGAAGGAAGGACTGTGTGTGTTTGTGGGTGTTTTAAGGGACTTTGGGATCTTGATGAAGACACTGGGTTACTACTTTAAGTCTGTATAGCTTTAAATAAACATTGCCTTTCCTTTTTACAAATCTCTGGCATTGAGAGATCTCTTTCCTCTGGTGGTGGACAATGCGAATCTAGTGGGGGGCTCCTTTCAGTAATAGTATATCCTACCCGCTTTGGCCCTGTGTTCTGTAACAAAATCACACAAACAATTGTCTCCACATATTCACATATTATTTGTTCATTATTTGAAGAACATGGTGCGATAGAAATTGTCCTTTACTGGCTATATAATCCCTGAGTTTCAAGCTTTGATTTTGATCAAAATTACAAGGCACATACTATAATTCCTCTAAATAATCACCTGACTCTCACTTTCTTCAATCTGCAAGATGAGATTTTTGGACTAAGTGGGTCTTAATGGCCATTACACTGCAAATATTCTCAGAATCTATGCTAATAACTAAGACTATATAAGAAACTCTGACATTAAATAAAGTCGTTTGAAGCAATTATATTTTTTAAAGGTTGCACATGTATTGTATTTAAAACCTACACATGTATTGTCACAAGCAGAGAGTTCTCTCTATATAATGAGCATAGAATAAGCTACATCCCAGTGAAAACTATTCCTCAATAAAGGTCTGCTATCCTATGCACAGAGAAGCCAGAAGTATGACACTGGTTTTTGAGAAAAGAAAAAGCAATTTATATAATGCTGAGTCAGCTGGCAGGAGACAGGAAGCAAGTTTTAATTGAAGGACCTTGGAACTTGGGCATTTATAGTAAGGAGCTTGAGTGCCAGATCATCCTGGACAAGGGACTCTTCACTTCAGAAATGGTTCTGGTGTTTAAGTGCATTATGTGCCCATCCTTTGGCTCTGTGGGGGCGGGGGCAAGTCTTTGGTTCTTATGCAAGTAAAGGTTGAAGTTTTCTCGCCTGTGCATGCTTCAGCTGCATGGCTTGTGGTTTTGGTCCATTGTGTCTGAAAAGCAACTCAGTATCTTATTAGGACCATTTTGAGCTGATTTTGCAGTTACAAAGCCACATATACTCTGTGTTCACTGAACGCTTAATTTATCCTTAGCACATAGCAATGCCAGCCATTATGAGTGTGAAATGAAAGTCAGCAGCTTTTAGTAAGACTAGCACTGCTCCAAACCACCATCTCAGAAAAGGGGTGGAGCAGGCAGATATGTAAGTGGAGACATACATATATTTTATTAGCTGTTCACTCTTATCAAAGCTCTAGTTTCTAGTCTTCAGTCAATCTGTATTAATCCATGAAAAGAAGTCACTAAAATGTTGGGTGATGATGTCACAGAAGATGGCTCCCCTAAAGGGACAGAAAACTCACCTATAAGTTGTGTTCCCCAATTCTATGTGGAATATTAACAGTTTTTGTAAAAAAAAGCCACACAATATTGATGGAAGACTCAAGAGTTAGAAAATTTTAGTTTAGATAATAGCTAATGAGCTTAGTAATCAGTGCATGTAAAAAGCTCTTGTTCCAGGAACTGAGGGTATGACCCACCTTGACTCTAGCAGACCATATAAACGGTTCCACCTTTGTGCCTCAGGAGGAGGGCAAGCGATCAAGATGGTATCTGAGCCATTGTACTCCAGGGTGAGACATCCACCGTTCACTCAGATGAAAGAATGCTGTAGCTTTTATCTGATTAACTTTTTCCTTGAATTCCAAACCTCTTACCTATACTTTTCTTCTCCTTATAAAAAGAGTCAGTTTAAAATGGAATATAAAAAGATGGTCTGTTTGGGTACATAACCCACCATCTTCTCAGGTCACCAGCCATTTGAATAAAAGCCCATAAATATTCAGTCCCTGACTCTGTTTATTGGTTCTGGGAGTGGCAGTAGTGCGAACACTGGCTTTTCTGGTTTCAATATGGCAGACAGATGGCAGCATATTGATCCTCCATATTAAATAATTAAAAAAAATTAAAAACACCTCTTCATCATATTCTTACACACAGACATGCTATCTAAGCTGATCAGGTAAGAGAATTTAGCCCAAAACACTAAGTCAGTAAATGTAAAGGCAAGACAAAGAGCACAAACCTCTCCCTGAAAAGGCTATGAGCAGGATGGTGTTGGGAAAAAATTTGCCACTTTCTCTCTGTGGTTAATAAAGCATTCACGAGAATGGTAGATTCTATGATTGCTATTTCAACGTGTGCTGAATAATGTAGGGTAACAACAGGCTGAGTAGAAAGGAGTTTCCCAGTCAAGGGTATGAAGTTGGAGAAGACTCCTGGGCTGTGGAGAGATTAGATCTATTGACGTGTAAATTGGGACGGCCTATTTAAACTGAATCAGGAATTGTAAGCAAAGTATGGATTGACTCCTAGTCTTTTGCTCCCTTCTGAAATTCCCTTTCTTTAAGAAAATTCTGACTATAGGCACTCCCCAAGTGGAACCTGGAAAACTTCCTATGAGTAACCAAATAAGACATGGTTTTCTGAGTCTTCAGTGAAGGTGGGTTTTAGGCAGTGTCTAGACTGGTCTAGCCTAAGGGTATAACTTGTGGTAAATTAGTGATTACACATGCTTTTTCTCAGAGTTGTGGCCTTTTGGAGGCCAGACAAGGAGGTAGGGTTTCCATCCTGCTTGTGGATTTCCTCTGTGAATGAGGTCCCTGGAATTGCATATCTTCATGGCACCTCAATTTGAGACATTTAATCCTCTTTTATCCTAGGCAGTATGTATTCTAGATCTTTATTTGTTGGTTTGTGTGTATTGTGGGGCAGGAGGAAGGTGAAGGAATGAAGGTGGTGGGAGGCAGGGCTGAGACAGGAAGGAGGAGCTGGCAGGAGTGTTGGAAACAATTAAGGAGCACAAGAAGACTCACCGCTGGCAGCTCTCCTGTACTTTCCACCTGTGGAGCTTTGTACATGTTGCAACTATTTGTATAAACAAAGATCAGATGGGGAAAAACTAGACCAACACCTTTATAAATTCATCTTCGGTTCTGTTAGGCTTAAAATAAGGAAGAAGAGAAATATTTTGCAATGGTTCGTAGGTGTCGTCTCCAGACTAGCGGCATCAACAACCTGGGAACTTGTCAGAGATGCAAATTTTCTATGGTCCCAGCCCAGGTCCCAACCCAGGCATACACAATCTGAAATTTGAGGGTAGGGCCCAGAAATTTGTGTTTTAACAAACCTTAGAGATGACACTAAGGCTGATTCAAATTTGAGAATCACTGCTGCTTAAAATGAGCATGGGGAATTTAGAAGAAGTGGTCAACTAGCCAAAGTTGATTTTTAACTGGGGCTGTCTACATGCTGGTTTGGGATACTTGAGGGCTAGGGTATGGACATAGGAACATGCAAGAGAAAAGTTAGCTTTTCCAGAAGCTCTAAGAGTGGATGCAGTGCCAAAGAGCACAACTGTGGTCCTTGCATAAAACTCAGCCTGGATGGGAGTTCCAGGACTTGTTTCTAAAATAAAAATCTTGGTTTCCCATTAGAGTAGAGTAGAATCTGCCAGTTCGATTATTTATATATTTATCTATCTATCTATCTATTTTTTTTTTCTTTCTTTCTTTCTCTTCTCATCCGCCTTTGGAAGGACAACAGGAGATAGGAATTTGCAGACAAGGAAGGAAAAAACAAACCCTCTCATATCTCCTCCTTATTTATGTGTCTGAAAATCTGGACTTCTCTGGAAGCTATCCTGAGCCAATGCCAAGAACCTCCCACTCTTAAAAGATATTATTGTTATTTATAAATCATCTCATTATATTTCTGACATCATGTTTACAAAAAAGAATGTACATTTAAATCACACAATCCTTTGCATCTTTGACAGTCCTGGCCTGCTGGGAATTTGTAAATACCCCCCCCCCCCAAAAAAAAAAGACATACATCTATTAGCAGCATGTAAAAGTAAGTGACTGAGTCTAATTTCAGGTTCAATAACAGAGAGCCTACAGAAATCTACTTCTAAAGCCACCATGTAGATTTCAGTTTAAAGGCTGTGTAAGCCTTGGAAATATGAATGGAATACAAGAGTAAATAGCAGAATGGCAAGGTATGAACTGAGAAAAGTGAAGAAAGAATCAATTAAAACTGTTATTATGATTGATAATTAGGTACATATTACAATAAAGCCACATGCAAACAAGAAATAGAAAAAGATGGAGATGTCAAGTAGATGACAAATCCAATAGTCAAAATGAAAACCTGATAAAAGGAAAACAATATTTTTCAGACTATAAGATGCCCCGCCCCCAATTTGGGAGGAATAATGATTGCTAATGCTGCTGTTAAGTTCCGTTTACATTTACATTGCTGAAATATTATTTTATTTATGTTATTAAATATTTTACCACATTTTTTGCTTCAAAACTTTTTTTTTCCTATTTTTCTCGTCTAAAACCTAGGTGCACCTTATGGTCTGAAAAATACAGTAATGTAAAACTATAGCTAGAGGAGTGCCGCACCATGGTGCTGCCCCCAGTGGAGGAATGGAAAATCCTTGGCGTTCTTGGCACCCCTGTCTCTCTCTAGTCTGGGGCAGATACCACTATCAGAGCCTGCTCTCCTCCCTGCAGGGCACAGACTCAGCCCCAGAATTCACAGTAGCCAGCAGACACTGCCAACTCATCCAAGTTGCTATTTCGTTATCTATGACTGCCTGGAATGAGCCTGGGCTGGCAAGTTCCTTCTGCTCCCAGCTCTGCCTATCTTTGCTTTGCCACAGGAAGCCTCTGCCATACAATGTCCCCGAATCTACCTGCTCTAATTAGTATTTGCTATTGTAATTCCAGAGTAGACCAAGAAGCAATTTTATGAATCATGTCTTTTCATATCCTTTTCAATGTTTCATATACACAAATGCATTTCCAAGTTCAACAAAGGGGAGGAGGTCAATGATTCTGAATGACTAAAAAAAAAAAAAAAGGAACAAAACTATGCAGTTATAAAAAATTAACGGTATATGTATAGATCATATAAGTGTATCCCACAATATGGGGCATTTGCAAGTGGTACATGGTAAATATTTTTTTTAATTTTAAGAAAATTATAGTTTTTTTCTAGAAAAATATAACCTTCCAAAACTCAATGAAAAAGAAACAGAAAGCCTGAACAGACCAATAACAGCCGGTGAAATTGAATCAGTAATCAAAACACTCCTGACACAAAGAAGTCCTGGACCAGATGGCTTCACAGGAGAATTCTACAAAACATTTAAGGAAGAGCTAACCCCTATTCTCCACAGACTATTCGAAAAAATCCAAAAAGTTGGGAAACTCCCAAACTCTTTTTATGAAGCCAGCATCATCCTAATCCCAAAACCAGATAAAGACACAACAAAGGAGAACTTCAGGCCAATATCGCTGATGAACATAGATGCTAAAATCCTCAACAAAATATTGGCAAACCGCATCCAACAACACATTAAAAAGATCATACACCATGACCAAGTGGGATTTATCCCAGGGATGCAAGGATGGTTCAACATTCGCAAATCAATAAATGTAATTCATCACATAAACAAAAGCAAAGACAAAAATCACATGATCATATCAATAGATGCGGAAAAAGCATTTGATAAGGTACAGCACCCATTTATGATAAAAACACTCAGCAAAGTGGGAATAGAGGGAGCATTCCTCAACATAATAAAGGCTATATATGAGAAACCTACAGCCAGCATCATATTCAACGGGCAAAAACTAAAATCTTTTCCACTAAAATCAGGAACAAGACAAGGCTGTCCACTTTCACCACTCCTATTCAACATAGTATTGGAAGTATTAGCCACAGCGATTAGACAAGAAAAGGAAATAAAAGGCATCCAACTTGGAAAGGAGGAAACAAAACTATCATTGTTTGCAGATGACATGTTAGTATACATAGAAAATCCTATAGTCTTGGCCAAAAAAGTGCTCGACCTAATAAATGAATTTAGCCAAACAGCCGGATACAAAGTCAATATCCAGAAATCAAAGGCATTTTTGTATACTAACAATGAAACAACAGAAGAAGAAATCAAGAAAAAAATCTCATTCGATATAGCAAAAAGAAAAATAAAGTACCTAGGAATAAACCTAACCAAGGAGGTAAAAGACCTGTATGCAGAAAACTACACAACACTGAAGAAAGAAATCAAGGAAGACACAAACAAATGGAAACACATACCGTGTTCATGGATCGGAAGAATTAACATTATCAAAATGTCCATACTTCCCAAAGCAATCTATAGATTCAATGCAATACCTATTAAAGTACCAATGGCAAATTTCACATATATAGAACAAATTCTTCAAAAATTTATATGGAACAATAAACAACCCAGAATAGGGGCAGCAATCTTGAGAAAAAAGAGCAAAGCAGGAGGGATCACAATACCTGATACCAAAATGTATTACAAAGCCACTGTAATCAAAACAGCCTGGTACTGGCATAAAAACAGGCACGTGGACCAGTGGAATAGAACAGAGAGCCCAGAAATAAATCCTAGTCTCTATAGTCAATTAATATTCAACAAAGCGGGCAGCAACATAAAATGGAGTAAAAATAGCCTCTTCAACAAGTAGTGTTGGGAGAACTGGACAGCTTCATGCAAGAAAATGAAACTCGAGCACCAACTTACACCATACACAAAAATAAATTCAAGGTGGATAAAAGATTTAAACATAAGCCGTAACACCATTAAAGTCCTAGAGGAGAACATAGGCAGGAAAATCTCAGACATTACATGCAGCAACATTTTTACTGATATGTTCCCTAAAGCAAGGGACATAAAGGAAAGAATAAACAAATGGGATCTCATCAAAATAAAAAGCTTCTGCATGGCCAAGGAAAACAGTATTAAAATAAAAAGAGAACCGACTGTGTGGAAAAACATATTTGCCAATGATACCTCAGATAAGGGTTTAATCTCCAAAATATATAAAGAACTTACATGACTCTACTCTAAGAAGACAAGCAACCCAATTAAAAAATGGGCACAGAACTTGGGCAGACGCTTCTCTAAGGAGGACATACAGAGGATCCAGAGACACATGAAAAGATGCTTGATATCGCTAGCTATCAGAGAGATGCAAATTAAAACCACAATGAGATACCACTTGACACCAGTCAGAATGGCCTTCATAAACAAAGCAACAAACAGCAAGTGTTGGAGAGGTTGTGGAGAAAAGGGGACACTAGTGCACTGCTGGTGGGAGTGCAGACTGGTACAACCACTATGGAAAACAGTATGGAATTTTCTAAAAAAACTAAAAATGGATATACCTTTTGACCCAGCAATTCCACTGCTAGGACTATATCCTAAGAACCCTGAAACACCAATCCAAAAGAACCTATGCATCCCTATGTTTATAGCAGCACAATTTACAATAGCCAAGTGTTGGAAGCAACCTAGATGCCCATCAGTAAATGAATGGATCAAAAAACTGTGGTACACTTACATAATGGAATTCTATGAAGCAGAAAGAAAGAAAGAAGGAGCTCCTACCCTTCTGGACAGCATAGATTAAACTGGAGAGGATTATGCTAATCAAAGTAAGCCAGGTAGTGAAAGACAAATACCATATGATCTCACCTTTAACAGGAAGCTAATCGACAAAACAAACAAACAAGCATAATATAACCAAAGACATGGAAATTGAGAACAGGCTGAAAGTCACCAGAAGGGAGAGGGGAGGGAATTTCCGGGGGAAAGGGGAAGGATTTACAGGAACAAGTATAAAGGACACATGGACAAAAACTATGGGGGGGTGGAAATGGGAGGGAGGTGGGGAGGGCTGGGGTGGCGGGTTTGGGTGGGAATAAAAGACAGAAAACTGTACAAGATCAACAATTAAAATAAAAATTAAAAAAAGAAATTATAGATTTTTTAAAATTATAATGATTATTTTTAATGCATAATATAAAATACAATAACATCAAACCTATAAACTCATGGATATTATTGCTATGTCAAAAATAGGTAAAAACAAAGAAAAATTTAAATTAGCTTAGAAAAAATATTAAGTAAATACTAGTACAAACAACAAAAACCATGAAGGCAGCACAAGGCTGGCTGAAGTCTGAGACCTACTGTTACATGAACGTAGCTGGCTCTCACCTGACCTCATTGACTTCCTATGCCTTAAGGTCGGAGCATGCCAACTGCCCAACATCGAACATTTCTAACTGTCCCCAAATTAAGAGTGAACTTATCCTTGCCTTCTAACAATTGTCTTAAACTAAAGTTTTATAATTTAAAACCAACTAACTCATAAACTTAACTAAAATTTGAAAGGTAGATGCCTAGCCCTTTATCTGACCCATAATCTACAATTAACCTGGTTATATCCTCGGTCACAACTACCTAGTGTCACCCTCAATTAATTTTCCCACACAGCTTTTTAATTAGCACTAACAGTTGAAACTACTTAAAAACAATAGCACAACGTGGCATGGTAATAGGACTGTTTCCAAGGGTATTAATTTACTCTGACAACTAAAAACAACACAATCCTAGAGGGAAAAAAAAATCTATTCCATTTTATCTTTGCCATTTGTAATATGGTCCTTCCTTAGAGGTCTAATTTATTTGACATGTTTGGAGAAGCTATTTTTATTATCTCATGTCTGAATTATACTCATTTTTTGTTTGTTTTAGAATATTATCAGGTTTTCATTTGTCAGAAGCATTTGTCATTGGGCTGTGAGATTAGACTGCAAGAAATGTCATAAGCAGCAGTTTGTCACCACCTGCCACATTAAATAAACCTCAAGGTAAGCACTGGGTTACAGGACAAGTGAGCAAGCCTTTTTCCCTTCATCCTTAAACCATGCGCTAATTTGTACAAGTAAAAGCCAGCCTGCATTGTCAGTTTCAGTACTAGATAAAAGCAGGAAGAGATTTAATCAATAAAAACTTTACATGGATACGAAAAACAGCTGAAAGTCATATTTAATTTGAATCATAATTTTTCTTTTTAGAAAAACAGATTAAAAAAGTTTCTGCTATTAACCATATCGTGAGATTTCTAGGTAAATCTGTGAAATAAGTGATTGCGCCTTTGTGTTCCCTGGGTCCCTTCTCTCACTGATCCCAGGCCACTTCTGTGCCTCCCCCTCTGTCCTTCAGCAATCTGAGAGACTGCTGGCAGTTCTTGGGGTGCACTCCAGCCCCACACTCAGGCATTGATAAACTTTAAGAGAAACCATGCTGCATTGTAATTGGGAGTCTCAGAGTTAGAAAATATTCCAGACAAAAAAGTAACAAACTCCAAATGGTGACAGTTCAGGACAGTAGTGGCGGGGAGAAGGAACACCAGCAGGCAGGAAGGGGGTGTTCACATACTTCAGAAATGGACTCTGGGGTCACACAAGCCTAGAAAAAGAAAGCATACCTCTCACCTTAAATGTACCATAAATACACTAAGAGCATCCACATCAAAACACATAATAAAATTCATCTGTTTGGAGGGCACAAAATATTGTAGATCCTGGGATACTGAACATGATAGGAGGAAAGGAATAGAACTGATGGTAATTATAACTACTATATAACTTAAGCTCCATTTTATAGATTAGAAAAACGAGGCACACCAATGCTTTTTTAATGTGCAAATTCACTCACCTGACTACAGATTCGACTTTTTTCCCCTATTTTATAACAGTTAGTTTCTCCAATGACCTATGGGAAGATTCAGCAAATGTAGCTTTTGAATGTAGTTTGTCTCTTCAAGTTCCTTATGCTCTCTATGCCTAGGTGGCCAGGGTCAGCATTTAGACCAAGAAAGAGTTACCACTCTGCAAATTCAGACCAAAGGGATTACAAAGAATTATTTATAAACTGATTTGATTTTGGAAAGCTTGTTTTTACACATCAATATCATCATTATAAGCTTGTCTTAACACCAATTGATACTTTAGTTGTGTCATGTAACAGCACACACACATGCAATTGCTGCATTAGAACTCTAGGAATTTAAGCATTTGTACATCTTCCCATTAAGAGTTGGAAATCAAATGTGTTAATCATCAAATTTAAAAAAAATGTATTATCATTTTAAATGAATACTCACTCTTCTTATAAATACTGAGACTAAAGGCTGTTTCTAGTGCTAGATACATAGTAGGCAATTAATTCTGTTTATAGATTGACTGGTAATAGATTTCAGCAAGTTAACATCAAATACCTTTCTAGTCCTTTAATTTGCAGTTTGGAAAACCAGAAGTAACAATTGTTCCTTTAGAAATCAAAGGATGCTGGCCTCAGAACCCCCTATGTTCTAGCCTTTAAAGCTATTTTCTTGAAAGAATTCTGTGTGACAGACACCACAACTGCAGCTCTGATGGGTCAGAGCACTTTCTCTTTCTCTTTTATAACATTATTAAAGAATGAATACAACTCCATCTTTAAGGGCACAACTTTATGGGAGATAGGGACCCTTCACACTTTATGGAAAGGTCAAAGCTGTCCTAAAAATGGCCAGTGAACCCAATAAATTCTTGACTTGGAGGTCCACATTATCTGCATTTCATCATCTCATTGAAAAGCAAAGTGGCTAAGTCCTCTTTTTCTGGTCTATTATTTATTAGAGTTCAATAAGGAAGCATGCTTTTTATTAAAATTTTGTCACAAATCACCCATACTGTGCCTTTATCTTGCAATAAGCATTTTTAATTTTTCTTCTTTTCTTGAAAAAAGAAGTAATTTTGGGCTGTTCTTTCTTGCTGTCCATCTTTCTCTGAATCGATAAAGAAACCAACACACAGAACTATTGCCTTTTCCCTGGGTCTCAAAGAAATGTGCACAAGTATACTTTTGATTTTTTTTTTTTAGTAGAAAGTCACATTCCTTCAAAAGGAGGAGTTGAGATTTCCTTCTTTGTGAAGACTGATGATAAAAAATAAACAAAAAAACTATTAATAACTCACAATATAAAAATTTATATGACATAAAACTTTGTTTCACTGATGACATATGGTATAGAAAGATCTAGCCAATACTTATAAAATTCATCTTTTAAAGATTATACAAGTAGGCAAGAAAACTTTTTAATCGATATGAAGGTTGTGAGTAGCTAATGAGACATGTGGGTTGCTTTTGAAGGAAGACAGTACTGGGATTAGCTACTTAAATATTAATAAGTAGTTTTCTGCTAAGGTCAACATGGGATGAGAGATTTCAGAAAACATAACCACAGCCCAAAATCTCAACTTCAAATAAACTGGAAATATAATATGCAAGACCTCTTTCTGAGTATATATCTTAGCACTTCAAATATACAATCTTAATAACAGATATAAATTACATTTCCTTTAAGTTTTGGATTGCAACATTAAATTTCTTTATACTTGACCATGAACCTCAACTCATGTAATCAAACAAAATTAAACCAATGTGAGACTTGCTCAGCAAGTGGTGGGAATTAAGATGAATATCTATTTTCTTTTGTCTGTATTTTACAAAATCATGCAAATTCTATGCACAATTAGTGAGAATTGGGACTGTAATCTGATAGCTTGATGACAGAGCAAAATTAATTTGAAACAAAGAAAAATAGTAATGTGTGAAAATCATGCACACTTGTAAGTTACAGATCCAGGGGAGAGCAGTGTGGTGTGGGAGAGACCTCTAAGACTGGAAATGCCTTTCCACTCAAACCTATTTTTCCATACTAGCCATTTTCTTTTAAGTTATGAGTAATCAGCCTAAAAAAAAAGAATGAGAAGCCAGCTCTAAAGGGGAGAGAGGATGCTTTGTCCTCTGTCATGGACAAAACACAAGAGGAAAGATGGGGGGAGATAAGAGACATTGAGTGATGGAGGGAGGAAGCAGGGGAACTCACATCAAATACCTTCTTTCCTCTCAGGAAATCCAAAGAGGTTATCCTTTGAGCACAGAGGATTGTCATGATTTTATGAACTTGGAAAATATAAAAATGGTTTGAAATAGCTGTAATGGAGAAGTGGGTTGCTTGGCTTGCTTTACTCACATTGGTTGAGTTTGTTTTGCCCTGTCTTCGAGGCCAATGCTGTGCTCAGAGTTCTATAGCTGTAGTGCCAAAGCTTAATCAAAAATGAGAAATATGTGGAGATGTGCTACCCACTCCTCTCTTACCTCATTCTCATGACAGACATTGTTAATCAAGTATGATATCCTTCCTAACGGAGCTGATGTACAGCCTCAGAATCCTTTTCAACACAGTGCTCCAATCAGCCATTACTAATTGATCACAGAAGGTACTTGAGATGAAACCTAGTCACCATCATTGAGCAAAGCATAAAACTTGCTATGGACTTGGTTTACCCATAAGAGGTTCCTGCTCAGTGAGTTAGCCTCTAGGTATCCCTGTCCTATAAGGACTGGATTTTTTGCTCCTGAATTTCACTATCTTTTATGTATGGTGATCTGATACTTGCCCCAGACCTCCTAGACAGCAGCCATGAGTTCAGAGGTAGCCTATTCACAAGCACCACAGACCACTGCAGGAAGTCAAGGCTCTGACCCTCCACCATTCCACATCCTTGGGACTCATGCCTTAACCGATTACCACTGACACACAGAGAAAAACTGATGCTTGTTGGTAGTCAATGGGATATGTTGATTCACCACATACCAATTTGATGCTGGAGGGAGATACACTTAATTTGAACAGTTCCCTGGTGGCTTGGCATAAAATACCAGACCCAGGAAACAAATAAGTCATCCTTAACTTTTCAGTAACTTCCAAGTTTGAGGATAATAGTCTGAAACAGCAGGTTCTCCTGGCCTCAAGTCTTCTACTAAGGCATTATTTTTCCTAAACCAGGCTCTATGACAGCCCTGGGGCACAGGAAATATCTCTAGGGTTGTCAGGATTCACCTCTCCCAAAATTTCAGACACTCCCTTCAATGGAGACCCAGAAGTCCAGAGGCAGTCCAGGGTGCAAGCTTGGAACTGCGGTCACATTCCCCAGAAATTCCTGTGCACTGATCAGGCATCCCCACCTGAAACAATGAGCCTACCAAAACCTCATCTGCCAAATCATACTTACTGTGGTACTGCTTATGTTGCCAGATATTTCTGGGCTTGCTGGTTCATTGATGGGACCAGATCTTTGGACTGGGAGGAGTTATGCTGATTATGATGAAAGATTCTAAAATCCTAGTGGTTAAGCCCCACCAAGTAAACCCATCATGAAACCTTGGATTCAATTGTTTCTTCTGAATCCTTGGATCCTGACTCAATCATTCCCTTTGCCCCAGGTAAGACTGTTTGTTATGTGCCATCATAGAAGAGATAGGTGGTAGAATCATCTAGCCTGGAGCAGAGGAGTATAAGTCGGTCCCTAATGAACATCCAAGGTCTGTAAACTCTGCAAGTCTGGGAAGCTCATGGTGGGCCATTCTAGTGGCCTAGAATAGCAGAACCTAACCTTGCTGTGGGCCAAGTCCCAAGCACACTGTACCCTAATAAAACCCCAGCTCTTACTTTAGCCTGACTCCGAATTTTCAAGAGTTAGATTTTTCAGAAATCAAGACACCAGAAACAAATATGTCTCTTACTGCCAAGAGTTGTGCAGAGGTGACACCCCCAGAGATGCTCAAGAAGGAACAATAAGTTCAAACATGCTAGAAAAATATTGTATTTGTCCTTATATGCAACTGAGTTGAAATCACAATTCTGCCCTGTAGTAACTCTGTGACCTTTACCAAGTTGCTTGATTCTACTAAGCTTCGGTTAAACAAGCTTATAGTGGAAAAACAATAAAAATATAATAGGATTATTGAGAAGCTCAGACATAATGTATGTTGAATGTTGGGTACATGATAGGTACACTCTATAATCATTCCCATATAGCAGTCTCTTTACCAAAGTGTAAAATTAACATTTAAGCATATTTGAAGTATCATGCTTATCACATAGTACCATACACGTGCGCGCACGCACACACACACACACACACACACACGCACAGAGTCTGGAAGAAGTAATGACTACTTGAGTGTCATTGGTAGGGTAATAATATGGGTGTAATAATTTACAGTTTTAATTTGTAAGTTTCACCTAAAATGTCATATGGTATCCTTGAGTGTGATATTGTCATGTTACAGAATTACATGCTTATGATTTTGTAATAAAATATTTTGTAATAAAAAGGGGTGTTATTTGGGCCAAAACCTGTATATGCAATAAATTAATAAGCCAGTCATGTTTGTACCATGGATAAGAGGATATTTTTTAAAAGGAGGCTAGTTCATCAGGCAATCAGCTCGCCCAACCGTCCAACCCTCAGCATTACTTTTTATTCACTGTTACTTTGATGCTTCACTTGAAACAAGCAGTGACCTACAATCAATTTATAAACTATTTCTGAAAATCCATCAAATCTACTTAACCTGTGGTTTTTGATCTGCAAGTCACATTTGAACATTTATAGAAAACTCAATAATAAAACTCTGCCTTTGAAGGGGAGAAGAAATTCTTCAGAAAGTGGGTGCTCTGCAATAGTTAAAGTAGTACCCTTATTTTAAAGAATTTCTTCGATTAAGAGATAATATATCATTTCTAGGTTGAACTTTAATTAGAGTTAAAATTTAAAACTTAAATATAGAAAGATTACTTTTGAAAAGTCAATTCCCTTTTTAGTCCCACATTTGAGTTTTGATTTTACAGAGGAAAAAAATATCCTGTAAATAAAGTGAACACTTTGGTCTTGGTGAAATGTGTGGGTAAAACTCTATAGCATAATTCTGATAGTTGTACTCATTGCCAAGTTGCTATCCGAGTAGAAAGTGTGCATATTTTTTATAACTGACTATCGACCCTTCCATTTTAGAATACCTCAGGATGGGGGAGAGAACATCTTCCCATCTCGATGATTCCATTTCCTTATATACATAAGAAAAGTAATACTGATTATATACATAATTTGTTTTTGCAGTAATATCAATCTGTTTTGCAGGATCCTGAAAGAAAGGCATACTCCATTGAGATGACTATAATTTGAATCAAATGGTCTTGGTTTCAAATCCCAATTCCGTTACTTAGGAAATTTCCACCTTGGGCAAGGTACTTAATAACACCAAGCCTTAGTTTCTTAAAATTTCCCCTAGGTACTAGTCTTTTTGTCCTCTGTCTGTCACCCCAGTGGATGCAATCCTCTGCCGTGCTCTGTTTCCTGGGGCCGGGTGATTCTACAAGTTGCAGCACCATAGATTTAGCAGATAGGGGGAACCAGCAAGAGATCAGAGGATGTGTCTAGGTTTCCATTAGAGTTTCTGGGAACAGTTATCATTGTTATTGTCTGAGTACTTTTGTCACCCAACTTCCCAGGCTATAGACTCACAGGAAAGATGAAAGGAGATGTATGTAAAGTACTTAGCAAAAGCCTGTCACAAATAATAAGTGACAAATGCCACCCATGTTTGAAGCTAAAATAAGCAAATGGCATTTGAGAAGGGCCAAAGCTAGTTGAGAAGTTGATTGAAATAATGTGCCACCAAGAGGAAGGCAAGAGTTTCAAGTAAGTGTGAGGGAATGGAAATATTTGGTTAACGGCCATTCCTGACTGTGCTCAAGTATTTGTGCACTGCATGCTTAGTATACCACCAACCCTTCTCTGACAAAATCCAAGCAAAAAAATTCTCTCCTGAAACATAGTCAAAGCAAAATAAAATCAACATTGCCCAAAGGAACAGCAATCAGCAGTGGTGGAGGAACAGGAGTGTGACATTTGCTCTGTGCCAGGGAAAGCTAGATTGAGATGGCCTAATGACAGTCCTGTGATGGCCTGGAAGAATGAGAGTTGCTCTTGGGTAGGTGATCACGCTGCTCCTTGAAGTTTGAGGATGTCAAAAATGAGATAGAAAGTGTTAATGAGATGTTGAATGCTACATCTGTGGACTCCCATAAATATTTGAGAGATGTAAGGAAATACAAAAATTCTCATTTTGCTGCACCTGACACTGGGTCAGCACTGAGCCATGGGGTTACTGTTTTAGAAACATTGCTCAAAGGTTGAAAGATGTAATCCTCCTCTATCCTTCACTCTGTTCCATGACAAAACTACCTAAGAAGAATATTGTAGTCTAGAATATGAATGCCTGCTTCAGTGGTTCTCAGGGTATAGTTGTAGGGCCAGCAATATCAGCATTAGCTGGGAATTTATTAGAAATGCAAATTCTAGGGTGAAATGCATTTTTATTTATTGATTTTTAGAGAGGGGGAGAGAAGAAGAGAAAGAGATAGACAGAGAAAGAGAGAGAGAGAGATCAATTTGTTGTTCCACTTATTTATGCATCTGTTGGTTGATTTTTGTATGCACCCTGACCAGGGATGGAACCTGTAACCTTGGAGTATCAGAGCAGTGCTCTACCCAACTGAGCTACCTGGCCAGGGCTGAAATACATTTTTAAAAGAGGTGTATTTGTTGACTTAGATGAACCTCTTCTGTAAAACTACAGAGACTATCTCCTAGCTTGCTCAATGAATCTGGAGCTGCCCTAACAGGGAACTCCCACCAACTTTAAAATGTGCTCTACTCATACAAAAACACAAAGAAATATTTAGGAGACAAAGAATGGGCTGTGCCAAGGATCTGGAGGCCAGATACATGGCCATATGGAAAGAATCAAACTTGCACAGTGTTTGAGTTTCCCAAATAAATGTCTTCTTTGTCTGTACCAAAAAATTTTTTTTTAATTAAATCAAAACACACACACACACACACACACACACACACACACACGTAAACATTATCTCTACTTTTATCAGTAATTGGGGCAGAATATAAATTTGGATCTATTTTCTCCACCTTGAAAGCGATCAGGCTGAATAAAAGTGCATTTAAAAAAAACAAACATCAACAACAACAAAAATTACAAGAGGAGTTTCTATGAGTTATTTTATGAAATGTGCTGTTGTCTACCACTGTGAAGCTCTACATTCTTTTCTCTGCACTGATAAATTGAGGTCTATTTTTACCTGAAGGAAAAACAAAACAAAACAGAGGTTGTTCTTACAAAGATCAGTGTCTTATTACTATATACATATAAATTTCAGCACATAAAACACTACAACATAAAGTAAAAATTCTGCTTCAAAAATTATATACTACCATATTTATGTTGTGTCAAACAGATCAAAAAATAGAGTTTCATATATGTATGTCTTTTAGGCAACTCTAATTATGGGTTTATTGTGATGTAGAATTAATTTAACCTAACAATGGCATTTGTATTAAACAGATTATTGTGGACAATGTATATGAAACATATTTAAACTCAAATTTTTCTGAACTATATCCTTTTATTAAAGTATGCACATTTAGGTATTACAGTGGAATGAGCAGCCAGAGGGGAAATAAAGGTAGGGCTCTCACCATCACAGTCTAACAAAGAACTTAATACAGGAGGCTAAAAGTAAAAGCTTACATGTTGACCCAGTCAGTAGTCCTAAACCTGGTCTGATAAGGCTGCCAGGCATTCTGGACAACAAGTAAACTATGACAGTGCAGAACGGGGGAGCCCTTGAAAGTCTGTACGTACCATCTTCACTAGCTTGGAAAAAGAAAACCTTGAGGCTGTGTATTCATCTCAAGGCCTAGAAGGGGGAAGAAGAGAGGGGTCACAGTGTCCAAAGGAAAAACCCGTAAAACAATTTTGGTTAACTGCCTGCCTCCCATCATGTATGCAAAATGAACAAATAAATCTGGAGCAAGATAAAGATTCAGGCTAACAGATCCCCACCCATACCTACATTTAGGTGGTCACATACCCACCTCCTGCACCCCCGGAAAGCTGGTACCACCTTTACCCACCAATCAAAATGTAATTTTTTTCGCCCTCACCCCACCAACTATGTAAGTCCTCAGAACAAAAAACTCTCTCTCGGCCTCTTCTCTTGGCATTGTGGCTCTCTTGCCACATAGGGGACCCCTGGCCAGGGGAATCCCTGGCCACCTCTTTTGGCCACCTGGCTTCCGACCATCCAGTGCTGGCCACCCAGCCTTTTGCCAGCCTATTTTTGCCACTCCCGCTGTAGCCACCCTTGCTTTTGCTTTCCTATTAGAACTCGGCATTAATAAACTTTGCTTGCACAGTAGTAGGCTCGCTGTAATTCTTTACTTCATCAGTGAGAAGAACAGAGTTTCTGGGACTTTCTCCTATAACATAGGTATACATATGTAAAATTACAAGATATCAATTAACAAAATACTCCAAACAAGAGGTTTTTTTACTTGTAGAACAATTAATTTACATCTGTTACAAAACATTTACTAAGCTTACATTTTGTATCATTCCTAATCAAATGCAAATAAAATACATCAGTAATAATCATAGCATCTATAACGAGTGAAACTGCTGTAAAAATCAATCTGAAAAATCTATTGGACAATTTAAAAATATCCAAATGGTGAGCTGCTGAGTTTATTTTCTGATTTTACAAAAGGATCATTCCACAGGCTTTGTTGTGACAGCGAAGTGTTTATTTTTATGCTCTTCATTCCCCCCCACCCCAAGCTCCTTGAAGGCATTGGGTTCTTCTTATATATCTTCAAATACACAGGAGTTCCTAGAAAGCAGCTTTGTAATTGCAAAGACTTTCTTTTTCTTAGACTAAGGTGATATTATTTAAGGAGGAAGGGGTACAAATGCAAAGTCTGCCAAGTCCAGGGAGATTATGTAAAGAGTGAGGCAAGCTGGATAAAGTGGAGAATTATATATTTTCTAAAGGGTATAGCTCCTTCTAAGCTCCATTCAATTGTCTTCAGACAAGAATGCTGGCCCAATATTTCCTGACCTTTTGACTTGTCAGAGGAAAAAGGCAGTTAGGACTTTAAAAAAGAAATCTTTTGATTTTAAATACTGATTATAAATACAAAATTTCTCTTTAAAATATGGTTGAGCAGTCTGGATTTTGGCATGTAAAAACAAAGCCAAAGATGTTCTGGGAACACGAGTTTAATATAGGAATTAGGGTTTACAAAAATGATGGTCAAGCTGGAGTGGATAAAGGTCAGTAGAGTCACTGTGGGAGTTCTCAGAAACTGTAGCCAGAATGGGAAGGGGGCAACTTAGTGACCTCATCCGGAAAGCACTGAAGCAGTGATTCACCAAGACTTATGAGGAAGCTGTGCTGGAAAGTCTGTAAAGATCCCACCACTGGTCATAGTCTGCAGCAGTGAAGTGAGGGGCCATCAAGCCACAAAGCCACCAGGAATCCCGTATCTGCCCACACATCTTGTTCCTCCCTCTGCCTCACAGCTGGTCCTCTTACTGGCAATCCGAAATCAGCAACCTAGGGTGTGTCTCTTAGTTTCTCTTCTGCACTGCAGCCCAGGAAGGTGGGAGTGATACCAAGTTGACAACAGACAATCTTAGCAGGAATAAAATCCCTGATAAGAGTTCAATTAACCTTTGACTGGGTCACATCCCTAAATATCCTTTTTCTCTCTTCCTCCCCTCTCTTCTTTCCCCTCCCTCATTTCTTTTTTCCTTCTTTGCCCTCCTCTTTGTCTTCCTCCTCCTTCACTTTTCTTTCTTTTTATTCCTCCTCTTCCTTCCCTTCCTCCTCCTTCTTCAACTTCATTTCCATCTTTGTCTTAATCTTCTATGTATTTTAATACCAAGAAAATACTTTCTCAATAGTTGCCAGGAATTAGAGGAGAGGGGAATGTATGCTGACTGTAAGGGATAGTATACAAGGGTGTTTAGATAGATGATAAGACTGTTCTGTATTCTGATTGTGTTAGTGAGTACATGAATATATATGTCAATTCATAGAACTGTGCACCAACAGAGGAAAACTTTACTCTCTGATAGTAAAATTACTGAATGCCAGTAGCATTAAAAATCAGGAAAAAGAAACATACCTTCTGGTATTGAATACAGGTTTCATCAAAGCAACTTAATTCAATGAAATACATATATTCTGAGAGAGAGAGAGCACTTGGAATTGAACAATACTTGGGTCCTTGCAGAAAGGCAGACATAAGATAAGATTCAGTGGTAGCTACCTTTAAACAAATCAAAAAACATAACCACTGTTAATATTTAGATGTTGTTCCTTCATGAAGGTTATATAATTCTGTCCAAGAGACCACTGGGGGCATGTTTATTATATGAGAAGATAGTCCTTATATAATAATGACTCAATTTAGGGGAAGTCATTCAAATGCTCCTAGCCACATTCATTATTGCAAAAGGGAGAAAGTGAAATTATGATAGAAGAAAAAGATCCATTTTGACAAATATAGTTCTGTAATTGAGAAACAATATGATATCAGCCATTATTATGAGACAATTAAAAAGATTGAACTAACCCTAAAGGAAAAACACTGTGTAGAACACTTGGATAAAAATGCAATGAATAAGAAAAAAATATATACACATTTTGCAAAGCATACACAGTTTGCATCAAAATGTATATTGTTCAAATTGCCAAAAAAATATAGACATTTAATGTACTTAAAATCTATTTTAATGATTCATCTTATCAACATTCTCACTCATGAGAACACTGCCTCATCATCATCTGCTACCCTTTCTCCATATGCTTCACAAATATCTAGTCAAAATTCAACAATTGGTCGATGGAGACAGAATCTTTTAATTCAAGTCTGCTTTACACTCACATTGGAGCTTTTTTCAATTGTCACTTCAGAATGTCAGTGATTAGCATGCGAAAGGTTTATTTAATTTCTTTCTTTCTTTTCAGGGAAAAGACGTTAGAAACAGCTGTCATTCAGGTGATGAATACAAGCTGCCAGGCTTTGAGGAAGCAGGTAAAGTAGTTGAGGTTGGAATTGATTAGCATTTAGAAACCCCCACACAGGATGGTACCCTGGCAAGGAAACAGCCTTCTTTTCATTGTAAATTATTTTCACCTATAGGTGGTTGGGATATATGGTACTCTGTACAAATATATAGCCATAAGTTTGAACACTCAGAAACAAAACAAAACAAAATGAAAAGTTAGTTTTCTGTTCTTTTCTAAAAATCTAGACTCTTATGCATAAATCTTAATTTAGTCAAAAGTCACACCTCAGCATATAGCAAGGCTTTTTAGAAATTACATTCAGGAGCACAGCATGATTTCCAGCTCATATGTGACATTCAACATTAACATCTGAAACTATCCTCAGCGCTGACCATACAATGGTTCTGCAGCCATTTGACCTGTAACTATCATGAGAGGAAGATGGAAAAGAAGTATCTCCCCAACCACATATTCTGTTTGGTTTGGGCTTCAGTTAGGGTCAAACCCTCAGAGTACACGCAAACATCGAACATCTTAACACCCCAAAATGTGACAACTCTTCTGTGTTTTGGAACTACAGATAAGTCTAAACAACTGGACATTTAAAACAAGCCACAGTAAGTCACACATGATATTGAATGTATATATGAACATATCTAAAAGCACAGAAATGATTGATATCAAATATTTAGTGATAGGTAATAATAGATCACCTGGCAGGCTCCAAGAGTGAGAAAAAGGAGCACAATGTTGGAGTGGCCACAGAAAACCAGGATGTTGATGCCAATTAAAAAGCTCATTATTGTTGCCTGGAAGCCAAATGTCACAACACTATAACCAAACCGTTTCCCTACCTCAAACTGGACCAGAGTCCGAGCAGAATTCCTGATTGTGATTGAGATAAGTTGTTTTTGGTAATGTGAGAGGTGATTGTCTGAGTTCATAAGAACAATTTTCTGCAAATCAGAACTAATTATGAAATGAAATGAAGCATTTCATACAGGGTAGGGTGCATTAATCTTCAGAAGCTCATCTGAAACCCAGCTCTGCCCGGAAACTACAACTACTGCCTCTTCACCCTCTGCCTGCCTGCTTGCCTCCTACAATCTCTTCTACTACTTTTACTCACTACTTCACCCCCCAGCCCTTGTAAGGGTGTGACCCACACCCCTACCACCACCCCACATGTCCTAGTCTTCCTCCTCCAGCCCTCCAACACACCCTAAGTCCCCTACCTCCCCCCCCCCCGCTGGTGCCAACCTTCCTTACCCTTTTCTCTCTTTACCTCTTTTTTACATCACTTAGTCCGTCCTACAAAAAAAAAACATGTATTTATTTACTTGCCTAAAGCATCCTTTAGCAGCTTCCTTATAAACTACAGATGGTAGTGGTAGCCTACATCTAACTCTTTGTTTCTCCTACCTCTAACTTAGCCCTGCTTCAATGACTACAAGAACAAGTTTTCCTCCCTATCTCTTCACCACCTGTGATGAGGAGCAGTTTGATGGCTATTCTCAGGAAGAGCAGGCTTCCTCCCTGCTTGCGAGCAGCCATGCCCATCCCAGTCCTGGGACCTGCAGGGCCTCCTCCCCAGGGCTCTGTCTGAGTCTGACTCACTCTCTTGACTATAGAAAGGTGCCAGGCAGAGATGGATCTACCAGGAGACCAATTAATCATAAGCTTCTGGGCCCTTCCCTTGTATAGGTGGGGTCCTAGTAATTTTTTGTTTATAATTTCTTATCACTTTCCTTGAAGTAAGTTCTTAAAATTATAAAACCTTCAGGTCCCTGGATCAGCCCCTGGAGAATAGAGGTACAAATATTTATTGCTAAGGCTTTAGATTGCCAGCAGTTTTTAAGTAACTTATTTTATTCTATTATAGGCACAAGTAAAGAGGGGCTAGCTAAAAGCTTGTGGTGACAGAAATATTTTCAGCAGGTATTTAAAGAAGAGGTTGTTTATAAGACTTGAGGATATTGCTTCACTAGTCAACACAGAGTCAGTAAGGACAAGTCACCCTAACATAGCCACAATATGTTACGTAGACTTAACTTTATCTCCTGTCTCAGGGCATTTACACTGCCTAGAATGCTCTTCTCCCAGATCTATGCAAGACTGGCTCCTTCATGACCTTTGGTTTTAAATTCACCTTATCCCTTGCAAGGCCTTCTCTGAAATAGTCTCTACTCCGCCATCTGTTACACTTCTTCACATTCCTCCATTTATTTCTTTTATAGCACATATCATTATTCAATTTTTTTTACTAATACATTTATTTATTAACTGGACGTTTGCTTTCCCCACTAGAATGCAAGCTCAGGAGGACAGAAACTTCAAATGTCACTATAGTATCCCTAAGACCTAAAACAATGCTTGGCTCCTAGAAAAATTACCATTGGTGGAAGAAAAATAGGAAAGATCAATAAGTAGGCAGGTGGGTGGGTGAATTGGGTAAATATGATTGAAATTCAGCAAAAATTTAAAAAAGTTTGCCATAATATTTTTAGCATGACATAGAGATACATGCATAGTAAAGTTAATGCAAAACAAGTCAAAGATTTATATGTAAAGAATATTGCTGATAAATTCAGGGGACTTAGCACTTGTGTAGCACTGGGACAATGGAGGGATTCATTGTGATCTCTTCAATGACAGCAGTTCCCTATGGTTATCAGTGGGTTCAAGAGGGTGGCTTGGCCAACAAGGGTGAGGCAATGAAGTTAGGAAAAGCTCCCCAGGCAATTCTAATATTCCACTTCACACTTCAAAATATAGCCACTGTAAAAATCCCTGAATTTCTGGATAAACTCTAAAAAAGGTGTCTAGGGAAGTGCTACCTGCCTTGTAGCTGTCACATCAAGGGAGCCCAGGTGCTTATGTTTCAACTGGCTACATTAGGGTTGTGTTGGAAATTGAAGACAAAAATCACATGTGCATTACGGGGAGGCACCTGAGATGGACTAAACCTCTGGAGGAAGCCTGAAAACTCAGTAAACTCAAAACCTGTTCAAGAGATTCTGAGATGCAGCTCCTGGGTTTGCAGACCCTTGTGTTGGATGACAAAACCAGGATTCAAAAGACCTTGACAGGCTTGAAAAATGTGCCAAAAAACAGGACATATGTGCTGCTGGAGCTTTTATTCTTAAAACCCCAGAAGATACAAAAGCTGAGTTAATAGATTAATAATTCAATTTTTCTACAAAAGAATAGAAAATCTTGCCTTGAGAGAGTGTGTGTGTGTATGTGTGTGTGTGTGTGTGATCATGCATGTGAATTATAGGATTGGTAAGATTTTGTCAAATATCTTCCATTTGACCCAGTCAGCTGGACCTCATTTTTCAACTTGCTCTGAGCCTAAGGGCTGACTTACATGGACCACATCAAAGGCCTGTCTTTTCCTCAGCTTCCATTGAGCCAACAGGGAGTCCCCTCAGGAGACTGCACGAAGAGAGAAGAGTAAAGTCTGGGTATTTATTCCTCCAGCTCTCTCTGCTGGAGGCCTGTCTTCAACTGAAGGTCACAGGCCCTCTGATGCTTCTCCCTCCAGAGAGTCCCTTTATTAAACCTTTAATTTTTTCTCATATGAATATGTCATTTGCTTTTTGTTGAGACTGTGATTGATGTAGACACCTAATCTAATGGGAAGACAGGTTGAAAGTAGATAGAGTTATGAGAATGAATTATGAGAATGTGTCCGTCTTATATTGCCTCAATATGTATTTAGAATCAGATGCTAGCTCCACAGTTCTCTGTACACATCCTGTCCCATCAGAGATTTATATCCATTTTATAGGTAACTTTGACATCCTGGAGGGTCCAGAAGGGCAGACAAATTACTGGTTAGATGGGCACATTTCTGGGCTCATCTGCCTTGGACAGGTTTTGAGTTTACTGAGTTCTCAGGCTTCCTCCACAGGTTTAGTCCATCTCAGGTACGGCCCGGTAATGCACATGTGTTGTTTTGTCTTCAATTTCCCACACAACCCTAGTGTAGCCAGTTGAAACATAAGCACCTGGGCTCCCTTGATGTGACAGCTACAACACAAGGCAGGTAGCACTTCCCTGGACACCTTTTTAAGAGTTTATCCAGAAATTCAGGGATTTTTACAATGGCTATATTTTGAAGTGTGAAGTGGAATATTAGAATTGCCTGGGGAGCTTTTCCTAACTTCATTGCTTCACCCTTGTTGGCCAAGCTACTCTCTTGAACCCACTGATAACCATAGGGAA
Source organism: Glossophaga mutica (assembly GCA_039655065.1). NCBI lineage: Eukaryota > Metazoa > Chordata > Mammalia > Chiroptera > Phyllostomidae > Glossophaga > Glossophaga mutica. The sequence continues at coordinate 73,152,076 of CM077312.1, forward strand.
CTGCTGTCATTGAAGAGATCACAATGAATCCCTCCATTGTCCCAGTGCTACACAAGTGCTAAGTCTCCTGAATTTATCAGCAATATTCTTTACATATAAATCTTCGAAATGCTACAAAGAAAAGCAGTACAGATTGGTCATAACCAGGATGTCTGGGGTCAGTTGGACTGGATTGAACTCCTGGCACTGGCATTTAGCAGCCATACAACCTTTAAATACCTTTAAAAGTATTTAAATACCTTTAACCTCTCCGAGTTCCTGAGCTCTTTACTGTAAAGTAGACATAACAGTAAAAATAATAATACCTTTCTCATAGGTTATGAGGATTGACTAGGTCACTACCTCTAAAACACTAAAAACAATCCCTAGCACAAAATAAATATGATACAAATGTCTTAAATAAAATAAAAAGTTGCATCTCCATCATGCAAATTTCAGAGAAAACAAGTGTCTTTCATAAATAACAATGGTTTGTGTTATCTTTTTCATAAATAGTAAGTTTTTTACTATTCATTTTTATTAAAATGTTTTATTGTATTTTTCCATTATGATTTACCCCCCTTATACAGTCATCTACCCTTACCCCTCCCCATTCCCTCTGCAATCACCACACTGTTGTCCATTTTAAAGGACTATTTTCTGAAAAAAATAGTTTTTTCCTTATAAGAGCAATTCACACATAGATTACAATATTAAAATAAGTTTGAGACATTGAACCACTTACACCAATAGAAACTAAAATATTTTACACACTTTCCAGTATTTTATTTCTGTGCTAAGAGTCAAAGAATGCAGTTTGAAAGAGCCAACATTAACATTTTAATTATCCACATCAGCCCTGTCCTTGCTGCCGCTGATAATGATGGTGTATTATTTACATATATGATTGTAATAAACCTGAAAAAGACTCCAAACTTACCCAAAAAACATCCTAATTTCCAGCATGGATAAATAATTTTTGTGTTAAATGGTAAGGTTTCAAAAGCCATGAAGCAGGATGTTGACAACTCTGACAATTCTTCATGAAAACAAGGAAAAACAAACAATAACATAAAAGGCAGTCATAGCAAATGAGAATTTTTATCTGAAAACTACTCTATTGTATTAATATTTATTTTTAAATCTCAAAAATTATGTTTGCTTGTTTATAAAGAAAAACACTCGGATCATATTTCAATGTAGCTAGAAATTACAGTTATATCATTATCCATCTTTCATTATTATTCTCTTTGCTATTTAATCTTCAACTTCAAATAATCCTTCAAGATCATGAGAATATTAGAATAAAGGTGTTTGTATGAACATCTGCAAATGAAGAAGGAAGGATAACTTTTACAAGACTTTATGTGATGCATATGAAGGGAGGCAAGGAGAAGATGCAGTACCTTGTCCACGTGAAGATGAAGAGAACAGGTAAGGTGGGTTGAGCAGCACTAACGATTAGGTTGTGCACTGTGCCTGTGCCCAGCAGTTGGCTCCTGCTTCACTGAACATCAGTGTCCTGGCTGCTAGGCAAGGCCCTAGATTGATAAGCTTACCCAGTTCTTTGATGTTTTTAATAGAGAACATTTAATAAGTCATAAGAAGCTATGAATGTATTCATTCATTTATAAATTATGTCTATATGTTTAAAAATTATTTGAAGTTCACTTGAAACTTTCAGTTTCCCAAAACTAATCACAAAGCTTCTTCAAAAAATTATGTTTCTTCTTTTGTGCATGTATGTGTATGAGTATGTATGTGCATTCTTGTTGCTCTCTAATTTTTATTCTGAATGAGAAAATGTTTAGAATTCTACAAGATTAAGGACTTCGTCTGTCATTTCTGTGTCTCTAGTGAGTTCAACAATATCTGGGACATGGTAGGTTCTCCATAAATAACTTCTGAGTGAACAAAATCATATGAACAGGAACTAGAAATTTTGTAATGCTAATATTGAGCAGCAGCTCTGAGTGAGGCACCTTGGCAGGTATGTGACATGTGTCATCTTAATATCCTACCAACCCTAAAAGTTAGGTGCTATTGACATCCTTGTTTAACAGGTGAAAACACTGAGGTAAAGAGACAGCAAGTCACTTGCCTTGGATCTCCAAAACTCAGAAATGAAAGATCTGGAATTGAACCAGAATATTCGAACCCAGAATCTGAGCTTAAAAACCCCACACTTGATATAAATGTTGCTAATCCCAACTTCCCATTTTTCCCTATTTGAGTCAACACTTGAGAACTCAATATGACTTTATATGCAGTAATGAAAAATTACTCGACTTTTACGTTTGTGAAAACCAGAAATCTGATGATTGCAATTATTTTCACTTACACACAAATTTATACTTTTTAAAAGTACTTACTAATAAATATAAAAATTTAACAATTAATTTCTTTCATTTTATATCCCTTCATAAACCTCTCTTACTTTTCCCCTAAGAGGATAAGGGAGCAGAGCAAACCTGAAGTGTAAGTAATTAACATGGCTGGTTGTAGCTAGTGAAAAGCTAGTGATTTAATATAAAAAAAGTGTTCTTAAGGTATTTTTAGATGTGAAAATAATGTTGGTGTGATTTATTGCACATATTTTAAATCTAGTTTTATCACAAAATGGAGAGCCTCTGGTGAATTTGAGAAGGGGGGCATTTTTCATGGTTATTTCAAACAGGCATGCTTCAGAGGGTGGCTCCTTCTAGCAAGTGGCATCATGGGTGTGCTTCAGACAGGAGGTGAGGCACAGGGCCCATGGAGAGGTGCAAAGCACCTTTACAACATTCCCAGCCAGGCAGCTCGGGGAGCTGAGTTTTCATCTCAGCATTGTACTAATTCTGTGTGATTTGGGGCAAATCATTTTACTACTGCTTGCTTCGGGTTCCTAATAGTTGGATTAGGTGACCCTTAGACACCTTCCAAAACTAAAAATATTTTTAAATTTACTACCCTTTAAAGCTTTTATTCTTAGCACATTCTAAATCCTAATTAATGATGTATATCTCTAAAATCTTTTTGAAAAAGGCTTCACAAATCCATTTACAAATGACCAGAGAGTTTTAGCTAGATGACTTACCAGGGTTTCTAAGAATTTATGAGCCATGGAGATGGAATGGTAATTCAACACCCACACTGCCATGCAGCCAAACTGCCTCTGGGTCTGATGAATTGTTGGGCATAAAAGGATAAAACAGCAACATCCCTGAGCTCTTGCAGCCATGGCAAGTAGATGCATGATTAAGCCTACCCAGAAATAAGCATAACATCGTGTTTCTGCTTATCCTAGGACCCATTTCTCCTTTTGGGCATCACTGGATGCCAGCACAGAAAATGTGGTATATCATCACAGGAACAGACTCATATTAAAATGGTCTGGGGACAAAGCACTGTCCAGCCATTACTGGGTTGAAAAGTATAAAGCACATCACCAGCATTTTGCAGAGTTGACTACATATCATAATAAAATATGGGTACCTCAAAGAGAACTTTGATCAACTGCGTAAGAAAACAGCAATAATTTTCTGCAAATAGTAATAGAACTCCTGGAAAAAGAAAATGGCATTCTAACACAGAAAAGTGTACAGTAAAAATGGCTAAGATTTAGAAACAGATTTATGAAATTTGGACAAGTTATTTATTCTAGACTGGACAAGGTCAAGTCTAGAATAAAGAAAAAAGAAATATTCCTCAGTCATTCTTTAATAAAGTGGAACTAGACTGTAATATCTGAACCCATGGTATGCCCACTATTTTGTACATTTACAGTTAAATTAATATTAAATACAATGCATGTAGTTCTTATTCCAAAGAAAATATTCACTCACTCCTAACCAATACTTTTTATCATTTTTATAAATTTCTGAATTATAAAATACCTTACAAAAGATATGGTTGCATATGGATATCTAGACTAGATGAGTCCTACCTGTCTATTTTAGTCAAAAAATCTAGTATCCAAGATTAAAAAAATGGGCAAAACTTTAAAGATTGCTGTCTGGATGTGCTTGCATTAAAAAATAAAATAAAATAACAGATCCAAACTCAGTGCTCAGTCCCAGCAACCAGGACAAGTAGCCTGTTGGTGGTTGTTATTTTTCCTGTTCCCACTTATTCAATAGTCAAATGTACAGATAATCGTAACACCCATAATAAATTTCAGCCAGATTCCATTAGTGGCAGAGATTGACAAGTTGTTGATGAGCATCCATTCCAATTTTCCAGCTTACTTTCACAGCCCTATAACAGAAGATCAAGAGGTCCCATTTCCCAGGTTTGCAATGGACTGTCATGTAATAAGGATCCCCAAAGCTGATTCAACTGAGTGAACCTTGAAGATGAAAGCAAGAAACATCAAGTATCAACTGCATGAAAGGATGGCTCTTTGAGATAGCATGGCAGCAAAGTATCTGGTTCTTTTCAGGATTGGTGCCAGAGTTTCTGTCATATGTGCTAAGATGTCATAGCAGCTGCAGCAAGTATGTTTCTGTTTGGATAGTCTGTGTTGCAGTCCAGCATGTTTCAAGTTACTTCAGCCTTGGCTGTACTGTTCTCTGCTTAAACCACGTAGATGGAATCTGTAGTACAGAACCAAGACCACTGATGATACATTATCTATGCTGCGGTCTTTCGTTTCTTTCCTTTTTGAACCTCCATCCTCTAGCGTGGCCAGCTATAACAACTTATCTTTTCCTTTTCTATTGAACAAGGCATTTAAAGATGATATTCTCTTACCTTAAGATCTATCCTCATCTATCTATATCTTTGGAAAGTTTTAAATGAGTAGAAGAAGGTATAATCCTATTGAAACTATATATATATAAATAATATACACACACAGGGTCTGACACAAATAATACCCCTTTTTATTATAAACTCTTATTACAAAATCATAAGCATGTAATTCTATGACATAAGAATATCACATCAAGCATACCATATGACATTTCAAGTAAAATGTTCAAATTAAAACTATAAATTATTATACCCATATTATTACCCTACCAACCATACTCACTCAGGTGTTACTTCTACCATACCCTGTATGTGTGTTTGTGTGTGTGTGTGTATGTATGTGTGTATATATACATGTATATTTATTATATATATTTATTGGATATATACATCCAATAATTTAAACAGTAGGAGATTTTTCAATAATAATGCAAAGAGTAAACTGACAACAGTGTGTGTGTATTTTGTTAAAAATCCATATTCATTAAAATTGCATAAAGCCCAATGTAACTATCACCAATCTGGTAAAGCTGTAATTTTATTTCTTGAAACATTAAGAACTTTTTGAGTAAGCTTTTATAATTAGCCATTGTCTTTGTATTTTTTTTCCTTTTCTAGCCCACATACATATGACAAACACAAGATATAGCAAGGTAAAGCTTCCCCCAACCTTAGGGAAAAAAAATATCCATACCAATTGGAAGAGCAGACATCATATTCAACAACCTGGGTTAGCTCTAACTTCAGCTTCCTGCAATGTTCTTTTTTTTTTTTTTTTTTTTGGTAATAGGATTGTTTTATTTATTTATTTATTTATTTATTTATTTATTTATTTTTAGATTTTATTTATCTTTAGAGGGGAAGGGAAGGAGAGAGGGAGAGAAACATCAATGTGCAGTTGCCTCTTGTATGTCCCCTGCCGGGAACTGGCCTGGCAACCCAGGCATGTGCCCTGACTGGGAATCGAACCGCGATCCTTCGGTTCGCAGGCCCGCGAACTACAATCCACTGAGCTACACCAGCCAGGGCTATTTTTTTAAATATATTTTATTGATTATGCTATTACAGTTGCCCCATTTCTCCCCCATCATTCCCCTCCACCCTACACACCCTCTCCCACCCACATTCCCCCCTTTAGTTCATGTCCATGTGTCATAAGTTCTTTAGCTTCTACATTTCCCATACTATTCTTGCCCTCCCCCGTCTATTTTCTACCCACTATCTATGCTACTCATTCTCTGTACCTTTTCCCCCTCTCTCCTCCTCCCACTCCCCTGTTGCTAACCCTCCATATGATCTCCATTTCTGTGGTTCTGTTCCTGTTCTAGCTGTTTGCTTAGTTTGCTTTTGTTTTAGGTGTGGTTGTTAATAGCTGTGAGTTTGCTGTCTTTTCACTGTCATATTTTTGATCTTCTTTTTCTTAGATAAGTCCCTTTAACATTTCATATAATAAGGGCTTGGTGATGATGAACTCCTTCAACTTGACCTTATCTGAGAAGCACTTTATCTGTCCATCCATTCTAAATGACAGCTTCGCTGGATAGAGCAATTTTGGATGTAGGTCCCTGCTTTTCAAGATTTCAAATATTTCTTTCCAGCCCCTTCTTGCCTGGAAGGTCTCTTTTGAGAAATCAGCTGACAGTCTGATGGGAACTCCTTTGTAGGTGACTGTCCCCTTATCCCTTGCTGTTTCTAGAATTCTCTGCTTCATTTTAATCTTGGCTAATGTAATTATGATGTGCCTTGGTGTGTTCCTCTTTGGGTCCAACTTCTTTGAGACTCTCTGAGCTTCCTGGACATCCTGGTAGTCTATTTCCTTTGCCAGATTGGGAAAGTTCTCCTTTATTATTTGTTCAAGTAAGTTTTCCACTTGTTGCTCTTCTTCTTCCCCTTCTGGGACCCCTATAATTCAGATGTTGGGATGCTTAATGATGTCCCGGAGGTTCCTAAGCCTCTCCTCATTTTTTTGAATTCTTGTTTCTTGCAATGTTCCACTATCACTTCTATTCATTCAAGTAATCTCCCTTGCCTGTTCTATTTGCTTTGTTCTATTTTTTCATCTAATTTTGGGGGGCTACATGGGCATTCAACTATACTGCTCTCTATTTAAAGAAAAAAACTCTTCAAATACTTCTCAATGAACAAATGATCAAAAATATCCCAATACTACCTACTGCCTATAGAAAACTGTGAATTCAGGCAGTATAGTGAAGATGGGAACAGGAATAAGTGGGAAAAAGAAAAATAACAACCACCAACAGCCCACTTGTCCCAATTGCTGGGACTGAACACTGGATTCGGATCTGTAATTTCATTTTAATGTTCTCAGAATTCATATGAAAGAACCAAATAAGTTGCCCAGATTCATGAGGATGCCACAGAAATAAGACTGGAACTCAGAGCTGTCTGTCTCCAAATCCACTGTTACTAGACTCACCAGTGCTGTCGGGAACATGGTTTGTAAGTCCCTATGATCCAGGCAATTGATAAATCCTGTATGTTTCTCCCCTTTTGCATCTTCTTCAATGAGGTGGACTAGGACATCTTAGAGAAATATAAATTAAGGTTCACATTCAAATGCAAATATTACTGTATAAAAATTTAAAAGGTCACATGAGAACGTTGTCATACTCCATGTAGAAGGAAAATTGGTAAAACACATCCCATACTGAGAATCACAAATCTTTAAATGACTGAGGTTTCTGTGGATATAAGAGCTCAAGATCCTCATATGCAAAGAACTTTACAAGATAAAACTTCTATGTGTATTCTGCCAACTTCCAGAAGGAGAAATGTCGCTTTCCTTTGCAAAGATGAAGACTCATGTAGAACCAATGGACAGAGATAGAAACATGCAATCACCTTTTAAAATCTGCCACTTTGATGATTAAGTCAGCCTTCAGAAAATTCCCTTGATTTTTCCTTACAGAAAGTGATCCTGGTGAGCAAACTCAAGGACTAAAGTAATCATTATATGTAACCCCTACATGAGGGTAATTTTCGGAAACTCAGATCAGCCTGGGGTGGTAAGGTAAGTTTTCTTTCTTCTGGATTTGTTGCCACAATAGCACCACAATGGTATATTACAGAAGACTAAAAATGTATAAAGAAACATTTGGAAATGGCATAAGTTCAACTAGAACTGTTAACACTTATTTATCAAAAGAGCAAAAGGAAATACCCAGAAGAGATTATTCTCTGATGAATACAGAATATGAAAACATACCCTCTGTAATGATGTCTATAAAAGACAAGTATTGCCTAGTTTCAACCACCTGCTTCATGAGGAGAAGAGAATGAGAAAAAAATTGTGCTGATACCTTACATGCAGAAGGAGAGCTATTTAACCTGACCTTTATATATCAGAGTAGGAGGAGGCAAGGCAATTGGAAATGCAAAGCACATTCCAGGTTGATGATGCTGACTAGATTTGTAACTTTCAGTGTTCCCCACATTTTCCATGTGCATTTCATGATAGTAACTTGTGACAAGGAGAGAACAGAATGGGTGACAGAAAATTTTGCTTTCATCTGTGTCTATATATCAGATATTAGGTTTCCAATTTCAGAGACTAGGTGCTAGCATCTGTTGAATGAGGATAAAGAGACAGCGTCAGCACAATATTTGCTGGAGTCTTCCTCCTGCTCACTACCCTAGAGTATTCTGATTCAGACTGCACTGCAAACAACAACAAATGTAAGGGCAACTATTTAGTCTGCTTACCTCAACCAAAGATCTTAGATAAACACTCCCAACTGCCCTTTCATAGTTCACCATCACATCACTCCTATTCCTTTGATATTGCTTAGACCTTCTAGATGTGTGGCATTTAACTCTACTTTCACATATGAGTATTTTTATAATTTTACATCATATGCTTTTTTCTTTTACAAAATACAGTTTTGATTATAAACCAATTTTACAAACTGAAAATAGCCTTGGTCTAATTTAAAACAGTTTTATAACAGTTGGAAAGAGATACACTGTATAAAAAAGTCAGCTTATCATGATCTCTACAACACAAGGAGAGACCAAAAAACTGGAATTTATTTATAAAAATTGTGTATTTATAATTATATGTTTAAAATTCAGACACTTTGAAACTACTCTCCATTTGATGCAATACACCTATCAAGACATTTTGTTCCCCTGCTCAATACAGTTTTTAAACTTGTTGATTTTGATGCCTTTAAGTACTTTTGCCAATTTTTCCTTCACCTCTTCCACATCAGTGAAATGTTTCCCTTTGAAGACTTTTTTCACATGGGGAAACAAAGAAAAAGTCACTTGGGGTGAAAGATTGGGTAAATAGTGAGGGCGGGATATGGAGGTCATGTCATTTTTGGTCAAAAAACTGCTGAACAGTCAGCATGGTGTGGGCAGGTGCATTCGTAAATTACCCATCATGAAATGGGCAAATGCGTGCATTGAAATAATCTTCAAAAAATTCCTGGAAGCTGAATGCAGCCTCTTACAACAATGTCAGCTGGTACACAGGCACAGATGGGTTCCTAGAACACTCACCTAGCAGGGGAAGCCTGTACTACAAGGGTCCCACCCTCCAGAAGATAATTCCATTTTGGAGGGAGTCCCCTGTTATATATATTACCTAAAAGATCCAAAAAGGATTGCTTATAAATTGAAAGTTAATGTTTTAATGAATGGCAATCATCTCTTTTTGGGCTGAGCATTGATTTTTAAAAATGCAGAGAAATATAAGATGAATTATTTTCTACTTTTATGCAGATTTTTCTCTTGACCCTACAGTTCAAGATATCCAGAGGCAGGTGTCCTATGATTCTGAGTGGCTCATGCAGGCATCCATCTTGGGTATTTTGACCATATAGATCACTGAAGTATGCAAAGAAAAAGAAAAAAACTACATTGTGTGAGTTCATTCCAGAAATAAAGATACTTCTCAGATACTACTACATCCTGGAGAACTTTTGAGTTAATATCACATTCTGAAGAAATTTAAGATATTCTATGGCAAATTGGAAGCAGTCGTCTCCCCCACTGGCTTCTAGAGTTTACCACTGTCTGAGACCTTCACCCCTGTCCTCCTTGACTCTCACTCTTCAGATGTATTCCTAGTAGACTTTCTATAAATCTACATCTCCAAATGACATGAAGGGGAAAAACAGGACAAAGGAATTAATTGAAAAGGAATGTTGGCTGGATTATCAAGTCAACCTTAAGGGAAACATCATTGCCATGGCAATTCATTAATTCAAATATTTACAATACAAAAATAACAGACAAAATCCCTGCACTCATAAAGCACACCTTTCAATGGGGTAGACAGACAATAAACAAAATAAAGCACATGTGTGGTATGTCTGATGGCAATAAAATAGACAGAAAATTTTTAAAAAAGAAAAATACAAGTCCCCAATTGTTGCTATTTTAGGTAGGATCGTCATAGGAAACCATTTTTACAAAAGTGACTTTTGTGTAGAAACCTGAAGGAAGTGGGGGCAGGAGAGAAAGATTTTCTGTGAGGGAAGGGTAAGGAAGACCTATGAAGCTGCGAGATGCAGTGAGTGAGGAAGAAGACAGCAGAAGATGAAGCAAGGCCTTGTGAACATTGTAAGGACTTGACTTTCCCTGAATGAGACTGGGGAGTCAATAGAGGGTTTGAAGCAGAGGAGTGACATATCTGACTTCTGATTTCTGAATCACTCCAGCTGCAATGTTGAGATTAACCTGTAGGAGGAAAAGGTCAGAAACAGGGAGAAAATTAGGAGAATACAGTAGTAACTAAGTAGAGAGGATGATGGTGATGATAATGATGAGCGGACTAGAGTGGGAGAAGTAAAGTGTCGTGAATGAGAAATGGTCAGATATTATGTATATTTTGAAGAAAGAACCAATAGACTTCTGAGGGACTGAACATAGGAAAGTAAGAGAAAGAGTTTAGTGAAGGAGAATACCAAGGATTTGGCCTGAACTATGGAAAGATGGGGTTGCCATGACCTAAGATGAAGAAGACTAAGGAGAGGATATGTATGTACTTGTGGAGAGTGAGTGCGGTTCTAAATAAAAAATTTCAGTTTGGATGCTTATTTTAAGAAAATCTGCCCTGGCTGGCGTAGCTCAGTGGATTGAGCGCGGGCTGTGAACCAAAGGGTCACAGGTTCGATTCCCAGTCAGGGCACATGCCTGGGTTGCAGGCCAGGCCCCTAGTGGGGGCCACATGAGAGGCAACCACACATTGATGTTTCTCTCCCTCTCTTTCTCCCTCCTTTCCCCTCTCTAAAAATAAATAAATAAAATCTTAAAAAAAAATAAACAAATAAAAAAATCTAAGTGGATATATTGAGTGCAATGTTCAAACTTGTAATTCAGAGCTAAGATCTGGGCTGGAGGTAAAAATTTGTGATTCATAAACATATAAATCCCTGAGTCTAGTTCATATCACCAAGAGTGAATATTGACACATACAAATTCAACAATTGAATTTGGGGCTCTTCAATATTGAGAGGGCAGTGATATAAGTGGGAACTAAGAAAAGAGATTGGACAAGAGCAGTCATTGAGGTAGGAGGAATCCAAGTGAGGAAATTGTTTCACGTGGGAGGAGAGACCAATGGTGTCAGGAGAGAACTGACCCTTGGCACTGAGAACAGATGCACCAGAGCTATAAGGCAACTATGAGAAAAAGTATTTTCATCCCTAGCTCCTAATTTTAATTCAAAAAAGCAAAAGCTTTGTAGAAATGTCTTTCTCTTTTATAGAAATATCTTGCTTTATTCATACCACTTAGTAAATCAATTATTTTCCTGAGATTATATTGAAATTCTGTTGATAGTTCATGTTTTAAAATGAGGTCCCTAAACCATATGCTCAAAATACCTCAACAGTATTGGGGAATATATAAGGGCAGATACCACTGTTTTCTAGTTATAATATTAAAGTAATTTGTAATATAAAATGTTTTTACTGCATTTGAAATGTTCTTTAACTTGCATATTAGAAATCCTGTTTAGATGTGCTTCTGATAATTAAAGGTGACTAAGAAGCCATTTATTTTTTTTTCTGTCTAATCAATCACCTTAGTAATACCTAGGTAGAGGAAAGAAGGAAGGAAAGAAAGAAAGAGGAAGGAAAGAAAGAGGAGGGTAGAGTAGGATAAGGTAGGGTAGAAAAGAAAAAAACACATCTAAAGAGCATTAAGTACTGGGGAGAAATTGAAAAATAAATAACTCTAGACCATATTTTAAGGCATCTTTGGCTGGGGGGCAAAGCACAAACACAGTCAAAATGCAGATATCTTCAATACTGTGAATTGAGATGCTGGGTCCAATGAAAGATTAGAAAAGATTGGGAGCTTCATCCGCTGTCACAGTGTTGTTATAGACATTGCTAGAACCTGAAACCTACCTCCTCACAATTTTAAGTTAAGCAGTTCTGACAAGGCTATCCTGCAATCATAAAACAATTATAACATCAAAATTACAACTAAACTACAGAAAAATCCTTGTTCAGAATTACCTGAAATTGAGCTAGGATAGAAGTTCTACAACTAGGGATTTAAAGAAGAAGCCACATTAAGACTGGTAGGAGAAATGAAGACACAGAACATGCTGGCCCCACACCCATGTGTGGCAGATAAAAATCAGGAAGGATAACTTGGCTGCAGAGGTCCCTCCTGAGGAGTGAGGGGTCCTGGTCCCATACCAGGCCCCTAGCCCAGGGTTCCAGTGCCAGGAAGAGAAGTCCCCACAACTTCTGGCTGTAAAAACCAGCAGGGACTGTGGCCGAGAGAGATAGAGGAACTCAGAAATCTCAGGCAATCTTCTTACAGGGCCTGCATATGGACTTACTTGGCACTCACTCCCTCTGAGCTCCAGCACTGGGCCAGCAGCTTGGAAAGCACCAGAGACATACATGGAGGAAGTGAATTATCTGGCATCAGGACGAGGGTTGGAGGAACAGATTTCTCCCAAACAGAAGTGCTTGCAGAGGCAGCTGTTCCTTTTGTGAGCCCTCCCCACATAGAGCCAGCTAGTGGGTATCAAATCTGAGACTCCATCAACTTGGCTATCACTGTTTGCTCCACCCTGGTGATTCCCTGAGACCCATCCCCACCTAACTTTTGGGCCCACCCAATTTGTTTTCAGTGACTTCTCCATAGAAATGCCCTATCTTGGCTCATTATTCAAACTTTCCTTAAATCTCTGAAATAGCATCGAGCCTCAGCAGGCCCCAAGGCTGGGCACTAGGGCCAGCCAGCCTTAGTTCACAGCTTGGTCTGTCCTGTGTACCTCCAAGCCCAGCACGAGTAGCACCCATCTGCAGATCACTTTGTAGCTCATGCTGGGAGGCCCCAGGCAGAACATAGGCAGCAGGTGACCTTGGCCTGTACCTCCCAAAAGGCCCCAGAGCCATCACACTTGGTAGAGGGCTTCAGACCACATCAAAGCACCATTCAACCCTCCACAAGTGACATACTCAAGGGGCAGACTCAGTGGGCACCAGAGCCCCCCTGTGGTAAGTCCAGCTCCATGAGGTGGGCCACTGCACAGCTGATCCTCCCCAGTGGTCATAGCCAGTCCTTACAGCTGATTGGTCTGGGTGTAAATCCTTTCCATTGACCTGCCAACAGCAATGAAAGTTCAACTCCAATAGCAGGGTGTTACACAGCTCACACACTGGGGAGAGCACCTGGAGTGCCCAGCTCAGGTGAATGGAGAGGCTATGCCACTGGACTCTACAGGACACCTACTACATTAGGCTAATCTACCAAGCCTGGGAGACATAGCAGCTCTACATAATACATATAAACAAACACAGAGAGGCTGCTAAAATAAGGAGACAAAGAAATAGGTCCCAGATGAGAGAACAAAACAAAACTCCAAAAAAAAAAAAAAAAAAAAAAGAACTAAACAAAATGGAGAGAAGCCATCTGCTAGATGCAGAGTTCAAAGCACTAGTTATAAGGGTGCTCAGTGAACTTAGTGAGAACTTCAACAGCATAAAAAAGATATAGTCAGAAATGAAGGATACACTAAGTGACATGAATAATTTATAGGAAATCAACAGTAAAGTAGATGAAGTCAAGAATCAAATAAGTGAAAAAACGATCAGAACAGCAAAAAGAAAAAAAGAGAATCCCAACCCCCACCCTCCCCCGCAAAAGAAGATAGTGTAAGGAGCCTCTGGGACAACTCCAAGCACACCAAAATTTGCAATATCAGGGTGTTGGAAGAACAGAGAGAGCAAGAAATTGAAAACCTATTTGAAAAAATAATGACTGAACCCTGGCTGGTGCGGTTCAGTGGATTGAATGCTGACCTGTGAACCAAAGTGTTGCCCATTCAATTCCCAGCCTAGGGCACTTGCCTGAGTTGCAGGTTAGGTCCCCAGTAGGGGTCACATGAGAGGCAACCACACATTGATGTGTCTCTCCCTCTCTTTCTCCCTCCCTTCCCCTCTCTAAAATAAATAAATGCAATCTTAAAAAAAAAAAAAAAAGAAAGAAAGAAGAATGATTGAGAACTTCCCTAACCTGGTGAAGGAAATAGACCCACAAGTCCAACAAGCACAGACAATCCCAAACAAGATGAACCCAAAGAGATCCATACTAAGACTCATCATAATTAAAATGCAAAAGGTTAAAGACAAGGAGAGAATCTTAAAAGCAGCAGAAGAAAAGCAGTTACTTACCTACAGGGGAGTTCCCATAGCTAATTTCTCAACAGAACTTTGCAGGAAAAGCAAGGACCTACAATTAAGATTACTCTACCCAGCAAAGCTATCATTTAGAATTAAAGAACATATAAAGAGCTTCCCAGACAAGAAAAAGCTAAAGGGGTTTGTTAACACCAAACCAGTATTGCAACAAATGATAAAGGGTTTGAAGAAGAAGAACAAAAGAAGAAGGAGGGGTGGAAGAGAAGGCAATTAATATATACCTATCAACAATTGAATCTAAAAAACAAAGCGAACAAGCAGAACAGAAACAAACCCATAGATACAGAGAATATTCTGATGGTTTCCTGGTGAGAGGGCATTTGAGAGGATTGGTATAAAAAGTGAAGTGATTAAGTATAAATGGGTAGTTACAGAATAGTCTTAGGGATGTAAAGAACAGCATAGGGAATATAGTTGACAATATTCTAATAACTATTTATGGTATGAGATGGGTACAAGGTATATCAGGATGATCACTTTGTAAGTTATGTAATATCTAATCACTGATGTGTACACCTGAAACTAATATAATATTGTATGTCAACTGTAATTAAAAATAAAAATAATTTAAAAATAAAATTAAAAAATAAAACAATCAGAACAACTCTCTTATGTATATTAAAGGGCTGGTTAAAGAATCAGATGCAATGTGGTCTTAACGCATGTTCAATATTTGCACACAGACAGTGTACA
This sequence comes from Glossophaga mutica, assembly GCA_039655065.1. Classification (NCBI taxonomy): domain Eukaryota; kingdom Metazoa; phylum Chordata; class Mammalia; order Chiroptera; family Phyllostomidae; genus Glossophaga; species Glossophaga mutica. The sequence goes on from CM077312.1 coordinate 73,167,174, forward strand.
CTCATAGGGGATTCAATTTGTAGTATAGAGTATATGCTAGTGTGGAAATACTTGGATAAATAATTTCTTCATTTGGTTCTTTTATGAGGTACTTTGCTATACCTGTTGCCATTCTGTCAACTACACCTTGGTTGTGCAGGCTTGGTTTTAGTTACCAAAAGATCATCCCTGACAATATATTTAGATATATCTTAGTCTTAATGGCAAACTCCCAGCCTACACAATGTTCTGGATATGCTGTTTATGTTGCCATTTGAAAATAGCATACATTTGAACAGCTAGGCAGATACCATAGCGTCTGCAGCAGGAATTAGCCTTTAGGTATGCAGTGAGTAACAAAGATGCCAAATAAAGAAATACTAAGCATTAACAGTTTCATACTTTTATATACATGACAATAATGCTTAGCAAAATGGCTCAAATGTATCCAATGCTCTCTATTCTTGAGAATTTTCAAAAGTAACCTTAAATGTTTCTGGATCAATAGGAATCAGTTTAAACTGTGCTTGTCTCAGGCCAAGACTGCTATAAATCAATCTCCTACTAAATGTACATAAGCAGCTTGAAATGACATCACATGCCATGGCCAACAAGTGTTAGATGCCAAATCTAAATAGAGTAGATCTAATTTTCACTAAATTGGAATGTGTAATACAGAAATGGACTTTTACAATGTCATGGGGAATAACTGCCTCACCTCTAATGCCAATATGCTCCTTAAACACCCAAATCACAGACCAATAGACTAGGAATCCACATCACAGCACAGATTTAATTCATTATTTAAAAAATTCTATAAATTCTATTAAAAAGTATGGTTATACTTTAGAGGGATGATTGGAGTATTCTTGAAAAATTGTATTCTCAATTTATGTCATTGCTCACCAAGGGAGTGGAACAATAAGGAGTTCTTGTTCTTAAAGACTTTTGGAACAATGAGGCTTGTTGAAAGTTTTATCATTCTTTTTAAACCTACAGAACAGTGACTCCCCTAAGGTATAAATGTGGACAAACCTTAATAAAATAACCCATCATGAAAAAACAAAGCAATTTCCTCATGTTCTGGTTACACATAACCCCTCTAATTTTATTAACTATACTCTTTACACTGCAACTTCATTCTAGAGAAATGTTAATAAACAGAGAAAATGGGAAGAATATTAAATACACTCAACACCACCTTCCCCACATATAACTGTTACAACATGCTTAAGGCCCATGCTGGAATGTCTGTCTGGATAAATATGCACCTACACATGTCATATGAATCACCAATACCTCATATGTTGTAAATCTGTGAATACCTTGAAAATGTTTTATCTTCAATGAGTAAGTCTAAAAAAGAGAAAAAAAACTAAATGGGAGAACTGAGAGAGGTGGGAAGGTTTTTATGAAATTAAAATACAAAGTAAATAAAATAATAAAAACAAACTTCTAAAAGTATTTGGTTAGGGGACATTCAGAAAAGAACACTCTTTAGCCTACTTCTATTTGGGAAATGTTAGATACAATCAGACACACTAGGGAACCCTCCCCACCCATTTTTGATTTGGAATGCACTAACCCCCTGTTATCTTATTGAGACCTGAACTGGTTTCTGGTTATTCACACAAGTCCAGTTAAATTAAAGACTGGGACCTGCATTGTTGAGCCTGAGGCAAAAGAGAGTCGAGCAGGTCACAGAAAAGAAAAACTATTTATTTGGCTTTCAAGGAAGGTTTCCAACTACTCCTCTGCCCCAACCCCAGTAGTTGCTGTGTGGACCCAGACTGGGATTTACTCAAAAGAGAATTAATTTGTATGGCTTATTTTGGCAAAGAGATTTCTGTGGGAGTGCTGGCTGTTTGAGATGCAGAGAAATCACTGGAAATGTCTGCCCGTAACTCTCTCAGGTGTGCTCACCTGCCAGCAGAAGGGTAAGAAGGGGGAGACCAAACAGTTCTATGCAGTTCTGGAAGCTGACCAGCAATAATTGCTCTTGAGATATACCTTGATTTCCTCTAGGAAAGGGAGACCAAGGAGGGGCTCGTGGGGCCAGAGCAAGTGGAACCTTGAATATTTTCTATTGGCTTCACCTGATTCTTTATTAGTTTGCTTCATCATTCACTGAAGTTTCTTCCTCCCTATCTGGTTTAATTTAGGGGCAGTGTTTGTTTTTGTTGTTCTCCTTGATTTCCCAGAAGACTGACAAATAGTCTAAAGAATGTGAATGCCTGCTTTGAATTAAACCCACTGAGTCAAATTACTGATTGCAAAGGCAGCAGTTAGGAATAAGTCAATTTTGATTCAAGTTAGAAAGAGGCACTCATGGTTCCAAAGCAATGTCAGAAGCAAAGAAAACATGGCTGTATCCCTCAGCTGGTTGCAAGGAGACAGGAATAAATTACTTGTTTGTTTAACAGCTTTTGAAAGTAGTGGATAGATTGCTTTTGGTGACTAAATGTGGTTATGAGAGGTTGAACAATTGGAGTCATTTCCATAATCGGCAATTGCTGTTGTTGAAATTAGACAGAAAAGTAAGTGATAAAAAAAGGAAAAACATGTCTAGCAGGATGCATTATTCAATCATAAGTTATCCCAAATGGTTAAAAATGTAGCTTATATTACACTCCTGTGAATTTACAACAACATGGAAGAAACTAGACCACTCAATTTCATAGTTCCAGGGAAAACAAGGCTCTTTCTGGAACTTTTACTTTCCCAGCAATGTGTTTGTGATGCATTCCAGATGGACAAGCCTTGAAAAGTGACAGTATCCATCTATTTGTGAGAATGAACACAGAGAGAGTGAGAGTTTTCACATCCCTGTCTCCCTAAAACATAAACACTGCAAACCACAAATGAATCCACTTAATCCAATTTGAAGGACTCCTCTGGATGAAATGTTTTATCAGTTATCATCAAAGCATCCACTTTAATTTTTCTTCCCTCAAGTCTCTATGAGGGAGTGGGGGTAGTCAATGAAATGCAATAAAGTAAAGCTAAAGACAGTTTTTTGCATGAAATATCCAGCTGATATTTTAATGCGTGAGTGACACAAGCTGAAATACATTAACAATATGTTGTGAGTTCAATCAAAATATAAAAGGATTTGACAAATTGGAAACATGATACAAATCTAATAGAATGGTATTTAATAGAAAGAAGTGTTAGGACCTGAACTTTGTCTTCAGAAAGACATGAGTATGGGACAGAGGAGACATTGTTTAGTAGAAGCTCTTTTAAGAAAACATTTGTCATCTGCTAACCAACTCCAGAAAAAAACAATAGTGTCACAGAAGGAGCTAATATGATGTGATTGCAGAGTGACTTTAGAAAAACACATTAACTGAATAAAGGAAGGTAACTATTCTCTGCTGGCTGAACTGAGCCAAACTACAGCATTCATCTGCCTTCCTGTCACAGCAAAAGAGGAGTCCTTCTTCCAAAGGCCAACCCCTCCTCTGGTTGTCCGGATTTGACCTCTCTCTAGCAGTTACCTCCTCTCTCTTCTATATTGTTAACTTTGCCTCTTTTCCAGTTCCTTTTATCATCGGATGCCATCACACTCAAGTTTTTCTCATCATAAAAGTCCTTCCTTGTGCCCTACAGCACCCGTCACAGCCACCCTCCTCTCTTGCTGCTGGATCCCTTCACAGCTGCCAGCTTCTCTTCCTTGCCTCTCTGTCATCTTCCTCAACCAGAGTTTGACTTTGCCACTCCCTGGTCCCCTGGAGTGGCCCTTTGTTATCATCACCAATGGCTAAAGGGCAGTGGTCAGTCCTTCTCTTCCTTGAGGAAAGATCTTCCTTGGCTGCTGGACAGCATTCAATAGCATCAACTAGTTCTTCTGGAATGAATTTTCTTTGGGCTTCCAGACTCAGCCATCCTGGTTCTTCTCCTGCACCATGAGCTGCCCATTCCTATTTCTTCTTATTTTGGTTTTGGTTTTGTTAGTGTGTTTTGCAGGTTTCTTTCCCCCTGTCCATTCTATAAGTTTTGGTCTTCCTCAGGGTCCCTGGTCCCTTCCAGAACATGCTTCTCCACAAGCAGGTGGGGGGAGTTCCCTGGATGCAAATCAAAGGCTCTGTCAGAGAAGCCTCCCTGCATTACCTCACTGGGAATATCAACCAAGGAGCCAATGCCAAGGAACCATAAACAACAGAACTCCTTCATCTGGGACCCATAATGGAACAATCAGCTGTCTTCATGCAGCAGTGGTTTCAAAGAGTTAACAATATTGGAGACTTAAAACAATTCTGCCATAAGGAAGCACTTTTTTTGAGCTTAAATAAATGGAAGAATAGAAACCCCCATGTCTTATAAAAGCTAACCCCAGGCTCCTCAGGGAGGGGTCCTGAAGAGAATCAAGGATATGCAGTGGAGGGTGGAGTAAAATGCTGCCACAGAAATGCAAAGAAAGCTGAACAAGGATGAAAGAAATAAAGTGGCTGGGCCACTCCAGGAAGGATGAGGATACTTGGGAAACCAACCCACCCTGAGGGAGAGAAGTGGCAGCCATTCAGTTTCTTCCTTAATGCTTATGGCCACCATTTGTTACTTAGGGTGTGCCCAAAATAGTTAAGTTTATGTAGCTGACTGAGACTCCTACTTCTCCTCAATATCTATCCTCCCCTTCTTCCTTAGAAACAGAATCTTTAAATCTTAGCTGGGTTCAGAGTGGTCCACATACACAAAAAAAAATGTATGTTTCCAGTCTCCCTTGATGTTCAGTATGGTCGTGAGACTTAATTTGGGGAAGTTACTAGAAGCGGTGGGCATGTAACAGGGGAAACTGTAATGGTGGGAAATTGTAACCCACCCCACCATTCTTTTGGCACTTTTTCTGTAAGTGCTGATTCTGACTAGTATGTATTTTGTAGATGAACAGCATGTTTGTATAAGAATCCTAGGAACCACCTTCAAAAGATACAGACTCCAACCTTCAGGCATCCCAGCTCTGGAGATCTGCTGGCCATCAACTATGGAGCCAGGATGACTAAACCAGGATGAACACCAGACCATCACTTGCCTTATGGGAATGTACTGTGCTCATCTACACATAGAAAACTGTTCAGTCCCCTCCCTTAATCTCTTTTTTCTGTTCCCCTCCCCATCCTTATAAAAACCTCTTCCCCCACTGAGGGGGGAGATAGGCTTTGGTGGACAAGCCCCCACCTTCCCAGGAGATGGGCTTTGCGACATGAGTCTTTCATCTTCTAGGTGACCAGCACCTGAAAATAAACCACTTTCCTTTACATCATCATCTGCTTCTCAAGTAACAACTCTTGTAGAGGACCTAGGTTCTGTTACAGGCACAAGAATTGTACTTACAATGAAAAAAATTGCCCCAAATCCCTTTCACCTGATTAAGATGTTTTCAAACACAAAGAAGAGTTGAAAAACTGAGTATAGTAAATGCTCACATGCCTACCATCTATATTTGTAATTGTCAACATTTTACTGTATTTGTTTTACGATATATCAATGATCCATTCATTTTATTTTTTCCATTTCGAAGTTGGAGGCATGTGTACACTTCACTCCTAAATTTATCTTGTTTCATATGTTTCCAAAAATTACATGAGTTAGTTTATTATTGTGTGTGTATGTGTGTGTGTGGGGGGGGCATTACAAAGGAGTAAGCAGAAGGTCAGGAGTCCAAGTAACTTACTTAAGACAGACCTTTAGTCATGGGTATAACCCCATTTTGAACTTAGGTCTTTCTCCAAAGTTCATGTTTTTAACCTATCAGTTTCTCATCTCTTTAAGCCCTTACCTTCACCCTCCACCCAGGGTCCCCTTAGAGTTTCTGAGGCTTTAGAGGAAAAACAAAACAGAAAGAAAACACCTTTAAATTTATAAGGTTTTGATATTCTAGGGGTACTGTAAAAGGAGAGGAGTGATTGTTCAGCCCAGCTCCCCCACTGGAAAAGAGAGAAACTTTGACCCATTCAGAAGTCACAACCCTGCAGTCTAGGATGCTGCCTTTGGCGGCTTTTCCTGGTGTTCTGGTGGAAAAATTCTTTAAAAAGGGCACTGCAAGGTGAGGAACCTCAACAGAGAAAAGAAACTATATTTTTCACTCCTACTACAAATATTTCTTTGGGGGAATAAACAATTCCATTAATTAAAGTACCCTTTTCCCTCCAATTAATTTAAAGGAAGTCAGAATTTGAGGAGACACAGGTCTCCTTTTTTCTTTCCTAACATTAATTGCTTTTTTCCCTCACTTACTGCTTATAAATCAGACCTATTTACCACAGGTCTGTAGACTGGTGTACACTTTGGGGTTTGCCCAAGCTCTCTCTGATGAACAAAATTTCTGAAGCTGCTCCTTTGAATTTCATCAAGAATGATGACTCTCAGCCTCCTTAATATCACAGCTTGGAAGCTCCCAAAGCAATTGGTTTAGTAATTTATTTTGTGATCTGTGCTGTGGACACAAAACTTTTCAAAGTGAAGCTCAAGTTCCAATCTAAAGATCTGAAAAGAACATTTCAATCTGTTGGTGCAAGCTGTTTTCCTTCAGCCCAGCTGCCAGTGCTTCCCCTTGGCACTGAGCGCCTCATGCAGTCAGGGCAGCCGCTGCTCCGGATGCCCAGGCAGGCAGAGCCCGGAGATCCCTGCATTCTCATTTCTGACTGAAACCAGAGTTCCATTTACCAAGCTGACAGGAGCAACAGGACCACGAAATAACAAGCAGATCGACGGTGTGGTATTTGTCAAAGATAAAGGGCTGAGCGTGAGCTCAAGGCTTCTCAGAGGTTTTGGGAGACATTCAAATCATCTACCCCAAGTAGTTTCTGTTTCTTGAACTTCTTACATTTCTCTTATTTGGCATTGCCATGGTGACACATTAAACTTCATCTGGTGGCCGTGGTTGGAAGACACAAGAAATGCCATTAAGAGTCTGTGCACTGCCTTGTCTTACACTTTCACACGTACGCTTTACTGAAACTCTTCGGGGTGAGGGCCAAAGTCAATTCTACTCTATTGTTATACCTTCCCAAAGCTGAATTTAGGAATTGCAAACAACATGCACACATGTTTGCAATAGACCTTCCACAAAAGCACACAGCCTCATTTCTTCAGGGCTGTAAAGTAAGCATAGAAAGAGATTTAAAAAAACACAATGCTTTAATCCAATCACATAGGACTTATTGTCCATATTATAGAAGATGGGACTTTTAAAAAATCTGCCTTATCTACTGACACTTTAGACTTGGTCTTCTGAGAGCATAATGTCCCATATTTCTCTATTGTATATAAACAGAAATTAAATTTCAAAAGAAAAAATATTCTCATTGTTTTCTTCAGAATGTGCAAAAGCAGCCAGTACAACATGAAATGTGGCATGTATTAGGAGAATTAATTTTTGGATGATTCTGACAGCATGAATGAGTTGGATAGCTTATGTCAGCAAAAACTGAAGAGAAGCTTTATTGCCTATATATATATATATATATATATATATATATATATATTACATACACATATATATTATATCATATATATACATACACATACATATATGTATACATATATATAAATTCTGAGAAAATAAATGTTCTTTTTTTTTAGATAAATTATTTTAAAAATAAAATTTCTATAGTGGTCAAATCTCCAGTTAGTCTGAAACTCTTCAAATACTGAAATGTGTGGCTGGATCTCTAATTGCTTTTTTATGATTTGTTAGGCGAATCACATTGCAGGAGAATATTTTATTAAGACAAAGTCTTCCTTTATTTGGATGGTGCTTTATTTCCCTTAATCCCAAAGCTTTTATATAGATTTTTATGCAACTTGCTCACAGCAAGGTCAGTTTCTTTGGCCACCATTATCTGGAGTTCTAAGTTCCAAATTTTGCAAACATTGGTCTAAATAAGCTTAAATACATGTTACCACTGCACATTAAACATTCCAAGGGAGACTCTCTTTGACAAACCTTGAGCAGTTGGCTTTCCTACTGCTTAACAGAAAGATCTTGAATAACATACACCTTTATGATGCTCATGCTCTCCTCAAATCTGTGGCAGGAATGAAACACTCTAATTGAGATCAGTTATAACATCAAATTCCTGGCATGTTTCCAGTGACTAAGGATCTAAAAATACAAGAACTCTCTGTGTTTCAGCAACAAAGAGTGACTGCTCCAGGGGTCTGGCAGGGTTGCTCATTGGTTAGAGCTTCACCCCTATACACCAAGGTTGCGAGTTTGATCCCAAGTCAGGACACGTACAAGAAGCAACCACTGAATGCATAAATAAATGAAACAACAAGTTGATGTCTCTGTATGTGTGTGTCTCTCTATGTCTCTCTCTTTCTCCCTCCTTTCCTTTCTTTCTCTCTCTAAAGTCAATAAAAAATATTTATTAAAAAAAGAGTATTTTCAAAGCTGAAGTGAAGATACCCAGAATAGCTGGGCTTGGGGAATGTCCTTTCAGAAACATTTCTTATGTAAGGAAGACTGCAAATTGCTTAGAGTATAAGGTATTTACAGCCAAACAAAAAGAAATGATCCAGCACCACTTAGCAGCCACCTACAACTCTGGCCCAAGGTACGCCCGAAAGCAAGTTGTACTTAAGTCTTGGCTGCTAGTTGATTCTTCTCCAAGATGGTTCATGAAACAGACTAAAGCATCCCATCAGAGTTCAATGTGAGGTCACAGTACAGCTATTCCAAAAAAATATGAAGAAACATACTATGAATTACAAAATCTGCCATAGGGTAGGGATTGGGCAGATAGAAAAGTACATTAAGGAACAGACTCTCATATGGAATGTTTTTATATGTTATGAAAAAAGTTTAAAATAATGGAAGGACCTAGTCAAGGATCATGTATAAAGGACCATAGACATAGCCAATAGGGTGGGGAGTGATTGAGGGAGGGAGTGTGGGTGGGGCAGGGGAAAATCAGGACAAGTGTAACTGAATAACAATATAAACAAACAAATAAACAAAAAAACAAATAAATAAAATTTTACCATAGTAATCATATGAGGAATAACCCCTAAATTCCAACTCTTCTCATGATGTAATGAATAAACATGACTTCAGATGAAGAAAAAATTATGTAGCTAAGGATAGTAAAAACTTCTGAGATATAAACTACGATCACACATAAATGGTACTTTTTGCGCATTATAACAATCATAGAAAAGATGATTCAAGGACTAGGGAACAGATGAAAAATCACAAGAAGAAAAAATAAGATTACTTTAAAGCTTATCCATCTAATTTCTTTATTAGTCTCTTGGCTTCCATGTGGTTTATTCTATCATATGCATATAAGATATGCTTGTGTGTATGCACACATGCATGCATACACACACACACACACACAGTTTTTGTTCTCACAGCTATCACAACCCTCAATCCTCCCTTTCATTTTCATTTCCTAACTAACCTGGGCTATGGATTTGAGCTCCCATCCTGCATGCCTTATGGTCAACTAAGGCCTAAGCCACCTAAGGAGCTAGAGTATAACTCCAGCAAGTTTCTTTACCTTAGGGCATGGATGGAACACCCACCATGAGAACCTGGCAGGTCTCTTCCATAAACAGATGACTGGAGGGTGAGAGAAGAGCAAGCCTAAATTTTAAGCTTATAAATAACTACTCAACTTGTCCCGTTTGGTGTGGCCCAGTTGGTTAGACGGAAAGTTCCCAGGTTTGGTTCCCAGTCATGGCACATAACCAAGGTTGTGGGTTTGATACCCAGTAGGGGTGGTTATGAGAAGGCAATCAATTGATGTTTCTCTCTCACTCTCTCACATCATCTCTCTCTCTCACCCTCTTTCTCTCTCCCTATCTCCCTCCCTCCCTTCCGCTTTCTCTAAAAGCAATGAAAAAATGTCCTTGGGTGAGGATAAAATTTTTTTTTAATAAAAACTTCTTAAAAATCTACTCTACTCAGTCTTCCCTAGTCTCTTCTTGCATGCCCCCCCCCTCGCCCCCATCCAGTATGAGCTCTTGCCATTGTCTGCCATGCTTTTTGGACTTCACATGTTGGTCCTTCTGTTCTTCTACTTCTCTGCTTGTCCTTAAGTTCACACCTTAGCTTCAGTGGGATATCCTCTAAAGTTATCCTTTGGAATTTTTTTTTTTGGCTTCAGTTTTCTCTTACACCAGTATGTGTTGGGGTGAAATGCTAGAAAATCCCCTTGAGAATTGGTTGGCATGTAACAAGAAACTTGGCAAAGTTTCCTCAGTAAATGACCTTTGAAGGCCATTTAACTCTAAACAGATATTTTAAGTTATCCCTTTGTATTGTCCATTGGTTAGAATTGTTTGAATGTTTAGATATAATGAATGGCTCTGGTTATATGATATAACGATCACTGTGTTGAGTTTTCTGTATTTAAAGTATTTTAATGATATTGTTTTGAAAGTGTAAGTTTGAAAATGATAGATTAATTGTGGATTAATTGATTTTTCATGTGATAGAACTGGTGGTAGCCTCATGGGAGACAAGGAGTCAAAATCAGAGAGAGCAACAGCAGAAAGCTGCTACCCTCCCTCCTATGTAAGGCTGAGGGGTAAGTGGAAGAAGTAGAATTGTCAAGTCACCAGATCCAAGGATAAAATTCTCTGTAAGACATGGGATCAAATTATCCCCTTATATATCTTCCAGTAGCACATTATAAGTTAATGGAATAACCTAAGAATCTTAGTGACAAATGGCAAGACATTGTTGTGAGGTTTAATTTATATAATACACTTAGACTAGAAACTGCCATATTATTATTATTTGATGTTTAAGGTTTCTGGTACCTTCTGAATTGCCCTATAATTCTCCTAATTTAATAATAAGAAGGGGGAATTCAGAGATCAGAGTCCTTGCTCTTGCTATGGATAGCTACATCAAAATGTGAAAAAAAAAATCAGTTGGCAAAGGAGATGCCTTTCTGCAAATAAGCCTGGAAATGGTTTTTGAACATTAAAATCAAGCTGAGACATTGGTTAAACCATGGAACCTGCCAGCATGGATCTAATTCAGTAGATCTGGGTTATAGGACTAGACTTCCTGAGTGATTTGTTGTAGACGGTGTAAGACCTCAACTTGTGAAGCATACTCCCTGTGACAGAAAAGTGAGGAAGAAATGGTCTTCTGTTAATCTGGGCCTGCATTGTCTTTTCCAAAAAAAAATGAAATAGAGTTGAGGAGAAGCAAAAGTATCAAAGCATATCACATATAGCATTTTTTCACAAAACTTTAATACTTTATTACATATGTGTGTCCTGGCTTAGATGTAAAACATTTCTTATGGTTTGTGTCAGACAAAATCCTAGAAACACCGCTCTAGAGAATTCATGGCATTCACATCAAGTGACATGGAATCACAAGGCACTCTAAACTCTGGAGCTACCTAACATGTTCAGTATTTAAAGATGGAAGAAAGAGGAAGCTAGTGGGATGTCGACTGGTGTAAAGGACTGAGTAACGAAGATGCAAAGAAAGAGCAGTCAGTGGGCTATAACCAAACTCTGACCCATAATTAGAGTGACAAGCATGTGAAATGCTTACTGAATGTATCAGGGACCATGGAGCTCTCACAAATAGTGGAGGAAGCCTACATTTAAAAGAGGCTTTACATTTTAACCAGCTATTATTATCAGCTCCGGCTTGGTCTCTCAACAAATTTCCTTTCTGTTGTAATTCTTCATGCTTCCTCAAAGCTTGATGGTGACTTATTTTCTTTCTTAATTTTGGAAAGCCAGGGGAAAATTGTTTCAGTATGTTCTTTAAATTAATTTCCTTGCAGTGTTTTCTTTGCACACATTAATTACAGCTCCCTCAAGGGGCTGAAGTACCATATAGCACACTGTAATTCTGCTCCCCAATCTCCTTCACCAATTCAAGTTTCCAATTCTCCCTACAATCTGGGCTCTATATTAATATATAGTGAGAAGTACATGGCTGAGAGTCTTTCAACTATAATAAAAGAATAGAGGAGAAAATGTGATCATCAGTGCTTGAGGACACCAAACACACTTAAAATGAATAGCTTGTGGCTCATAAAATGAAGTAGTTAGATTAAATGACCTCTGTGTTCCCCAATTCGAATGAACATACTCTAAAGAGAGTTTCACTCAGGAAGTACAGAGAAGAGATTGGTGGAACCCTGATGAGGTTACATGATTCTCACTAGTAGGACATGGCTAGAATTCCAGAGGTTCTCAAGAAAATAATACATGTCCAAGAATCTACATTTGAGCTGTCACTGTACTAGACACATAAGACAGTCTAAGAAACTTGTAATTCCTTTTTAATTCCCAAAGAAAGAAAACTTTCTAAACTGGCCACAATACAATCTCATGCCTCATCCCATGACCATAGTCACTGAAGAAGGAAAAAATGAGCTAAGCACAACTGTGGTTCTAAAACAAAGGTTTTCATATTCCTGCCTTTTCAGATAGGTAAAAGCAATGGCAGGTTTGAGAATAAGAGTAGATCTTTTATTGACAAGCTAAAGCTCAAAGTTTTTTAAATCAAAGAGGTGGATGAAGGAGTTTCCAAGACAAACTATAATACTTATTAAACAGCTCATACAAACAGGACATCACTCATTCATAGAGTTGCCGGCAGTCCAAGCCAACTCAATAGCACATAACAACAACATAAACAGGAGCTATGGCAGGTGTTTTATAAAGGTTATCTCATTTTCTCTGCTTGTCTCTTTAAAGTTGGTATGTCTACTCCCACATTACAGATGGAGAAACTTAGGCTCAGAAAGGTAAGTAACAAGTGTCAACCAGTTTTAGCACTGTCTTCTAATCCAGGCTATAATTTACCCAACCTCAGTCAGCCCCAAACAAAAGATAGCTCTATTAGCTTTAGGAATGCCGTTTGTCATCCAACAACATCCACCAAACGGCTCCTTAAAATTTACCATCTTCTCCATTCTTTTACTTACCCAGATTCAAAGTCCTGGACAGGCCCTTACTGTTAGAGCAAAACCCTCTTTTCTCAGCAGCTTGAGCACTGACCAACCTGGTTCCAACTGGGAGCAGTAGTTAACACGAGTGCTAAGCTGAAACCCCTGAGACAGGGAACAAGCCCAACTAAGCCTCCAGCCTGCTATCCCCATCTCTTCTTAACTTGAACTCTTTGGCTGATGAGGTCTCATCCCTTCACAATATTAAATCTGCCACCTCTATGTAATCATCCAGAATATTAAAAAATATACATCTTCAACTCTGATTTCTCTTTTGACCTGCTGACCTGTATCTACAATGGCATGACCTACAGACATGTCAGATTCATCATGCCACTAAATTCCTCATCCTTCCTCATGAAGTTGCCCTTGTATCTAAAATTACTACTTCAGTAAGTGATACCACCATTCACCCACTTAACTCTTGTAATGTTGTTTTCTCGATGGGCAGACTGACATATACAAAGCAGGAGCCAAACTGAAAAACAAATGCTTGCTATAACTTCACTGCAGACCTTCATCTCTACTGTCCCTAACACAAGTCTCATCCCTTTCACTACCTTCTCCACATTCCTAGAAGTGTTCACTCTCTAAAGACACAGTTTTGATCATATTTCTATCTTTTCAACAGTTTCTAGTGGCCTTTAGCAGTAGTTTGTAACTTGGCTTCCAAGTTCATGAATGTGCTTGTATGCAAAAGTGATTACGTATGCCTGCTTTCCTTGAGAGAAGACCTTGAGCTTTCTTTCAGCAGATTCCCAAAGTGGACAGTGCCTCGCAAATAGAATTTTTTTTTGAAAAGTATACAAATGATAAATTACTGGAAATCAACACTCAGTGTCCAAACTCTTTTTATTGGATATACAAAGGCCTTTATTTTCTAGTCCCTGACACTTTCTACTGTTTCTTTGCTCACTACACGTCATCTCAGACCCATTCACAAACCATACTTAATTTTGCACTATATCCTACTTTCCTTCTCTGTCTTTGCAATGTCTATTATTTATGCCTGGGTTATTCTTTCTCCAGTTTTGATCTAGGAAACTCTTATCTTTCAAGACATAGTATGTGAATCACCTTTACAATGAAGCACCCAGAACAACTATGTAGACTGATCAATCCTTCCTGAACCATGTACCCTATTCTAGCACTTACCACATTGTACACAGTTATGTATTTACATGACAGCCTCTTTATTCATGGATTTTTCAATGGCAGAGTCTGGACCTTAATCTACTTTTTCTCTACTACACCCCCAAAATGTTCATTGAATGAACAAATACTGTTGCCTATGATTAGAGAGGCTGAAAGCTTTACAGAATAGTTTGGATTAAAAAAGCAATTTTGTTTTAAGTCCTGTGAATACTTACGAAGAAAATAATACATTTATTTGGAGACAATAATAGAAAATGTCTTTTTTTAAGTAACATAAATCCTGATGTTTGTTTCAAAAGAGCATTGTTGCATAATATTTTGGCATATTATATATTTATTTACTCTCAACAGCAAAAAATTTAATTTTGTTAGTAGACTGGCTGATATCTCTGCTAAACTGCATTCATCAAAAGAGTGAGTCAGGAGCTGGAAATCTAGGTGGGCAGGATGACTCTGAATGAGTGATATACATAGCTCATGTCCCCATCACAAAGGATGAAAGGGAGATGAGAAGAGAAGCAAAACCCATCAATCTAAAGGATATGACAACAATATTGGGTGGAGCTCAGGTAAATAGCACTGGGGTGGGTCCAACAAAGAGAATAGGGATGTTCCAACAGATATAGAACAATAGTTAACTCTAGGAAATGTAATATTCAGAGAAGGCTCAGAGAGTGTTAGGACAGGAAGAAAACTTGATCCCATTCATTTTCTGTCTATGGGAGAAAATTGATGGTGGAAAGGTCAAGTAAAATATTCAAGGTTAGGTGCCATTGTGCTGTTCAAACTTCTTGTCCTTTCTCAACTTAAATCTTCTCACTCCTTCTTTACAGTATAAAGTCCAACTCTTTACAATGCCTTCAAAGCCTTGCCTTTCCAATTTGACTTCACAGCACTCCTCATCATTCATTTCTCAATTTTGCCTGAATATACACTGTGCTTTTTCCTGACTCTCTTTTTCTTTCTAAATGGAATGTCTCTCTTCCTTCTATCCCTTTCTTAAAATTCTGATTTAAGAGTTCATTTAAGAGCTAGGGAGTTTTAAATGTCTAAAACATTTTCTTGAATTTCTTCCTTTCCAAGAAATAATTTTCATAATTTTAAAACCACATATAACTTTATGGTAGTTCTCCTATGCAAATATCACCTTGTGTTAATGACTCTTAGAGTTCCCATGATCAAGTAGTAAACTCTTTAACAAAAATTAAGCTGCCTTAATTAATAATTTTTGTGCTCACAATGGCTCAGAATTTGTACATATTAAGGCCCTAACAGTATTTACTCAAGGAATGAATAAATAAATGAAACTATTAAATCTCAGCAGCCAGCACATTTCTTAGCTATTTTAGTCTATCTGCATTATTTATTTTATCTGTATTATGAGGGCTCTAAAGAGTATGTCAAGTTTCTTACATATACAAATTTATATACCATTGAATACTACATGCAAGAGTTTATATAATCTCATTTTATTATTTACAACTGCCCAGTTTGATTAATAGCCACCATTACTCGTAGTGTACACACAAGGTAACTGAGGCTTAAAGAGGTTGAGTAATTTGCTTACGGGTCATCCAGATATTAAATGGCATTACCAAAATGTGAAATTAGATGATTCCAAACAAATTATGAATTTAGCTCTACCGTTGTGAAGTTCAACTCCACAAAACTTTCATTAATTGTACACACTGGCAAAGACACATGTACATACTAATATACATGTGTATGTGTGTGTTTATATATTTACATGTATTAATAGA
This sequence comes from Glossophaga mutica, assembly GCA_039655065.1. Taxonomy (NCBI): domain Eukaryota; kingdom Metazoa; phylum Chordata; class Mammalia; order Chiroptera; family Phyllostomidae; genus Glossophaga; species Glossophaga mutica. The sequence goes on from CM077312.1 coordinate 73,183,009, forward strand.
TTTGGGTATACATGTACACAAATATTTTAATTATATTATGAATATTTTAATTAGGTACAGCCATTTGTCAGAGAAATGTCTCATTTTTATTTGTCTCAAAAATTATAAGGACAAAAATCAGTGAATAATGCCAATAATATGATCAGATACACACTAATATTTCCTGTTTTCATATGAATGGGTCACATAAACTACAGAGATTTAGAATACAAGTATAATATGAAGAAATCTATGCTTTTCCAAAATTTGACTATATCTAACATTCAATTGTTGAATGTTCTACAAATTCACAGTGAACTTGAGTCAAGAGCCAGCTTTACAATCCATGCCAGAGCCTACCCCAACCTAATATTTCAAGGGTCTTTGGTCAAAGTAGACATGGAGTCATAGTCCCTCACACAAGTCTGGTAACCTCATGGGCCAGGCAAAAAAAAAATTTTTTTAACTAATATCTGTATCTCCCTTCTTTCTGGGTATTTAGTTGGACACTTCCCAGTTTCCCTTGCAGTTTTTAGTGTAGCCTTGTAATTATATTCTTGCCAAGAAAATGTGAGAGAAAATCATAAAAGCTTTCCTGCATCTTCTTCCATGCTTTTACCACTTCAGCCAGATAGACATCAATGCCTGGAGTAATTATGAAAGCCACACACTGATGATAGGAAAGCCTCCATTGACCAGGACTCCTAAATGATGATGTACACCAGACCTGCCCCCAATTCCCATTAAACAGGAACACTTACCCAGATTGGAGCAATATGAGTACCTACCTAATAAACCTCTGCTGTGTTAAAGTGATGAAATTTGGGGATTTGTTGTGGCATTTTACATTATCCAAATACATATAGCAATCTGTTAAAAGACTAAGTGATCCCAGGTTCAAAAGTTTTTCCTCTTAAAATATCTAAATAAAATTTTTAATAATTGAATTTTAGGAACAATAACCACATTGCACTGCTAGTTAGCTATAAATGAAGTCAAGTATGCTTTTAAATTAATTTCAAGCATAATTCTATGTTATTGCCAGTCTATCCTTTTTAGGAGTGATAAGAAATCTGTAATTTGCCAGAGTTAATTACATGTCAGCCTCTTGTCCCTTTTTTGATCATGTTTGTTAGTTGTCTGCTTTTGTGTTCTTCAAATAAATCTAGTTGGAAATGATGAGATATCCCCCACTCACTCACAGTCCACTTCTTTTACCACATGGGTTTTGCCAATAGGAGAGCAAAAAAAAAGTAACCTCTAATCTTTCCTTGTTTTATTGCTTTTGTTATTTTCTATATGGAATCTTCTGAATTTGCCTTTCATGTTTCTTTTTCCTCTTCAGCCTTTGAACTTCCATTTATGTACTGCATTCTGTTTCCCTCATGTTGAGCTCACTATATGCCTTGAATCCTCCCCAGCTTTTCTTCTCAAAGTTCAACTCTTTTTAGATAGATTTTAGAGCATGTACTCTCCCAAAAGTCACTGCTGTGGCTTCATGGCCACTAAGTTCCTCAAGTTTTTCAGTCTTTCTCAGCATGTCCTACTCTGCCTCTTCTCTCAGATATTGGGTCTTTGGCCACCCTGCCCACAAACTCACTCTCCCTTACCCAGGCTGACGTACAGAACTAATTTGACTTTGAGCTCTCTGGAAAAGGTCGGATTTTTTCACCCTTGTAACATGGGGAGGGAAAAAATGCTAGTTTTATATATGAAAGTCACTGAAAGAACATCTAAAAAGAACATGAACATAGTGTCTCTGATGTCAACTCTTACGTACTATCTGCTGCCCACCTGCCAAGTTTGGCTTCCAGACATTAGTTGGAATAAAGGAAGGGTAAAATGGGGTTTCTCTCTACTTAAAATAATAAAATAAAATAATAAATAAATAAAAACTCCTTGTCACAAATTCCAAAAATAAAACAAATAAAGAAATACAGTTATGGCTGCTTTCTGAGAGTTTGATTTAAAAACTATATTCCTGAAATGATTAAATTAGACGTTGTTTTGTGTTACAAAAGTGTAATTCTCTTTACAAAAAGCTGGTCAATGTTTCCATTAAATTAGAAGCTCTTAGCACAATTAAAATGTTAGTTATTCTACATATTGTAGTTGGTCTTAAAATAATTTGTTCAGGATCATATCTACTATTGGCTGTTTAGAATGAGTTTCAGTGTATAAATTTTACACCAATTTTATGAAAACATTCTGACATATTTTAAAATTACATTTCTCATTTTCCATTACTTTTCTGAGAGGGCCTTTTCTACCTCTGCAATAATCCAACAAAACAAAAGGCAACCAAATGGAGAGACACACAAACCCTATAACCCTAAAGACCTTTAAAATTTCAAGATATCCATTCCTATGCATCAGGGCAAATGAGGCACAAGAAACTGTGTCAGGCAGTTAGATAGATGTACATTTTGGTTTGGGTTTTGATGTATTAATTTTGTTTTCTGAAATAATAATTTTATTTCCTTTAAGTGGTTTAAATAATTGTTTCAAAAATACAAAGGCTATTTTAAATATACCACATAGTCTAATTTATAATTCTTGTAACAAAAGTCATATATTTAGATAATTTCTCAAACCTGGACTGTACAGTATTTGTTCATGAAATTACAAATAATCAGTTATAACCTAACAGAATATATTACTAAGGCTTGTTCAAGGGTTTTACAACAAAAGTTTCTGTTGTTATCATATTAACTTCAATTACTTAGAACACTATCTGCTTTTAAACAAGCATTTGGTAGGTTTCTTTGTTTGTTTGGGGGGAGTAAGCTCATTTAAAATATTTATTGAATATTTTGGGTTGGCATTGTTTAATAAAATTATACAGGTTTCAAATGAATATTTTTATAATACATCATCTATATATTGTATTATGTGTTTCCCATCCAAAGTCAAGTCTCTTTCTGTTACCATTTGTCCCCTCTTTACTCTCTTCTACCTCTTCTTACCCATTGATCCTTCTTATAATCACTAGACTGTTGTCTGTGACTATGAGGCATATTTTTTCTGCTTAATATCTTTACCTTTTTCATCCAACCCCAACCCCTTCCCCTCTGACAGCTGTCACTCTGTTTTCTGTTTCTGAGTCACTTTGTATTTTATTTATTTTACTCATTAGATTCCATATATAAGTGAAAATGTGTTTGTTTCTAATCCTAAGTTTTTGTAAAAAGCACTAAAATCTTTCAAGGAAAGATACAGAATGTCATAAATTTTTCTTTTATCAATTTATTGGAAAATGAAAATAACTGGTTTATATTAAAGGGCTGCAGGAATTCCATTTACATCTTTTAATTCACAAGTATTTTTTAAAGCTCAAAAATGTTAATGCTGAATAGTATCTTAAGTATTTGTTACAGTGTAATAGCATTATATATGTCTAATATAAGCAAAAATTAAAACATTTTACATCAAATAATACTATCTTCCACCAAAGCTCTTGGAAGGAAACTTGAGGTAATATAATAACTACATTTGAGATCTAAGTGCTCCTGTTTTCAAAAATGGTCTTTTGGCTATGTCCTCATATGCAGTAAAATATTGTCTTGCAGAAAATCTAAACTACTCATTTAAAATAACAGTCTCCATTACATCTGTCTGAGAGTCATTTTATTAATATTGTACTAATAGTACAATACTAATAGTAATATGAATTTGTCTAAATTTCCTAGTAATGTAGAGCACATCCATAAAGAAGACTTGAAAGAAACTAGAGAAAAAAAGAGCAAACTAAACCCAAAGCAAAGCAAAAATAAAGGGAATAATAAAGATTTAAGCAGAACTAAATGAAATAGAGAATTTGAAAGGGGGAAAATTAACAAATCCAAAAGTACATTAACTGAAAAGATTTTTTAAAAAGCCTGACAAACTTTTGGCTAAACTGACCAAAAAAAAAAAAAAGGAAGCCCAAATTACTAAAGGGGATATTCCTACTGACTTTACAAAAACAGAAAGGACATCAAGGGAATACTATGAGCAATAGTTTACCAACAAATGAGATAATCTAGATGAATTTTTTTTTAATTTCTAAAGAGATATACACTACTGAACTGACTTAAGAAACTGAAAATATGAATAGACCTGTACCAAGTAAAGAAATTGAATTAGTAATGAAAATGCTCCCAAACAAAACACAAACAAAGAAACAAACAAAAACAAGACTAGGTAGCTTCACTGGTGAATTCTACTATACATTTCAAGAACAATTACCACCATCCCTTCCAAAATACAGAAGAGAACACTTCTGAGCTCATTGTACAAAGCAAAAGTAGACCAAGATAACACACACACACACAAACTACCTCTTTCTATCCCATATGAAGATATACGTAAAAATCCTCAGCAATTTACTATAAAATCAAATCCAGTAGCCTATATAGCAGGAATTATAACTATGATCAGGTAGGATTTATCCCAGGAATTCAAGGTTGGCTTAACATACAAAAATCAATCAAGGTAATATACAATATTAATAAAGGAAAAAAAAACACATGGTGATCTCAATAGATGCAGACAAGTATTTGACAAAATCCAGCAACCTTTAGTGATAAAAATACTTAACAAGAAAGAAAGGAATTTCTTCAACTTGATAAAAAGAATCTAGTAAGTCCTTGAGTTCCCTCAAAAAAAAATTTTTTTTTTTTTAATTTTGGCCCTGAAAATTAGATGTGTGTATAATTCCTCAGTGGTCAACCAAGTCTGCTCAGTTACATATTCCTTGGTTTTAATGTTTGTTTGTTTGTTTTTAACTCCAGGAATGACTCAATATTTCCAATAACTCACACTGAAAAGACAGCCACTTAAGAAGTTGTTATGGGTTGAATTATGTCTTCCCTCAAAAAGATGTTAGAATCCTAACACTTAGTACTTCAGAATGTGACCTAGTTTGGAGATACAGGTTTTGCAGAGGTAATCAAGTTAAAAGTTATTAAGTTGAGCTCTAATTCAATCTGATTGGTGTCCTTATAAAAAGGGAGATTTGGACACGTGCACACACAAAGAACCTCATGTGAAGATGAAGGCAATGCTTGGGGTGATGCGTCTACATGCCAAGGAATGCCACCTACTGCCAGCAACCCACAGGAAGCTAGGAGAGAGGTATGGGCCAGATTCTTCTTCATAGCCCTCAAAAGGAACCAATCCAGCCTAAACCTTAATGGTGCTTGAAGTCTCCAGAATTGAGGTGTGAAATGATTTCTTGTTTTTTAGACACTTAGTTTGTAGTACTTGTTACAGCAACCCTGGCAACCTAATACTTACTCCACAATATTTATTGATTGTGGAACTCATGCCAAAATAAGCATATGGAAATGATACCATTAATAGAATATGGGATAAAGCAAATGCCTGTCTTCTATACTTGAAAATATCAGAAATGTGTGCACAAAAAGGAAGCTGGAAAAGAAAAAAACAATAATTGTGCCTTTGCTATGCTAGGAAAAATCCTGGGATGAAGGTCAAATCTACACCAAGTATTGAAGTTAGGGATTTTAACAATCACATTGTCCACTTCATGTGTTCATGGTTATTGAAAACAAAGAAAAAATAAACCAAAAAATAAGTCACCATTTAATGGAGAATCTTCATTGCCATGTACCTCTGTTGGTTCCTGTATGTTCATTGTTTTTGGATATCCAAGAAAAGAGCTCCCTTCCTAATTGGAAAAAATCCTCCGCTGTGTGGACTCTGGTAGCAAAGAGGCTCCACTTCTCATTGAGAAGACGATGGACCAAGCAACCAGAGAACTGGTTCATTGCTTAAACTCAGCCAATCGGTTCCTGCTTAGAACTTTGGAGAAATTGCCTTTGGCCAAGTGGAAATCCCATCACAGCCAAACACTAGTGCTCAGTGGAGGTGGAGCCAGTAGTGGAGTGCCCTAAACAAGTCCCTTACTACCCTGTTAGGGAACCCAGATTCCCAGTATGTTCTCTGGCATTTCTGCCCCATCAGTGCATATCGTTCCACATTCTTCCATTTAATTAGCCAGAGGCAATTTCTGTTGCTTGAAAAGAAGCCCGATATGAATCACTAACTAAAACTAACTATGTAAACTCCATGTGCTGAGACTAGGATCTAGTTTTACTTTCTAGAAGTAGGAATCATTTTTATTCCTAACATAGCTGAACCTCTACTGGGACGATTAAAAATACATATATTTCTAGGACCATATTCTGCACAGAAAAATGACCAGACAAGCACATTATTTAAAAACAAATTGATGGAGTTTTTTTTAACTTTTAAAAATATGTATAATGAGGTGAACCTTAGAATTTGATAGGACTGTAATTATCTCTTTAAAATTCAATTTTCTGGGACACCTACCTTCAAAAGAAATACAACACAACCTGACTGTGATTGAAACCTGCCTGCAGTCAGTGGGCGAAATGCCTCACACAGCTTGCTTGTCTTGTCAAGTAAAGAAAAATCTCAGGATCAGTTTTTGCACCCCTAGGCCTCCCACTTTTCATGGTAACATACCAAACAATTCAGGAAGAGCACATGAAGCAGAGCTCCATGGTCAGTCTACTGTAACATCATAAAGGTGGAGACCTCGTCGTGGCAGCAAAAGGGTCATAAAATCTCATAGGCCACCCGTATTGCAATATAAACCCAAACAAAATATCTAGCTTTTACCACCTTTTATTTTATTTTATTTTTTTAGCTAAAAAGGAACTAGCTACACAATTATAATTACATGGTAACTGTAGACTAATTAATGCAACAGATTTTTTTCAAGGTGATTAAAAACATTGTTTATCCTGGGCTAGAGCACAGTAAGATTCATCATGCGGACTGGCATTTTGCCTGCAGCCATATGCCATCTGTCATTTTCTTTAATGAAGTTTGCATCAATTTACAGGAAGCACCAAATGCCATATAACTGGTAGAATCATTTTACACAAGCAGATCAATGTTTAATGTCGCTTTTGTGTGTGTGTATGTGTGTGTGTGTGTAAACTCATCAGTCAAATCCATATAAGGAAAGCTTTCTAAGGGTGCTCTCCCTCAGTCAATAAGAATATCAGAGTAAGTTCCTTGGGAGCAAAATATTGAAGAGAAAAGGTCTGAGGTCATGAACTGGGTCAAATGAATAAACAAATGTGGAGAAGTCTGCTAACCTTTCAGAACAATAATTATGTTGCCAAACACAGCAGATTTAGAATTTTTGGAAGAAGGAATTCTATATTCATAAAAAATGTAATGATATGACTAAGTTAATTAAAAACAAATACCATTTTTAAAAGATTAATAGCAAACAAGTTCCTCTTCTTTCCAAATGTTATTGGTCTAATTGACAACTCATTTTTAATTCATTGTGTTAAAGGGAAAGATATAAGGGAAATAGTGATATCTAAGCTTAAATTTATTTGGAATTGAACTAATATTTCAAAACATTTTAAAACTCTCTTTATATTGCAGGGGTTTTGCACTAATTTTTCTGATGTTTGTTTTAAAATAATTAAATTTTAATGTTTTTCAAACAAAGGAATTTGACCTTAAGTAGTAAGTGATCACTACCCACAATTACTTAATAAAATATTGCAATTCTAATAAAGCTGTTACCTCCCCATCCCCCCTATACCCTGGTCCACAAAAGCAGTCTACCCCTACATTCTTCTTTCCTCCACCATTGCTCTATGGTTGTTTGCTTTTAATGCACAACATTTGCATGAAAATGTGGGGTGAAGATTAAGCCTTCCTCTTCCCCTCACCCTGTATACTAGCGCTCCAACTCATCCCTTCCAGAAATGCTCACACACTACCAGGATCCTTAGCCCCCAATCTGGAACTACTGGGCAAAGCAATAATTCATACCCTATAACTCAGCAACCCAATTGTAGGAAGGTAGATTTTTTTAAAAGAACCTAAAGAACAACATAGACTCCTTTTCTCCTGTTATTTAATCCTACCTCCTCCAGCCCTCTACCACCAGCCAATACAAAATCTTTTAGATCTCTCCCTTTCCTCAACTTCTAGCTTTAAACAGTTCCTACACAGAATCTTTTCTAATCCAGTTCCAACCTCTACTTTCCTGAGCTATAGCTAACTATTCTTCAATACCAACTCAATGTCCCTTTCAAGTCACCATGTCTAAAACCTGACTCCTTTTTCTCTCATGACACTTTTAACTCTTCCATCTATCTTCTATTAATAGAATCTTTATACTCTGTGTTTCTTAAACTTGTTAATTTTATCTAAACCCTTGCCATCCTCTAGCCTCTCTTACCCAATTGCCACCAATCAGTTGCCAGGCACTTAGCAGCATATTTTAATAGGACTCACATCCACTTTATTATCTTCCATTTTCTTTGCCATCACCCTGGTTCAGGTGTGGGTCACCTCAACCGCACTGGTAAACAGGGGGGTGTGTATCCCCACAATGCTACATCCCACGGGGAATACTCCTCAAATGCGAAGACGTTGAATGTTGTTCACACACTATCAACACAACAACTGCTCATTACATTCTTAAAGGCTCCTTTGAGACTATCAATTTCTTGCTCAAAAGCAATTAGTGACAAATATTAGAGTAGAAGAGGACCTAGATTTTTTGGTAGTTACTCTTTGCCAGGCACCTTTATAGACACTACAAACATTGACACCTTTAATCCTCATGGCAACCTGGTGAAGTAGTTATTGTTTCCCATATTATCTAGACAAAGTAACTGAGGACCAGAGATATTAGTTAATTTGAAGAGCCATTTGATAGTTTCAGGGTAAAATAAAATTATGCATTATATATAATTCAGGAATCCCACATTTAGGTGTGAAAGCCTAGAGAAACTCTTACATGTGCATAAGGGGACATGTATGAGGTTGCTCATAGCACAATACTTTACAATAAAAAGAAAAAACTTGAAACCACTTATAATTACAATCAGACAGGGAATGGTTAAAGATATTATTCTATATACATATGTTATAATACTATTGAGTAATTAAAAAGGATGATGTAGGAGAAGGAAGATGGTGGCGCAGTAGGAGGGAGCAGATTCCACTTCCCTCTACACACGGGAGAATAACCTGGCCAATCTATGGAAGAACAGAGCAAACAAACAACAGTAACACAGCATATTTGAAAATAGGAGATCGAAAATTGTAGCACACATCGAGAAACCAGACGGTAAGGAGAGTAAATCAGAACAATAAGAGCCCAGGGATCAGCACGGAGACCAGGGTGGCTGAGGCTCTGGGCCTGCGCTTGCCAAGGCTTGCCACAGGGCTCTAGGGAGGGAGCCGGGTCAACCACTCGCTCCCTAGCCAAACAAGGTTTGAGCAGCACCCAGAGAGACCTGGTTGTTTGAAGTCTCACAGCGAAGAGTTAAGGTCTGAGTGGCAAACATGCTGGGGATGTGATCATCCACGCATAACCCTGGGAGGAGTGCATGCTGGAGTTCTTGCCACAGGAGGCGCCTGTGCACCACCAGAGACAGCTGTGCGATCATAGGCACCCACGTGCAAGCAGAGACCTGTGACCCACTCTAGGAAACCAGGGAATGGGAGCAATCCACAGGAGAACCAGAGTCCACACATGTGAACCCAGGGAGTGTGCACGGTCCATGGGAAACCTAGAGTTCACTCCCATGAAATTAGGGTGAGTGCACCTAAACAAGGGAATCTGCAACCCAAACCCGTAAACTCGGGATTGGTGCACGCCTGGTAGGAGACCTGAGCTCACACCCATAAACATGGGACAGTGCGAGCTCCCCAGGAGGCTCAAAGCCCACACCCCAGGCCCTGTGTGGAGAGGCATCAGGCTAGCTCTGGGGAGAGTAGCCCAAAGATGACTGAGTGCTGAACAGGTAGAAAATCGATACCATGACCGCTGGGCAGTCGCAGCCATCAAGACCAGAAAAACTGGCTTGGAAAGTTTGTAAACAGCAAGGGTTTTTTTGTTTTGGGTTTTCTTTTGTTTGTTTGTTTGTTTTAATAACTTTTTATTATTATATTTTTATTATTTTTATCTTTTTTACCCCTCAACTCCTTTTGCTTCTCTTCTTTCTTGTTTTCTTCCTTCTGCCTTCCTTTTCAATTTTATCTCTTCTTCCTTCCTCATTTTTTCTTTATTTTTCCCTCTTTTCTCTTTTTAAATATCCATGAGTGAGACAAAAACAAACAAACAAACAAACAAACAAACAAACCTGGAACTGTGAAAAAACCAGAGTTAGTCCCAAACAGGGGGCATCCTAACAGCTGAGACAGTGGAAGCTGTGAACACCAGGATACCAGAAGGAGACTGCACCACTGAATCTCACAGGTATTCTATCACAGAAGTTCACACCATAAACCCAGGGAGCCAGAACAGATCAATTTAAGAAGCTGAGGCCAATAAGAAGAGTCTCACAAACAATGGGAAGACAAAGAAACAATCCCCAAATGAAAGGAAAACAGGAAGCCCCAGAAAGAATGCTAAATGAAACAGAGGCAACTCAACTATCAGATATTGACTTCAAAGCAATGGTTGTCAGGAAGATCCATGAGCTCTCAATGAGCTACCAGAAACTACAGGGAAGCTATAATGAACTCACTGCAAACTATATCAACATGAAAAAGGAAATAGAAACTATCAACAAGGGCCAAGAGGAAATGAAGAATACAATTTCTCAACTGAAGAACACAGTAGAAGGAATGAAAAGCAGAATCGACGAAGCAGAAGATCGGATCGGCGAGTTGGAGGACAAAATTGAAAAACACACCCAGAAAGAGCAAGAAAAGGAAAAGAGGCTCAGAAAGAATGAAGAGGGATTAAGAGAAATGCAAGACAATATGAAACGGAATAATATCCATATAATAGGGATACCAGAAGTAGAAGAAGAAGAGCAAGGGATAGAAAACCTATTTGAAAAAGTAATGATGGAAAACTTCCCTAATTTGATGAGAGACAAAGTCACATAAATCTAGGAAACACAGAGAATCCCAATCCAGAGGAATCCAAAGAGGCCCACTTCAAGACACATTGTAATTAAAATGGAAAAATTCCAAGACAAAGAGAGAATCTTAAAGGCAGCAAGGGAGAAACAGGATGTAACATACAAGGGAGCCCCAATAAGGTTAGCAGCTGACTTCTCAATGGAAACTCTCCAAGCCAGAAGAGAATGGCAAGAAATATTCCAAGTAATGAGAACAAAAGGCCTGCAACCCAGACTACTTTACCCAGTAAGGCTTTCAATCAAGATAGAAGGTCAAATAAGGAGCTTCCCAGACAAAAGAAGTCTAAAAGAATACACCTCTACCAAACCAGTTCTGCAAGAGATACTAAAGGGACTGCATTAAGGAAAAGAAGGAAGAGAGATAGAGATAGATAGAGATAGAGATAGAGATAGAGATAGAGAGAGAGAGAGAGAGAGAGAGAGAGAGAGAGAGAAGCACAGGTACGAAAATGGGAATGAATAAGTACCTAACAATAATAACCTTAAATGTAAATGGATTAAATGCTCCAATCAAAAGACATAGAATAGCTGAATGGATGAGAAAGCATGACCCACACATATGCTGTCTACAAGAGACCCACCTCAGGACAAAAGACCTACACAGACTCAAAGTGGAGGGCTAAAAACAAATTTTCCAAGCAAATGGACAGAAAAAAAAAAAAAAAAAGCCAGGGTAGCAATACTCATATCAGACAAAATAGACTTCAAAAGAACAGCCATAAAGAGAGGCCTGGAAGGTCACTTCATAATACTCAAGGGAAGAATCCACCAAGAAGACATAAACACTGTCAATATATATGCACCTAATGTAGGAGCACCTAAATACATCAAGAAAATCTTAGAGGACTTCAAGAAAGATATTGACAGCAACATCATTATAGCAGGGGATTTTAACACCCCACTGTCAAAAATGGACAGATCTTCCAAACAAAATATCAACAAAGATATTGTAGCATTGAACAACACTCTAGATGAAATGGACTTAACTGATATATATAGAGCCCTTCATCCCAAAGAAACTAAATACACATTCTTTTCAAATGCACATGGAATATTTTCAAAGATAGACCACATGATAGGACACAAAACAAGCCTCAACAAATTCAAGAAAATTGAAATCATACCAAGCGTTTTCTCTGACCACAAGGGACTGAAACTAGAAACCAACCCCAAGGGGAAAAACTCAAAACACTCAAAATCATGGAGATTGAATAGCATGCTATTAAACAATGAATGGGCCAAGAATGAAATTAGGGAAGAAATCAAAAAGTTTCTGGAAACAAACAAAAATGAACTCACAACAACCCAAAACTTATAGGACACAGCAAAGGCAGTCCTGAAAGGGAAGTTCATAGTGATACAGGCCTACCTAAAAAAGATAGAAACATTTCAAACAAACAACCTAACCCTACGCCTATAAGAACTTGAGGAACAACAACAAAGACAGCGCAGAGCAAGTAGAAGGAAGTAAATAACAAGATCAGAGCAGAATTAAATGACATAGAGACTAAAAGCACAATTCAAAGGATCAATGAATCCAGGAGCTGGTTCTTTGAAAATGATAAAGAAAATCCACAAGCCTTTAAGCAGGTTCATCAAGAAAAAGAGAGAGACGACCCAAATAAACACAACCAGAAATGAAAGAGGAGAGATTACAACTGATACCACAGAAATACAAAGGATTGTAAGAAATTACCATGAAGAACTGTATGCCTAGAAATTTGAAAACCTAGGTATAATGGACAAGTTTCTAGAAAAGTATAATCTTCCAAAACTCAATGAAGAAGCAGAAAGCCTGAACAGACCAATAAGAGCAGAAAAAATTGAAGCAGTAATCACAAAACTTCCGGCACACAAAATCCCTGGACCAGATGCTTTCACAGGAGAATTTTACAAAGCATTTAAGGAAGAGCTAACCCCTATCCTTCACAGACTATTTGAAAAAATCCAAAATGATGGAAGACTCCCAAAGTCTTTTTATGAAGCCAGCATCATCCTAATCCCAAAACCAGATAAGAAAGAAAATTTTATGCCAATATTGCTGATGAACATAGATGCTAAAATCCTCAGCAAAATATTGCAAACCACATCCAACAATACATTAAAAAGATCATAGGCGGTGATCAAGTGGGATTCATCCAGGGATGCAAGGATGGTTCAACATTTGAAAATCAGTAAATGTAATACATCACATAAACAAAGGGAAAGAAAAACCACATGATCATATCAATAGATGTGGAAAAAGCTTTTGATAAGGTACAACACCATTTATGATTAAAACACTCAGCAAAGTGGAATAGAGCATTCCTCAACATAATAAAGGCAATATATGAGACACCTAAAGCCAACATCATACTCAAAGGACAAAAACTAAAATCTTTCCCACTAAGATCAGAAACAAGACAGGGTTGTTCACTTCCACCACTCCTATTCAATATTGTATTGGAAGTCTTAGCCGCAGTGATTAGACAAGAAAAGGAAATAAAAGGCATCCAACTCAGAAAAGAGGAAACAAAACTATCATTCTTTGAAGATGATAATGATAGTGTACATAGAAAATCCTATAGACTCAGCCAAAAAGTTGCTCAACCTAATAAATAAATTTGGCCAAACAGCCGGATACAAAGTCAATATCTAGAAATTAAAGGCATTTTTGTATATCAACAATGAAACAGCAGAAGCAGAAATCAAGAAAAAAATCCCATTTGATATAGCAAAAAGAAAAATAAAATACCTACGAATAAACCTAACCAAGGAGGTAAAAGACCTGTATGCAGAAAACTACACAACACTGAAGAAAGAAATCAAGGAAGACACAAACAAATGGAAGCATATACTGTGTTCATGGATTGGAAGAATTAACATCATTAAAATGTCCATACTACCCAAAGCAATTTACAAATTCAATGCAATACCTATTAAAGTACCAATGGCATATTTCACAGACATAGAACAAACACTTCAAAAATTTATATGGAACCATAAAGGACCTTGAATAGTTGCAGCAATTTTGAGAAAGAAGAGCAGAGTAGGAGGGATCACAATACCTGATACCAAACTGTACTACAAGGCCACTGTAATCAAAACAGCTTGGTACTGGCATAAAAACAGGCACATGGACCAGTGGAATAGAACAGAGAGCCCAGAAATAAACTCATGTGTCTATGGTCAATTAATATTCGACAAAGGGGGCAGCAACATAAAATGGAGTAAAAATAGCCTCTTCAACAAGTGGTGTTGGGAGAACTGGACAGCTACGTGCAAGAAAATGAAACTCAAGCACCAATTTACATCATACACTAAAATAAATTCAAGGTGGATAAAAGATTTAAATATATGTCATGACACCATTAAAGTCCTAGAGGAGAACATAGGCAGGAAAATCTCAGATATTACACGCAGCAACATTTTTACTGATATGTCCCCTGAAGCAAGGGACATAAAGGAAAGAATAAACAAATGGGATCTCATCAAAATAAAAGCTTCTGCATGGCTAAAGAAAACAGTATTAAAATAAAAAGAGAACCAACTGTATGGGAAAACATATTTACAAATGATACCTGAGACAGGGTTTAATCTCCAAAATATATAAAGAACTTACATGACTCCACTCTAAGAAGACAAGCAACCCAATTAAAACATGGGCAAAGGACTTGAACAGACACTTCTCCAAGGAGAACATACAGAGGATCCAGAGACACATGAAAATATGCTCAGTATCGCTAGCTATCAGAGAGATGCAAATTAAAAATACAATGAGATACCACTTCACACCAGTCATAATCACCATCATAAACAAACAACAAACAGCAAGTGTTGGAGAGGTTGTGGAGAAAAGGGGACCCTAGTGCACTGTTGGTGGGATTGCAGATTGGTACAACCACTATGGAAAACAGTATAGAATTTTCTAACAAAACTAAAAATGAATCTACCTTTTGACCCAACAATTCCACTGCTAGGATTATATCCTAAGAACCCTGAAACACCAATCCAAAAGAACGTATGCACCCCAATGTTCATAGCAGCACAATTGACAATAGCCAAGGGTTGGAAGCAACCTAGGTGCCCATCAGTAAATGAATGGATCAAGAAAAAAATGGTACACTTACATAATGGAATTCTATGAAGCAGAAAGAAAGAAAGAAGGAGCTCCTACCCTTCTGGACAGCATGGATGAAACTGGAGAGGATTATGCTAAGCGAAATAAGCTAGGTGGTGAAAAACAAATACCATATGATCTCACCTTTAACAGGAACATAATCAACAAAACAAACAAATAAGCAAAATATAACCAAAGACACTGAAATTGAGAACAGGTGGACAGTCACCAGAGGGTAGAGGGGAAGGCATTTCAGGGGAAAAGGGAAAGGATTTAGAGCAACAGGTATAAAAGACACATGGATAAAAACTAGGGGATTGGAAATGGGAGGGAGGTGGGGAGGGCTGGGGTGGTGTGCTGGGATGGGAGTAAAAGACAGAAAACTGTACAAGAACAACAATTAAAATAAAAAATTTTAAAAAGGGTAATGTAGCAAGGCTACATCATGCAAACAAATTGTGGTGTATAAATAGGTTACAGAGAGCTATAACAGAATATTCTTTATATGAGGTTAAACATTCCATAAATACAATATTATCTCTTATTTTTCATAATAAAAACATAGGAATATGGATAAGAAATTGCATGCCAATTTTTGATGGCAGATAACTACCTGAGGAAAGGAGAATAGATTTCTAGATGGGTGTAAAGAGATAAATTTAAATCAGTAATATTCCAAGCGCATAAGATCTGAAATTAATATGGCAAAATACAGCAAACCTTGCTAGGGAGTTCATCTTTTTGCTCTAATATTTTTTATTTCATGTTATAATATTTTTGAATTTAAAAGGTCTGTTTGGGGAAGTAATGTTAAATCCAATATCACTAATAAATTCCCGATGCCCTTAAATTGATAAAAATTTTAACGTAAGAGAAACTAAATGAATATTCAACTATTACATAACAATAGATTTTCTTCAGATAAAAATGGAGGTAAAATTAATAAGAACAGTCATAGATTTGACTCCATCAGTAGTATAGTAGCAAAAACACTATTACAATATTAAAATGCATATGATAATCTGAGAATACTTGTAAGAAATATGAGTGTTATGGACTTAATATTTGTGCCCTGCAATATGTTGAAGCTTTAACCCCTAATGTGACAGTATTGGGAAGTGGGGCCTTTGGGAGCTAACTAAATTTAGATAAGGTCCTAAGGGTGTAGCCCCAATGTTTGGATTGGTGTCCTCATAAGAAGAATAAGAAACCAGAGCTTTCTATTACTTCCAGCTGCCATGTGAGGATATAGCAAGAGGTGCTATCTGCAACCCAAGCAGAGGGCTCTTATGAGAAACCAAATCTGCCAACATGTTGATCTTGACCTTTCCAGGCTCTAGAACTGTGAGAGATAAATGTCTGGTGTTTCCGCAATTTAATCTATGGTATTTGTTATAGCAATCCAAGCTGACTAAGACAATAAGATAAAAGTGTGACATAATTTATGTTAATTGCTCTCATAAATCTTATAAATAGATACAGGAAACCAATTAAAAATGGGTATAGATTATAAATCTATTATACACAACAGAAAATATATTACTGGTTAGTAGTTATGTATAAGATATATTAAATCTTATTAATGAAAATACTGCTTATTTTACCTATAATTTATAACCATAACTTTACCTTGTCAAATAAGCCATGGCAAAACAAAATATATAATATTAAAGGTCAATAAGATATGCTAACATTATATGCAAATATTCTGAAAAAAAAATGAGCTTTAAAATATCACACCCATTAAAATGGCTACTATCAAGTGTTGGCCAGGATGTGGAGAGATTAGAATCTTTGTAATATTTGTGCATTATTAGTAGAAATGTGAAAATGTATAATCTTTATGCAAAACTGTGAAAGTTCCTCAAAAAGTTAAAAGTAGAATTACTATGATCCAGAAATCTCACTATTTCTGGGTATATAGCCAAAAAAATTTAAAGCAGTATCTTGAAAAGATATTTGTATGCCATGTTTATTGCAGCACTAGTTACAATAGCTAAGAGGTGGAAGCACCCCAAATACTCATGGATAAATGAATAAATAAAGAAAATGTGGTACATACACATCCTGGAACATCGTTAAGCCTCAGAAAAGAAGGAAATTCTGTCCCATAATACAATATGGATAAACTTAGAGGCACTATACTAAGTGAAAGAAGCCAGTCACACAATGACAAATACTGTATGATTCCACTCACAGGAGGTATCTAAAGTAGTCAACTCAAAGAAACAGAAGGTAGAACTGTGGTTGCCAGGTGCTGGGGAAAAGAACAAATTGGGAGTTACTTAAATGGGTATAGAGTTTCAGTTTTGCAAGATGAAAAACTTCTTGAGATCTGTTGCACAACAATGTGAATGTACTTAACACTACTGAAATGTACATATAAAAATGGTTAAGGTGGTAAATTTTATGACATGGTTTTTACTGCAATTTTTTCAAAACCTCTATGTACATCAGTGTCTTTAAAAATACAACACCATATTTAGAAATTTAATATAAAAAAATAATTATACATTGGTAAATCTGGTCAAAAAAAAATTTTTTTTAAGCAAAGAACTACCAAACACACACAAAAATGGCCACAAGGCTCTTCATCTTAGTTTGATGTATGATGGAAAAGAAATACAACAATTCAAATGTTTACTCTAGGGGAATAGTTAAATAGATCATGGTGCCTTCATACAATAGAATATTCTGAATCTATTGGAGATGATATTAAAAAGTAATTGCAAAGGCAAAGAAAAATGTCCACAATATAATATTAACTGATTGCTCTATAAGCATGCATTTGATTTATTATTGGTGGGGGAGGTGAGACGAAAGAAAACTAAAAAGATTAACTTCTCAGTATATGTTTCCCCTTGAATTTCAATCCTTTAAACATGTATTTTAAGCCTGTCTTTTATTGTTCCCTTACAATATTCTTTCCTTGTTATTAAACGTGTCACATACATCTTTATTCTCCCTTAACAAGATTGCAAAGTCTTTGAAAGCTAGAAAATTTCAGCAGTACAAGCCCTGTTTGATTGCATTCTATCACTATTCTTCCATAACTAAGTGAGGCTTGTATATAAGAGAGCAGGATCAGGCAGAGTGAACATAGAACATTAAACCACCAAATGTTTATTGCACACCTACTATGTTCATGACCTAACCAGGTACTAAAAATATAAAGAAATAGAAGGTCTGATTGTTTTTGTCAAAAAGTTTACTATCTTGGCCCTGGCTGGTGTAGCTCAGTGGATTGAGCATGGGCTGCAAACCAAAAGGTCACTGGTTTGATTCCCATTCAGGGCACATACCTAGGTTGCAGGCCAGGTCCCTGGTGGGGGCCATGTGACAGTCAACCACACACTGATGTTTCTCTCCCTCTCTTTCTTCCTCCCTTCCCCTCTCTCTAAAAATAAAAATAAATAAAATCTTTAAAAGTATATATTAAAAAAATTTTAGTATCTTGTTAGGGAAGCTATGCATATATATCAGACAAATTAAACCTTGTTTGAGAAGATCAAGTGACATATTAAATTGCCAAGATGTACTAAACCAAGTTATTTGTACTTCTTCTCAATATTTAGTGTATAAAGGCATAATGTAAGGGCCTAAAATAACTTAATGATTTTCTAAAATGTTTGTACCCTTTACTGTTTTGTGCACAAAAGAAGTTGGAGGATAAATAAAATTTCATACCAGTTTGAAAATATTAGTGCTAGATCAAATTAGTGAAAATCTTCCAAAATTTTAAAAACAATATCCCCAATGGGATTCATTAATATTGTACTATCAACAACTACATGAGTTTGGATTTTTAACCCAGTTTGATGGCAGAAAAAAAAAAATTAAAAAGGAAAGGAGGAAGGAGAAAGAGGGAGAGAGGGAACACAGTGAGGGAGGGCAGGAGGGAGAGAGGGAGGGAGGGAGGGAGGGAGGGAGGAAGGAAGGAAGGAAGGAAGGAAGGAAGGAAGGAAGGAAGGAAGGAAGGAAAAATTCCTTCTCTGTTTAATTGGGACTTTATCCCCATCACATCACTCAAACTGTGGCTTGCAATCCACCCGTGACCTCCATGTTGCCAAATCAGGTGGACATTCTCAGTCCTCAGCTTATTTTACATTTCAACAGGATTTGACACCAGGGTCACTCCCTCCTCAAAATACTTCACCAAAACACCACCCACCTGGTTCTGTTCCTATATCTCTGGTTATTTCTTCTTAGCCTCTTTATCTAGTTCCTGTGCTTCTCCTTTAATGGTAGTATGCCCCAGGGCACAACCTCCATCCTCCTTTCGGTCTGTACTCACTCCCTTGGCTCTCTTGGTATTATCTATCCTCAAGAGTTTAATATCCTCTGCCTGCCAACAACTCTCAAATTCTATCTCCTATCCAGACCCATCTCTTGACTTATATATTCTATAGTTTGATGTTTAATAGCCTTCTCAAACTTGGCCTGTCCATATTTGAATTCCTGATCCAAACTTGAAAATCTGTTCATCCTGTAAGCATTTCCATATTGGCTGATAGCAAAGCCATCCTTCCTGATTTTCAAACCAAAACACTTGGAGTCATTGGGTGATGTCTTTCTGTTGGCTCTACCTTCAAAATAGGTACAAAACATAAACCACTTTGGCCCCTCTTACTGCTACCTGCCATCTTAAATGAGCCAACCACATATCCGTTCAGATTATTGCAATAACTTCCCATTTCTATCCTTATCATGTCATGTCATCCTTCCCAAATAGATTAGTCTGGCTAAAAAGTTTATGCAGACTAATCTTTTGGAAACTGAAATTGAATCATATCACTTCTTTGCTCAAACAACTGCAGTCGCTCCCCAAATCACTGGGAATGACACCCAAGTATTTTACAATAGCTTACAAGACCCCATATAATATGTTCACACCCACTAATTGGACCCTAGACAGCCACCTTATCTTACTAAATTGCTTCATTGACTTTATCTACAATGATCTCCAGGGACTTTCTTGGCCACTCCTGGTTACCAGCCTCTGCTTTAGCTGAGCCCTATGCCAGAAATGATCCTTCCCAAGATTATCTGTTTGGATCACTCCTTCAAGTTTTCCCTGAAATCTCTTCTCCTCAGAGAGACCTCTTCTGACCCCCTATTTCATATTTAGTACTGGAGTATACCCACTTCCTCTTTAACCTGCTGTCTTTTTCCTCTCATTATAGCTTTAATTAGTTTCAAACATGTTATATCATCTAAATTATGTAAATATGCCAGATAATTGCTTATTGTATATCACTCCCTACCTTCATGCTAAAATATAAGCTATAAGAGGGCAAGGATCTTTTTCTTTTTTTTTTTTCATTGATGTATCCCCAATACTGACAACAGTTCTTGACATGTAGTAGACACTGAATAAACACTTATGACATAAACAAATAAAGTATGGTGAAGAGCATAACAATATGAGAAGGAAGAGGGTGGTCTGTGCTTTTAGCCTTAGTTATAATTCATAAAATTTCACAGAACTTGTTTTATTCATATTGTTGTATGTGGAAAAATATCCATAGTACAAAATGATATAAAGCTATCACAGTTCACACTTGCAAACTCATGTAGCAATAATTAGACCAAAAGCAAAAGTACTGACTTTTGTTAAAAATGAAGTAGGCAAATAGCATGTTGCCCAAGAATCAAGCAAAGTCCTATAACAGGGAGGATTATTATTTAATAAAGAGACTCCCAGAGCCCTTCAATATAATCATATTGGAAAAAATTATTCATTGTGTTGCTGGAAGGGGCATTTAATTTAAAAGATCTCATTTACTCATAGATTTCTTATAGATGTTTTAAATTACAGTTCTTTAAAACTTCAGGGTAAAACATGGTTCAAGTTTATCATGCACAGCAAGCATGGAGACTTCCAAATCAGGGTCACAACAATAAAACCTTTCAGGATAAGTGACTTGTGCTGACACTGTGTAATTGTGCAAATGCTTTTCTGAATCAGTATGTGTGCCTGAAATTAATTTTATTTAATTTGTTTGCATGTCCCTCTTGCCATTTAGTTATAGCAGAGAGACATCAATGGCTCTTGATGTCTGGGTCAGTCTACATGGAGAGATGGTAAAATTTCAATAAGCAAATGACAGTTCTGGAACTAAATGGAAATTTAGAGAAGCATATGTGCCTGATAGGAGCTCTCTTTTCCTTTCTGGACCTGAAGTGGCATGCCAGCTCTCCACAAGGTCTGGTAAGCTGGATGCCATGCAGACACTCCAAGTAAGCCTAGAAACTCAGCACCTGCACTTCTGTCCCTCAGCAGCTTGAAACGAGGGGAGAAAAGAGAAGAGGATGCCATGGCAGACTCAGCTTGTATGGAAGTTGGACTCTACAGCATCCTTCATCAGTCTGCAGTGCGCTGAATGAAGAAATGCAGCTGGCCACAGGAACCCATCACAGGGCTCTCAGGCTCCATGCCTGACAACAGCATGTTTAGACTGAATAATGAGAAGAAACCAATGAATAAACAGAGACAGGGGCTTGTGGGTAAAGAGACTGCCTATTAACTGTTCCCAAAGTGCTCCTGTGGGGAAGATTGTCATTCTCTTTTTGATATAGGCAACAAAACACAACCATTTGACTGGTCTGAGGCTTAGAGCCCTGGTTTCCTCTTTGTTCTTCCTATATGTGATTTTTAGCAAGACTTCAGTCTCTTTGGGCCTCATTTTGTTTTCTTCACATTTTAAACAAAAGAGCTAAATACCATGGGTTTTTTTTTTTCAGTTTGAGTATTTTGTCACTTAATGGGACATGTCAAATTGTGATTCTCAAGATGGTACCCCTCACCAGTCATACTCATTAAACAAAACAAACCAAAAATATTATTTTGGCCAATAAGTAATTGTTTCTGCTGTTATTCAAGAAATGCTAACAATATGATCAGTATTAGCACCCTTTTATACCTAATTTATCCTGTTCTATTTATTTCCAAGAACAAATATTCATTTCCCCACTATATCATCATCTACACTGTTCTATAGTTGTGTAATTGCTAGGAATCTATTGACAGCAGGGACAAGGACCTTCCACCCCTGGTGCTAGGCACAGAGTAGACACCAATAAACAGATTCAGACTGGTAATGAAGACTTTGTACACAAATATTCACATAGGTATCCACATATGCATTCAGATGAAAATGAACTTTTGAAATATGCTAGCATCCTGGCCACTTTGCTCTGTTGTCTTTATAATGGTGCCAAAACTGAAATACTTATCCTTTCCTGCCAAAAGTTGAAAAACATCCGCTATGACCTTTTTTTTTTTTTTTTAAGAGAAGTGAATGGACAGCTCTAGGTATGACAAATAGGCCAATAAAATTCTCTACTGGAGACCTCAGGGTAGAAATGAAAACCTGGGTTCCTTAGCTTAAAGAAGTCTGTCACGCTTGTTCTAAGAAATTCCATCCTTTTCCTTTCCTTTTCTATCTGTTATCACTTCCTCATTTCCTCATTTATAAATTGGGGTTTAATACTACCAATCAGAAAAAAATTCTGTTAGAAATAAGAGAATTAAAGATCATCCAGGGCAATGGCATTCATTTACTCCTTATTTAATGAAACCAGCATATGTTTGAGAACCTGTGATTTTGGGGCACTGGATTGCGTGGTGGAAATAAACCATGAACAAATTGGACAGATTATATCCCTTCACATAACCTAGATACTTGGAAGGGATATAAACAAGTTACAACACAGGTAAAAAATTGCATGATGGAAGTGTGGGGTAAGGTGGGAGGAGCCCTATCCAGGATTTTGGTAAAGAAGGTGATTCCTTTAAAACATAAATCAGAGTATGATATTGTCCATCTTCTCAAATCATCTCAATGTCTCTCATTTTACTCAGAATAAGAGTCCAAGTCCCTAGAGAGACCTACAAGTCTTTCTATGGTCTATGCCCACCTCCACCTTCATCTCTCTGACCTCATCTTCTCTTCCTCTGCTCTCCCACTAATTCAGTCCAGCCACCTCGGCATCTCACCATTCCTTAAATACAGAAGTATATGCTTATCTCAGGGCCTTTGTACTTCTGTTTGTTCTGTCTTAAATATTCTTCTCCCAGATAACCTCATAACTAGTCCTTTACTTCATTTAAGTCCAATTCAAATAACACTTTCCCAGTGAAGACTTCCCCGCCCACTGTGCCTAAATCCCGACATCCCCATACTACAACAATTTATATTACCCACACTGCTTCATTTTCTTTTATGCTTAGCTCTTATCACTACCATATATTCTCTTGTCCATCACCTTCTTTTTCCACTAGGAGTATAAGTTCCATGACAGTGGCATCCTTTGTTTATTCTGCTCACTGTAGTGTCCCCAGGGACTAGACCAGTGCCTGGTATATTTCAAGTACTCAAATCAGTATTTTATGACTGAATAAATGAATGAAGAGTTATAAAACACTCTCCAGAGGAAGTAACTTATTGAAAACTAAGTTGAAATCTGAAGAATGAGATGGAATTATTTCAGCAGAGAAAGTGGGAGTCAGTGAGAAGGAAGTAGCGCAGAAAAGAGGATCTCAAAGAAAAAGAGCAGCATGTTAAGTTTTAGAGGTAAGAGGAAGAAAATGCATCTGAAGCACATCAGGACTTTGTCAGAGCTCAAGCTTGAATGTCAAAGGTTTAGCAAGACATGAAAAGGTGTGACTAGAGAAGGAGGCAGGGGATGGATCTTATAGGGCTTTGTGAGCTCTGAATCTTTAACCGAAGAACAAAGGAGGATGTTTAAGGAATTTTATTCAGAGGACCAATGTTATTTTTAATTAAAAACAAAGTCACCATGACTGGATTGAACAGGAACTGGGCTGGAGGCAGGGAGACCAGTTAGAAGAAAGGTGAGGGAGTTATATGTACCAGAGAAGTAGTGATGGCACTCAAGAGAAGTAGAGTCTAGAGCCAATTAGAAGGAGTTTTTAATTGATATGATATATATGATATAAATTATATGTGATTGTTATATAATTATAAATTATATGCATTTCTAAGGTGGGTCACAGAGAGGAGGATAAGTAAAACAGAAGAAGGGGCCAAAGGTTATGCTTAAGATTCTGGCTTGGGCAACTGAATATAAATTAAGGAGTATGGTAGCATAAAGATGGCCAAATTCTTTGACACTTCTGCTCATAAATAGGGCTCTCTGTCTGCTCTTTTAAATCTCAGCAAGATTCATGACTTTTTTGGCCAACCAAATATGGCAGAAGTGATGTTGTACCAAACTGGAAGACTGGCAGCTTCCAGTTCCAGTATTTTAGACCTAAGGAGCAAAGGTCCCCAGACAGTAGACCCAGTTGAACTCCCAGGCAACAGCACCAACTTGTCAACCATGAGAGTAAGGCATTTGGAGGTAAATCCTTCAATCCAGTTGAGCCATACAAGCTGACACCATGTAGAGCAGAGGTAAGACTTTCCTGCAATGCCCTGCCCAAACTGCAAATTCATGAGCAAAATAAATTATTGCTATTACTTTAAGCCAACAACTTTTAGAGTGTTTTGTTATAGAGCCATAAATAACCAGAAAAATGAGAGAAAGGTAATGAGAAGAGAAACTGTCCTGATTTTTTCTGTGTGGAGCCACACAGCATTAAGCACTTGTGGTCCCCCAATTATTCCTACTTAGTGGGATGGCACAGGTAAGTGTAGAGTGTCCTCCAGTTTGAGAAACACTAGTACTTTGGGATAATCTTAGATGGAATTAATTCTGATCCAAATTAATGAAAGAGGAAACAATAAATTAAATACTTTAGGATCACACTTTTATTTTGTTTGAATCATTAAAGAAATCCAATCCCAAATTAATATAACAAAACCAGAAGCTTGCTTTAAAAATATTTCATTAGATTGTGAAGTTCGGCTTGGGGTAGGGCATATTGTTACTCTAATAATAGTTACTCTAATAAAGACATTTTTTTCACTTTGTAAGTGAATAAAAGGTTGAGTTCCTCTAGGGCTGCCTAAGTTATTGGTAGACACTATCCCTATATTAAGTTGGAGATCTATAAAAGCTCCAGATCAATATCAGAGCTTCATCTCAGAGGTCAGTACATGTACATGGCAGATGGAGCCAGATGGGAAAGGAGAACCGAAAACTCTTTGCTTTTATTTGAACAACTTTTTTATAGTTAGCTGGATATAAGCAGTTTGTTTTAAGAATTGGGATTCTCAGCTAGAATGTGGATTGAGTTAAAGTAGTTTTATTAGAGAAAAAGGAAGCCCAGAGGGAAAAAGAAATGAAAAGCTCAGTGACTTCTAAAACCTGACATCGGTGTGATATGCTTACCACAAAGCCAGAAACCACCTTGGTAAACCTCAGGCAAGAACTCTATAAACTCAAGTATTATTTCTATTATCACCATAATTACCTTCCTCATTGAAAAGGAAGAAAACACACCCTCATTGTAGACAGAATGTTCAAATTATATCTGTTCCCTGGAGCTTAAGAAAGTTAGGAATCTCTCTTGGTTTTTCAGGAATCTAACTTAGAATTACCCAATCAGGCTATTAATTACTAGCATTTCTTAAATGTAATTACAGTCTTTTTAGGAAATGGGTTGTTGCAGATTTTTCTACCCAAAGACATAATCAAGAGTAACTCCCTTGTATTTAAAACATGTTAGCTTGATGAACAAGTAAGTGGTTCAAAGGACAGAGAACTATTACTATTATTAACCATGACTCAGAATATGGCAGCACCTCTGTTTTATGAAGAAGGCAAATGAATTTCAAACAGCTCTTCAAAAAACGTGGCCATTCTCACCACTTCCATGCTCTATTTAAAAGAACATTTTGGTGCTTTCTGTAATATCATGGTTGACAATATTGTTTCATATATCTATTACGTAAGGTCTACATAATTGATCCTTATTTGACATAGTTTCAAGAGCAAATTCACCTTCATGGAAGAATTCAAATGCTACTTTTCCTAAGAAAATGGAGATGTTGCAATTCAACGTATTTCCTTCAGTGACCTGAAACTATTGCCCTATAACATTCTCATCTGTTCCACTGAAGAGTCAGAATGCCTTGTTTGCTTCTTTAGGGTGATTTTACTCAACTTTTTACATTTTAAATGGGTAACCATATAGTCCTTTAAACTTTAAACTATTCAACTGAATTTCATTTTGTGAAAGTTAGCAGAGAAGGGATGGATTAGGAAGGAGAGTAAATCTTTTAACTCTCAACACCCCCATGTTTCCAATATATTTTAAAAGTTATTTTAGGGTTTCCATGTGTCATTAAGTGATTATTCAGCTATTCTTGAGGTTATATAAGAGGTATAAAACATGATTCTTCCCTTCAGGAAATTATCTCTTATATTTGGCTGGGATTATAATACATATGTACAAAGACAAAAAGACACCTACAAAATGAAATAAAACAGTGAAAATTCTAAACACTGAGGCAATAGAAAAAGTGGAAGAAAGCTTCAGTGAGAGCACAGGGACTGAGATAGCTATAAAAGTGGCATTCATTCATGTATTATCTCATCAAATAATTACAGAGTGTCTAACATATTAAGTCCAAAAAGTAAGACACAAGCCAGAAGCAAGACATAACCCTGGCAGTATGACATAATCTCTAAGCTTGCGGGCTCAGGAAGAACGAAGTCTGCCTGACCTTGAATTCTGTTCTTGCCACTTGGAAATAATGGAGCTTTCTAGGGCTTTGGAGGAACTACTTATTTCTGTGTCTCAATTTTCTTTTCTGTAGACAGAGATAAGAAGAGCACCTGCCTTTTAGAATTGTTATGAATTAACACATGTAAATTATGGTACATATAAGAACTACTCAAATGTAAGTCTACTTAGAGTATAGAAGGAGACAGGCTAGTGAAAGGGTGAACCTAAGTGATGGTGACTGGCAGTGGATCAGAATTCCTAGGAGCTTCCTTCAGTCCCATCATTGACTTAGACTTATAGGGCATGTGCCCCTGAAGAAGGTAGGGCAGATAGTTCTCAGCTAGAATGCTTAAAGAATGTGCCCCAACTCTCCAATTTGAGATGTAGGCCAGTGTGCTAATAACATCACTCCAAATTATGAAGAAGCTTAAGGCAATTCCAAAGCGCATCAGCACAGAAATCAAGTTAAAATATGACCTGTCTTATCACTGCCTGGTTTCCCAACCTGAACAGCATGAGAGTCACCCCTGACCCTTCCCAAAGAAGCTGTGTGCGGGATGCCGGCTAGGAAATTTATGGATTACCTCATTCAACTCCCAGCAATAAACCTCTGTGATAGGAACAGTGATTATCACTTTACAAATGAGGAGACCTAGCCACAGGGAATTTAAGTGCCCTTGTCAGTGAGAAGATTCACCATTCTTGATTTCTCTTAGACCTAGAAATCAAGGCTTATTCTAGCTGAGTTCTTGAGCTTTAAGCCAACAGAGAGCTTAGAGTCACAATGTTTGATATTGAGTGTGGTCAAACCCATGAGAAGAAGGGAATTTATAAAGCACCCAGGGTGACTGGCTCCAAAGCCTATGGATCTACAATTCTTCAGTAAGACAGGGGGAAAAGCTTCCACTGACAAAGGCCTAGCATGTGTTAATATTTTCCTTTCCATTACAATATCCTCTCAATCTTGATAAAGAGGCAAAGTGTGCTGCACCTTTCCCTGCTCAGGGCAGGTCATCTAGGCCAGAGCTGGGGAATTTACTTGTAAGAACTCACACACAGGCATTACACAGACTTGTGCCAAAGGTCCTAAGGAGTTGCACAGCTTTCCAGCTGTCCATGAACACCCGGGCAAGGAAGGACAGGGCACTGTGATTGGAAGCACTCATGCTGGGTGGCAGTAGCTCCCAGCAGTAAGAGGAAACTCTAGCCCAGCTAAATCATCCCTGTTATGGTGGGTGCTGTGTTTGTTTTCTGACACAAAATGATGCATGGCAATCCAAGACATCAGTTGGATGACTCCATCAGTTCTTTTCAGTTTGTTTTTAAAAATCTCCAGAAGTACAACTTAATAAATTTGTTTTCTTATCATTGGCCATTGGAGGGAGGCTGAATGTGGCTGAAAGGAGTTTTTACCACATAACTGTAGATTAGCTAAATGCATGAACTTTTCCAAACCTTGAATAGTGCTAAGCAGAGGATTTGGGGGCTCTGCTCTCACTGTTCACAGAAGCCCCTGTGTTTTAGTTATATCAGATGCAATTAGGTACAGTTCACCTCTTTTAAATTCCCCAGGGATTTATTACATAGGCCCTTGAAGTTTTCCCTTTCAAATAGCCATAGATTTTGTATTCAAATCAGTGTTCAACGATCACTTTAATTCTGGCTTTAACTCTGCTGCATTCCTGTGTCCATGGAAATTGAGTATGTGAAGAGTGGGGGGAAAGGTTCTTTGATCTGTCACATGAAAAGCAGCAGAAGATAAAAATAATTTTGTAGCATACCAGGTAATCAGAGGTTATAGTGTTGTGAAGCCACCGGCCTGGATTCCACATTCCGCTGCCCTGAACCTGGAGTTCAGGGAAGACATATGCATCTTTTCTTATGATGGTGACAGGAGACTCACTTCATGATGCAAAGCTTCTTTCTCAGATCCTGTCACAATACAGAGTAAATCGATCCTATGCCTTAAGCAGAGCTGGGCACACTACAATTTGCAGAAATCCACTGGCCTGCTTTCACCAGTTGACACACAGTTTGTATCATCTCAAAGAAAAGCACAATGCATGGTCCACTCTCAGAAGGACAAAAAGAGAGACGGTTTGGTTTTCACAAGTTTAGGTCCTACTAAAATTTTTTTTTAAATCTCACTTATGAAACACATAAGCAGACTTTGAGGTTTTTGAAGAAACTTAAAAATTACTTTAAAGAACTTCTGTTTATTTGCAAAACCAGGTATATTTAAAATTATTTTCAGTTTGGTTTTCATCATCAGATTTCATGACATAAACTAGGCTTCTGTGATTTTAAAGCCCTAACTTGCTTAAAAAAATAAAAATAGGAAAGCACAATGACCAATTGTCTTCTAAATCATGCACATTCTATATAGCACAATTAACCCAGCAGTTTACGGTGAAAGAATAATGTAACCTCATCATGTTCTATAACAGTGCTGAGTCATTTCTCTATGAAAGAACTAACAAAGCAGGTTTATTTCTCATCTCTTCTCAATCAGGGCTGTGTACATTATTTCACCCCTATACAGAGCATTTCACCCCTATATCCAATCCATTCTCTACTGGGCCATTGTTTTTTTTTTTTTTTCTTTCATACTTTAATTAGAAAAAATAGTTTATCTCAAATGTCAAATCTATACGTGTAGATGCTGTGTCTGAATTCCAAAAATGGTTAATGACAATGAGTGAACCAATCTGAATATTCTAAAAGATACAAGTTAATCTGTTTTGGAAGACAATTTTTCCTTATAATCATATTCATTGAGTATGCAGGAAACATATTAAATTTAGTTAACAAGCAACTTACTCTTTTTTCTATACATTTAAACATTAATCAGAATGGTTTATTAGTGAATGCAGAGAATGATACCATTCCTGCATTTGTTAATTTATTCATTATTTGCTGGGTGTCTATTGTGTGCAAGGTTTTATGATATATAATGCATGTGAATAAAGAAAAGAAATATTGAGTTCAGAGTTCACCTGTCAGTATAATGGGGACAAAAGTATGAATAAGACGAAATCCACAAAAGTACAAAAGTATTATGTGAAAATCAGAGGCAAGGGGTGATATGTAGATGAAGCATACAGAACATACGTCTACTGGGCCAACTGATGAGGATGTGGTATGGGGGATGCAAAGGGTAGGTACTCAAGTAAAAGTTGGAGGTGAGAAACATGGGCTGTATAACAGAAGTAGCCCAGTCCAGGAGGGCTTTTGGAATGGAAGCACAGTATTTGAGCCTGGCAGGGCAGGTTGATTTTAACCCATGGAGTGCCTTGAAAACCAAATTAAAATTGTACTGATTAGTAACAAGGATAGATGGTGTTTTCACCTTGGCCAAACAACTGTTTGAAATATGAAAGCATTTGTCAAACAAATTATTGAGTAGAACTGGAAATGTTCCTTTGATAATTTTAAATGTTTCAAATAGTTGTTTTAATAAATGTAGGCAAACTCTCTGGGTTTGTGGTTATACACTGTGTGGTCTCCAATTCTGAGTCTGTTTTTATCTTATAATATTTTTCTACATAGTACTTACCACTTCTCATCAAAAAAACTAATAATGCTTGTAGCTTTTCTTTAAAGGCATCTGACATCAAATTCAAGTAATATACAAAAGAGAAGGCAGAGACTCCCTAACAATAAGAAAAACATATGGATGTGCCCCACACAATCGCATGCTGATGCTGTCTACCCAGTCTTTCATGGAGATGCAGCATGGCCGGTTAATCTTCTGCAGGCTCAGATCCTGTTTGAGTACAAATTTCATTAAGGCCGATCAATATTTGTAGAGTTTAAAGATGTACTTTTTCTCCCTCCCTTCAAACCAAGGAATGCCAAATAGTAAACCCTACCAGAGCTTATACACAGTTGTGAGACAAGTGAAAGTAACATGTATAGACTACTCTCTACTATGTTACTCTTCACAGTGATTTTCTTTTCTGAATGGCCTTTGCAAAATTACAATTGTACATATGGTTTTTAAAGATGTGTATAAATGTATCCTCCTAATCAGGGTTAGAGAGAGGTAACCTCAGTGCAATATTGTGCTGACTTAACATGGTCTTTACCCCAACCGATTGCATTCAAATCCAGAAGTGTCTAAACAGAATGGGGATGACTCAACTGCACATGTATTTAAAATAGTTCTTATCGATTAAAGCATAAACATTAATCAATGTTTACTATGCTCTCCTGAATAAATAGAATGCAACTGATTTATTAACATATTTGTGAATTTATGGCACTTTCCATTTCAAACCCCATCATTTAAATTTGAACCATTATATTTTACTTTTGATTCTCAAATAAAAAGCAATTTATAAAGATCTACACAGATCACCAAAGATCAGGATAAGTCTAGTAAAAGCGAATCTAGTGATTGACCCAAGTGACTATAAACATAGATAGATAATATTCCAAAAAGGATTCAAAAGGAGCAATTCAGAGATCTGTGGGGTTCTCATGAGTAGAAAGTCATGATAAATTTAAGTATACCAGGATGACTCAATAAGTTAAAGTAATGATAACATATGTTTACTGAGCTTTTTCTATGTGTTGTACATATGTTTAGCACATTTTATATATTAATAACTTGTTTCTAAATATTCTACTATTTCTTAAAATCATAAGTATAAAATAATGACAATAGCATAATATTTATGGAGTATTTGCATTTCCAAGCACTATATTAAACCATGTTATTTATATCATCTCATGAAATCCTCACAACAGTCCTATGAGATGCATTTAGTACCCCCACTTTACAGACATAGGGGTTTAAAAATACACCCCACTCTACATATACAGTAGCCATTCTCCCCCTGTGAATGATGACTCTGACAATGGTGGAAAGGTCACTCGGGGCCCTATTAGATATCATGTAAAAAAAAAAGTGTGTGGCTATTTGCCTTACTTATTTCCTTTTCCTCTTGAGCACACAACTAGTTTCCCAAGCATCCTCTGCAGTTAGGAGTACACATGTGACTAAGATCTGACCAATGAAATATGAGCAAACGTGTTAAGCGCCACTCTCAAACTTGGGGGCCCATTCTTTCTCTTCCCCTTTCAATGTTCACAACTGGGGAGCCATGTATTGAAGACAGCAGGTCCTCCATCAGTCCTGCTTTCCAAATGGCTGCATGATGCAGTTACTATATCCTCTCTAATTGTTTTATAGTTTGATGTGAATAAGACATAAAATTTTATAGCATTGTTATTGAGATTTCAGTGTCTACATACTATGGCATCTAACATTTCCTTTAATTAACCATGGCTGCTTTCTACATTTTAGATATATTTATATCAATGTCAGATACTACTTTATCACCAATGCAGAACCTAATTTCTTCAAATGTTTTCTCTGGTTGAAAGAGAGTTTGCTTTCTGTAACAGCTATAGCAGTCAGACCCCTTGAATTTTTTTAACCATTTCAAATTTCATCAACAAGAAGGCATGCAATGTACAGAAGAAGGAGGAAGGGCAGATGGCAGCCCATTTCTCCTCGGCAGCAATAGGCAGGCATGCCCATCAGGATGCTCGAGAGCGCAGCAGGCAGCTTGGCTGTCACTGGGGATCCTGTGGGGTTCCTACATCTGAAATCTATGAAAGTTAATGGTACCTTTCCCTGAGCTTTGATCCTGCAACCCTTCCAACAGTTTTAGAAACATGTAAGTGGAAAGTACAAAATTCCTGCCAGCTTAAAACACCTAGAGGATTTTCTGTTTCTCTAATGAAACTCTGGGGATGCTATACAACCTGTTCTTCTCACAGCAATCTATTGTTGGTTATTTTCTATGCCCCAGCACACATGCACTCCAAAGCAGGCAGTAAGTGGATCTCAGGTTATAAAAATTCACTATTACTAAAATCTTACTGTTAATAACAACCATCAATACAGGACAGGCTTCTTGGGTGTGTTACCTGTGTTTAAAGGGTCCACACCTGACATCCCAGCCCCACCAACATACTTCTTCTAAACATGGTGTTACTCTGCCAAGTAGAGGAGAAACTTTAAAAATGGGATACACAATATGTTGGAAAGAAAACACAGCAATTTAAAATTTTCTGATGGTCCTTTGCATGTGTAAGAATAACGACACCTTAATGCTTCTCTTTTCATATGCTTACTTGGGCCTCAGACTCTTGCATGGAGTAGAATTTGAGAGTTCAAGTCTTCTGTGTAATAAAAAAATAAGAATTTTATTATTATAGTAGTTAATGATATGTAACTATATCTCTGGAATAGGAAACATGGGAGAAAGATGGACCCTCTCAATATGTAAGAGTTTTGGGACCTACAAAAACAGAATCCTGAAATACCAATTCGAAAGAACCTATGCACCCCAGTATTCATAGCAGCATTATTTACACCACTCAAATGCTGGAAACAACCTAAGTCCTCATCAGTAATCCAGCGGATCAAAAAACTGTGGTACACTTATACAATGGAATACTACACAGCAGAAAGAAAGAAGGAGCTCCTACCTTTCACAACAACATGGGTGGGACTAAAGAGTATTATGCTAAGTGAAATAAACCAGGCAGTGAAAGACAAACACCGTATGATCTCACATGTAAGAGGAATCTAATGAACAAAACAAAGAAGCAAAATAGAATCAGAGGCATGGAAACAAGGAACAGACTGAGAATAAACAGAGGGGAAGGAAGAGCGGGGAAGAAAGTAAGGGGGAAAGGATGGGGAAGGAACCAATCAAGAAACAGGTATAAATGACCGATGGACATGGACAAACAGGGTGGGGAGTGACTGTGGGAGTGGGGTGGGGTGGAGAGGAGAGCAACGGGAAAGTTGGGACAACTGGAATAGAACAACAATTTGAAAAGAACTTTTTAAAAAGGTTTTATTTATTTATTTTTTAGAGAGGTGAAGGGAGAGAGAAAGAAAGGGAGAGAAACATCAATATGTGGTTGCCTCTCATGTGGCCCCCACTGGGGACCTGGCCTGCAACCCAGGCATATGCCCTTACTGGGAATTGAACTGGCAACCCGTTGGTTCACAGCCCACATTCAATCCACGAGCTACACCAGCCAGGGCAGAACAACAATTTTTAAAAAAGCTAATGTCAGTGAGAATGTGTTAAGGCAGAAAATAGCTAATGCATTTCTAGAAATGGTGATACTGACATTCAACTCTAATGTGTTTTTATTCTATATTTAAGTGAAAACTAAGTACTTTCCTCTATCTTCCTCTCCATTGCTACCACCTTTTTTCCAATGCCTAACTTTCACATCAATTGTGAGTGGCCTTAGTTATTTTAATAGAACAGGACAAGGCAGAAAATGGCCAGCAATAATGAGCAGGGATTCTGGAATGGGATGTCCCACCACAACATCAGGCTTTTCAGACATCTGAGAGATATCAAGTACAACAGTGGACCTCCCAAGGTGTATTGAGTAGAGGCGTAAGCCACTTTATTTGGCTTGAAAGGAAAATGGTAGCCTCAAAATTCAGGAATACCAGCAGACAACTGGTATTACCAATATTTCCTAAAATGAAACTACCTCTGGAAGTAATGAGAAATGAATACATGGAAGAAACCAACATGAAAGGTGCAGGTTGAAGGCTGGTTCAGGGTTAAACTATGCTGTAATCTACTGAATAGAGACACAAGCCGAAACAGGAATCCTAAAGCCGATAGCAACTTCCCTGTGGCTAAGATTCCCACCTGTTAGAGTCCAGGTTCTTCCACAGGCACAAATCTCACTTTCCAAATATACTAGGGAAGAAAAAGATTCAACTGAAAAATCATTTATACTTCAAAGAGAATGTTGCCTATCATATTTTCAGTTCCTTAACTAGAAACAAAAGTATCTGTGTACAAGCCCATCTACATTTCCAGTATTAAGACTTAAAATCTGCAGAGTGTGTACCCTTTATGCAACAGACCCAAATAAAAGGTTCCCCTTCCCAAGGCTACATCCTCATTTCAACATTTACAAAGTAGCTACCAAAACTGTGCCTTGATTCACCATGTTTCTCTAGGAACTCAGTATTTATTTATGAGTAGAATGGAGCTTCTTAAAAAAGCATCAGCTAGACCCACCTAAACATTCCCCCCACCATGAAGAAGGAACACAATGACAAAAGTCAGATTCCTCTCAATTGCATACACTGACAGCTTCTATATCACAGAGCTCTGAAATTATAGGCAGGGGAAAAATTATTCTTAGACAAAGGTAATATAGTTTGAGAGATGGTACATTTATTCTTTAAAATCAAACATCTTTGATTTAACTACTCTTCAGATTTCTTCTTTTTGACAAGGTTGCGTTAACACCTGAACCTAAAGTGAATTAATATTTACCCAACATACATTCAATGTGAAAAAAATTTTTTTCTCTGGATAAACATTCAGGCACACCTTCCCACCCACATTCAGAAACTGGAATCACTACTCATAAACGGTTATATCACAATTACGGAAAAGCTTGCTTTTTACCTACAATTTTTTTAAATCCAAATATATAATAATAGTGGATATTAACTGTACTATTCTTTAAAAATACATCTGCAGCATTACAGATTAATTGATTTTCTCTTGGATGATTTTATGCTCAAGTCAATTAAATAAATTTGAACATGTCATCTACTAAATTATGAATCACCAAGAAGACCTACTCACCCAGAAATTGTTCTGTTGTTTCAACTGCAACTTTAAAAAATCATCATCTATAGCATTAAGAAGATTAAATTACCTGTTTTTTAATTTCAGCAAGCAATGAAGTGTGTCTACCTGCTGGATCCTCTGCCAACTGACAGACAAAAGGCTGAGGGGAGTGAACTTTGGATGCTATCAATTAAGGAAAGGTGGTTCATTAATCTTTACTGTCAACACCTGAATTCTGCTCTGATGGCTCCCATGGTATGCAGCTGGTTGCTGGTATTTCAAACTAAGTTCCATCCAGCTGAATTCACCTTGAAGAACGATAACAAGCTTTTCCTGGTTAACTGTGAATTTGTTTTAAAATAGCTAATAATATGTATTGCTATGAAAGTAAACTATTTTTAAAAGTTCTTCTATTCAGTCATTCATTTAATATATAGTTATTTTGTGTCTATTATTTGCCAGGAATTCTATGTGAAGATTAATCAAACTGCAGCAACGGAGGCACACATCATGGAGCTATTTTGGAACTTGACCTCTATACATACCTTAGGAAGGGTTGCCCTTTAAAAGAAAAAATTATGGCTGCTTTCCAGATCCTTAGAAAATGAAAGTTGCGACACATCTTTTGAGAACATGCTACAGATCACTGGGAGTTTTAAGAAAAAGCAATGCCATATAAATCCAGGTTAGACCTGGGCTTGCTTTATCATCACAAGGTAATCTTTTTATTTTTTTATGGTAATTATCCCAAAATAAGTATAGTTACTAATACATGTTTCCAAACATCAGAAAATGCCTGTAAATATAAACTCCTGAGAAATAATAATGGTTACTTCTTAGTGGAAGGCTTACAGGTCATCTTTATTTTCTTTTTTATACTTTTCATTGTTTCCCAATTTTTTTACTAGGACCACATCTTACCTGTACCATCAGATTATCATAAATTTATAATCACAAGACAATTTTTAAATTAAATATAGTTAGCAAAAGAAGCTTCACTTCAGGTGAGCATTAAAAAGTTAAAATGAGAGAGCACATAGTAATGTATTAATCACCTTCAATTTTGTTAAATTCGGTGTATAATACATTAAAGGGTATATTTATTATTATGTTAGTAGTGGTAGTAAGTTTTAACATAATTAAAAAGATAATTTGAAACAAGTATTTGTAGAAAAAATTCTGAAAAGCCCATAACTTATGGAGTTGGTTGTGACTACTATTCCAACTAGAATAACTAACTCCTGCAAACTTTTGGATTTAAATAGAAACAGTATCAGTCAGGGTCCAACCAGGGGCACACAAACCAATGAGCAGCTTAAGTGAAGGGAATTTAATTCAGGGAATTGTTTTCACAGGTGATAGGAAAGCTATTAAGCCAAATAAGAAAATGAGGCAACCTAGGAATCATCAAAGGTGAGAAATGACAAAAGAAGAGGACAACACAGAGAAGAGGTAATGTCACTAGAGCCCAGTGAACAGGGTCATACAGGGAGTGGGGGAGGGTGTAACTTTGTCAGATTTCTGTCTCAGGAGATATCAGAGATGCCACCTAGACCAAGAGGGAGAGGGAAAGAAATCCTTTGGCTGCTCCTTCCTCTTGTCCTCTAATCTCCTAGCAAGGTCTTGCATTGACCAAACCCAGGTGCAGTCAGCCTAGGGAGGCGAAGCTCTGCAGCCAGCTGGGGCTGCACCCACTGATACCAAGCATAGCCGGGGAAGGACAGGAGTGGACGCCAACTCAACAAGCCCGGGACTGCCATTTGTGCCTCAATCTCTACTGAGGGACTTGACAAGTCAGAAGCTCTCACATTGTGTGACTCTGGAGTCACCATGAAATTCAACATCAACCAAAACATCAGTTAACTTCTGGATACCCTAAAGTCGTAGTAATTTAACATTCTCATGGGGAAATAGCAGACTTAAATTGGCACTGGTAGTACAAGCCTAGAAAACCTTCTTAACATAGGAATTTTAAAAAGCAAATTGGGACTTCATGTCTGAATATTCATTAGCAAAAGAGGATAAACTTCAAAGCTATTGTTTTCATGGGTATCTTTAGTAGCAATGAAATTGCTTCAGTTAATGCATTCTTGAGGTCCCAGCACATTCTCCACTATTTAGCTGTCTGTTTATTTTATAGACAGGGTCCTTGGATTCAACACACTGTTCCTCCATAGGCAAGAGAAATCTGTTCACACAGTAGAATTTCCTTACATCTTGTTACAGAGAACAAGCTTACCAGTTGAACTGGTCTAGTTTTAGAGGATAGAACTGTCTGAAGAATTGTTCAAAATAAGTAAAACTATTAAAATCTTAAAATTCAAGTTTTATAGTAAAAAAAAAAGTAACTGTTTTATAAATTCTGATGGAACTTATAAGGCTTGTTTATCCCTACATTTACCCAAGACTGATTTCCGCAAATGGTGAGCTGAGAGATGTACGTGTGGCTGTTATTCAGAAAGATGTCTCTCTGGACAAGAAGTGTCTTGCTGTAGGGTTTCCCACAGCGCTCGATACATTAACAATCATGTCTTAATCACCTGGAAAAGGGAAAGCTATTTAGTATTAATAAGAAATATTTGACAAGGAAACTTTTAAAAAGAATTTTGCAGAGTAGCTGAAAGAGTGTTCTCATCCAACTTTTAGAAAATAGGAGCCTAAGAAAAAAAGAAAGAAATCATATACACCCAAGAACAGAATAGCATAACAGTGTATCACCCAGATTCTTCTGACCATACAAATCACTGAGGACTTTATTTAAAAATCAGGTTCTTGGGGAGAATTCAACACACTGCCAATGCCCCAGCTGAGTTTAACAATGGGAACATGAGCTTGGGGATTGAAGGCGAGTCCCCATGGTCTGCAACCTGGCTCTGCCACTTTGCAGCCACATGACCTTGGAGCCTTGAATTTTTCATCCATAATATGGGGGTGACAATATTTCTTGTTTAATAGGAATGACTGTAAGGATAAAATGGATACAAAACTCTTAGTAATAGTATCTGAAAAATGTTATATGCCCCATAAATATTATTAATGTTATAATATTGAATATTAAACTAGATATATCTTTCTTCTTCTTCTCAATCTAAAAACTTATATTTACTTAATGATAATCTTTTCAGGACTCTCCACTCCCACCGTTAACCTCTAGCCTTCTATCCAATATACTTTTACATTATTGTAATTGGTCAAATTGTATTTGCATGTGCATGTTCAAATTAAAACTTTTACCTAGAAGCATTTGGTATCAAATAGGTATATTCACAACACCTATAAGAGTTGGTTTCTTTATTGCCCACCCCTACCTTTATGTACCTTCTTGAACTTTATAGAGACATTTTAACTGGCCTTTGTCAGCATGATCTGGGAGGGAATTGGAAGGAAGGGACAGGGCATCCAGTGTGAAATGTGCCCACAGATACAAGCACTGCTGTGTAATGAACCCACAGATATGTGCACTGGCAAAGATGCAAGTGCCACTTATGAAATGTGGCTGCCCTTCAGGGATCCCGTTTTTCTTCCTAAGGACATTTGGTGAAACATGAAGCTTATGGTGGAAGAAACTGGTAAAGAAATTGTGGGTAGTTCACTTCTGCTTTACTGATGTCTCAACTGAAGCCAACCCTTAAAGTTAGACAGAGAGGCCAGTGAATATTTTGTTCTGACCATGCACGATGAAACCAAAAGTGTAGTCACTACCCATCTTCTAATGAAAGGAGTAAAAATGGCATCTAAGTCATCCAGTCACTGTGATGATATGTATAATATTTTGTATTATATAAGTTGAGGTTTGGTTCTCATGTGAAAACATGCAGCTCATTCCTCAAAATCCCTCACTAAAATGCTAACTCTGATGCTCACTTCTCTGCTTTCATCTCCTATAATTCTGTGCCCACTAGGAAGAACTGGGCCACTTGTCAGGAAGATAGCAAAGACCAGCCCAGGTGGGACTCATTTCTTCAGTCTCATCCTCTCTGTAAAAAAATAACCTCTGATGTCTCATTTAACCATGGGAGTCTGCATTCCACAGCTCCCACAAGCACTCAGGGTCATGATAGCTTAAGTATGTATGTCCCAATAGACCTCCAAGTCCTCTCAGCCAGCAACAAGAGAAACACTAGCACTCAGGAGGGACACTATAAAAAGGTACCACATGGGTTAGCCCTTTAGAAGGCCATTCTGCTTGAAGGAAACCTTGTTCAATACCAAAAATGTATGAGTGAGCCCACCTTAACAGGGCAAGTGAGAGTCCATCCTAATTTTTTATTTCTTTGGTAGGGAGGGGAGGAGGCTGTCAAGTTTCACTGTAAGTTTTGAGCTATTTATTCCATATCCTTCCCTCCTACACAGGCTGCAGGACACTAACCCAGGCAATCTGCATTACCCCAGCTCTCTTGCCAGCTGGCTACCCACTGGAGGCATCAGCAGGATATCAAAGAGTAGGAATAAAGGTCAGGCTATTTCTCCCCTGTTCACACCTGCCTCTGACACTACCTCTTAGCCAATGGCTACATCCTTCCACAACTGTGTTTCTCTGTCTTGGCTGTACGTTAGATTTCCTTGGGCAACTTTCAAAAATTCTGATGCCCACACTGAAGATCAACTAAATCAGAATCTTTATGAGTGAGACCCTGGTGCTAGTATGTTTAAATTTCCCCTGGTAATTCCAATGTCTGGGACAACAGCTCTGCTGGATGCCCTGCCCTCCATGGCTCCAACTCTCACTGGATTCCAGTAACACCGTCTCCTGCTTGCCTCTTGGGGCCTGGCTGGGGGAGTTGGGGTGAGGGAGTGTTGGTAACTTACAGCTTCCACCAGTTGTTAGGCTCTGACTCAACATTTTATGTTGGTTTCCTCAATCCTGCTCACACTTCTGTAACTACTCCTTTAATTAAATTCTCTCTATTTAAACCATTGTTTTTACTTATTTCTTTCTTTAAATAGGTAAATTATATTTCCTGCCATGACTCTTTGTTAAGCTGCTTTGTAGCATAAAAGAAATATTGATATGATAAGCATTAATAAGCAAACAAAACAAAACAAAATCTCTAGAATGGGAATATACTTAGTGATGGAGACATTCTAATTCAGCCCTTAGATATTTAAAAAAAAAAAAAAAAAAAAGGCCTAGAGAAGAAGTTCTTTTTTCTTTTTTTTAAGAGCTAAGTTAAATTAGCTTTGGAGGGTGGAGTAGTGGGTGGGATGTTGTGGCTTGCAGGTTACCAGGCTGTGAATTTCATCTGTGGGAGTTCCTCAGAGTGTTTGCTTGGGCTGTGTGACCCCAGCCTCGAAGGGGAGCACCTCAGCAGGAACCCTCACCTGGATTTTGCTGCCCTCTTTTTCATGTGAAACAATTGCTTACCTTCCCACTTTGTCCTGCTGCTTTGAGAAAACTTGTTAAAAAGCATCAAAAGGACCAGTGAGAACTGGAGGGCATTAGCACAGATTGCAGTTAGGCAAACCGAGACACAGAACCATCCCAGATCCCAGAGAGCAGGATTCCAACAGGAAAACAGCTTAAGGCTCAGCATCGCTTTCTGTGCTTAGGCTTGGAAAGAGTTCTCCCTGGCACCATAAATTAGGCCCCTGCTCCTTGCTAATTCTCCCATCCCGCTCCATGAAGAGGAGATGAAAAGTGAGGGTAGAATTATCCCAGGGACTATGTGGCTTAAAAACAAAACAAAACAAAACAAAACAAAATTATGACTTGATTTCTCAAAAAATTCCTTCACATGAATTTTTGTCCTTTTCTTATTAAAATACACAGCACTTATGACACAGGTCCTGTGTTTGACAAGGATTAAAGAAATGTTCTTTTCAATTCCTTCAAGGTCATTTCAGAAATGGATCAGTAATCTGTTCAATTTAGGAGGCAATCAGCCAATATATTACTTTTTTTAATGGCCCTATCACATGTTCTCCCTCATACTATGATTTTTGGGGAGAACCATATATAGCCTTAATTTTTACACTTCAACAATCTGTCGTTATCAGATATGCTTGTGTGTGCATTTATGCAGCGTACATTTTCGTATAGGGGATGTGGAACTAGCGACCTTGGTTTGTCTCCAACCTGCTAGGTCACGTTGGACAAGTCATATCTCCTTCCCTATAAAATTAGAACACTGGGGAGAGTCACCTCCAAAGACTCCTTTCCTGATTAACATTTTATTAAGTTTTCTCCTATTTAGTAATTTAGAAAACTGACATTGACTTTTACTGCAAACCCCAGACTGCCATCTAAGGTCTGATGTAGATTACCCAATAGACATTTAGAGAGCTAACTAATAAGTAGTGGACAGTTGAGGCTATGCACTGGAAAAATAAAAGACACTGCATTTTCTAACTGGAATTATAAGTGGAAGAAAAATTGTTAGCCATGAAAAAAAATTTTGACATCAGAAATAAAGCTACCAATGGTTTTTAAAAAGAAAATTCTCAAAGAAAATTACCACCCCAATGGGTTAATAGTTGCCCTAAAAGATAACATTAATGTAACAGCTATTTGTTTCATTTACTCTTGGAATATTAACTGTGATGAGCACTCCAGAGGTCAGATGAGGGTGAGCACTAGGATGATAATAGTAATTCCAACAATAATAGCAACTAGCATTTATTGAGCACATATATACACGTGTACTGTTTTAAGCACTTCGTATGAATTAAATCATTTCTAAAGATGCAGTCCTTATCTTTTTATATCCACAGCAGTAATCATGACAATATTTGTAATAACTAGTGCTATTATTGTTGTTGTTGTTTATTATTGTTATTATAGAGTGCTTATAATTTGCAGGCACTGAAGCCCTTTAAGATAGTACTATATAGAACTACCAATTATTAGTTACTGTTTAATCTCATCGATCTTACCTGAATATTTTTTTAATTAGGACCTAATTTTTTGTTTTCTGTCCTTTAGATAAAAACTTTCACTTTACTGACTTAATCCTCAGAACCACCATTTTACAGATATAGCAGCTGAATCTCAGATGGCTTAAAAACATGTTTAAGGTCACACTGTTACTGAGTGGAGAGCAGGATGTCCACTCTCCACGTGGAGAGCACGTGCTGTCCCAGAGCACGTGCTCCAATCCCTGCCTAGAGGGATCTTGTGTTCCCCAGAGTGCAATGGGTTGGCGCAGACAAGCACACACACCAGCACAGTGAACAAGCATTGGCACTCAGTGCTCTGGGTAGTTAGAAAACAAAATCCTAGTGTTTGAATGGCAAGGGAGACTTCATTGGATCTCAGATCCCCTGCCTGTAACTTTCTAGATCCTAAATATTATGCATCTTCGTACAGAATTAAGTACATAACTGGATCCAGACTACATTTTTCCATTTCCTTTCCTGCCACAAAGTCCCATAAGAAATCCTCATACGTTTGCATCATCTCAAGGACCCCCTCTAAGGTGGCAGTCAGGGAATAGAACAATCCAGGAAATTCTGCACGCCAAGGGCTTGGTAGATCACCGCCACCTTGCCTCACTCTTTGGGCAGAGCTTCACAGAGACCCTTGCTTTGAGAAACCACATTTCCTCCTCTGCACCTTTTGAGCATATTTATCACTTTATTGCATGTGCCAAATCTCTAAGTAAAGGGTAAAAGTAATAAAAATGTATTATATGACTGTCTTTCTAACAAATATCCTCTAAGTGAGGCTATTATATAACACATTTCTCTATTGACTAAATAACTCCAGAGATACAAATTGTTAGTTATTACTGTTAATTTTACTGACCTTATGTGAAAATTACTTGAACTTAGTATTTAATTGTCTAGCTGCCATATTTTCTCTAAATCAAAACTTTTACTTTACATATTAATTATCTATTAACTTTGTGCCTTTTAATTCAGGGTTTTATAAATTAAGACTATAACTTGTGGTATTATATCTGAGCATGTGTGTGCTAAGGCAGTGTTCCACTGTCACATGTTAGTAGAAATTTAACTCTACAAATTTCCTGATACGTTGTCTAAAAGAAATGTGCTTTGAGAGTTAATGGGTACCAATGTTGGGTTGCATTAAAATGCAGCACATAATGAAGGCAAAGAATTCTCTGGCCCTGGCCATGTAGCCTAGTTGGTTAGAGTGTTGTCCAATAGCCCAATTGCAGGTTTGATCTCTGGTTAGGGCACATACAAGAAGCAACCAAAGAATGCGTTAATAAGTGGGGCAACAAATTGATGTCTCTCTCTCTCTCTCCCCCCTTCTCTCTCTGTCTTTCTAAAAATCAATAAATAAAAATTTTAAAAAGAAAAGAAATAATCATTTAAAAAAGAACATCTTTCTGTATACATCCACACAATTCTGGCAGACAAGTATTGAGTGGCTCCACCTGCCCAGCTCTGAGTGACCAGAGCCTGTGAGGGCAGGAAGAAGTTTTCAGAGAGGCTTCATTTTTATGGAGGACAGAGGACATAAATGTGAGCATTCTTGGCCAACAGGCCATGTGTGCAGAATTTGGAATCAAGAATGAAACCAGCCTGTGCGGAGGACAGTGAGATGGCCAGCCTTGTAGACTAAAGACACAGACTAGGGAAAATGGTTCACAGTATCGGTGAGAAAAATATCAGAACGAGCTAAGGAGATGCCTCGCCGAATGAACCTTGAATGAGGAAGATCTGGAATGATGAGATTAGGAGGACACTTTTTGAAATCAGAGTTCTTGCTGAACTAGAGGGATTAAGACTCTGAAATAAATACAGAGTGGGGTAAAAGTAGTTTACAGTTCTTTGTATGGAAAATAATATAATAATGAATAAATAATAATACAAAACAAATTCTGTTTCATGTACCCACGATTGTAAACCTACTTTTCCCAAACCCTGTGTTCTTATGAAACTGACTTTACATAGCAGTGACAATCTAGCTGAGATGAAGTATATGACATTATGCAATGTGAAGACCAGACTGAGATCATGGAAATAATACAAAAACACTCCACAGCTGAGAGGTGGTGCTATTTAAACACTGTCATCAGTGCAATCATGATAGGGATGGTGGTGGCAACTGTCGCAAATCAACTGTCTTTGCCTCACTGTCAGGGGCTGTGCTACTCAAACTGTGGTCCTCTGACTAGTGG
This sequence comes from Glossophaga mutica, assembly GCA_039655065.1. Lineage (NCBI taxonomy): Eukaryota > Metazoa > Chordata > Mammalia > Chiroptera > Phyllostomidae > Glossophaga > Glossophaga mutica. The sequence goes on from CM077312.1 coordinate 73,227,408, forward strand.
CCTGGGTATCACTGGGAGCTTGTTAGATGCAGGATCTTCGTCCCTACTCCAAACCTGCTGAATTTGAGTCCGTATTTTCACAAAATCACTGGGTTATCCATGTCTTCATTAAAGGTTGAGAAGTGGAGACAGAAATCAAATTGGGAAAAATAGATTGTCAATCTAAATTGCTATTTAACATGTGGATTGCCTGCTCGGACAATTATCTCATTTTTTTTTTTTTATACTTTCATCTCATGGTTGTGATAGGATAGAAAAACAAGAAACAACCCAATTTTTTCTGTAGGTACAAATTCAACAGGACATGGTTTGTGTATTTAGAACTCCACCTAAGTATATGGGTAGCTTTGAAAACTGAATTTGTCTCTTCCGCCCCTTTTTGTGAACGTTGGCCTCTGTTTTACTAAACCCTTATCCAAGTCAGGTATAGATCTCTCTTACAATGTCTACACTTTGTGCAAAATTTCACCAAGTCAAATCATATAATTAAGCTCTATGGAATCTTGTGCATATTTATTTTAATTAAATTCTGTTTAACTACAACCAGACAGCATTACTAGGGAAAAATCCAAATTAAATTTGATCAAAGGTGACTTGATTAGCTTGTGGAATTTGTGTACTTAGAGCAGGTAAGAGGCATAGAAAAGGGAGAAAGCCCAAGCATCTTTAATAAAACTAAGTATGTTTAATGCAAATAAACAGATCTTGGTAAATTTAACAGAAAACCATGTAAAGTACAATGGGATCTTTATATCTATTCTGAAATCTTTCTTAAATAACAAATTTTGTTGGGAACCACTCTGACTGGTTTCAGGAGTTGTACCCCCCCCCGCCCCCCCCCCCCCCCCCCCCGCCCCATGGCTAAGGCTGAGTGTGCGACCTTCGGACTGTGAGCCACTAAGGAGACAAAGCTTATCTTCTGGCAGGAGCACTGCTTCTGCTTCATCCATAACTGGCTCCCAACGTTTAGTCGGTTAGCCAATGACAGTAAGATTCCCTCAAGGGAGGGGTTGCCTAAGACAGGCACGACCATTTGGAAGGCCCTCAAGGAAGGACTTGGGGGGCTGCAGCAAAAAGGGGGTGATGGACCCTGGCCCCCCAGGGTCCTGACATAGCCTGAGTCCCCAATCCATCTGAGAGAAGTTTTCCTTATCTCTGGCTTCCTGATCCTCATCCACTTAAGCCTGAAACTATGAGGGAGGGCAGTGCAGCCCTGTGCTGCCTAGAGAGACTCCCTGAGTGATTGGGCACAAGGAAGAATTGGTAATGTCCTGTGAAACCTGCTTTGCTAAGAGTGCTCTCATTCAAATGATAAGGGTCCGAGCAGGAAATGAGTATGTCCCCCAAAGTTTTTGCAACCCCCTTACCTGACAGACACTGACTCAGATTAAGCCCTCAGATTTCTTTGAAATGTTATCCATTGTTTGATCCTTGCCACCTGACATTGATTGATGAGCTTTACCTGTATATTCCTGTGTATTATGAACCTAATAAAAACCATTGAGGAAGGGGCTCTTGGCCCTTCTCCTTTGAGAGATTGGCCACCTCTCCTCCCCAAACAGATCATGTCTTGGTGGACTTATTTTCATCCTCGGCAGATGATGCTCTGCTAGCAGAGCCCCACCACAAAGTTTCACTTTAAGTCTCAGAAATAATAACATTATAAAATGTTAAAGATGCTCTGAACAAGGTGATTGCTTAGACATACTGTATTTTTTATTTATATATTATCTGTCACTTCAGTTATTTGATATTTTGATTACCAAAAGCAATCTAGTCACTGGACTATAAAGGAAATGCCATGAAAAATAACATCTTTAAAAACATTTTCATATTCTTACGCATGAATTTACTCTATTTTCAAGCTATCAAGGATAAATCAAAGCTTGTAAGACATACAAAGACATTAACATAACAGTCCTACAAGAAGCCATTGTATGCCAGTCAAACCAAGAGATAAGAATTGAGCTGTGCCTTATTTAAAAAACTCATTAAGATCACTAAAGATCTGACTTCCTCAACTGACTCATTGTATCTATGTATGAAAGGTTATGATGCTGTTCCACTGGAATATATTATGTATAATACTGTTTGGAAAGGTTTGGTGAAAATTATGATGCTATTTATTCACATATTTGCCATGAAATAATGGAGTGTAAACTTTAAGAGCCCTCATTTCTACCAGCCCCTTTTAAGGCCTTGCTTGGGCAGGGTCATAGCAATGGGTCCACATGGTCATATGTTTTTTTATCAGAAAAAATGAGAAATAGTTATGGTTACTACTTAGCTAAAAAAGATAATCAATTTCAAAGGTATTTAAGGCTGGTCTCTGCACAAGAAAATTTAAAATGCCCTGAAACCTTGCAACTCATCATAAAAGAGGCCTGAAAAAATTTCCCCAAATTTGACCACAATTCCAACAATGTGCATGACATTATCAATAATTATAAAACAGAGGAACACTTTTCTCAACTATCAAGAAATTTTTTAAATTCCATGAACTTAGAGGAAAGAAGGAGTTTAAACAACCACTTTGTAACTAATCTTATATTTGTAAATTTTCTTTCTCTCAAACAGGGTTCACCCCAAATGTTGTACAGGTTTTAGTCCACAAAATAAGCAGATTCAACCCTGCATTAGGAACAAATGTTTACTCTTAAGTAACAATTTAAGTTTTTAAAAATAACTTTTGTAGTCTAAAATACAACCTACTTCATCTCCATTTCATCAAGAGAGAGTATCAGCCCAAGTTGTGGCACAATAATGACACTTTAAAAATGCCTTACAATACAAGTAGGCAGCCAATCCAAGCACACTTAGTAAGAGTTCCATGTGTTAAATCCAGCTCAATCAACTACTGGATTTGGTGAGTCATTAGTTAAATATTCTAGCACTAATACAGTGATACAGAAACCATTGTCATTAACAAGGTGTCAAGATCCTCATTTTTCATAAACCTAACTCAAGAATGGGTATTCGGTAGGAACAAATTATTACCTTTCTCACAGCAATTTATAATCTTCCTAATTATGAAATATGTTATGCTTTTTATGTAAAAAGTAACCCTACTTATCTGACTATAGATTTCTCCTGGTGAAGGCAGATTTGCTGGAAAGCTGTCTACATTCAAAGACAAAAGTCAGGGTGATGATGGGGGTTAAAGTGTCTTTTTGGGGTCAGGGGAGATTAAACTCAGGTAGATTAAAACCAAATGGCCTACAGGAGTATTAAGCTGCTAATTTTGACCTCATAACTCTAGGATTCCAATGAAATGAACAAACTGCCCACCTGGCTCAAGAGACAGAAAATATGCTCAAATCTAACTAAAATACACTCTGAGGAATAAGAGGAGTCCATTTAATTAGGCTTAATAGTTTCTTTCACATTTGTCTCATTACTTATAAAATGCTGGTCATTTCTCCAGTTTTCAGCACCCCTCAAAAATAGTTTGTCTACATTGCTCCTTATAGATATCTGATAAATCTTCTAAGCACATGCCTGGCCCCCACCATAGTGCTTCCAAGAGCACACCTCTCAGACTCTCTCCTTGTGCAAGCCATGGTAACTCCATCATCACACCATGCTCAATTCTTAAGGTATTTAATAAGGAAAAGTGTGCAAAGGTGACAAAGCTATACACTCCCCTTCCATTCCTACCAAGCTTCTTGGAAGTTTAATATATCTTCATGTCTCCACTTCCACTTTTTACTCTTTCCTCTACCAGTTGCAAATTTTGTTTTCCACCTTCTGTGCCTCACCACTAAGCTAATGGTGCTAGTCTTTCTAGAGTCCCCAGGGCCCCTAAAATCAAACCTGCTATTGGAGTCTTTTCAGTCCCAACTTCTCTTTCTCTCCAAAGATGACCACTCTATTTATGCTTACATGATAACACTAAACACATTTTACCTTTTAATCGTGTATATCTTTTAATACACGATCCTTCACCATCTTAATTAAATTTTTGCTCTGCGCTGGGGACCAAAGTTCATTAGCAAATAAACTAATCATATATTCCCAGGGTGGGGGATAGGGCTACAAATTCAAGGGAAGGTAAATTTATTATTTGGTGTCCAATTTCCAATTTAGGTGGCTCTCCAGAAAGAATGAACTAAAAATGTCTAAACAGTTCCAAAATGAAAAAGTCACTTACATAGTCTTAAAAAATTCATAAATAAAATAAGCTATTCATTTTAACTCATTGTCTCAATGACATTAATTCCTTGTGTTTTTCTGCAGCTCCCAAAGACACAGCCACTTCTTTTCCTAGACAGAAGACTTTTTTCAAAAACTAAAATGCGAGACCTCATTTTCTAATAGCATAAGGCACTGCATGTCACAACACAGTTCTTTACTCAGAGTTGTATCATCATTGCTATTATGAAAAATATTAGAAACTATAAAATCTGGCCTAAATTCTTTTCTTTTTTCCAGCTATTCTGCCCTTTCTAAAACACTATTATCCTTCTTATGAATCATAATTGCTTTGAACTCCTTGATCATCACTTCTTATGTTGACGTTCCTTACACATAAACATCTTCATATTTAAAAATCTGCCAGCCCACTGTCTTCCATTCTAAGATACTTCTATGTGTACATAGGCCTAATGCTAACTAAGACACACTCTTCTGTGTCTAGTAAACTTTTCAGTATTTTGAATTATTTGCAGGGGTGTCCAAACTTTTGTCATCTCTGGGCAACACTGGAAGAAGAGTTGTCTTGGGGCACATGTTAAATACACAAACACTAATGAAAACTGATGAGCAAAAAAAGGTTTTAAGTAAATTTACAATTTTGTGTTGGACCGCAGTCATAACCATCCTGGGCTGCATGCGGCCCAAAGGCCATGGGTTGGACACCTTGATAGGGGTTCCAGGTACATCTAAGAATAGAATATTCTAAGACCCACCCATCAGTATGGGGTTCCCTGCATTATCTCATCTCCCCATCAGGAAGAAGATGAATAGCTCTTAAAATGGCATTAACATGCTGGTTACATATCTAGTTAATGCACCCTTGATAGAAGAGTGGCAAATAAAACTCAAATATTTAGTGCTGGCTGCATGATGAATCTTTTTTTTTTACCTGAAGAAAGTCTACATATGTACATTTCCTCTTGAGTTAAACCTGTGAGATTCCTTCATTCCCTGAGAGTTAACTAGTAAATTGTCCCTATGCCAGTCCAACTGATTTGCATTTTTTCAAATTCTATTTACATAACTTGAGGAACATTCTTCAGAATGTTTCATACATTTTTAGGCCAAGTTTTAGAATTTTCATAGAACTTCAAATCAATCATCTTTGTACTGTAGACATAAGATGTTCTTTTGTCTTTTCATGTAATGAATGCAAACAGAATTGCAATATCCTAGATGATTAGGAATGCTCTGCATTTTTAAACATGGCTTTCCTTTCTATGTTTTTTGGACCACATGTTAGTGATGTTTCACTCAGTCATTGTGATCCGTAAGAAACCTAAATTTTGAAAATCCAACACAGAAGCATACATAATCTTTGGTAGATTTTGGGTTGGGGTTTTGAAGTACCAGATCTCTTTAGGAGTAAGGAAAAACTGCTTTTCTGTGATTTTCTTGCATTCAGATTTGCTATGACAAAACACAAATGCCAGAGTAAGAATCAAGAGCCTATTTTTTTTCTATTTTTTATTTTATTTTTAATCAGTATTTTTTAATTGTTTATATTGTACAGTTTTCTGTCTTTTACCCCGCCCCAACCCACCACCCTAGCCCTCCCCACCTTCCTCCCATTTCCACCCCCCATAGTTTTTGTCCATGAGTCCTTTATACTTGTTGCTCTAAACCGTTCCCCTTTTCCCCTGAAATTCCCTCCCCTCCCCCTCTGGACACTGTCAGACTGTTCTCAAATTCAGTGTCTTTGTTTATATTATGCTTGTTTGTTTGTTTTGTTGGAGAGTATCATGCTAAGCGAAATAAGCCAGGCAGTGAAAGACAAATACCATATGATCTCACCTTTAACAGGAAGCTAATCAACAAAACAAACAAACAAGCATAAGAGCCTATTTTTAATGGCAATGAGACTTTTAGCTGATGCATCTTTCTTGTGTTTAGTGGTGAGTGTTACTCAAAAGAGGGCTTGGACAAGAATATCAAATAATGCCTGCTGGGCCCACACTCTGTTCGCCATGGCTTCAAGACAGCCCCAGCACACCAAAATTAGAGCTGCAACAATCTTACGCACATTTCATTCAAGGATGTCAGCTTATTCGTTTGAAAATATTTTCACATTCTAATGGTAAAACGATAATGAAGTCAGGAGTAAGAGGAATTAATTTCAAGGAATGAAACACAGATGACAAGGATGATTAGCTGGGAGGAGACAGGCAGAAAGAGGCTGAATTTAGGTAAAAGGGGCATTAGGAAAAGTAAAGAGAATACTGTATTTCATCAACTCAAAGATGCCAATATCATAACATTTTAATATCTCTGTAACTGAAAATTGAAAGTAAGCTGGAATTTTGCTGGTCTGCTCAAGTGATCAGAGCACCTAATGGTGGCAAAGAGGGCTGACCAAGCCAGGACTAGCAAATGTATTTATTTCACTTGCCAGCTGTGGCCAACAGGTAAGGGATATCTCGATTACAGTGTTGGGAAGAATTCTGAGGCTTTGTCTTAGTGCTCAGAGAGCTGGCCTGAGATCAATGATTGATATCTGCCTGAGGGTGAACAGTATCTATAAGATTATCACAAATTTGCCATCCTTTGCCTAGGCTATGTTAATTTAGCTGGTATACTTTCAGGTAGATGATTTCTCCCCAGAGGTAAAGAGTTTGATTTGCCTTTAATTAAAAGCTCTGGCCATATAATCTACTCATAGGATTAATAAACATTATTTTCAAAAGGGGCAATTGTCAGCTTACTAAGAAAGGCTACTGTAAGGGAAAGGGGCAACTTTTCTCCCATTTTACTCTCTCCATTGTATAGACTCAGAAGACACCTTCAGGAGATCAAAAGGGAGAAAAATGTCAATTATTCCTACAGGGTAATAAGAAAGATAAAGTTGTATAAATGGGCTACATTATCCAAGAATATACATGTGCAGGTGTGGTTGGGAGTGTGTATAAGTTCTTCATCCAAACCCGAGAAGGTCCATTAGGTGAAATGAAAACAAAGAGTTAAATAATAAACCATAGAGGAGAGTTGTTTTAATATCAATAGCCTTATGAAAACATCCATCGATTTTAATTTTACTCCAGTTAGAGAAGGCAAAATGTGCCTAGCAGGATGAAAAACACTCTTCATTGACAATTATCAAATCATTTGTTTAAATACTATTTCCCCACATTCACCTCCCCATCTTCTCACATAAGAATAATGTTCCCTGAGAATAGAATTTAGTGATGTATGCTTCTGAGAGAGCCACAGAGACCCTGGAGCTCATTAATCCTGCAACTTTCTGTGAGCTACTGGCCTGTATGGTTGAAGTTCACTTTAAACCGGACTGAATTTCAAAGTAAAGGGCTCTGAGGTGGCAAACAACTCATTAATTCAGACTGTAATTTAGTGACAGAAGAATTGTTTTAAATGCATAATCTAAAACTATTTAAATTCACATTATAATTATAAGCAAAAACTATGCACTTGAAATTTGAAATCTGGATATGCAATCTACCGATAAAACTAATGAACAAAAATTTTTAAAAAGAGGGGACTGTCATCTTACCAAGAAATGCTAATCAACCCGCTTTTTGAAGTGTGCCTCATTTGCATCACAAGCATTATTATGAAAATTCAACATTATGCTCCTGTGTATTGCATTGTACTGCTCTGCTGAACATCAAAAAAACAGACAACACTTCCTCAAAGTGCATAAAAATGAAATAAAAATCATGATCAAAGATAACTGCAATTCCTTGTTAATTTTACCTTAATTCTACTCCTGGGATAAGAAGGTTTCTTCACAAATTTTCTTTCCTGCAACAAATTTTCCAGCAAGCTTATGGCCCGTAAATATATTCCCAATGTAATGCATGCATAAATAAACATCAATCAAATTTGCATAGCCTCTACCATAAATATGGCAGCACATTGATAAACTCATTAGAGTTCACTTGGAGAAAATCTCATTACACTCCCATTAGAACATGGAATTAACTTTTTAAAATTAATATTACAGAAGTAGTTTCTTTCTTTAAAGTAACCAATAACAATTAAAAGACTCACTAGTGTTTTTTATTTTGTATTTTTCATTTGTCTAAGAATAAAAAATATATAGTTATTTCTTTCAGCAATATTCATGATAAAAATTATAATTAGGTCTTGTCTAAAGCATTTGTGGTTACACACTAATTTCTTTTTTTTTCAAATTTTTATTAATGTTTCCATTACCATTTAGATTGCATGTACCACCCTTCCTCCTACAGTCACCACACTGCTGTCCATCAGTCCCTTTTCCTTTTTGCTCAATCCCTCCACCCCTTAACTCACCCCCCACCCCCACCAATAACTGTCATCCTGCTCTCTCTATATCAGTCTGTTTCTATTTTGTTAGTTTAACTTGTTCCTTAGATTCCAAATCAGAGTGAAATCACGTAGTATTTGTCTTTCTCTGACTGGCTTATTGTACTCAGCATAATATTCTGCAGGTCCATCCACACTGTTGCAAAGGGTAAAATTTTCTTCTTTTTTAAAGACAAGTAGAATTCCATTGTGTGAATGTCCCACAGTTGTTTTATCCACTCATCTACTGATGGGCATGTGGGCCGCTTCCATATCTTGGTGATTATAAATAACACTGCAATGAACATAAAGGTACTTATGTTCTTTCAAATTAGTGTTTCGGGTTCCTTCAGATATATTCCCAACAGTGGAATGCTGGCTCAAAAGAGGTCCAGTTTTAATTTTTTGAGTTATCTCCATGCTGCTTTCCACAGTGGCTGCACCAATCTGCAAGCCCATCAACAGTGCAAAAGTGTTCCCTTTTTCTCCACATCCTCATCAGGACTTGTTGTTTGTTGATGTATTGATGATAGCCATTCTGAGATGATATCTTGTGGCAGACCTTTCTGCGTGGTGTGGGCCCAGCTCCCACTTGGAGATGCACAGGACCCATGCCCACAGATAGATTTTCTCCTGGGTAATCAGATTTGCAATACACCTAAACTGCTTTTTGCTGAAAACTCCCTCACCCTGCAAATGCTTACTGTAATTTCCTAAAATCCATGCTAAACCTTGCAGGGACCAGTGTAACCGGCTCAACCACTTTTGCCTTTTCATTTGCTAATATCCTTCTTCTGTGATGTGATTAGGGGCATTGGCTCCTTTTGTTGTAACCGGGGCATAGTGAGGAGGACCATCTTATAATGTGAAGAGATATAGAATAAAGGCCTGTCATGGTGGAAGCTGCAGCTTTTGCTCCCCTTGAGAGAAAAGCCATGCTGTCATCCTTTTTCCTCCACCAGACTCGGTAGTCCATGTGTATGTTTTTATTTCATCCATAATGATGCAGACACTGCTAGCTGGTGTCCACATCAATATCTCACTGTGGTTTAATTTGCATTTCTCTGATGATTAGTGATGATGATCATCTTTTCATATGTCTGTTGGCCATCTGTACATCCTCTGGAGAAGTGTCTATTAAGTTCTTTTGCCCATTTTTTAAAATGCATTGTTATTTGTGTTTTGGTGATGAGTTTTTTAAGTTCTTTATAAATTTTGGGTATTAAACCCTTATCAGATGTATCAGTGAATATGTTCTCCCATTCTGTGAGCTATCTTTTTATTTTATTGATGTTTACCTATGTTGTGCAAAAACTTTTTAGTTTGATGTAGTCCCATTTATTTTTTCTTTTGTTTCCCTTGCCTAGGAAATATAGCCAATAAAATATTGCTACAACCAATGTCTGAGATTTTGCTGCCTATGTTTTCTTCTAGGATTTCTATGGTTTCAGGTCTAACATTTAAATCTTTAATCCACTTTTAATTTATTCTTGCGTGTGGTGTAAGAAGGTGGTCTAGTTTCATTTTTCTGCACGTGTCTGTCCAATTTTCAAAACATCGTTTATTGAATAAACTATCAATAAATAGCCCACTGTATGTGCTTTCTTCCTCTGTTGAATATTAATTGATTATAAAGGTGTGGGTTTATTTCTAGGCTCTCTCTTCTGTTCCATTCATCTATGTGTGTGTTTTTATGCCAGTACCATGTTGTTTTGATTACTATGGCCTTATAGTATAGTTTCATATTAGGTAGCATGATTCCTTCAGTTTTGTTCTTCTTTCTCAGGATGGTTGTTTCTATGTGAGGCCTTCTGTGGTTCCATATAAATTTTTGAAATATTTGTTATTGTTCTGTGACATACATCATTGGAATCCTGATAGGAATTGCATTGAATCTATAGATTGCTCTAGATAGAATGGACATTTTAATGATATAAATTCTTCCTATCCCTGAACATGGCATGCACTTACTTGTAGCTTTTTCAGTTTCTTTCTTTAGTGTTTTATAATTTTCTGAGTACAGGTCTTTTATATCCTTGAATAAGTTTCTAGGCATTTAATTATTTTTGAAGCAATTGTGAACTGGATTGTTTCTTAATTTCTTTATTAGTTTATTATTGGTATATAGCTGTGACTGTTTTCTGGATATTAATTTTTATCCTGCTACTTTGCTGAATTTATTTATCAGTTCTAATAGTTTCTTGATAGAATCTTTGGGGCTCTCTATGGACGGTATCATATCATCTTCAAATAAAGACAGTTTTACTTCTTTTCCAATTTGGGTGCCTTTATTTTTCTTCTTGTCTCATTGCTCTGGCTAGTACTTCCAGTACCATGTTGAATAAGAGAGGTGAAAGATATTCCTGTCTTGTTTCCAGTTTTGAGGCAAATGCTTGTAGCTTTTCCCATTGACTATAATGTTGGCAGTGGGTTTTTCACATATGGCCTTTATTATGTTTGTATATGTTCCCTCTATTCCCACTTTGCTGAGAGTTCTTTTAATAAATGGGTGCTAGATTTTATCAAATGCTTTTTCTGCATCTATTGATATGATCATGTAGTTTTTATCTTTCATTTTGTTTAGGTGGTAAATCACACTTATCAATTTGTGAATGTTGTACCAACCTTGGATTCCCAGAATAAATCCCACTTGATCATGGTGTATAATCTTTTTGATTCATTGCTGTGTTTGGTTTGCTAATATTTTGTTGAGAATTTTAGTGTCTATGTTCATCAGTGATATTGACCTATAATTTTCTATTTTGTTGTAGTGTCTTACCTGGTTTTGGAATTAAGATAATACTGGCCTCATAAAATAAGCTTGGGAGGTTTTCCTCCTCTTGAATTTTTTGAAATAGTTTAGGAATTAGAGGTGGTAGTTCCTCTTGGAATGTTTGGTAAAATTCACCTGTGAAGACATCCAGTTGAGGATGTTTGTTTTGGGGGCATTTTTTGATTATGGCTTCAATTTCACTAGGTATAATCTTGTATTCAAATTCTCTGATTCTTCCTGATTTAGTTTTGGGAGATTGTATGTTTCTAGGAATTTACCCATGTCATCCATGTTGTCCAGTTTGTTGGTATATAATTGTTCATAATGTTTTCTTACCATCCTTTGTATTTCTTTGGTGTCAGTTATTATTTCTTCTCTTTCACATCTATTTTATTCATTTGAGTCCTCTCTCTTTTTTCATGATGAGTCCAGTTAAAGGTTTGTCAATCTTATTTATCTTGTAAAAGAACCAGTTTGGGGGTCCATTGATCTTTTGTATCATTTTTTAGACCCTATTTCATTTATTTTTGCTCTGATCTTTATTATTTTCTCCCTTCTACTCACTTTGGGCTTTGGTTTTTTTTTTGTTTTTTTTTTAATTTTTATTTATTTATTTATTTTGTTTTTTTATCAGTATTTTTTAATTGTTTATATTGTACAGTTTTCTGTCTTTTACCCCGCCCCAGCCCACCACCCCAGCCCTCCCCACCTTCCTCCCATTTCCACCCCCCATAGTTTTTGTCCATGAGTCCTTTATACTTGTTGCTCTAAACTATTTCCCTTTTCCCCTGAAATTCCCTCCCCTCCCACTCTGGACACTGTCAGACTGTTCTCAAATTCAGTGTCTTTGTTTATATTATGCTTGTTTGTTTGTTTTGTTGATTAGCTTCCTGTTAAAGGTGAGATCATATGGTATTTGTCTTTCACTGCCTGGCTTATTTCTCTTAGCATGTTTTTTTTTCAAGTTCCTTTAAGCGTTGAGTTAGATTGTTTATTTAAGCTTTTTCTTGTTTTTAGAGATAGGCCTGTAATATTATGACTTTCCCTCTTAGGATTGCCTTCCCAGTGTCCCAAAGATTTTGGATTGTTGTGTTCTCATTTTCATTTTTTTCAAGGTACCTTTTGATTTCTTTATTGATCTCATTGTTTACCCATTCATTGTTTAATAACCTGTTATTTAGCTTCCATGTCTTTGCATGTTTTTCAGTGTTCTTCCTGTGATTAATTTCTAGTTTCATAGCATTGTGGTCAAAGAAGATGTTTGATATGATTTCAATCTTCTTAAATTTATTGAGACTTGTTTTGTGTCCTAACATGTGGTCTATCCTAGAAAATGTTCCATGTGTACTAGAAAAGCATGTATATTCTGTTGTTTGGGGGGTAAAATGCTCTGTAGATACCAATTAAATCCATTTGATCTAGTGCAGAGGTGGCAAACACAAGGCCTGTGGGCCAAATCCAGCCCTCCACTTTGTTTTATCTGGCCTGGCACCTTATTTCTACCCAGCAGCAACAACAAGCTCTCACTTAACTGTTAAGGAGTAGTTACAATTTATACAGTCCTAAAATTACATTCATCCCTTTGAAGGCAACTGCAAGGCTGATGTGGCCCCCAGTGAGAATGAGTTTGACACCCCCGATGATCTAGTGTGTCCTTTAAGGCCACTGTCTTCTTATTGATTATATGTCTAGAAGATCTCTCCATTGAAGTCAGTGGGGTGTTAAAATCCCCAACTATGACAGTATTTCTGTCAATATCTCCCTTTATGTCCATCAAGATTTGCTTTACATATCCAGGTGCTCCTGTGTTGGGTGTGCAAATGTTAACTAGGGTTATATCCTCTTGTTGGATTGTTTCCTTTATTATTATGTAGTGTCTTTGTCTTTCACTATAGCCTTGGTTTAAAGTCTATTTTTTTTCTAATTAAGTACTACTACCCCAGCTTTATTTTCCTTTCCATTTGCATGAAATATATTTTTCCAACCCTTTACTTTTAATCTGACACACAGTTTGTTTATTTCCATAAATTTAAAAAATTATTTTTTTAAAAATTGGGATAAGAAAATCAAGCATGGGAAATTTTAATTATATTTGTTAATTAATTTAGGTGAAGAGCATGCCAAATGGAAATGAACATCTTACAAATGAAATTAAATTTAATTAAAAATTTAAGTGCTGAAAATTACATGTTGAAAAGTAATGTGCTATTTTTCCCAGAAAGTGTAAAGTCTATTTCATAAAATATGAATTTAGTATAAAAAGTTGATATTTTAAGACCATTTTAAAAAATTGATCTTCTCATGATATACTTGTATATTTTTAATTAGAATATAATAACATAGGGTATTATATTTTTTGACTACATCAAAAATATTTTGTGGTGTTTTGAAGATGAAATAAATATCAGCCATAGAACTCTCACATGTATTTAAAAAAAAAATACCCAAGTGTAAGAGCAAAGTTTAGACTCAGGAAAGCAAAATCCTGTTTCATTGATAAGCACTGCTATGAAATTCTCAGGTTCTCATTCAGTTTACTTGGTGCCAAGTTTCTCTATTGTTATTATTCCTGAAAAAGTACAACTGGGGGGGAGAATCATTTTTAATAGAAAAAAGTCAACCAGATCTTACTGATTGTGACTCATTTCTACAGCAAACCTCTGTAACTTCTCTGACAGATCAAATTAAATTCTGTTTCAGAAAGCTATGGGACACTCCTCTTGGCTGAAGCCATGCTGTACTTTTTATTCCCGCTGAGTAAATAGCCTCAAGTCAACTACTTGCCCTGACTAATGATCAAACATATCCAGGAATTCTATACAAGAAATGCATTCTTCTCTTCTTTGAAGTGCATTGCTGGGAGAGTAATTGGGTTTGCTGGAGATTTTCCTTAGAATTGCAAAAGAAATTTCTTGGCTAAGCATATAATCAAGCTACAGATTTTCTTTCTTTATTAAATATCTTCTGGTTAGAGGGTAGACACTGAATAAACATGTATCTCAAAGGAGTGTCAGAATGATGCACTACTATCTCTTTGCTGACTGAGGAATTCTCAGCAGTGGTAGGTTAAAATATTCCATCAAAGAGAATACATCATTGTGAAACATTTCACTCAGTCATATAATCTCTTCTAGAAATACAACTGTGCCTCCAATGTAATAATAACCTTATAACTAGGCAGTAAGAACATACAAAGATGAATATGACATACAATCTGTCCTCAAAGAATTTACAAATCGGCAGGTTATATATTATAATATAATTTTTAAAAACTACACAAAAATAACTACAAAGTCAAGATGTAAAAGGCTATAATGAAAAGGCTCTAACATAAATGTCACAGGGCTTCTGATGAGAAAGAAAGAGGTTATTTTGGTGAGGATGGTTAGCAGAGGCTGTTTAGTGATCATTACCATTATGTGGGGATGGATAGGATAAGTAGTGACAGGGGAGGCATTTTTGGCTCACCAAAGCAAACAGGTAGGCTCTGGGGAATGGAGAGTGGCTCAGAATAACTGAAGCATTAGAAAGAAAAGATGGGAGATAAGCTTAAGAAGGCCAAGAGGACCAGAACATTGAGAACTTGAATGTAGATATCATTTCTGGAGAATGCAGAGGGAGCTTCAGAAGGCTCTTCTTCTTCTGTTGGTATTTCAGCATAAATATTCAATCATTCCTTTTGACAGTTAGTTGTCTTGGATTGACAATAAACACAGGAACCATTAGGACTGATGGAGTAGTTTATCTGAAACAGGGGTGTTCAAACTTTTGGCATCTCTGGGGCATGCAGGAAGGAGAAGAGTTGTCTTGGGCCACACACTAAATACACAAATATTAATGAAAGCTGATGAGGAAAAAAAAAGAAAGAAAGAAAAAGTTTTGTGCATAATATACGACTTTGTGTTGGGATGCATTCATAGCCATCCTGGGCTGCATGTGGCCACAGGTTGGACACCCCTAGCACACCATTCTTCTTGTGAGAAAGGGATATACCTCTTTTGTCTTAAAGTATCTCAATTTAGACTAAAGTGGAAAAGTATTGGAAACAGCATCTAAGTTGGGCAGTTAGTGACCTGGGGTTATGTCCTATCAACTTTGCTCAGCCAGTTCTTTTCCTCTCAGTCTACTGGGATTTTGGAGAAAAATAATTTATGCTACTACAAGAGAGTACAGAGTACTGAGTACTTGGATTATGCCAGGAATGCTATTTTTAGTTCCTGATGCAAGAACAACTGACAATCAATATGAGTGTAGCTGAAGTAGAAAGCCAGCATAGTCTCAGGATTAATACTGAGAGTTCAATGTGATAGGGGGAGTGTAAGAGAGGTAGAGTGAGAAGATGGGGTCAGGACAGCTTGGTAATGGTGGCAATGGTGGCCATGGCAGTACCAATAGCACCAAATGATCATGGAGTGCCTGGGTTTTAAAACTACTTGGAGACTGAAAGCATCAAAACTGTGCTATAAGTTAAAACTGCAGTATAAGTTAAAACTGCAAGGGAAACATGTACAGACAAGAATGTGCTAAGGACTGCAGTAAAATAGCAAAGGAGTTAACATGCATGAGCAAATAAAAGCCAGCTCAGGCCAAATGCAAGAAATGGGTTCCTAATCCCTTTCATAGATGCCCAAGAGAATAAAAGAGGTCAGAAAGGAAGGAAGTGAAAAATGGATTAATAGTATTTACCAGTTGCCTTTTGAGTAAAGGACATGGTAAACAAGTCTAAACTCCTATAGCAGATGTAACAGAATCTGTCTAAGTTAGTTCTGGTGTACCAACAGCACAGACTTAATTTACCTGCTTTGTCTCTCTGGTAGAAAAGGAAAAGGGAAAGAAGGAATTCACAGCAATGATCTAAATGTGTGTGTGTGTGCATGTGTGTGCAATCTCTGAGTAAAATGTATTTTAGCATATTTAGTATTAGTATATTTATTCATCAATTATAGCTGTGCACTATTATATTGGCAAAGTATATATGTTATAAAATATACTCAAGTATACAAATTTAGAAGGAGGAGATAAATAAATTTAAAGTTTAATATTTTCTTTAGAGGCCATTAAGTTGGATCATTGCTTTCTCTCCCAAGTCCCAGTTATAACACAAAGAGCTTAGATTTTTATATTCTGAAGGCAGTAAATAAAGAAGACAGGTTTATGAACATGAAACGAGAGGATCAGATAGCTATTTTAGGAAAGTTGAGCCAGGGTATCAGAGTCAGGGATAGAAAGGGGAAGCTAAGAAGTCAAAGAGAAGTCCGTATTGGTCCATAGTGACAGGGATTCAAATGATAAAGGCCTGGATCTAAGTATTGATGGCACAAATGGAATGATTGGGACACATACACTCTGGCAATTAAACTTCATGTGAAGCAGTCATACAGGTGCACTCCTGCAAAACAGGGAAAGGAGTTCAAGTTTGGCTACAGACATGTCTCCTGGAGACGACTCCTGGATTTCATTTCATTGCATCTTCTGACTGAATGCTGGATTCCACTGCCTCACCGAAGATGTTTCACCATAGGATGGATGGCATTTCAAATGATAATTATTTCTTGTATCTAAGTAAAACAATCCAAAGATGAAATAATTCTGGAGATAGAAAAAGATCAATTTGGAGAGTCAAAGAGCTTCAAAAATGTCTCAGCAATTTTAGGGTGTTATTTTCTGTTTTAGTTGAACACAAATATCTGCTCCAATTCTAAAAACCTGTCAGCATCCTCTTTAAAGCTATTATATCTTCTTAGTAATAAAGCATTATAAAGATTAACAATATGTATTTAATACTTTCTTAGGTGTATTTTAAATAGAACATGAAAGAATGCTACTAAATTTTTTTTTTTGTTTTTAAATAGGACAGGTCTCAATTTTCAGAAAATACTTTCAAATATGAGTGTTTCAGTGAAATACCCAGAGCTAATGATTACTGCACTGGGGAGATTACAGAAAAGGTACTTGCAAGAAAATCAATAGAATGTCTTAATGTCTAAGGGGTCTCTATTCTATCAAATTCCACCCAAGGAAAAGTCTTAAAACCTACCTTGATGTAAGTAATACTCGGGTCATAAAATACTTCCTTATTACCTACGAGAAGCAGTTTCTTTCATTGTGTTTTACCATGTTGTAAATGGCAGGTAATAAGACAAAACTCAAGTTTACTTATAAACATGTCATTTTAACTTTTATGTACAACATTGTATTATAGAAACTGCTTTAATGAAAGATGTTAAAGCTTAAATTCAATTGAACATCAAGACACGTCTGGGACTTCCAGCCAAGATGGAGGCATAGGTGGACACACTGTGCCTCCTTGCACAACCAAAATTAAGGACAACAAAGATTTAGAAACAAGAAAATTTATAGAAATTGAACTGTACAGAAGTCCAACAACCATTCATCCAGACTGATAAGAGGGGCGGTGTTGCAGCAGGAAAAGGTGGAGGTTGACAGACATGGGCATGCAGGCAGCAGTGGCTGGCAGATCTCAGGTGTACAGGAGGCAGCTAGTGGATCCTGGGCACAGGGTGGCAATGGTGCAGACCCAGTGAGGCTGTGCAAGGCAGGTGGCTGACCAGGCAGTCCTGCATTCAAATGCAGACAGTCCAGGCAAAGGGGAAGCGGGGAAGGGACTGGAATCCAAGAGAGAGCAGAGCAAGTGCCATTGTTCCCTCTCAGACCCGCCCCCACATACAGCATCACTACCCAGCGACTGGGCTGCCCCACCCTGGTGAACGCCTAAGGCTCTGCCCCTCACTATGTAACAAATGTGACCAGACACCCCCCCCCCAAAAAAATGGCTCAAACAGGAGAACAAATCAAATCCTCAGAGCCAATTCATCTAAGTGATGAAGAGATAGCCAACCTATCAGATGCACAGTTCAAAGCCCTGGTGACCAGGATGCTCACAGAATTGGTTCATTTTACTCACAAATTAGATGAAAAAAATGCAGGCTACAATATGTGAAATTAAGGAAGACCCATGGGGAACCAATAGAGATGGGAGGAAAACTGGGACCCAAATCAATGGAGTGGACCAGAAGGAAGAAAAAACAACCAAACAGAAAAGAAGGAAGAAACAAGAATTCAAAAAAATGAGGAGAGGCTTAGGAACCTTCGGGACATCGTTAAACGTCCCAACATCTGAATTATAGGGGTCCCAGAAGGGGAAGAAGAAGAGCAACAAGTGGAAAACTTATTGGAACAAATAATAAAGGAGAACTTCCCCAGTCTGGCAAAGGAAATAGACTACCAGGATGTCCAGGAAGCTCAGAGAGTCCCAAAGATCTTGGACCCAAGGAGAAACACGCCAAGGCACATCATAATTCCATTAGTCAAGATTCAAATGAAGGAGAGAATTCTAGAAGCAGCAAGGGATAAGGGGACAGTCACCTACAAAAGAGTTTCCATCAGACTATCAGCTGATTTCTCAAAAGGTCTCTTTTGAGACCCTCCAGGCAGGAAGGGGCTGGAAAGAAATATTCTAAGTCATGAAAGTCAAGGACCTACATCCAAGATTGCTCTATCCACCGAAGCTGCCATTTAGAATGGAAGGCAAGATAAAATGCTTCTCAGATAAGGTCAAATTAAAGAAGTTCATAATCACCAAGCCTGTATTATATGAAATGTTAAAGGGACTTACCTAGGAAAAAAGAAGATAAAAAATATGACAGTGAAAAGTCAGCAAACTCACAGATATTAACAACCACACCTAAAACAAAAGCAAACCAAGCAAACAACTAGAACAGGAACAGAACCACAGAAATGGAGATCACATGGAGGGTTAGCAACAGGGAAGTGGGAGGAGGAGAGAGGGGAAAAGGTATAGAGAACAAGTAGCATAGAGGGTGGGTAGAAAATAGGGGGAGGGCAAGAATAGTGTGGAAAATGTAGAAGCTAAAGAACTTATGACACATGGGCATGAACTAAAGGGAGGGAATGTGGGTGGGAGGGGGTGTGCAGGGTAGAGGGGAATGATAGGGGAGAAATGGGACAACTGTAATAGCATAATCAATAAAATATATTTAAAAAGACACTTCTATCTTATCACCTGAGAAAGCTGCATCACAATGTTATTCAAATATGTTATATGTGGCAAGGGTTTCCGTCCTTCTTTCCTTCTTCCCTCCCTTCCTTCCTTCCTTCCTTCCTTCCTTCCTTCCTTCCTTCCATTTTTGTCTTTGTAAATGTCTACTAGGAAGGTAATTCTCAGATGGTCTCCAATACTTTAAGCTAAGGTGTTGAAAACTAGGGAAAGCACTTTCAAAACCTATAATTTCTTTGTCTTTTTCATAACAGTGAAGATGTTTCAAAGGGATTCCCTTTGCCCTGTCCACCAGTGGAAAGTCCTTATTAGACAAAATTATTAAAAAACTAGTTCATTCACTCAATCTACATTATTATGGTAATTTCTCAATCAAAACCTATGAGTTGAGTGTCAGAGGGGGTCTCAAAGTAATGCCTATTTAATTTCCTTTCATTATTTTATCTGTTTGATAAAGTTATCCTATACAACATCAATCATTTAATTACAATCAAATTCTCTATTTTCACAGTTGTTTCAATACACAAAACATGAATAGATTTTAATGAAAATATTTTTACTATTGTCAAAGGAAATTATTTGGAATATAGGAAATAGAGCAAACATTAAAATAATATTTGTTAAATATTTGTGAAAACTTTATAATCATTTATAGTTTTGATCTAAATTTATAAATGCATTCTTTGAAATCATATCACAATGTTTCAATCCATGCAGGAAAAGAAGTGAAACATCATTATGGAACAGCTGATGAAGACAAATCACTTTGGCTTACTTCACAGTGCAGCACCATGGCGCTTGTCCTGCACTCTGTAAGCCATGTTCCATTCTTCATCCTGAAACCTATCGAAATCATGATAAAATAGTATAAGACAACCTGGGATAAGCTTTCAGATAAGAGCAAAAAGTGGAGTTAAGTGAAAAAGCGTTCTTAAGCTTTCAAATGACCTTCCTTTGAAAGAACCTGTCAACCTTTCCAATGGTGGAACATCAATATTTTTAGGGCTGGTTTAACTCAATCTTCCTTTCTTTCTTTTAGTTTTAATGTAGTAGTTCTGGTAGATGAAAGAACTGATTACAGTCCTCCCCAATCTCCCTGAACATGAATGCACAAGTACACAAAGAGGAAACCCCTGAAAATAGCAGGGGACAAGTTTGTCTTGGTCATGTGATCATTTCAGGAAGCTAGTTTGGAATGGAGGTGCTAAGAGACATTTTATATCCTGCTTACTTCAATTCATGAGCCCTCTTGGAGCCAGAAGAAGAATGAGTAACATCCCAGAGAAGACAGGGAATGGGAAAAAACATTTTTTACCACCTTTGCTACCCACTTCAATCTGAGAAAACAGAGAACTAAGGGTGTGTGGTAGTTCAAGGATTCATCAGTAGGATATTGAGAATTTCTGATAAACCATAATCTAAATTTTAGAAAACTCCTCCTTGTATCTATAATAAAAATTCTGCAGTGGAAGAAAAACTTTTTTAAGACCACTCGTAAGATGAAAGTAAACACAAATACACAAATATAACCCATGAACCAAAATACTTTGATGAGTGTCCACTAGCAGAATTGTAAATGGCCAACATCTCTTAGTCACTGTAAATTTTGGGGACATACTCACAGATCACTACAAGGGACTGAAGCAAAATTACTTAAGGACCAATTCTGAGCCCCATCAGGCCACAATAAACATTATTTTATGGGAAATGGGAAACCTCAAGTGACCCAATCCATATAACTGGCATGTGCATGTCAAATGGAGACGGGCCAACAGCCATTATGAAGATCATATTGCTTTGTCTTACATGCTGTCATTCCAGAGGCAATGTAACTTAAGACAAAAGCTAGTTTTTCAGTGTCCACAAAGCACTCAGCTTAAATCAAATTCTTTCAAGCTATCTCTCATTCCATCAGATTTGGTTTTTAAAGTATTAGGAAGCCAAAAGGAGTTTAAAAATCACAAAGGGAAATGCAAATCAATCTACAACAAATCACCTAACAATTGCCCTGGAAGAGAACTTTATTGCTACTGACATTAACCATTTGCTTATCACTGACATTATCCACCTCATGGATAATATGTGGTTATGCCCTTCACAACTTAGAGCCACACAGAGGAAAAAGTAAGCCAAACAACCGCCACATTGCTTCAAGGAAAAATGCATTGAAATGAGTAACGTCTCCCCCAAGTCATTAGGCCAAAAGATGGGTTCTTCTATTTCAAGATAGCTTTCCTCCTGACCCACAGCATATGGTTTCTATTACTGCCAAACCATGACCACTAAGACATTTCAAATCCCTGTGAAAAATGTGGTTCTATGTCTCCTGCTCAACTGTGTCATTAAGGATAGTGGAAGTTTCGGTGGATGAGAAGGAGAAGAAAAGGTGGCAGTAGGGGTTTAATCCATGCTGTCCCTTTATATGATATGACTAGGCTTGTAACTGAAACCTTCTCACTTCTGCTTTCTCTCTTTTATCTTACAAACCACATAATGCTCATAAGGGACAGTGAGTACACTTCAGTGTATCATATTGAAGCTCTCCAAAGATGTGAAACAGCTTTATCAAGGGTGACAGCTCTGCCATTCACTAATCTGCTTTTCAAAATTTGGTGGTTTTGAAAGGGATAGAAAAGTAAATTTATGCTATTTAACCTTCATTAAAACAATATGCTGTCTATGGTGATTAAGACATGTTTATAAAATTATTTTGAATAGATATTTACTTGTAGCTATTACAATTGCCTCTGAACATTAATAATGAAGATATGAACTAGTCAACTAATACAAGATATTCCACAAGGCACCTTTAATCCACTCAGATTAGTCAGACTTTCAATATGAACATAATAATGTTCTGCCTTATTAGATTTCATAAATGATGTTTTCTCAGTTTTTAATATAACATAAAATGTAGAACCATTTTCTGGTCTTGTAAAAGAACTTTATGTAATTAATTATAAGTTTCTAGCATATCTTAATTTTATAGTAGCTGACTTACAACATCTCTCTGGGCACCAAATTTAATGGTTCCCGACAAAAGAGATGGGCAAAAAAATTACACACATGCACAAATATTGACACAAATATAAGCATATAATTCATACCAATTGTTTGCTTTATAGTGAAATTCTACCAAATAGGAAAGACAGCCTTGAGCAATTTTTCTAATTTTATCATCCTGTATTATTTCTGTCCCATAGTATGGGTTTAGCACTTTCTCAGTTTGTCCTTTTCATTTGTTTGCTTTGTCTGCACTCTGTAGTCTTTATTTTTCCTCCAGGGAATATTTCTCTCTTTGTGGTCATTTTGGAATGCTTCATGGGAAAACAAATACCCTCACACCTCTCCATGGAACCATGAATGTATATAGATAGAAATGAGATTTTAGTATATGCAAAACATTAATCAAATTAAATCCCCTGGTTGAGCATGACATAGGTAAATCCACTGATATCTTGTTTCCTATGTAAAACATGAGACTTAGCCATACCAAAATATGGTTTTGCTAGTTAGTGTAGAAACAAATGATCAAAATGATTCCATCATTGAGTTGGCTGGTCAACTCAGTAAAAGTAGTCTCTGTCACTCATGTACCCTTTTGTAATGTCATATTAGACACTTGATCTGGGAAATTATGAAGGTGGGGGCTTTCAAGGGACAGTTAGTTTCAAGGCCAGAAATGTATAAAGATATGCAATTCTTGGAAGAAAACACTTTATCAAAGTTCCATTATATATTCATCAACATTCCAATTGATTAAATAACAGGAGTACTGAAATGTTGTTATATTTTTCAAGGATATACTCAGATATGATTATCTTAAACTCAGCTGAATTCTTCCTTTGCTGTGGTAAACTTGTTTATTTAATTAACAATTTCCTTTCTGTCAAACAATCAATAAAGTTTAATGCTAAGTCTGTACCTTTAAGAAGGGTTCATCCATAGCCTATCCTATGGACCTTGGAAAGACAAAGTTCATTTTGAAAATCTAACTGTGTTTTCTAGATATTATACATATATAATAAACACTTTCTATATTAGTGTTTAGCAATCAAAATTTGCTTGGGGAGAGAAGTAGGCTGATGAGTGAAAAGGAAACACTCATCTCCTTTTAGTTTACAGACCAGTCCATCACATATGTTTAATTAGTCAAAGATGTCTATTTCCTTTTACCTTTTTGACAAACTTATGAACCCTAAAGTGCAACTGCTTACTTTACAATCTATTTTCCCAATTCATTCTCTCATCAAATATTTATTGATCATCTGATATTAGTTATCAGTTCGCCTATGAACAAACATATTTTTGGAGGAGAAAAAAATTCAATACCTATGCATATTTCTGCCCAGCATATTCATTCAGCTGGTATTCTCTTTCACTGCCCATATCACCAAAAGTTAAGGTAGAGCTCTAAAAGCTCGATTTGCTATTAACGACCCTCTATGGAACTCTTACCCATAAATTAATCCTTAAGATGTGAGTACAATTGTCTACCCACATCTAGAATTTACCTGGAATTGTCTAGAATTGTCTAGAATTTGCTTACATAGTATGACAGTGTTTATAATTTTATACATTTCAATCATATCCCTTTAGAGTCACTACCATGTTAGACCAAGGAATCCCAACTTTACAGACAATCCTCATACAGAAAATCCTCCATTAATCTTGATCCTCTTTGAGCCTTCTATTTAGATCCCTTTCTACCTCTGTCTTTTTTGAAGTACAACCATCAGGGCCCTAGACACTAACCCTCCCTGAGTTTTCCTGAGGACAGCTTCTCTTAGTGATGGATAAAACCAGGACACTGGGATTTTAACGAATTTCTGCTGTAATAGGATAATTCCTTAGGATGCTTCCATATAGACTACCGTGAAGTCAAATGACTGAAGTCAAATATTTGGGAAAAAGATTCTATGTATGACAGTTCCTCTTGGCTATTACACTTGGATGAGTCCTACAGTAAAATAAAATAACTCTTTTAACTCTTTTTAAACTACTATTTCCCAAATACATTTTTAGGATCCTCTCACTTTTTGTGTTTATTGGCTTGTCAAAGTTTCTTTTTTCCTTGCATTTGTTTGTTCAATACCTTGTGTCTAATAAGTATGAGCAACCTACTATTTGAGGCATTCTGATCTAAATATACCCATTTGATGATTTAAACTAGTTTAGCAAAAATGTGAATAGAAAAGCTCATCATAAAATCTTTCATTGCAGGTTATTTGACATACTAACATTTTCTACTATGTCTGTAACACATTTACCTAATTTTTTTTGAAGAAGCATTGTGTGAAAGAGGCTAGCTAAGAAAATAGTGCTTAGCTCCAAATAACACCCAGATAATCTATATGATGGGGTCTAGCACAGTGTCTGGCACCTACTAAGAAATAGATAATAAAGATAAAAATGGAATTGGAATGACCAGTAGCTTTTAAGTTCCAGTTTATAAGAGGATGGTATAATGCCCCTTCCCATCACAAAGGCAGTAGAAATTACTCTGGTCCAGGATCAATTGACTCTTGCAGGTGACAATTGACTCTTAGTGATACATTTACCTTGGACACTTGTAACCAGGTTGGTTCATCTAAGTCATTTCCATAAGGACTACACTCCTGTATTATCCCCTCTGCTATTAAAATCACCTTCACTCAGACTTTGAAAGCCTAAATTTCCAGATGTTGTCCCCTATGGGCCCAAAACTGAATGACCTTACAGATTAGTTTCCCAATGGCTGGAGCCCAGATGATGGCTAATAAACTTCAAGGATGCCAGTGTTTCTCTAACAAGGGTATTTATTCCATTGGCCTCAGATCTTACTGCTGACTGTCTGCCCAATAGGGAATTCTGGACTCACCATGGACTGGATGTTAACTGATATTTCACATGTTCCTTCATTTACAAGCAGAAATTCTGCTTGAAAAGCATGTGCTCATGTACCTACCTTACCTTTTGCTCTGACTCCTGAACCTGTGCAGGTAGAATGGTCTGGAGTTCTAAGGCTGTCTTTTTCCTCATGTGTCCAAGGCCCAAGTGATAAGTAGAAAGTAACAGTGGGAGAACCAGCAGTACCACAGAGCTGATATGATTTAAGTGAAATAGTTGTTATAGGTTGTTATAGAGGAGTTTGGGCACACACACCAGCACAAATGAGTTCAACAAATGTTCTACCTAGTTCTGTTTTGCAGAAGAGGAGAGTCAGTTTTAACAACCCAGTTTCTCTCCATCGTTTACTCACTCAAGTAAATATACACAACAAATCAGTGCACAGGAAAAAATAATGTGAAACATATTTTAAACGTGCCTTCCTATTGTGTATTACCCTAGTTCTACTGAGCTTTAAAAATGGCTAATATAACGCAGAATAAAGTTATTTCAAACAATGATTGAGGGTATATTTGGATAGACACACTGTAGTACAAAAGTTAAATACATAGGATGAAAATTCTTAATACCTTACGATCTCTGCCATGTACTTAACTGGCCCCTTCTGATTTTCACTCTTCACTTCTACTGAGCTTTCAGTAATTAAGGACCCTGATTTATACCAATCAGAATTATTTTCCTATTTTCATTGTCAAATATAATTTTATGTTATTAAATTGATTCACGACAAAAGACAATCTGCCCTCCCTTGAGAATATGAAAACACTATTCTGAAAAGTTGGTCATGCTAAATATTTGCTATCAATTTATTTCCATTTCTAATATTTTCTCCAAAGTTTTATTCTTCCATCTTAAAACAAACAAACAAACAAACAACAACAACAACAAAAAAACCCAAGGCACTAGAGGCAAAGGTAAAGTTCACAAATTGCCATTTTTCCTTAAAATATCTCCATTTAAATGCAAATTTTGGCCTTTATTTCTAACCTTTAAACAGCCATTTCATAGAAATGCAAAAAGTAAGAGTGAATTTTGTGTTTTAATATCTACAGAGTAGCACTCTAGTGGGTTATTTAGCTTTATTTATGCTGTATAAACCCTACATTTTTAGGGTTTGATGGGTTTCTTTAGAGAAAAGCAGTATTTTCTCAGAAAACTCAATTTAAAAAATGTAATTTGCACAGATTGTTTTAAATTCAACTTTAAGAAATAGAGCCTCATCACTTTTCATAATTTGAATCACTAGAAGTTACCACATTTTTTCATTATACTATTTTTATTTATTAATAGCATATGCAATTTAAAAACTATGGCATTTATTAGTAACAAAAACTTAGAATAGTCATTTTTATTGTCAAAATGAATTTAAATATACTTGTACAAAAATAAAAATGTAAAGCAGATGACACTTTTTACTTGCATTTCAAAACATAATAATTGAAAACACAGTAAAATACTGCTTGATAATGAGGTAACAGTTTTGTCCTAGTGACTAATTTAAAGTAAAAAAAATGATGAAAGTTTTAACAGGAGAACATAAGCTATTTATAGAACATTAAAAGATATAAAGCATTAAAATAACTTAGAACATCAGGGTTATTAGCAGAGTTAAATTTCTTACGAGGTGAACTTTGATCCAGAATCATGACAACAGATTTGAATGTAACAAACTGTTGCTTTTCAATGCCTTGTAAAACCACGTAAGAGCCATTTTGTGCCTCCAGAATATCATCTCAGCCTGTCCGTGATTGCAGGGGTGGTGGTGGTGGGGAGGGTGTGGGGTGCGCGGAGGGTCCTCACAGGAAGGCAGTGTTTCTCTCAACTTTTCTTCCTCAGGGATTTCTCCCAAGTCCTGACATACATCTTAGCCCCCAGACAGGAAAGGTTGAAAGGAGGAGGGAGCTAATAACCCTTCTCCTGTGCACCTTCACAAATGAGGGAGGGGAGTTAGTGATTAATGCCTGGCCTGAAGATCCCTTGGGGCTGTGATGTCCAATTGAGTAGTCACTAGTAAGTCATATATGGCTATTTAAATTTAAATAAAATTTAAAATTCAGCTTCTCAATAACACAAGCCATATTTCAAGTGCCAAGTAGTCACATGTGGGTATCACAGTGGGCAATGTGGATACAGAGCATTTCCATCATCAGAAAGTCCTACTGGCCAGTGTGTTGGGAGGGACACTTCTCAGACAATGCACACTATGTTGCTCTTCAGAGGCTCCCCGTAGGATTGAGCCGCAGTTGCCCACAGTGGTAACCAGATGAAGAATGCATCCTCTATTGGATTTTGCCATGTTCTGTATAGCTCACTTGAGATCACAGCCAAATAATCTAATTGCACCCAAATCCCTGCCTCAGACTCTGTTCTATGGGGAACGCAAACTGACAAAGTTATCATCTCAACGTTTGTGACCCTCTTTTAGTTAGAAGAATGCTATGATTAACCACGGTGCAGAGAGGAATAAGATAATTATAATAATTAGATTATATGTATTCATAATTCCTTATCCCCCTTACCTCCCCAGGCTTCATTTGCTTACTATTTCTGTAACTACTCAGTCTTCATTGAATTGAACAGGCAGAGGAGGGAAAAAGACAGAGTTAGAGGCCAGCTAGCCAGGCATACATATTATATTTTAGAAACTGGAATGATTGAAGAATGAGAGGGATGGGAAGGCAGGCAGTGGAGAGGAGGGGAGAAGAGGAGGTGCCCCCAGGCATGCAACTTGGGAAAGTTACCTAAATGGGAGTGTTAGAAAGCCCAGATCTACCTCCGCTTTTCTGATGCAGTTTTTTCACTCTTATCTCCCAGAAAGACCTTTGGGAAAGGCCTACATTAGTTTTCAAGGATTTTTAGAGTTAAACATTCCATACAGAAATACCAAGTATCAGTTAAGTAAATTTCATTATTCTTTTTGAACTAGTACAAGGGAGGAGTAGAAATGTTGGGGAGTGTTTGATAAAACCTAATCTTGCATTGATATTCCAAAAGGATATCAGAAAAAAAATTTTCTCTAAATTTCTTCCCCTATATGTCTGTGATTATGCCTCTGATCAGTCATGTCAATAAAGTTAGAAATATTTATCAAACAAATGGTAAATTTATCCATTTATGCACCCATTCATTCACTCACAAAATTTATTAAGGATATTCTGTCAGCCACTGTGCTGGATGGTAGGAATCCAGAGTAGTTCATTTGTGCAACAAACATATTTATCAGACACATGCTTGTTAGGCCTTTGGCAGGGGGTGAGGTAAGTGTGGTCACCAGTTCCTCCCACTGAGAAAACATAAGAGTGGGGAAACCAGGTGAGCAAAGAGAGGTGTTCAACCATAGGTGATGCAGTGCACCTTGTGGAGACAGGTTTATGACCACTGCAAACTGTGCAGGTAAGATAATCAACACTGAGCCTACACAAGTATATATAGAGAAAAATGCTTTATCAATTGGACTAGGAGCAGATAAGGACAGTTTAAATTATTTTTAGGAATATTTTTAATGATAAATTATTACTTAAGAAGATATCATTCTATCCAGCAAAGCAAAGGCAGTTTGATCTTTTGGGCCCACTTTGATAAAAGAAATATTTCTGGCTGGTCCAATTATGGAGAACTGATTGGTTTTCAAGTGCCTACAGACAAGCTGTTTGTTCAGGTAGGTTAAACAAGTCCTTCCCCTGTGGATCTAGCTATGATATGCATCTGCCTGCTAATTCATTGCCAATTAATAACCTCATCCTTATTTCAGTCCACCCTTGACTAAATTATTACAGTTGAATACCATTTCTCTCTATCTGCCTGTTGGGCATTCAATAAATTAAATTCTAGATTACTTATTGATCTTTCTAGTGGTATGTGAGCATACAGACATTTCATTCAGTTTGAGGAAATGAAATATAAATAAAGATTACACTAACACACTTTCTAATAAATAAAAAAATCATATTCAAATTTGCTATTTGAATGGCTTTTATAAGAATTTGATTTTTTTAATTTTTATTTTAATTGTTGTTCTTGTACAGTTTTCTGTCTTTTACTCCCATCCCAGCCCACCTCCCCAGTCCTCTCCATCTCCCTCCCATTTCCACCCCCCCTAGTTTTTGTCCATGTGTCTTTTATACTTGTTGCTCTAAACCCTTCCCCTTTTCCCCTGAAATTCCCTCCCCTCTCCCCTCTGGTGATTTTTTGAATCTGTTTGTAAGTGGAAAGAAGTTATCCCTAATAAACTTGTCAATGTTTTATGTAATACAAACCTTAACCAATAAAGTAGAAAAAAAAAGACTCTGAAAACCATTGCAGCAGTAAAGCACACTGCATAATGTTTTCCCATTTCTACTCAGGGAGGCCAGCATCACAGCATGGACAACTGGAAATTCTGTGCCGCGTCTTTAAGCCCTAATGAACCGTAATGCCCTAATGAGAGGTTGCACTGAATCCTAATCAACCATGCGTGCATTTCACAGACAGAAAGCTAGCAACCCACTGCATCTTAAATGGTAATATTTGTATCAACAATGTTTATAATTCAGTTTTTCTTAAGTTAAAAAAAAAAAACCAATAGTTCTATGGGACACATACATAAATAAAGGTGTTTACTTAATTCAATACAAAACTCATTTTACATCATGGAATATTTTATGTTAATTAATCAATGTTAAAATTAAGTTATTGAACTTCTTTTAGGAAAATAATATTTGCATTGTTTTATACAGTAAGGAATACATTTTGAAATGTTTAACAAAGAATCAAAGGTCTTTTGTCTACGGAAAGTTAATACTGAGACTAAAAGTAAATGATTCACTAATAACAAAGATCCTGTTACTTCAAAAAAATCATATTGGTCACAAGAGTTTCTGGCATCATGTAGGTTAAATAACATCAAAGTCCACATATTTTCATTCTGTTACTAGTGATTCTGGCAAGTATGGACAGAGTAATGGATAAAATATGACCAAAGAGAGATCAGACTAAAGGCTTTATTGCTCACGGTCTAAGCATGGAGCACCAGTGCCCTCTAATCTTTGCTTACGACCCTGAAAGACAATTATTGGGCACCTATGACTAGACCTTCACCTGGCCCCAAGAATAGCCCTGAGAAGCCTGAACACACTGCCTATAAGATGAAATTCCATCTCGGAGATATGCAACTCTTTTAAGTACAGGCGTAGCTTTTTCCTTTAAGAATAGTGCTGAACCACCATATGTTAATAATTTTAATTGTGGGCGAAGTGGCTTTGTAGACCATTTTTTATTTTCCAACAATAAAATGACCTGACTCAGTATATGTCAAAGCATACCTAACATTCCCCAGTAGGAAAGTAATGTTTAATTGTTAGCATGATGTAACACAATATATATTATATTCTACCCACATCTTTCAAGTGTCAAATATCATTTCTCTGGGGAGGCCTTTCCTGATTCCCCACACTAGATCAGGTTCAAACTCTCTGTAAATTTTCCTTCATAACACAAGTCCATTACAAAGGCATTTGTACAATTATTTATTTCAGATTTTTCTTCACTAGTTGCACAGTTAACTCCAGGTGAGCAACAAGCCCATCTGTTTCACGTCACTGTCATATCTTGAACCCACCACAGAGCCTCATGCATAGTAGGCACTCAAATGGTTTTGAATGAAGAAATGAATGACCATGTTGTCCCATTTAATCTTAAAAGTAAAGTGTGAATCAGGCAAGTTCTTACACAACTGCAGCTCCAGAGGGCATTTAGGTAAACCGTCTAAATATTAAACTTGCATAATCTTTCACCCTCTTAAATAGAAGCTGCATATATAGAAATGGCCAAAAAAAAAAAAAAACATTGTTTATAATCACAACAGCTCATAATCAACTTACATTCCAATATCAGGTAATTAAATAAACTATGGAGTTTCCCAAAAATGGACTAGCACCCAATTAGTTGCATAGAGAGAGGCAGAACACATGGGGCAGACTGACAGCTGTCAGAAGGGTGTGGGGAGAGGGGGACTGGAAGAAAAAATGTGAAGAGAGTAGCTAAAGAACATGCACGCATAACCCACAGACACAGACACTAATGTGGCGATGGCCCGAGGGAAGTGGGTGGCAGGGGCTGGGTGCAGGCAGGCAAAGAGAAGGAAAATGGGGACATCTATAATAGTGTGACAATAAAAATAAATAAAAACTATGGTTGAACAACAAAAAAGCAATATACATAAAACACACAGAAAAAGTTTACACATATACACAAGAAAATATATGTAAAAATTCTGAAAAAATATCACCTATTAACAGGGCTTACTTTTAAATTATGAGACTAGGACACTTTTATGTTCTTCATTATATTTTCCTATTTTCCCTAAACTTTAGTAACAAGCATATATTACTTTCATAATTAAAAATTAAAATTAAAAGAAAAAAACAAGAAGACAGATTATGACAATAACATAGAATATAGTATTTCTTTCATATAATCCTTTTCTACTTTACATGAGAGTATGAAGTATTTTATATTAGATATTATGTAAAAAACTTAAACAGTTACATATTTGGAGCTAGTATTATCAAATAGTAAATATTCATTTACATCAAATTAATAATTAGGCCTGTGAAATTGAATAACCTTCAACTCTTTAAAGTATCAAAACTAACAGTTTTGGAGAGGGACCATACAAATGGGTATGTTCTAGCAAGTTTTTCTTTTAGCAAGGAAAATACACATATTGAGAAAAGTAAGTCAAGAATTAGTTGCATTACCTGTAAAACACAACCCCTGAAGACTACAAGGATACAAAACCAAAACTGAAAGAAAATTTAAGTCTTTTTTTCTTTAATTGTGGTTGATGGCAGGTCCTTTGGCTTGTCACAGTAGGTAAGCAGCTGAAGTCATCCTTTCTGTCTCAGAAAAGGGATAATCTCTACCTGCAGGTTACTGTGACATAAAACCAGATATTGTGCAGAGAAAGTGCCCCTGCCATACCTGGAATACACTTTTCATTCAAGCTGCTTTCATTACTATTGTTGTGTATAGGGACTGGATAGAAAAAATAATAATATGCTCAAATCATCAACATAACTATTACAACTTCCTACTTAATACTGTCACTGTAGAAAAAGACTACTGTGTAGACTGACAAGCAACTCCCAGGGATATCAATAAAGAGTTCAATAAGTCATTTGATGCCAACTTAATTTTTTAATGTAGCTGGAGCAGTCCCAGAGGGCCCATGGCTTCCATGAAGCAGTTCTGTAACAGCAAATGTCACAGCCATTCAAGGATCTGTAGATGCTAATGTAGCATTCTTCATAAAATAAAACCGGGTTGCTGCTCCCCCGACATCATAACAAAGCCCTGATGGATGTGCACTCTGCGTGCTGAATTGATTTTTGTTAAGTCCGAGTTCTCATACCATTTTATCCTAATGTGCCTAAATAAGCAGTGTTGACTCCTTAATTTACTCATTTTAACACCAGCAGCTTCCAAGAGTCCATTAACATGATGCCACATTTAGGTTGTCTGCTGAATTTGCTAACCTCAAATGTATGAAATCTGAATTTTTAAAACTCATAACACTGCCAGGAAAATAATTTGTTTTAGGACCAACAGAAACTTGTGTTATCAGGATTTCAACAAATCACATTCATAAATACACAAACCAGAGGGTACAGTGAATTAATTAGGACACTAAGTTTATTAATAAAGTTGATTGTGGGTACATGTTACAAATGCTACCTTAAGCCCATAAAGTAGATTAATGTTTTGCCACCAAAAGAAGCCATTGGAGAGACATTCATTGCAGGAAATCCAACAAAACAAAATGCAAGGCAACAGTTATAAGAGTTCTCCCAAAAGTAAAATAGACTATCCAGGTCTGAAATAATTTGGAAATAAACAGTGAATTCTGTAAGAAAAGAATTTAAGAAAATAATTACTTCAAGTAATACAGTGTTTTAAAACAAACAGAAACTGCACACCAAAGTAGAAGATTATTTTAACCAACTCAAATTGAAAAGAATTTTTGTTAGGGACATTCGCAGGGTATACAATGATTATGATACGTCCTTGAGGACATAGTAATACACATTTTTCTTTGAGAATTTAAGAAATCTATTTCCTTAGAAGTCAATGATGGGTATTAAGGGTTTAGATTTGTGTTTCATTTCTTTTTAAACTATCTGGTGTTTATTTGTGAGTGTTTGGTGGTTGCATTTTATCACTCAGAGAATTGAGCTACTGAAGGGTGGTATACTTAATGAATTTCTCCTTCCATCAAATTCAGTGTTTTACTGGTTTTAAAACCAGCCATTACTTTTATTGTCTTCAGCAAAACCCAAACATGCTTTACTTTAGTTTCACATCTGTATTGATAATGATAGGTCACCGGCTCTTCAGTACAACCCAAACTGTGACATTATAAAAGCCTGCCTTCTTATTGAAGCTTAGCCTTTGCTAGTAAAAACAAAGCGAAGGTCCAATTAGCGATTCAGAGGAAAATGGGAGGGCAGTCTTTTGTGCATAGGCATTCCCTGTTCGAAAACCTATAATCCGTAATGAGCCCTGTTTAACATGACTGATGCTTTCCTTTCAGACAAGCCCAAATACCAGGTCACTAATGAGCAAGAATTTAAAGCACCGAGGCCATGAATGAAACAGGTTATTGTGAAAATTGGCTCATATTAAGAGATTTAAAAGACTTGGCTAGTTCTGTTTAGCCTGACAGGTCTAGCTAATTAATCAAATGCTTTCATAAGTAACTAACTTCTTGCATTTTAAAAGGGAACTCTGATCTGCCAAACAGTGGAGGAAAAGAACAATCTTGATGCTACTTAAAATATAAAGAACAGAATTTCATGGCCCATGCTTATTTTGACAAGGGTATTCTAGTAAAAGCTGTGATATCTGGAACATACCAATTAGAAAGTATTAGAAATTAGCATATTTGTAATGCCCCTGGTTACAAGCCTTTATCCCAGGAAAGAGCACCAACGTGGAGAGCTTTTTAGAAAGGCTTGAGAGGCTGTTCTCACTGGTCAGGTTCGAAGAGAAGAACTTGCAGCAGGGCGGAGCACAAAAGGGCTGGTCTCTGGTCTCGCCCCACAGCCCTGCTTTCCTTCCGGGGTTCTCGCTGCTGGGCATCTCTGTTGCTCAAGTAGCTCCTGGTTAATTAGAATGTCTAGGAATCTCGTTCCCTTTGTACTCAATTCAGAAAAAAACAACATATTAGGTGGCAAGGCTTTTGTTGTATTTAGAGTAAAAACACAGAGAATAGGTAGGCCTTCAGTGGTCGCAATGGGCGGGCTGGTTCAGAAGGTGGCTGAGGGCCATGGAAAGAGGAGAGCTTTTGCTTTGGCAACATTTAGAACTGGACTGAAATGCTGGGCTCCACTGCTTAGAGCTTTGTGACCTGCTGCAGGTCAATTAAAACATTTTGAACTTTATCCTTCCTATCTGAAAAATGGGGCAATACATTTTTTTTGCAGGGCAATCCATTTTTTTTGCAGGGCAATCGTGCGGTTAAAGACAGTGACTGGCACATAGTAGTGACCAAATATGGGCTATTTGTTTTCCTCTTAGCACTTAGTGTGGCAGGTAGTTACTCTGACGACCTCCAAAGAACCACAGCACCAGCTCTTTATACACCTGTTTGTACTTCTTCCCACT
This sequence comes from Glossophaga mutica, assembly GCA_039655065.1. Taxonomy (NCBI): domain Eukaryota; kingdom Metazoa; phylum Chordata; class Mammalia; order Chiroptera; family Phyllostomidae; genus Glossophaga; species Glossophaga mutica. The sequence continues at coordinate 73,262,225 of CM077312.1, forward strand.
TGGACTCAAGCTTTTGCCTTGGGATGAACTTTGGCCAATGGAACACTGAAAAGTGTTTGCACATTGAGATTTATCCTCTTGGAATGCTCACTCTTAAAATAATCCCATTTTGAAACTGGCTACCATTGTGTGAGAAGAACAACTTAGTCCAGTGGAGAGGCTGCCCAAGGACAATTGAGACCCTGGTGGTTGATTGGCACTGTCTTGCCAGCCATGTGCATGAAACCGTCATGGAAGAGGACCTTCCAGCCCTTCACCAAGTGGAATACAGAAAAACCATCCCCACTGAGTCCTGTCCAAACAGCAGAACTGTCAGCAAATAAGTAACTGGTTATTTTTTTTAAGCCACTACATTTTGGGGTTATCTGACAGTAATACATTACCAGAATACTTATCACCTTTTCATTATTTGCTACTGGTTATTGGCTCCCAAGAATTCTTCATAGGGTTTTAAAAAGCTGTAGTATTTAATACTTGTGGCTAGCCTACTATTTGCTGAGGACTTCAGAAATTTATTATTGTTCATGAACTCTCTGGAATGTCTTTGAAGACTGGCTGAATAACTCTACACCAAATATACATTCCCCTCTCTTTCTTATAGATGTTCTGAATAAATAAAGTTGCTAGAGAAGTGAGAAGTGTGTAAACAAATTTTAGAATTTTTAATTAATTGCTAGAAAACTTTATAAAAGTATATTGTCCAGGTATTTTCCCACCTATAGTTCATTTTTTTAAAGATAAATCTTCATTGTTTTCAGTACAGCAGGTTGCTTACTAGTTTATTTATATGATTTATTTTACTCTTTCAAGAAATAATTTACTTTTAATTTGAGTACATGGAATTTGAGCATGTCTTCCAATATTACAATTTGAAAACTGTGATGTGGCAAAGATTGCTATTACTTACCCCAATATTGTTTGTATTCTTTCTTGTTAGTAAAACACACACACACACACACACACACACACACACGAGATATTATACTCAGCTATAATTCTGGAATTCCCAGCCTCCCTTTCAGTCAGGTACAGCCATACTAGTTAATTTTGAGCAATGAGATCTACGCAAAAGTGACATATGGGGTTACAGAAAGACTCACTATAATTCTGGCACTCCATTCTGCTTTCCTAGCTTCTTTCCTGTGGGAAGACTGGTGATCAAGAAGCAATCTTAGAATAAGAGGTGACCTTAAGGATAAAAGTTATGTGCTAAAGGTACAGAAACCAAGGTTTCTAATGACAGGGGAGCCACCATACCATCTCTGGACTCCCTAAGTCTTCACTTATTTTACATGAGGATAAAATGTTCACTTTTACTTCATTTAAGCCACTATTATTTTAGAACTTTTGCTATTGAATCTTTGCAGGTAAACTTAACCTTAACAAATACAAGTAAACGAAGTGTTGTTACATATAAAAAAAAGAAATGTCTAATTTAAAATGTAAGTTACATTTACCCTCTTAAAAGGGCCCAAATACAATAAAGTTCATTTTAAATAAACATAAAATAAATATTGCTCATAAATGAAACTACTTTTTGGTGAGTGAATTTCCTCACTCTTTCCATATATACTTTTACTAGAGATATTTTCTTAAAACTTAAGGCAAACTTCTGAGTTGATAGTCTTTTTGAAACTGTTATCTATTTTAATTAAAAAGATCTTAGAGGTTTTTAACACTTAGAATGTATCTCACCATTTTGTGCCAGAGCTATAAATCTATATACAACTCTTAAATAAAATCATCCAAGGATAAGTAATATGACATTCCATCCAAAGTCTATCAAGTTTTAAAGGAATAAGAACTCTTGTTTTTTACAAGAAGGTAGAAAATGAGGTTCTAAAAATGCTATGTTATTCATGCCTCCAGCATATGTTTTGATTTACCATCTTGCTCAAAGATACAAGATGCAAAAATACCTGCTTTTCGTACTGATAGACATTTGAATCCTAAACTGAACATTAAATATCCATGTAAAAGTATAAAGTAAAATAAATATATATTTGAGCAAGAGGCCAAGTCTAAGGCACCTATGGGATGACACAGTCCTCACTAGACAGAAGACCTTGTCAATGTGAGTGTCCTCTGGTTAGTCTTTACTCACACAAGTGTGTCAGACTGAGCTGGAAAGTATCTGAGGGACTCTCAGACAAACTAATTCACCTACATGGTAGCTTACAATGATCTTGAGTGTCCTCATTAAACTTCCATGCGGTCAACCTGAGCATAAAATGGAACCATATGAATCTCCCTGGACCACTCAGGAGCTTCCTTATTCTGCTATGCCCCGAGATGTGAGCCAGACTCCATGAAACCAAAAGAGGAAGGAGAACGAGGGCAGTTACCTTAGGGAAGATCACTGTCTGTTTCACCCAATGGGAATACTAGCTCTTAACCTTTGCTACACATTGAATCACCTGGGAGTTTTTTAAAAAAATCCAGATGCCCAGGCTGCACCCAAACCAATTAAAATCAGCATTCGAGGGAGATGGGACTCAAAGAGTAAGACTGTTTTAAAAGCACCCCAGGTGATTCCAATCACTCTGACCAAACTCTCCCTTAGCTATTGGCATTTAGTCAGGTCATCAAGAGAGCAAGGAAAATGAAACGTGATTTCCCCTAGTGAAAGTGTGTGTTTGTGGGTACACAATCTAATTCCTGACTGCCAGATTAGATATTAACCCGATCTTGCTTATTTTATTACATTGAAAAAATGGTGCCATCATTTTATTTTAATTTGTTGAACTGCTAAAAAAATATGTATTCCAATGTAAATATGTCAAATACATTTCATATGAAAGACATCTATTTATGAGTTTTAGTAAGACTGGAAAACTGCCAATGCACGTTTCCCAACAGATATAAGAGGCTTAGTAGGTAGTAAACTGAGCTGCCAAGTAGGGCCTTGTGTTAATAAAAACTCAGAATGCTGGTTTCCTAACTTTTCGTGATTGGGAAATTAGAGTTCATGGTTTTGGAGGCTTTCCATGCACCTCACATCATCTGGGCATAATAAAAGACCGACACAAAGTGCCCAAACATTGTGTGAACACTGCAAATGCCATGCAGAGAGGCACAGCAGCTCAACCAAATGGAGAACAAAAACACAGCAACACACAATGAATAAGTAAAATCCCCATTAATCAAGTCACTAAGGCATACTACTCCAAATCCTTAAAGAAAAAAAGGCACAGGAATCTTTTTGCATGGTGTACCCAAGGATAACTGATATAACAAACTGACTAATGACAATACAAGATTAAAATAAACACAAACACACAGACACACACAAACCTATGCCTGGATTCATACTGCTTGGATGAGAAGTTAATTTAAAATATTCTAGAAAACCTCACCTATTACACTGGTTATAGAATTTCCTGGGCTTAGCAGGTATGATGACTTGGGTCCAACTGCCCTGACCAGGTAAGCACAGCCCCATGTTTGTTTGTCCGCATCACATGCAGTAGCTGTATCTTTATAAGAAAAGCTCCTTTTTCATTATAAAAGTAAAGAAAATAGAAGGAAAACAGTTATTCCTAATCCTACCACCTTCAGGTATCAAAACAGTTGCATCTGCATTAGTGCCTTCTTTTAGAATTAGAAGGTAGGGTTCCTCCAGGTCTTCGTTAGCAGAAAGAAATCAAATTTCATGCAGACAACCTTCCTAAAGGTTTTCAGAAACTCTTTTGCTAATCCTCACCCCACTGTCCAAATCAGAAGCCCAGGCCAGGCCATTGCTCTCAAAACCTCCTTCACCACAAACTCACACATCTCCCCTTTCTAAATCCTTCATAGCCCTCAGAGAAATCCACTTCTCTCCACCATCACCAGCAACACTGCAGTGAATCATCAGAATTATTGATACAGCCTCCTTGCTTCTGGGTTTATTTCTGTTTAACCAATGTAACACAAGGCATACAGAAGAACCTTGTTTTAAAGATTTTATTTATTTATTTTTAGAGATAAAGGGAAGGAGAAAGAAAGGGTGAGAAACATCGATGTGTGAGAGATACATAGGTCAGTTGCCTCTCACATGCTCCCAAACAGGGATCTGGCCCACAACCCAGGCATGTGCCCTGACTAGGAATCGAACTAGTGATCCTTGGCTTTGCAGGTTGACACTCAATCCACTGAGTTAATACCAGCCAGGGCAGACAGAGGAATCTTCCTGAAGTGCAAATCATGATGTCACCTTCTTCCCAAGGCCTTTGTGATGGAGATGACATCACAATTGCATAGGTGGTTCACAAGGCCTTCATCCTCCCATTTTCTTTTGTCTCTGTCCTCCATCTGGAACTCAATGTCCCAGCCATATTATACTTTCAATGCTGAAATAAGGCCTCTGGGCCTATAGATACCTCTTCCCTGTGCCTGGAACACTTTCCCTCCTATCTCTCCTCTAACTTTGGACTATTCATCTTTTAATTTTGAGCTTAAAGTCATTTTCTTAACAAAGCTTTTTCTGATTCCTAAAATCAATTAGGTTCCCTAGCTTTCAGCTCCTTTAATAATTTTATTTTCCCATCAAAACACTCAGAACCTGGTATCCACCTAATAGTTTAATCCAGCCTAAATAAGCTGTGTGGGGACAGGAGTGTTACTACTCTTGTTCATGATGGTGTTCTCAGTGCCTACCTAAGTTTCTGGCCTATTGTCAATTTCCTGGATAAGATTTGTTAAATAGTTAAATTAAACTTGGATGCCCTTGTGTTGTATCTTGTCTTTCTTATAAGTTTAGCAACAATACCTCAGAATGTGAGATACTCAGGTTAAAATCCTGATGAACCAATTTTGTGATTTTAGACAAGTTAATTGACTTCCTGAACTCCAGTTTCATTAATATAAAATAAAGGTGGCAATCTGCCTTGTAAAACAGTTGTCAAACTTTTAGAGCTAAGATATGTCTGGGGACAGGTACCAGATACCCCATAAAGTAGTAACCATGGCTATCCTTGCCATCTCTGCAGCCACGTCTATCACCCTATTAAAAGAAGAATACCATTTTTAGTTTTTTTGAGGAAATTCCTTACTGTTTTCCACAGTGGCTGTACCAGTCTGCATTCCCACCAACAGTGCACTAGGGTTCTCTTTTCTGCATACCCTCAACAGCACTTGTTCTTTGTTGATTGGTTTATGATGGTCATTCTCACTGGTATGAAGTGATATCTCATTGTAGTTTTAATTTGCATCTCTCCAATGGCTAGTGATGCTGAGTGTCCTTTCATATTCCTCTGAGCCTTCTCTGTATGTCCATCAGTGGAACTGGAGAGTATTGTGCTAAGTGAAATAAGCCAGGCAGTGAAAGACAAACACCATATGATCTCACCTATAAGTGGAACCTAATCAACAAAACAAACAAGTGAGCAAAATGGAACCGGCAACATGGAAATAAAGAACAAATTGACAGTAACCAGAGAGGAGAGAGGAGGGGGGAATGGAGGAAAGAAGAAGGATCAAGTCAAGGAACATGTATAAAGGACCCATGGACAAATACATAGCGGGTGGGCAGGATTGAATGTGGGAGTTGGGGTATGGGTATATAAAAAAGTGTAGCCAGGGACCCCAAAGGGGGACCTGTAACGGGGTCCAGAATTTGGGGTGTTCCAGAACATAGGATTTCCCTACCCCCACAAGTCTGGTTGGGGGATGTGACACATGGAGCAGGGTCATTGAGAGTTATTTTGCATATCAATAACAGCATGATAGCTTCATACATGATATTCAAAAACTGTTATTTTGCATATCGACAAGTCTAGCTAGGAAAATGGGAGAGACTTTGACCCTTAATGTAGCTGGAGGCAGGTTCCCTTATAGCACCTGCTTGAGAGCTTGGAAATGGTTCGCTCCATGCCACAGGGCCACACCTGCCTGGACTAACTATGGTAGCCAAGAGAGGCAGAAAAATAACAGATTTCTAGCAGGTGTAGCTGATTGTGGGAGGAGTTGGAAATGGGGTTATGGAGGAAGATCCATACTGCGATTTAAACTCAAGAGTGGCAGCTATGCTGGATCTTAACCACACAGTTTGGAGAGCGGGGGGCGGCTCCCTTGACCACACAGCTTAGGAAGCAGGAAAGCCAGATGTAACCATACAGAGCTCTCTCTTAGTGGTTTGAAAGAATGCGGGAGAGACAATGCAGGACTATTCAGGGAGGACAGTGGGAGACTAAGAGAAGGAAAGAGGAGAAAGGACTCTTGCTGGTGGACCATAAGGTGCCATGTGGTTTTGGATTAAGAATTTGAGATCACCACGACACAGCTGATGGTGCTGGGAACCACGGGAGGCCTGCCAGCAGAGCATGGATTGCTGGGAGGAACTAGAGTCTAGCTGAGCAATGGATTTCAATTTCTTTTACTGATACCGTACCCCTGAGTGGTCTGACTGGACAAAGTGGGGAAGGAAGAACTGTATGTGTATCTGTGGGTGTTTTAAAGGAACTTTGGGATTTTTAATGGTGACATTCCACCATTACTCAAAACCTGTATAACTTTTGAATAAATGGTTCCTTTCCTTTGTACCAAACTCTGGCAATGAGAACCACAGTTCCTAACACCTGGCAGTGGGCAAAATGAACCTAATACAGAAAGACCCTAGGGGAAGGGGCTTGTTTTTGTAACAGTATCTGGGCCCCCACGGGTCCATTCCAGTAACAAGTAGGGCAGAGGAGAAAATTGGGGGGAAAATAGGGACAACTGTAATGAACAACAATAACAAATAAATAAAATAAGAATAGTAAAATACACCTCTAAGTATCAATAGTATTTTAAATAACCACATACTTTCATTCACATTACTATAGTTGAATCTCCCATTCTGCATTAATAAATATGTATGTTGAGAAAAGAATGTTCTATGTGACAGCTTTCTGTCCCATGAGTTAGACCCATGCCGAACAGAGGTTGCTTTTCATGAATCACCCTTAGATGCACTCTGATCATAACTGAGGTTTGTTCTGATAAAAATCAGCAAACTTCCCTTGCCTCCTACTATGTGAAACTTCCTGAACAGGTTGCTGTCCTGACCTGGTTAAGCATGTAATTTCCCATACCTGGTGGCATTCACATACTAGTTCCCATGACTATTCCCTGCTTTTACCCTGTGTAATTCTTTGGTGACTGACAAGCCATGTGGAGATCTATTTGGTCTTGCAGCCACCCAAGACATGGCTTGTATGTAAGTTTCCCTTAATAGTCTCTATTATAATTACTGGACTGGAGTGGCAAGCCACTTTCTTTGGTCTTTCCCTTACCTCCACTTACAGAGGTAGATTTTTAGTCTTAGAGCTTTTCCCTGGGTCTGCATGTACTAAGAACATATCCTTAAACATTACAGTTTTTAATATAACTTCTTCAGTATGGATTTAGCCAAAAATATGTACTGGTCTTCTTATATGTGTATGGTCCATAGTAGTAGTCATCCTTTAGATAAAACTAGGATGTGGTAGGCACAGTTCTTATCTCCTCCTCTGTGTGGACTCAGAATATTCTCTTGTCAAAATCTTGAACAATAAGCCCTGGCTGGTGTAGCTCAGTGGACTGAGTGCTAGCCTGTGAACCCAAAGGTCACAGGTTCAATTCCTAGTCAGGGCACATGCTTGAGTTGTGGGCCAGGTCCCCTGTTGGGGGCACGTGGGAGGCAACCTATCAATGTATCTATTGCACATGATGTTTGTCTCCTTTTCTTTCTCCCCTCCCTTCCTCTCTTTAGAAATAAATAAATAAAATCTTTTTAAAAAATCTTTTTTTAAATATATTTTATTGATTATGCTATTACAGTTGTCCCATTTCTCCCCCATCATCCCCCTCCACCCTGCACACCCCCTCCACCCACATCCCCCACCTTAGTTCATGTCCATGTGTCGTAAGTTCTTTAGCTTATACGTTACCCACACTAATCTTGCCCTCCCCCTGTCTATTTTCTACCCGCCATTTGTGCCACTTATTCTCTGTACCTTTTCCCTCTCTCTTCTCCTCCCACTCCCCTGTTGCTAACCCTCCATATGATCTCCATTTCTGTGGCTCTGTTCCTATTCTAGATGTTTGCTTTTGTTTTAGGTGTAGTTGTTACTATCTGTGAGTTTGCTGACTTTTCACTGTCATATTTTTTTATCTTCTTTTTCTTAGATAAGTCCCTTTAACATTTCATATAATAAGGGTTTGGTGATGATGAACTCCTTGAACTTGACTTTATCTGAGAAGCACTTTATCTTCCCTTCCATTCTAAATGACAGCTTTGCTGGATAGAGCAATTTTGGATGTAGGTCCCTGCCTTTCAAGACTTCAGATACTTCTTTCCAGCCCCTTCTTGCCTGAAAGGTCTCTTTTGAGAAATCAGCTGACAGTCTGATGGGAACTCCTTTGTAGGTGACTGTCCCCTTATCCCTCACTGCTTCTAGAATTCTCTCCTTCATTTGAATCTTGGCTAATGTAATTATGATGTACCTTGGTGTGTTCCTCCTTGGGTCCAACATCTTTGGGACTCTCTGAGCTTCCTGGACGTCCTGGTAGTCTATTTCCTTTGCCAGATTGGGGAAGTTCTCCTTCATTATTTGTTCAAATAAGTTTTCCACTTGTTGCTCTTCTTCTTCCCCTCTGGGACCCCTATAATTTGGATGTTGGGACTTTTAACGATGTCCCGGAGGTTCCTAAGCATCTCCTCATTTTTTTGAATTCTTGTTTCTTTCTTCCTCCTGGTCCACTCCATTGATTTGAGTCCCAGTTTTCCTCCCATCTCTATTGGTTCCCTGTGTGTTTTCCTTCATTACACATATTGTAGCCTGCATTTTTTCATCTAATTTGTGAGCAAAATCAACCAATTCTGTGAGCATCCTAATGACCAGTGCTTTGAACTGTGCTTCTGATAGATTGGCTATTTCTTCATCACTTAGAGGAATTGTCTCTGGGGTTCTGATTTGTTTTCCATTTTGAGTCATTTTTGGTGTTTTTGTTTGTTTGTTTGTTTGTTTTGTTTTGGTCTGGTCGAAGCTGTTATGTTGTGAGGGGTGGAGCCTTATATATTCCCCATTGTCGGGCAGCCCCGTCTCTGAGTTGTGATGCTGTACGTGGGGGCGGGGTCCAAGAGGGAACAATGGTGCCTGCTCCACTCTCTCCTGAGATCCCGTCCTTTCCGCCACTTCCCCTTCATCTGGATTATCTGCGCTTGCAAATGTGGGACCACCTGGTCAGCTGGCCACCTTGCGCGGCCTCACTGGGTCTGCACCCCGTGAGACAGCCTCCACCTGTGGTCCTGTCAGCCACCTGCACACTAGGAAACCACCAGCCACTGCTGCGCCTATGTTCCTGGGTCTGTACCTCCACTTTTTCCTGTTGCGACTCCGCCCCTCTTACCGGTCTGGATGAATGGTTGTTGGACTTACAGTTCAATTTTCCATTAGCTCTGGTTGTTTTCTTGTCTTTAAATATTTGTTGTTCTTAACTTTGGTTGTGAGAGGAGGCACAGTGTGTCCACCTACCCCTCCATCTTGGCCGGAAGTCTTTTTTAAAAATCTTGAACAATCATCTGAATATTCCAGCCAGAGAACACAGCTATTGAAATAACCTGCCTGAGTAGCTTACATTGCTGAGTAGTCTTGCGTGGTGTGGATATAACAGTTTCTTTAACAACTCACCTATTGAAGAAAATGTAGGTCGTTTCCAGTTTGGGGCTACTTCAAATAAAGTTGCTATAAATATTAAAAAAAAATAACCTGCCTGAACAACAATATATTGCTCCTTCTCCTTCTCCATACACGTTCATGCTCAGGGAGGATTCACAAAGGCTTGTGGGCTAAGAAAGCAGCAGCTAAAGGTTAAAGAAAAAGGGTCAAAGCCACTCTGGAAGGCCAGGATTCTGTACTTTCCAATAGATGGAGTAAATGTTTCAAACATCTGTGTACCCTGAGGACTTTCCATGGCTCATCTTCTCCTAGACCCACTACCCTGGGTGTGGGTGCCTCTATGGTGGTAATTTGCAATATCCTCCCTCAGGTCTGCCCTCTATGCCAAGAACAGCAGCCTAATAGAAGAGATCAATAAGTGTATATAAACTTATGAATTAATGAATACACAATTGAGAAATGATCCCTCAATCTTTGGACAGGTGGAAATAAAATAACATTGGGTAGACACAAGTACACAGAACAAATGGTACATACTTCTGGTGATTCTCATAACACTCCAGCTGTTACTGCTCTGCTGTGCTCCAAATGACACCCAACTGCCAATATCTGCTTCTCTCTGCCTCGGGGCTTTCTTTGGCTATTTGCATGGCAAATGAGACTAGCCAGGAAAGTAACATCTCCGAAATCTGTGGCATTTGGCCAATGTCTGACATGAGTATGTGTATTAATATACCCCATCCCTTACCCTTTGTGTAGGGTAATTAAGTTTTAAATCAGTTCCATGAATTTTATTTTGTTTTTTAAAGTATATTTTATTGATTATGCTATTACAGTTGTCCCATTTTTTTTTCTCCTCTCTATTCCCCTCTGCCCTGCACTCTCTTACCCTCCAGCATCCCCCTGCCCCTTGGTTCATGTCCATGGGTTGTACATATAAGTTCTTTGGCTTCTCCATTTCCTATACTATTCTTAACTTGCCCCTGTCTATTTTGTACCTATCATTTATGCTTCTTATTCCCTGTACCTTTTCCCCCATTCCCCCCCTCCCCATCCCCACTGATAACCCTCCATGAGATCTCTGTGATTTTTTGTGATTCTGTTCCTGTTCTAGTTGTTTGCTTAGTTTGTTTTCATTTTTTAGGTTCAGTTTTTGATAGTTGTGAGTTTGTTGTCATTTTAGTGTTCATAGTTTCAATCTTCTTCTTTTTATATAAGCCCCTTTAACATTTCATACACTAAGGGCTTGTTGATGATGAACTCCTTTAACTTGACCTTATCCAGGAAGCACTTTATCTGCCCTTCCATTCTAAGTGATAGCTTTGCTGGATAGGGTAATCTTAGATGTAGGTCCTTGCCTTTAATGACTTTGAATACTTCTTTCCAGCCTCTTCTTGCCTGTAAGATTTCTTTTGAGAAATCAGCTGACAGTGTGATGGGAACTCCTTTGTAGGTAACTGTTTCCTTTCCTCTTGCTGTTTTTAAGATTCTGTCCTTATACTTAATCCTGGGTAACTTAGTTATGATATATTTTGGTGTGTGCTTCCTTGAGTCCAACTACTTTGGGACTCTCTGAGCTTCCTGGACATCCTGGAAGTCTATTTCCATTACCAGATTGGGGAAGTTTTCCTTCATTATTTTTTCAAATGAGTTTTCAATTTCTTGCTCTTCCTCTTCTCCTTCTGGTGGCCCTATGATTTGGTTGTTGGAATGTTTACAGTTGTCCCAGAGGTTCCTAAGCCTCTCCTCATTTTTATGAATTCTTGTTTCCTCATTCTGTTTCAGTTGGATGTTTATTTCTTCCTTTTGTTCCAAATCATTGATTTGAGTCCTGGTTTCCTTTCCTCCACTGTTGGTTCCCTGTATATTTTCCTTTATTTCACTTTGTATAGCCTTCATTTCTTCCATCATTTTGCCACTGAACACGGTCACTTCTATGGGCACTCTGATTACCAAATGTTTTGCACTCTGAATCTGATAGGTTAGCTATCTCTTCATTACTTAGTTCTTTTTTTTGGAGTTTAGATCAGTTCTTTCATTTGGGCCATGTTTCTTTGTCTTGGCATACCTGTTATATAGTAAGGGGCAGAGCCTTAGGTATTTGTCAGAGCAGGGCAATCCTCTTTGCTGCTGTTGTGGCATTTGTGGGAGAATTGTCCAAGAGGGAATAATGCCACTTGCCGGGCTCTGGTCCTACTTTCTATCACTTCCCACAATTGGATTATGCCCTTTCAGGTGCTGATTCCCAGATGAGTGGGTTTGTGTATGTTCTAGGACCCCATGGATCTCTCCAACAGACTCTTCTGTGAGACTGGGAGTTTCTCCTGCCACCACAACACTCACAGATTTTTATAGCCAGAGGTTTTGAGGCTTTGTTTCCTCATGCTGGAACCCTGGGTATCATGGTCTGTCTCATTCCCCAGTTGTCCCTCCCAGCTTATCCACAGGTGAATGTGCGACTACCTGGTCTGTCAGACCCTGCCTCACCACGTGGTCCACCACCTTGCAGTGCAACCTCTGCACCCAGCTGCCCCTCTCCACCTCTCCTACTAGTTTGGATGAATGTTTCTTTATCTCCTTGGTTGGAGTTCCAAGCAGTTTGATTTTCTGGCAGTTCTGATTGGTTTTTGTTTTTAAGTTGGTTGTTATCCTTCTTTTGGTTGTGCAAGGAAGTGAAGCATTTTAATCTATGCCTCCATCTTGGCCAGAAATCCCCATGAATTTTTGTAAATGCTTCCCTTTCCTGCCCCATTCTTCCTATCAGTAATTGATGAACATCACAAATAAACTATGTACACAGGAATCTTTGATATGGGGTATAGTTCAGAGGGAAACCCAAATTAAGACAAATAGCATACATGAAGAATACAGATATTAACATGTAGTCTAGCTAAGAGAGTCCAAGGAAGTCAGTACGATATTCTGCAGTGTTGGGAACTGTCCTGCCTGGTTTCAGAAGCTGCAGCTCCCCATGGCTAAGGCTAAGTAAAAAGACCTTGGGACCATAAGCCACTAAGGAGAAAAAACTTATCCTCCCAGCAGGGGCACAGCCTCTGCCCCCTTTACTTCACCCTGCTTGGCACCTGGGGGATGGCTGGAAATCAATGACAGGTAAGATTCCTCAAGGGAGGGACAACCTAAGACAGGCACAATAGCAAAGCGGCCATCAGTGAAGGACTTCGGGGACTATAGAAAAAGGAGTGACAGACCCTGAACCCTCAGTTTTGTCAGAGCCTGAGTCCTCATTCTAAATGTAAAAGGTCTCCTAATCTCTTGGCTGCCTTCATCTCCCACCTGATTCAAGCCTGAAACAATGCTGGAGGGTGGTGTAGCCCTGTGCCAGAAAGGGTGGTTTCCGGGGGGGCGGGGGTGGTGGTCAGGGTTGGGGATGATCAGGGCAAAGAAAGAATTCATAAAACCCTGTGCAATCTGCTTTGCTAAGACTATCCTCAATTTAAATGTTAAGGGTCCAAGAATAAGATAAGTTTGTTTCCCAAAGTTTTATGGCCCTTTGACATCACTCTATCTATCTGACCCTGACTCAAAATAAGCCCTTATAGTTCTTTGAATGTTGTCTATTGTTTGATCATTACTACCTGACAATGATTGATGAGCTTTAGTTATACACCCTGTATTCCTTTGCAAATTAAACCCAATAAAAGCCCATGGAGGAACAGGCTCAAGGTCTTTCTCCTCTGAAAGACAGGTCAGCCTTTTATCCCCAAGCAGATTATGTCTTGGTAGACTTATTCTCATCTGTGATGACAAAGATTTGTCAAACAAAGCTCCCCCACACTGCAGGCTGTCAAAATGTGCAGTTCTAAATAAAATTTTCATTAACTTCCATGTAGTATAATTTACTAAATTGTATACTCTGATATAAATAAGAAAACCAAGTATATACATCCTTTACATGCAGTTTTTAACATTAGATATGTGTGATTCACTGCAGCAATAAGCATTGCAGAAATAAGGAAAGCAGTGATTGGGTCATGGGCAATATGTTTTTAATGAGAGAACTGTTCCTGGCACAAAATATTTCTCAAGCATGATTTCAAATGTGATAACGCTCCAAAAAAAAAAAAAAAAAGTGCAAAATAAAATACTCTGATAGTCCTATTTTCTTAGCAACAAGTATGTCAGTTAAGAATCCTAACATTAATTAGCACCCTCATCAAGCATTCAAAACAAGAAGATGAAAGGAAAAACTCTAAATCAGCATTTTAAAATGAAAAGATTTATAAACAGCTAAGTTGTCTTTGAAAAACATTTTGGAAACCATATTTCTCAGTGATAATCTAAGAATAGTTTTACACATGTTTTTATAAAATATTAGAACATTTACTTTAAATGTTTAAGAAAAATTTTATTTAGGTAGCTAGTTTATTTTTTATTCCATACAATTAATGTTTTATCTTTCATTTTGCATACTACCATTACTTATATTTTACCGTTTTATGCAACTCAAATGCAATTGTGTTTCATCAGAAGATGTAACAGAGTCACAGTTTTAAGGCCAGCATCTCAAACAACACAATTTAGTTCCATTAGCCAACTTGTTCAACTATTTTGTCTCAACATAGTCAATAATGAAAAATGCTTTAATTCCTTTCCTCATTGAATTACAAAATTTTCTATTCTTAATATTAGTGTTAGGTGAAAATAAGATATATTTAGAGGCATCTTTAAAAAATGAAGTTTATATATGGATAATAGTAATGCATACATACAACTAAAAATGAAAGTACCTCATTATAGAAGAAATAGCTCTTTTAAAAGTTGAAGAAATGCAGCATATCTATACAGATGAAAAATAGAGCTATAAAGCAATTCGTGCAATACTAAGGAATACATAAGCTTCTAAAAACTTTGGAAGGTCTTTAGCATTAGTACCTTCATGGATCCAGATCCTTATTTTATATCAGATATCCTGCTCTTACTCATCCCTAAAATATTAGAAACTACTGGCTTGTTAAGCAATATTTTTGTTCAAATTAACTCAACAGGGAAAATGCAGATGTTTGGAAAATAGAGAAAATAAAGGTAGACTGAAACAAGAGTTTTCTTGTGTTCCATATCTGGGAAAGAAATTAGACCAGTAGACAATCCATCTTTCTTCTAAATTTTAAATCCCCAGATTTTTATTTTTTTCCCTTTTGATAAACACTCCTTCTGTCATTTTCCCCACAAATTTGCCATCTTATCTTTCTGTATGTTCACTGACAAATTTCTACAAAGTAGTAAACCTAGACTCAGTTTATTGCTCCTTCCAATTTCTATGGAAATCCTTTTATGGTAGTTTCTAAACTATTATCAGTTAATACTTTTATCTACATGTAAGAGAAGATCAACTCAAATGTTACAGTATAAAATAAAAAGTACTGGTTCATGGAACTAAGAAGTTGAGCTATAGGTCAGCCTTTAGACATTATCAGACACAGGCTTTCAAACAATGTCACTAAAAAATCTATCATTGTCTTGGCTTTGCATTTCATCATTCACTGTGGACCGCAAGTGGGTGGGAGGTTGGTTCCCCAAAGAAGAATTATGATAGTTATCAAAAAAGGTAAGGGAAAACACTCAGTCATTTATTAATAAGCCTTTTTATTTTAGAAGTCACCAACATTTGGCCTACTCTAATAGCTGTCTCTCTGGCTTTTCCTTCTCTCCTCATACTCAACATTAGATAAGGAGGTCTTTCCTGACATCCAGGATACTACTCAATTCTGGAATTCCACTCTTATTTCTCTCACTGATCACTTTAGGTTCTTCAGTGGTCTTCCCTTGACCTAGTCTTTAAGTGCAGACATTTCTCTCAGTTCAGTCTTCGGCTTTTTTCCCCTCCCTTGAATTCATGCTGAGCAGCCTCACTTCTACATAGGCTTCTGCTATCACCTCTATGTAGAAGACTCTCAAGTCTACATGTCAAGATGTAAGTTTCCTCCTCTTATGGACTAAATTGTGTCTCTCCTACAATTCACACACTGAAGCCCTGACCCCCTAATGACACAGTATTTGAAGATGAGGCCTCTGGAAGTTAATCAGGTTTAGATGAGGTCATGAGGTTGGAGCCCTCAGGTTGGGATTAGTGCTCTTATAAGAAGAGACACCAGTGAACTTGCTTCCCCTCTCTTTCTCCCCCATGTAAGGACACAGAGAGAAGGTGAATGTCTATACGACAAAAGAATTACCTCCCTGGGGAACCAAACTGGTTGGCACCTTAGATCTTAGATCTATACCTGTGAGAGAAAAATTGCTGTTATTTAAACCAGTTAGTCTATGGTATTTGTTATAGCAATCTGAGCAGACAAAGACACTGCCCAACTCCAAATCTTCACTTCCCATCGTATGTCTTCCTGTTGAATATCTTCTACACAATTGTCATACTATTTTTACCACAAAGTTAGCAGTACCAAAGTAGTTGCTATCTTCCCTCAACAAACTAAGGCCCACAGACCTAATCTGGCCAAGAAAGGTTTTGAAAATATACTTTATTCATTTATGGCTGCTTTAATACTACAAGAGCAGAGTTAAATAGTTGTGAGAAAGACCATATGGCCTACAAAGCTTAAATTACTTAGTATCTGGCCCTTTATTGAAAAATATTTCTGACCTTCACCTAGAACAATAATTGTTATTTTTATCTATATATTAGAATTATTGGGAGCTTTTAATAATCCCATGACCTAACCAGTTAAAGCAAAATCACTGGAAGTTCATTTCAGGCATCAGTATTTTTAAAAGCTTCTCAGATGACCCATTGTGCAGCAGGATGAAGATTCACTGCTACAGAACCAGTTTCTGATCCTGAATTCCAAATCTTGGGCATTAGTGTCACTCAAGGCAAAATTATCATTGGTGCCTTTTTGCCTGTGTACTTAGATAATTCATCCAATATGCTGTTTTGTTCTAGTGTGTTCACATCAGAAAGTTTTCTTTATTTACTTATTCCTTTCTACTCATGCTCTAATTGTCTTTCAGAAATTACAATACTTCTTCATGAGTCTTTTTTTAATCTTGTTAATCCTACTGATGCTCCCTAGAGTTTTACTACTAAAATAAAGGCCTAATCACACTACTCACATACCAAAATGGATTTTTGACTTTGGATACCTTACTGAACTCTTTTCTGGAGTATTATAGTTTCATTTGGAGATAATTTTTATGACAATTATCACTTAAAATAGTGATAATTTTGTCTTTGTATACGTAAAGTATATGCTGTTGCATTGACTAAAATATCTATACAATGTTGAGTAATAACAAAATAGTAGGCATTTTGGTCTTGTCCCTACCTCCAGACAATACAATTATTTTCCAATGCTAATACAGATGTATTTTTTTTTTCTTGTGTCTTTTCAATGGGATTTTAGATGAGTTGTGCTCTATCTGCTATTTTGGTCTATTTCCACTTTTTTCAAGATAGTATTTGAGGAATGAATCAGATATAAGGTTTATATAATACTTCTTAACAACTTCTCAACCTCAACTACTTCCTTGGAAAGTAATCACTGAGACAAGAATAAGAAAACAAACATGAAATCTCAAGGGTTCCACTTGAAATAGAGATATGTTTTTGTCAATCAATAATATACTAAAAAGAAAAACTGAGTATTTGAAACATGCAGACTCAAGGTTTGACTCATAGTAAAAATGGCATGATTAAGTTATCTGTTTTCAAAAACTTTCCTGGAAAAAAAAAAAAGATAGGGCATAAACCATTTGTTTTACTGGAGAAAGTAGATTACCTAATGGAAAACTATGCACCAGTGAACAAGCAAACAATCCCTTGCTTCCTTATAGCCAATCCAATCCAGTGTGTGTATATTCCCAAATTTAGCCTGTTTACATAGTATAATCTTCTCTCAGATGTGAGTAAAAATTTGACCTCCACTGTTCACTATATATGTAACTCTAGGAAGTCATTAAACATTTTTGATCCTGTCAATCCTCATCTATAAAATAGAATTGATCAGTAATATCTGCCCAATTCAATTGCTTATAATATTAATAAAATCAAATAAGATGATGTATGTAGATATCTTCCATGTGTTGAAACATTCACTACAAATGTTACTCTTTTAATTAGAGCAAAAAGAAATAAAAAGAAATAAAATAAATTTCTCCCATGGAATGGGAAAAAGAACAACCTAGCCTTCAGGAAATCTGGATTTGAACTTAGCTAGGTCTTACTATTTCAGCAAATAGTTTCATCCCAAATGTACTTGCTCTGACCAAATCATATTAAGCACAGGGCTCCTAGTAGATATGAAAATGCTGTAGTTGAAAGTACTATAACATCTGTGGTATACTTGTTACATATTCCCAAAAAGAATATATGTTCTAAAAGTAAAATCAAGTTTGGTTCTAACCATTGGCAAAGACATTCTAAGTGAGCAACATTAAAACAACTCTGGTTTAGAAGGGAGACATGTACAAATAAAAGTCAAGAAAAAAATAGATTATGAGGATGGTGTCTGATTTAATCCAGGGCTACCTTCACAAACTGAAGAATCAGGGCAATTGGAAGCAGAAGAAATTTGATAGGAAGGAACCTTTGATTGTGTTAAGAAACACTCAGTCATCTGGGAGCAAAATCAGCAGGTAAATGGTCTACTTTAAGTGCAACATTTAGACATATAGGGTCAAGTAGAATGTGAACATGCCAGTTTTTTAAAAAAGATTTTATTTATTTATTTATTTATTTATTTATTTATTTATTTATTTATTTATTTAGTGAGAGAAAGGAAGGGAGGACGAAAGAGAGGGGGAGAAACATCAGTGTGTGGTTGCCTCTTACATGACCCCAACTGGGAACCTGGCCGGCAACCCAGGCATGTACCTTGACTGGGAATCAAGCCAGTGTCCCTTTGGTTTATAGTCTGGCACTCAGTCCACTGAGCCACACCAGCCAGGGCTATGTGCCAACTTTTTAATTAAAAAAAAAAAAAAAAAAAAAAAAAAAAACTCTATATTTGGTACTTTAAAAATGGTGGTTGCTAATCATACCGGTTAAATGAAATGATGTATAAAAAGAGTTGACAGCATTGTTTGAAACAGTAAACACTCAGTAAATGTTACTATGTTAGGTATTGTTAATGTTATCATCATAATCATCATTACTAACTTGTGTTTGAATGCTACAATACACCAGAGTGGAAAACATTTAAAACATGGAGTCAGGGTTAGCCATAAGATCTAATAATTGAACAAGACCTTTAAGAGTGACATACCAATTTATTTTTTTATTAATTTTTTATTTTTTATTTTAATTGTTCTCATACAGTTTTATGTCTTTTACTCCCACCCCAGCCCTCCCCACCTCCCTCCCATTTCCACCCCCCATAGTTTTTGTCCATGAGTCCTTTATACTTGTTCCTGTAAACCCTTTCCCTTTTCCCCTGAAATCCCCTCCCCTCTCCCCTCTGGTCACTGTCAGCCTGTTCCCAGTTTCAGTGTCTTTGATTATATTATGCTTGTTTGTTTCTTTTGTTGATTAGGTTCCTGTTAAAGGTGAGATCATATGGTATTTGGTATTTGTCTTTCACTGCCTGGCTTATTTCGTTTAGCATGATGCTCTCCAGTTCCATACTATCGAGGGAATTTAGATGTTGAGAGGTAAACACATGCATATACATAGAGAAGTGATTTCAGGGAACAGATGCAGTGATATATTTTGTTATGTTAAATATTTAATGTACAAAAACTTCAATGCCATTTAGAAACTTAGAAGTGAAAAGACTGTTTATAAAAACACATATGTAAAATCAAAAAGCATCTACTTATGAGTTTAAGAGAATTTTTTTCTTCCAAATTGTTCACTGCCAGTTTTCTTTAAACTTTACACCCATTTTTAAAAATTGAATTTATTGGGGTGACTCTGGTTAACAAAATTATACAAGTTTCGGGTGCATGATTCTACAACACATCTGTACTTATACTGTGTGTTCACCACCCCAAGTCGAGTCTTTGTCCATCACCATTTATCTCCCATACCCTCCTCTACCTTCCCCCACCCATGATCCCCTTGGAATTTTTTGTCCATGAATTCTTTCTTTCTCTCTTCTTCTTCTTTTTCTTTTCTTTTCTTTTCTTTCTTTCTTTTTTTTTTTTTTTTTTTTTGCTCAAGAACCCTCACCACCAACAACCTGACAGCTGTCACCATGCTCTCTGTCTATATTGTCTCTATTTTCCTTGTTAAGTTCATTTTGTTCATTAGATTCCACATATGAGTAAAATTACATGGTATTTTTCTTTCTCTGACTGGTTTATTTCACTTAGCATAATGCTCTTGAGGTCCATCAACACTGTCACAAATGGTAAGATTTCCTTCTTTCTTTCTTTTCCTTTTTTACAACTGAGTAGTATTTCATTCTATAAATGTTCCACAGCTTTTTATCTAATCTTCTATTGATGGACACTTGGGCTGATTCTAAATGTTGGCTATTGTAAATAATGCTGCAATGAACATAGGGTACATTATTGTTTTGAATTAGTGTTCTGAGATTCTTTGGATATATTCCCAGAGTGGAACTGCTGGATCATAAAGCAGTTCCATTTTTAATTTCTTAGGGTAACTCCTTACTGTTTTCCACAGTGGCTGTACCAATCTGCATTCCCACCATCAGTGCATGAGGGTTCCTTTTTCTCTACATCCTCACCAACAATTGTTGTTTGTTGTTTTATTGGTGATAGACATTCTGACGTGTGAAGTGATATCTCATTGTGGTTTTGATTTGCATTTCTCTGATGATTAGTGAGTTGAACATCTTTTGATATGTCTATTGGCCATCTGTATATTCTCTTTGGAGAAGTGTCTATTCATGTCTTTTGCCCAATTCTTAATTAAATTTTTGGTAATTAAATTATTTTGGTATTTTACAAGTTTTTTAAAAACTAAATTTTGGCTATTTACCCATTATGAGATGTATCCCTCATAAATCTGTTCTCCTATTCAGTAGGCTGTCTTTTCATTTTGTTGAGGTTTCCTTTGCTGTGCCAAATTTTTTTAGTTTTATGTAGCCTCATTTTTGTTTGTTTGTTTGTTTGTTTCCCTTGCTGAAGGAAATATATCAGAAAAAAATATTATTGAGAAAAATGTCAGAGATTTGACTGCCTATGTTGTCTTCTAGGATTTTTATGGTTTGGAGTCTAGCATTTAAGTCTGTAATTGATTTTGAGAGTATTCTTGAGTATAGTGTAAAAATGGTCTAATCTTAACAATTTTTGCATTTATCTGTCTAATATTTCAAGTACCATCTTGTTTAATAGACTATCTTTGTTCCATTGTATGCTTTTGCCTCCTTTGTCAAATATTAATTGACTATAAAGGCATGAGTTTATGGGATATCTATTCTGCCCCATTAATCTATATGTCTGTTTTCATGCCAGTACTATGCTGTTGCAATTACTATGGACTTTTGGTACAGTTTTATATCATGTAGCACGACTCCTCCAACTTTGCTCTTTTTTTTTTAAAGATTTCTGTGGCTATTGGTGGTCTTTTGTTGTTCGATATAAATTTTTGAAATCTTGTTCTAGATCTATGAAATACACCATTGGTACATTGATAGGAATTGCAATGAATCTATACATTGCTTTGGCTACCATGGACATGTTAATAATATTAATCCTTCCAATCTTTTAACATGTATGTGATTCCATTTATTTGTATCTTCTTCAGTTTATTTTCATTGTTTTATAATTTTCCCAGTATAAGTCTTTTACAACCTTGATTAAATTTATTTCTAGGTACAGTGTCTGGTAGAAGCAATGCCATTGAGTGTGGTTGGTAGTTTACATGAATGTCTTGCACAAGATGAATAGTAATTTGAACATTTCCCCTAGAATGTCATATGGTGTGCTTGAGTATGATATTGTTATGTTACAGAATTACATGCTTATGAGTTTGTAATAAAATTTTTTTATGTAATGAAAAAGGGGTATTATTTGTGCTGGACCCTGTATTCCATTCTTTTTGCAGAAATTCTGAATGGGATTGTTTTCTTGGTTTTCCTCCCTGATAGCTCATTATTAGTGCATAAAAAATGCAACTGATTTCTGGATATTTATTTTGTATTCTTTTACTTCACTGAATTCACTTATCAGTTCTAGTAGTTTTTTGTTGGAATCTTTTGGGTTCTCTATATACAATATCATGTCATCTGCAAACAATGACAGTTTTACTTTTTCCTTTCCAATATGGATGCTTTTTATTTATTTTTCTTCTTCTGGATGGTATGGCTAGGACTTCCAGTACTATGTTGAATAAGAATGGTGAAAGCAGATGCCCCCCATATTGTTCCTGATCTTAAGAGAAACACTTTTAGTTTTTGCCTTTTGAGTATGATGTTGGCTGTGGGTCTGTCACACATGGCCTTTATTACATCAAGGGTATTTTTTTAACATTTTATTTTTATTTATTTTTTAAAGGGTAAGGAGAGAGGGGGAGAAATATCAACATGTGATTGTTTCTCATGTACCCCCTATTGGGGAGCTGGACTGCAACCCAGGCATGTGCCCTGACTGGGAACTGAACCTGTGACCCTTTGGTTCTCAGGCTGGCACTCAATTCACTGAGCTACACCAGCCAGGGCTTTTTTTTTTTTTTTTTTTTTTTTACAAACTTTGCTGACAGTTTTTATCATATATCAACACTGGATTTTAGCAAATACTTTTTCTGTATGTATTGACATGATCATGTGGTTTTTATTTTTTACTCCCTGATTTTATTTATTTGGGTCCTCTCACTTTTTTTCTTGATGAATCTGTTAAAGGTTGTCAATCTTCCTTATCTTTTCAAAGAACCAGCTCTTGGTTTCATTGATCTTCTGTATTGTTTTTTAGACTAATTATATAATTTATACCCATTATATTATTTGATATGACATCATATGCAGAAACTTGGAAAAGACACTTTTCCCAGAAAACTACACATTTAGCATGTACTTTTTATTATTTGAAATATGTTATTCCTTTTTTAGGGGGATGTAAGAGCCATAAAGCTTCCCCTCTTTATGCCTTGAGGCACATTTTTCTACAATATGGATTCCTTCCTGACTAGTCCATTAAACCTTACCTCTGTTTTGCTAAATCTCAGGTCTTCTTCTCAGAGCACAGCATTCAAACTTATCATCACACTAGTTATTAGGATATTAATTCTTTTATTCACACATGTAATAAATATTCAATGTACACAACTTCTATGATTATTCTCAGAGTCTTAGAGCTGATACTGCCCTTTTCTGTGCTTTCTCAGCATTCTTTTTCTACATTTATCATCACAGTTATTGTCATCTTCTACAATTATCTCTTTGATTATCTGTCTCCTTTAACTAGAACTTCAAGGACAAGAATGACAATGATTTAGTCATCTTTGTTGCCCCAGGAAATAGCCATATACCTGAAACATGGAACATAACCACAGCTGTTTGCTAAATGAATGATGATCACAAAAATAAATTTTCCATTAGAAGATACTATAGATCATAACTTTCCATCCTTTAGGGCACCCATTTCTCTCTACTGATGGTTTTTATTTACATCTCTCATTACAAAACTTTAATTTTTTAGAGTGTGCTAAAAATGATTTATTGTGCATGCACACAGCAGCCACTAGAACATTTTATTACAAAGATATAATGTCTGCAAACTCTCCTTCATAAGTGATTTCCATAAAGTTATAATATCCATTTTATTTTGCAAAAAAACAAAAAAACATGCAAGCATATTCTGTTACCAAGCAATAAAAAAATCCATAAAGCTGTTATGTCTTATTCTTTTTCATATAACAGTCCTGGCTGCCACCAGGACTGAAAAAATGGGTTGTGGGGACATGGCATGGCAAAGTCCTCAAACAAAACTTTAGATTAAGCAGTGTGAAGAAATATGTGAAACAGAGCTAATTTGCAATGCACTCTGTGTAGATGCTCTCATTCTGAGATCATGTTCTAACCTCTCCACTCTTGTATTTAAGGTGAATCTACCAAAGAGGTACTGTGAAATTGCTGGGGTTAGGGAGTATGAAAAGATAATGGAGGAGAAAAGTTATATTCAGACCCAAATACCATTCTGAATGAATCATTGCCATTTTCATGTCCATTCCTAATCAAAGGCATATTAGATGCCCTCAGGAAATAAGACTTTCTATTTGAGTTGTAACTATTAATAACAGCTACCTTTTATTGAGTGCATATTATGTGCCAGATACTATTTTTAATGCTTTATGTGTATAAACTCATTGAATCCTCACAACAACCCTGGTTTAGACTCAAGGGACTGAAGCATAGAAATACCAGATTATGTGCCCAAGATCAGTCAGAAAGAAAGTGGTAGGTCCAGAATCTGAGTATCCATGAAAAGCCTAGAATTTCAGAAGAGTGAGTTAATACCAATAGCTTACGATGGTACACTTTTTCCTGGTTAAGCCATTGCATCTTAAGCCCCAAGAAAGGGGGGGAGGGGAAGGGGATGTTCAGAAGTTGACTCTTATTAGATATATGACATTCAAAAGTGTGTAAAATGGTGGGCTTTGTTCATTTATACTATGCTTGGCATCATAGCATAGTGGTTAACCACATGGGCTTTAAAATCAGAGAGATGTAGGTTTGAATATTGGCTCTGTTACTTTCTAGCTGTATCACCTTTGTGAAATTATTTAACCTATCAGAGCTTTACTGAATTTTTATAAGGTTTTGGCTAATGTGCATAAAGTTTTTCACAAGTTGGTTGGCAGAAAACAAAGATCCCAACAAATGATATGATGACAGGAACTGATGATTATTTATTGTTTCCATTAAACTGGTGGATTTTGAAAAAATGACAAGAACACTGTTAGCAGAGAGAGGACAGAGTATAATAGATGCCTCTAAAATACTAAGCAAGAGGTTCCATTAACTTATGGACTTTGGGTTCTTCTCTTATGTGATGTTTTGAGCCTCAGTGATGGTTCTGAAAATTATGTAATTCACATAATTCAGAAGCAAGGTTCTAAAAGACTAGTACAATCATGGAATGAACAATATGTAATGCACACATAAAGAGATTATTTATTCTTTATGGTGCTTGGTTGGGTGTCCATAGAACTGTCTTTTCCTAGTTCAAAATACAAAACCTTGAAAACTAGAGATAAATAAAAAAATGTAACTGAAAATGATAACAGACAGTCAAGGCATTGTCAGAATCTAGGAGGAATTTTCTCTACTTATTAGATCAATTGAACTAGAAGCTAAAGTACAACTTTGGCCCATATATGCCACAACTGCCTGAAAGTAAACAGAAAACTGCCTTTTCCTTGAGGAAATAGAAAGTATGCAATAACCAACATATTGAGCAACCATTAGTCTACAGGGGGTAGAAATTTCTTAGGGACAATTTCAAATTTATTTTTAAGAATCTCATAAGAAGTAATGGATCCTCTGTCTAGGAAAGGCATATATGCATGTGCACAAAATTGGGCTTAAAATTCCAAGGGGCCCATGGAACCACTGAAGCTCATCTAAAGACTTGTAGAGTTTCACAGATTTCAGCAAAAGAGCTAGGGTTTTCTCTGTAGGAACTCATTTTTGAGGAACCAAAATTAACCTACTCACAACCACTTTTCAACACTCATATACACGTGTGTTTACACACATGAGTGTGCACACACATACTTCATCTCTTATTACATACTGTCAATAAATGAAGCCCTAGAAGACAACTGGAAAAGCAGTGGGGAAAGATTAGCATCAGCACAAGCACTGGTGACCAGGAAATAGCAGCTTTCCTGGTGTTTCATGGAGGTAATTGTGCTTTTCAAGGATGTCATCAGTTCAAAGCCGCTGAAGGGCAGATAGGGTGAGCAGTGCTGTAGGAGACCCCATCTCCATTCAGCAGAACAGTCCCAGACAAATGCCTCTGAAACTGTCCCTTGGTCCTGTACTACTTACACCTATGTTGCCGTTGTTTCCTGTCCACGGGAATGAGACAAACTCTAGATTCCCAGTTTAACATGGCAGCTTGCATTCTATTTGTCTAGATGCTGAGAAAAATCATCTGTTCAGATCTTCTACAACTGAAAGGAAGGTAAATGTGCATAGTTCCTGATAAATTTCCAGTAGCTATAAAGCATCCTTTACATTATAAACTTAATGTGAAAGAATGAAGCTTAAAAGAAGACAATTACATTATAATCATATGAAAGTAATATAAGAATAAAAAATAAAAACAACCAAAGAGTTACCTCTTCCAAGAAAAAGAGTATAAGTAAGGTTCCTAAAATAGAATTGTTTTTGAATGGTGAGATTTAAAAATTGAAAAATTAGTATCAGTCAACTGAATTAAATTAGAAAGAAACGGAAAACCATGCAAACACTTATTAAATTTGACTGTTACAACTTTGTTATATGATTTTTATCTATTGAACATCCAAGTGACATTAACTATAAATGCTTATACATACAAAAAATTAAATAATACTACCACTGTCTACTTTAATGAAAATCACAATAATTATATAACTCAGATTAGAAGTCAAGGTACAATAAAGCAGTATAAAAATGTTACAATAGATTTCCGGCCAAGATGGAGGCATAGGTGGACACACTGTGCCTTCTCACACAACCAAAATTAAGGACAACAAATATTTAGAAACAAGAAAACAACTGGAACTGATAGAAAATTGAACTGTACAGAAGTCCGACAACCATTCATGCAGACTGGTAAGAGGGATGAAGTCGTGGCGGGAAAAAGTGGAGGTTGGCGCACCTGGGCACGCAGGCAGTTGCTAGCAGATCCCAGGCATACAGGCGGCAGATAGCAGACCCCAGGTGCCCAGGTGGCAGCTACCGGACCCCAGGCATGGGGTGGCAACAGGCAGACCCAATAAGACTCCACAAGGTGGCTGGCTGATGAGGTGGTCGCACATTCGAACACAGATAATCCAGGTGAGGGGGAAGCGGCAAAGGGACTGGAATCTGAGAGCGGAGCAAGCACCATTGTTCCCTCTCGGACCCTGCCCCCACATACAGAGTCATGACCTAGTGACTGGGCTGCCCCATCCTGGGGAAACACCTAAGGCTCCACCCCTCACTACATAACAGGGGCGACCAGACCAAAAAAAAAAAAAGAAAAAGAAAACAACAACAACAACAACAACAAAAACAGAAAAAAAAATGGCTCAAACGGGAGAACAGATCAAAGCTTCAGAGCCAATTCATCTAAGCGACCAAGAGATAGCCAACCTATCAGATGCACAGTTCAAAGCCCTGGTGATCAGGATGCTCACAGAACTAGTTGATTTTGGTTGCAAATTAGATGAACAAATGAATGTTACAATAAGTGAAATGAAGGAAAACACACAGGGAACCAATAGTGATGGGAGGAAAACTGGGACTCAAATCAATGGAGTGGACCACAAGGAAGAAACAACCAACCAAACAGAAAAGAAGAAAGAAACAAGAATTCAAAAAAATGAGGAGAGGCTTAGGAACCTCCAGGACATCTTTAAACGTCCCAACATCCGAATTATAGGGGTCCCAGAAGGGGAAGAAGAAGAGCAACAAGTGGAAAACTTATTGGAACAAATAATAAAGGAGAACTTCCCCAGTCTGGCAAAGGAAATAGACTACCAGGACGTCCAGGAAGCTCAGAGAGTCCCAAAGATGTTGGACCCAAGGAGGAACACACCAAGGCACATCGTAATTGCATTAGCCAAGATTCAAATGAAGGAGAGAATTCTAGAAGCAGCGAGGGATAAGGGGACAGTCACCTACAAAGGAGTTCCCATCAGACTGTCGCTGATTTCTCAAAATAGACCTTCCAGGCAAGAAGGGGCTGGAAAGAAGTATTCCAAGTCATGAAAGTCAAGGACTTACATCCAAGATTGCTCTATCCAGTGAAGCTGTCATTTAGAATGGAAGGGCAGATAAAGTGCTTCTCAGATAAGGTCAAGTTCAAGGAGTTCATCATCACCAAGCCCTTATTATATGAAAGGTTAAAGGGACTTATCTAAGAAGAAGAAGATAAAAAAATATGACAGTGAAAAGTCAGCAAACTCACAGATATTAACAACCACACCTAAAACAAAAGCAAACTAAGCAAACATCTAGAACAGGAGCAGAAACACAAAAATGGAGATCATATGGAGGGTTAGCAACAGGGGAGTGGGAGGAGGAGAGAGGGGGAAAAGGTACAGAAAACAAGTAGCATAGAGGGTGGGTAGAAAATAGACAGGGGGAGGGCAAGAATAGTGTGGGAAATGTAGAAGCTAAAGAACTTATGACACATGGACATGAACTAAAGGGGGATATGTGGGTGGGAGGGGGTGTGCAGGGTGGAGGGAAATGATGGGGGAGAAATAAGACAACTGTAATAGCATAATCAATAAAATATATATTAAAAATGTTACAATAATTTTCCTATGTTCTCCTCTAGGACTTTTATGGTATCAGAACTTAACATTTAAGTCTTTTACCCATCTTGAGTTTATTTTTGTGTATGGTATAAGTTGTTGGTTGAGTTTTATTTTTTTGCATGTAGCTGTCCAGATCTCCTAACACCATTTGTTGAGAAGGCTACTTTTATTCCATTTTATGCTTCTACCCCCTTTGTCAAATATTAATTGACCATAGAGATTTGGGTTTATTTCTGGGCTCTCTATACCATTCCATTGATCTATGTGTCTGTTCTTATGTCAGTACCAGACTGTTTTGATTACCGTGGCCTGTAATATAGTTTAATGTCAAGTATGGTGATCCCAGCTACTTTGTTCTTCTTTCTCATAAATGAACATGTATAAAGAACTCATGGACAAAGCCAAAGGGGGTAGGATTGAGGGTGGGAGGTGGGGGTAGGTCGGTGGGGGAAAGTGGTGGTGGAAAATGGAGACAACTATAGTTGAATATTAATAAAAATATATCAAAAAAGAAAAAAGTTACAATAATTTAAAAATAGAGAAAGGGAAGGTGACAGAGAGGGGGTAGAGAAATTATTGAGGAAGGAGAATTTACTTGTACTGATAGGAGAATCATGTAATAAAATTGCCATAAAGTTGTCCATATCATATGTAAATATATTTATACCATATATTTATATTTCTATATAACTTCCCTTTTGTAAAGTTGAAATAAGATGATTAAAATAATGATATTGAACTAAATCCTATCTCTTATTGTTTCATTGAATTTCCTTACTTCTGATTTAAAATTAGCAGCTTCCTTTGGACCTAATCCAAGGATAAGTGAATTAGATTAAAAACAAAAATAATAAAACTCTCAGTAAAATCACCGGTAAAGAAATGAAGTAAAATAAGCTAGATACTTTGTTGCTATGAAGAGTTTTAATTTGCTAAATAATTACATACAAATATTAGGTACCCTAAAGTTCATAATTTATGGTAGAAAGTTATGTGTCCATGAACTTCCCCCTCAAATAGTCCATTTTGCCCTTTTTGTGCCACAGTGGAGAGGGAAAATGTTGCTTTTCTATTTTAAAAAAATCATTAAAGAAAATTTAATACTATTATTATTTAACTACTTGTATATAGCCAAGTGACTCTAAAAGCCACGTATTAAAATATGTGTATTGCAACTTCAAATTAGGGAAGAACTAAATATACTAGAAAATTTTCTGTGACATTCTGAGCAAAGTTTGACTTAATTTATGAATAGTCATCTTAACCTTTGCATATAAGAATTCCAAAAGGCAAGAAAAAGAATGGGGGAAAAACTGGTTGATGCATCACTGAGTTCCTTGTTGTGGCCTCTTTTTAAAAATGCCAATATATTTCACTTTACAAAACCCTGAATTTTACTTCAATTCTGTGCTACTAATAATTAATTCATTTTGCTTACAGTGCAACGAGCTTCAAATCACGGTCTCCATTTCTAGGTAATAGATTCTGCCACAGGCAATATGCTGTGCCACAACCTCAATTACAACTTACAAAGGAGAAGACTGCACTTATTTTCTGCTGGGGCTGCTATTTTTGTCTTAAACAAAAATGCATATGGGTGATGGGGAGCACCGCTGCAGTAGAAGCTAGTGGGCCCCAAACAGATTGAGCATACGGAAAAATCCATTTTAACTCAGAGTTTAAGAATGAAAGATCCATTGACATTCAGCAGCTGATGAAAGATTAGTAATAAATTTTTTTCATTTATACTAGGGATACCAGTTATAGAAACAACTCTTAATATTATAATAAAAAGTGAAAAATTCCAACCAGGCAAAGTTTTGTCTAGATACCAATAAACTATAAACCAGTTACATGTTTTGAAATTATAAGGTATACAAAAAAAAAAAAAACACACACACACATGAGACAGAAATAGAGATACAGAGACAGAGAGACTGAGACACAGAGAGACACACCAGGTGATGTTCGTAACACAACTTTAAAACAATATCAGAGGGAATGACGATTATCTTGGTCATGATTATACATCTTATTAGAGGTATAACTGTTTTATATATAATCTTTTGATTTTTTAAATGTTATTATTACAATTTACATTTATAGTAATAGTCAGCACGTGTAATCAGTGAGTCCAATTAAAAGGTAAAATTGTGCATGCATGAATGTGCAAGCGCATGTACTCATGGTGTGTATTCAGGAAAGTGATGGTTTCTTAATTTCCTTCTGAAATTATATAGCAGAAAAGAATATTTAACAATGACTACAACATGACCCAGATTTTTAAGTCTTTCTGTAAAAAAAGTGTTTAACTATAAATGAGAAACTCAGTTACTGTAAAAATGTCTGTGTGTTAAAACCATATCCAACTCATTTTACTCTAATTTTACCTCAGAAGTCATTCACTAGTGAACTAGACTTCTCTCTTCTCTGGTCAGAAATAGTTTGCACAGTAATAGCAAGTGTCGATACGATTATATGAAATTAAAGGACCTGCTGCCTCAGGTTTCTTCTGTAGTGATGGCCCACAGTTCAGGGTATGTGACATCATGGTTGATGATGGGCTGAGATGCCCTTGTCAACCAGTCACAGACTCAGTAATTTGGTAGAGACATATATAATTAATTCTGCTTTGTCCCTGATGTTTCTAGAACTTAATTGTGTTGATGTCCTGGAAGTCATTGATATTGACCCACTGTGCCCTTGGTGGGTGAAATTTAAGAGGTGTTCCTAAGATTTTATCTTTTAGAAAGTGAAAGGGAAAACAATCAAAAAATAAAACTGGGAGCTGTAAATGGAAAGTACAGTCATGCTCTGTGTGAATCAATCATCTGCATTTTTGCTTCTGCTTGTTACTTTCTTATTTCACAGAATAGTAGAAATGTCTAGTTCAAATGACTGTAGATTATTAAGTTCAATCACCCGAAACCCACATATGAGGCCCCAGAAAGTCCAACTGACTTCATTAGGCCACACAGCTTGTGAGGCGGCCAGGACTGAGGCCAAGTCTCCTGGTGTCCGATCAAATCTTCTGTCCACTACACACTATGCTGACCCTAACTTCTAGCTTGTAGCACAAGGAAATAATGTCTTGCATAGAAATCAATTTTTTTTAAGAACAATGAGAGCAGGGAGTGAGGGTGGAAGGGAGAGAGGGAGGGAAAGAGAGAGAGAAGGCAGGAGAAGAGAACAAAAAGGAAGACAAGAAAGAGAAGGGGGAAAAGAAAAGAAAAAGGGAAAAAAAGAAAAGATTTCTGTCCTTTTTCAATAGTATGTGTGTAGGGGGATATGGGCCTTCAGCTGGGACATATCTAACTCGTCAGGTTGAACAGTTAAAACGTTGTATACGTGAGGGACTGAGGAGCCTCCTGGGAAAACCTGTCAGAGGCAAGCATCTGTAAACAGCCATGTACCCAAGGGAAGAGAGGTGGGAGTGGTTTGCCCAGGCAGGGAGAAATATATATAATCTATATTGTTTATAATCACCACATGTGGCAATAGTCAAAAGCAGATCAATTTTAGCCAATTTTCGTACACTTCCAAACTCTGTACAGACAAATAGCCCCGTTATTTTCAGCACCTGGAGTAGACTGATCTCACTGCTCCTGCAGCACCCCATCTGGCCCTGCTTTGGGCCCTGACCCGGGCAAGCCTCTGGCTGAAATAAGCTGCTGAGCTCTGGACCCTCATCCTCCAAGAGAACCTAAGAGACAGTGATGAGAGAGGCAGAGTCCCCCAGTTTGCCAGAAATCATTGGGTAGATCGGGCGCCTTGGTGTCAATGGTGCAGGTGGGGCTGCCAGGGACCAGGGACCAAGTGACTTGACTCAATGATGCATATTGAAAAGGGTCTAAGCAAGAGAAAAGAAAAAGAGCCAGCATATAGCAGCAGTCTGCAGTTGATTAAGTTTTTGGTGAGCACATGTGAAATTCCTCTGGGAACCCTAAATATGCTTAGTTTTTCTGATGGGAGATGTTTTAGAAATACGCCTTAGCAGATGGTCAATATGCAGTATAATTGCAGCTATTATAGTGTGAAAAACTTCCAGTTTGAGAATGTGTAAACAGACCACAGAAAGAGGCCTTTAAAAAATTATTTCTGGGGGTAAATAGTAATGTTACTATTTTTAATAATTTTATGAATATACAAAGTCTGCACCAACACTTTAACTACCAGAGATGGTAAGTAAACAAATGGCCTAATGTTTTAAGTCCGTAAGATGAGGCCTTGGGTTATGTCGCACAGACATAGAATTGCTTCGTAGGGAGAAAAACACCAGTCAGTGTACATCTCTCGCTGTAGAAGGGCACAGGAAAGGTGGTTTATCACACCATATCAGCAATCCTGGCTAACCTATTACAAAGCATGATCTCAACCAATTCTGAAAGACAAAAAGTATCTTAATCATTGAAAAGTGTGCCAACAGCTTCTTTATTTTTAAGTTAAACAGAGGTATGATTACATTTCCCTCATCTATTATTTTGAAGTTAGAACTTCAGAGGAATTAGAGAATTATGTGTTAAAAAATTCCCTTTGTATAAACAAAGAATAAAAAACCTCACATGTATGTTGTCAAACTAAATTAGGAGTGAAACGGAGGACTGTAATCTTATGCATTCACGTGCATTAACTATTATGGCAGATTTAATTAGTAAAATTAGTCAAATTCACCAGCCAAGCTGTGCTAATTCAAACCAGCACAACCTGTGTTTGTTGGCAGAGCACTACAATTAAATAGGCTGAAATTATTTCAATTCAAGACAACTCTGAGTTACTAACTATGCCCATAGCTTTGACCGACCTTAAAATGAAGTTATAAGGGTATTCTGGCCTTCAAAGAGAAAGAAGTAGGTAAGTTTCCTAAAGTACTCTACAGTAAACACTTTCATTGCATTCTGAAATGACTTATTTTAATTAATCTAGAAAATCCTCTAGTTGGTTGAATTTTGAGGGAAAATTCCCCAGTGGAACACTTACATAGAAGAGGAGACCTTCCAGTGACTATTAAATTGCATTGGGCAACCTAACCTCATCAGATACATCATATTGGAACAGTCAGGTTATGAAATGCATTGTTTTCTAGGTAAAATGGTGGAAAAAACCTTAGGTGATGCTATTTCCATCTAAAATCTAGGGAAATTAATTCCATCTAAAACTCCATCTATACTCATCAAAAAGTTTCAATAAGAATTTCTTTGGGCTTCCGGCCAAGATGGAGGCTTAGGCGGACACACTGTGCCTCCTCTCACAACCAAAATTAAGGACAACAAATATTTAGAATCAAGAAAACAACCAGAACTAGTAGAAAATTGAACTGTATGGAAGTCCAACAACCATTCATCCAGACCAGTAAGAGGGGCGGAATCGCGACAGGAAAAAGTGGAGGTGCAGACCTGGAACGCAAGCAGCAGCGGCTGGCAGTTCCCAGGTGCACAGGTGGCAGCTGGCAGACCCCAGGCACAGGGGGGCAACAGTGCAGACCCACTGAGGCCACACAAGGAGGCTGGCTGACCAGGTGGTGCCATATTCATGCACGCAGACGGTCCAGGCAAAGGGGAAGTGGCAGAAGGGACTGAATCCAGGGGAGAGTGGAGCAGGTGCCATTGTTCCCTCTCAGATCCCGTCCCTACCTATAGCGTCCCAACTCAGCAACTGGGCTACCCCGTCCTGGGGAACACCTAAGGCTCCACCCCTCACTACATAACAGCCGCAACCAACAGCCGAGACCAGACTAAAACCAAACCAAACCAAACCAAACAAAACAAAACAAAACAAAAAAACACCAAAAATGGCTCAAACCAGAGAACAAATCAAAGCCTCAGAGCCAATTCCTCTAAGCCGTGAAGAGATAGCCAACCTATCAGATGCACAGTTCAAAGCACTGGTCATCAGGATGCTCACGGAATTGGTTGATTTTGCTCACAAATTAGATGAAAAAAATGCAGGCTACAATATGTGAAATGAAGGAAGACCCATGGGGAACCAATAGAGATGGGAGGAAAACTGGGACCCAAATCAATGGAGTGGACCAGAAGGAAGAAACAAACAACCAAACAGAAAAGAAGGAAGAAACAAGAATTCAAAAAAATGAGGAGAGGCTTAGGAACCTCCGGGACATCGTTAAACGTCCCAACATCCGAATTATAGGGATCCCAGAAGGGGAAGAAGAAGAGCAACAAGTGGAAAACTTATTTGAACAAATAATAAAGGAGAACTTCCCCAATCTGGCAAAGGAAATAGACTACCAGGACGTCCAGGAAGCTCAGAGAGTCCCAAAGATGTTGGACCCAAGGAGGAACACACCAAGGCACATCGTAATTACATTAGCCAAGATTCAAATGAAGGAGAGAATTCCAGAAGCAGCGAGGGATAAGGAGACAGTCACCTACAAGGGAGTTCCCATCAGACTGTCAGCTGATTTCTCAAAAGAGACCTTCCAGGCAAGAAGGGGCTGGAAAGAAATATTTGAAGTCTTGAAAAGCAGGGACCTACATCCAAAATTGCTCTATCCAGCGAAGCTGTCATTTAGAATGGAAGGGCAGATAAAGTGCTTCTCAGATAAGGTCAAGTTCAAGTTCATCATCACCAAGCCCTTATTATAGGAAATGTTAAAGGGACTTATCTAAAAAAAAAGAAGATCAAAAATATGACAGTGAAAAGTCAGCAAACTCACAGATAGTAACAACCACACCTAAAACAAAAGCAAATGAAGCAAACATCTAGAACAGGAACAGAAACACAGAAATGGAGATCATATGGAGGGTTAGCAACAGGGGCGTGGGAAAAGGAGAGAGGGGGAAAAGGTACAGAGAATAAGTAGCATAGATAGTGTGTAGAAAATAGACAGGGGGAGGGCAAGAATAGTGTGGGAAATGTAGAAGCTAAAGAACTTATGACACATGGACATGAACTAAAGGGGGGGAATGTGGGTGGGAGAGGGTGTGCAGGGTGGAGGGGAGTGATGGGGGAGAAATGGGACAACTATAATAGCATAATCAATAAAATATATTAAAAAAGAATTTCTTTGGCATAAGGATATGTATTTACACTCTTTATATACTCTCTAAAATCTTTGAAATTTGGGGGCACCCATTTGAGTAGTTGAATTCTCTCTTTTAGACATAGAATCCTATTTGGAGTCAACACACGTAGTTTTGATGCTCTCTTTTAAAGTTTTATGCAATTTCCTTGACTTTTTGTACACGATGACTAATTTGTCTCATATGGAACAAGCAAACAATATTAATAAATAAATTAAGGCATTTTCCCTCCTACTTTTCATTACTAGCTGCCATTCAGTGACCTCAGCAAAGGTGGTCATGATAGAATGCCTATCTGAACTGTCAGCTTCACTAAGTACATTTGTAAAGCTTTCCATATTGTCATTTAATCTTTTATTTAGTCACAGAAGCATGAAGTCACCATTTTTTAAACTGCCAAGAGAAATTGGGGGAGAACAGTGTTGTCTTTCTTTAGCTCCCAGAAAAACACTGCAAGATAATAGGGAGACAAGAATATTTCTTCCATTAACCCCTTGACCCTTCAAGTTAATGGCTTTTTGTTGCAAATATATCAACAAACTGGGCCCCATACGGGATTCTAATCCAGGGAGTAAGGTCTCAGTAATTACATGGAACAGTGTCCTGGTGGCTCCATACTGTTACCTAATACATTCAATGTAAGGGCCAATCGGCCCTAGGAAATATAACTGCTATCTTTTCAGAGCAACTTTTAAAAACATATACAGAGACACTTAAATTATTATTTTAAATTTAAACACCCCAGAAGTGCTGCCATAACTTCTCTGCCTTTATCTAAAGACCTGACCCGATTGCATAATGAAGGTTACATTTTCATTGTCAATGCCAAACCTAAATTCTTCTACACTAAGATTAAAGTGAGCGACAAAAAAAAATGGAAACACAATTTTAACAATTTCCTAAAAGAAAATGCATTACAATTTGCATTAACTGTCCAATTGGTATGCTTTAACTACTACTTAAAAAGATGACAATAACAATCAAAATTACTATCATTTTACTTCCAGCCAGGATGGAGGCGTAGACAGACATGCTGTGCCTCCTCTCACAACCAAAATTAAGGACAACAAATATTTAAAAACAAGAAAACAAACAGAACTGATAGAAAATTGAACTGTATGGAAGTCCAACAACCATTCATCCAGACCGGTAAGAGGGGCGGAGTCACGGCAGGAAAAAGTGGAGGTGCGGACCCAGGAACGCAAGCAGCAGCGGTCGGCAGTTCCCAGGTGCACAGGTGGCAGCTGGCAGACCCCGGGCACAGGGGGGCAACTGTGCAGACCCACTGAGGCCACACAAGGAGGCTGGCTGACCAGGTGGTGCCATATTCATGCACGCAGACGGTCCAGGCAAAAGGGAAGTGGCGGAAGGGACTGAATCCAGGAGAGAGCGGAGGAGGCACCATTTTTCCCTCTCAGTCCCTGCCCCCACATACAGCGTCACAACCTAGTGACTGCCTGCCCTTCACTGGGGAGCTCATGAGGCTCCACCCCTCACTACGTAACAGAATGAGAGCGCATGCAGATAATCCAGGGGAAGGGGAAGCGGAGGAAGGGACCGGAGTCCAGGAGAGAGCGGAGCAGGCGCCATTCTTCCCTCTCAGTCCCCGCCCCCACCTAAAGCATCACAACCCAGTGACTGGGCTGCCCCGCCCTGAGGAACACCTAAGGCTCCATTCCTCATACGTAATAGCCGCGACCAGACTAAAACCAAACCAAAACAAAACAAACAAAAAAAAAAATGCACCAAAAATGGCTCAAACCGGAGAAGAAATGAAAGCCCCAGAATCAATTCCTCTAAGCCGTGAAGAGATAGCCAACCTATCAGATGCACAGTTCAAAGCACTGGTCATCAGGATGCTCACGGAATTGGTTGATTTTGCTCACAAATTAGATGAAAAAAATGCAGGCTACAATATGTGAAATGAAGGAAGACCCATGGGGAACCAATAGAGATGGGAG
The DNA here is from genome assembly GCA_039655065.1 of Glossophaga mutica. Taxonomy (NCBI): domain Eukaryota; kingdom Metazoa; phylum Chordata; class Mammalia; order Chiroptera; family Phyllostomidae; genus Glossophaga; species Glossophaga mutica. The sequence goes on from CM077312.1 coordinate 73,299,237, forward strand.
GAAAACTGGGACCCAAATCAATGGAGTGGACCAGAAGGAAGAAACAAACAACCAAACAGAAAAGAAGGAAGAAACAAGAATTCAAAAAAATGAGGAGAGGCTTAGGAACCTCCGGGACATCGTTAAACGTCCCAACATCCGAATTATAGGGGTCCCAGAAGGGGAAGAAGAAGAGCAACAAGTGGAAAACTTATTGGAACAAATAATAAAGGAGAACTTCCCCAGTTTGGCAAAGGAAATAGACTACCAGGACGTCCAGGAAGCTCAGAGAGTCCCAAAGATGTTGGACCCAAGGAGGAACACACCAAGGCACATCGTAATTGCATTAGCCAAGATTCAAATGAAGGAGAGAATTCTAGAAGCAGCGAGGGATAAGGGGACAGTCACCTACAAAGGAGTTCCCATCAGACTGTCGGCTGATTTCTCAAAAGAGACCTTCCAGGCAAGAAGGGGCTGGAAAGAAATATTTGAAGTCTTGAAAAGCAGGGACCTACATCCAAAATTGCTCTATCCAGCGAAGCTGTCATTTAGAATGGAAGGGCAGATAAAGTGCTTCTCAGATAAGGTCAAGTTCAAGGAGTTCATCATCACCAAGCCCTTATTATAAGAAATGTTAAAGGGACTTATCTAAAAAAAATAAGATCAAAAATATTCTATGCAGCAGAAAGAAAGAAGGAGCTCATACCCTTTGCAACTGCATGGATGGAACTTGAGAGCATCATGTTAAGCAAAGTAAGCCAGGCAGTGAAAGACAAATACCATATGATCTCACCTTTAACAGGAAGCTAATCAACAAAACAAACAAGCATAATATAACCAAAGACACAGAAATTGAGAACAGGCTGAAAGTCACTAGAGGGGAAAGGGGAGGGAATTTCAAGGGAAAAGGGGAAGGAACAAGTATAAAGGACACATGGACAAAAACTATGGGGGGGGGGTGGAAATGGGAGGGAGGAGGGGACGGCTAGGGTGGTGGGTTTGGGTGAGAATAAAAGACAGAAAACTGTACAAGATCAACAATTAAAATAAAAAATTAAAAAAAAATACGACAGTGAAAAGACAGCAAACTCACAGCTACTAAGAACCACACCTAAAACAAAAGCAAACTAAGCAAACATCAAGAACAGAAACAGAACCACAGAAATGGACATCATATGGACGGTTAGCAACAGGGGAGTGGGAGGAGAAGAGAGGGGGAAAAGGTACAGAGAATAAGTAGCATAGAGGGTGGGTAGAAAATAGACAGGGGGAGGGCAAGAATAGTGTGGGAAATGTAGAAGCTAAAGAACTTATGACACATGGACATGAACTAAAGGGGGGGAATGTGGGTGGGAGAGGTTGTGCAGGGTGGAGGGAAATGATGGGGGAGAAATGGGACAACTGTAATAGCATAATCAATAATATATATTTTAAAAAATTACTATCATTTCTTATTATTTTTATAATAAGATTGTACTGGGATTTCCCACATTAAAGTGTTAATAAGTAAGGGCTTCATCAAGTTGATTTGGGATGAAAAAAAAAAAAGGACAATTGCTTTAAAATCAAAATCTTATTAAAAGTGTGCTTCTACAATTGAAAAATCTTTAGGGGATAAAAAATATTAAATTATTATATTTTCCTAATTGTAAAAGCACTTGTTCTCTAATAATTTCTTTTAGGTAAATTTTTAAAAGAGTAAATATTATGTTAGGAAACATGTTGAAAAATTTAATACATGGTGTTAAATTAACCTTTTCTACTCTAGATAATCTGTTCCAGTGTACATGTTATTACATTTTTTAGTAATAAAAAATCTGAGAATAATTGTTTTTAGCAGAATAATTTAACTCAAATTAAAATTAAAAACTAATTTGGAGTAAAAATCAGTAGACTTGGGAGATATAGGTACTATTATTAGCAGATATAGGTACCATTATTTCTAAGTTATTAAAACATATGGTTCAGTAATATATTTTTTCATTTATGTGACTATAACTACACATCAAACTAAATCAAATGTTTTACAAAATTAATAGAATTTATCGGAAAGACACTAAATTTACTTCCTAAAATGGTAAATTGCACTTGGATTATCATCAATTAATATTTATTATATTCCCATAATGTGGTAGGTAACAATGAAATATGAGTAGTAGCTATTATTAAACTAGCGTCACTATTAAGGTTTGACCTATAAATTAAAATCTAGTTATGAGATAAAAAAATCTCTGTGCTCAATTGTGTGATTACCAGTTATCCATGTGATACAAATGATAAATATCACTTTTTACAAGAGACTTCAGATACAAATAGAAAAACAGTGACCTCCTGAAATCAGATTAGTATTGCGAAATATCAAGACAAATCTCAGTTGATGAAATGTAGAAAAATTGAAACCTGAAGAACATGAGGAAAAATATTAAACTTCCTTTCAGTGTATTTATAGTAAAGTTTACCCTAAATCTGTACCTAAGTCACTGTTTCCAATTTCATTTTATGCTAATTTCATTTAAAGTAAATGAAATAAGCTTTACAAGTGAGTTTTGAAGCTACTGTTAGTTACTGATGTTAGTTATTACACTTACGGACAGTAACATTAGTAAATGCTGTCGAATGTATTTGAAAATAATTACTTTTCCACAGTCCCATCCACACAGTTTCCAGAGTCCCATACCCAGTCTTGCACAATTACTTATACATCAATCTATATATAGTACGTTAATAGAAAATCAACTTTAATCTTAAAATCTACTGACTTTTATATACAAGGACGGTCCTACTCAGTAGGATATGAACTTTAAGTTGTTTTTCCAATTCTTATGATAAAATGTACTGAATCAACCTTATACTTTTATGCAATTTTCTCAAAACCATTCATTCATTCATTTATTCACCAATAAATACCTACTGAGTGCTCTTACGCTATTGGCACTAAATGTTGGGGACATTAGGTGAACAAAAATAGGCATAATCCAAGTCCTCATAGAATTTATAGTCTAGCCCACAGATGGCAAACACAAGGCCCGCTGGCCCTCCACCTTGTTTTATCTGGCCCAACACATTTTTTTTATCCAGTGGCAGCACCAGAGCTCTCGCTTAACTATTAAAGAGTAGTTACATTTTTACAGTCCTAAAGTTACATTCAGCCCTTTGAAGGCAACTGTGAGGCTGATATGGCCCCCAGTGAAAATGAGTTTGACACCCCTGGAGAGTTAGAAATCAATATTAATCAAATGTCCTTCATAGTACTTATCACATAGATAAAAATCTATAGCTATGGTAAGTGCTGTGAAGGAAAGGTGGTCAGTGATACAAGGGCATGAGACTGAATCTAGGGTTTGGAGAAAGACTTCATGAAGAAGTGCCACTTGAGTAGAAATCATAAGCACAAGCAAGCATTAACTAGGTGAGAAAGAAGTAGGGAAAAAGAATTGTCAGTAAAGGGAACAGCAAACAAAAAGAAAGGAAGAAGAGGAGAGTTGTGAGGAGCGGAGAGCTAGTGGGTGAGGCAGGAGATAACTACAGGGCCAGATCATGCAAGCTTGGTAGACTGGGTTAAGGATTTTGTTCATTATCCCAAAGACAACTGGCAGGTGATTGAGGAGTTTTAAGCAGAGAAATGACATGCTTCGAGTTGGCTTTTGCAAACAGCACTCTACCTGTGGTCTGGAAAATGGGTTGAAATAAATGAATGGAGATCATTTAGAAGGACATTGTAATAGTCTAAGTAAGCAGTGACAGTAGTTTGAACTGGGAAGGTAATAGGATGGTGATATAGACAGAAGTAGAAGCAAGAGCAAGATATTTAAAAGGCAAAATAGGTCATGGTGATGGATTAGCCATAGTAGTGAGAAAGAGTGAGGGATCAAGGTTTTGGCGTGACATTCTTGATAATACCATGTACTATAATAAAGAACAATGCAAGAGGAGACTTAAACGGAAAAATCATGAGTTTGTTCAGACATCTTGGATCTGAGAAATCTAAGAAAAGATTTCAAAAAAATCATACCTATAAAGAACTTGAGACAAATTTGTAAGGCCATCAGCCGATGTTTGTTAGGATAAGGCAACAATAGAATGTCCTTTAAAAAATTAAATCTGGATTCAAAGCTAACAAAAGTTTACAAATGAAGCAAAGCTTTTATATACACATACACACACAAAAGCATATTGAAAATAAGTGCACAGCGCAGGGCTCCTTGTGGTAAAGCAAAAGTATGCATTTAAGAATATAAAGGGTACATTTCTGCACTTCTGAATAAGCATTCTCAGCATGCAAGAGGATGACAATGAATTTTTCCACTAAAAATAAAATAAATAAATAAAAGTAGGACACAGTTAAGGAAAGACAAGTGTTATATTCATATAAATTAAAATAATAGTAGGCAAATTCAGCTTACCCTCCAATAAAGAAGTAATTAAATAACACTTATGTACATTAGATTTTCTGCTACAGGCTAACCCTGAACAAATAAACTTCATTTCACTTTTCAGTTCAAGTAATTTATACAGATATCCCTCAACTTATTATGAGTTATATTATAATAAACCCATTCTAAGTTGAAAATATCATCTGTCAAAAATGCACTTAATACAACTGACATACCAAGCAATATAACTTAGTCTAGCCCACTTTAAACACGCTCAGAACTTTTATATTAGCCCACAACTGGGCAAAGTCATCACATTGCCATTGCCCTGCATCAGAAGACAATATCACACTGTGTATTGCTAGTCCAGAAAAGATCAAAATTCAAAATTCAAAGTATTGTTTCTACTGAATCATATCACTTTTTACACCATCCTAAAGCCAAAAATTCATAAATTAAACCATCATTAAGTCAGTGACCACTTGTACTAACATTGAATAAGGATTAAATTAGTCATACAAAAAAACATTACTCTGACATTCTTAAAAAAAAGTGGTTAGTCAGATGTATCAACTCTTATCTCTCCTACATTGATTACCACTAGTTTTCACAGCCTGGTTGCACTAAAACAATTCTCGGTCACCATTTTTGGTGAGTGCCCTACAGAGAAAAAGCCTAAAAGATTAAACAGGAGGATAGCATTTTTGTTACCACTCTGGATCAATTTCCAGTCATAGATTCCAATCACAAAGGAGGCAGAAAATCTTTCAGAACCACTTACATCAAATATTGTCCAATAAAAGAAAATAAGTCAGCAGGCAATTCTTCTGCAGACATGACAAAAAATTGTGGTGATTATTATTCCTTCCTGTCAACCACTTGAGGCTTATAAAAACCTGAATATAAAGACAGGTTTATAAAACTTCACATAATATGAAACTGTTCACATCAAGGTCAATGTAAACTTCTACATGGCCAAATAAACGGACCCCTCTTTCTCATCTACTTGAACTTCTCTACATTTGGCTTCTGCAAGAAATACTCAGCTCCTTCATTCATACAACATTCTTCTCTCTTGGACTTCATAGGGCTCAAGTGCTTCTTTTCTTATTACCTCTCAGGCCACCTTCATTTGTTCCTCTTACTATCCCAGTCTTTGGAAGCTGGAAGTTCTCTTTACTCATACATAATCTCCCTACATAACAACCTCCAGGAACATGGTTTTACATTCCACATGACGATTTCAAAAACATAAACAACAACAAAAAAATAAGCTACTAATTTCTCATTGTCCTTCACTTCTGCTGTAATTTCCAAACTTGGATATTCAACTGCTTGTTTGATATCTAGTCTGAATACCCTCTAATTGTTTCAAACATCCTATGGGTCTAAAGTGGAATTTAATTTTTTTCTTCTCTTACAAGTGTTCATTCTTCTCCAAGTTTCCACTGGATCCGTAATGACATCAACATCCACTCAGTGGCTTTATCCAATCCATAGGAAGCACTCTTGATTCTTCTCCCCACCGGCCTCCTGCACCAACACCTCATAGCCAATTTATCAGCTATTTCTTAGTGCCCACTTTCAAAGCACATATTAAATCATCATATTCATAATTTTTTTTTCTTCTTAATGAAATTTTTAATGATTGAATTTAACCTAAGAAGCTTTGGTCTTCCCCTTGCTTATACTCTCCAGTGTTAGAAACAACCTCTGTGCTCCAGGCTCTAGGCCCCACCTTTTCTACCTGGAAGGACACACCCCTCTGAGAGCTCCTTGTTTTGTTGTCAGCCAGCCACTCCTGGCCCTAACTCAGTGAGGCCAACATGGGAGAGAAAGTGATTAATCTTCCACTTCAAAAAGCATGGAGTTGGGAACTCGACTTGAGAAACATCATTTTCAGGGTGCATATACAGAGAAGGTCTTCACAGTAAAGCATTCATAGTTATTTCACAGAGAATAAGTATTCAGCCATTATCCTCATCATTATCATTACCATCAGCAGCAGCAGCAGCCTTTGTCTAGATTCTGGCTTTCTTCTCCTAGTCCCCTGTTTCTACTCTTACCTCTAGAACCCATCCTCCACAATTACCAAAGTGACCTCTAAAGCTACACATCAGTTTACATGACTTCCATGCTTAAAATACTGTATGGTTTCTCATTTTTGTTGAAATAAAATCCAAACTGCTTACTGTGCTCCTCTAAGTTCTTCATTGTCTGGCCCCTCCTACTCCTTCAAACTCACTGTATTCTTCTCACTGTCCTTTACCTATAGTGTTTTTTTAAATTGTTGTTCAAGTAAAGTTGACTCTATTTTCCTCCACCATACCCACCCCATCCTACCCATCCTTGTCTCCCACTCTTATACCTACACCCTTTGGCTTTGTCCATGTGTTCTTTATACATGTTCTTTGATGGCCCTTCTCCTATTTTCCCCCATAATCTCTCTCCTCCCACCCCTCTGGTTACTGTCAGTTTGTTCTTTATTTCAGTGTCTCTAGCTATATTTTGCTTGCTTGTTTGTTTTGTTGATTAGGTTCCACTTATAGGTGAGATCATATGGTATTTGTCTTTCACCACCTGGCTTATTTCACTTAGCATAATACTCTCTACTTCCATCCATGCTGTTGCAAAAAGTAGGAGCTCCTTCTTTCTTTCTGCTGTGTAGTATTCCATTGTGTAAATGTAGTTTTTTGAACCTCATTTACTGATGGGCACTTAGGTTGCTTCCAGCACTTGGCTATTGTAAATTGTGCTGCTATGAACATTGGAGTGCAGAGGTTCTTTTGAATTGTTCTTTCAGGATTCTTGGGGTACAATCCCAGAAGTAGAATTGCTGGGTCAAAAGGCAATTCCATTTTTAGTTTTCTGAGGAAATTCCATGCTGTTTTCCATAGCACCTACACCAGTCTGCATTTCCACCTACAGTGCACTAGGATTCCCTTTTCTCTACAACCTTGTCAACACTTGTTTGTTGCTTGTTTATGATGGCCATTTTCACTGGTGTGAAGTGGTATCTCATTGTGGTTTTAATTTGCATCTCTCTGATGGCTAGTGATACTGAGCATCCTTTCATATGTCTTTGGGCCCTCTGCATGTCCCCCTTGGAGCAGGTCCTTTGCCCGTTTTTTAATTGGGTGTTTGTCTTCCTGGAATGGAGTCATGTGAGTTCTTTATATATTTTGGAGAGCAAACCCTTGTCTGATGTATCATTTGCAAATATATTTTCACATACAGTTAGTTCCCTTTTCATTCTGTTGATTTTTTTCTTGACCTTAAGTCAAAAGTCCTCTATTGGAAGGTATTTTTGAATGGTGATGCACTATGCAAGAAAAGTCATGTTACCTTTTCTCAAAGAATCTTTTAACAGTCAAAGGAATTTTAAACCCCCAAATTTTAGTATATAACTACAGATATATACTTTCAATATTCATGTGAATTTGAGTCTCTTACAATGAACATGCCATATTGAAGTATAAACCAAAGACCAAGTGGGCCCTTACATCCAGTGAGGGCAGACTTTTATCCTGCAAATTAAGGTATGACATCACTCTGCTAATGCAGACCTGTGCTAGTCAGTCAACTCTTGTCTCTCAGTCATGACACCATCCATTTATTCCCCTGCTCTGTGATGCAAGAGCAGTGACTATAAAATCCATGTCCTTTTTATCAGTTGGCTTCCTTTAGGTTCTACCAATGGGGGCAGTATAAGGGAACTGGCAGGCAGGAGAGTGGGAGACCGGACCAGGTCCTTCCTTTTCAGTCTTCATTTCTATCAGTGGAGCCTGAGCCAAAGCTCTTTACAGCAGCAGCAGCAGCAGCAGCAGCAGCAGCAGCAGCAGCAGCAGCAGCAGCAACAACAGCAGTTGGCCTCAACTTCTATGTTTTGGTTCTCCCACTATGTTTAGATGTACCCTCATAGGTACCAGCTTGAAGAGGGCAGCTATACAGAGACCATCTTCCAGCCAGTGAGGTATCAGCACCAGCTGGGGACCACCCCTCCTCAGAGCTGCAGACCTGTTTTATGGGGTACTTTCTTTGAGTGCCTCTGACCTGTTAAATCTAACCTCTTTGATCTGTTTCCCTATTTTTAGATTGCTGCTAGCTCATGGTTCCTTTATTTGCCTTGCAGCCCTCTAGTAGCTGTATAATCAGTTCCCTATCTTAAGTTTTCTCAATCTAAATAACTACTGTGAATGCCCACTTCCCAACTAGACCCTAGATGACACTGGGCAAGATGATGAAGGTGGCCTGCAGTAAACTAAAAGGAGAAACTAACCAGGAAATATGCTGTGGAGGGTAAAATGAAGTATCAATGTATTTTATAAATATGTTGGAGGGTTTTTGAATATGAAGAATCTCATAAATTATATGAAAAATGTAAACTCCTGTATACTTTATTGTGTGTCTACCACCCTAAGCCAACTCTCCTTCCATCATCATTTATTCCCCCTTTACCCAGTCCTATAGAAGTGTACCTCTGAAACCTATATAATTTTATTAATCAATGTCACCCCAATAAATTCAATTAAAAAAAGAAAAAATGTAGAAGTATCTATTCAGGTCCATTGTCCATTTTTTAATTGGGTTGTTTGTTTTTTTGGTGTTGAGTTTTGTAAGAATTTTATAAATTTTGAATATTAACTCCTTATGAGATGTATTGGTGAATATGTTCTCCCATTCTGTGGGTTATCCTTTAATTTTGTTGATGATTTCCTTTGCTGTACAAAATCTTTTTAGTTTGATGTAGTCCCATTTGTTTATTTTTTCTTTGTTTTTTTATCTTTGTTTTATCTTTTATCTTTTTATTTTTTATCTTTGTTTCCCTTACCTGGGGAGATATATCCAAAAAAATTGTTACGAGCAATGTTTGAGATTTTGCTGCCTATGTTTTCTTCTAGGATTTTTATGGTTTCAGGTCTAACATTTAAGTCTTAGATCCATTTTGAATTTATTCTTGTGTGTGATATAAGAAGGTGGTCTAGTTTCATTTCTCTGCACATATCTGTCCAATTTTCCCAATGCTATTTGTTGAGTAAACTGTCTTTATCCCATTGTATGTGCTTGCTTCCTAATCAAATATTAATTAGCTATAAATGTGTGGATTTATTTCTGAGCTCTCTATTCCATTGATCTATGTGTTTGTTCTTATGCCAGTACTGTGCTGTTTTGTTTACTATGGCCTCGTAGTATAGTTTCATATTAGGTAGCGTGAGTCCTCCAACTTTGTTCTTCTTTTTCAGTATTGCTGTTGTTATGTGGAGCCTTCTGTGGTTCCATACAAATTTCTGAAATATTTGTTGTAGTCTGTGAAATATGTCATTGAAATCTTGATAGGAATTGTGGTGGAATCTATAGATTGCTTTGAGTAGTATGGACATTTTAATAATGTTAATTTTTCTGGTACATGAATGCTGTATGTGCTCCCACTTATTTGTATCTTCTTCAATTTCTTTTTCAGTGTCTTATAATTTTCTGGGTACAGGCCTTTGACATCCTTGGTTAGGTGACATCCTAGGTATTTGATTCTTATGGAAGCAATTATGAATAGGGTTATTTTCTAGATGGCCAATAGACATATGAAAAGATGTTCAATGTCACTAATCATCAGAGAAATGCAAATTTAAAACCACAAGGAGATACCATCTCACACCTGTCAGAATGGCTATGAATAAATCAACCATACAGCAAGTGCTGATGAGACTGTGGAGAAAGGAGAAAACTTTTGCCCTGTTGGTGGGAAGGCAGACTGGTGCAGCCACTGTGGAAAGCTGCATGGAGGTATCTCAAAAAATAAAAAATGGATCTGCCTTTGACCCAGTCATCCCACTTCTGGGAATATATCCAAAGGAACCCAAAACAAATTCAAAAGAACATAAGCAACCCTATGTTCATTGCAGCATATTTACAATTGCCAAGATATGAAAACAGCTCAAGTACCCATCAGTAGATGAGTGGATAAAACAACTATGGGACATTTACACAATGAAAATACTACTCGGTTATAGGAAAGAAGAAAATTTTACCCTTTGAGACAGTATGGGTGGAACTGGAGAATCATGCTGAGTGAAATAAGCCAGTCAAAAAAAGACAAATACCATATGATTTCACTCATATGTGGAATCTAATGAACAAACTGAATTAACAAGGAAAATGGGGACAGACTCATAGAGAACAGATGACAGCTAGTGGCAGGGGTGGTTAGGTCATGAAGAGATTGAGCAAAAGGGAAAAAGGACTCATGGACATGGAAAAATTTGATGTTTGTTTGGTGGAGGGAGGTGTAAGGGCACTAAATGGTAATGTAAAAAATACAATAAAGATTAAAAATAATAATAAAAAAGTATAGATTCCTTTGAGAACAAAAGCTGGGTCATATTAATAACTATTATTACGCTAAGAACTATTACTTATTCTGTCACTAAGGTCTTATTGTTGCAGTACAAGATATGTAAAATGTTTAATTTTCAATCCACACTATAATCAGTGCAATAAGTATTATTCCCACTTTACACACACACACACACCTGTGTAAGAGAATACAGAGGCCAAGGTCACACAGCAATAAGTAACTAAGTAAAAATTTCTTTTTTAAATTTTATTTTTAATGTATTTTATTGATTATGCTATTACAGTTGTCCCATTTTCCCCCTTTATTCCCCTCCAGCCTGCACACCCCCACCTACCTGTATTTCCCACCCTTTAGTTCATGTCCATGGGTCATACAAATAAGTTCTTTGGTTTCTACATTTCCTATATTATTCTTAACCTCCCCCTCTCTATTTTCTACCTATCATTTATATTACTTATCCCCTGTACTTTTCCCCATTCTTCTCTGACCCCTCCTTACTGAATATCCTCCATGCGACCTCCATTTCTGTGATTCTTTTCTTGTTCTGGTTGTTTTCTTTGTTTTTGTTTTGTTTTTAGGTTCAGTTGTTGATAGTTGTGAGTTTGTTGTCATTTTACTGTTCATACTTTTGACCTTTTTTTTCTTACATAAGTCCCTTTAACATTTCATATAATAAGGGCTTGGTGACGATGAACTCCTTTAACTTGACCTTACCTGGGAAGGACTTTATCTTCCCTTCCATTCTAAATAATAACCTTGCTGGATAGAGTAATCTTGGATGTAGGTCCTTGCCTTTCATGACTTAGAATACTTCTTTCCAGCCCCTTCTTGCCTGTAAGATTTCTTTTGAGAAATCAGCTGATAGTCTGATGGGAAAACCTTGTAGGTAACTGTCTTCTTTTCTCTTGTTGCTTTTAAGATTCTCTCCCTATCTTGAATCTTGGCTAATGTGATTACAATAAGCCTTGGTGTGTGCTTCCTTGGATCCAACTTCTTTAGGACTCTCTGAGCTTCCCAAACTCCCTGGAAATCTATTTCTTTCACCAGATTGTGGAAGTTCTCCTTCATTATTTTTTCAAATAAGTTTTCAATTTCTTGTTCTTCTCCTTCAGCACCCCTACGATTCAGATGTTGGAACGTTTAAAGTTGTTCCAGAGGTTCCTAAGCCTCTCCTCATTTTTTTGAATTCTTGTTTCTTCATTCTGTTCTGGTTGAATGTTTATTTCTTCCTTTTCATCCAAACTGTTGATTTGAGTCCCAGTTTCCTACCCTTCACTGTTGGTTCCCTGTACATTTTCCTTCATTTTGCTTTTCATAGCCTTCATTTTTTCCTCTATTTTGTGACCATACTCAACCAATTCTGTGAGTATCCTGATTACCAGTGTTTGAACTGTGCATCTGATAGGTTGGCTATGTCATTGCTACCTAGTTTTATTTTTTCTGGACCTTTGATCTGACCTTTCATTTGGATCTTTTCGTTTGTTTGTTTGTTTGTTTGTTTGTCTCTATATACCTGTTACTTAGTAAAGGGTGGAGCCTTACGTATTCACCAGGGCAGGGCAACCCACATGTCTGTGTTGTGGTACAGTCTGGATGAATGTTTCTTCTTTAACTCCTTGGTTGTCAGACTTCCATACAGTTCAATTTTTCTGGAAGTTTTTGTTGTTTTTTATGTTTAAATTTGTTGTTGTCCTTCTTTTTGTTGTGCAAGGAGGTACAGTGTGTCTACCTACACCTCCTACAGTTCTGTACCCACAAAACACCCTAACAAATAAGGGACCCATCTGCTGACTAGAACAATGGTGAAGGTGGGCGAAGAAACTGATTCAACTTGGTAAATGGAATTTCCAATATGGTGATAAATATAGGATGTCCATCTAACTGAAAGGATGGGAACACTACTGTTCAAGGTAACAGCCTGAGTTCTCTTTGGCTGTTGAGGTTCAGGTGCCCTGCCCCAATGATGCCACAGGGCTGAGATGTTAGTTCAGAAAATTCGCTTTATGTGTCTCACTCTTTGTTTTGATAGAAAAGCTTCATTTGTGAATAAGAGGGTTTTGGCAGATCACCAAATGATCATTCATACCCAGATAAACAGCTTTAATCTTTGAAAGCTATTCCTAACCACTATTCAGCTCCAAATAATGAATGCAATTAAAATCTTAAAGAACAGAAATAACCTGGCATTGGCACTGTGTAGGGGTACATTTATGATTGAGTAGGAGGGAGAAATGTATGTAGGGGAAAATAACATGTTCTATTTAAAATATGTGCGTGTACCCACAAATAATACAGAACCATTTAGTGCTAATCTAATATTCTTATGGATTATATGCATAAGAATAGAGGAAAACAGTGACTGCCATTACAAAATAAAATGTTCCGTAAGTTAAATCCTAAAGTAGGCAATATGTGATATGATACAAGCTTTATGATGGAAATTCCATGAAAAAAGTGTCATAAGAATATTAATTCTAAACATTATACAATTGTAGGATAAAGGGATATTCTTAATGTTGTGGGAAAAAATGTGTTTCCCTTGGGACTAGCAAAAGATTTTGCAAAATTTTAATATCAACAGAATAATATAAATTGATAGCCATTGAGATTTCAAATTATGCTAATGTCCCAGATCATTACTTAAGGATATTAAAAAATGTATAGTCATTTTGTTAGTTCCTTTCTACTCTGTATGAAGAAAACAAGGCACAAAAAAAGATCACATATCCTGTTCTTGCTGGTGTGGCTCAGTGGGTTGAATGTCAGCCTGTGAAGCAAGGAATCACTGGTTTGATTCGGAGTGAGGGCACATGCCTAGGTTGCAGACCAGGTTACCAGTAAAGGATGTGAGAGAGGCAACCACACATTGATATTTCTCTCCCTCTCTTTCTCCCTCCATTCCCTTCTATAAACAAACAAACAAACAAACAAACAAATAAATAAATCTTTTAAAAAAGAAAGAAAGAAAGATTACATATCCAGACAATATCAAAGCAAAACTAGGGGGAGCAACCAGTTCTTCTGACATCAGCATCTGTATTTCTTGCCCCTATTTGATTCTAGATCTTTGTTTTCTCAACTCCTCTGTAAAACTCGCATCTTTTGTAAGGGACCAAAGATGACGTACTCAGGAATGAATTCTCAAATTATGAAGGGCTAAATAAATGTAGGGATCATTACAGCACAGATATGATGCATTTCTTTAGTCTTGGAGTACACACAGGATCGAAATTTAAGTTCAAATATATGTTATACAAGCATAATCCAGTGTACTGTATTTAAACAGAAATGGGTTCTCTCATTTTTATTCAATTGATATATTTGTGCAGTGTAGGACTAATTAGTTTTTATCATACTCTGAGCAAAAAAAAAAAAATGCATATAAGCTATATCTGAAATTAAGAAAGCTTTTTCTTAAAGGGAAACCACTGTCTACAGCAGACACTGTTGATACCTTGCATAACAGCCCTTTGGATCAGCTGAGTAAACCTGCAGCTGAGGACACTTCCTGGTTGCTGACAATTTCCCATCTCAAACACTTAGGTCTTTTTTAACCTCTGCCTTTCCCTGGCACCCCCAGATTTTACACAGAGTTGCAACCTGGAAGTGAATAGAGGAAATGCACAGAGGAGATATTACACTCCTGGGCAGCTCACAAACAGTGTGTATAGCAAGAAAGGAGGTGTGGGTGGGGGAAGCATTGATTTGAGTGTCTGAGATCTAAACTTCACTTGAAAATTCATTCTGAAACTGGTCTCTGCAAACTCAAAGTCAACTGTTAATAGTGGCTCTTTGAAATTTGGGTCTTCAGTGTCTACTTTATCTGAGCAAGGTAAAGTGCTGCATAACTAGCAAATATATAAACACACACAACACTGACCATTACAATTATGCCTGGTCTACACTACTTGAAGATAATTAATCCCATAAGTGTCAGAACGCATATGTCTCTGCCTTAGTGAAGGTCATTTGACTAGTCCTACCATGTGAAATGGTATTCCTTTTTAAAAAAGAACTTCTTTTGTCTCAGAAGGCTAGTTTGGTTACTTCTAAGCCATTTTATGGGAGAACCTCCAAAACACTGCATATGCTCCTTCTTAGCAACACCTTCAACTTGTACGTATGCAGAAAACACACTATCTATGCTCTGTCCTGGGCCTTGAAAGGGCCTTTGCCCCAAAGCAGTAAAATCTGACAAAAGCAGAGTAATGTTTGTTTTTATGAACCAAATTATCCCCTTAGATTTGTTGAGCACACTGATGGGTATGGCATATTTGCAGCCTTGAAAACCAGTAAAATAATGTTGCACGAAGTTTTTATTTCTAAATAAATATCTATATATGTAAAATATGCACTTGAAAAAAATCGCCTGTTGAAATAAATGGAAAATGCTGACTATTTAAATTTGCAGATTTGAAATATTGTTTATGTTTGTTTAAATATAAGTGAATAAAAGCACATTTTGAATACTTAGAGATCATTTGCATATTCTATTTTCTCCTAATAAAAATACAATCTGAATTTTATTTTTAAGTGGTTGTATTTCAAAACCATATTTTTCTTCTTTCAATTTTGAACACTTTAATTTTTATTTCTCATTATAATATATATACAATGTCAGAAAGGCAAAAATGGTTATATTCCTAATGGAAATGGCTTGTAAGTTTGCATTAGAATGTGTAGTGTCGGATTAATCTCCAAGATAAAAAGATATTCTTCCAGAAGTCATGTTTTTGGTTTTTGGTGGGGGGCAAGAGCTATTCTGGATTCAAGGAGAGTCTGCAAAATGGTATTATTTCTACTTCTGGCCAAGATGGAGGTAGATAGATACACTTTAGTTCTTTGCACAACCAAAAGAAGGACACCAACCAATTTAAAAATAAAACAAGCAGAACTACCAGAAATTCAAACTGTATGGAAGTCTGACAACCAAGGAGTTAAAGAAGAAACATTCATCCACAATGGTAGAAGGGGTGGAGATGGGCAGCCGGGGTGGAGAAGACACACAGCAAGGGCAGTCCCACATTCACATTCAGATAAACTGGGAAGAACAACTGGGGAACGAACAACACAGGGTTCCAGTGCAGAGAAATAAAGCCTCAAAACCTCTGGCTGTAAAAACCTGTGGGGGTTGCAGCAGTGGGAGAAATGCCCAGTCTCACAGGACAGTCCACTGGAGGTCCTCATGAAGTCCTAAAACACACATAAACTCATTCACCTGGGAATCAGCACCACAAAGGCAAAATTTACATGTGGTTAGTAAATTGACTGAAGCAGAGCAAGAGCTGAGTAAATGGCATTGTTCCCTCTCGGACCCCTCCCCCATGTACAGTGCCACAACACAGCCAAGTAGCTTGCCCTGCCCTGGTAAATACCTAAGGCTTCACCTCTTACAACACAGAAGGTCTGCTGAGACAAAGAAATATGGCCTGATGACAGAAGAGATCAAAACTTCAGAAAAAGAACTAAACAATGAGGACATAGCCTACATATTAGAAGCAGAGTCCAAAACACTGGTAACAAGGATGCTCACAGAAATGATTGAGTACAGTCACAAAATAAAGGAAGAAATAAAGACTATGTAAAGTGAAATAAAGAAAAATGTACAGCGACCAACAGGGAAAGGAAGGAAATCAGGACTTAACAATTTGGGACAGAAGGAAGAAATAAACATTTAACCTGAAATGAATGAAAAAACAAGAACTCAAAAAAAAAATGAGGAGAAGCTTACAAATCTCTGGGACAACTTTAAACATTCTGATATCTGCAATCATAGAGATGCCAGAAGAAAAGGAACAACAAGAAATTGAAAACTTATTTGAAAAAAAATGAAGGAAAACTTCCCCAATCTGGTGAAAAAAATAGACTTCCAGGAAGCTCAGAGAGTCCCAAAGAAGTTGGACCTAAGGAGAGACACCCTAAGACACATCATAATTAAATCACCAAAAATTAAAAATAAGGAGAGAATCTTAAAAGCAGCAGGAGGAAAGGAGACAGTTACCTACAAAGGAGTTCACATAAGACTATCAGCTGATTTTTCAAAAGAAATCTTACAGGCAAGAAGGGGCTGGAAAGAAATATTCCAAGTCATGAAAGGCAAGGATCTACATCCAAGATTACTCTATCCAGCAAAGCTATCATTTAGAATGGAAGGGCAGATAAAGTGTTTCCCAGATAATGTCAAGTTAAAGGAGTTCATCATCACCAAGCTCTTATTAAATGAAATGTTAAAAGGACTAACGTAAGAAAAAAAAGGTCAAAAGTATGAACAGTAAAATGGCAACAAACTCACAGCAAGGGAGAAGGGGACAGTCACCTACAAGGGAGTTCCCATCAGACTGTCAGCTGATTTCTCAAAAGAGACCTTCCAGGCAAGAAGGGGCTGGAAAGAAATATTTGAAATCTTGAAAAGCAGGGACCTACATCCAAAATTGCTCTATCCAGCAAAGCTGTCATTTAGAATGGAAGGGAAGATAAAGTGCTTCTCAGATAAGGTCAAGTTCAAGGAGTTCATCATCACCAAGCCCTTATTATATGAAATGTTAAAGGGACTTATCTAAGAAAAAGAAGATAAAACTATGACAGTGAAAAGACAACAAACTCATAGCTATCAAGAACCACACCTAAAACAAAAGCAAACTAAGTAAACAGCTAGAACAGGAACAGAACCACAGAAATGGAGATCATATGGAGGGTTAGCAACAGGGGCGTGGGAGGAGGAGAGAGGGGGAAAAGGTACAGAGAATGAGAAGCATAGATAATGGGAAAAAAATAGACAGGGGAAGGGCAAGAATAGTATGGGAAATGTAGAAGCTAGAAAACTTATGACCCATGGACATGAACTAAAGGGGGGAATGTGGGTGGGAGAGGGTGGGTAGGGTGGAGGGGAATGATGGGGGAGAAATGGGACAACTGTAATGCATAATCAATAAAATATATTTAAAAAAATTAAAAAAAAAACTGATTCTAAAAAAACTAGAATAGGACAGAATCACAGAAATGAAGATCACATGAAGGGTTATCAGTGGTGAGGGAGAGGGGGAGAAGGGGGAAAAGGCACAAGGAATAAGAAGCATAAATTGTAGGTACAAAATAGATAGGGGGAGGTTAAGAATACTATGGAAAATGTAGAAGCCAAAGGACTTATATGTATGACCCACGGACATGACCTAAGATGGCAGAATGCTTGAGGGAGTGGGGAGCAGGGTAGAGGGGATAAAGGAGAAAAATAGGGCAACTGTAATAGCATAATCAATAAAATATGCTTAAAATGGTATGATATCTTTTGTTTTAGCTCTCAAGACACCTATATTTAATTAATAAAAACTAAGAATACTTTTATTACAATTTACTTCAGGCATATGGTATACAGATGTCAAAGATTTATTGCATTTATTTTTCTCTTTTTTTGAGTAAATATATGAGAACTTAATGCCATATAGTTTTTGAAGCAAGCCTCAATTTTTAATAGATAAATTGAAACAGTATATAAGAATTTGAAAAGAGCATCTTTAATTTAAAAAATATAGCAAGGGTACCATTTAAAAAAAACACATTACTTTGAGAGGTTTCTTCATACAAAGAAGTATAAAGAGGAAAATAAAAGTGACCCAATACCTCACCACTCAGATAAACCCTGTTAATTATATATATATATATATATATATATATATATATATATATATATATTAAATCAAATAGTACTGAAAAGTAGATAATCAGAATCCTCTTATTCCTAGCAGTCCTTCTTTATAAAGATAACCTCTATTAAAAATTATTTCAAGTATTGCTTATCCTCAGGTATTGCAGCATTACCGTAATGTGTCTGCTCACCCATCTATACATCTATCGACCTACTAATTCTTTTAAAAGATGGATAATATTACAAATGCTATGCAACCTAATCCATTCTTTATTGCTTAATATTTCTGGAACATTTCCACTTCAGTAAAACGTTGCCTTATTTTTTTATAGTTTACATAGTATTTCAATATTTAGAAAACATGTATTTTTGGAGAACTTGATTGTCAGAGATGGGATAGATTAAATTTAATGAAAAGCCCTTCTGGGTAAATAATTTATAGAGTGCAAAGCCAAGATATAGAAAGGAGATCTCATCAACTTCTCTGTTGTTCTCTCTTAACTGCCTGCATTTATGTGGTCCACAAATGTCACATAATAGACTACAGCATTTCTTTAGGAAATATTATTTAGGGAAAGTATTATCTGAAAAAGAAAAGGCCTTAAGTCCTCTCAAAGCAGGGTAAACAGGAATAAGTTTGCCCTGCCAGAAACAATTCTTCTAGGAAAAAACATAGAGCGTCCCCATGAGGTTGTCTGAACAGGGAACATGGCTCTCTTGCATGAAAAGGAAAACGGAGTGTGCTGTTATGTCTACAGTACACTCTGCAGACAGCACCAGTTACTACTTAAAACTCCTGAATGCTTAGAAAGATAAGCAGAACAAGGATTTTGTTTCAGGTGAGATCATGGAACAGATGATAAGGGCCAAATCTCCTTGGTAAACCTTATCCTGCATGTCCTGTCAACCCACTTAAGCTTTGACTTCATATTACATCTCTTCGAGTGAACTCACTGTCAACTTTGAACTTTCCCCAGGCAGGAAAAAAGGCTACATGCTCCTTAACAATGACAGGTGTTCTTTTTTATGACCTTTAAGTCAGATTTAGTACAAGCATTTATTTTTCACACTTTACAATATATTCAAAGACTTCTTTTTATAAAAGCTTTCAAAAAAGATCACTTAAAATGTAAAAGGTAATTGAGAGAATATAGAAGATTGATGAAGATATTTCAAATTAATTAAAACTTAAGGACTGACCATCTCTTTATTTTTTAAAAATATTGTATTTATTTATTTTTAGAGAAAGGGGAAGGGAGAGAGGAAGAGAAACATCAATGTGTGGTTGCCTCCTCTGCACCCCTTACTGGGGGTGGGGACCTGGCTCGCAACCCAGGCATGTGCTCTGACTGGGAATTGAACTGGGGACCCATTGGTTCACAGGCTGGTGCTCAATCCACTGAGCCACAACAGTCAGGGCTAACCATCTCTTTCATAGACATTTAATACAGAATTACATGGTTGATTCCATTTATATATATTAGATATGACAGATCAAATATGAAGACCAATACACATCTGGCAGCTATGATTACCATTATGTGTGTAGCTTAAGGCTGGAGAAGATATTAGAGCTAAATGATCCATGTGTGCCTTAAACTTGCAGCCTCTACTTTCTTAGAAATTGTCTATAATCAACTGAGCTTCTTAGTGATGGCTGTTCCAAACATCTCACAGGTACATTACTTTTCCTATTTTAGCTGTTGCACTGCCTCCATTGCCTTTTTTAAAAATGCATAAAATAGTCACCCTCATCTAAGAGGATATGCTCCAAGACCCTCAGTGGATCCCTGACACTGCAGATATTACCAAACTCTATATATATTATGTTTTTTCCTGTACATACATATCTATAATAAAGTCTAATTAATAAATTAGGCACGGTAAGAGAATAATAACAATGACTAATAATAAAATAGAATAATTATAACAGTATGCCGTAATAAAGTTATGTCAATATGATGTTTCTCTTTCTCAAATACTTGATAACTAATGTGATAACTAAGACGGTTACTAAGTGACCATGGGCATGTCGTGTGTGCAGCATGGATACACTGGACAGCAGATGAGTCATGTCCAGGGAAGACAAATCAAGACAGAATGAGACTTTATCACACTACTCAAAATGGCAATTCAAAATTTACAAATTGTTTATTTCTGGAGTTTTCCCATTTAATATTTTTGAACCATGGTTGACTGTGGGTAACCGAACCCACAGATAAGGGAGACAATTTCAAAGCAGATAAACATTGCACCACAAAGCTGTGGGCATTCCTCTCTGACAAATGCTGTTGATTCTGATTCACTGAGCCTACCGCAACCCCAGGCTCTACTCTGGTTTCTGTCTTTAAAAGCACAAAGCTTAACCTTGGGCCTCCTGGTCTCAATTCCCATTAAAGTACAGTCAAATCCCCTTTTTCTTTTTCTAATAATGAATCCCTAGGAGTTTAAAAGTGGATTCATCTCAATTTTTTCCTGAAAGCCAAGAAGGAACAAAGAGACAACTCTGGTCAGTAGGAAGTAAGTGTCTGACCAGGCCAAATCTCACCTATAGAAGAAATAGTTAAAGCTCTTAAAAGGTAAGGATTGGAATCATGTTAATTAAGGAATTTGCACTGTATGCCTTAAAGTCTGGCACAAACATCCAGTTAGTACCTCAAATGCTGAAAAATTCCAGCTATGTCAAAAAGAGATTTCAGTACTTTACAATATTTCAAGCTTCTTTCTTAGCCCCGCCCCCCACCTCTCTGTGTCACTCACTCTCCCTCAGTCTCTTTCCCTCTCTTTTTTCTGTGACTCTGAATGAGCAAAACAGTACCAACAAAAGCACTGGGAATTTACAGAGACATTTTATGCACTGAAAGCATGCTGTCACTACCTGTCTGCAATCCCATCTACATAAGCATCTAAACAGAAGGAATACTGTGTGTGTGTGTGTGTGTGTGTGTGTGTGTGTGTGTTGCCTACCTAATATCCATGTTCCTCTTCTTTCTCAAGAAAGCAAATCTGAGCAAGGAGCACAGACACTGAAGTGCATTTCCTCGTCTCCCCTTCAGATAGAAGTGGTCAATGAGATATAAGAGAAAGTAATTGAATAGCTGTTCCAGGAAAGCTCTTCAAAGGATGCTGGTCAGCTGAAGGAACATTGTTTTTGACCTTTACTCTCTTTCTCTTGCTCTTTTTTCTTCCTGCCTGGAATGCAGAGGTGGCTGATGGAACTTCACCAAGTCAACTAGGGCTACAAGACAACAATGAAGATGGAAAACAGACAGTAACAGGGAAAGATGGGTCTAAGTTCCTAATGATTGTGGATCTCCCATATCACCACTGGCCTGCCTCTCTGTCTCAGCTTTCACTGCCTGAGACTTTTTTTAATCAAAAATCAAAGAACAACATCAAAAACAAAATAATCCTACATTTAGTTGAAGTCACAATAATTTAAGGTTTCTGTTACTACAGCCTGTTAATACAATATGTATGGAAGTTTCACTGTTGGAGGAAGGCATGGAGAGAGGGCAAGTGAGAGGACACCGGTGTAAAGAGGATGATCAGTAAAGCTCACCCACAGGCCTTCACCTTCACTCCAAGTCCCAGGAGGTCACTGTCCCTCTGCCTTTTCCTTGAACTATGACTTCATTTGAATTCATTTAAACACAGTGGGGGCATTTCTTCTTGTTCATATTTCATTAAAGGCTCTTTTCCCTGTTCATTTGAATGAAATTTAACATACAGAAGCATGCAAAAGGCCAAAATGAGTGTGCGCATGTGTGTGCGTGCGTGCATGCGTGTGTGTGTGTGTGGTGGAAGTGGGGGGGGCAGGGTTGGGGGATGGTGGACAGGTCAAGGGAAACCAAGTTATCTTCCAAGCCTGGACCCTAAACTCTTGGACCAGTGGCCAGTGTCTGTCCAGTTGCCTCTCAGAATCAGGGCACGTGTGTGTGTGTGTGTGTGTGTGTGTGTGTGTGTGTGTGTGTGTGTAAAAGAGAAACAATTTGTTTCTTATGTGTTGCCACACACAAGTTAACTGGTATTATGAAAAAATAAGTAAATAGGCACTGCATTTTATAGGAGAAAATGCTTTTTTGCAGAAATTACTGTCATTCCATTGAGTTTTTGTTTTTTTCAGAAAAGTATGTTTCAGAGCATCCCTGCCTCCAGGCCCAGTTTTCTCATTTGTAATGATATACTATATGTAAAGTCATATTACCAGCACTTGCAATTTCCAAATTGTTTGATGCCTGATGTCACAAAATTATAACTAAGAGAGGCTGTTACACCTACTGCTCCAAGGCATGGGGAGTATTATTTTGGCAACAATGAAAGAGTATAATACAGGACTTTAATTTTAATGACAGCTTGAATGCAAGCTGTTAGAAAAACTGAGTGTATGTTTTTCCTATCCAACTAACCAAATCAGGTATCCCTCTCAAAATAACATCCTTTTCCAACCTACTTTGGATTTAAATTATTCAATTTAATTCAACAAGCATTTAGCAAATACCCATCACATGTGGAGCATTGCAGTGGGTGCCACAGTAGCTGAACAGCAACACCTGCCCTTTAGGAGTTCATAACCTAGTAAAAAGTAGGTGCCTATTAACATGACTTTGGTACAAGATAAATCATGAGAAGTGCTCAAATGAGGCTCCTATGAAAGGCCACATGTTTCAAGAAAGGGCTGTGTATAGCATCCTAGAGAATGGAGCTTTGAAAAGGAAATTCAATAGGCATATAATACATACATTCCAGCAAAGGAACCCAACCTTCAACCCAAACAAAGGTGAAGACTGTTGGGGGTGTGTTAAGAGATGAGAAATCAGATATGTGTGACTAGGACACAGCAAAAACAGCAAAGAAAGGAGAGGCTGTGGAGTCAGCAGGGAGGGAATACCAGTAAAAACTGGTGACTGATGAGATGTAGGAGTAAGGAAGAATCATCTGGCCTATATGAAGTATTGCCACATCTGTGTTTTCTCTTCATTAGTCTGGGCCGCCAATGTCATGGGGCCCCATTCACATCACCTTGCCCTGACCCTTTCTGGGCTGATAGATGTAACTGCCAGTCTGTCCGTCCTTCCTTCCTTCCTTCCTTCCTTCCTTCCTTCCTTCCTTCCTTCCTCTCTCTGTCTCTGTCTCTCTCTTTCTCTCTGATTTTCTGTCTCTCTGTCTCTGTCTCTGTCTCTGTCTCTGTCTCTCTCTCTCTAGCCTAAGGGCTTTCTTTGGTTTCCAGAGCTTGCTTTTGCTCTGGCACATGGGAGACAGGAAGTAGATACATAGGGAACTGTTCATAAGAGATGACTGACAGGAGTCAGTGTATTAATAGTTAAGCTCCTTTGCCTTTGGGTGGCCAGAGTGAGGTACTTATCCTATGGGGGCTACCAGAGTTCCCTAGCTGGTTTAAGTTCCAGTCACTTGAACATACCTTTATTAGCTGCTTTTTCTTCCTCATCTCACTTTCCTGCTGCCTTACCCTGAGTCACCTTGCCAATATACTGTAGACCCTCATATCCTTGAAATCTAGGAGCCTGCTTCCAAAGGGACCCAACTTGAAGATAAGCAGTATAGGTGATGAGCCTCATCGAAGTACTATTTTCACCAGAACTCACCAGGGCTTTCCTATAAAATTGCAGTGTCAGTAGAACAAAAAGGTGTCTCAGTAGATAGAGTATGTTAGGCTGAGTGGAGACAGCAAAATACGAGACAACACAACAAGATATGTTCATAACCAGTTTTTAGGGCAAAAGGTAATTTAGTCACATTGACTGCACAGTAGTTTCTTGAAGTCAAGAGCTGCATAGTAATCCTGAGAGAAAGGCCATGACTGAACAGTGTTCTGAATAAACACAACTGCCTTCTTGCTTGCCTTTGTTGGCAATTGCTACTTATATGGTATTCACACATCATTAAGATTTATAAAGAGGCTTCAGGAAGATAACGCTGTATGGATATGATCCCTCAAATCAGTACACATGGTTATGAATAAACATGCATAGAAAAGTAGTAGTGTTGTATTGTTTACATTCTGAAATTAGTACTTTGGGGGTCAAGAAGGATTTACGAGAAGCTTCTTCTCAGAAGCCTTCCTTGGCTACCTCGGCTCTCAGCAATTTCCCTGGCTTCTGAGATGTTAAAAGAATTCAGAATCTCAATGGTTCATTTGACCCTTAGCCCTCCTACATAGTACACACTTCTCTGTCCTGGCTTTTAAACTAGACTATAATTTTCCTTGATCATAAGTCTTATAGCTTGTACAAAGTGACCCATACTCTGGCAGGTTGATTTTCCAGAACAGTGGACTCTGGGATGGAGACTGGCATACATGAACTTTACCAGGCAGTGTCCTTGAGATTAACAACTATGGTGGAAGTGAAGGAAGCAAAGCTTAGCATAGAGAAAAGCTGGGCTGTGCTATGGGGAGCTGTGAAACTGAGACCCCCTTTAGAGTTGTCACGATTGGGTGAAAAAGCTGGCCTTTTTTACCTTAGCAGAGATCAGTCATTGGATGTGGGCATCTGCTAAAATGGTAGATGACATATTTTGGCTAATTTGGGTGATGTCAGTGTCCTTGTAGGCATTTGGGAAAATCTCAATAATATATTTTAGTTGTGAAATTGAAGAACTGTGTTGAGAGTGTTATGTCTACGATTAACATGAATTCAGTAATGAGAGCATACACTGACTTGAATTGGCTAACTATATGAATTTCATCTTTGTTTACTACAAAGATGATTAAAGCCCTAGGGAGCAAATCTCTGTATTTCATTCTCTGAGTCACAGTATTTTTAACGTAATAATTGTTCAATTATTCTTTGTTGCTGATGATTATGATTTTATTGGAAGCAATACTAAAAAAATATTTTAATGTACTGCAACACAATCTTAAACACAGTAATTACTTTTCTTTTTATAAGATATAGGAGAAACTTACCATGAGACAGTATTTTGAGTCCTAGGACTTAGGACTAGGAAACTTACTGATCTCCCTCTTATACATTACCTTCTATGAAAACAAAAGTTTTAACTAAGTCTGCCCTTTAGGTTTCGCTGCAAAAAAATAAAAAAATAAAAATTAAAAAAAAACCCTTCATATTAGTTCTTATTCATTCATTTTCAGTCCTGACATTTTTATCATTATGTATATTTACCTTATTTTATTTCACATGCACTTATGTGTTTTGAACAAAGCAGTATATAAATAAACCAGTGTTTCCAAATTAAGAAACTTCTCCAGTGCCCCCAAAAGTCAAAACTAATATTCCTCTTTACTCTCTAAGGCTTTCACTAAGAATCTCAATCACTCCATATGTGGATTTTTTTGGCAACACTGTGTTATATAATTCTGCAGTTCATAGCACACTAAAAGGAGGAAAGGCAAGATTCTTTCCTTCTGAGGAAAGAATCAAGTGGATTCAAACACAAGAACAAATAAGATCAAGACAGGAGAGCTGAAAACAAATAAAAGCAGACCTAGAGATAGTCTACTGCATTGTAAAATTGTGGATTTTTCAAGTGATGCCCTTAGGTAGTCTGCCTAAATATATAGGAATGTCTACAGAATATTTCAGAAAGATTTCCATTAAAAGTTACATTTTTAAAATTTTGGTACTTGAATCAATAAAATTCAGTTACCTGAAATAAAGTGCTTTATAAGGATGCTAGATTTCATGAAAATAACCAATTCCTATCATCTAAATAGATTTTGACTGTCTAACACCACCCTCATGCTTCTCTGCATAATTATATGTTTGTTTTATCACTATTGATTCACTGGCAATTACATGATTAATTAGGTTTTTTAAAATTCCCTCTTATTTTTCCCTATAGATGCAAGAAAGGTCACCCATTTCAAAAGCAACATGATGTACTCTGAACCCTTAAGAACAACGTGATGTCTGAAGGTCCTGATCCTGGTTCCTAATTAGACTATTTTCTTGTGTGTGTGGCATTGAGACAATAGCTCAAGCTCTCTGGGCCTCAATTTCTTCATCTGTAAAGGTAGACAGTGACATGTGTCTCACAGGATTAAGGTGAGGACTAAAAGAGGTAATCCAACTGCTTAATGTGTCTGGCCCACAGCAAAGAATTGAACTGCCTATGCCATTATTTTTATTGTGTTTGTTAAAATGATAGATATAAATCTTAAGTTTGGAATATATAAGACTTAATAATTTACTGATGATTATTTAAAATATCATAAAATTTTAGAATAAAATGTCTAGCATACATAAAAATAAGGTGGCAATAAAAATAGTGAGAATATAAAGATTAGTAAATTAATTAAAAGGCTGTTTTTGTCAACCTAGTAATCATTCTGTCTGATAAGAATTTGGTGAATAAAATTTAATTTTTATCATACTGCTTAACAATATAAACCTATAGCAAATAAGAAAACTGGGTTATGATGTATGATATAATGTAAAGTTCCAAGTTAATATTTTATTTTGAATAACAGGGAGCTAGCTTTAAAAGCTTTGGACCTGCTAACTATGCCTTGTGTTGTCAGCTTGCTGTGACTGCCAGGTTAGAGGAGGACAGAGAGAATAACAAAATCCAAGGACTCCTTTACAACTTCTCAATAGAAGTCAAAAAATGCAAATGTGATCTTGTCACTTGAGTGTTTAATCACATGAAGGCAATTACAATCACTGCAAATACCTTTTAAAAAATAAAAGGTACAATGTGTCTATGAAAGGAGAAAAAAAGTCAAATTTTTGCACACTGAGAAAGTATGAGCTAGTATTGAGAATGGGCAGTTAGATAACCATGATCCTGATTTGGAAGAAGAATAAAGCGCCATGAACATGCTGTGAACAGCAGATTGTTTTGAAGTACACTCTGAGCTTGGAACGAAGACATCTGATGATAGCTTTTGGTAGAACAAGTCTGACATTTTTTTTCTGCCCATAGTCTTGTCCAAACTAGTGCTGACTCTTGTGTATTTCTAGTTGATGCTGGATATGGAAATGTGTTCTGAGTGATTTAATCAGTTAGTTTTATTTTTCTTAATTTTACTCATCTGTAAGATTATGATACCAAAACAGGAAAACAAATGTTTAATTACATGTTGTAGAAAAAAGAGGACTGTATTGTGAATTGAGAGATTTTCATTCTAGCCCTAATTCTTCCATCACTTGACATTCTTGGATTTGAACTTTTTGAGCTTCGGTCATTGAATGAGATGCTTGAATCACATGGTCATGACAGTACATTCTACCATACATGTCTGTCATTCAAGTGCCCATTCTAGATATTGCAAGACATTGAAACATTTTCCTAACCTGGGCCACCAGTTCATACATATCTTAAGCTCAAGCCTCAGAATAAAGCTCTCTAAGTGAGACAGCCAAAAACACATACCCTCAAGTCACTTTGGCTGTGGTATGAAAAGCAACCTAATGTAGTGGCTCTGATGTAATTCCAACCAGACCTATAGAAGACCTGTCTGCACTAACATCACCCAACCCCTTGCCAAACTTCCATAAATTCCACTTTGCTGCCCTGTATGAATGCTTCTTGAATTCATTTTTGAAATAGGATGGGGAGGTTGTCTTAGTGAAGAGCTAAGGACAGCTTAAAGATCCATTTTAGAGACAAGGTTACTAGATAGAGGGGAACAGAGACAGCTACAGATGGGGATATAGGAGGACAACAAAGACAGCTGTCCAGGCTTGGCCGGTGTTGCTAAGATAGCAGAATGTGAAAGAACCAAACTGGTATTAGGCTACTTCCACCAAAGAGAGTGAAATAATAGAGATTGGAAGAGCATTTGTAAAGTCTATCAGAGAATTCTAAAAATAGTTTCTTTGTTGTTTACTTCCAAAAAGTACAACTGTTTCTTTTTCATGTCTCTCTGGCAACATAAGGCAGTAAAGAATTATAATATGGATTTGAAAATGGCTCTGCCATTTACAAACTTTGGGAACTTGGACAAATTGTACAGCATATTTGGGACTGATCTGTGGGGAAAAGGATGGTGAAAGTACACAACTGGAGGGCTTTGAGGATTAAGCAGGAAAGGAGTGTGAAAGACCTCGAGTTCCATAGATGCTCAGCTAATTACTGAAACTGTTACTTGTTCTTGCTGGCTTCCAGTTATAAACACAAATTTTCCTAAAATACAGAGGTTTGTATTTTAATGGAATGGTTTCAATTAACACAAGATATCATATTTATAACCTATTTTCCTCCTCATTGCTAAAACTGGAGTCCACATAATTCAAAACCGCTCTTGTTATAGGAGGATGTCAGTGTGAAAACTCACACATTCCCGACACTAGCTGTCAGACACTTCTACAATTTCAAACAAGTTTTTCTTCTTAATCTTTTATGTTTAAACAGCATATTACTAAATTTCATGCCTGAATCTACTAGTTACCTAATAAGTATGCTTTTTCTATTTTATTCTCTGGCGCCACTCTAGCCTATGTCGGTGTTATCTAATATCTCTCTTCACACTTGTGTGGTCTGTGTGAACTGGGCTGCTTTCAAACTCGTTTCAGTTTCCAAGAAAACATTAGAAAGAGAAATCCACAGCTGTTAGGGACTGCCATCAAAATATATCAAGCCATAAAACAGAAGCAGATACGCATGGTTCTGATAGCTCTCCCACCTCTCACATCTATCAGAGGGCATGTCCTGATCTCAGCCATCTATAAGGGATCTAGTACCCGCAAGGACCAGCTCACAATACAGTTGTATTCTGCTGGGCTTAATGCTTTAAAAGTAATCACAATGCAAGGAGAATAATTCTTAATAAGCAATAGGCATTCAAAACAACCTAATGCACTGCTGGTGGGAGTGTAAATTGATACATGCTCTTTGAAACGTGCTACACATATATTCACCCTGTGACCTAGTAATATCATATTTAGGTAAATATCCAGCAGGAGTGTATCTACTGAAAGGCATGTACAAAAATGTATTATTTCTATTCAGAATTTCCCCAATCAGAAACTACCCAAATGTACATCAGTAGGAAGATGGATAAATTGTGGTATACTCACACAACAGAATATTAAATAATTTTAAAAAGAGAAAATCATTGCTACATGCAAAATATGAATGAAACTCATAGACTAGATGTGGGCTGAAAGAACTGAAATATAGGCATGTACAAATTATATGGCTCTAATTTTATAAAACTGAAAAACAGGTAAAACTAATCTATTAGTGCTCAGGATACACTCTTTGGGATGAAAGTGTATCCTGAGGAAATATTCTGTGTCTTGATTGGGTACTGATTACAAACCTGTTCATCAAGCTCTATGCCTGAATATGTGTATATGTATTATACTCAATAAAAAGTTTTTAAATATTACAAATGGTTTTAAAACCATGTACCCATTTCTAGAAAGCTCTTAGAAAAAGCAAGAAAAAATGTTCAAGCAGAAGGGAGAAGTCTAATGGGTTCGGCACTGAGCATGATCACATGTTCAGTCAGAGGTCCTGCAGCAGACTGGGTGTTTGTGCCCCCACCACCCCCAATTTGTATTTTGAAACCTAATTCCCAGTGTTCTGGTAATTGGAGGTGGGACCTTTGGAAGGTCATAAAGATGGAACCCTCAGAAATTAGATAAGTGCCCTTTAAAAGAGACACCTGAGAGTACCCTGGCCTTTTCACCACATGAGGACACAGTGAGAGGATGGCTGTCTGTGAATAAGGAAGTGGGCCCTTGCCAGACACCAGATTTGCCGATGCCTTGATCTTGGACTTCCCAGCTTCCATAACTGTGAGAAATAAATTTCTGTAGCTTTTCACCCAATCTGTGATAATTTTGTTATAGCAGCCCAAGTTGACAAAGAGAAATCTGACACTATATTTAAGGATCACTAGACCAATGTATTTATCATACATGGCTACAAATGGTATTACTTTTACCTCTGTTATGGGCCAGGCACTGTATTGAGGCTTCTGCATAAACATGATCTTATTCATTCTTATCTCCCACCGTATCAGAAAACACTATAATTTTCATTTTGCAGACATGGAAATTGGGCTCAAATGTGTTAAACTACTCATCACAAAGAGTAGGAAAACACAAGATGTGGATGACCACTTACACTGGTGATCTGTGATACCCTCGAGTCTGGACTGTGTGCTTATGTGACCCCACACACTGCTCCAGGAAATTTCCTCCCCACTGTTGTGTGAGATGACAATGGCTTATAGCTCTGGCATTCATTTTTCCTCTGCGGGTTAGGTTCGTTCAGCCTTTGTTCTTCAGTCAGCCTGTGAATTACTGGCTGTTAAGCAGCCACAGCCACATCCGGCTCTCTTCTCTCCCACACACATGTGGTTCAGTTCCACAGAGTCCAACATCAAGGCTGCCAGACTGGCTGGACTCCAGGGACTCATTGTGACTACAGTTTGCCTATTATCAATGTGGAATTATCAGTGTGATCACAGAAGTAACCCAATTTCCTATTTGCTCATAGAATTTTCAAAGGTTGATATGAGGGCACATGTTTTCTGAATTCCCAGAGAAGTCCTTTTTATTTTCCTTGTGCACCTATATAAAATTATTTGTACTCAACAGCAGAAAATTGGGGGAGTATCTTTTTTGTAGTAAAAAGGAAGAGTGTGTGCTTACATTAATGGTCTTTAGAGAAAGACAAATCTCTGTTCAAATCCCTGCTAAGCCACTTACTAAGCCCCAGCTTCTTTATCAAATAAATGTGGAAAATACCTTCATCAGAGAATCATCATAAAGGTAAATTAGACAATGTATGAAGAGCACTTAGTTCACTCTCTGCCATGTGTTTTGCTTTTTCATAAGTGGTAAGTCCATACTCAGCACACACATGTACAATTTATTTAGCACAATGTATAGTAACAGCATGCATTACATGCACATGCATTTATGCACACACACCCTCACAGAATCAAAGATTAGTGGTTTCTTAGTCTTCTAATATCTACAATTGTAACGAACTATAGAAATGATCCCTGAAAGTATAGTCTACAATTGTAAACATGCTTTCAAGAGAGCTTAGATATTTGGTAGTTTTCTAAAATAGCTGAGAATTACAGAAGAAAATATAATCATGAACAGCAGTATAATATATAACCTATAAAGGAGCAAGATAGGTTTGGAAGAAATGAGTGTCTAAATTCTGAGAATTCAGAAAGTGTGACATCTGTCCAGCACCATATATTTCTAGGCCACTTAATCAAATTGCAACTTTCACCACACGTGTAGTTTGACTTGCATACTATGCTTTTCATTTAGAGAACACTTTAAGGTTAATAAACTCTTACTAGTAACAGTCTACATATCTACATGTAATAATGGCTTTTTAATCCATTGTCCTCTCTTCTCTTTAAAGACTACAAGAGTCCCGCAGTCTTTCTTTATATTTTATATGCTCTTCCAAAGAAGTAGGAAAAGAATGTTCAGATGGAAATTAGCCATAGCCACAGCCATTCTCAAGAAGTTAACTCATAGAAGAATTAGAGACTTTGTTCCCTTACTCACTGGTGTTCAATGATTTTACTTCCTCATCCCAGTGATCTTGCCCCAATACAGAGAAAACAATTAGACCTTGAACGTGGCAATTAAAAAGCAGATATCCTGAGCTCTGACACTCCCAGCAAACTCACAGGGTGTTAAGGAATATCATTTTCCTATTGGTAAATTTCTAAAAGATTGCAGAATACTGTTGAGGAAAAAAAATCATTCATTGGCAAGTATGACTAAGAGTGCAAACGTTCTCAGTTCAGGATCCTAGTAAGCATATGCCTAAATGTAAGAGCTGATGCCTTTTACTGCTGCCATATTTTCTTAAAGTTATGCACTATACTTCCAAGGCCTACAAAGGTTATTCTTCCATAATAATGTTAACTGTAATAAATAAAGCTATACCCATGGGCTAAAAACCCAAGTGATTAAGTGACTTTATGCTATAAAGATAACACAGACAGTCTATAAAAGTGCAATTTATTAAACCCAATGAGGTTCATTTGGAAAAAAACTAAATATACTTCCTTATCAGCTGATGGTTCTTGGTTTCTCACAATGAATATTAGGAAAGACAGGATGTTTTGCGCAGAAATAAATGTAGACACATAGCATAAGCACACTTCAATCAATGTACATATTAACTTGGGTGAGAAAATCACCTTCGGTTGTTTAAGCCACACGGTTTGTGATACTTTATTAGGGCAACCCTGGCAAATTAGTACAGGTACTGACCTGAAATTCAAACTGATTGCACAATGAATTCCACTGTACATTCCAATCCGAGTTTACCACTTTGGTGAGTTGCGCTACAAAACCACATTCATTTGAGGTATATTATGAAAAAAAATGTATTCTTTGCTTGAATTGAAACTTTACTGTCTGCTGCTAACTGTCCATGCAAGTGATGGAGAGCCCTGTCTGGTAAGAAACCGGGCTTCCTGCTAACAGAGAATGAGCCATCATGGAAGTGAGTCCCCACAGTCCAGTCTCCAGAGGCTGGAAGTCCTGCTGACATCCTGACCGCAATGCATGAGAAATCCTGGGCCAGAGCCACCAGGCAAGTCACTCCTGAATTCCTGGTCTACAGAAACTGTGAGACAGTAAGTGTTTGTTATTTCAAACCCTAGATTTATGGGTAATTTATTGCATAGAAATATATAACTAAGTCTACCCGATATTCATTTTCCCTTTCTATTAAAAGAAACCTTATTTATTTATTCAGGTGGCAATATTTACTGGCTAAAACATACTTTGTAGCTCTGTGCAACTAGAATAATTGACTTTATAAGCACAATTGTGACGATAAACTGTAAACATAAATTAGCAGAGGATTTCTAGAAACATTTTGCTGTCCTATAAATATGGTTTCTTTCATCCCATTTTGAATGTCAGTGTGATGACTGAAGGTGCAGCACCCTACCAGCAAGAGGGAAAGGTCAAGGGAATCATATTGACCTTGGCCCTGACACTGAGCTGCTAAAGTAACACGGGAAAGAGCCTGCTTTTGCACTTGTTATGCAAAGGAAAAAATTTCGTTGGAGTCATTTTTTTTTTTAGTTTTTTTCTAATACCAATAACTGGAACACAATCTTACCTAATAAAAGCTGTTTCTCTATCATGTCATTTTGGGAGTTCTGGCATAGCTTCTCTGTTTTAATTCTGAAAAATATTATTTATTCACTGTCATAACAAGTATTATTAATTTATATTTTTAAATCTTTAGAACCCATATTTTACACATGTTATCCCATCCATATTATTATTGATAAAAAGGAACTATTAGGAGAAAACAGAAGGGATTTAAAAAAAGAAAAAAGAAAGAAAGAGAAGAAGGGAACAAAACTGACCAAGATAAAAAGTACAGACACAGAGAAGAGAAAATGCTAAAAGGGAAAAATACAGTTAGAGCCTAGGAAAGAAGCTGGTGTGATGATCATTAAAAGAATTTAACCATGAAAATATGAAAACATTTGTTGTCTCCTTATAAGATGTCAAGTAGTTTTTAAATATTATGTACAATGAGCTCTTTGTTAGCATTTTCTTTTCCTAGTATTTGAACTTTGATGTTAAATAATGAAAGTCTAAACTTGAGAAGTTTTTGATAACTGTCTTTCCTAAAAACAAGATGTAAGGTGATAATGAATTGAACCTTTGAAAACATAGAGTGAGTTTGTAGTTTCTGGTTATTTTACAGGTTGCATACCAGAAAACAAAAAAAAGCAATTACTCTACACAGATAAAATAAATAGAATAAATATTTCAAAGAAAACAAACATTGAATTAATTGGTGGCAAAAATAACTATTTTACACATTTATACAAAATGTATCACATATGTATTATTTAAAAACAAAGAAATTTCTAAATCTCTTTATAAATCATTTGTGAAAATAAAACTCTTTGAATATTTTTTCTATTAAAGAAAGTATTGCTTACTTTATACTTGTGTGGATAATAGACTGATATGGTTTGCTTCAATTTAAGTGGATATTTTTATTAATATCATCTTTGGTAAGTACTAAAATGTAGTATAGCATATTTGATACACATCTGCTTGTTGCTCTAGTCAACCCGATCTACCAGATATACCACAAGGTTATATTACCTCGGATAAAGGTGAGTACCTTTCATGGGTCTCAGTTTCCTCCTCTGTAAAATGGAAAAAATAACAACACATTCTTCATAGGGTACTGTGATAATTAGGTAAGTAAATCCATGTAAAATATTTAAAATAGGCCTGGAACATGATCAGCAACCAATGAATTCAATTATTAGTTTATGAATATAGACCTAATAATGAAATGTCTAGGAGTGAAACTTACCTATATTTGTTTAACAAACAAATGGAAAAATCAGAGTGAAAACAGAGATTAGCCAATTAAAAAGTGTGAATCCACACAAGATATTTGAATTTTAGGATAAACATGCAGAACAACCACAGTTTTTAGAGTTATATTTTAAGGATTAAGTTTGTTTGTTTGTTTTTAATAAAAAAGCAATCTTAAAATGAGAATAAACCAACTACAGTCAATTTCCACTACTACCCTCTCCTGTAGTCCCTGTTTGAAGCTGTGTATATCATTTTAAGTAACTTTACATTTTATGATAAAAATGCTACATATCAGATACACATTATTCCAAAATACAAAGTAGTAATAAATAGAAAAAATCATTATTACCTACATTTTCACTGTCAGTATGGCCTTTCAGACCATTTTCTGTGCACATTTAACAATCTAAATAATAATGTATATTTTTAAAGCAAAATAATATAATATTCATGCTGTTTATAATATAATTTTGGTTATACAAAACCATTTTCAAATCAATCAACATAATTTTTAATGACTAGTACTTATGAATCAGAACTTCCTTGCATCTTATATTGAACATTTAATTAGTTTCTGGATTTCTCTATTATTAACAATGCTGATTGTTCTTGGAGCTAATAGTTTTGCATATACTTGAGATCAATTGCTAGAAATAAAAGATATTTAGTCCTTTGATACATGGCATGGTTGCACTCCAAAAAGGTTGTACTGTGTGCTATTTCTTAGGCGCCTTAATTGGCCTCTATAGGTATCAAGAAAGTGACCTAAAACTGTGTATGTGGTGAGATTGCTATAAAATGATGAGAAAAAATTATTTTATAGTTAAGAAGTCAAAGAGAACCCAGAATCACTTTGAGCATTTTAACACCAAAACAAACCCAGTGTCTTCATCTTGTGTAGTACAGGACTGAGAACAAAAAGAGTTAAAACTGAAAGGTCGTCTGACAGCTATTTAAAGAATGATGTATCTTTGTTCTGGTCCAAAGCAAGAAAATTGTATGAATAATTCATCCTCCCCCCAACAACAGCAAAAAAAGGTTTTTGCACTTTCAAATAAGTGTTAAAACAGGAACTGTTTCGCCAAAAGTAAATAAGTGGAGTGTAAATTTCTCTTCCTGCCAAGACAGAAAAGGTTTTATATCACAGCTGGGTAAGGAAATAAGATGAGTTATCAGAAAATATTCTACAGGAACAACTTCTTTGCACTAAGGAACTCAAAGAAAACCCTGGCCCAGCAACCAACCAGTTCCATGTAATATTTATTTATTCCTCATGAATGATGACCATCCTGAGCTGGAGTTCACTTTTCTAACTGCAGAGAGGCAAAAATTTCAATGAAGTTTAGAAACAGCTCTTTTGGTAAGCTTATCAATGGTTAGGTCTTAAAGTTACCATTTCCTTTTCTAAAAGAAGGTCATTTCTAACATGAGGTATAAGGCCTTACTATTAATAATAGACTAAAAACTAGCTTAAATTCTGTCTTCTGGTCACAATCAAACTCAAACATCCCTTTATTGTTTTCTTAAATTACAAAAAGGGGACCAACTCCCTCATTTCCCTTTTGGAGAAATAAGTTCAAGGTACTTCTTAGGGAATATTGATCAAAAAGTTACTGTTTCTAGCATTCCCTGATATTGATGGTTTATGTGATAGTAAAGTGATGACATGCAATCAAATGCTCTCCTCAAAGAAGAAAGCTTCACCTCTAGTCAAGTCTTTAGGGTTCCATATGAAAACAGGAAAATCAAACTATTATGAATTCCTAAATTCATAGAAATTGTTTACATGTATTTTCCCTTTGGATACTCACAGCAACCCCAGGAGCTAAGTCAAATAGATGTGGACCTCAATTTAATCAAAAAGGCAGGTGAGGTACAGTAAGATCTACTGGATTCTGAAAAGCACAACTGTAAATGGTGGAATCAACAGTCAAACCCCTTCCTCATTTTATATAGTGCATTCAGGCATGTTGGCACAGTATTTTCATCTGCCAAGATTTCTAATTCAAGGGCATTACTTCCTCATGTGTGTTTCTAAATTTCCTCTCTCTATCTCATTTCCTTCAACTTATACACAGTTGGTTTCAACTACTGTTTTTCCTTAAAAGAAGAAATCAATCTTTTTATGTTAAGTCTGATCTGTATAACTCTTGACCATGCCTACTGTATCTGTTAGAGTTAGTCACCATACCAGTGACTTAGCAGGAAACATTTAAGTGTTTTTTATAGACCCGTTAAATTGATATGATCAATATTGTTTAAGCTCACACTTACAATAGAGCTGAAATTTTTTTTTTAATATATGACAGAATAAAAGAAAAAATGATCTTGCTTTTCTTTACATTGATTACTGTATTCATACCTGGACAGATAAATGAATATACCTTTTAGTTTTAAGACCAAGTTCCTTGAAATGATAGGGCTAATCTGACCTATGTGGGGTCCTTGGAGCACAGTCTTTACGAATGTATTCTCAGCATCGAACGTGAGCAATCACTTTTCTTCTCTCTCCATAAACACTGAAGATGAGATGTGCCTCGGCAGTAGTGTGAGTTTTTTTCCTAGCTATCATCCACACAATTATTAGCCAATCCTCCAGGCAGCTGTGAGGTTAACAATATCCCACTATGTCAAAGGACTTTCCCAATCTCTAATTGCTTTCTGAACTTCACCCTTTTTTTTTGTTTTGTTTTCTGCAGCTGCCATAAAGTTTGCCATTTACCATCCAGTGTTCACTTTATCAGCACTTTGAAGATAGTCACTTGGATTATTTTTTCCAGCCAGAGCAGGAACATGACAGACAGAGAGCAAGGGCAGTGTGAAAGAAATTACTTAGGAGTGCCATTCTAAATGAGGGAAGTAGAGCACTCATCTAAAAGAGAGTAAGTTGGCACTCCTTCTACAGAACTGACCACCTATGAGAGAGACACATCACACTCTATTTTACATTAAAAAGTATTTTCTGAAATAAACAGCTCTATAGTAAATGAGTAGTGTAGGGGAAATTCTGAATGAGGTGTCAGATATGTGATCTTGAATCTGATGGAGACTTAAAGAGATAGTGCGAAAGAAGAAAATTTCTAGACATTGTGAATTAAGAGGCAATTTCCTAGATCCAGGAGACTCTCCAACTAGCTAGGCCATTTCACTTCTGTGACATAGTAGATTGAAAGTTTTCAAAGTGGGCTTCATAAAGTACTCAGTGTTTCTAGGAGTCTACATAGTATTGACTATGGGAGAGACATGGGTGTTCTCATGTGGACGCAGACTTCCAATTAACTTTATTCAAAATAAGACCTGTCTTATATACTGATTTATTTTTAAGATTTTGTTTGATACAGGTTTCTAAGATTTTTAAAAATGTAAACAAATTAAACAAAATTCCCTAAGGTCTTTTCTACTCTAATATTTTACTCTCTGATTATCTGGAAGAGAAAAGACATAAATGGCTTCATTCTCACCAACACAAGCAATCCTATCTTCCAAGTTCTCACTTGGCTATATTTAAGGACAGCATGTTATAAACATGCTCATCCACAGCCAGCCACCCTCAATTTATCCGATATTTCACATTTTAGCAAAACGTCTGGAAGAAAAGAGTATGTTGATGAAGTGTGTCGGCAGGAAAAATATGGCAGGAGGCAGACTGACAAGAGTATAAGGATGAAGAGGTTGTGCTCACTGCTTATAGTAGACATAGTTCTGCTAACTTCTGTATCTCATGAAGAAAGAGGGTGGGGGAAGCTATTATTTTGATTGGTTAGAGTATGAGCTACTATTGAAGTCACATTTTCTAATGGGTAGATAGGTAAGGCCACTATTTTTTAAATTGTACAAATGCACACTCTATATTTGCAAATGTGAAGGGAGTAGGATGTATTACTTAAGTCTTGAACTGGACTACTAGAGATTAAGGTTGTAGTCTGATACCCCACTCATTGTCACAGCTCTCTATGGAGCTCTGTCCTAAAGTACAGTTTTAGCTGGGGAAGACAGAAATTTTCCTGGATTCCTTGTCTATTAAAAATTCCATTCTGCTTCCTCCCAAGATAGAGACAATAAATAGATATACTTTGCCTCCTTATGCAAACAAAAGAAGGAAAACAACAAATTTAAAAACAAAAAACACCAGAACTGCCAAAAAAAAAAATCAATTGTATGGAAATCTGACAACAAAGGAGTTAAAAAAGAAACATTCATCCAGACTGATAGGAGGGGTGGAGATGGGCAGCTGGGTGGAAAGGACACACGGCAAGGTGCAGCTAGAGGACCAGGCAGGAAAGGCAGCAGCTGGCAGTCCCACATTTGTGTGCAGGTCAACTGGGAGGAACAACTGGGGAGTGAGACAGACTGAGCAACACAGAGTTCCTTGTGAGGGGGAAATAAAGCCTCAAAACCTCAAAAATGTGTGGGGGTTGCAGCAGCAGGAGAAACACCCAGTCTCACAGGAGAAATTTGTTGAAGAGACCCACAGGGTCCTAGAATGTACACAAACTCACTCACCTGGTAGTTAGCACCAGAAGGGCCCTATTTGCTGGTATGTAGCAGGGGAAGTGACTGAAGGCAAGAGCCCAGCAAGTGGCATTGTTCCCTCTCAGAACCCTCCCCCATAAAGCAGCACAGTGGGTTGCCCCACCCTGGCAAATACCTAAGGCTCCGCCCCTTCCAACATAACAGGTGCCCTGAGACAAAGAAATATGGCCCAAATGAAAGAACATATCAAAATTCCAAAAATATAATTAAGCAACAAAGAGATAGCTAACCTATCTGAGGCAGAATTCAAAACATTGGTAATCATGATGTTCACACAAATGGTTGAGTATGGTTCAAAATAGAGGAAAAAGTAAAGGATATACAAAGTGAAATAAAGAAAAAATGTACAGGGAACCAGTAGTGAAGCGAAGGACACTAGGACTCAGATCAATGATTTGGACCAGAAGGAAGAAATAAACATTCAACCAGAACAGAATGAAGAAACAAGAATTCAAAACAAACAAACAAACAAACAAACAAAACGAGGAGAGGCTCAGGAACCTCTGGAACAACTTTAAACGTTCCAACATCTGAATCATAGGGGTGCCAGAAGGAGAAGTGGAAGAGCAAGATATTGAAAACTTATTTGAAAACATAATGAAGGAGAACTTCCCCAATCTAGTGAAAGAAATAGATTTCCAGGGAGTTCAGGAAGCTCAGAGAGTCCTAAAGAAGTTGGATCCAAGAAAGCACACACCAAGGCTTATTGTAATTACATTAGCCAAGATTCAAGATAGGGAGAGAATCTTAAAAGCAGCAAGAGAAAAGGAGACAGTTACATACAAAGGAGTTCCCATGAGGCTATCAGTTGGTTTCTCAAAAGAAACCTTTCAGGAAAGAGGGTCTGAATAGAAGTATCCCAAGTCATGCAAAGCAAGGACCTACATCTAAGATTACTTTATCTAGCAAGCTGTCATTTACAATGGAAGGGCAGACAAATTGCTTTCCAGATAAGTTCAAGTTAAAGGAGTTCATCATCACTAAGCCATTATTAATATAAGAAATGTTAAAGGGACTTATCTAAGAAAAAGAAGATCAAAACCTAACTAAGCAAATAATTAGAATGAGAACAGAACCAGAGAAAAGGAGATCATATGGAGGGTTATCAGTGGGTAGGGGTGGGGGGAGAATAGGGGGGAATAATGTACAGGGAATAAGAAGCATAAATAGACAGGGGGAGGTTAAGAAAAGAATAGGAAATGTAGAAGCCAAAGAACTTATATGTACAACTGATGGACATGAACTAAGAGTGGGGAATGCTGGTGGGAGAAGGATGCAGGGCAGAGAGAAATAAAAGGGAGAAACAATGGGGCAATTTTAATAGCATAATCAATAAAATATACTTTAAAAAAAGAAAAAAATCCATCCTGATTGCTTCTACAAAAAGTTGATAAAAATAATTATCCAAATTACAGCAAGAATATTCAGGTTAGATCAAAACTATCAGTATAATATTCAGCCTTCCTTATGTAGTTGGACATATTCATCCATAATTTTCACAGTTTCTGGACTCTCATATTTCCTTCTGTCTAATCTCAGCAATACTTAAGTCCAGTCTTAAGATTCTGGGACAACACTTGCTTGGTATAATTTCACTATGCTGTGTAGTAGTAATACCTTTTTGTGGCCCATATTCTAGAAACTGTTTAAGTGGAAGTAAGGTCCCAAAAGAATCACAGAATGTAATTCACAGGCCGCACCCTGTAAGGGTGGTCAAACATTTTCATGGTTTGTCAGGGTTTTTTTTTTTTCTTCCTTAAGTGCATACTAGAGAATATTGGAAGGAAGGAAGGAAGGAAGGAAGGAAGGAAGGAAGGAAGGAAGGAAGGAAGGAAGGAAGGAAGGAAAAAAGAAAGACAGAGAGGAAGGAAGGAAGGGAAAAGAAGGAAGGAAGGAAGGAAGGAAGGAAGGAAGGAAGGAAGGAAGGAAGGAAGGAAGGAAGGAAGGAAGGAAGGACAAGACACATGGTTGATGTATTAGTCAGGAATTTGGCAAGAAACAATGAACCCGAGATGATACAGAAGCTGGAAGGAAAGGACTCCTAAGATGGTGTGGGTAGTTTTTTTTAGGTCAAGATTCCAGAAGATGAGCAAGAGCAAGAAGTAGTTCCCACCCCAGGAATGAAAGCACAAGGAAGAAAGAAGTGGTGTTACTGGAGGATTGTGAATGTTAGCTCCATGAAGGAAGGGCTGTTGGGCAGGATCTGTACTCCTGGAGGAATACAGCCTCTGCCAAAAATGGAATTCAAAGCAGGGAGGGAGAGGAAAGAAATATCCTCTTATTTCCTGCCAGTGACTCCCAATGTCTAAGCTACTGTCAAATTGCATAAGTTGAACAGCAAGGGAATTCAGATATTGAAGTCCAAAATATCAGCCTCTTGGGGCATAAATTAGGGCAGAGAATGGATCTGGGAATGTGCATGTATAATGAGACAACTGGAAAGAATCAGCACATATGCATATATGCGGTTTGTGAACCCCCTGAAACCTATTCAGGATACCAGGTTAAAAAACAGAATATATTAATGACTTTCAGTCTCAGTTTTATATATTCAACTACCTACTAGTCACCTTCTTTCAACTATCCAATAGGCATCTCAAATTCAAACTCCTCAGAACAGAACTAGTTACCTTCCTCTTCCCTTTAGACCTGTCCCTTTTCGCAGATTCCCTTTTCTATTAACTTTGATCAACCTGGCCAGATTGGTCCAAATCTTTCACTCCCTTTTCCATTCACTTAATCCCATCAGTGACTAAGTCTTGTTAATGCCACCTTGTAAGTGTCTCAGGAAGGTGTCCTCTTACTGCCAATGGAATTGCCACATCCTTGATACAGACCTCCATCACGTCTAACCTGGATCACTGCTCCCTCATATGCCTGCCCTACCTGCCATACTTCTTCTTGTCATCCAGTGTCCACAAAGTCATGGAGCTGCTTTTCTATAAAAGACATCTCATCATGCCACCCCCTTATTTAAAACCCTTCAGCCTCTGCCTTTTAATTATAGAAATCCAAATCCATCCACATTTGCTGTATACGCACACTTTGTCTTCACTGTTCTTTCATGGTGCTTAAACTGTAGCAACACCAAATAAGTGGCACTGTTTTTGCATATGTTTTGAATACCTTTTTCCTAGGTTCACCCTCATTTGCTGGTGAGATTTTGTTAACTTTTTATTTGGAACTAATTTTTTTAAACTGCAGAAAACTTGTGTGAATCACACAAAGATCTCTTATATATCCCTTTCCTGCACTTGTATTCATGCCTAAATATCAATTTCCAGGATCTCCTTCTCTGATCCTAAACCCATCTTGGGAAGCTCATTTCCTCCTTTTTCTGTGCTCTGTAATTTTTTCTGTGTTCTATTGTAATTACACTTTATACACCATTGAGTGATTTGTTTAGCTGCCTGTATGTCACTTGATAAGCCAAGTTTCATAATGACATAGACAGTGCATTATCAGGGACTACTGCAGAACTTGCTTTTAGTAGGCAACCAAAAAACATGTGCTATGTAAACAAATGGCCTAGACTCACATACATTTTTTTTTTAATTTCCTATGATCAAGAAATTTTTAAAAAGACATCACAGTGGGTAGGTTTAATGTGATTTCTAAAAAATTTGATTTGATTTTTTGGTCATCATGTAAATTAAGTCAGTGCCACTAGCTCATCTCTATTCCAAAGGAGGAAATGAAGAATTTGTCACTCTATGAAGAGACACCATGATCTGACTTCTGGATGAATCTTCTAAGCCTCTACAGATACTTGAAAGGAGATAAGTTCGAGAGGAGGAAATCCCTGATGTGTCACATAATGTGGGGCCTGAGTGGAGGATTGGATTAAAAGTGCTATACAGACTCTGAAAGGCACAGAAGGAACTCTCACTCTGTCTCAGGGAAGGCTGTGGATATCTTGAAGAGCTAACAAAGGTCCTGGACAATGAGATGAGAAGCCTCATCAGCAGGAGATAATGCAAAATACCTGAGGCCCTAAAACAGAAGAGAACAGACCTGGAGTCACATCCACTGGCAGAGGCCACATTCAAGGATGTCACATAGATCTACCTACTATGGAATGAAGAGAAATTTGGGGGACATGGTAATGATTAACACTGCAGAAATTTACCAGTTAGAAGATGCCCAATTATTTGATGATTTGTCTTCACTATGGCAAAATGGCCCTCCAATATGCAGTAGCCTGAATGTCTGTAAATTATAAAGTAAGGAGCATCCAGGTTTGCGGGGGGGGGGGGGGGGGGGGGGCTACAATGAAGCACCTTAGACCCAAGGGAAACCTGTGTGTTTTCAAAATAATCTCACCTACAACACTATCAAAAGAAAACTTCATTTCAGATTGGTAGTCTTAAAAAAGCAGTAACAGAGAAAGCACCTAGGAGAAGGACTTAAGGAATATAAAGCCAATGTCAGGATTCAGCACTCTTAGATCTAGCTTCTGAGATCAGAGGACATCAAGCGCGCTCAGGATGGTATAGGATGGTATGGCCGTAGACAGCACTCTTGGATTTAATCTAGCACATCAATGAGCTAAAATAGCTATCTCACTAGAATCTTGGGAATAAAAAACAAGTTTAGGTAAGAAATATTTTGGATGGAGGGGTAGTAAACTTACTGAAAAAAAGTATAATTTTTAGTATTCACCAAAAATGGAGCACAGTCACTAACTAGCATGAGTATGATGCTGGAAATTATATAAGGAATGTGTCACTTTTTTTTAACCTCATAAGTAGATATCATATCTCAAGTGTTAATAATTACAGCAATGGGATTACAGCGATGGTATTATTTCCACATAGTGTATCTAATAAGGAAATCAACCCCTAGCAAACATTTATTGGAATTTACTAGCTGAATAATTTTCAGTTATATAAGGACAATTTCCTGTTTACATGAACCCTGTTGTCAGATTCCATGCCAGAGATCTTAACAATACCAAAACAACTATAAATCAAAGGAAAAAAAATGGCTTTCTAATAAAAGCAAAGACAAAATTGTATGGGGAAGCAGCTGGGAAAATCAGGAAAGGTCCCATGGAGAAGGAAGCATCTGAAATGGACTTGAAAGTGCAGGATTTCAATTGACTTGAGTTGTAAAATGAGTTGTCAGAAACAGTGAGGAGGAGTTCCAAAAAGAGTGTAGCTAGCAATCTATATTGTAAAGGAATTCAAGACAGTAAGAACAGAGAAGATCTGCACAAAGGAGAACTTTGGTTATTCCACAATAGCAATTTCAGTAAGGTTTAGTACCTATAGCTCAATTTTGAACAGTTGATATTGTAAAATAGTAGATAGTAGTAATAAGGTGAGAATAATGAAGAACGCACAGGTTTCTAGTTGTTAGTAGTAAACAGAAGGAGAAGAAAAGTACCAAACACAAAGGGTAGATGTTTGTTGTGAGGGAGGAAGAGAACTAAGAACTATGCACAGGATGAAAGGACAAAAACAGTCAACAGGCCTGGAAGGCAGAGCCTGTGAGGGACGAGGTCCTGCATGGAACTGAGGTAGAGGGGCTATGGAGTACCACACTGTATTTTGTTTTAAAATGTACGTAAACCAAGATTTAGAGGACTATGTTGGTAATAACAAACATGAATATGAAGAATTTCCACTGATAATTGTAATAAATGACAACAAATAGTGAGAATTAACATTAATTAATTATTTATTATGCATCTGGGCTCAGGCTTAGTACTTCACACTTAAAATGCA
Source organism: Glossophaga mutica (assembly GCA_039655065.1). NCBI lineage: Eukaryota > Metazoa > Chordata > Mammalia > Chiroptera > Phyllostomidae > Glossophaga > Glossophaga mutica. Next base: position 73,344,134 of record CM077312.1, read on the forward strand.
AATTTGAATCATTTCTTTATACTTATAGAACTAGAACTGTATGTTTGAGCTAAAATGATAAAAGTACAAGCACACTGAAGATTGTCAATACCCAAATTGCCAATGCCTTAAAATAAGGAAACTGCCATCAGCCCAGGATCTCTCCCTGACCCCCTCTTCCCTGATCCCAGCTCTATTGGCAACATGAGGATCTGAGAGATCCAGTATCTTTCCATCAGCAGTTTTTATTTTCCCCTTAGGGGGTCTGTGAATTAAGTGAATCTTCTACATCCTTCATAACGTCAGTACTTAACAAGGTATTTGGTGCCATCTCAGAAAATTTCCCTAATATTCACAAACTTTCCCTTAATCAGACATTTTCTTCTGTCTCAGCTGTTGTCCAATTATCTCATAAAATTCAAGCCACTTACTCTATTTTTGTTCTTCCTCTTTTCTGTTATTCATCCTATTTTTAAGTCAATAGGGAACATAATCATGTTAACAAATGGAGGAGTATCTGCCAGTAATACTATATTGACAAAAAAGAAGGGGAAACTCACATATTGTGAAATGAAATTGTGCACTGCAATAAATCCTACTCCCTCTAAGTACATCCAGAATTTCTCTCTTGAATCTACACAAACTTCTATATCTATATCCTGACTATATCCTGAGCTTCTAATCATACCATTTTTTTTCTGAAGCTTCAGAACTGAAAAGAGGTAACTGTTGGCCATTTTTTCTATTTTAAAATATTAACTAGTATTTTCTACAGTTTCTTACTGTAAATTAATATTATAACTTCTACACTATGGGTGAAAAAATTATGTGCTAACCTAAGATACTAATCCATTTTGAAAATTGATTATTCATGGAAATGAATTTTGTGCTTTCAATAATTTATAAATATACCTTTAAATACAATTTCTGTATGTTAGAAACTGAATACAAAGATAAAGCATATTATGATATTGTTATGCAAATGATGACATGGAAATATCTGACTAAACTAAGACCATTAATTATTTTTTGTTTTACATTGCTTATGCTACCAAATATTTTATTTTATCCTTAAAGTCTCTCATCAGTTTCCTATGCAGTTGAAATGTTTAAGAAAATTAACTCAGTCATAACACATAAAAATATATTGAGAGTGCAAGACCTTCCCAAAGTCTACTCTTGATATGCCTAATAGCATATAAAAACACTTTCTAAATTCTCCTGTTGTGTTAATGACTTGAAAATTATAATAAGCCAGGCAAGGAATCTATAGATTAAATAATTAATTAATAACCTACTTAATTTCAAGAAGGAATTCAAGTCAGCGTAACAGAAAGCACATAATCAAGTAAGATGCTTTGAATTAAATATGAGCAAGAAAAAAGAGACAAGAAGGAATGCAAAATGGAGAGAATAGGTAGATTTATACACAGATACATGCCATGAAATACTGGAACTCTAAGTGGACACTCAGATTTGGTACTTAGTGTTCTAGAAGCCAAAAATGATTAATTACAAGATTCACAGTATTTACAAAACAAAAACTAACCTGATGGTACTTACCTATGGATATGAACACCTATTTTTAATACTGAAATCCTAGAGAGATCTTTAGCATCTTCAATGATATTCTTAGATTAATCCCAGTGATGGGATCCACAGTGCTTGGAATAAGATATTCTCCACACAAGTAGGTGGAAGCAGCCCAAAGCCTAGTTGCATAAAATCAGTTTCATGGGAGGCTATCAAAGTGCTGTCCAGGGAATGTGTCCCCCAGTGGACTTAATTAGTCACATTATCTATGATAACATATGGATTAATTATCTTTCAGTCAATCTTACATATATATTCATTCCCAGTTCATGTTTTCAAGTGTACAAAGCATCATCAAGAGCCTGGATCCAGCTGCTCATGTGGCTAAGGAAACACAGGGCTGCATGCTTTAATCAGCAGTGAGGCTCAGGGAGGCATTCTGGGTATGAAAGTGCCATTGAACAATCTATGCAGACTATTTATGCCTTACATAATAAACAAGTGTTGGTATTATCCTAAAATGGATAATGGTATTATTTGTAATGCTTACTGAATACAAATGATATTACAAATACTTAAATTGAAGTGTGTAACACTTAATGCTGTATAAATCCAGTGGCAAAAGTAATTTGCTGATTAAACAGCACACACACACACACACAGAAGGCATGGAAAAACTGAAATTCCTATGCTTACTTTTTCTTTTAATAAATATGTAATCAATACAGTTTATATACAGCTATTTTTTAAAGCCATATTGGATCTATTTTCTTTAATAAGCTGTTTACCCAAGAAAATAGCATTATTGTCCAAATTGGTGATTTGTAATCTTTTCAAACTAAATGAAGTTTACTCTTCTAAATTCCCTGGGTACATTTCAGAGTATTATTGCTTTGAATCTCAAAAATTTATCTAGCAGTGCTATTTTATTTTGTTTTGTTTTTCAATTTGGTACACAGTAGTGAAATATAATAAATTAAGGTTTTAATGTATTGCCACTGAAAGAAAGTAATTTCCTTTACAAATTCTGATTGTATTACTCATTTACTAAGTTGTCCTATCTCCATTATGATAAAGATAATAAGTGAAAGAAACAAAATTATAACAGAGAACTTCCTTTTTCTTGCAGACATTTAATTTAAAAATGTCACCTTTTGCAATAAATTTATGAAACAATGTAATATTATCAGGATTCAGATTTTAAACAATGTCTTTTTGTTCTTGTTACATTTGTTAGAAATGTTCATAAAGCTAGAAGCATGTGGGCTAAAATCCCATCACATCAGGAGTGGGAATACAGGGCAGTTGTTAACAGTGAAGTTATAGTTAATGGGCTTCCAAGTTAGAGTTGAAATTAATTTGTTAAGCCCTGGCTGGCGTAGCTCAGTGGATTGAGCACGGGCTGCGAACCAAAGTGTCGCAGGTTCGATTCCCAGTCAGGGCACATGCCTGGGTTGTGGGCCAGGTCCCCAGTGGGGGCCATGCAAGAGGCAACCATACATTGATGTTTCTCTCTCTCTCTCCCTCCCTTCCCCTCTCTAAAAATAAATAAATAAAATCTTTAAAAAAATTAATTTGTTATAATTTGTGTAACCACCTACTATGTGCCAAGAAAATTATAAGTATCAGGAACGTAATTAATAACCAGAAGAGAAGATTCCTACTGTTATGAAGCTCAACCTAATGAAAAGGTCAATGCAATTTAAAAGCCATAGACTCTGTTAAATTCACTGAAGACAATAAACAGATGCTGTGAGAAGAATAACTGGGGATGTATCCAATAAAACTTGAATAAGTAATTAGACAAGGTCACTTTGAGAAAGGGGTGTGCTTAAGCTTTACAAGATGGAGAAGGAGTCAAGTATGCAGAGTAACCTAAGAAGAAAGAACTGAAAGTAGCAAGATCCTGAGGTAGGAAAAAGCTACTTATATATTAGGAACTGATGGAAACCAAGGTGGCTGAAATTTAGTGAGCAATGGAAATGCAGGAAGTGAGTCGGGTAGAGGCCAAACCACGTAGAGCCATGAAAGTCTCAGTAAGATCTTTGATTTTATTCTAAAGAAATTAAAAAGCCCTAAAAAACTGCAGAGTAAAGATGAGGACAACACATTTAGAAAACAGAATAAATTAACAAAATTAGGCCTTCCTTAATGACCCAAGATTCTAGTAAGTCTTAAGAGATCATTTTTAAAAGATAAAGAAATCCCAGTTAAACAAAATCAGGTAAACTGGGTATAACATATACCTTGTGGGTTTTTTTGAGGCTTTCCCCATCGATGGAATATTTATTTCCTCTAAATTTTATACATGAAATGATATATGACCCACAGGCCTCTAAGATTCAGAACTCTATTCCCTTTCAAATATGAAAAAACATAAAAAAGTACAAAGATAATTCAGTGAATAGTGTCCCCACTATTCACAGTTTTGAATTTTTCAGATCTGTTTACCTTAGCAATAATGTTGGCATAACATAGTTTCTACTAAAATTTTACCCTTTCAAAAGCAACCTAAATATTCCTCCCCCAAACCAAGTCCTCTTATCCTGGGAAATAAGACTATAAAGTTATTGAATTTACTAATCCTTATTCATCAAATTTCAGTATAGTCATTGTTTAGGAGGGGTACAATTTTCAGGCCATGTTACTTACAAGTGAGATATATATAAGTACTTACGTTTGATTTAAAGAGCATATAGGGTGTTCTCAATTAAATTAGGCAAGAAATGTTCCCCATAAATTGACCTCATCCAAATAGCTTCAGAGAATGAATGATGAGAATGTGGCTGAACTGACTTCATTAGAAATGACTCAAAGCTGGAGTGATGAGAACATGGCCGAGGTGACTTCATCTGAAATGGCCTAAAGCTCTAGTGGTTAGAGCAACTGGAGAGAGTGGAGTCTCCTTCTCTGATGGAGTTTTGGCTCTACCACACATTACTCTGGTTCTTCTAGGTTTTCTAAATCTGAATGATGATCTCAGATACAGTTACTGGGAGATGAATCCTAAGTTAGAGTTGCCAGTCCCCCAAGGCAGAATCTATGCCTTAATTGCTGAGCAACTGTCAGATGAGAAGAAGTAAGCCAACATCCTCTCAGGACAAAGATGACATTGCCTTCGCTTATCATAAGCCTTTTTAAGTGTCATGAGTTGTTAAAACCATCATGGCCTTTTATCTGCTGAAAGAAGGAGGAGGAGGAGGAGAAGTGAAGCAAAGGAAAGCAAAGGAAAGCAAAGCAAAGAAAGGAAAAGGAGAGAAAAAGAAAGAAAACACAGGAAATTTGGTCTTGTGCAAACTCAGCTCAACAAAAACTATGATATCTTCAATTCATATTAGTCTACTATCCCCTTGGCATGTCTCAAAAGATTCATTTTATCTAAAAATATCTCATATGCAGAAGTTTCTGAATCCTGGAATGACATATTCCCTGATTTCAAATATACAAAAAGCCAATCCAAAAAAACCTATGCACCCCAATGTTCATAGCAGCACAATTAACAATAGCCAAGTGCTGGAAGCAACCTAAGTGCCCATCAGTAAATGAAAAAATGATGGTACATTTACACAATGGAATACTACACAGCAGAAAGAAAGGAGCTCCTACCCTTCCCAACAGCATGGATGGATCTGGAGAGCATTATGCTAAGTGAAGTAAGCTAGGTGGTGAAAGACAAATACCATATAATCTCACCTATAAGTAGAACCTAATCAACAAAACAAACAAGCAAGCAAAATATAACCAGAAACATTGAAATTAAGAACAACCTGACAGTAACCAGAGGGGAGGTGAAAGGGGACAGTGGGGGGAAAGGGAGAAGGTTTTTCAGGACCAACTATTAAGGATACATGAACAAAACCAAGGGGGGCACAGAAGCAAGGAAGGGAGGTGGGGGTGGCTGGGGTAGGGGGGAGTGATGGTAGGTAAATGGAGACAACCATAATTGAACAACAAAATAATTAAAAATAAAATAAAATTTAATATCAGTAAAAAAAATGTACAATAAGCCAAAGAAAATCTTTTTCACCATGATTGCTCTATGGAGCAGGGTGTTTTTGAGGAAATTATTTTAGGGTCCAAAGTCTTCATTCAGTTCATGAGTTTACATGCCATTTTCAATTTATAGCCCTGTGACAACCACCAGATAAAAAGAAACACTCTAAACCGACTTGACATTCAATATTCTACACTCCACATTCCCCAAATGAAAGAAAGTGAATGTAAGCAACGGCTAATTGACACAGATATAACTACTTTCATAATCTATTTACTATCTTAATAATCCTTTCACCACAATTTATCTCTTAGTGGCTGCAGTTTGAGAACAACTTAGAAGCGTACCGTTGTGGCTTCTCTTCCATAAAATTAAAAAAAGAGCTCAGCATATCATGCATGTTTTCAGAGAAATCATTTTGCATTTTTTATAATACAGGGTCCAGCAGTAGTGCCATTGGGTATGGTTGGTAGGGTATGTGAATGTCTCACATGAACATTTTGAACATTTCCCCTAAAATGTCATATACTGAGCTTGAGTGTGATATTGTTGTTATAGAATCACATGCTTATGATTTTGTAATAAAAGATTTTTATGAAATAAAAAGGGGGCATTATTTGTGCCAGACCCTGTATAATGCCACTTAATACTGGATAATATCTAGCATCACATGATAACTAGAGACATAGATAGTATACGTTGAATGTGGTTAACTTAGTATTGGTAGCTTACCTTTATGAAAGTGTTTTCTGTTCATTGAAAATAATCTGTGTGTAATTCCATCTGCCTCCCTCTTCCTTTTTGTCTGTTATTATCTTATATCAGTGTGAAGCCAGAGGTGGGAAACTGATTCACTTTCACAACATGTTTCCTGCTATAAAATCACAATTACCAGTTTGAGAAATAAAAATGTAGATTTAGACATAATGTTTTAGAGGATACACCCACACATGCACACACAGACACTTGGAAGTACCGAAGTCCTCAAATTGCCCACCACTGCCAAATATGATGCTCTTCTCCACTGATTAATACAAAATTGTAGAAGGATGTGTTTTAAGGTCTGGCTATTCTGCTTTAATTTAAAATCTCTGTCGTATAAAAGAAAATGCATAGCAATGACTCTTTTGGAGAAAAATACTACCAATACAATAAGCTATCAGAGCAATCAAGATGCTATAATGTAAGGGTTATGTTTTCTTTTTCCCCCAATATGACTTTTTAAACAGAATTCTGCTTGTGTAATCTGATTATATAAGCACTAGAAGAAAGCAACACAAAAGTAAAAGAAGACAGTTGAATTAAAAACAACTTTTTTGATATTGAGAGTAATATATGTATATGCCCTGACAATTCAAAGTTTCTCTTTATAAATACAAATGCATGTACGCACACATATACACACATGCCTGCACTTACACTTCATTAAACATATGCTGAGCATATTTCATGTACCAGGAGCTGAGTTTGGTGCTGCTAAGATAATGATGATCAAAAGCAGACATGATCCCAGGTCTTCTCCAGTTTGCAGTCCTGTGGCCAGAAAAATTAAAATGAAATATCCCATAGCAAAATGCAAATGAATCACCGCAATCAGCAATGGAGATATATATGGTATGGTTACAGCATATAGCAGAGGCATGTGGGTTTTGGGGGAAGAGCTGGAAGAACGTGTTTCATTTGGAGGCAAGGGATCTTTGGCATGGGAATGAAGAACTTGAAAGATAAGTAGAAAGTAACTGGGCAAAGATAGAAGGGTAGAAAGAAGCAGATGAATTCCAGAGCTATTTAGGCAATGAATGTAATGGCGTTTAATGATGAAGGATAGCATAGTTTTTGAAGAATGACTCCTAGTTTTTTAGCTTGTATAACTTGGTGAATGTGGTACCATTCACTGAGCAAGGGTACACTTAAGAAGTCTGAGAAAATGGGGGAAATATTAGGAATGTTTCAAGTCTAGGTTGAATCTGAGGTGTCTTTGAGATATCTTGAAAGAACTATAAAGTAGGCAGTTAGATATATGATTCTGGAAACCAGAGGAGAGATTTAAGCATTTCTGGTTCATCTTTATGTGGTAGCAATGGGATAATGAACATGGAAGACATTAACTATGACTCTTTGTGTGTGTGTGTGTGAGTGTGAGTGTGTGTGTGTGTGTGTGTGTGTGTGTGTGAAAGAGAGAGAGAGGGAGAGAGGGAGAGAGAGATAGAATGGATGAATGAATGGTATCAGGTCTTGAGGACTTCCAACTAAGCATTGAGGAAGACTGACAAAGGCAACTGAATAGGGTGGCCTAGAGGAGATGGTTGAACCTCAAAGGAAACTTTCATCATGGAAACCACAAAAAGAGGGTATTTCAGAAGGAAGGCAGAAGTCTATGGTATCCATTCTATTGCAGAGGTAGGTAAAATTACCATGATAGTGTTATTGGCCCCAATTCTTCACCTTCCCATACAGTCACACTCTTTATTATGTGACTTTGCAGGTTCACTCGCTAAAACAGGTAGAGTATATTTTTCCATTTATATTTATTTGGCCAAGTGACTTGCTTTAGACAAAAAAAAAAAAAAAAAAAAAAAAAGCGTAATTGACAGCATGAAGGTTCTGAGCATTTCTACTTGCCTTGTCGCACGTCTTCTATCCTCATGAGAAGGACATGCCTGGCCTAGCTGCTGAGTTCCAGGAGGAAAACAGAAAGTGGAAGGTAGCCCAGTGGCCCAGCAGATGCACAGATGTAAGAACTAAACAACCTAATGTTGCTTGTCCCTGAAGTTTTGTCATTGCAAACAGAAAACTGACATGCTGGCCAAAAACCTATGTTAAGGATATTAAGCTATATTAAGGACATAAGTCATTGATTAGGGTAGATCACTTTTGCTATGGGGAGAAGAAAGAGACAGGGTAGTGGGAAAAGGACACGGATTTGAAAGAAGTTGTGTAACATAAAGAAGCCCTGGGTAAACACTGAGATCTTGTTGTAGCAGTGTTTGTGTCACTATGTCAAGTGCTGCTCATATGAGACAAGCCCAGAAAAGGTAGAAGTAAATTAATGTATCATAAGGGATTTGGTGGCTAAAAGAGTTCCTTTGAGAGGAGCATGAATTTCTATAAATTAATAGTTTGGGTGGCTAGAATCAAATCAATACCTATATTATCTCATTATTAGTGTCTATACCCTAGGTTTTTCTCAGTTGCTCTGGGCTGTTATGAGCAACAGAGAACAGATATGCTATTTCTAACAGCCACTCCTACTTCCCAAGAACCACAGTCTGTTCCATGAAAGTCAGGGGCAATTCCCTCTCTTTTGGCATCTAAAGATAATTTAATTTGAAATAGCATTAACTAGTTCTAACACTGGGTAGGCAAATGGTACAACTTTGACATAGAAGTAGATCAATTTCTTGAGAGAATATAAATGCTTTCTAGACTCCATCCTTCTTATACTTACCAGTAAAATATTAAGTCAATTTCTTTTATTTAATAGTTTTGAAAATCTCCACTAACTCTTACTTAAGTTTTCTAATAGTCAAAGGTATGTATTAAAGGTGACCCTCTTATGCACAGACATGTTATGATACATACTTTCTGCTTCTCAACAGTTCATAACAATGATTTACTGAGCACCTGTTAAGTGTCAGCCACCATATAAGGAACTAGATTCAGTGGTTAATGAGTTATGCACTTACTATCATGACAGGGATTAAAATTATAAAAAGCAACAGTAAAATATGCTATGAGCATGCTTTTTATCTCAGAGCCTGGATGAGTCTGAATGGAGGAGATGCTCAGGAAGGGTTTCCTTGAGCATATAACACATACAGGGTAAGGGATGAATAAGAATTAACTAGGTGACAGGAACAGAGAAGAGCACTCAGAGGAGGATAGCCTCACAGAGGCTTGTCTATAAGAACCTTAGATAACTGGTATACCCATTATACAACCTCATTCCTAAGATGACAATGGTTTTCTTAGAAAGTTATCGAGTTTCTGCAAAAGGCAACACTTGAGAGTCAGTTCTCTTCCTCCTGTGATAATTCTTTGGAAACTTTATTGTTGAATCCAGATCCAGGAAACCCATACTGGCCTGATCTATGATTAACATGTGAATACTGCACTAGTAAAAATGCAAGGGATCCATCTGTTAACATTCCTTCTACTAGGACTTCACGGTTTCTCCTATTTTGTCCCTCAAACTCTTTCCCTTTCTTATATCTCTCAAAATCTACCCCATTATACCAACAGAGAGAGATGGTAGCAGAGGCAAACCAAGGTTAAAACCTTTTTTAACCTTGAGGCCACTACTTAAGGATGTGTCTTCTCTTCTCAATCTCCTCCCTCACTTTCCTAATACTCTCCTTTGGTCTCCCCCATTCCACCTCAGCCACAGTCTCAAAGTCAAAAGGAGAGCAAGAAAAAATGTGTTGTTTAATGTACAGACTACTAGTGAATTAAATGCCTAGCCTTTATGAAGTGGTGTTACCTCTATGGATGTGAATATATAGCTATTTTGAAATGGTTTTATGAAAAGAGCAAGAGCTACAGAAGTCTTTAAACTGAATCTAGGTTTAGGTCTTCACCCAACCACTTACCTAGCTATCAACTTTTCTCTCTACTTTGTATCCTAATGTATCACCACACCCTTGCCATTCACAATAAATTCCAATTCTTCATTCTCCTCAGACTCTATCCTGATGCTTATCACACAACTTCCCTGCCCCTCACCCTTGAACCATGCAACGTAAATCATAGACACTGGTTTATGAATGTACCGAACCTAATTTTGCCTCATGTTAGGTTGGAGTAATGAAGACAGGAAAGTCATCGCCCCTACTGGCAGGCCAGCCATGGAAAAATCAACCGCAGGCCTCCTAATGTGGATCTTGACAATCATGTTACCTTTGTATACACTACTACTAATATTGTTTAGGCTGGCTCGCAGCTTTAACACTGGTATATGATGGGTTACATTGGCTTCTGTGGGCTATTCTGGGAATGCACCCAACATTTGCATTTTTTAATTTTTCTGTTGGAAAGTGCCTGCTAAGTTCAAAATAACCCACTCATAAATTAGTTTTTGAAACAGAATGGTTTATAAGATAAGCAATGGACTGCAATTAGAAAGAAACATGTAGATTGGATGAAAATTCAATTGAATTAACCAAAAAGCATAAAGATGAAAGTCTCTGCCACAAAAGCCAAGTTATTCCTGTGAAGAGAGAGCATTAGCCAGTAAATTAGACCCCTTTAAAACTTGTATTGACTCGTTCAGGACACAAAGGTCACAGTGCACAGATACTTTAGTGGTTTGAAAAATATTCCCAAAATGTCTTATATTAGTTTTAGTACTGGGAAAATCTGATTCACTATTTTACATGAGCCAGAGGAGATAGTTACCTATCAAATAACCAAGCATGAATGTAGCAGAATTAAATCTATAAGGCCAATTTAGCTCCTATCATATCCTTACATGTTACATGCTGCACACAGAGACACACGAACACACAGACACACACACACATGCCTTCCCAATACAAACATCATGGTCCACAAAATGCAAATTCTTCCACCATAACTGAAATAAAAATGTAAAAATTGTATAAGATTCACTTATTGTCTACCTTTTAGGTTAAACTATGTACATGGCAAAAATACTAATACTGCTACTACTAGTAATAATAATAAATCCTTCAAAACAGTGCTAATTTTTTTTTTACTAACAAGTGCTATTAAATCCTATTTTCATTTTTAATTCTTACATGTCAGATCTCCAAAAGGAAACAGAGCTGGTCACAGAAATAGAGAACCGCACAAGTTCCTTGTGTAAAATGCAAAGGGAGACTCCTGAAAGTGAAAACCTGAGAGCAGCTGAGAAGCACAAATGGTTGTTTCACCTGACTAAGTTCATGTTGAAAGAGACACAGACATTGCTTCCATTCCCAAGGGAGCATATTTGCTGTATTCCATGGAAATAAACATCATCTTCCCAATGTGAAATGAGTAGCCATGGTGGTATCATTCTAAAGCTGGCAGGCACTGTAGAGATTGTGTGGCCAGACATCTTTACTTGTGATCCTTCAGAGCCCTAGAAATTTATATGCAATTATTCAAGCAACCAAGAGGGACCACATCCATGTTTCTTTTTTTTTTTTTTTTTTTCCAGCAAATTTCCTAGTGGTAAGTTTTCATGGAAAATGAATGGTCTCTGGTTTCCTTCTGCAAAGTTCTGCTTTCAACCCCCTCATTCAAAGGTCTTAATGAGGGAAGACATCATCTTACTTAACACCTCTGCCATATTCATATAGGTCTACAAATACACAGAGGTATTTAGCAATAAGTACATTCTGGTTTTCATTTAGCATCTATTCAAAGGGTCAGAAGCTTTTACAAAAATATTGGTAACATAGTTATTTTTAATCAGATATATTTTAGAGGATAAAGATTAAAAATCGGGGCTGAAAGGTCCAAGTTAAGGTATGTCAATATCAGTAATTACAGGAGACCCAGGAAGTCCCTGGTATAATTTCTAGCCCAGCTTCCTGAAAGTCAAAGGTTACAAATGATTCAACAGAAATCTAACGTAGGACATCTAAGCACTACTCCATTATGAATTCTGGGGGAACAGTCATGTCTAAAACATACTGATTGCCTAAGAAAATAAAAGCACTGTATTGGTTATCTATTGCTAAGAAACAAAGAACCCCAAAATTTAATGGTTTAACACAAAACAAAAGAAAATGTTTATTAGTTCTTATGACCTTGTGGATTTTGTGAGTGGTTCTTCCCATCTGGACCAGTTTGTCTGGGTCTGGGAGATGTAGGACAGCAACATCCCCATGCTAGAGACCTTGGTGGAAGATTCTCTGCAAGACCTCTCATCCTCTAGGACACTAGCCCAGGCTTCTTCAGACTGTGAACAAAAGAGTTCCAGCCACAAGAAAGAGCAAGACCAATGTAAAAGCAACTTTTAAGTCTCTTCTTGAGCTACCTTTGATATTTTCCCTGTGGCAAAAGTAAGTTATATGGTTAAATCCAAAGCCTATGGAATGGACCTACTCAATATGTAAAAATAGGGATAACAAATTCTTGTTGTCACTTTGTAATGATCTATTACATTTCAAGTTTTAAAACTGAGTTCATTTAATATAGAAGTAAATGGGTTTTCACCTGAAATATAGCTTCTATGATTTTACCAACACAATTTTTATTCAAAGAATCAAAAATTCATTCTATTAGTATGTAGCTTCCTGGATATGCCTCACTTTATATCTTAAATATGTTTATATTAGTGTAATATGGCTGCTGTAACAAACTTCCACAAACTTAATCACTTAACACAAATTTATTCTCTTCTAGTTCTGAGATCAGAAGTCCAAAACCAGTGTCAATGGGCTAAAGACAAGGTGTTGGCAGGCTGGTTCTTTCTGAAATCTCTGAAGATAGAATCTGTTTCCTTGTCTTTTCTGGCTTCTGGATGTTACCCATCATATTCCTTGACAGTGGCCTCCTTCCTTTACCTTCAAAGTCAGCAATGTTTCACCCTTCTATGCCTTTTCCCCATGGTCATATTTCACTTTGACTACAATAGGAAAGGTCCTCTACTTTTAAGGACTCCTATGGTTAGTTTGGGCCCACCCGAAAAACCTAGGATAATCTATCTCAAAGTTCTAAATCTAAATAACATTTGCAAAATCCCCTTGGCCACCTAAAGTAATAATCACAGGTTTCAGGGATTAGAGTTTGGTCATCTTATTAGGGCCATTATTCTAACTACCAGGATATGTTAGTGAGAAACTGTACCTAAATACAATTTCTAAGTGCCAAATCATATTGTATTGCATTGGTGAAATTAGCTGTGTTAAAAAAGAAAAGATACACTTTTGACTATGATGGGATCTCTTAATACATTTCAGACTTTTATTTTTAATTTTTTTAATTTTTATTTTAATTGTTGATCTTGTACAGTTTTCTGTCTTTTATTCTCACCCGAACCCGCCACCCCAGCCCTCCCCACCTCCCTCCCATTTCCACCCCCCCCCCATAGTTTTTGTCCATGTGTCCTTTATACTTGTTCCTGTAAATCCTTCTCCTTTTCCCCTGAAATTCCCTCCCCTCTCCCCTCTGGTGACTTTCAGCATGTTCCCAATTTCCATGTCTTTGGTTATATTATGCTTGTTTGTTTGTTTTGTTGATTAGGTTCCTGTTAAAGGTGATATCATATGGTATTTATCTTTCACTGCCTGGCTTACTTCGTTTAGCATGATGCTCTCAAGTTCCATCCATGCTGTTGCATAGGGTATGAGCTCCTTCTTTCTTTCTGCTGCATAGAATTCCATTGTATAAATCCACAGTTTTTTGATCCATTCATTTACTGATGGGCATCTAGGTTGCTTCCAACACTTGGCTATTTCAGACTTTTAAAATAAAGTTTCCATCACTTTAGAACATTAAGGTACAGTTTTAATATGTTATAATTCCTTTTCTGTTTTCAATACTTTGCCTAGAATTAATGTGCAGGGCTAAACACCCTGCACATGAAATCAATATATCTAGCCTATGGTTCAGATTTCAACCATGATTTTAACCCTTGTGAAAAAAATAACAGTAGAATTTTAATAGTACAACTGAATTAAGTAGAGCATATTTTGAGTGAATTGATGATAGTTTATAGAATATGCTTCTCTTTCTCTCAGATCAAAGCTACATATGATGCTGTATGCATTTTTAGTCTTTCATTAGATGTCTGATTTCTAACTCACCATAAATACAGCCTTGGAGAAATGGCTATATGCAGCCCTAACTTCATAACTTTGCAGTTTTGAAACTGCAGTTATTAAAACTTCTGTCAGCAGTCAGCTTCATTTCTCAGATTAGGAAATTATTTTCAGTAATTGTTTCCTTCTTTCTCAAACTATTGAAGTGGTTTCTCATGGAATTTGTATTCTGTTTATAAACAAAAAATTACCCAGCTACAACCTCATCTCAAAATTGGCACTGATAAAAATTCTTTCAAAATCCGTTTTTGTAAAAGGACCTAATAAATCCTTGTGAATAAAATTTAAGCAAGATTTTAGAGCAAAGACTCACAGTGGATTAAAGACACTTTTATGTCTGTTTCCAAACACTTTTGTTATATTTTTGAACTCCTATCATTTTTTCTCTACATGACAGTAAAAATACTCAGTACATTGTACTTCTGTAGAAGTAGATGAAGAAATATGCAATGAGAGATTAGTAATAACTCTTGAAAACACTTAATGCATTTCTTCTTGTCTAAAAACTGTTTTCAAACAATTGATTTATTTTTCCTTATTTTTTTTTCAATTCAATGGGCCCCTTTTAAAAAATAAAAAGGAAAACTGGGTGTGAATTTATGACCTATGTGACATGACTCAAATATTGCATTCTTGAAAAGAAAATGTTCCTTTTTCAAATAATTCCTTTATAGACATTATACAACCCCTTAGACTAACAGAGTATTTAAAAAAGGCACAGCTATTTTAATTCATAAAAATTATTTAAGGTAATTTTGATTATTCCTACATTCTGCAAGTAGGTAAATTGCCCTTGCCGCTCCCTACATTTCACTATTGTGTATAGTAAAATAAAATCAGAAAATAGGTAAATTCATAATTTTTATTTTATTTTTTAATATATTTTATTGATTATGCTATGACAGTTGTCCCATTTCCCCCCTTCACTCCCCTCCACACTGCACACTCTCTCCCACCCACATTCTCCCCTTTAGTTCATGTCCATGTGTCATGCTCACAAGTTCTTTAGCTTCTACATTTCCCACACTATTCTTGCCCTCCCCCTATTTTCTACCTACCATTTATGCTACTTATTCTCTGTAACTTTTCCCCCTCTCTCCTCCTCCCACTCCCCTGTTGATAACCCTCCATGTGCTCTCTATTTCTGTGGTTCTGTTCCTGTTCTAGTTGTTTGCTCAGTTTGCTTTTGTTTTAGTGTGGTTGTTAATTATTGTTAGTTTGCTGTCATTTTATTGTTCATATTTTTGATCTTCCTTTTCTTAGATAAGTCCCTCTAATATTTCATATAATAAGGGCTTGGTGATGATGAACTCCTTGAACTTGACCTTATCTGAGAAGCACTTTATCTTTGCTTCCATTCTAAATGACAGCTTTGCTGGATAGAGCAATTTTGGATGTAGGTCCTTGCCTTTCATGACTTGGAATACTTCTTTCCAGCCCCTTCTTGCCTGCAAGGTCTCTTTTGAGAAATCAGATGACAGTCTGATGGGAACTCCTTTGTAGGTAACTGTCTCCTTATCTTTTGCTGCTTCTAGGATTCTCTCCTTCAGTTGAATCTTGGGTAATGTAATTCTGATGTGCCTTGGTGTGTTCCTCCTTGGGTCCAACTTCTTTGGGACACTCTGAGCTTCCTGAACTTCCTAGAAGTCTATTTCCTTTGCCAGATTGGGGAAATTCTCCTTTATTATTTGTTCAAATAAGTTTTCCACTTGTTGCTCTTCCTCTTCTCCTTCTGGTACCCCTATAATTTGGATGTTGGAACGTTTAAAAATGTCCTGCAGGTTCCTAAGCCTCTCCTCATTTTTTTGAATTCTTGTTTCTTCATTCTTTTCTGTTTGGTTGTTTGTTTCTTCCTTCTGGTCCACTCTGTTGACTTGAGTCCCAGTTTCCTTCCCATCACTATTGGTTCCCTGTACATTTTCCTTTATTTCACTTAGTGTAGCCTTCATTTTCTCATCTAAATTACGACCAAATTAAACCAATTCTGTGAGCATCCTGATCATCAGTGCTTTGAATTGTGCATCTGATAGGTTGGCTATCTCTTCATCGCTTAGTTGTATTTTTTTCTGGAGCTTTGATCTGTTCTTTCATTTGGGCCATTTTTTTGTTGTTGTTGTTTGTTTTGACCCACCTGTTATGTAGTAAGGGGCCAAGCCTTAGGCATTTACCAGGGCGGGGCAACTCAGGGCGGGGCTGCGTTGTGACTTTGTTTGTGTGGGAGGGGCCGGAGAGGGAACAATGGCACTTGCTCCACTTTCTGAGAGATTTCAGTCACTTCCCCTGCTTCCCCCAAGCAAACTGGGCCCTTCTGGTGCTGACTTCCATGTAGGTGGGCTTGTGTGTGTTCTAGGACCCTGTGGGTCTCTGCAACGAACTCTCCTGTGAAGCTGGGAGTCTCTCCTGGTGCCTCAACCCCCTACAGGTGTTTTCAATTGGTGTTTTGAGGCTTTATTTCCCTGAGCTGGAGCCCTGGGTTGTGAGGTCTGTTTCGCTCTCCAGTTTTACTCCATAGTTTCGCCTGGTTTATCTGCTTGTGAATATGGCCCATCAGCTGCCTTGCTCACCGTGCCCCTCTACAATCTGCTGCCTCCCTGGGTCCGTCTGCTGCCACTCGGCACCCAGGGTCCACCAGCCACTGCTTTTTTTGCTGCGACCCCTCTCCACCCAGCCGCCCATCTATGCCCCTCTTACCGGTCTGGATGAATGTGTCTATTTTAACTCCTTGGTTGTCGGACTTCCATACAGTTCAACTTTCTGTCAGTACTGGCTTTTTTTCCCCCTAAATTTTTGCTGTCCTTATTTTGGTTGTGCGAGGAAGCACAGTGTGTCTACCTACGCCTCCATCTTGGCTGGAAGTCTCCTCATAGTTTTTATAGGAATGCTATCCCACAACAGTTTTTAAAGGATGACCAATGGGGGTAAAAATAATCTAAGCATTATCTTTCCTGAGTTCTCTATTACTCAGCACAATTTTATAATATTATTACTTATGAAGTAAAAGTGATTATTAAAAATGTTTGTATGATTGATGGGATACATTGTCTAAAATAGAGTGCCTAAATCAAATTCTACATATGCTACAATAATTTTATACTAATATATGTGAATATTTATATAATTCAAATTCTAACTTCTTATTCAAAAATAATGAAGGTTGGATTTCACTTTGTTAATGATGACAATATATCCAAGGTCTGTCCAGAAAAAGTTCAGCCATTATTAATATGAGGAGAATGGTTTACATGACATGGATGTAACCTGAGGCCCAAGGAGAGTGGACTGGAATGCACATGCATGAACAATGATGACTTCACTGAACTAGTCAGTGGGGGTGGTAGATGGCATTGTGAGCTTGTGTACTATGTGGCCACTGCATTCAGAATGACTGAGCAAGTATAGCAATGAATCTGCCTCAAATTTTACATTAAGTTTGAATATTCCTCCACAGAAACCATTCGGATGATTGAAAAAGCTGCAGCTATGGGCAACTGGTGATTGGTAGCTTCATCATTACAATGTGGCATGTTGCCATGACTCACATACCATGTCTCATGCAGGGCTTTTTGGTGAAACATCAAATCACCCAGGTGACTCAACCCCCCTACAGACAAAATTTGGTGCCCTGAGACTTCTGGCTTTTCCAAAAACTAAAATCACCTTTGAGAAAGAAGAGATTTCAGACTGTCAATGAGATTCAGGAAAATATGATAGGGCAGCTGATGGCAATTGGAACTGTGTGAGGTCCCTGGGTGCCTACTTTGAAGGAGACTGAAGAGTCATTGTTCTTTGTACATTGTTTCTTGTATCTTGTATCTTCTTCAATAAATGTCTTTATTTTTCATAGTACATGCCTGGATACTTTTTGGAAAGACCTTGTAGATGACCAGAAATAAACATTGTCCACTTGGTGTTGAAGCTTTGAAATAAATAAATCAGATTATTTGTGAATGATACGTCTTTTTCTTGCTTGAAAACAATACATTATTAAAATGCCTAGACATTGCTGATAATAGACCAAGGTGAGCCTTCTGTCAGCACAAACAAAAGGAGGTGACCCAGAACTCACAATAGCACACACAAACCAGTATGCTAATCTGTTACCAAGGAGCAGGGCCCACAAAGGGCCAAGATGGCAGAAAAATCTCGAAAGAGCAGGGCACTTCAGTAACAAGATTTTCTGTGAGTTCATTAATATTTACCAAAGCCAAGAGAATTGCTTTTTCTTTCATTTAGCCATAAATGCCTCCTTAAAATTATTCCTACATTGAGACAGCATTAGAAAAATAAAGTATGCATATAAAACAAGCCTCAAATGGAAGACAAGGGGCCTTTAAGATAAGCCTGCTTTCAGTGTGAGTATCTGCACCCAGGAGACCATTTACACAAATTAACATATTTTATCTACTATTAAAAAAAACATGAAACAATTCACATGGACAAGATTGTTTAATTTAAAGTTCTATAAGGGAATGCTTGAACATTCTTCGTACATCCCCAAAATCACAAGTTATGATAAGCAAGATAAAGATTTGCCACTTTAAAAATAAGCTAGTGGAAAAGATGTTTTAAATTGCAAGCAGTGTTTTCTGGAATTATTTAGCAGAGTGATCAAGAAATAAGTGTCCGATGGAGACAGTCTTGGGTTTTCATCTGCCACTAGCTGTGCAGTTTTAGGTAAATTATACAATCATTTGAACCTCAGATTCTCCATCTGTAAAATATTTAATATGAAATGGATTTGCTCCATAGTATGAGAAGACTCCAAAATATGAGATTGATTGACTCCATAAAATAAGTCAGAATCACAAGTCTACAGGAGCTGAGCAGGGCTGTTGAGTACAGAACATTGTGGACATCATCCATTAATAGAGTAACAAGGAGTCGGGACCAACTCAATGGCACGTAACACACATGAATAGTTAACAGGAACTACTTTGTGTGGTTTTGAGTTTAGGAGAAAAGGCTTAATACAGTGCATGGTCTATTCAAAGACTTCGATGAATGTTGAAGGTATTTTTTTTGTTTTTGTTTCTGCAATTAAAGTATTTATTAGAAGAACTTTAAAGACTAGAGATAAAAACAACCTTCCCTATCATCCCACTACCCTAAGAGAATTACTATCACCAATCAGGAAGTATCCTTTTAGTTCTTTCTTTATATATGTCAATAAGCTTGTGTACAATTTTACATATTTTACAAATTTTTATTTTATGGAATCCTACTTTGCACTATCTCACTTGATTCTCCCATACTCTCCTCCCCATTGAAAACAGACTATGAATACATTTCCATATCCTTAACTATTATTTTAAAACATCACTGTAATAACTCCTGATGGTATTTCATTGTGTGTATGTATCACAGTGTTTATATGTATCACAATATTTAATCAGTATGTATCTGGCAATAAATAAATATATTTGTATACATCCTGTATTATCCATTGACCTAAACACTTATGACAAACATCCACACACAAAAACCTGTATATGTTAATTCCTTCAACCTGAAAACACGCATTTCTACAAATCTCATTTTTTCTAATTTTTTTATATTTAATTTTTGAGTAGATAATACATTTGTTTATCTAATACTTGATTTTAAATCAATATGATATAAATAAAAAGGAAACAATAAAAATTTCTTCCTTCCATCCCTGTGTCTTATATACTCATTTCCCACTTCATTTACCCTACAGACAACATAGTTATTAATGGACATAGTCTTTTACATTTTATCTATAAATACATAGGTAAATATAAACATATATAATTATTTTAATCCTGTTTTCCATAAAGAGCAGCATGCAACATATACCATACTTTATTTTGTTTTCTCCACTAATATATTTTATACTTATTTCTATATCAGTACTTATAGAGATTTCTCATTCTTTTATTTATGATGAGATAGCATTCTACTGTATAGGTATACATACCATAATTTACCATAACTTATTTAATTTAATCTAAAATGTTGTTATTGAAAAAAGTTGCTGCAGTGACTTATATTGTGTATATATTATTTCACATGTACACAAACATATCTTTAGTTCAAATTGATATTCAAAACATTTAACAACATGTAGGCTATAGTAGTGCTTATCATCTGATTATAAGGTCTTTCTGTCAAATAAATTCCTGGTTTTGGAAATAGTCCAATTGGAGTCAAATCCTTCAGTGACCACTGAGTAAGTATGTGACCTCATGCAACTCATTCAAACATCTGTACCTCAGTTTCCTCATATTAAAAGAAACGAAAGTACTTATTTCACAGAGTTGTCATAATGATTAAATGAGCAAATTTGTGCAAAATACACAGAATAAGAACTTTGCACATAGTCAGTCCTCTAACATTAACTGTGATCCTCACTAATCCAACTTATTATTATTATTGTTGTTGTCATGAAAGTATTTCATGTAGATAACATAAAATACCTATAAAGGAGTTCCCATAAGACTCTCAGCAGATTTCTCAAGAGAGACCTTACAGGCAAGAAGGGACTGGAAAGAGGTATTCCAAGTCATGAAAGGCAAGGACCTACATCCAAGATTACTCTATCCAGCGAAGCTTTCATTTAGACTGGAAAGGAAGATAAAGTGCTTCTCAAATAAGGTCAAGTTAAAGGAGTTCATCATCACCAAGCCCTTATTATATGAAATGTTAAAGGGACTTACCTAAGAAAGAAAAAAGAAGATAAAAAATAAGAACAGTAAAAAAACAGCAAACTCACAGCTATTAACAACCACACCTAAAACAAAAACTAAAGCAAACTAAGCAAACATCTAGAACAGGAACAGAAACTCAGAAATGGAGATCATATGAAGGGTTAGCAACAGGGGATTGGGAAGAGGAGAGAGAGGGAAAAGGTACAGAAAACAAGTAGCATAGATGGTGGGTAGAAAATAGACAGGGGGAGGGCAAGAATAGTGTGGGAAATGTAGAAGCTAAAGAACTTATGACACATGGACATGAACTAAAGGGTGGGTATGTGGGTGGGAGGAGGTGTGCAGGGTGGAGGGTAATGATGGGGGAGAAATGGGACAACTGTAATAGCATAATCAATAATATATATTAAAATTTTTTATTTTATTTTTTTATTTTTTTAATTTTTATTTTAATTGTTGATCTTGTACAGTTTTCTGTCTTTTATTCTCACCCGAACCCACCACCCCAGCCTTCCCCACCTCCCTCCCATTTCCACTCCCCCCCATAGTTTTTGTCCATGTGTCCTTTATACTTGTTCCTGTAAATCCTTCCCCTTTTCCACTGAAATTCCCTCCCCTCTCCCCTCTGGTGACTTTCAGCGTGTTCCCAATTTCCATGTCTTTGGTTATATTATGCTTGTTTGTTTGTTTTGTTGATTAGGTTCCTGTTAAAGGTGAGATCATATGGTATTTATCTTTCACTGCCTGGCTTACTTCGCTTAGCATGATGCTCTCAAGTTCCATCCATGCTGTTGCATAGGGTATGAGCTCCATTTTTTTTAAAGATTTGCTTCACACACCATATTTTGCTATGTATAATGTACACTTTTTCACCCAAATCTTTGAGGAAAAAATAAGTATTATAATAAGTATTATAAGTATGCATGTTATAAATGGGTAGTACCTGAAATACTTTGTATTCTTATGTGTTTTTTAAAAATTTTTAATCATTTTTAATTTACAGTTTTTTTAATCAACTGTATTTGTTTAAATACAGTTGTCTCCATTTCCCCACCATCACTTTTCCCCACCCTACCCACCCCCACCTGCTACCCTCAATCCTACCCCCTTTAGCTTTATCCATGGGTCCTTTATACACGTTCTTTGATGACCTCTTCCCTTCTTTGCCCCATTATTTCCAACCTCTTTCCCTCTAGTTACTGTCAGTTTGTTCTTTATTTCAATGTCTCTGGTTATATTTTGCTTGCTTGTTTGTTTTGTGGATTAGGTTCCACTTATAAGTAAGATCATATAGTATTTATCTTTCACCACTTAGCTTACTTCACTTAGCATAATGCTCTCCAGTTCTATCCACGTTTTTGTGAAGGGTAGGAGCTCCTTTCTTTCTTCTGTGTAGAATCACATTGTTTAAATGTAGCACAGTTTTCTGATCCACTCATTTACTGATGGGCACATAGTTGCTTCTAGCACTTGGCTATTGTAAGTTGTGCTGCTACGAACACCGAGGTGCACAGGTTCTTCTGAATTGGTGTTTCAGGATTCTTTGGGTTTAATCCCAGCAGTGGAACTACCAGGTCAAAAGGCAGTTCAAGTTTTCTGAAGAAATGCCATACTGTTCCACAGTGGCTGCACAAGTCTGTACTTCCCCCAACAGTGTACTAGGGTTCCCTTCTCTCCACAACCTCGCCAGCACTTACTGTTTGTTGATTTGGTTATGATGGCCATTCTGACTGGTGTGAAGTGATATCTCATTGTGGTTTTAATTTGCATCTCTCTAATGGCTAGTGATGGCAGCATCCTTTCATACATCTATAGGCCCTTTGTATGTCCTCTTTGGAGAAGTGCCTGTTTAGGTCCTTTCCTATTCTTTTATTGGATTGTTTGTCTCCCTGGAATAGAGTCGTGTGAGTTCTTTATATATTTTGGAGATCAAACCCTTGTCCGAGATATCATTGGCAAATATATTTTCCCATACAGTTGGTTCTCTTTTCATTTTGCTAATGTATTCTTTAGCCATACAGAAGTTTTTTATTTTGATGAAGTTCCATTTGTTTATTCTTTCCATTATCTCCTTTGCCCTAGGGGACATATCCAATATGAACATTTTCAATAACATGAAAATGTTATTGCATGGTATATCTGAGATTTTCCTACCTATGTTATCACTTATGACTTTTATGGTATCAGGATTTATATTTAAGTCTTTTATCCATCTTGAGTTTATTTAAGACTTATATTTAAATCTTTTATCCACCTTGAATTTATTTTTGTATGGTGTAAGTTGGTAGTTGAATTTCTTTCTTTTGTTGTTGTTTTTTTTTTTTTTGGCATGTAGCTGTTCAGATCTCTGAACACCATTTGTTGAAGAGGTTATTTTGACTGCATTTTATGCTGCTGTACCCTTTGTTGAATAGTAATTGGCCATAGATACTTGGGTTTATTTCTAGACTCTCTGTTCTATTCCACTGACATATATGTGTCTGTTCCTATGCCAGAACTAGACTGCTTTGATTACCGTGGTCTTGTAATAGAGTTTGATATCAGGTATGGTGATCCCTCCTACATTGTTCTTCTTTCTCAAAATTGCTGTGGCTATTCAGGGTCATTTATGATTCCATATAAATTTTTGAAGTTTTTGTTCTATATCTGTGAAATATGTCATTGATACTTTAGTAGGGATTGCTTTGAATCTATAAATTACTTTGGGTTGTATGGACATTTTGATGATGTAATGTCATTTTGGTGACATTCTTCCAGTCCATGAACAATGGTATATGCTTCCATTTATTTGTGTCTTCCTTAATTTCTTCTTCAGTGTTGTGTAGTTTTCTGAATACAGGTATTTTACCTCTTTGGTTAGGTTTATTCCCAGGTACTTTATTTTTCTCCTTGCTATATGAAATGGGATTTTTTCCCTGATTTCTGTTTCTGATATTTCATTGTTGATGTACAAAAATGACTTTGTATCCCACTGTTTTGCCAAATTTGTTTCTTAGGTTGAGAAGTTTTTTTGGTAGAGTCTATAGGGTTTCTTATGTACACTATGATATCATCTGTAAACAATGACAGTTTTACTTCCTCCTTTCCAATTTATATGCCTTTTGTTTTTTCTTCTTGTCTGATTGCTGTGTCTCAGACTTCCAATACTATGTTGAAGAGAAGTGGTGAAAGTGGATATCCTTGTCTTGTTCCTGAACTTAGTGAGAAAGCTTTTAGTTTTTGTCCAATGAGCATGATGTTGGCTGTAGGTTTCTCATATATGGCCTTTATTATGTTGAGCAATGCTCCCTCTACTCCCCCTTTGCTGAGTATTTTTATCATAAGTGGGTACTGTACCTTATTAAATGCTTTTTTCACATCTATTGATATGATTGTGTGATTTTTGTCTTTCCTTTTTTTATGTGATGTATTACATTTATTGATTTGTGAATATTGTACCATCCTTGCATCCCAGGCATGAATTCCACTTAATCATGTTGTATGATCTTTTTGATGTATTGCTGAATGCAGTTTGCCAGTACTTTGTTGAGGATTTTAGCATCTATGTTCATCAGCAATATTGGCCTGTAGTTTTCTTCCTTCATTGCGTCTTTGTCTGGTTTGGGGATAAGGATAATGCTGGCATCATAAAAAGGGTTTGGGAGTCTTCTGTCTTCTTGGGTTTTTTGTAATAGTCTATGAAGAATAGGGGTTAGCTCTTCCTTACATGTTTTGTAAAATTCTTCTGTGAAACCGTCCAGTCCAGGGCTTTTGTGTGTCGGGAGTTTTTTGATTACTGTTTCAGTGTCACCAGCTATTATTGGTCTGTTCAGGCTTTCTGCTTCTTCTTCACTGAGTTTTGGAAGATTATATTTTTTTAGAAATTTGTCCATTTCACCCAGGTTTTCAAATTTTTTGGCATATAATTTTTCATAGTAATTTCTTACAATCCTTTGTATTTCTATGGTGTTGGTTGTAATCTCTCCTTTTTCATTTCTGATTGTGTTTATTTGGGTCCTCTCTCTTTTTTTCTTGATGAATCTTGTTAAAGGCTTGTCAATTTTATTTATCCTCTCAAAGAACCAGCTCCTGGATTTATTGATACTTCGAACTGTTCTTTTACTCTCTGTCATTTAATCCTGTTCTGATCTTGATTATTTCCTTCCTTCTACTAGCTCTTGGTTTTCTTTCTTGGTTTTCCTCCAATTCTTGTAGTTGTAGGGTTAGGTTGTTTATTTGAAATGTTTCTGTCTTTTTTAGATAGGCCTGTATTGCTATGAACTTCCCTCTAAAGACTGTGTTTGCTATGTCTCATCGGTTTTGGTTTGTTGTGTGTTCATTTTCATTTGTTTCCAGAAACTTTTTTGATTTCTCCCTTGATCTCATTATTAACCCATTCATTGTTGAATAGCATGCTATTCAGTCTCCATGAGTTTGAATATTTTAAATTTTTTTCCTTGAGGTTAGTTTCTAGGTTTAGTCCCTTGTGGTCTGAGAAAAATGCTTGATATAATTTCAATTTTCTTGAATTTTATCTGTTCTTGTGTTTTGTAATTAGCTGTTACATAAAATTTTTTGTACCATAATGTGTTCAAAAATAAATGCTAAAATTACCTTATAATACAAAAAGTATCTATATATCAATAAATAAATCATTGAGTTTAAACATTAAAATGAAAGATTTTTTTCCCTGAAATTTTGGGCCAAAAACATGGGTGTACATTATATATGCAAACTATGGTATTTAGGTGTGCCTACGTTGGGTTCATAAATGTTTACTAGGGTTATATTCTCTTGCTGGATTGTTCCCTTTATCATTCTTTAGTGTCCTTCTCTGTCTCTTACTATAGCATTCATTTTAAAGTCTTTTTGTGGAGCATGGTACTGCTACTCCAGCTTTGTTTTCCTTTCTATCTGCATGAAATACCTTTTTCCATTCCTTTACTTTTAGTCTGTGTAGCTTTCAATCTGAGGTGGGTCTCTTAGAGGCAGCATTTATATGGGTCTTCTTTTCTTATACATTCAACTACCCTATGTCTTTTGGTTGGAGCATTTAAGCCATTTACATTTAAGGCGTTTATTGATAAATACATATTTAGTGCCATTTTATTGTTAAGCTATTTTCGTCTTTTTTTTTTCTCTTTTTCTTCTTCTTCTTAAAGCAAGCCCTTTAACATTTGTTGCAGTATTGATTTGGTGCTAACAAACTTCTTTAGCTTTTTCCTGTCCAAGAAGCTCCTTATTTCTCCTTTAATTTTAAATGATAGACTTATTGGGTAAAGTAGCCTTGGTTGTAGGTCATGGCTTTTCATCACCTTGAATATTTCATGCCACCCCCCTGTGGCCTGAAATGTTTCTGTTGAGAAATCAGATGACAGTCTAATCGGTGCTCCCTTGTAAGTAACTATGTGCTTTTCTGTTGCAGCTTTTAGGATACTCTTCTTGTCTTTAGACTTGTCATTTTAATTATGATGTATCTCAGTGTAGACCTCTTTGAGTCCAACTTGTTTGGGACTCTCTGAGCTTCTTAGACTTCTGTGTTTTTTTCCCCTTCACCATATTAGGGAAGTTTTTGGTCAGTATTTCTTTTACTGGGTTCTTGATCCCTTGCTCACTCTCTTCTCTTTCCGATGTTCCCATGATGCAGATGTTGTTACACTTCAAGTTGTCCAAAATATTTCTTAAGCTCTCCTCATTTTTTAAAATTCTTTTTTATTTTTGCTGCTTTGCCTGGGTGTTTTTTTCTACCTTGTCTTCCAAATCACAGATGCAATCTTTTGCTTCATCTAACCTACTGTTTATTCTTTCCAATATAGTTTTTCAAATATTTCATTATTTATTTCTGACTGTTCCTTTTGTATGGTTTCTATGTCTTTTTCATGCTGCTGAGTATACATATAATTATTTCTCTAAACTCCTTATCTGATAAATTGCTTGCCTCCATTTCATCTTGTTCTTCTTCTGGAGAATTCTTTTGTTTTTTTATTTGGAGTTTGTTTCTTTAATCTTCCCATTTTGGTTGCTTCTTTGTATTTCCTGCCTTAGTTGTTAAACTAATAAGTAATATGGCCTCAAGCTTTAATCAGCAATCTGGCTTAAGCTCCACAGCGTGGGGCAGAATTATTCTTGTGGGCAAAGCTACTGCTTTCCTTTAGGCTGATGCCACTTGGAGAGGAGTGCTCTGCCTGAGAAAGGTGGCTTCTGCAGTATGGGGAATGACTCAGCACAGGGATTCTAGCATCTGTTCCTTCAGTTTTCTCCCCACAGCCAGTAACTCCACACTCTCTTCATGTGTCTCTAGTTCACTCTGCCAGAGCCCAGGGTGACCGTCAATGTAATTTTGTATGTTGGCCCTTTAAGAGGCTCTCTGAGTCTCCACCTGTCTTTCCTGGCACACAGAAATCCTGATGCTTTTCACAGCTGAACTTTATCTGGGTTCCTGGTGCTACAGGCTGGGGAGACCAGCTTGGGGTTTAGACCGCACACTTCTCAGGAAGAACCCCTGGCTGCTGAAATATTCCTCTGGCACTTCAGTGGCCATTCATGGGAGCCCAGCCAGCCCTCTCACGCATCCTCCACACTCCCTACCAGTCTTATTGTGGTGAAGTAGTTTCTTCTGTCTGTCCTTGGTTATAAGGCTTCTCTCCAGCCAGTGTTCAGTTGACCATGCAGGAGGGTTTCTCAAAAATTTAGTTGTAATTTCAGATTGGTCTTGGGAGAAGGTTAATGTAGCTTCCACTTACTCCTCTGCCATCTTGAATTCCTAGATTTTTTTTAAAAGGGATGTGTTTTCAGAGTCTTCAGTAATTGTTAAGAAAGTGTGCCAAAATAGAAAGAACTGGAAAAGAAGGCAATTTAAAGATAATAATAATAATAACAGTAAGTATTTTAAATTAGTAACATTAGAATGTTTTGGGAAGCACTCATACACATACTATCTGATATTTTTTCACAAAAAAAATAACTGTGAAGTAGTCAGGAGAGACATGATTATCTTCAAAACACAAAAGGGGAAGCTAAGGCCCTGAGAAGTTAATATCAGTTATTCACCTTGGCAGGTCAACATCAGCCTTAGATAAACTTGGCTTGATTTATAATTTTATTCAGTTTGGAATAAAATCTATAGCTAATAAGAATTTTCATAATTGCTTCTGTAAATTTCTTGCTTCTTCCAAGGTCTCAGAGAAACAAAACAAAATGTAGATGTCAAACCCAGATCAGAGCTCTCCTGAGACTTATTTGTGTGTGGTTTAACTTCCTTAAGTTGAGTCTCTTTACCCTCCCTCTAAGCTCTGCTATGATTCTTCTACACATACTGTTACAATTACTTATTCCCTCTCCTGCACATATTTTTCTTTGACATTTAAATTGTTATTAACTAAAAATATTGTCATTATTCAGTGAAACAACACAATTTTTTGGCACTATCTTTGATGAAAAACCCATGGAAGCCAAAAGTTTGCCTGAGGGAAATGGCCTGAACCACCTCTTATGTGTCCACTCATGAGCTCCAGGAATCACAGGAATATTACAAAGTATTAAAGCATGCAATTTGGAGAAGTATTATACTTATTGCCCTTTGGAGGACTTACTTAATTTCAAGGAAAAATAAACACTATGCATTTAATAGGTCAATAGGATGTGTCTAAAACTCCACAGTCCAGTACAAGAAAGACTACTTAGCTAATGTTCTTTCAAAGCTTTGAGTTAAACAGTCTTCTTGTAAACATGATGCAAGAGAAAACCTGTATTCCCTTTCAAAGGAAAATAGACATAAAAATTTTCCCCTGAAAACTTGAGCTATTGTGATATAATACAAACTAAATTTAGATTTCAATTATTCTGAAGTGCAGCTATGCTGTGTCTTTTATTCTTCTATTTGGTGAAATGACAGTCTTACTTAGTAATTGAATATTAATTTTCACCAAAAAAAGAATTCTAAACTATTCTTCAAAGAGGGAGTTAAGCTTATTAATTCATTCCTTAACAAGAGGACAAAGAGCCTGCCTTGCAATATAAGAAATGAGAACTCCTAGGGGCCAAGAAGATTTAATCAAGGATTGAAGGGAAGAAAAAGTGAATGAGCCAGAAAGCAGAAGAATGTGAGGTTACCCAATTTTCAGGGGGGCGGGGAACCCTTTCCAGAGCTCAGCCAAAGTAAAGTAACATGGCAAAGGAGAAGTACAAATTCCTCCTGAGATACAAGCTAAAACATTGACTTTCCTTTATAATGCCAATTTAATCTCTGGTAAAATTCCAAAGCAAAGGTTTATATTTTATGATATTGTCAACTTTGCATAAAACTACTTGTACTATTCATGACTTATACAGCCTTAGGGACACCATTGATTCTTTTCCTCTCATAAATCTGAAAATGCTCTCAGCCTTCCCAGTAGACTCCTAATATTTTATTGGTGCCTATCTTAAAACAACAGTTCAAAGTTGGAGCTATGAAAACATTTGGGGCTCTAATTTACGCTAAAGGAAGTCTACAGAGGATTACAGATAATACATAGCACTCAGAGTTTGCCCCGAAAATGCTAGAATCACCTCCACCTAAACATAGACATGCTGCTATGTAGGAAAGTTGCAAAGTGGCTTATGCTACAGTCCCTCTAACATTTCTAAAGAGCGGCATACCTATTCAAAGTATCACTTCACTTATAAATATTCCCTTTCTATTACTTTACATTCTTAAAATTTATTAAAGACCTTAGATATTTTCTGTGTACTATATACAGAGATATTTACCACATTGTAAGCTAACAAAATTTTTAAAATATTTAATTCATTTAAAAACAACAATCCATTACAGGTTAATATAAATAACATACATTGTGAAAAATAACCATATTTTTTAAAACAAAATATCTAGTGAGAACATGGAATTGTTTTAAATTTTTGCTAATATCCTTAATATCTACTTTAAAAGAAGACAGCTGAGTTCCGGTATCTGCTTCTGCATTCAATATGTTAAAATATCTGTCATGTAGTTTCTGTAAAACACCATACTATTAGAGAATGAGAATGACAAATGGCAAATAATGCGTTAGTATTACTATGAAAATCACATTAACCTCATAAGACCCCTGGAAGGGCCCTAGGGACCCCCAGAGATACCCTCATCACACAACACTATATATGTGTGTGCATGTGTGTATATACACATATATACATATATAATGCACATATACCCATATATGTATAACACATTTTATATACATATAAAAACACAGCATAGACACAGACAACAATATGATGATAGTCAGAGGGAAACAGGAATGGGGGTAGGTGGAGGCGGGCAAATGGGGGGATAAATGGGGATGGACTAAGAAGTTGCTTTCGGTGATGGATGCACGATGTGGTGTGCAGATGATGTTTTGTTGAGTTCTATACTCGAAACCTGCATACAACTCTAATAAATACAACTAAAAAAACTATTGTTTTAGAACATTAGGAAATTATACAGAGGTTAGGAACACATAAAAGTGGTAACTATTAAGAGACTTTTAGCAACTATTATGTCAATATCCTGTTAAGGTTTCCAAATTAATTTCTTCTAAACAAATGTCATATTAGTTACAGTTGTCTCTCATTTTAAGGTCATTTAAGGCAGATATAGAATGTAGCCCTATGTGGGACATTGAAAAGGTTGCTAGGTTTTCTAACAGTTAATTTTATCTCAAAAAGTAGATCTAGAAACATAAATTATTTTTAAATGATTTTCATTAGAATTAATTATCTAGATAATAATGACAAATCTGAATTTTTTAAATAATCTCACGTTACCAGGGCCTACATGAACTCAGAACATCCATGTTTCCTCTTAGATAGACCAGTGAAGGTCATTTATCTTTAAAGAGCTACTCTCAATGGCATATTTGTGTTAATAAACTTGTAAGTTCAGTGTTGACCTTGATCATCAGGGCCGATGAGTGACTATTCTTCTATTGCTCTTCTTCGGTTCAAGTAAGGCCTACAAAATGATGAATGGAAAATAGCTTCGAAATCACAAAAGACAATACTTTTGATATGCAGTTGGTGCATGTTTGGGTTTGTAATGTGTTCAGGAAATATATATTTAATTCTTTTATAGGTTACTCTAAAAATATAACATGCACACTTAATTTCTTAATTTTACAACATTTAAAGGTAATCAAATATTCCTCCTAAATAACAAAACAATGTTTTAAGAAAAGATTTTAATTCTAATTGCCTCTTCTCAGCTTACATGCAATTTTTGTCCACTGTTTATCTATCTTTGAACCCTACAACTAGATACTATTATTGATTTACATGATCAGTATTTATTAGATTTTTCTGTCTGTTACATGCCATTTAATTGGTAACTCTATGAATGAGTGACATCCACAATGCTCTGTCCTCAAGAACCTTGTTCAGCTTCTGTAGATATCTGCCTTTTACGTAATTAATCCCATCTCATACTTTCACTTTTCCTGCTGCCTTCTATTATTGTCTTTTCCAAAGAACCGTGCCTTCTCCTGATGTGTCTAAAGCAAGGCAGCTTCAGTTTTGTCATCTTTGCCCCCAAGGTTCTTTCAGGATTATTATGTGCTAGGACCCACTTGCTGGTCTTTCTGACAGGCCAGAGCATCTATAGAGTTCTCCACCAACACCTTATTTCAAATTAATTCTTTTTGTTTTTACCGATCAGCCTTCTTTTTTCTTTTTCAAATATATTTTATTGTTTATGCTATTACAATTGTCCCATTTTTCTCTCCCCTTTATTCCCCTCCTCCTTGTATGCCTCTCCCACCATCATTCCCCCACCTTAGTTCATATCCATGGGTCATACATATAAGTTCTTTGGCTTCTCCATTTCCCATACTATTCTTAACCTCCCCCTGTCTATTTTGTACCTACCATTTATGCTCTTATTCCCTGTACCTTTTCCCCCATTCTTCCCCCCTCCCCACTGATAACCATCCATGTGATCTTTATTTCTGTCAATCTGTCCTGTTCTAGTTGTTTTTTTTAGTTTGTTTTTGTTTTTGGTTTTGCTTTATAGGTTCAGTTGTTGAAAGTTGTGAGTTTGTTGTCATTTTACACTTCAAAGTTTTGATCTTCTATTTCTTAGGTCAGTTCCTTTAACATTCCATTTAATAAGGGCTTGGTGATGATGAACTCTTTGAACTTGACCTTATCTGAGAAGCACTTTATCTTCCCTTCCATTCTAAATGACAGCTTTGCTGGATAGAGTAATCTTGGATGTAGGTCCCTGCTTTGCATAACTTGGGATACTTCTATTCAGCCCCTTCTTGCCTGCAAGGTTTCTTTTGAGAAATCAGCTGAAAGTCTTATGGGAATTCTTTAGAGGTAACTCTCTCCTTTTCTCTTGCTGCTTTTAATATTGTCTCCTTACCTTGAAACTTGGATAACTTAATGTTGATGTGCTTTGTTGTGTGCTTCCTTGGGTCCAACTTCTTTGGGACTCTCTGCGCTTGCTGGACTTCTTGGAATTCTATGTCTTTTTCCAGATTGGGGAAGTTCCCCTTCATTATTTTTTCAAATTGGTTTTCAATTTCTTGCTCTTCCTCTTTTCCTTCTGGCACTCCTATGATTCAGATGTTGGAATGTTTAAAGTTGTATAGGAGGTTCCTAAGCCTCTCCTCAGTTTTTGAATTCTTGTTTCTTCATTCTGTTCTGGTTTAATGTTTATGTCTTCCTTCTGCTCCAAATTGTTGATTTGAGTCCTGGTTTCCTTCCTTTCACTGTTGGTTCCCTGTACATTTTCCTTTATTTCACTTTCCTCAGCCTTCACTTTTTCATCTATTTTTGCAACCATACTCAACCATTTCTGTGAGCATCCTGATTACCAGTGTTTGGAACTGTGCCTCTCATAGGTTGACTATCTCTTCAACACTTAGTTGTATTTTTTTTGGAGCTTAGACCTGTTCTTTCATTTGGGCCACATTTGTTTTTGTCTTGCCTCACCTGTTACATTGTAAGGGGAGGAGCATTAGGTATTCGCTGGTGCAGGGCAACCCTGGTCATTGTATTGTGGTGCTGTATGTGTGGGGGGGGGGGCGGTCTGAGAGGGAACAATGCTGCTCTCTCAGCTCTCGACCAACTTTCAGTCACTTCCTTCACTACCCACAAGCAAATTGGGCCTTTCTGGTGCTGATTCCTAAGTGGGTGGATTTGTGTACATTCTAGGACCCTGTGGGTCTCTCCAGTGAACTTTACTGTGAGATTAGGAGTTTCTCCTGCTTCCTCAACCCCCACAAGTTTTCTCAGTCTGAGGTTTTGAGGCTTTATTTACCCACCCTGGAACCCTGGGTTGTGTGGTTTGTCTTACTCCCCAGTTGTTCCTCCCAGTTTATCTGCACTCAAATGTGAGGCTGCCCACTCTGCCAGTCACTGCTTTGCCTTGTCCACCAGCCGCTGCCTCACCCACCCCAGTCCTCTAGTTGCCACCTTACTGTGAGTCCTCTCTACCCCTCCTACCAGTTTAGATGGATATTTCTTCTTTAACTCCTTGGTTGTTGGATTTCCATACAGTTTGACTTTTTTGGCATTTCTGGTTATTTTTTTGTTTTTAAATTGGTTGTTGTCCTTCTTTTGGTTGTGTGAGGAGGCAAAGTGTATCTACCTACACCTCCACCTTGGCTGGAAGTCCTTCCTATCAGCCTTCTTCACTGTCCAACTTTCACATCTGTATATTATAAACTGGGATTATTAGGGTGTGGATGATTTTAGCCTTGGTCTCTAATGACACATCTTTGCTACGAGTGATCTTTTCTAATTCTTTTATTGCTGCCCTTCCTATTCTTGGTCTTCTCTTGATTTCTTGGCCATAGCTTCTATGTGAACTGATGACTGAACCAGGGTAAGCAAAATCTTTAACAATTTCATTGTCTTCATTTTCTATGTTAAACTTGTGTACCTCTTCTCTAGCCATGATTTTTGTCTTCTTGATATTTGAATGTGATCCCACTTTGGCATTTTCTTCTTTCACTTTCATCAGAAGTTGTTTCAAGTTGTTGATACTTTCTGTGAGTAAAATGGCATAAGGTGCATATCTTAAGTTATTGCTATTTCTTTCACCAATGTCTCTCTTTCCTCTGAATCTAGCCCAGTATTTCTTATGCTTTGTTCTGCATACAGATGAAACAAATAGAGAGATAAGCAAATAGGGAGATAAAATGTTCCCTTGTCTGACACCTTTGCCTATAGGAAGCTTACAGGAGATGATTCTGTCTTTTCTATATTCTGTTCTTACAATGGCTTAGATTTACCTGTACATATATTAGTTTCTTTTCTTATCATTTCTGTTTTCTTTTCACTTTGGATCTCCCTTCTACAATTGTTTTTCTTCTTGAAGTACCTCATGGAGAAATTCCTTTAGTCAGAGTCTACAAAGAGGAAATTCTCTGTTTTAATTTTTAGAAAGGTATCTTTATTTTGCTCTTAATTTTGAGGAACAGCTTCACTTGATTTATAAATATAGTTTAATAAATATTGTTTATAGCACTCTAAAGCTTTGTCTAATATTGTCTGTCTTTCATTGATGCTATGAGAAGGACTTGTTAGTCTAGTGGTTGTTGTTCGACTTGTCCTTTCTCTTTGGCTACTCTTAGGATTTTATTCTTGTCTTTAGACTTCTATGGATGGGCTTCAGTTTGTCTAAATGCAGTTTTCTTTTTATTTATCCTGCTTGGGTTTTGTTGGTGTTCCTGAATCTAAGGATTTATGCCTTTCATCAATTCTGGAAAATTCTCAGCCATTATATTTTCAAATATCAGTCTCCTCCATTTTTTTCAATTCTCTCTTTCTGGTATTCCATTCAGATGTATGTGAGACCTGCTAACCATACTTTACACATCCCTTAATCTGTGTTTTATATTTTCCATCTGTTTGCCTTTTTATGCTGAAATTCTTCAGGTCTTCCACTTTGCCAGTTCTTAATTGCAATAATATTTAATATGTTTTTACTTCTAATGTGTTCTAAACTTCTACTTGATTCTTTTAAAAAGCTGTTTAATCATCCTTGATAGTCACTCATCCCTTAATATTTTAACTCTCTTTTATTTTAGTAAATATAACATACCCACTTAATTACATACTTACCTAATGATTCCAACATTATGATTCTGTCTTTGTTGATTTGTAGATCATAGACCATGGTAATTTCCTTGTACATTTATTGATTTTACATACTAAGCTTGTGTCCATTTTAACTTTATCCATAAAATTCTTTGGGATTTGTATTGAGAGTGTGTACTTCTAATGAGGATTTTCATTTGCTTCTATAAATCACCTAAGAGTACTTTAAACTAAATATTCAGCTCGGGAGTTTTCAGGCAAATAGTGTAAATGTGTTCTGACAATCCACAAGGTGGTCAGCTTGTGGTTATTGATACTCCCCAGTTTGCCTGGGCCTTGAATACTGGGCCATGGTTCTTACATCCTTAGAAGGCAAGAATTATCCAGGTTACAGGGAATCAAGGAGCACAAAAGAGCAGTGGGTTCCTGTCCTCACTTAGTCCTCCGACATTAGTGGATTTCTTTGTTTTCAAGCCAGTTCAACCAATTATTTTAAATGGTTATTAATGATATTAGACAAAATATTTAAAGTGCTTTTAAGAAGTGATAATTTTCTGAAGATTTGTCAGCCATATTATCAGAAATGGAAGTTCATTGGCTTTATATATGTAGTACAGCATGTTTATATGGACATTGTACTACTTAGGGTATGTCTTTATTTTAATTTATAATGTTCAATAATACTTATATTGTTAAAACTGTAAAACACTTCAAATTTATATAGTTTTTATTATTTATCAAAATTATTTTATTATTTACCATTTATTTTAAACTATATGAAGGCTAGAAAAACTACATGGTAGTAAACATGACTAAAGTTTATATTCTGTTTTCTTTAGAAAATACTAAAGAGACAAAAGACAAAAATCATCAGAAATTTATCTAAGTGGCAGCTATAAATACACACATCAACTATGAATTAATATCTAACTTAATGTTTTTGAAGCTTTTTAAAAGTCACTTCATGTATTAACTATATACCATATTCTGCTGTGTATAATGTGTACCCACGTTTTTGGCTCAAACTTTCAGGTAAAAAAATCTTTTAATTTTTAATTCATTTTTTATCTATTTATATTTAGATACTGATCAGTTCAACAAAACTGATTCTTGTATTCCAGGATATCATTTTGCATACAGATATTGTTATTGCTTTCTAGAGTTACACTTTTAATGCATAACCATTAATAAAAGAATGGAAAACATTTATATAGTTACAGAATTAGTACTACTCATGTATAATGTGCACCCTTATTTTTTCCTCAAAAATTTGGGCAAAAAAAGTGCACCTTATATAAAGCAAAATATAGTGCCTCTTTTATGTCTCTTGTATGAAAACACAATGATAGAATTTGTGTTAACTTTATTTGTGTTCATATATAATCTGTGCAGAGAATAATCTGCCATGACATACTTTATAATAATGTACCAACTAATTTACTTATGTTTTTCCTACTCTTCCAAGTGGTATTTAAAAGTTATGAGTGAAACAACTAATTAAAAAAATAAACACAACTGCAATTATTTTATTGGCCAAAATCTTGATAGAACTTAGCATCAACCTCTAAATCATTCAAAAAATA
Source organism: Glossophaga mutica (assembly GCA_039655065.1). Classification (NCBI taxonomy): domain Eukaryota; kingdom Metazoa; phylum Chordata; class Mammalia; order Chiroptera; family Phyllostomidae; genus Glossophaga; species Glossophaga mutica. The sequence continues at coordinate 73,380,708 of CM077312.1, forward strand.
CCTGGAGCTCACCTCTGGCTATTTCTGACACAGACAATAACAGTAAAATAATTTCTCATGTTCTGTAAGCCTTTCTAAGGAATCTGGCTTCAGTCATCAGATAAGACAAACATTAAAGAAAAGTTTGGGTATAAACTTTTTTAAGCCTCACCTGAAAATTATTATTTTAGCAAGAGAGCAAGGTCGGGGGTGGGGAGGCGTGGAGAGAGAGAGAGAGAAACATTAATTTGTTGCCTCCTGTATGTGCCCTGACCAGGGATCAAACTGGCAACCTAGGTATGTGCCCTGACTGAGGATCAAACCTACAAACTTTTTGGTATACAGGATGATGCTCCAACCAACTGAGCAACCCTGTCAGGGTTGGGTATTCAATTTTTAACCTAATATTATATATGCCATATACAATTGTATATTTCAGGACCAATATCAGAAAAATAAAGAAAATAACAATTTAAATAGGAAGCACTTAAGTCAGTTTATTTTTAAAGTACTTTTCAAAAAACTCATTTTTAAATTATAAAAACTTTGGCTTAATTAATTTGCTCACAGTTCTACTTACTTTCAAATTAAAACTCTAAAATAAATAAATTGCTACATCTATAAGTGATTACAATCTTAGGAAAGTACCACAAATAATTTTAAATTACAATACTTCATTTTATTCATATTTGAAAAAAAGAACAAAAATTAAACACAGATATATAATTCTGATGCTAACTTTTGGGACATGGAACTTGACATTTCAAATAAGAGAAGATTTACTGGTTCATAATGTCTCCTGTGGTGCTATATTAACATATATGTAAGTGGAAATAATTTTGAGGCCAAAAAGTTACCATATTTTTCAGACCATAAGATGCACCTAGGTTTTACAGGAGGAAAATAGGAAACAAATTTTTGAAGCAAAAAATGTGGTAAAATATTTAATAACAATATTTCACAAATATAAATATAAAGCTACATTCGGACTATAAGACACACCCTGATTTTCCTCCCAAATTTGCAAGGGGGGGAGTGCATCTTACAGTCTGAAAAATACGGTAAGCATCTGCTATTTTTAAAATTCATGGGCTATGAGAAGATTGCAGAAGAGCCTTTAAATGCCTTCTGGTAGGACTGAAATAGTCACCAATACGAAGTAGCATGAGAGAAGTAATCATAATATCTTCAGGCTCAATGGGCCTGGGGAATCTTCCACATGGAGAAGGAGCTGCTAAAAGCAGTTCTTTCTTTGTAAGGCGGATATCAGGTTCTCCTTTGTTTTTAAAGTGATCTCCTTAAAGATCTACTCAGTATCAAACTGTTACTTAGATCAAATGATGTCAACATTTGAAATTTTTATGAAAATTATAATTGATCATTTGGTACAATGAACAAGTAATAACAAAATAAGAAGTAAATAAATTATATATGGGAAGTGATAAAGTAACAACATGTAAGGCACACATAAAAATGAAAAAATGGTAGAATACTTCTTAGTATTCTAACTATTCTAGCTGGGTCCATATAGCTTCCTCTCAGAAGCAGAAAGCATCTTGCTGGCAGACCTATCTTTCTTTCTTCCTTTCTTTTTTTTAAATTTTCCAATTAGAGTTTGCATACAATATTATATTAATTTTAGGCATACAACATAGTGATTAGACATTTGTATAACTTACTAGACAATCACCCTGATAATCATACCCATCTGATACTGTACGTAATTATTAAAAAATCATTGACTGTTCCCTTCACTGTACTTACAATCCTCATGATTGTTTTTATAACTGGTCATTTGTCTTCTTAATGCCTTCATCTTTTCACCCAGTCCCCCAACACTCCTCCCATCTGGCAACCATCAATGCGTTCCCATTTTGTTTGTTTATTTGTTTTTATTCCACACATAAGTGAAATCATATTTGACATTTGCAATATGGATAGACTTGGAGGGTATTGTGCTAAGTGAAATAAGTTGAACAGAGAAAGACAAATGGCAGACCTTTCTTAACTAGATTCTTTTTTCTTTTGTGGGCACTCCTGTAGTGACAAAGGTTGACATATGGCCATTGGTGAGGTCACCCAGACTGGGGTGTGGATACTACTACACACTGACATATTTGGCAGTGGGCATCCCTGAGGTCAAATACACTGGACTATTCACAACTTTCTGGTCACAAACTTTGGGATATGGAAACGTATGGAATCACCACACTGTGTTTTTTTTTTCTTTATACTTTATTAATTATGCTATTAATGTGCATTTGTCCTGATTTTTCCTCCTTTGTCACTCTCCATGCAGCACCCCTACTCCCTCAGGCAATCCCCCCACCATCGTTCATGTCCACGGGTCATGCATATAAGTTCTTTGGCTACTCTATTTCCTATACTGTACTTTACATCTCCATGGCTGTTCTGTTACTACCTATTTGCACTTTTTAATCCCTGTCTCTCTTCACCCATTCTCCCACACCCCCATCCCATCTGGCAGCCATCAAAATGCTCTTTGTATCCATGATTCTGTCTCTGTTCTTCCTGTTTGCTTAGTTTGATTTTTAGATTCAAGTATTGATAGATATGTATTTTTTGCCATTTTATTGTTCATAGTTTTGATCTTTTTCTTAAATAAGTCTTTTAATATTTCATATATTAATATTTTTGTGAAGATGAACTCCTTTAGTTTTTTTCTTTACTGGGAGGCTCTTTATCTGCCCTTTGATTCTAAATGATAGCTTTGCTGGGTAGAGCAATCTTGGCTGTAGTGAAATCAGTTTCCTGATTTTCATGACTTTGAATATTTCTTCCCAGTCCCTTCCAGCCTGCAAAGTTTCTTTTGAGAAATCAGCTGACAGCCTTACGTGAACTCTCCTGTAGATAACTAACTTCTTTTCTCTTGATGCTTTTAAGTTCTCTTTATTTTTAATCTTTGGCATTTCAATTATGACATGTCTTGGACTGGGCCTCCGCATCCATCTTGTCTGGGACTCTTGGTGCCTCCTGGACTTGCATGTCTATTTCCTTCACTAAGTTAGGGAAGTTTTCTTTCGCTATTTTTTCAAATAGATTTCCAGTTTCTTTCTCTTTCACTTCTCCTTCTGGCACCCTTATGGTGTAAATGTTGGACCTCTTGAAGTTGTCCTAGCAGCTGCTTATACTATCTTCATTATTTTGGATCCTTTTTTCTTCTTCTTGTTCTGATTGGTTGTTTTTTCTTCCTTATGTTCCAAATCATTGATTTGATTCTTGGCTTCATCCATTCCACTCTTGTTTCCCCGTAAATTGTTCTTTATTTCAATTAGTGAATACTTCATTTCTGATTGGATCTTTTTTATGCTGCTGAGGTCCTCACTATGTTCCTTGAGCATCCTTATAACCAGTGTTTTGAACTCTGTATCTGATAGATTGCTTATCTCCATTCCATTCAGCTCTTTTTCTGGAGTTTTTTTCTGTTCTTTCATTTAGGCCATATTTCTTTGTCTCCTTGTTCTGGCAGCCTCCTTGTGTTTGTTTATATGTGTTAGGTAGAGCTGTTTTGACTCTGTGTCTTGGTAGTGTGGCCTAATGTAGTAGGTGTCCTGTAGGGTCCAGTAACACAGCCTCCCCTATCACCCAAGCTGTGTACTCAAGGTGTGCCCTTGGTGTGGGCTCAGTGCACCTCCTCTTGTAGTTGAGCCTTGGCTGCTGTTGGCAGATCAATGGGAGGGAATCATTCAGGCTGGTTAACTGCAAGGACTGGTTATGACTACTGACCACAAACCTCCACCCTCAGTGGAGGATCAGCTGTGCAGGCTCAGAGTGGTGGTGCTCTAATGAGGTCTGTAGCTGTCAGCTGGGTGTGCTGGCCCTGGGGTTTCCTGGGTGGTCCACGCTAAGGTCAGTTCCCACCTATGTTTTGCCTGGGGCCACCCTACCTGAGCTATAAATCAATCTGAGATGGGTGCTACTTGTGCTAGGCTTAGAGATTCCCAGAGAAATCAAGCTGTGAATCTAGGCTGGCAGCTGCTAGTGCTGTACCTGGGGTTCACTGAGATCAACTGTTGCTTGATAGGATTTAGAAAATTGCGAAACTTGAGCCAAGACCAGCTATTCATATGGAAAAGCAGCTTGGGTTAGTCAGTAAATTGGGTGGGGTGGAGTCTCTAGGGATCTCCCAAGGTGGTTCAAACAGTGTTAGCCGGGTTAATGGAGTCTCAGATATGGCACCAGCTTACCTGCTCTGTAGGGGAGGGTTTAGAAAAGGGACCATGACCTCTGCTCTCCTTGATGCCAGATACTCAGTTTTTCCCTGTATACCACTGGTACCTTTCAAGCTGCTATCATGTTGTTGGAGCTCAAAGGGAGTGAGTTTGAGTAGGTGAGTCCATGTGTGGGTTCTTTAAGAGGAACTGCTTGGGGCTCCAGAAGTTTCTTCCACCATCTCAATCCTCACTGGTTTTTCTAGCCAAAAGTTGTGGGAACTTATCTTCCTGGCACTGGAACCCTGGGCTGGGGGGCCTGGTGTGGGCCTTGGACTCCTTGTTATGGAAATATCCCTCTAGAATTTTTATCCACCACATTTGGGTGTGGGACAAGCCCATTCTGCATCTGTGCCCCTCCTACCAGTCTGGATGGATGTGGTTTCTTTAATTCCATAGTTGTCAACTTCCACTCAACTCAATTTCATAGTTGTCAGACTTCTATTCAACTTGATTTCTGACAGTTCTGAGTGATGGTTGTTCTATTTTTCAGTTGTGATTTTTATACAGTTGTGTGAAGAGGTGAGCCATGTCTGCCTACACTGCCATCTTGACCAGAAGTTCCCCAGACTGTCTTAACTAGATTTTTATGGAAGATTATTGTAGAGTATCTCTAGGTATCCTATATGTTTTTAAACCTAATCCTAAGGCATAAGAATTCACAAAAGGGAAAATCACACTGTTAATAGATTGTATATTTATTAAAAAACTAGTCAGTCAAAATCACACAAAAGAGATTTAAAGAAAAGATACCCCAATGTTTTGAATTAAAAATAATACTATTTGTGGTGAGGGTTTTGTTTTTTTTTTAACCTCTAGTAAAATGATTAGCAAAGTGAATTTATGGAAAAAGCACCAAATTAATCAAATGTGAGATTTGTCCAAGCAATTCATATAGCTGGTGACAAAAATCATAGCACATCACTGCTACTCAGCCATGTGATATTGTGATTCAAGGAGAATGGATTCTAGAGGCAAAATGTCTGGTTTTGAGTTCCTAGGGGCTTTGGCACTTATGAGATATGAACAAGACCATTATTTAACCTCTGTGCCTCGGAGGGTAAAACAGAGATAATAATACTACCTAAATTACAGTGTTGTTTTGAAGATTAAATTAGCACCTTTTCTAAAGTATTTAGGGCAGTGTCTGGCAATTCTAAGTTCAAGCAAGCATTTTTTGCATTTCCATTATGGCAGAGAGAAAAAGGAAACCAGATCAGATGTCTGACTCTGGGTCTCAAATTTGCCACTTGCTTAGATAAGAAGCTTAAAAGCAATTCAGTTTCACCTGTGACACTAAGCACTTCACTCACTACCCTCCCAGGAGTTAGAATCAAGTCATTTCATGTGTACAAGGCACCTTAAAAAGCATTGAGTTAACCTTTGAGTTCTCTGGGAGACAGGCACTGAATTTCGAGGTACTGTATCATGTGAATTCTTATTCTGACATTTCAGAAAATATCAAACACTGAGGTTATATGTACTTACATTCATATTTAATGGTATCCCATTTAATGGTGTTTTGGGTACTGAAAATATGCCTTATAGCTCATTGCTACTTTAAGTCAACAATATAAGGAGAACTATTTATTCATTGATTAATATGGTATTACAAGTAATGAGGAATTTTTAATTCTCTTTTAATAATTCAATTGTATCAATTAGGATATATTTTGTTCTTATTATATTTCAATGAAGAAAGATAAAATGATTAGGGTCAAAAAAGTAAGGAACATGGTAAATAGCAGCTAACTGTACTGACCCTAGTGGAGGCCATCAGATCTGCTAAGCACCTGTTCTGGTACACACTGTGGTGCTCAGCCAGAAGCATCTGCATCCCTCCTTTATCTTGGAGGCCAGCCCAAAGTGCCATGAGTCCATACCCCAGGGAGCAGTTATCAGCTAATGGCAAACAGAGTGAAATATAAATATTCTTCATCCAGTGGATGGAGCAACTCTGGGGTATGTTTTATACCGTTCCCAAAGGTCACTGGCAGGATTGAACTGTTTGATAACCCACTTCTCATTGGCTTATTCCCTTTCCCTGTCTCATTTCCCATGCCTTGCCAATACTTCCTAGGATCACCTCTCAATCTACTTGTCTCAATAATCTGAGGAAACCCAAATATTATATGACATTTACAGAGAAGCTATTATGAACAAGCATACTAAGGGTTTTATATCCTGGCTTTTCTCCTACCTCAATGTCCATGACTTTTCAGTGTTCTGTGCTGACTTTGCTTCTTCTAGACTTCTAAATCTGGGTATGCCCTGGTACTCATTCTGGGACACTTTCTCTTTTCCATTTCCCCTCTCTGCATAAATGCTCTCACTCATTCCCACAGTTCATGTACCAACAAGTCTAAAATTTCTGTTTTCATTCATGACTGGTCTCCTAAACTCCAGCTTCACATGTTCAAGTGCTTTTTAATATCCCCAAATAAATGTGAACAAGGCCAAAAACAAAAATGTTGATGTCCCTTCCAAAACCTGCTTGTCCATCTCAGGATATGATGTCACCACCCATTAGTTGCTAAAGCTGAAAACCCAGGATTTGTTCTTGATTCTTCCCATCTTTCCAATCCTCATATCTAATCTATTAGCAAGTGTTGTTGACTTTACTGCCAAAATACACTCTAAAACTACCCATTAGTCACTACGTCTACAACTACCATCTCATTTAAGCACGTTTCTTATCTGGGCTATTGTAATAATCTCCTATCAAGTCTTCCTTCTACATTTTCCTCTCCAGAGACTATCTCTCAAGAAATATTTTTTTAAATATTAAGTAAGCCATGGCGCTCCCTTCTCTAAACCTCCCAAAGGCTCTTGATAATAAAAACCAGCCTACCTGTCCTCTTGGCTCATATGGTTTCTGTCTCCTTCTCTATCAGCTACATGACTTTCTCCTTAGATCATGATGCTCAAGTCTCACTGGCCTTTTTTCTCATTTCTTGAATATAGGAAATTCATTCTTGCCCCAGAACTTTTTACCTTTTCAGTTTCCTTTGACTTGAGTACTCTTCTCTGAGATCTTCATATGGTTACCTTCTTCTTATTCACATATCTTCTTAAATATATACTCTCCATAAAGAACTTTATAACCCAATATAGTTCCCAGTCACTATGTTATCACAGCAGTTACCATTGCTTTTTAATGCTTATTTTTTTAAGAAGGCAGAAACATGTTTCAGATGATCCAGATGAGATTGGACCAAATATATTTTGTTTCATTAAGGAAATCACAAGCAATCTAGGGTGGGAATATTGATGTTGAAGATCACTTGACATAGACATTCAGTGATCTCCTTGTCAAGGTCAGCTTACTGGTATTCTGACATCTCTAATATATTTTTTATCTTCCTCTAAGTAGAAGTCAATAATAGGATTTTGACTTCTGGGTATCCCTAGCATCCAGAACATAGATAAGTGAATTATATGGCAAGAATTATTGCATCCCCATTGTACAGGGAGTGAAACTGAACTTTCAGGTAGATACACAACTTGCTCAGGTCAATAGAGCCAAAGATTTGATACACGAATCAAATCAGTCTGACCCTGGAGCTCATACTTTTAACCTCTATATCAAATTTCCTCTACATAAGGGTGATAAGGGAATATGAATTTGAAAAATGATAATAACCTTAGTTCAAGAATTTAGTGCATCCTTGTTTACAGACTGCTTGTTTTTAAAAGACTCAGCATGTCTGAATTATTCTGAGGCCTATAAAACATCCATAGTGCTTAAGATATAAATCTTATTTTTATGTTGTATGTATACAGCAAGAAGATAGGAAAGCAAAAGTGTCTTTGTTCTCATCCTCTACACAAACCTAGTAAGAGATATCCAACAGTTTAAACAACAGGATACAATTTTTTTACCATGTTTTATTGGAAATCTAAAGGTATCCAGATTACAATGCAACATAATTCATTTTGCCTAGAAAACACTACAAAAGCGGTCATGTTCAGTAAGAATTCCTTTATGAGAATAAAATTGCATTTAACACATATGTATGTAATTTGGAATCACAGTCACAATAGTCTATAAACTGAGGGATATTAACATATATTTTTTGTGAGAAGCTAAATAGCATCAAAATAGAAATACTCGTAGAAATGTACTACCCAGTGGGTATGAGGAAATTCAGCTAAAATTACCCAGGGGACAACAGACTATTAAAGGAATGTCTTCTAAAATTTTTTGATATGTTTTACAATGAGGCTCTGCCATGCTGAATGATAAATTTCAGCAAAGCTTTCTAAGACACAATATATGTAATTGCTTCAAAGAAGAAATCCAGGGAATAAAGAAATTTCATTAAGAGGATGTAAACATATTTCTATAATCCTAATAATAATAATAATAACAACAAAAGAAATATTAGCTTTCACGTCAGATTCCTAATCAGTGACTGGCAATGGCATAAAAACATAATTTAGCCTGTTTTCTCTCTTCTGCCCTCTTTTCTAGTGCCTTAATTTCCAATGAATACAGTTGCAACATGTCATCAGAACAAACTTAATATATGTAATTCATACTCTCCATGCAAAAACAAGGCCCAACTAATGAGTGCCAGAACAGGCATCTGAACTAAGCACCTCTGATTCCAAGTTCAACGGTCTTTCCTCCTTATCACACAAACTTATCACACACACACACAAAACACAAATACATATTTTTGTATGCTTTTCCTTATTCTACTTTGCTTTGAATGTCAGTGACAATAGGAATATCCTAAAGCTTGAGTTTAAGTCACTGAAAAAAGTATAAAAACTGTGAGAATTAAAATAGAGATATCAGGTTGCAGATCTAAGCTACATGGTGGTTGTGCAAGGCAATTCCCCCACCAGATATCTCTGGTGGAGATTGTCAGAGGCCAATGTCAGCTTAATATAACCTGATAAATAATTTCCCACGATCTCAGGTTTTTATTAATATAATTTGATCTAATATCAAAATCTATCTTTTCTCTGAAGAAGATAAAATCAGTTATTATCATTTAAAGAGATGGCTATGCAGAAAGTGCTACTCAGAGAGAGAGAAAAAACCTGACATCAGCAAACTAACTTGACTCAGATGCAAAAAATTTGTGAGCTTTATAATCCAATTGCCAGAAACACCAGGAAGAAAGACAAAGGAGTTGAGGAGGCATAATGTTTCATAAGTTTAATTTCTACACTGTTGTCTCATGTACCTGTCAAGAAATATATCATTTACCCACTGAAGCTATTTCTATCACCTTTGCTCTAAGGAAATGAAGGAGTTCAGGAAAAAAGACTATATTCATGTGGTACAAAAATTCATTTCCAGTTAATTTATAAAGTTGTTATATAATTTTTGGTATTTTTATAAGAATTTCTTTGGCTTTGTTTCACTAGGTTTGGGAACAATATCGGTTTATTAAATAGCTTGCTAACAGGCAACTAGTTTCTCTTTGAGCTTATAAGAAAATCTATGATTTATAAGAAGGTACAAGTCTTAATATAAGCTGCTTCAGTTGTATTTCAGTAAAGGTACAAATAAAAATTGATTATAAAATATCTCCAACAAACATTCACTGAATACCTACTGTGAAAAGCACAGAAAGTTTCAGTGATTGAACACTATCTGCAAGAATTTTTTTACTATCTGCTTATGATGATTCAATCCAATGTAAGAAAAGAGAAAAAGACCTTAAATGAATTACTAAAGACAATGCATTAAGTACTGAGGAAGAAGTGATTAGTTTTAATTATCAGTGAAAGCAAGGGAGACTTCACAGAAAAGGTGACAACTATTTTAAGACTTAAAGAAGAATGTGGAGAAGAGAAAGTACAGAAGGAAAGTCAAAAGTGTTGAGTGTCTTTGTGCCACATGCTATGCTAGAAACCTAATGTAGATGATTTGAATTAATCCTCCAATAATACTGCTGTGGAAGATTCCATTATTGTTCTCAAATATTCACCCTCATCCTTCTATTGATACCTTTTGTTCTATGTCATTGCAATTCCTCCCACCAGGGGTGGATTGCCTTTTCCACCCAATGACGTGACTTCCTTAGGCCAAAGTGATTCAAACAAAGACTGGAATTGTACTTGCAGGTGGACAGTTGGACTTTCTATTACCACCATGAGAAAAACAATCCTTGTATCCCACTGATTCTGCAAAATATGGGAGACTCAAAGAGAAATCCTAAACTGAGCCCAGCACCTGGAGCTGAGCCCAGCCAATCCACTGATGCATAAGAAATAAATGCTTATTTTATGCCACTGAGTTTTGGTTGTTTGTTAAATGGCATTATTATGCCATAGCTAACTGATACACCTGTGCAGTTAGCTACTAAGAACTAGAAGGAAGAAATGTTTTCCCCAACATACCTAGCTAGTAAGAGGAAGAGCCCGGTTTAGAAGTCTTGTGCATCAGGGAGCTAAATTTATGTTCTTTTTTTATCACATTGACCCATAAGAGAAACAGAAAACTGGGCAGAAGGGTATTGCAATGTTAGGGCAAGTGAATGAAGGAAAGCATAGAGGTAAGAAGAAAAAGCCTACCTTGGCTGAAATTGTCTACGGTGACCTGATAACTCAAGAGTTTAGAAAGATAACTGGTCTAAATTTGGGAGAGTCTTGAATTCAGGCTTAGAAATTTCAACAAAACAAAAAGCCATAAAAACATTTTGAATATTGAAGTAGCCTATTGAAGTAAGACAGTTCAGAAAGCTTCATTCAGAACACTTAGTGTGTTCACTGACAGGCTTTTGCAGTAATCTAGGCAGTAAAATAATAGACAATAGATAATTATTTCTCATGTTTTAGCCAAGATTAATTGTATTCACCCCAGTTGACACTCCTCATAGAACTAAAAGATTTATTTTTATTTCAAACACATCTTCTAGACTGGTCTAAATTTGAATTTACTCCATGAGTTTTAACTTTCAATTTATATTGACATATCTTTCATCTAATATTTATCAATTTATTATGTGTGTATGCAGATATACCCAGCAATGTGTAATGTGGTTAAAAGAAGTTGCTTGGCAGCTGGGAAATGAATCAGGCTAAAAAAAAAAACACACACACACATAAATCTACTGCCTTTAGGCTAAAATGCTACCTACAAGAGGAAATGACTAAGGTATGACAACTGTGCCTACCAAAACCACAAATTACTCACGATCATCGTTCAGCATCCTGGTTGGTTGGAGACCTTTCCCAAGCCAACTATGTCAAGGGCTTAGAAAGAGGAACTATATATATTTTAATTTACTGACTTCCTTCAACAAAAAGTACTTGCTTATTTGAAACTTAACTACATATGAGATACTAATTGAATAGATTATAGGTACTACAGTTTGAAGTTCAATTATGTTTATAGTCATAGAACATAAACTCTGGTTTTTACTGAGTTCTAAGATTTACAAGTATCAAATTATTATTCCCATTTTATACTCATCACTATATTTAAGGAAAAATATTAGTGAGAGGAGGATTTTTAGCACAACACACTGTACTTGGTACTATATGCAATTGCCTTTTAAGTTTCCTGAAAATCAGACCAGATAAGGAGTCGTTCTCCTGGAAGATAAAAGATCAACTTACAGACATGAGAGGGACACAGCTGCCATGTACCCTTCCATCCCCGCCCTCTCCCACTTGCCAAATTTCTTTTTCTATTACTCATTTTCCCCACTGAAGGTCCAAGGCTCTAGTGGGTCTTCGCTGTGGATGGTGTACACATCAGGGACAGAATCACTGTCTCTAAACAACAGTGGTTCTTTAATCATGAGACATAGGCTTCAAATTAGAAGGAACATAAAGTGCTATTTCAACTGCTGTTCACCTACATTTCAGATCTTCCCTTTCCTTCGCTTAGACACACAAGAGCTCCAGGTATTTGAGAAGCATGATAGCAGTCTTTTTTTTTTTCTTTACAGAGTATACATTTTGGGATAATATGATTAAATGTACCACTTATGTGTTATTTATGTTATTTAATTGAACAGTATGAGCGTCTCAAAATTAAAAGATTTTTAGTAAACAGATCCTACATGATTGTGAAATTCCCATTCCTGATTACCTTGGCCCCAGTCTTGGAGAAATATGGTGCAAGACAGATTATAAATAAATTCAATAAGTGAGAGTTCAGAAGTTCTTAAATTAAATCAAGACTATGAGAAGAACTGGGAGGAGATAAAAGAGAACTCTGAAATGAGATTTTCAAGTGGGCAGAAGTAAGATAGAGTTTATTTTTCTTTTGAAATATATAATAACACTTGGATTGAAACATTAAAATTTCTTGGATTTAAACATTAAAATGACTTTTTAAAGTGTAAAATATATAAGCATTCTAGACAGGAGGTTATATTTATTCATTATTTATATTTTTAATTAAAAAAGACAAAGGGAATAAATAAATCTAGATAAAAAAACCCATGTCAGAGCTGAACTTCCTTTTTCTGTACTGAGACCATGTTCTCACCAGAGGACTGTATTTCTTACTCCATCATTTTCTGAAAAAGTTTCCAAACAAAAATATTTTGTTTCTAGTAATCATTTCTTAAAAAGTCAAGTTTCAAAAATGACTATTTTAGGTTGCTTCAATTCTCTGATAATTTAAATCCCTGAACAAGGTTTCTCATCCAGGAATCCATGATTTGTGTTCAAAGGAACCCAGACTCCATGAAGGGTAGGATCTGAGGCTGTATATCTGGTTCTTAACATCAGCCTCAAGAGCACAGCCAGGCTGGATTTCTGGAAACAAATAGTATGTGAATGCTGGAGGTTTTCCATCCCTGGATGGGGGGAAGACTAAGAGATATCTATCTATTCATTGACCAGTTTCTCTCTCTGCCTCACAGTCTTACCACTGATGTTAAAACCACACATACTACACTGTTTCATCTAATACTGTATCTTCATGTCATGTCAATATATTAACATATATACATACATATATATTTACATATATACATTTTTGAATAGCAACATCTTGGACTATGTGTTTCTGGAGAATAATTATTCCTTCCTGCTTTGCCCATCACTCTCTGCTCTCTCCTGGTTCCAACTAACTTCTGCTAAGTACACAGTCATTTCCAGACAGTCAAAATCCACAAAGGCACACTCCTGACTCTCTTCCCCTTGGCTTTCCAGGAACCCAGGAAAGCAACTGAAAATCACCTCCCCAAATCCCAGCGTATCAAGGGTCAGTTCTACTACCCCTCTCTAATATTCCCCACCTCCCAAGGCCTACTTCTTTATTCCCTTGTTAGTCATCTTAAATCTTAAGGGAAATAAAATTTTAATCTTCCCTCTACAAAAGTTTAGCCACTCCTCAGTTAATAAGTAGCTATTCTTTAAGAGTGGAAATATTAACCAAAACCACATGGAAGGTATTCAATGTAGCAATTTGCTAATAACTTGAAAATTAAAAACTAAAGATAAAGTACAGCATTTTATAAGGTTTACAAATGATACTTTAAGAACTAACATTTCAGTTTTTTAAAGGAAAGGAATATTTAAAACTTCATTTCTAATTCCTCCTACCACCCTCCTCCAATTTCACCCCACCTCCACTTCAGACATGAATAGGCCTCAAGTGAAAGGAAGAGACAGACAGACACATTATCCTGCTGATGATTTGTATCAGAAAACAAACGTGAATTATGCAAACAACTATAAAATTCCAAATACAGAATACGAACATAGTATAATTTATATTCTATATTTCAAATTTCATAGTACTTTTATTCAAATAACTATTCCAATCCAGTGTAGAAAACTAGAAGTCTTCATATGCAGTTAGTTAACATAAAATGATAATTTTTAGAGTCAGTGCTTATAAAGCTTAAAAATACTCAAAATATTTTTTTATTAAATTCTAAAGCAAATTAAGAGTTTTCCTTTCTTAAGGTTGTCAGTTGACACTCAAGATTAAAAATGGCTAATGGACATATTGCAATATTATTTTCAGAAAGTAAAAATGAAAATCTGCTTCTCTGAAAACAAAGCCAATTAGTATGCCAGGCTCCTTTCCCCCACCAAAAATAATGGAGAATTTGCATACAGCAGAACTGGAAACTAGTCTTGTTCATCAGCATATTATAATGCTTTCTGACAGCTTCACACACTGCCTCATCAACATCATACTGTTTCAATTACACATTTTTTTACCCACTTCACGTTGTTAAGCCATCTTCACTTCTATCACACCTCGAGCTGCAGTATTAAATTTAACTACATTTTTCCAAGTATAGATGGATTTTCTGTAATTCACACAGAAGAATCAGTTACATTGTATTGTTCCAAGCCACAAAAGAAAGAGGAAAAGGCGGGAGGGAAAAGAACCATGGTGGACTTTAAAGAAACAAATAATCCCTCCCCACAAAAGCCTGACCCTCTGAACCAATAGCAGAAAGAATTAAGACTTGGTTGGAGCACAGTATGGGGCCCCTCTGCCAATGAAATGGAAATGGTCTTTTTAAGAACCGCTGAAGCTTGCTCACTCCTCTGTAATCATCCTACCGATTCTGCTCTACCTAGCAAGGGTAATGAAGCAAGCTCTTTGATTTCACCAGCAAACTACTGAAAAAAAATAAAAAAATAAAGATGGTTTGAAAAGATGGACTTTAATTTAGCAAACACCACAGAAATATTCCCCAAGACAACTGCTACCTCACATAAAAATATTCTTCTCTTTAAATCATGAAGAGAAATTTTGATGCAATAAAGCAAAATAATTCCAAAAGAGCATGACTAATTATGTGGCTGTGTTCCTTTGGAAAAACTCTAGGCAGACGGAAGGAAAACTTCCCCATCTCATTGCAGAGTCCATCTTCCAGGAAAAATCGTAATTGCATGAATATGTAGTGTTCAGAGAGCCACTGAAAGTGAGCTTTCATAGCAACAGAGCAGCTTGGAAATCAGAATTTAACAGATTTCTTGGTGTTAGGATGATTATGAAAGTTTCTCATTACCTTTCTCTCAAATTGACATTTCCTCCTGATTGGTTAATTACCATTTTTCTGTTTCAGAGGCAAAAAGATCCTCAGTAATATAGTTGCAGCTGGATTGTCTTTACCTGAATCCCTAGTTGTGTGATTTTGGTGTTTTGTCACCTTTGGTTTATGTTTAACTTAAACACTGTAAAGAAAATAGCCTCCTTTGACTCAGAGTCCCTAAGCCTTACTTTAAAATCTGTAAAAACTAGTAATTCTAGCCTATTTGGGCTCTCCTACCGCTCAGAAAGGTTGGCCATGTCTCAGCAGATGGGACAATTTGAAGGAGAGGAACGTTTTTTCTCCGGAGGTTCTCTGCATTTCACTGACAGCTTTACATTCCAACAGGCTGTTTGCAGACACCTAGGTTGGAAAATGTGAGGCAGACTGGAAAGTACAGTCACGGCCCAAGCACTAAAATGATCAGCCTGTGATTTGAGAATATAATCCTATCACTAACTAGGTAACATTTACTTTTTTTGATCAATGCTAAAGGTACTTAAAAATAAATGACATCTGCAATAACTGAAGCTTTCAAAAATAGTAATTTCAAAATCAGTTTAGATTTTAATCCCAGGTTCTCCTCCCAACACCTGCTCCATAATCTACTATGGAGTAGATGTATGCTACATTCTGGACCAAAATGGAGAGCAAAACCGGAGTGTGGTCCCAGTGGGAAAATCAACATTAATCAAATAATCAGATAAATGTAGAAATTACAAATGCAATAAAAGTTACAAAGGAGATATGGGGATTTGACCGGTCATGGAGGTCTTAAAAGAAGATTGGGGAAGGATAAGTAAGAGTTGACAAGACTATGAGGGGAAGAAGAGCATTCCAGAAAGAAAGAACAGCATATGCAGAAGATCTACAATGCGGGAGGTGGAGAGTATGGTGAACATAAATAATAGGACAAAAAAAATTTTTAACCAACATGTCTAGAGAAAAAGAGTGAGCAAATAGAAGACCAGAGAGAAGGTGAAGGCAAGATCTTTTAGGCCATGTTAGTGGTAGGAGTTGGGGATGAAAATAGGCCATCCTGAGACCTTTTGCAGGTGGGTAACAATTGTTTATATTTGTAAAGATCACTCTGGCCACACAGTGAAGCGACCAGATGGATAGATGAGTTCTGGGCTATTGCCTGCAGGAGTGGTAAGAAGTGTTCATGGGGAGCTCGTGGTCTGTCCACTGTGGTACAGCCATGTGTGCTGCTTCATTCTTTCCTTGTACACATTCATCATCTATCCTGCATTCACTGTCTGAATAATTTTAAAGCACAACTCTGACTATGTAATTTTCTTGTTCATGTCCATGTGCCATGTCCTTATAGCAGCAGGCTTAGTGTATGCTGGCACTCAAAGCTTGATAATGGGTTCTTACCCTAGTTTTTAGGACACATCTCTACTTTCTGTCCATCCAAAGCTCAATTCTGTCCAAAGTGCTGTACTCAGCTCCCTGTGTTTGTTTGTGTCCTTCAACCCATTGGGATATTCTTTGTCTCCTGCTGTCTTGCCTCTCTTCAAACTTATGTTTAGGCCTGAATCAACCTCCCACCTCTATCTTCCTTTTCTAACTTCTGTCCCATCCTTCCCTACCCAGCTTAAATACTTTCCTTGTTTTCTATTAAGAATTCCCAGACTATCACAGTCCAATACAGATCTCTCAATTCCTTTCACATGCAGTTCTTGTTATTTTGGCATTCAATCATACCTTATTTTGCTATACCAAATTATAAACTGATAATAGTATTTTCTTTACATTTTCATATGTGTATGTTTTATTTCTTCAACTAGTTAATGAAGTGCTGGTGGCTAGAACTATGTCATACATTTCCTTGAGCCTTTCTCAGCACCTGCACAATACTTTGTAAGTCTTCAGTGAATAAGTACTACTTGAAGTTTGTTCTGAGATATGCTTTACTTTTAACCATGTCAGTAGGATTTTGGAGGGCTCCACATAATCTATTTAATCAGATTTGCAAAATTCACAAAGTAACAGATGTGGCAAATTTTCCAGAGTAAGAGCAACTCTGGATCTCAAATAACTCTGGTTTCACCAATGAAGAAAAGAGAGGTTTTAGAACAATAAATCATCTGGATTCAAATACTGGCTTAACCATTTATGTTCTAAGAGATCTTCAGCCAATTTCTCATTTCTCTAAGATTCTATGTCCTCATCTGAAAAATAGTAATAGTCATACCTACCCCGCAAACTATGTGTGAAGAAATGATACAAGTCTAAGTTACCACTTAAAGAACTGTGGTAATTAGCATTCAGAAAAGTGAATACTTTCTCCTTGATTTTTTTATCACCTCTACACTCAGGCACATGCATGCTTTGCCCATGCAGGAGCACACGCTCACATACTCATGCATTCCTTTTAGTCTTTAGTCTCATTCTGTGACTAACAAAACTGACTTCTCAAATCTACCATCTTTTTCTTCTTTTTTCCTTTCTTTTTCTTTCCTTCTCTCTCTCTCTCTCTTTATTCGATGAACACCTAACAATGAGACTTTGAAAATCACAATTGGAAAAATACAGCCACTATGGGCAGCCTTTTCAATATACCAGTTACATTATTGAATGTAAACAGGAAGGGTAAGAACTTCTACCAAATTCCCTTTCCTATTGTCCAGTGAGCAAACATTTCTGGACTGAGCCATTAATCCCCCTATTGTATTCTCTTCCTCATAGTCTAACTGAGTAAGATTAGAAATCAAGAGAGAGAGGAAAAAAAAAACAGTTGAGAGCTTAGGAGATACTGACAATTCAAGCTCACAAAAAGTCTCTGAATGCCTAAGAAACAAGAAAGGTTGGCCTTTCTCTTTAAAATCTATTTCAATCAGTGCAAAGTCTGAAGCCATCACATAATGTTTATTTGTAACTTTTGTATATTTGAGCTGTGGTGAAACAGTCAAAACAAGGCTGGCCCCATTTAATATGAGATTCTCTAAATGTCTCAACATTGACTATTTCCTTAAGAAATGTAGGTATGCAGGGCATTCAGTATGTATCAGGTGCTTTGAGAAACAAAAAATTCCTGCCATTTTCAATTGTCAATATCTATTTATCACTTTTTAGATGTGCATTATTTAATGTCATAAAAAAAAAAGCATTGCTATATGGCTGCTTACCAAGCCTAGGACAAAGTCTACTTTGATATGAGTATTTAATTTATTTTTAATGGTACAAACTGATTTTATATATCACTGGCATTCAGCCACATAATTTTCCTTATTAAAAATAATTCTTATACATAGAAGTGTGGAAATGAAATAAATGTGAATTTCCATCCTAAAGAGATATATGTTTGACTAATTTATATGACTCTGATCCAGCAACATATTACAAATAAAAAAACCTCAAAATTTTACCAAAATTGACCAAACTTTGAAAAGATATGTGTGAATTTTTTGAACCTATTAGAGTATTTCATTATTACTGTTATTTTAAAGAACTCTCTTCTCTACTTTCATTAAATTTCTGATATGAAGAAATGAATGTTTCATACAGATGGAAGAGGTCTGGGCGGCACTTAGGGAACTGACTAACAGTGGCTTAGCTAGCTCCAAAGTGATTCCTACTAGAATGAAAAATAAATAGACTAAGTGCCAAATTCAAAACTATTCTCTTACAGAGATAAACTGTAAGTGCTCTACAGAAAGGGAAAACAGCTCCCCGGGGAATGCCTGGGATCTGGGCAAGAGAACAATGCAACTGTTTCTGTAAGTCAAGTGGAAATACTCGTGGAGGGGAGAAGTTGGAAGAATTATGAGAAATGGGCAAAAGAGCTGCCAAAGAAAGGAGCTGAAATCAAGGCCACCATTTAGTTCACCGACCTTGCAGACAAACATCATGTCAGTTCTAAAAAGGAAACAAAGGACATCATGATGATATGGACCCATTTGCAGCAGCAAGTTAATTATACTTTTTAAGTCTTTGGAATATATAAACTATATATATATACACATGCATATGTATATATATAGACATACACATAAAAACACAAACACACATATATATGTATTCTGTAAGATTTTGTAGTATTAACAATATCTTTCAATGCTTTAAAAAATGAGTTTCTTAAACATGACTGGTAATTTATACATTCTGTATTTCCAAAACTGATATGATACAATGATTAACTTGGGTGTTTCTAACTTCTTCAACAACAATGAAAATTATTATAGAATGAAGATGGGAGACATGATTTATTCCTATTTTCCTTCAGTAGAAAAAAGCTGAAATTGACTTCAAAAGGATTGTCTGGAAGTTGTAATTACGTTTTAGCAAGAGACTCTAATAAATCAAAGATGGTTGTCTATTCTGAAGAAAAATCCAGGAAGAAACCTTGTGACCTATTCCAGAGAAATATGAACAACTTTCTTAATCCTTAGAGTACAAACACATCCCAGCTTGAATTTACAACCTGGTGCTAACCTTGGGTATAATTTAAAAAAAGATAAAAATGACTGCATGTCCACTCTCAATTTTAAATCCAATACACTTGGTAGGAGAGTCTCTTCATTTGGGAGGTGCTAGTATGGAACCCTCTCAGACAGAGGGCAGAAGCTGATCAGGAGTGAGAATGTGAGTCCTGAGGGAAGGAGCCTACCAGAACTCCACATTTACAAATGACTGCATATTTGGCAACAAGAAGTGTCCAACAAGGTGGCAACAAGGGTCAGAGCCACGATGCCAAAACCTTTTGTTTTGGAATTGTGTTAAAAGACAGCTGAGTTTTAAATTTTCCCCAAAGGAAGGCTCAGTCAATAACATAAAAATCTGAAACTCAAGCTACTCTTCTATGAGTAATTATTGAAGCAATAACTATTTTAGGAATTCTGTGCATGTGACAGTGAGTTTCATACTTGTCTTTTTTATCACTGAACAAAGATGAAACTGTAAATCAAATATTTACTGCACCCTTACTGTGAAAAACTTGATTTTTAAAATGCTATTACAAGCATTAATCTTCAACTTTTTGAAAATTCAGTTAAAGGGGCTTATTGCATCTGCGCTGTTACCAGCCCAGGACTGACCAGATGAAAAGGGAGTACATCTTCAGATGAGCAAGAAAGCATGCTGTGTCTGCCTACATTTTTGTCGAGTGAATATAGTAATTGAACCCCCTGGTTTTTCCATCTGAGGTTTCCTTTACTTACTCATTTTGGATGTATTCAAGGTAGCCACCTTCCTTGATTATCCTCTAATTGCTGCTGTCCCTAGATTTGTCCTGTACTAAGTTTCTTTACATTAGATCCATTGTCAGTCAGCTGAGGAAAGAGCTATTTGTAATTCTGTTTGGCATAAAAAATAATAAATGAAAATAAATACCGTTGATCTATTAGAAATAAGTTTAAAAACATAAAATTAACATTTTTATTTAAAAGATGACTTTTAGATTATAACATATTTATGAATATGTAGAAAATCCACATTTATCAAAGTGAATTTTAAAAATTAAAAGTCAAAATTTCTAATCATTAGGATGACTTTAGAGCAACATAATCTTAAAAGATATTACACTTATTTGTTTAAATAATCAGAGTGCAATGGGTTTAAGTTAACCTTTTCTTCATAACTGATTCAACATGGTGTTGTGGTAGGTTTTTCAGGTTGTTTTGGCTACCACCTTTGGTATCCAAATGTCAGTTGTTGCCTCTTGCTACAACCAGTCACTATTTACTAGCAATACCTTTTCCCTATGCATTGCTTCTAATTTGTGGTACGTTGAAAAATTTAATGCTAAGCCAATAAAATGTGAACCTAAATACATATAAAGTGAGTCTGAATAAATAGCCTGAGATGATCTCTAAAGAGCAGAGTCTGGTGCATGATATCTGCTTCTGGACACAGAAACCCCCTCTTTACTTCATCTGTGAGTGACTGAGTGTGTGTATGTGAGAGAGAGAGAGAGAGGGAGAGAGACTGAGAGACTGAGTTTGAGTATGGGAGAGGGAGTATAAATGTGTTTCCCTGAAACATGTGTAAAAGACTTTGCTCAAGCCCCAAACTTCAAACCCCTCTCTAGAGACATCTTTTAGAACCAAAACAACTCTAAAACCAGAACTTATTTTATAAAAGTATCTTATAGTTTTTTTTTCAGTATTTTGATCCATGTCCTCCAAATTAGCACTTTCTCCTTGAGATGCATTTTAACTAAAAATTATATTTATGGTGTTATTAAAAGTAAAGCATTAAAAATGGCTTTGAGGTGCTATGCTCCTAATCCTCAATTAGCATTGACACAGGCATCTGGTTTTTCCCATTTCTCCTTAGATGGACTGGGATACTAGCAAGGAAGTTGTCCTGATTTTTAAAGTTGAAGTCTTAGCCATAAAACAAAGTAAAAGCAGACTGATCACAGGTACCCCACACTCTAACCAGAAATGCAAATAAACCCATTTCTCAGGTATTGAAGATGATCACTAAATAAGAAATGATCATCATAAGTGTTCTGCAGAAATTTCCTGGATTAAAAGTTGGATAACAATAATAGTAGTTTGACATATACCACTAACTAGCAATGGGTTCACACAGAAACACCTAACTCTCTGTTTCCATGTTCTTATTTATAAAATATGGATAATGTCAAATAAAGAGTCATCAGGAATCAGCCAAGTAGATCTCCAGGCCAAATCAAATCCACTGGCCACCTGTTTTGTACATAAAGTTTTATTGGTACATAGACACACCCATTTATATCATGTTTGGCCTCTTTCTCACTACAATGGAAGAGTTGAGTATTGGGGGGGCGGGGCTCCGCCTGCAACCCTCCCACCCCACCACCCTGCTAGCCGCCACTGATGAAAATAAATCTAACATGACATGATCTGCTTGGGGAGGAAAGGTAGCCAATCTCTCAAAGGAGAAGGGCCAAGAGCCTTTTCCTCAATGGGCTTTTATTGGGTTCATTTTGTACAGGAATACAGGCTCATTAATCATTGTCACACAGTAAAGATCAAACAATAGATAACCTACAAAGACCTCTGAGGGCCTATTTTGAGTCAGGGTCAGATAGCTAAAGAACTATAAAGCTTTGAGGAACAAACTCACTTCTTGCTTGGACCCTTATTTAATTGAGAGCATTCTAAACAAAGCAGGTTTCACAGGATTTTACATATTCTTTTTTAGGCCTGATCGCCCTAGGGAACCTGCCCTTTCCATCACTGGGAGGCACCACCACCAGCATTGTTCCAGGCTTAAGGCATTGCTTCAGGCTTAAATCAGGCAGGGGCAGTAAGGCAGACATGAGATTACCAGGCTTCTTGCAGACAGAATGAGGACTCAGGCTATGTCAAAGCTGAGGGTCCATCACCCCCTTTTGCTGTAGCCCCCCAAGTCCTTCCTTGGGGCCTCCACATGATCATGCCTATCTTAGGTCATTCCCTGCTTGGGGAATCTTACTTGTCATTGGCTAACTGATCAAGCATTGGGGGCCACTTATAGATGAAGTAAAAGGAGCAGAAGTGGCGGTCCTGACAGGAAGATAAGCTTTGTCTCCTTAGTGGCTTATGGTCTGAAGGTCACTCACTCAGCCTTAGCCATGGGGGGGTTACAGCTCTGAAACCAGGCAGGACAGTTCCCAATAGAGTATGACGACAGAATCTGCATGAGCCACAAAGCTTAACACATTTACTACCTAGCCCTTCAGAGAAAAGTGTGGCTACCTGTGGTATATATTAAACTGCAAGGCTGTCAGGAAGATAAATATCATAAACAGGAAGGAAGGTGATCAAAATACTATTACTGGCTGATACTGGTAGTGCTTACTGAGTTTCAGGTTCTGTGCTAAATGTCATACATGTCATCTCATTTAACTCTTAGAACAATCCTATGAACTAGACTCAATTATTGTGTCTATTTTGTAGATAAGAAAACTGAAACCCAGAACTCAGTAACATCCTAGCCACATGGTTAGATGAAAACACAAGGATCAAAAGAACATTTCCAGACCTAGAGAATTCTTTACCACTAGGCCGTACTGCCTTTATATAACTGGAAAATTCTAATAGTTAGAAATATAAAAATTTTATTAATTAAAATGTTATTAGCATTATTTTAATATAGAATTTAAGATAATACACAAATAAATATTTGCTCTAAGTGTGAACTGCTAATAATAGGTTAATTTTTATCTTCTCATTTGGGCATATGACTTGTTTGAATGAATAGTTATGATGACCTTCTTCCCTGTCATATTAATGTATTCATGCTTTGATGATAAGGTTCCAGTCAAAAACAAAATTGAGCCTGGCTCTGGCCAGGTAACTCAACTGGTATAGTGTATCTCAATGTGCCAAGATTGCCAGTTCCTTCCCCAGTCAGGGCCCATGCAGAAATCAACCAGTGAAGGCATCAATGGGTGGAATGACCTCCTTCTCTCTCTCTCCCCCACCCCTCTTCTCTCTCTCTAAAATCAATATATTTTTTAAATGAGCCTGCTGAGTCTGAATGCTATACTACCAGAAATAGGTAGCCAGAGACCTCACCCTGATTTTTGAGCCTGTGATAAGTGAGCCTCATGGACAAAATAAACCCCATAGCCCTGGGAGGGGCTCAGCACCAAAAGTTGCAATAAAAACTAAAACTCAAGACAGTGTTGGTTTTTGTCTTCTGGGGAGGCAGGACAGAGTAATTAATATTCTCTGCCTTATAGAATCACAGCCCAGCCTTTATACATTCAGAAAGAAAACTGAGACTCTTCTATGAAAATGTTAAGATACAATTTCTGTGTAAAAAAATTTAAAAATCTATTGAAATTATTTCATAGTTAGAACCAGCATGACTTAGTTTAATCCAGCAGACTTCAACAAAATTCTTAGAACTTGTCACTATGGCTTCCATGAAACCTTCCAGACTCCACAAAGGTCGGGAAGCTCATTCTATGTGGCTGCCACCTTGGCCTTTTAAGAGATGGTAAGCAAAATAAGCCAGGCAGTAAAAGACAAATACCATATGATCTCACCTTTAACAGGAACCTAAACAACAAAACAAACAAACAAGCAAAATATAACCAAAGACACTGAAATAGAGAACAGGTTGACACTGACCAGAGGGGAGAGGGGAGGGAATTTCAAGGGATAAGGGGAAGGGTTTACAGGAACAAGTATAAAGGACACATGGACAAAAACTAGGGGGCGGGGGAAATGGGAGGGAGGTGGAGAGGGCTGGGGGGTGGGCTAGGGTGGGAGTAAAAGACAGAAAACTGTACTTGAACAACAAAAATAAAAAAAATAATAAAATAAAATAAAGTAAAGTAAAGTAAAATAAAATTATAAATACAATACAATAAAATAGATTTAAAAAAAGATGGTTGGAATTATACTTGATTCCACAATGTCACATGTTTCAAACAAAGGAGGAAACATTGATAAAACCTTGTATCTTATTCCTTCACCCCCATTAACCCTATCAACATGAGCATTAAGTAGAAAAGGGAGAATAAAAGGGGAAAAGGAAAAAGAAGAAAGGAGAATTAATACTGTGGATCTAAAATTTAGCTCCTAGATCTCTGCATTCTGTTTTATGAACTGCATATGTAGGATATCATTTATTCATTCACCTTATTTCAGGAAAACAGCCTTTTTACCACAGCACCATATAAGTTAAAATTAGAATGAGGGCTGAATTGGAAGAGGAACCTTTCAGCAGTCGTGCCCTGCAGTCTCAGCGCTGTTTGCTTTCTGCCAACAACAAGAGATAATCCAGAATGAATTCTAAAGACAACTGGAGGGACAATGATAAAGTCAATTTTAGAAAAATTAAAGCAGAGTGAAAGGAGAGGCCTCGTTTGCCCAACCAGTTTATTTGCAGTTTGAAAATGATTGAATCTGGGAAATATGCTGTTTTGGAATATATTTTACAAAACAGTTTCAAACAAATGATAAATAAAACGTTATACTGTTTGAGGGGGAAAGGTTTCTGCAGTTTCTAAACTCATGAAATAATGCCCTCAGTTACTGAAAATTTTGGAAGATGCACAAATATTGGTTCTCATAATAGTCATTTACTAAACAAAACCATAAACTGTCAGCTTCGCTCACTTGAATTTATCTACCAATATTTAAGCACATGAGAATTTTTAAGTATAGGACATATTTAACTGAAATAATATAAAGAGTTACTTAATTTAAAAATTTTATTTCAATCAGGCTGATTATGGAATGGAGGGAAGAGAGCTAGGGAAGGAGGAAGGAAGGAAGGAAGGAAGGAAGGAAGGAAGGAAGGAAGGAAGGAAGGAAGGAAGGGAGGGAAATGAAAGTACAGTACTAGATCCCAACTCAGGGGGAAAAGTGGTCATAATATTTGAAGCAAAGCATTTAGAATTATTAAAAGATGGATAAATTTAGAATGAAAACCTTTATTTTTACCTAATAATTCTAATTGCTTCTTACCACACATTTTTATTTCCTGTTATTTCTGCAAGTTTGGCTCAAATGTTCTGAAAGTGTAACCAGACAGTATTTCTTTATATTATCCCTATAATGAAATGGATGGCCCCATCAGTAACCTTTGACTGTCAGGACCTCAGGAAATCCCTACGAACCACAACCCTAAGGAGAAGTTAATTAATAGGCAAGAAACCCAAGGAGAGAGAAAAGGTGGCTGACATCCACAAAATCAGGCCTCAGGGTATGGACCTATTACGACTAAATTATTTATGCAATGTCTACTTACTTCATGTGTATATTAGTTCCATGTTGGGCACTGAGGGACATTAAAAAGAAAAACAAAGTAACACAAAAACATTCCTGACTTTTGGCAGTTCATCTATGATTGAGGGAGGAAGAACACAAAATGTAGGAACGTGAATAATCACTTGCAGTTTTGCACTAATTAATTCAAATGACAAATGCTACACAGGTCAAGAGCAGCTCCAAAAGCAGGATCTCTGGTAAGCCAGGAAGAACTTTCAAAACCTGTGGAATTGGACTATAGGTAAAACAGGAAGATTTGAAGAGGTGAATATCTTTGTTTGGGTCTCCCCAGAAAGAAGACTCTGAGATAGGAAGCTCAGATGACAATAGTTGGGGGTGAAGACAGGAGAAGTTAAGGAACAATAAATGGTACTGTCATCAAGCCAATTACCATGGGGGGGTGGGGGCGGGATGGAGCCCTGAGAAATCTGAGGGCATGTTGGTTCAGAATTGTTCTGCTCAACGCTGAGGATCAGTGAGGCCCAGTGCCTGGAGCTCTGGGGTTGGGAACTGGCAGTCTCTGCAGCTGCTGACATGCAGCAGCCTAGGGAGCACCAGAGACTTGGGCCTGTAGATCTTTGAGTTCAATGCTGAAGAGGAGTGTTAACATTAAAGGAAACTTGTCTCAGCCTTCACTCAGGTAGTCTAGGGCTGGAAGAAATCTCAGGAAAAAATCTACTACTAAAAATTCCTCAACTTCAGATGAGATGCAGAGCCCATTAATGTTTAGTGGCACAAAGCTGAGTTACAGTGCACATGGAAGAAAATACAGCTCTCCTGAATCTCAGTTTAGAATTCTCTTTATTAAAACTTACATAAACACTTGTAGGGTCTTCATAAAGCATAATGTATGCAAAATGGTTATTATTAACCATTGTCTCAAAACCAGAGTAAATGTTCCTGTTTGTTTCTTTTGTTGTCCAATGTAGTTCTAACATGTCCCTTCCCTATTTGTTGTTGTTCTGTGTTCATAGCTAAAGGTGACTGCACAGCCCTTCCCACCCAGCAATTCCCACTTCAGACAGCACATGTGTGTGAGGTAGTATGAACTAAAAATGTTCATTTCAGCATTGTTTATAAAAGAAAGATATTGGAAACAATCTAACTACCTGTTGATAAAAAATGAACAAACAAAACATGGCATAGCTGGAAATTAGAGTTAAATATAGCAGCTAATAATGAACTATAGCTAGACATATCACTATTAAGAGGTTTCAAAAATACAAGGTTGAATGAAAAGATCAAGGATCCATATAGTCTGTACAACAGGAGACTTTTCATATACATTTGAACACACAAAACCAAGGCGTGTATGGTTTATGGCTATTTCTAGATCTGTGGTACAAACATAAAAATATAAAGTAGAAGGTTTTACATCCAGCTCTTAAAAGCAGTTGCTCTGGGCAAGAATTGGAAAGAAGGAAATAAAGGAATGAGATTGAGGAGAAGAACGTGGAAATGCCTTATTATTTCATTTATTAAAAAAAAAAAAAAAAAAAAAAAAACAGGAAGAGACCAAAATGTAAATATTCTTAAAATTTTTGGTGATCGATGCATAAGTATTTGTTATTTATTCTTATTACTTCTCTGAGCTTAAAAAATTTTCAAGTGAAAAAAATTAACCTTTCTAAATATCATCAACTTTCATTTAAAAAAGGGAAAGAAATCAAAGAGAAACAGTATCAAGGAAATTAATTAATACACAAGCCAATATTAATGCCCAAGAATAAGATAAAATCTTGTACAGAGGTATGGAGAAAGACCACCTGAGTGTGAATCCTCCCTCTATCTTTACTACCTGTGGAATCTAGGAAAGTTATTTAACCTCTCTGTGCCCAATTTTTCTCATGTATAAAATAGGGATAATGACAGAAACTAATGTACGGGGTGTTCTGAAAACAAAATGGAGGTCATGTGCTGAAGTATCTAGAACAGGGCCTTCTGTACAGGCAGAGCTTGGTGACACACGGAAGTGATCACCCTGCTGCCTTAGACTACCTTAGACTTTCTTTACAAGGGTATTGTCTCTCAGAGTAGAACTACTTTCAATACACTGGTATGATAATTAATAATAAGAAGAGAAAATCATATTGGTTCTTATTCACAGCACCAAGTCTTGTTTTATAGCATAAAATACTAATGAACTGCAGTAGCAAAGTTCCCATTTGCTCATTTAACTAATAAGTTAAAAACCTCATTATAATGTCCTTTACTATGCAATGCAATTCAGCATAAGAGATCTCTCTTGGGCCCGAGCTAGAAGGATTTAATTACTGATTACCAAGAAGACTTTTCAATCAAGTGTCATCACCTATGAGACAAACTTGAAGGATGAAGTTATTAAAAGAGTCTGGCATCATTTTTGTTTGTTTGTTTTTAGAATATAGATGTTCAGGAGGTGACATGGAAAACATATGTGACTTTTAGATTTTTTGATAAAAAATGAACAAATAAAATAAGCCTTCAATTTAAATTAGTCAAGATAGAACAAAAGTAAGAGAAGGTAAATAATCCAGCAAAAGTATATCTGAATTATCAGAAAGTCACAGATGGATAGTATCTACAAAATACACACAGATACCAATGACATACCGAAATACAACAGAAGAGAAACCTGAGTGCTCCATGGTATAAAAAGTCATCAGGCATGTGCTTTTTTCTTTTGTCCTCTGCAAAGATAAAACAGCACTATTTTCTACTTACATTTTTAAACATTAGTGTTTCAGTACATTTACTGCTTACTTGTTTAAAAAGTAGGCCTTATTATCACAGATATTCTCTCACAGGAGGGAAATAAGAAAGATGAGTCAAGGTCTCAAACTTTTGCCATGCTACACCACCTACTTTTATTAATTGAAAAGCCTGCCTTGAAGTTTGAGACAACAATGTCCTGACTGGGTAGCTCATTTGGTTAAAGTATCATCCCAACATGCCAAGGTTATGGGTTCAGTCCCTGGTCAAGGCATATATAAGAATCCACCAATGAGTCCTGGCTGGTGTGGCTCAGTGGATTGAGCACTGGTCTGTGAACTGAAGGGTTCAATCCCTGGTCAGGACATGTGCCTGGATGTTTGGGGGCATGAGAGATACAGCTGGTTGATGTATCTCTCACACATCAATATTTCTCTCCCTCCCTTCCCATCTCTCTAAAATAAATAAATAAATTCTTTTAAAAAATAAAGAATCCACCAATGAATATATAAATAAGTGAAACAACAAAGCAATGTCTCTTTCAAATCAAAATATAAGTTTATTTTTTCAATTCTGAGATGACAAAATGTAGGCCATTGATGATAAGTCCTTTTTCTGAAGAGGAAGAAGGAGAGATTGCTTTGGTGAACAAGCTCACTCCACACCTCCAGCAGTGCCAGTTTCTGTTTAGAAAGCTAAATGCATGTTTGGTATGTAGATTATGACTGTCAGAGCCCAAACCAGCATGCATCAAAAAGTGCCAACATTCACTGAAGGAAATGTATTATGCTACTGTAAGCAATTTCATTTCTCTATTTCAATGGATTTGTACAATGCAACATGTGGATAGAATGGTATAAAATAAGTGCACCCATTACAGAACCCCCTTCCCCAAGACACTAAGTACAGGTTATGGCTCTCTGGCACATCTATCACAGAAAAATAAACAAATACCATATGGTCTAACTGTAATAAATAAATAAATAAATAAATAAATAAATAAATAAATAAATAACAGATTACCCACCTATATTTAAGAATAACTGAATAGCTGAATGATATTCAACTTCACACATGGTACTTTTGTTTTACCTTATGCTAGATATTCAGTTATGGTCTAAAATGTCTATTATTTAAATTTTTAAAAGTTCTATAAAGCTCAGTTTACAATATCATGAAATCTAATGCAACGTAGAACCTTGCTTAAAATAGTACCTAGGAAACTTACATAAATATGCCAAAAAATAATTTTTAAACTATAGTGTATAAGTATACATTACACACAGAGAAAAGTCATGGTTAAATCTCATCTCTCAAGAATCTCAAAATGCTGTTGTAATATAAGAAGACTGAACTCCAACTTGTAGATTTAGAGTTCTGTGGTGAAACTAGGTAGTTGTGGGAAATAAATTAGCTTTCATGCAGGTATGGGGGATACATATTTTTAGTATATCACTTAAGAATATTTATGCATAAGTATAGTTCAAGTTGTGAGATTGACTATTATAATACAATTAGAAATATGTATGTTTGGTCTTGCTCACAGTTCCTGACAGCTCACCCAGTGGTCGGTGAAAGTGCTCAGAGTACTAAAACAACCAAACAAACAAACAAACAGAAAACAGAAGATAATGTAGCAGTCTGGACCACTGAATCACATTTCTTCAGACATAGGAACATACTTTATAGACCATAACGTCCAACAATTGGTGGAAAGGTATCTTCCTCAGAGTAATAGTTTAGTAGAGAATCAGAATGAACAATCAAAACATTGGTTCTCTAAATGGGGTATAACGACATGAAGGATTGGCTTAAATACCTTCATATGTCTGTGCTCATATTCAATATGAATGGGGCTAAAGGAGTGTCCCCACTACATACTCCTCTGTTTTTCTGGTGGATCTTGAGAAAAGGAGGTGAGGGAGAATGCCTGTACAACTATGTAGTTCCCACCAAGGTGAGGAGGACACTGGTAGGACAACTATATTTTTTCTTTCTTTCCTCCATTGTCCTGACTCTTTTTTTCTAGCTGATGCAGTGGTCTCAGAACCAGGGCTGCACCTACAAATGCTAGAAGCAGAGATGATTCTTAAGCAAGACACTGTAAGTGTATTTTTATACCTTTATGTCAAGACATCCTAAGGGCTGGATGGGCTAGGTTGTGCCTTCACCCTATCTGGCAACATTGGGGTTAACATTGAATACTGCTGTACTGCCTAGTGGTCAGATAATTATCCTCCTCCTAGTAAAAGGAAACTCTATGTCAAATTGTTATTCTCTAACCAGTGACTACTATTTCCCTTTCTACCTCAAGTAGCAATCAACTCTGGGAGTCTGTAAGGGGGAGATGGCCCAGATCACTGTGGCACAAAATAATAGATTTCTCATGTCAGCGGCAAGTCCCTAGCATCCTATTTGCAAAGAACAAGTTGTAAAGTTTTATTATTCTCCATAAAGTCCGAACAGTTCGAACACAGAGGAGATGCATCAATATTTCCTTTTTAACACATTTACATATAAGTTGTAAGCACTGGGGCCAGCAGTCTCAATCAGAAAGTTAGCCATAACACATTTCAAACCCATAAAATTGTCAGTTTATTTTAATGAGGTTTAACAATAAATTGAACTTGGAAATCATCTTTGACCACAGATTCTGAATCAATGGCCAAAGACCTCACTCTCATTTCATTGCCTTTTAGTTAGTTAAGTCAGAACACGGTGCCCAGGTCTTTAACAATCTTTAAGCCTCTTTCCTTCTGCTTTATTTCATCCTGACACTACTACTTAACCTACAGAGTTTTGAAAAATAGGAAAAAGATGAATATTCTTGGTAGGTATACCAAATTTCAAATATGGTCTTATCTTTCCCAAACACTGATGCTATTTTCCTGACTTATTCATAACTACTAACCAAGTTACTGGAAGAGGCTAATGAACAGAGCATAAAACTAAATGTTTTCTTAGGCTAGTTATGTCAGTAACACTGCTAATAATTATACGTAATTAAACTGCAAGTGTACATACATTTGTTTACTCAGAAATTGTTTTAAGTGACCTTCTTAGGATCTGTAGATACAGCAGCAGTGAACAAAGTTCCTGATTTCATAAAGATTACATTCTAGTGGAAGAGGCAAATGAACCAATAAAAACACAAAAACATAAAATAATATCAGATGATAGGGGCCGTGACATCAACTAAAGCATGGCACAAGGGGACAGTGATGGGCAAACTCTCTGGTAACATGGTTGGGATGACCTTACTGCAGACCTTACTACGCCTTGCACAGCAGACAGTGATCCCTAACCCTCAACATTTCTGTGAGGGAAGAACTCCTCTCATTCCCATTTCTAACTGGCAACATGGAGGAGTAAAGAAAACTTCACTTCTTGCCCAAAACCAGGATTTGAATTTGACCAAGAATGATGGGCTTCAAAGTCCATTTTCTTAACTCTTTTTTGGGATGTGGATATCAATCTAAAGAAGGTTCCAGACAGGAAGAACACCCAAATGATTCTGACTTGAGGAAGTCCCAAATTCTATCTTTAAAGTAGACTATGCCAAAAATTAATCAATAAAATAACAAAAATTTGAAAGGAAGCTATGTAGCACTAAGAAAAAAGGAGCAAAAGGAAACCCAACAGTGGATAGGCTACACAACACCAGACAACAAAGCAAGGATTCCATCAGAAATCCACCAACGTGTTTTATGTCTGGGACATATAACTTGGTACAGATGCTTTGACAGATAGGTGCCAATCTTTTTTTTAAAAGATGCAGCTAAGGAAAATAAGCAGAATAAAACCATAAGTAATGAATTAGTGTATGTTTAATTGGCTTCTGCAATGTAGAACAACACATGTTTGACATTGTAATTTAGGGATTTAGGGACTGGAGATCCAAAAGGTTTTTTGGGTTTTTTGTTTTGTTTTGTTTTGTTTTGTCCCTAAAACATGTATATACAATTATATTAATTATTGAAAAAATGTTTAGAAATCACTATATCTATTCTTAAATAATGTGCAACATAAAACTCTTTCACAGGAATTACAAGAATGTTCTCCATGTATCATTAGAAAATATCAGGCAGCTGTGATACCAAACCCCATTCGAGAAAGACCTGTGCTCCAAAGGCCAAGGAAGAATAAGGTTTCCCAGAATCGTGCACTATATTAGACAGAGAGAGACACACCTTGTCCCTTCTCTACACCCCAGTGTACAAATGTGTCAAAATCCAGTGACCACTTTCCTGGTCACTGCACAGAAAAACTACAAGGAAACATGTGTGAGGAAAGAAGAGCAACATCACCAGATCTTTTTATTAACCAAATAAAATCTCTATGAAAAAGAAGAAAGGACCATAAACTGAGAATCTGGCAATACAGATTCTTGGCAAGGTTTTATCACTTAAATATCTGTGTGATCTTGAGCAAGTCACTTGATTCATTTCAGCTCAACCCAACTCAATTCCCTGAGGATGTGGTCCCTGTCTGTTTTGTACATCGTTCTTTTCCAAAGACAAGCAAAGCACCTGGCACATATTTCACGAATCAATCAGTGTTTGCCGAATGAATGAAAACATATCACTACCTACTGTGTACCAGACAGATTGTTAGACGCAGAGAAGACTGTCTTAAACAACGGGAATAAAAAAATCCTCACATGGTTTTTAATGGCAGAAGCTGCCTTCAGTTGCTGAAAGAGTGATTTCTAGATTTTTTCCTAACTTTAAAGTGTTGTAATTATGAGACTCTTACCAAAAGCTCCATTGTCCCCAAATGTATGTCCTCAATAACAATGATGAATAAAAAGTCATTAAAAAGACATGGTGAACAATAAATGAAAACATCTCACATACAGGCTTTAAAATATTTGCCATCATTTCTTAATAAAGTGGTAAAAAGGAAAATAAGAGGGAAAAATTGTGTGATGGTTACTATCAAAATAGGCATGAACAATAAGATGTTGCTTGAACTATGATATTAATGTGTTTAAGGTAATAGGATTGGTGCCCATGACAACCAGCTAATCTGGTATATGAAGAAATGCTGCTATGGGAGACAACAGAGAATGTAGGAAGGGTTTGAAATAAGCGCTCTTTGTAGATGTGTAGCTCTCTAAATGCCACCTCCCTCTCTGCCATAGCTACATGGGGCAATCTCACAATGATGCAATATTCTGCATACGGAGGCCTGACCATTCCCCATACATACACTTTGATGTGGGGTTTCTCATCATTCTTCACATCTACCCAATTATTCCAGCAGTGAATATTATTAGGAGGAAGATAACTGAGATCATTTTTATTAATTTTAAAACAATAGGTAGGACATGTCCTGGAAATGTGGGGTAGGGACCCAGTACTGCTAGCCTGGCCAGCACAGTGGTTAGCTTTCCTCCGGCTGCCCTCCAGTTGCTTTGCCATAGGTTTCCTGGGAGAACCTTAGGGCCCTCCATTCCAGTCCCAACAAGTCACCCCAAACACAAGCTTTCCAGAATTCTGTCCCCAAAATAGCTCCACAAATTGGGAAAAAAAAGACCTGAATAAAATTCCATCCTCATGAACGTAATACAGAAAGGATCTGTGCTCAGCAAAATGAGATAATGTTTCTAGCAGAGTACATGAAAAATGTCATGTATATGTGTATGTATATGACGTACCTAAGTATAGGTGTTACATTAAAATGAGAACAAAATCCCCTGGCCGTGTAAGGAAAGACAGCAGCTTGGCAACATGTGTCATGATGTGAGAAGCCAAAACTGAGTGTCTATAAATGGAAGGGATTTCTAAAACAGCCCTTCACCCTCCACACACCTTCAGATGGGTAACTGAACTCTAAATACAGTGCAGACACAATTTGAAAGAGAATCTGCAAAAATACAGTTGAGGTTGTTTCTGATGATCTTCATTAAGCAGAATAAACACAGAGGGGGAATTAATCTTTCCTCAAATGTCACAGGTAGGAAGAAGAAAGCTTCAGAAGGCCTTAGGAAATTACAGGGATTTCACAAATAGCATGTGATTAGAAATGGAGCGAACTCTATGTGGTTCTGGAAAATGAAGGAGCTAATGGGAAACTCACGAGCTGGCGCAGCAGATATATGCAAGGGCACTGCCGCAAATGTAAATAGCAGTTACCTCTGCTTCACTTTGCTGGCAGCATCAACACAGGAGAGGAGCTGAATTAATTTTTCCCCTCAAAATGGAAACAGCAGTTCCTATTGGTAAAGAGCCTGTGAGTGGCAAGTGCAAAGAATAAAAACACTGAAAGGAATATGAGATAAATATTAACACTGTTACATGTTTTGGTTTGTGTTGTTTTCTTCCCAATGTTTCTTCACTAAGCTGGACTTTGGATTCCATTTGACCCTAATCAACTAGTCTTCATTTCAATACAAAAGTGACAGATGTTTACATTGTTAACAGTTTTTCCAATCTGGTATGCTGTCTTTGGCAGCAGTATGATGAAGGAGTGCGGTGGCATTTTTTGATTTTAAGATAAATGACAAGGTATAACATTACCCCAAATTTTATTTTGCTTTAACCTTGCATGTGGGCCTGTTCCTTGGCCTGGCAAGTCATGTGCTGAGAAAATGTGGCAGAGACCAACCACACTGCCAGTGGGCTCCTTACACTGCTTAATAAAGTTCTGGCTACACCTGCTGCATTATTGCTAATGCTACATAGTAACCCTCCCAAACTTAGCAAACATTCGTGATCTCACAATTTCTTCTGCAGGTGAGGAATTTAAGAGTGGCTGAAGTGGGCGGTTCTGTCTCAGGATCTTTCATGATGCTGCAGGAAAACAACCAGCCAGGCTGCAGATCGCTGAAAGCTCGACTGCAACCGGAGCATGTGCTCCCAAGCTCACTGCTACTGTTACTGGTACATCTCAG
The DNA here is from genome assembly GCA_039655065.1 of Glossophaga mutica. NCBI lineage: Eukaryota > Metazoa > Chordata > Mammalia > Chiroptera > Phyllostomidae > Glossophaga > Glossophaga mutica. The sequence continues at coordinate 73,416,184 of CM077312.1, forward strand.
GAGATCTGCTTCCAAGCTCACTCACATGGCTGCAGCCAGACCTCAGTTCCTCCCCATATGGGCCTCTTCAGAGGTTGTCTGAGTTCCTTCACAACACAGTAGCTGGTTTTTCTCTTCTCAGGGCTGCCTTATGACATGGAAGCTGACTTCACCTAGAGATAGTGTGGAGTGGGCTGAATGGTGACACCCAAAGAGATATGTCCATGTCCTGAGCCCAAGAATTTGTGCATATGAATTTATTTTGAAAAAGGATCTTTGCATAAATAATTAATTAAATGATCTCAAGCCCTCGAGAGCATCTTGGGTTAGGGTAGGCCCTAAATCCAATGACAAGTATCCTTTTAAGAGAACAAATGAAACACATATCACTACCTACTGTGAAAGGGGAAAAGACACAGAGAGATGCAGAGAACAGAGGCAAACATTGGAATTATATTGCCACTAGCCAAGGAAAACCTGGAGCTACCAAAGTCGGAAGAAGCAAGGATGGGTTCTAGAAATTAACTGGCTGACACCTTTGTTTCAGACATCTGACCTCCAGAACTGTCCAGTTAGTAGTAATTTTTATGCTAGCCCTAGGAAAGTAATGAGTGATTTGAGAGGGAGAGAAAGTAAGAGAGGGTACCAAAAATGGAAGCCACAGTCTTGTTCCCCCATAATTCCCCATAATTCCCATTACTCTGACATATTCCATTCACTGAAAGGAAGTCATTAAGTTCAGGCCATACAGAAGGGGAAGAAATATCAAAGGACTTGCAGTACATCTTTCAAACCAATAAAGCAGTCATCTGAAGTTCTAAAAATGACTTTTAAAGAGTTTCCCTTTTCTATAAGTATTGGAAGGAAGCAGAGAAAAATGTCAGTGTCTTGAGGATGGTTAGGATTTTCCTTAATTGGTATCTGTGACTTCCACATTTTCTCAGACACCAGTCACTGCTGCATATGTTCGAGTGGATTATTATTATAAACTGTACTCAGTAGAGCTCCTGGTATCATAATTAATTTATATGTAACTCATCTAAAATTACCATTAATAGTAAAGTTCCATATAAAAAAGAAATTTCAAAAGTATGTTCGTGTACATCATCTCACTTAATAGTTGATTAAATTCCCACAACACCCCTACATAAGAGAGTTAGTATGATCGAAGAGACTCCAGGAAAGGCAGTACTTTTTAGCAGGAGGAGCACCATACCATGAGTCAAATGCCCAGACTCTTGTCATGGCTCTATCCTTCACCATATGACCCAGGAGAAGATTAAATAATCCTTTCTGGGCCTCAGTTTCCTTAACTGTAAAACTGGGCAGTCAGGTAAGGAGATCGTTAAAATGCCTGTTGACTTCAGCAGCAGCAGCAGCATTACCTCTATTCCCCCCAAAACAAAAAACAAAAAACCCAGACTAAAATTAAAATTATACATGTCAGAACTGAAGTAGAATATTTGTATCAAGGACAAACAACTGAAAATTTGATGAACTATCTCATTTCACACATCAAAACAGATGATTTTCTTTTTTAACCCAGTGGTAAAGTGTTTGCACCCTGTCTGTAATGGATTTCTCCCAGTTAGTAGAATGATTCTCCATTCAAATATCACCTCTTTGGGAGGCCTTGCCACACCACCATAGAAAAAGTAGCCCCCTCCCTCCACTCCTCATTTTACTGTCATGCTTTCTTTTCCTTGCAGTCCTTACCTTTATCTACGGTTCTCTGTTTTTATGTGAATATGTTTATTATCTGCCTTTCTCTGTTAGAACCTAAGATCGGACTGGAGCCTTAGCTGTATTCTTCACTATAGTCTTCTACATTCTAGAGGAGCACACTAACTTAGAGTAAGCACTCAATAAACATTGGTTAAACAAGTAAATGAAGTATGCTAAGTAATTTCCAGTAATAAAAATAAAGCTGTAAATTTTTACGATATGTCTTACATTACTAAAAAGTGCTTCTGTGTATGTTCCGTAACAAATTCACCTGAGGTTGACGTTACCACCTCCAAACAATCATGACTGTGATAACTCAGGCCCAGAGCTTAGGGGACTTTACTAATTAGGACGTCCTGCATTCAGAGCTTCTCGGACCTGCTGTCTTGACATACAGTATGCTTGTTCCAGAGTCAATCCTTCATTCTTAGTACAGAGCTTGGCTCCATAAATATTTTCAACTGGAAACACCTCTAAATCAAGCTACAAAGTGGTCTAATATTTAATTGTAGGATTAGTGATTAACTGCAAGGAGAATTAATACATTGCAAATTGTTCTGTGATGCCCACTTTTGAATCAAATTGTGCTAGTAATAGTTCAAGAGACATTTTAGCAGTGGGTGAAAGTCTTCACTTAACCCAGCATTTGCTACTTATTTCAGTAACTGTCTTCTGCGATTCCTGCACATTAACTGCTGTGGCTCTGAGGTTAACCTTTCCTGTTTGCTTGTGTCTGACCTCAGAGCATCCTAAATTACTCAAAGCAATTCTATGGCTTTAATTTATGAGAACACCTTCATATATTCATATTTTAAATCCTTAAAATGATTATCCCGGTACAACAGTAACTCTCTTTTTAATCTTAGCTGATAACTCTGATTAAATACATCCAAAAGCTGATTACCCCACAGTGGTTAATGCCAGTGTCACAGCTAACTACTTATTTCACAGCAGGAACTTCCTTCAAGAGCCCATTTACATTATTACCCAGAATTGATTTACACTGTTATTTTCTATTGATCTCCTAGAAAAAAAGAAGGTATAGACATTGTCCTGCGAAGGCCTGCTAAGATGTCAAATAATGCAAGCCAAACACAGGCATCTATTCTACACTCAGCCAAAATACAACAATGTAAATACCAGTTGCTTCCAAAAAGGAGATATTTTTTGAAGACACTATTAATTACTAACATTGTTTAGTTATTTCATCACAAAACCACTGGATGGAATTTATACTATCACAATAGGCCAGATTAAAAAAAAGAGAAAAGGAAAGAAATGATCCAAGTGTAGTATATGTGTACCATGTGGACAAGATAAGCAAACTTTGCCCCTGTGCCCCCCTGTACTGCTGGAGTCTTGAACGAGCAGCCACTTGCTGAGAGCAGAACAGGGAGGCTGCACGAGGCAGCAGTGCTGGCTCTGCAGAGTTCTGGAGTCACCTGCCCTACCTGAGTGTCTTCTTGGCTGGCTTCCTGCAGTGGCAGCTATGACTATGACGAACACAATGTTTTCATTAATTTCTCCAGTAAATATGTATGAAGAGCCACCCACTCTGTGCTGGTTACTATGTCAGGTGCTAAGGACACCAGGGGTAAATGAGACCGATACGACTTGTGCTCTATTAAACGCTATTCTGTTTAAGAAAACGGGCAATAAATAAATATAAATACTGGTATCATTACTAAATGTGAAAATAAGACAATGTCAGAGTTCTCTTCAAACAAAACCGTACGCTGTGACCCAACAGGATGCCTATATTGTATAGCAAAGGGCTATAGAGCAAGAAGTCAAATTGCAAGGGCTCTGCTCAGGACTACACCACTGCTGGGTCAGTGGCCCTCACACCTCAGCATGCACCGCAGTCACCTGGAGAGCTCGTTAAACCGCAGTTTCTGATTCACTAGGACTGGGGTGGGGCACGAGAGTTTGCATTTCTAACAAATTCCCCGGTGACACTGCTACTGAGCACCTTTTGTGAACTGCTGCTCTGGGTTGTACCATCTCCCTGCCCTTCTTCCTTCTGCATCATCACAAGGATCACTAAGAAGATAAAATGTATGAAACTGCTTAATATAAATGGAAGCGGTGGTAATTATAGAGAAATTGTTTCAAATCAAAATGAAGTTCCTAAAGCACTTCAGGAAAATGAGCCAGTCAGAGTTGATATTAGGAGGAACAATCCCCTCTCCCTCTCCAGAAAGGAAAATTTTATGTTCTTCAAAAGCCCTTTTTCTTTTTATGTAATATAAGTAACTTAATTATGGAAGAGGCTCCTGAGGGTCCTCAGGTCTCCATCAAACACTGGTGGAGTCATACTCTTAGTAGCATGCCCATTCTGCTGCCTTCACAATCAGACGCCTGCTGGTAAGGCCCACAATGGCTGAAATCAGGTCGTGAATTCCTGAGCCCGCAATCAGAACCATCTTACGTGTCGCCTACTCTAGGAAGGGGACTTCCTCAGGACTACAGGCTCCCTTTGAACACATTAGCTCACATGCCTCGAGGACACACAAAAAATAAAGATTTATTGTCTAATATTCTGATTGTTTGAATTAACTCTCCCTTCAGAAACTTACTCACTTTCTGGTTCTGAGCCTATTGAGAAAAAAATATTTTTGTGTGAAAATTTCTTTTCAAGTTAGCCCTATAATTTGACAATTTTAAAAAGCTTTAGATAATCTTCCCAAGGTGATGTTAAGCAACAGATATAAGGACTGTCCCAAGTAATAGACAGCAAGCATTTCAGTCTCACTTTTGTCAGTAGTAATCAAAGTAAGTTACATATACCCAATAAAATTCAATAAATATTTAAGCTCTCTGAGTCTCAGCTTCCAATATTACAAAAAGAGGATATCGCCATGGACCAGGAGATGGCAAAGTTCTTCTGTAAAGGGCTTGATGTAATAAATGTTTCAGGCTTTGTGGTCATATATTCTCTGTTGCAACTACTCAATTCTGTCACATGAAATCAGCTATACACAATTTGTAAACAAATGGGCATGGCTGCATTCCAATAAAATTCTATTTATAAAAACAGGCAGCAGGCATGGATGACACTTGCCATAGACTCTCTCCCTAGTTCAGCAACACATGGTAACTGTCATGCCTCTAATATAGACATATTTTGTTATTGAGGACAAAAATTTTTTAATAAATTAAACATTTTTTTTTCAATTACAGTGTATTTTCAACATTATTTTGTGTTAGTTTTAGGTGTTCAGCATAGTGGCTAAGCACAGTGGTAGCAGGCAATTATATACCCCACAAAGTTTCTCCCCCAAATACACCTCTAGCACCCAACTGACACCATGCATAGTTATCACGATATTATCAACCATATTCCCCAGGCCATACTCCACGTCCCCGTGACTATTTTATAATTACCAGTCTGTACTTCTCAGTTCGCTCATCCTTTCATTCAGACCCCAACACCGCTTCCCTCTGGCAACAACCAGTCTGTTCTCTGTATCCATGAGTCTGTTTCTGTTTTGTTTGTTCATTTATATTGGGAAAAAATTTAACCTCTCTGTACCTGAATTTTTTTTGTGTGTTGTAAGAAAATATCATACTTGTCATGTTACTTCATCACAGAAATTTCAAAAGGGCTGATGAGCTAATGTTTCAAAGTACTATGATTTCTTGATGAAGGGCACAAGAGAAGTACTAATTATTATCAACAACACCTTTTAAGCTACTATCATCTGATTATTACTGCACCTGGAAACAGAATAAGGACTCTGATTTGTACTGCTCTGTGATATTCAAACATAGCATGTTATGGTCTCTCACCCTAGAATTCCCTTTCAAATGATTAATGAAAAACTGTGAGTTTGATGCTAACATATTTCACATATTCACATATTCTGAAGAGTAAATAGAAAGAATAAGAGGAACAGATTCCACCATTTTATGTGCACAGGTTTAATATTTTTTCCATTTATCTTTGATGATTATTCAGCCCTAAAGCCTAAAAGTGAAGCATTCTCAAGAAATAAAATAGACATGTTAGTTATGATGAAAAGCATTGCATAAAGTTTATACAATTTCTTTATTTTTATTTGTTCATATTTAGAAGAAATCCCATTAAGAATAAATTTCTTATACAAGAGACTTTGAAATTAGATATATGTTAAAATATGATAAAAAACACAATGGATACTTGACACTAATTTCATCTTTTTTTAGGAACACTAGTACACATTTTCTTTTGCATCCTCCCACCTCCAATTAATTACAAACCAGTCTTCCACCTTTAACAATTAATACATTTGATAGATACTTCCCCAGTATTCTCTAGCACCCATTACATACAAGAGGCTGCTAGAAAAGCAGAAAGTTCTCGCAGATAACAGTAAAAAGTAGCACATGAAAAGTGTCCTCGGCAAGTTAACATACAGCATTCTAAATTTTGAAGGAAAAAGAAAGAACTTTTAGCTCAGTGATGACGTAAGACTTGCCTTATCGCAGAAGTGAAATCTGAGCTGAATCTGGAAGACAGCAGCAATGAAATAAAGAAAGAGCTTTCCAGATAGCCCCAAACGCACACCCTGTGCACAGACATGCCATTGTGAGCAATTCAGACCATGTAGTTGCAAACAGTTCAAAATATGGCCATAAATCACGGAAGGCAAAAGATAAGACTAACAAGTGTATTCTGAAGGAAAAACCTAGTGGAGGATTTTGAGAAGAGTAGAGTTATATTTTATTAATTCATTCAATAAACATTTCTGAACCCCTATTCTATGTCAAACATTTTTCTAAGCTGCATGGACACATTAATAAATGAAAAAGATGCAGAAAAAAATCTCTGCCCTCCTTCTGGTGGTGGGGGGCAGACAGACAATAAGCAAAATAAATGAGTAAGTGATACTATGTACTTAAAATTAAATGGTGCATAAGGAATTAATTAAAAATATAGCATCAAACTAAAAAGGTTTTGCACAGCAAAGGGAACCATCAACAAAATTAAAAGACAACCCACTGAATGTGAGAACATATTCACTGATACATCTGATGAGGTAACCACTCATCAAAAATTTATATATCAAAAATTTATAAAGAACTTTAATCAACACCCCCCAAAAAAACCCATTCCAATGAAAAACTGGGCAGAGGACCCAAACAAACACTTCTTCAAAGAGGACATACAGATGGCCAATAGACGTATGAAAAGATGCTCAATGTCACTAATCATCAGAGAGATGCAAATTAAAGCCACAATGAGATATCACCTCACACCTGTCAGAATGCCTATCACCAATAAATCAACAAATAGCAATTGTTGGTGAGAATGTGGAGAAAATGGAAACCTTTTGCACAGCTGGTGGGAATGTAGACTGGTGCAGCCACTGTAGAAGCAGTATGGAGATACCTCAAAAAATTAAAAATGGAACTGTCTTATGACTCAGAGATTCCATCTCTGGGAAATTATCTGAAGAAACCTAAAACACTAATTCAAAAGAATATAAGCACCCTTAAGTTCACTGCAGCATTACATACAATAGCCAAGATTTGGAAGCAGGCCAAGTGCCCATCAGTAGATGAATGGATGGAACAAGTATGGTACATTTACACAATGAAATATGACTTGGCCATAAAAAAAGAAGAAAAATTTCCCCTTTGCAACAGCATGAATAGACCAAAGTAAAATAAGCGAGTCAGAGAAGGAAGGACAAACACCATATGATTTCACTCATATGTGGAACCTAATGAACAAACTAAACTAACAGGCAAAATAGAGACAGACTCATAGACAGACAGCAGGCTGACTGCTTGGGGTGGAGAGTGGTGGAAGGGGGATGGGGAAGTTCTGGGGAGGTGGAGGGATGAGCAAAGTAGAAAAAGGATCATGGACACAGACAACGGTGTGGTGAATGCGGGGGAGAGTGGAGGTGGAAGAAGGTATAAGGGGGATAAATGGTAATGGAAAAAATAAAATAAAAGTATACATTATAAAAGTTTAAATTAAAGAAAGCAATTATAAACAAGTTGATTAGGATGGCACGTGAAGTTATGTTTGATGAAGGGTGTGAAGTAGGTCCGAAGGGAGCAAGCCATGTAGGTATCGGAAGAACAGAACTCCAGGCAGAGGGAATGTTAATACAAAGGCAGTAAAAATCAGCAAAGCAGGCTTTCTGAGTGAGGGAGAGGAGGGTAGGAGATGATGTCAGAGAGGTAAGGAGGATCACATCATCTAGAGCCTTGTAGACAATTATAAGGACTCTGGATTTGGGGATATTTATCTACCAGCACTGGGCAGAGTGAATTGCGGGAAGGAAAGATTTAGAAGTTGAAGCAGCAATAAAAAATCTATTTCCCAGGTGAAAAGGTCTGAAACAATTCATTCATTCGATCACATATTCATTTACATTAATTTCGCACATATTTAGGAGACAGTCTGCTAGATACTTAGGAGACAGTCACACTAGAACTGTGTGACTGAGATGGACAAACCTCGCACCTATGAAGCTGACCCTCTGGTAAGAATGATCAGAGCATAAAAAGAAATATCCACAATCTGACAAACTGCCAAAAATCTATAGAAATCTAAATTTTATTCGGAACCCCCAAATCTCTAATATTCTACAAGAGAAAGTCCCAAAAGTTCAACTATATAAATAGTCCTTAGTCCAGTTCCTAAGTCATTTCCTTATAATAGCCTTCAAAGAAATATTGACCAATATTCTTTCACTCTTCAGATTACTTTTGAAAAGAAATATTGGATATTTTACATCAAAATAAATTATCCAAAATATCCAAGCCATAAACTAAACACCTGAGGCTTATCATTCCACCAATCAGGATGAGTTCAGATATAGACTATAAGTATATTTAATTCAAATATGAGCATTTATGAATAGACTAATTTAGAAAGCAATAAAGAAGCAAAGACCAGTCCAAAATTGCCAAGTGTGTTTGTGGCCCACACAATAGCACTTTCCAAACAGATTGCTGATGCACAAAGATATTCTCACTTGTGGCTGGATGACTGGCTCTAGTGCCCCCATAATGATAAACCCACTGTCACAGAGGACAGAGAGGAGCTAGTCTCTGCTGTCAAACTGTCATGGAATTATTAAATATGGAGGGGAAATGACCCAAACAGAATGTAATGAGCTCCCTTTTCATTCTCTCTCTACAAAACCACATGTGTGGATTGTTAATGACTCTAAAATGGATGAACTAAATTGATAAGAAAGAAAAACATCTCTCAGGGATAGGAAAAGAGAAAATGAACATACACAACATGCATTCAAAATAATTCAAAACATAAGGGCTTGTGAAAGTACAGTGAAATAATATAAAATAACATGTCAATGTAAACCATTATTACTCAATTTTGTATTGCTTTTTGCTTTTTTTATGTTTAATATAAATCATTAAATCTTTCTAAACATAGAAAAATACCAGGGCATATTCACCAAGAGTCCCTATGTGTGACTGTAGAAGTGGCACTGCCATTCCAATCTGGTAATTTCTATCATGGTGGATGATTTATTTTACAAGACATGCCCTGTAGGCTGTGCACAGTGACTTGACTGTATGTCAGGCTCTCAGTATCTCAGCTCATTTGGATTCTGTATTAAGTCCTGTTGACTTTTCATGTCTAGATGTCTTGTCTCTCAAAGACTCACTAACCCTGGGATGACCAGGAAAGTCACACATTAGCTCAAAGATAAGACTCAATCATGGAATTCCTGAAGCATATCTATTGGTATTATTGATCTTTGTACCTCAGTGTCTAGTATTGTATAATTCTTCAATAACTCTGAATGAAGCTAAATGAGTTACTTATTTAGAGAGATGTCATACAGGAACAAGCACATTAAACAAAATTATCATAGTGTCAATCCATACACTACAGCCACCATTTTATTTGGACATATTTAGTGATTCTTAGATTATCTGTCTTCAGAAATCTCAGAGCTGAAAAATTTTTGATATGGGTTTTAATATATAAACTAGTTGTGAGTCAAAAGGAAAACAGGTCTTATTCTCTGGTTTAAGGACAGATACAAGTCTGAAACTAATCAATAATCTGCTGACTCTCAGGGTGGTATTGATTAGCTCTATCACAAAGGTAGTGTGGTGTTAATAAGGAAGATGACCAATATTTATAAACATTGGGCCACATAATCTTAAAAAGGAAGTGACCTTTACTGCTCAGGCTTTCTGAGTCACAGGGAGAACCGCTCCAAACACCACTGTACACAAAGAACCTTATTCAACATGAACACGTATTCCAAGTAGGAGTGAGGGGATATTTGGCACATGACTTGGCTCTTCTATGCAGGTAAAAACACTAACAAAGACAGAAATGTGAGAAGTCATTAATGGGAAAATTAAACAGTATATAGTTGATATATTTTCACTAGTAACCCCCTGTAGAAATCTGGAATGCAGTATAACATTTATAAAGAAAAATATCATTTTAATATGTTACTATTTACTCAAAATCCTCACATTTAAACATATTTTAAAGTAATCTTTAAAATACAAGACATTCTCTCTATTCACACATATCCATGGGAAGTTCATTCTTACACAATCTGTCGATACAGACCCCAAGAGTATCCTCCATATAGATAGAGTTATAATTTTTCAGTCATGCCTTCACCACTGCTAAAACAAAAACTAAAGCCAGCTTCATTTTTACATAAAATATATTCCCAGATGCAAGGAGTATCATAAGAAGCAGGTACATGGAATAAAAAATTAATTGGTGTCTCAATTGCCAGATCAATGCACACCTCAGCTATGTAATGAAACCCTGCACAGTTACCTCTAGCCCCCGGCTGTGAAGATTATGTGATTTAAAAAAAATAATAATGTGTGCCTGTAACCAGTTTCCTTCTTCGTGTTCTTATTCCGGCATACCCTACCCAGTTGGCTAAATGACTAAACAGCAAAGGCAATCAAATGTAATACTTCTCTCTATTCAAATATAATGGAAATTTTGACCATTCCACATTCAAAGAGCAAATACGTTCTCACACTGACAACCACATTCCATTGGCTTTTCCCAAAAGCAAAGTGTGACAGATGCCTTGGCTGTAATTGCCAATCAGCCTTTACATGGCAGCTGAAAACACAATACATCACTTTGATCTCCTTTGCTCTAAACACATCCGCAATCAAGAAACCTGAACAAGGAATAAGAAATGGGCATCATTTCCAGAAGCTGTCACTCCATGGCACTTAAATATTCTGGTTTTTGCTCATATTTTTATTTTTCTGTTTCAGAGACACTCTGTTGAAGATCTGAACAAAAAACACCTACACTTAAATGGCATACATATAGATATTTAGCAAACACATTTTATTAGCAGTTACAAAATCTTAATATAAGCACATTTAATTAAGTAATACCACTACCATCTTCTTACCTAGTTACACACCCAAGACATAAAACAAGGTAAGACTGCTTATCAGATACTAAAACTGGTCAGAAGGGTTGCACTTACATTTTGCAGGCAGGTCGTAGCCACATGTGATTTTTGCCTGTCCAGTTTCACAGCCATTCAGGTTACGACACTCAGCCAGCAAACAAGGGCCAGCTGCTCTATGAATACAGCCATCCACTGAGGGAGAGAGGAAAAAGTTACTTCATTTTTTTGGCTTTTTGGAAATAAAAACAAAATTTGAGATAGGAAAAGAAAAGGAACTCAGTTTGTTCCTACTGGAAATCACACAAGCCCATGGAAGAAAACCCATGGTGTCCCAACCTCAAATGCTATGTTCTCCCCTCCTCCGCCCCCACATATACGTGTGTGTGGTAAATGTCAACAACCAAACCAAACCAAACAAAAACAGATCTTTTGGGGGTGGGGGAGCCCCTTATTTGTAGTATTTTGCAATTTCAATTGTGTAACTATTCCATCATGTTCTTTTAAACTATCAACTTCATGTCACTGAATTCAAGATTAGGAAGAAATGCTAACAAGCCTGTCTCCAAGCTGCTAAGTGTGCCTCCAGAACACCACAGGCTGCAGGCAAAAACATCCCAGAAGAAGGCGAGAAAGGCACTGTAGGACATTTGTACGCACCTCCAAACTGAGACAGTAGAATGAAAGCCAATCAAAGAAAGAACCAGACCTCCGAGTTCCTCCTTCTCCTCCCAGCAGTATGACGCAAAGACAATTATTTCTGCAGGGTATCTAACAGGGCCCTGGGTGATGGGCAAGGCTAGCTTAGGTGTCATAAACACCCCTAAAACTACCCTCATTCGCTTCACAGGGACTGAAAGAGAACTGTGGCTGCCACTGCTCTAGCTCTGCTAAATGAGCAGGCTTTCTGCCCTTCACCCACCTCAGGTCTAATGGGCACTCTGGCCTTCCATCCAGGACCCCTTCACATGTCTCCTTCACAGTGAGAATCATCTTTTCAAAACAGAAACTAAATTCCATTGGAAATGAAAATTTTGTATGACAGGATTGGGGATAAATGCACAGGCAAAGGGCTACAAGGCCATATGCAAATAAATCAGAACACGATTTCTAAGTGAAATGCTATTTAAAAGAGTATATATAGTTTAGCCCCAATTTTGTTTACAAAGTTATGCACACACACATACATATATATCAGAGGGGTCCTAAAAAAAACAGAATTATCTTCTGGAGGGCAGGCCCCTTGTAGTACAGGCTTCCCCCCACTAGGTAAGTGTTCTAGGAACCCATCTGTATCCATGTACCAGCTGGGTTGTTGTGAGAGGCTGCATTCAGCTTTGGTGAGCTTTTTTTGAAGACTCTTTCAACATGTTTGCCTGTTTCATGATGGGTGATTTACGAGTGCACCTGCCCACACCATGCTGAGTATTCAGCAGTTTCTGACCAAAAACAGCATGACCCCTGTGCCCCACCCTCCTTATTCACCCAATCATACCCCAAACAACTTTTCTTTGTTTCTTCAGATAAAAGAAGTCCCCAAAGGGAAAAGTTCTGCCAATGTGGAAGAGGTGAAACAAAAAATGGCAGAAGCACGAAAAGGCGTCAAAATCAACAAATTCAAAAGCTGTTCTGAGCTTTGGAAAACATGTCTTGAAAAAAAACTATCGAAACAGAGAGTACTTTGAGGGTGACTGAACTTTAAACATGTAAGAATAAATACACAGTTTTTTATTAAAAAAGGCAGGTTTTCCCCCCTCCCATGTATATATATTTACATATATACACATATAGTGGTATTAGAAAGATACATACCAAAATGTAAAAAGTGATTATGGGGTAGAAAACAGAGGGTGAAACTTTTAGGGAAAAATAGGCCTTAATTTCTCTATGTTGAATTATTTTTACAAGAACTTTAAATATTTTAAAGTGAACATATTTTCTTGGTAAAGAGATAATGAGTTACTCAGTTTGAAATGGAATAAGATTCCCTAGTATACTTAATAATATGCTATCAAATATTGTCTACCTTATTTAGATTGCAGCCTAATGCAGTTTGTAGATACCTAATTCTCAAAATCTTCATGGTTATACCAGCATTCCCTACTGCCAAAAGTCTAGCTGCAGAGATATTTAATAATAATAACTATAGCTTTAATGTGTTGAGTGCATCGCTGTGCCAGGTGCTATAATGATGACTTCCTTATAAGGCAAATGCTAACTTTATTATCTCCATTTTATAGGAACTGAGAAGAAGTTAGTAAGTTGCCTATATGCACAAAATATTAGCAATGTGATTCAAAACTTCACGTTTGTCTGATGGAGCAACCATGCTCTCTTCCATTATAATTTGCTGCCTTCAGGAATTGAATCCAGGCAGTTTTACCTCGATTCCCATATATGACACATTGGACCAATATATTACATTATTTTTTAATTCCCACCAGTTCTATTCATGAGTTATAATGTACATACAATCATATGCACAGATTTTGCAGTTTTGATGAGTTTTAACCAAGTATATGGTCCAGTAACCATGATGTCAATAAAGACACGAAGTGTTTCCATCGACCCAGAAAGCTCTCTTGTGCCCTTTCCATCCAATTTCTGTTCCTAGCACCCAGAGGGACCCTGTTTTCTGATTTCAATCACCAGGGATAAGTTTGTTTGTTATATAACTTCAAACTACATGTAAGAGAAGGGGAAGGAGGAACTCACTTCCACTCAGAATTTTTTTTAGATTCATCTGTGTTGTTGCATGTATTAGTACTTCATTCCTGTACATTCCTGAGTAATATTCCATTGCTGAATATATCATAATTTTGTTACCCATCCATCTGTGAGTAGACATTGGAATATTTATAATTTCAATTATTATGAATAAATCTTCACATTTGTTCAAGTCATTTTGCGGTTATATTTTTTATGTCCATCAAACAAATATCTGTAGGTAAAACTGCTGAGTCTGTATATGTTTTACTTCATAAAAAACTAACATACAGTTTTCCCAAGTAACTATAGAAATTTACATATACCCCCAAGAATGTATAAGAATTCAAATTTTGGCAATCCTTTGGTTTTGTCAGCCTTTTAATTTTAGCAATTATAGTGGATTTAAAGAGGTATCTCATGATTTCTATTTGCATTTTCCTTATGATTAATGATGTCATGTATCTTGCCTCAGGCACACTGGCCATTTATATACATTCTTTTTGGAAGTGCCTGTCCATGTCTTTTGCTACCTTTCATTGCCTTTTTATTACTGAATTGTGTTAAATCTGCTATGACTTCTACCCAATTTTTTAAAACTTCAGATACTTTATTTTTTCAATACTTGAAATTTTCATTTGGTTCTTTTTCTCATAGTTTTCATATTACTCCTGAAATTTCCCATCATCTCTCATCTCCTCACCCTCTATGTCCATCTTTTCATGTAAACACCTGATTAGATTTCACATAGTGATTTTAAAGTCCCTGCCTGCCAATTACAATATCTAGGTCAGCTATGAATCTGTTTATATTGACTGATTTTTCACATGACTCTGAGTCACATTGTCTTGTTTCTTTGCAAGTCTAGTAATTACTGATGGCATATGAGCACTGTGAACATGTTGTGATGGCTTTAGATGCAATTATCTTCCTTCAAACAGTATTGAAGTTGGTTCTAGCAGAGAGTTAAATTACTGTCAGGTAATATGGAAGCTTAGTTTTAGGCTTTGTTAAGATGGGTCTATTTTAATTTTTACCTTAGTCCTACAATGTGGTCTTTACTCCTAAAGGATGGATCTTCTGGGTTTTCAGTGGACAAACCCAACACATTTGCCAACTCCTTCTAACTTGGGAGGAATATGATTCTATGTGTTATATTCCTACAGTGAGACCCTGTGCTGCTACTTTTCAGCCTTCTAGCTATTCTTTTCTTCCTGGACTCCTTGGAGTCTTTTCATGTACTACAACAGTCCAAGGCTCAGCTGAGGACCAAAGAGGTACAGTACATCTTCACTTAACATCATCAATAAGTTGCTGGAAACTGTGGTTATTAAGTTAAAGGATGTACAGTAAAACCAGTTTTACCATGGGAAAATTAATATAAATAAAAGTTAAGTTTCTACAGCATATTTCTGATCAGAAAACATCACCAAACTTTTAAATAAACACATAAACACTTCTAATATTAAACATTGCAATAAATGCAAGCTATATGTGTGTGTGTATACACATTTAAGAAAAATTAATAAAAGCATGTATGATAATACTTTCCAACCAACATATTCCAGTTCAAGGTGGCAAGTGGCTGGAAACTCTCCCAGCAGTTCAGGCCCAAGGCGAGGACCCACCCTGGACAGGAAACTCCTCCATAACAGGGTGAACTCACACACACCCACACTCACTCAGACTGTGACATGTAGACACAGCAATTCACCTACGTTCACATCTCTGGGATATGCGAGGAAACCAGAGTCCCCTAGGAACCCATGCAGATATGGGGAGAATGTGCAAATTCCACATAGATAGTGGCCCAGGCCAGGCATGGAGTCTTTTTTTCTCACCACATTACAACAAAAATGATGTGGAATAAAACAACGTTATTTGAGGACCTGCTATATTCATTTATAATATATATTTGGGGGTTCCCCCACTCTGTGACTTTCTCCTTTCTGAAATCCTTAGATGAATTCCTAATTGTTTTTGACCACCTGAATTCAGTCCTATTATTGCTATGCCAGTAAAACCATTGCTTTCTCTCTGAGCCCCACCAGCCATTTGTCATGTGGGATAGGGAGGGCTCTGGGTAGTCCAAGCCATTTAAGTGGGGATCTTACCCATGTGGTTTCCTTCTTTCAGAGGCTGAATCCTCTTCAGTTTCACCCTGCTTTTAGTTGCTCTCTAGTGGCCAAAACAGTTTCTATTGTTCTTTTATAGTCAAGAATGCATAATTACTCTTGGTACACACTAGTCTGATACAAGCTTTTCTGTCATCATCAGAAGTTGGAAGTATATACCACATTTTTGCTTGGTAAAAACATGATTTCATATTATTTCAGAACTATATTTGTGGCTCTTATAAAAAAGTGTGTGAAAGAAAAAGGCAATGGTATTATCCATTGTATCAGTTCTATGCTTTATTGAAAAGTGTTGTTATGCTTGTGAAAGAAAAACGAATCTCTCTATATACACAAACTCAGTATTAGAGTTTAAAATTCTCTAATCTATTGTCAATTCTTTTGCTAGACTTGTTTTCCTAAAATGCAAGTCTGATTTTATTACTTTCCTATTAAAGTAATGCTTGCTATTCTTCATATCTTACACGGAAAAGACCTTAATTCCAAATTATGGTCCTTTAGACCCTTCACAAATATGGTTCCAACTCACCCTCCCAACCTCATACCACCCCCCTCTTTCTCCCTTGGCATCTCATCAGTCTCAACTCAGGTCCTCTAAGTCCCCCTCCCTTTGCCTGAACACACTTGTGACCTCCTTTACAAAGTACACTCTACACAGAAGCTACAGCTACTCCTCCCCTTTTCTTTTCTGCCTAGCAAGGTCATTCTCATTTTTCAACTTCTAATTCCAATGCTTTCCTCTTTAAAAAACCATTCAAAACCTTAATAGGACAGAATAATGTATCTTTATGTTCCCATAATATTGGTTTTTTAACCCCTATTTTCAAAGGTATAAATTGTTTAATGCTATTACATAAACAAAGCAGATGGTTCACATCCTAAAAAGTGTGTCTCCTCCCTTAGTCTACCAGCTCCTTGAGGGCACAGGTGGTGGCTTATTCTTTTGTAGGTCCCAGCTATCTCAGTAATAGACTTTCTGCAGGTACTTAATGGAACTGAATTAAATATAATTCAATTTGGGGAAAGGTAGTGCATCTTTGTTTAAAAAATATTACTAAGGAAGTGGTCAGGCTAGTTCAATCTATAGAATCAGAAAATAAAATATAAAGTCAAATACATAGCCATGTGTTACAGTTACAAATCTAGTGATGAGTTTCCACAAGGAAAGTGTTAATTCATAGAATCTGAAAATTCACCCTCTTCTTTCAGGTCTGGTGCAAATACTGGAAAACCTTCAGTTTCCCTGAGTGTCAGGCTAAAAAGGCAGCAGCTGAACAGCAGCAAGGTGTGAGATGCAGCACAGCAACACTGATTCTGCCTCCCCACCACCAGCATCCAGGTGGGAGGGGACAGTGTACCTACCAATAGTCAACACTCAAGCTGGCATGGAAGGTGTTCAGTCTGAGCCAAAATGTCTAAACCTAATCACAACTGCAAACAGCAACAACAACAAAGCACCACCACCAGCAACCAAAAACAAACCCAAGATCAAAAGTCTAAAACAAGGAAAGTTGAACACAATTTTCCAGAGAGCAATACGACTATCTATGTCTCCTACCCTATCAAAGAAATATTCCTACAGAAAAAAAAAAAAAAAGACAACTAAACTCCACAAATAAATCTTCACCAAACCCCATTTATTTTTCTTCCTTGGCATATAACTAGAGAGCACTTCCCAGCCTCCATAAGATTGAGTTCTGGTTAAAGGATTATGAGTAAAACTTATGTAACTAGTTCTACATCCAATTCCTAAAAATCCTGCTTGCATTCTTCATTCCACCGCATGATCTTCTGTTGTCTGCAGGCTGGATGCAGAAGATTCATTGCAAGATTTTAATTTCACAGGAGATGGTACAGAAACTAAATAGAAAGTGCCTGAATCCCTAAATAACTCTGTGGAACAGAGCTCCCCACACCTCTACTTCCCATACTGGACTGTCAATCAAGTGATAGATAAATCCTTGTCATATAAGCTACTGAGATTTCAGTATGTTGGTGACAGCAGTTTGCCTCGTCTAATACATTTACTTCTCTTATAAATATTATAATGGTAATTTTCATTCAGCTCCATTATTGCTACTTTTTAAACTTTTATGCAAAAAATTCAGATTTTACTACTAGAATGAACATATCACCTTGGCCAAGTTCCTTCCCTTAGATATGCCTCAGAATCTTAATCATACCAGACTCTGAACACTCAAGGAACACTAAAGCCAGCCTGTCCTATTTAGTCAAATAGGTGTTCCCTACTTTATGATTAAAACCAGACTAATGGAAGAAAAAGGCTGAGGACTGCCTAAAACTGTCTGTGGTCACGGTCAACTAGTAATGGAATGAACGCTGAGGTCACTCACAGGGCTAAGAGGAATCCGGCTGCAGCTTCTTCCACAAAGGCTTTGCACTGTACTGACTCACCTGTCATTTACCATCCTGATGGCAACAAAATGCTTGCAGGCAGATAGTTAACTAAAGCAAGAGCCTTTGATTCCCAGAATATTTCCCCCAGTTACCTAACAAGGGCTAAATTCAGAAGACTTCAGCCTATTAATTAAGCCATCTTATTTTTCTTACACATTAGCCGATGGAATTAGAATGTCTGAGAGTGGGGTAGAAAGAGGGTTTCAGTTGTGCTTGGGGGACATTTGTTTTTCACTTTTGTCAATATTACCTTGGAGTTCAGAGTTTGAGGATAGATTCATGGCTTAGTCTTATGACACTATTTAAATAACTAAAAAGAAAAAAGAAAAGAGATGAGACATGAAACCACACCAATTTTTCTGATCTAAGTTTCATTTACCCCACAATTCCAACCTGTATTCCTCAGGTAAAGCTACATATTTTATGAACAAATAAACAAACCGATCCTGACAATAGTAGAGAAAAAACAAGCCATAGATCACTAAGTAAGAATCACCACATATGGTAGATTAGGAAGTGTTAGAGCTAGCAAAAACAAACAAATAAAAAAAACAGGAAATAGTTCTAAATACACATTTTGGAAAATATTAAAAGTACCATTTAGTGAAATCCAGTTATTTTAGAAGTTGGCCCAATGAGGTCTTTTCCTTGCATTACCAAGACAATTTTTGAAACAGTTTTTAGCAAGGAGGATTTTGAAGTCTTAGATGAGCATGTATTCATTTAATCTTCTGTAAATAAAAGACAGTAACTTAATCTAAAAGCAGCCACACAAATCATATTAGCCTGAAAAATAAGAGGCTCTCTCATTGAATATCTCTCCTAGAAGCCCAAGAGGATACAACAGAGTTCTTTCCAAATCAAATCAACATAAATTTATTAAACAACTACCTTGAACAAAGCATTCTAAAAGAAGCTGTGAGGCAATCAAATAATGATAATAATATGTCACATCTTTGAGGATTTACTGTGTGCCTTCGGGTGTACTAAGTGACTCTCAAGCTTTCACCTTATGAGAGGCAGTGTTGCAAAGTGGAAAGAGGATGGTTCTGGAGACAGAGGCAGAGGGTTGAGTCCCAGCACCACCACATCAGCCCCCTGTGCTTTAATTTTCTCATTTGTAAAACATGTACTTCATAGGACCTCTATTCAAAATCATAAGTTTTTTGTAAATAAATTAATTATTATATGACAAGCACTTTGAATAATGCCTGACATGTTGCAAGTATTCATAAATGTTGGTTATGTTATTATACTTAATAATCATAAAGTTTTCTACAGAAAGGATCTATTACTATGACTACTTAAATAATAAAAAAGGAAAGGTTAAGAAATTATTGCAGGATCACGTAGGAGCTAGGGTCAGAGCTTATGTTTAGCTAAACATAAAGTCAGTGTTCTAAATCCTTACTCCCCCTATCTCCATTAATGAGAAGAAATACAGGGTCTGACACAAATAGCACTTCCTTTTATTACAAAATCATAAGCATGTAAATATGTAACATAACAATATCACACTCATGCACACCATATGACATTTTAGTTGAAATGTTCAACTTGAAACTATAAGTTATTATACCCATATTATTACCCTACCAACCACACTCAAGCAGGTGTTACTTCTGCTGGACCCTGTATAAACTATGGTCCCTCACATTGCGAGCCAAGCAAATAGGACAGAAAGGCTCAGAAGCATGTCTTCACTAAATTAAAATATAATCAACAACATAGACTATCTAGTATAGTCTCTGTATACTCTAGTATAGTCTTAGTATAAAGAATACATCTTTTTAATTTTTATTTATTGATTTGAGCAAGCGAGAGAGAGAGACATTGATTTGTTGTTCTACCCTTTGATGCAGTCGCTGGTTGATCCCTGCATGTGCCCTGCCCCAGGAAGGAACCTATGCCTTGCTGCATCAGGACGACACTCTAACCAACTGAGCTACCTGACCAGAGCAAGAATACATCTTTTAATAGATTGACAAACCTTTTGGAAATATGCATATGTTAATGTTTCACATTTCATAAAGTCCATTGACAAAATTATCACATATTTAATTCTCAAAACAATTTTGCCAGTTGGACGTGAACTTTATTACCTTCCCCACTCTATGGCTGAAGAAACTCAACATGTGCAAGATAAGATGGCTAAGTTCATCCACCTGTTAGATGGCAGATACAATTTAAGTTTTATGGCTCTTAAAGTGAGGTCAATGTCAGCTGGGGAGCCTGATAAAAACATAGATTCCTAGATCCAACCCCAAATATATAGAAACAGTCTCTCTAGCAGTGGGAACTTAAAATCTGCATTTAATAATTTCTACAGATAATATAGATATACATCACCAATTGAGAACATTGAGAATCACTCTTCCATGCTATCTTGCTTTCTCATCAAAGCTCTGGAAAGTGATTGAGTCTATAGTGAGTAATCTGAGCACTCACTGGATACAAGAACTCTTGATACCTGGATCTTGATAAATTAGAAGACCACCTTTAAATTTAATTACAGCCATGTCCTCATCTTCCTCCATTTGTTCTAATCAAATATCCAAACAGTCCCTGCCCTTAACAGCTTGCATTGAAAGCAGGAAATACTGGGTTGGCTAAAAAGTCCATTTAGTTTTTTCCATAAAATAAAAGCCACATTTTTTCACTTTCACCAATAACTTTATTGATTTGGATATTTTGAGTATGCTGGCTATCTCCCTCATGATATAACATTGATTGTTCTCAATTAATGTCTCAATTTGATCGCTATCAACTTCAACGGGTCTACCTGACTGTGGAGCTTTGTCCAGTGAGAAATCTCCAGCACAAAACTTCACAAACCACTTTTGACATGTTCGATCGATCACAGCACCTTCTCCATTCACTGCACAAATCTTTTTTTTTTTTTGCATTTCAGTTGCATTTTTACCTTTCTTGAAATAATAAAGCATAATATGCCAAAATATTGCTTATTTTCCTCCATCTAAAATATTAAAGTGGACACACTTCACTAATTTTGATTTTTTTAATTTATGCTGATTGACAGCTGTCATAATACAATCTAACAAAACTGTTTTGAATGAAGTTAAATACAACTAAACACTACTAGAGCCATCTTATGGGAGAAAAAGTGAACTTTTTGGCCAACCCAATAGTAACTAGAACTGGAAATGAACTCCAATAGTAAGTAGGATTTTGATTAAAACTGCTTCACTCAAGGATGTGGTAAATGTGGAACACCTTGATCAAGAATAGGTCCCTGGTGCACAATCTGCAAAGTAAGCCTACAAGATATCTGTACAGGGGATAGAAGACTATATTCACACTTGTATTGATATTTATAATTTATGAAGTTCAAGTTTATTAATATTTAACATATAGACTGATGGCACTACTTGTATATAATTTATAAGTAAATACACACATACATATAAGTGCAAAGAAAAAATATGTACTGAAAGAGCTGCACCAAAAAAACAAACAAACAAAAAAATTTGGTCCCAACACATGTGGTAATTAAAAATGCTCTAGAATCAAATTGCCAGTCTCTGCCACTTAGAATTTCTGCATCTATATAATGGGTAAAATATTATTACCTACTTCATATGGTTCTTATGTTAATTGAATGAAGTAACATTTGTACAGCACTTGACTTGTACAGCACCTACATAAGTACTGAATGAATCTTAGTGTGATAGATCTTTCTCCCACAGCAATTATTATAATCATTCTCATCTTTGTATCTATCCCCTTGGCAATGTGACTCTACAGTTTTCCCCATTAAGAGATGTAATCTGTTTTGCCTCCATTTGAATGTAGGCTGATCTTACAGCTAACGTGCTTTGGCCAACAAAATGAGGCAGAAGTGACTCTATGTCATTTCTAGTCCTAAGCCTCAGGAAACCAATCACATTTCTGCTCACTCTCTTAGAACTGCTCAGCTCCCATGTGAGTAAGCCCAGGCCAGCCTGCTGAAGGACAAGAGACAATGTGGAACAAAGACAAGCCTTCTGACCTGAGACCATATCAGACTAGCTAGCCCTCAGCTTTGCTGGCAACTGAGCACAAGCACATGATTGACCTCAGCTAAGATGAGAAGAACTATCCAGCCTATGATTTGCCCATAGAATTATGTTATATAAATAGTTGTTGTTTTAAGCCACTAACATTTGTGAGTAGTTTGTTATACAGAAAAAGCTAACTGATATATTTAGCCATTACCATCAGAAAAGATGCAGAGCCATAGACTAGTGGTACCCAACCTTTTTGGCACCAGGGACTAGTTTCATGGAAGGCAATTTTTCCATGGACTGAGGTTTGGGGATGATTCAGGTACATTACATTTAAACTCACCCCCTGTCATGTGGCCTGGTTCCTAACAGGCCCAGACTGGTACCAGTCCATGGCACAGAGGTTGGGTGCCCCTGCCATAAACCATTCTCAAGTGAAGACACAAAGGAATAAGGTTAAATAGCTGTCTTAAATGCCTAGGGAAGAAAAGCTATATAGCTGAAGTAATCAGGTAAAAAGCTGATCCCATTAGAGTTCACCAATAGCCTGAGTGAAAGATTTATGTGTCAGGTACTGAATAGCACCAGTGTTTCCTTTAGGGAGGAAAAGAAATATCTGTGAGAAAATACAATACAATGACAAGGAGAGCCACATCTTGAAGCTTCACAGATGTAAGGAATTTAGCTATTTGAAACAGCCTTGGGCTGACTGAAAAATTAACTTCACTTATGAACCTTCTGATCCAGCTGGTCAATTTCACAATGAGAGGTGGGCTATTATCCCAGGAGAAGTGATAAATGTAATAGAATAAATATCTACATATTTCTTAGTTCAAAAACCTGGAGCAATTTTCAGCCATGGGTCACATACCTAGCTTTCTTCATCTCTAATCCAAAAGCTTAGGGATTGATCTTTAAAAATCAGGAGACATTTCCATATCCTGGAGTCTAAGACCTAATGAATTGTGCCAGGACACAAGAAACTATCACTTTTGTTTCTTTTGTTGAACTTGAATTTCCAAGTGAGAATAAAAGACTATTTCTCAGAAATAATTACAGTAGAACTCCCAAAATTTTTCTTAGAAAAAAATATAAATCGATCAGCTCTATCTCATCAGTAGGTTTGAGAGTGAAGAAGTCATGCCGATTAACATCCTAATCAGATTCTGATAAAGACATTTTGAGTTGATGCTAATAACATCATGGTAAACAAATTATTTTAAGACCTAATCCATGCATTTCATTCCACATATCCATTCTCTCTCTTAAAAAAATAAGAAGTCATTATTACAAAGATTACTTGTTTCCATGATCAGTTTTCATTTTCCCTACTAACAGAATCCCTCTATCGACTTGGGTGGCGATATGCCCAACTAAAAATCTATATTTACCAGCAGCTCTTTTAAAAATGAAAAAAATGTGAGTGATCAAGTTAGATGGAAAGAGATAACACTGCTTGGACTTCCAGGTAAGCTCATTAAAGAGGACATACCCACACAAGTCTTTTAATTTATTTTATTATTATTATATGGTTTTCCTATTCTTCTATCTTCATGCATAAGACTAAATGCTGGTATTCAGGCTTCAGTAGTCATCTAGTGAGCTTAAGCATAAAGGTTACATTCTAGTGTAATTGTAGTCACCTAAATCTCTGATGGCATCTATGGGAAGTATCACATCGGCCTTGATTTCTTCTCATGCAAGATAGAAAAACATTTTTTTTTGTTAATGAGCATATGTCTTGTGCAAGCCACTATCTGTAACTTAGAACCTAATGCCATTTTAATTTAGTTGAGACATGTCTCTTTAAATTCTGGATAAGTAATTTCCTTTGACAATTACACAAGTATTAATTACTAGAAAATTCTGAGCTGACAAAATATTGGAAAGGGAACAATATAGTAGACAAAACTTTCAACAGCTCATTGGAGGATCCAGGGCAGTCTTGACCATACCACTAAAGAAGGAATGGCAGCTGGAAAAACCTAGAATGTGCCAATCTGATGGACATGTGATATTAAGATGGCTTAGACTTCATGTGTTGTCACCAGGAAACTACATTTCCATCATGAATAAAACTGTATTTACTCAAGATAGATGCTACTAAAGAATATGAAGGAGATAGTGAGGATCATATTTTCTGAAGTCCATAGAGACAGTCTGAATGAGGTATAAATATGAAAAGACAGATTTTTTAATACCCATTGACATCAGTGGATAAATCTTTTAGACAGAAGATCAACAATCAATCATTACAGCCTTAACTGATTCATTAGACCACAAGTATTTAATCGATGTTTTTAGAGCATTTCATCTCAAAGCTGCAGAATATACTGGTACATTCTTTTCAACTTGACATGGGACATTTTCAAGGATAGAACATATGTTAGGCCACAACACAAGTTTCAATAAATTTAATAACACTGAAACCATATCAAGCATCTTCTTTGATCACAAAGGTATGAAACTAAAATCAATTAAAGAAATAAATTTAAAATATACAAACACATAGAGGCTAAATAACATGTTACTAAACAATGTATTAAAATTGAGATCAAGGAAAAAATCAAAAGAAACGTTGAGATGAATAAAAATGGAAACGCAACAACACAAAGTCTATGAAACATTAGTAAAAGCAGACCTAAGAGGAAAATTCATAGCAATACGGCCTACAACAAAAAACAAGATAAATCTCAAACCAGCAAGCAACACTGACACCTAAAAGAGCTAGAAAAATATCAACATACAAGCCCAAAGTAAGTAGGAGGAGGGTAATAATAAAGATCAGAGTGGAAATAGATGAAATAAAGTCTAAAAGAATACAAAAGATCAATGGAACCAAGAGCTGGTGCATTGAAAAGATAAATAATATTGATAAACCTTTAATGAGACACACCAAAAAAAAAGAGATCAAAATAAATGAATCAGAAATGAAAGACAAGTGACAAATGATACCACAGAAAAATTGTACAAAGGTATGTAAAAAATAATACAAATATATGCCAACACATTGAACAATCTGGAGAACATGAATAAATTCCTAGAAACATGCAATCTTCCAAGGCTGAATTAAGAAGAAATAGAAAATCTGAACAGACTAATATTACCAAGAAAATTGATGCAATAATAATTGCAACAGTTATTATTAATGCAATATTATTATTATTATTAACTCTCAACAAACAAAAGTCCTGGACAAGATGGGTTCACAGGTGAATTTTACAAAATATTCAAAGGAGAACTAATAACTATCTTTCTAAAACTATTCCAAAAAGTTCAAAAGGAGGGGAGACTTCCAAGCTCACTTTACAAGGGTAGCATTATCCTCACCCAAAAACCAGATAAAGACATGACAAAGATAATAAAAAAAACTATAAGCCAGTGTCCCTGAGGAACATAGATGCAAAAAAATCCTCAACAAAATATTAGCAAACTGCATTCAGCAATACATTAAAAAACCATTTGACAAAATCCAGCGTCCATTCATGATGAAAATTCTCAGCACAGTGGGAATAGAGGGAATGTATTTGAACACAAAAACACTATATATGACAAAACAAAGCTAACATCATACTCAGGGGAAAACTAAAATTGTTTCAAGATCAGGAACAGGACAGATATGTCCACTTTCACCAGTCTTATTTAACATAGTACTGCAAGTCCTAGCTATAGCAATCAAACAAGAAGAAATAAAAGGCATCCAAATTGGAAAAACAGAAGTAAAACAATCATTATTTTCAGATGACATATTATATATAGATAACCCTAAAGATTCTACCCCCAAAAAAGTGCTAGAACTACTAGATTCAGGAAAGTAAGATACAAAATAAATATTCAGAAATCAGTTGCATTTTTACACACCAATAATAAACTATCAAAAAGAGAAACTAAAAAAACAATTCCATTTTCAATTGCATGAAAAAAAAACTAGCAATAATTATTTTAAAAGATTTTATTTATTTTTAGAGGGGAAGGGAGAAAGAGAGAGAGAAACATCAATGTATGGTTGCCTCTCATATGCCCGACACTGGGGACCTGACCTGCAACCCAGACATGTGCCCTAGACTGAGAATTGGACCAGAGACCCTTTGGTTCACAGGCTGGTGCTCAATCCACTGAGCCACACCAGCCAGGGCCCTAGGAATAAGTTTAATTGAGAAGGTAAAAGATCTATACTCAGAAAATTATAAGGTATTGAAGAAAGAAACTGAAGAAGATACAAGTAAATGGAAGCACATATTGTGCTCATGGATAGGAAGAACTAACATCATTAAAATATCCATACTATCCAAAGCAAGCTATAGATTTAATATAATTCCTATCAAAATTCCAAAGGTGTTTTTCACAGAATTAGCACAAATATTCTAAAAATTTTAGTGGAACCACAAAGCATCCCAAATAACCACAGAAATCTTGAAAAAGAACAAAGTTGGAAGTTTCACACTACCTGATATCAAACTATACTATAAGACTCTAGTAATCAAAACAGCACAGTACTAACAAAAACAGACACCTACATCAATAAACAGAATACAGAGCCCAGAAATAAGCCCACATTGACATGGTTAATTAGTCTATGGTTAATTGGTTAATTAACCATGGTTAATTGACAAAGGGAGAAAGAACATACAATGGGATAAAGACAGTGTGTTCAATAAATGATATCAGAAAAATTGGACAGATGCATGCAAAAAAAAATGAAACTAGACCATCTTCTTAGACCATATGCAAAAATAAACTCAAGTGGATTAAAGACTTAAATGTAAGGCTCGTAAATCATAAAACTTGTAAAAGAACACATAGGCAGTAAAATCTCTGACATTATTTTTAGTAATATTTTTTCTGATCTATCTCCTCAGGCAAAGGAAACAAAAGAACAAATAAACATATAAGAGTATATCAAACTATTAACAATATGAAAAGACAAAGGTAACCATTAACAATATGAAAAGACAACCCACTTAATGGAGGATGTATTCGCCAATGATACATCTAATAAAGAGTTAATATCCCAAATTTATAAAGAACTCATACAACTCAACACCAAAAACCAAACAGTTCAATTAAAAAATGGGCACAGGACCCAAACAAACACTTCTTCAAAGAGGAAATACAGACACCAATAGACATATGAAAAAATACTCAATGTCACTAATCATCAGAGAAATGTGAATTAAAACTACAATGAGCCATCACCTCATGCCTGTCAGAATAGCAATCACCAATAAATCAATAAACAACAAGTGTTGGTGAGGATGTGGAGAAAGGGGAACCCTTGTGTACTATTGGTGGGAATGCAGATGGGTGTAGCCACTAATGAAAACATTATGGAGGATTCTCAAAAAATTAAAAATGGAGCAGACTTATGACCCAGTCATTTCACTTCTGGGTATATACCCAAAGAAAGTCAAAACACTAATTCAAAAGGATAAACTCACCCATATGTTCATTGTGGCATTATTTACAATAGTCAAGATATGAAAACAACCCATGTGCCATCAGTAGACAAGTGAATAAAAAAGAAGTGGTCCATATACATAACGGAACATTACCCAGCCATAAAATAGGAATAAAATATTACCATTTGTGACAACTTGGATAAACCTAGAGTATTTCATGCCAAGTGAAATAAGTCAGAGGAAGACAAATACCAGATGATTTAACTTTTATATGGAATCTAAAAAACAAAATAAACAAACAAAAGAGAAAGGAACTCATAGCATCAGATCAATATTCAAGTGGCTCTATCAAGCCTGAGGAAAGTGGTGATAGAGGACATAATCTGGTTAATAAGGTGGTTAAGGTTAGTGTGGGTTGGGTGCTCAATGTCAAGATTTCTACAACAGATGTCATAGATGGCCTTGTTGTCGACCATGAAGGCACAATCAGAATGCTCCAGGGGGTGGGGGTGAGGATAGAGTTATAGGGCTCAAAATTATAGCTGTGGAAGCCTGGAAGGGCTGGGTAAATGGAGAACTCTAGCTTGGACTTCTTGTCATAATCAACAGAGACATTCTATCAACACAGAGGTGATCCCTAAACCAGTTCTACCACCAAAGTTGTAGAAAGCCAAGAAGCCCCAAAGACCTGTGCAATGGTCAGCCCATTTCTGAATTAGGTTCAAGATGAGGCCGGTGATCTCCTTGCCAATTGTGTAGTGCCTGTGGAAATAGTTATTGGCGGCATTTTCCTTGCCTGTGATGAGCTGCTCAGGGTGGAATAGCTGGCAGTAGATGCCAGTGCAAACTTCATCACTTACCATGGATTCCAGGTCTATAGGCACTGCTCTGAGCACATGCTTGCCAGCACCTGTCTCACCAAACAAAGTGTTAAAGGAGTCATCTTCTCCCCCAGTGGTCTTGTCACTTGGCATCTGGCCATTGGGCTGAATGCCATCTTCCAAGCAGAAGAGCTCCGGGTAAGCATTTCCAAACTAGACACAAGCCTGGCAAATGTGAATGGAGATGCACTCACACATGACCGAGACTTTGGGTTTTGAGGGGCTGGAGGAGACTGGGGAACAGCGACAAGGACCTCCCACTGAAAAACTACCAAGGACTCCAGGGGACAAATGGAGAAGTATTAATAGAGACCAGGTCAAGTGGAAATGCAAGTCAGGGACACCTCCTCTTTCCAAGAAATAAGTGACTCAACTTAAATTTTCTCTTCTAGCAGAAACTTCCCAGCAGCAGGGGACACAACTTCTGAACTAGGGATGATGTAAGTCAGTATTAACAGGTACTTCCAAGACAACCTCATTTGTTATCAGAGAATGAGGTATGTGAAGAATGAAGATCTTTCCTCGAGGAATTCAGCTTTTTAACCTTTAACTGTGTTAAATCTTTTCTCCTCATTTTATTTCTACAAAAAATGTAAACAATGTGTAATTTTGGGGTTTATTTCTCATCTGCTCCAGAAAATACTAGTGGCTTTATGGGAGATGATAAAGAATTTAAAATCTTCAGGAGAGAAAATGAAATCTCTCTGAAATTTCACTTGGCTAGCTAAAGGAAAATGGTAAAAGTGTGTTGTATATATGTATTTGCAAAAATATAAAATCTTGACACACATCAAGAGAACTCTGGTTTTCATAAACTCTTTGACACTCACTCTGCTTGAGTTTTAAAAGGACAAATATATCTGTAGATCTGAGGAGGAAATAAACAACTTGCAAATTTTCTTCAAAGTCCACAAATGAAGGTGACACTTTATTGCCCCAATCCAAACATTGACTTTTTCTTCTCCCATTATTTATTGTCAAGAGGAGCTTTGGGGAATAATCTTATGTGATGAAAAAACTTAGGGGCAAAGAACATTTTGGTCATTTTGTCAAGCAATAAAATTATTCTTTCTTTTTGACTCTTTTCCTGATTAAAGAAAAGGTTGACCTCACTTATTAAAAATTAATTTTCAGAAAAGGCTACTGTTTTCCCTGTATTTCATAACTTGAACCCTTTTTTATTTTAAATTTAAAAAATCAATACAATAAAGTACAATAAATTTCTACCTAGTAAAAAATTCAATATATGTGCCTGCATAGACAAATATGTTGCTCAAAATATTCCAAACTGTCATGGAATAAGCTGGTAAAAATTTCTGAAAGAGCAAAAAAAGCACCATATCTTAAATTAAATTTTCACATTAAAAAGTATTTAACCTAAACTGATGAGGACAGAATGAATAATGTCTCATGTGGTTTCCATAACTAAAGTTGCATTTCCATGTACTCGTCTAAAATATTTCTGAATAAATAAATTAAGATTATTTTTTTTCCAGAAAATGTATCCAGTTAGAAAAAAAAGAATTTCAGAATTATTTCCCTGGGAACGAATGCTGCAATCTACCATGTGGAACCCAAGGGGCTCTTAGTGCTCATCAGACCTCCAGTGGGTGTTCACTTGCATATGCCTGGGAAGTCAGCCCCCACTTCCCAGGCATATGCTCTTTGAATGTCAGTTGAGCCCCCACTCCACACCCTCAAAGGTGCCTCCCTCCTGAGAGGATGCTGCCAAAGAAAAATACATTTCTAGAAGTTGATGGAGCAAAACTTTCTGTTGCTTCCCTTTTTCCACTCTAAGCCCAGCCATCCCGTCCAAAGCATTTATGTTATTGTCTCTTCTAGACAAATTCCCTCTCAACCTATTTGTTTCCTCTCTGAGACACTGGAGGTTTCTCCACAAAATGGCAGCTGGATGTGAAGAAAATATCACAAAGTTTCTTGTTAGAGAACAGTCTATTTGATGAGAACTTTTGATTCACGTACTCATTAAAAATAAAGTATACAGAGCAGGACAAATGATGGTGGCTGTGAGGGAGAGGTACATGGCTTTCTCTGCACTGATAAAGTTTTGTTCATTCTTCAAGTGCATATAAAAGAGACTTCAGAGAGGATAAAGACATGGCTTGAATAATCCTGCAGTTCATTGAAATGTCTATTTTCTTTATCCCTGGCGGAACCATTTTGCCCCATCAAATGCTTGTAGGAGAAGTTAAAATGAGGCACGTGTGCAGTTCTCCACAAAGGAGCCCTATATTTAACAGCACAAACATCCAGCACCTCAAATGGTTTTAAAGAAAGCTGTGTTTATTATGAGGGCTTATGAAATAAAAAGTACAAACTTTCTCATCCTGAATAATATGCGAAGAAATTTACAGCCAAAATAAGGAAGCTGTACATAATGTAACACTTGGCAGGAATTTTAATCAGTGGATTGGCAAGGCTAGATGCACTACTTCAGTTCCTTTTAGATGTGTCTGAGCTTCCCTAATTTAAACACCACACACACTGGGTTTAAGGAGAACATTTAGGAGCCACGGTGCTTTCTGCAGGAGTGCCGATGAGCAATACAAGCTAAGTAGGGAGCATTGCTGTGATAACAGTTTCAAAGTCGGAATGAACGATGGCAAGTGACAGTCACACTGCTATTGCAGAGCAAAGCAACGCGGATTTACATTATGATAGGCACTCTAGCCACATTACTTTAGCAGGTGAAGATGCTTTCAGGTATCATTCTGACTCAGTTGTGCTCTAAAGAGCACAATTTTGGACTTGGTCAGAAGTTTTCACATGGAATTGATGTTTTCCCAGTTGAAAAACAACAGAGCTATCCAGTAGCCCTCAATTCCTGAGCAGCCAGCCTAACAGCAGTTCAAACAAGTTGAAAGTCAGGTCACATAATGTGGACCCAAAGCTGACCATCAAAGAAAGAGTTATAACGTGATGAAAAGCTCTGGGGAACCTGTTAACTCCACCATCCCTGTCAGGATGAAACAAGAGCAATCCTGCCTCTGTAGCAACAATTTTGAAGGAGACCAAGAAGAAAACATTTTATCCCTCTGCCACCTGCACAACATTCTAGTAATCAATATCCACGATTTCACATGAAATCTCAGGAAGTGAAATGTCAAGAAAGAAGACTCAAAAGTCAAATGGTAGAGACACAATTATGAAGTGTTTGAATTTAATTATCACTGGGAGTCTTTTTCTTTAAAATTTTTTCTTTTAATGTTTAAATGTCCTTAAGTTTGCAAGAGTAGTAAAGTCTGGAAACACAAGATTTTAAAAACATTTTTCAATAACTCAGTACAAAAGGAGATAAATGAGGAATGGAGTGGCAATTTGCTCTGTTCACAGGAAGCAAAGGTCAAGGGACACAGAAAGTCCCCAACTTTATGTAAACTGTTCTTAGAATATTTTCAGAAATTAATTCAGAAATATAATCTGTTTAGAAAGAAGACTGATTATTTTTATGCTATAGTATTTCTTTGCTAGGTAATACAGTATTTATATACACCATAAATATTTTGAGAAAGTTATTATTTGGGGGACTTATCGTGCTGTAAGTTATGAAACCAATCATTACCGTGAATATACTTTGGGACACCACTGCTTCACCAGCCATACCAGTGCATACCTGTTTCCCAACTCCCAATGGAAAGAGCAAAACGCTGAGATTGTGGCTGAGCCATAAAACCACACCTCAGAGTTGTATTGATAGTATGATCTAATTGAGGCCTCACAGAAAAAGAATCAGGTGTTTTTATTTTTTTAAGGACATTTAAAAGAGTGTATCTCTTTTTAGCAAATAGCAAGTTGACAATGTTGATAGTGTCTGTTGAAAATGAATATTTGAACTGATGAAAAATTTATTATCACAGTGCTGAAGTTAAATCATGCTTCCAGATTCAGATGGAGTACACCACAGTAGATAATCCAGGGAGAATGTGAATGAAAGTGTTTTTGAATGAGGAGATACAGTGCTCTGGAGAATCTGATGTCACGTCCATGGGCTGTGGGACAAAATGAAATTGAAAGGATAGATATATGTAATTTAATTATGCTAGGAAAGAAGGCTTAAGGAAAAAATTTTCTAACAAACTAATTTGGGAGCATAAAAATTATTGCAGTATGATTAACATTAGGTAAGTAAGGATGGCTTGACAATTAAAGAAAAGCCATGAGACTTAAGTATATGAAATCAGCAAGCATAATATCTGTGGGAACTAGGCATTTCCAACTAAGGAGAAAACAGTAAATGCAACTATTTTGGAAAGAGTAAAGAAGAAAGATAATCTTAACTTTTATATGTCTGTTTCTTTACTAAAGTAATGCTTAGCATCATTTTTTAAAAAATTGTTTAAAAAATAATTCTTTGTAAGCCATTCTACCTCCCTGTCCCCTTCATCAGTACTATAGTTTTGTGTTTTGTTTTGTTTTGTTTTTTTAAGTAATAGTCTCTTAAAGTCTTAACTGGTAATTCCCCATTTATTTCTGGTCACTAAGGTCAGTAAGGTGCTGTTTAATGAGCTACTCTTCATGTATTCACTCTTTTTTAACACACTTCCTAGGCATCTCCCATGTTCCATATACCACTGAGCATTTGGATGGAAATATATGGAAGCAAAGCCTTTAACACAATGGCATCTGAGTTAGATGTCATAATTAAGATACCTAGCAAACTTTTGGTCTTTATATCAGAGGATTTGTCAGTGTCTCTCTACTCTACTGTAGTCGGCAAAATCTGCTGTCCACTTGAACTTGTAATGTTGTCCTTAAGTAACTTCTCTCAGCCATACCAATATCTATCTATGACCCCTCTGTCTTCAGACAGGTTTTGCAAAATGTGCAGGTTCCAGATTCAGATAGGATGGACAAATTTCTTGTCCATCACTATTATTAATGATTCTAGGCAAGCTCCTTAGCCTTTTTTTAGCATCTTTCCTTATTTGTAAAATGGAAAAAATAATTTTTATCTTTAAGGGTGGTCTTGAAGATTAGCTTGAATGAAGAATGCAAATCACTGAGGACATGGTATATGCTCCTTAAATGGTGGATGCTAGAAGTACAATTAGCCTCATCATTTTATCTAACATCAGGGTGTTTTTGCACTAGGTGTTAGTTTAGAGGGGAACCTAAAGGGTCCACTACTAGTCTCAGTCCCAAGTCAGGGTGATATATCCTGTAGGTATTACAACTCTAAGGTAGTAAGAAAAACTGTACCCTTAAAATTAGCGTGCATTGATAACAGTCTACAAAAGTTTTAAATTAAATTTTTCAATGTTATTATATGCCTAAAAAAGGTAAGAAAACAATGGTTTTCCTTGTTACTGTACAAGGAAAGGGAATTTTCTCTGTTCAGTAGGATGCCATGTTCCTCTTCTAGCCTTCTAAAAAAGTCGTCATGTGAAATTATTCCACATTCTTTCCAGCCTACTCAAACAAAGCACATGAAACATGGGTCTTGTAAATATGCCTGAATGTCAGCATTTTGGCTGTAACACAGGAATTAGGAAAAACTCCAGTTGTATCTTTCTGTGTGCTTCCTGATTTGTGAGCCAGAATCTTGGTATTTAATGCACATGTGAGAAAATACAATGTTTTTAATCTATTCTGATTTTTGTGAAACTGATAATTATCTAATTCTCACCCTTAGTAATGGACAAGGAGAATTTCGAAAGTAAAAATGTATTGCCTAACAATGAAAAAAAAGAACAATACGACATGCAATAATGTACCTTAATTAGATCCTGAAATCATAAACTATGTTCTAGAACTAGAAACCCAGAATTGTCCTTAGTAATTTAATTATAAAACTAAATGCCATGA
Organism: Glossophaga mutica; assembly: GCA_039655065.1. NCBI lineage: Eukaryota > Metazoa > Chordata > Mammalia > Chiroptera > Phyllostomidae > Glossophaga > Glossophaga mutica. The sequence continues at coordinate 73,450,646 of CM077312.1, forward strand.
CATACAGAATCAAACTAAATACCATGATATAGAGAGTTTGAGAGACATTTCAGCAATTAATGCATAACTATACTTTGTAGTGTTTTTTAAACAATTTATTTGGAAAATAATTTCAAATTTATAAAGAACCTATAAAGCCAGTATAAAACCTCTATATTCTTCATTCAGAGTCTTCAATTGTTACTATTTTACCACATGTGTCACCATATATATGCCCAGCACACCATATATACTCATTACACATATAATGCCTTACTGACCTTAGTGACCAGAAATAACTGGGGAATTACCAGTTAAGACTTCGAGAGCAGGTATGTATTTTATATGTATATGTAAACACACATTTACACATTTTATATATTATAAATATATGGAAGTATAAAACATTATATATAAACATATGTGTGTATACCGTTCTCATTAGCAGTAACAATATTTCTTCTTAACAGTTTGAGAACAAGATGCAGACCTAATGTCCTGTCATTCCTAAATGTTCTCATCTGCATTTTCCCAAAGCGAGAACACTGAACCCATTACCACCTTACAACCCTCTCCGTCAGTAAAGTGATATTGGTACAACCCTAACATCCTATTCAAATTTTGTCCATTGTCCCAGCAATATCCTTTTTCACTTTCTGGGTCAGAATCCAATACAGCAAAAATATAATTAAAACTTGTTTGGAACTGAATGATTTAGGGAAGAGGATTTCTTATTAGAGTAACTGTTCTTTATGATTACTTATTTTTTAAATTTCTTTGCCCCTAGATTCAGTGCCCTCCCCTCATGACACCACTGACCTGTAAATCTAGGTACTTCTGTATCACTTGCAAAGAAAATACTCTGGTTTCTCTTCAGAGTGTATAAATCTTCACCTTTTACATGTCACTCAGAATTAAAATACCAAAACCTAGACAAGAAGGAAAATGTGTTTTGAAGAGATTGAAATTATCAATCAGCTTTTATTGCTTGAATCCATGCATTTGTTTAAAAATATGTGACTATTTTACATTTCTATTGTATCCTGGTTTCTTAAGAAAATGTATGTTAAAAGTGTGTAAAGCTGTGCTCTCAGCCTAAACTGGATATTACATATATGTGCCTAGCATAGTATCAGATACAACATGTATTTTGCTAATCATTTAATAAATTAGAAAATAAGTTGCATATCTTTAGGAAAATATCTACTGAAACATTTTAAAGCATTTACAAAGGAGAATTGGCATTAACTTATAAGTGAGAAACATGAAAACTATGAGGTTTTTCAAGCTATTACTTATAGTTTGATTATAAGCCAACAAGTTATTTGTTGCCTTTTGCAACAAGTTATTTATTTATTTTGATAATGTAATATAGACTTTTCTCTAGAAAATCTCAGGCTCAACTATCTAGCAGGAATCTAAATACTTTCTCATCAGTAACAAAGTTTGACATCTCAGTGTGGCAAACTCACTTAGGCCTGGATGCAATTCTAGACAAGTTAAAGGGCAGGAGGTTAAGCCACGGCTGTATTTATCAATATGCTTTTAAACCAATGAGTGGATCAAGTAACATACAGAGTGAATGGGAATTAAACGTAATTAAAATCACTGTCTCCACAGGCAGGTCAGGTTATAACCTTTATTCTCTCTAACCAAACTCCCTCCTCTTATATGCCTCTAAGAATCATAAAAAAAAGAACACAAACTTTTTGAAAGTTTTTTTAGGATATTACAGTTAGTTTTTTTTTTTTAAGATTTTTTTAATTTTTTAATTTTTATTTTTTATCAGTATTTTTTAATTGTTGATATTGTACAGTTTTCTGTCTTTTTTTTAATCTGAAATAAAAATACAAAGCACAGGTGTGCAGGAGAGGGTTATTGGAAGACACACGCTGAAAGAAATGGCTGAAATTGTGATGGCATATTTTATTTTTTTTACATTACTTTGATTTATTTTAAGGGCTTCAAAGGAGCAAATTTGTAAAAAATGAATACAGTCCCAGTAGGAAGAGCAGAATTTCTCAGTCTCTCATCATCCTGGTCCTCACCAGACCCTTTCCCCATTAGTGGAGAACTTTCGGGGATTGTCACCTGGGGTGAGGTAGAGGAATAGAAGGTGAAGAGAAAAAAAAACTGAGAAAAAATTGTACAGTATAATTAAGTGATTTGATAATCCATAGAGTATTTTTTCTGTTAAGTTTTGGCACAATCTGAACTGCACTATAATAGGAACCAAGCAATTGTCTGGTGATTGCTGATTGAAAGCCACTTCAGAAGACAGGGAAGAGAACATTTGCCTCTGGCAGGTAAGGACAGAAATTACTACACAGCTACAAGTCATGCAGAAGGGATCGGTAAATATAGATGAATGAATTACTAGTTCAGTTGGTATTCCTCTAAAAAGTCTATCTTTTTTCTGATCATACATGTATTGCATACATAGCTGTGGAAAATGTAGAGAACATAGAAAGGTAAGAGTACAAAATTCTCCATATTGCCATAACCCAAAAATAAATATGTGGTATATTTCTTTGCCATTCTTTTCCCTGATTCTTTTCAAGCATTTGTTCTTAAAGTGCAGTCCCACACCAGCCACGATTATATTAATTGGGAACCTGTTAAGAATGCCAATTTGGGGCTCCCACCCAGACCCATCAGAATCCGAAGGTAGAATCTAATGATCTGCATGCTGATAAGCCCTCCGGATAATTCTAGTCATGCTAACAGTTCGAGAGGCACAGCTTTAAGAGATTCTTAACACATAAAAGTCAAGAATCTAGGCCAAAGGTACCATCCTTTAAAAAAAAAAAAAAAAGAAAAAGAAATAGTACTACATTTCAATAAAGAGATAAATCCATCAGTGGAAGAGAGGTTCTGACCCCCTAGTTTTAAGAGTATAATTCCTATCCTGGCCAGGTGGCTAGGTTGGTTGGTGCGGCTCCCACACAACAAAAGGCTGTGGGTTTGATCTCTGATCAGGGCACATACGTAGGTTGTGGGTTCAGTCCCTGATCGGGGCACATGACAGAAACAACCAATTGATTTTTCTCTCTTACATCGATGTTTCCTCTCTCCCCCTTCCTCTTTCTCTATAATCAATAAAAATATCCTCAGGTGAGGAATATTTTTTTTAAATGAGTATAGTTCCTCTGCTAAAAGAAAAAATAAAATTAATAAAAGCAAAACAAAATTTTTATCTTATCCTTCCTCCATTCCTGGTCTTATTCCAGAAAGTATTGAGATGATTTAAGTTTCTGAGATCAAGGCATTTTTGTCTATAGACAATTTTAAGGGCTTCATATGCTATGGTTAAAACTGATTTCTCCAAAGTAAGCTTAACTCAAAAGAAAAGAACAACTAATCATGGTCTGAACATTATCAGTTAGCAAAATTATCAGTTAGTAGATAATTAAATATAGTTGACTAATTTTAAATAGTCTTACAATAAGAATTTGAAACTTTAAGCATCTGTTTTCCTTCATTATCTGAGAAATTATATTGTTTATTGAAAAAATAATGCACACATTGATAATTTCCTTTTAATAAGGTTAGTGCATATACTATAAGTATGTTATTGAAATTGTCAAGTACAGTTTTTTTAAAAAAATACTATGTTCATACTCTTTTGGAAGAGGATAGAAATAAGGCCAGTGTGCTGAACCATTTTTAGAAGTGGTTAGAAATGTCTAAAATAGACATTTTAGAACACATCTGCTTACCTAAACAACTGCAACTTGGATATCAGAAGCAAGATATTACAAGCTAACAGCTTTTCTTATTGGCAGAGCATCGTTGTTTCCTGGGTGGTCTCATAAAGACTAGTAATTCCCCAGAATTATCATGTTCTTGAGCTAACTATCAGTGTAGGAAAGTGAAAAATAACCTCAAGAATAAGCCTCTCGGAGAGCCTTTTCATAGTGCTCAACATCATTTTATGTTTAAAGTTTTCTTATCACAGCAGAGCCAGACAGATGTATACTATTACCTTTGTGATAATGATTTAATTATTTTATATTTTTGCCCAGCCACACAGGTGGCGCTTTTCCTGGACAGAGAAAACCCCAGAGATGTCTCATTTTCTCTCACAGTGTGAGCAGCTCTGCTGGCTCGTCACTCTGCCAAACCCTAACAGAAACTACCGCTTTATTTCCAGCTGCTGCTGAGGTTTTTCATCTGATTTGATTTACTTGCCTAAAGTGGCTATAACAAGCACAAAATAAACCACAATTGCCAAGAGCAGAATATAAAATTAAAGGGTTTCAAGTAATGAGTAAGTAATAACACACTTAGACATGGATGCTAACTTGAATTATTGAATGAAACACTGTAACTTATTAGATTATATTTTTAAATGATTTTGAATCAAAATATTTAAAATTATGTAAATGTCATTTGGTACATTATGAATTTTTAAATTCATAATGCTAATGCATTGGAAAATGTAATATGAAGCACAGATGTATGAAAATAACAATATGGTGAGCCAATATAGTGTGCATTTCCCCTATTGTGAGCCTGTGTGGGTCTGTGTATGTGTGTTCTTACACACATATTGTATTGTATTGTATTGTATTGTATTGTATTGTATTGTATTGCAAGCACATTAGAACAGGCATGTGCAACAGCCCTCCAAGGAGGTCACGAGGTATATAATGTAGTGGACATCAGTGTGAATCTTAACTATTACTGATGGCCTAGGAAAAAAGAAATCCAAGACAATACAGAGAAAATATTACCTCAAACTGGAAACACAGCAATTTTTAAGATGAAAAGTCCAAAATTCTCTACTGAGAGCACTAGAAAACAAACTGACTACAACATAACCCCCATAATAAAGACACCTCTCACATCAGCCAGAGTAGCCCCTGGGCTCAAGCCAAATTCATGGACTGGCATTTCCCAAGCAACAACCCTGAGCCAGGTATTTTAATCATAATGCTAGCAAAGGACTGCTGAATGTATTACAATAAAATATGGATAGTTTTTTCTCTGTAAGCTATGATTTAGTCAACATGCATTCCCTATTCCAGCAGGGAAATGTAAATAAACCAGTAAACCTGTGTCACAGAGGAAATGTGTAAAGGAACTGGGACCCTTCTCTTGGCGCCAGGCAGAAATGAACGGCGACTGGTGTCACAAGTTCTCCCTTAACTCAAATGGAGAAACAGTCCAGCTCGTGCTTTGAAAACTGGTTCAATCTTCACCCTTTAGAGTTACTGTGGGTGTAATGAGATCACAATTTGGCTGTGTGAAGTTGTTTGCCATCCCATCTCTCTGGACTGTTTCCTCCTCTGAAGTATAAATATGGTACATCTCTGAAGTCACTTGTAGCTCCAATATTCCCTGACTTCCACGATTCTACTATATCAGACATGACGAAGGAAGAGAAGAGCCTGCATGGGCACTGCGGAAATGCATAAGACACCTGGTAGGAAAACTAGATTAAAGAGAAATCAACTGGCCATGGGAAGTAAGTTCATTTTCAAGCCAGGCCCCTTACTTAACTAGTGACTCCGGGAAGGCCTCAGAAACCCTCTGAGCTTTGATTTCCTCATTAACGGAAAGAGGCAGGTGACCCTAAAGCTCCCTCAACTCTCTTTCCAGGGAATGAGAATCAGCCCACATGTATTAAGGAACAGCCACTCAGAAAATGAAAAGATATCATGGACCTTTGGGATTTTGACAGCCTCTATCATTTCATAGAAAACCAATTAACTCATTATAATTAAAATGCTCAATGCAACAATAATTTTCAGTAAAAGCAGATCAATAGAGTTTTTTGTTAATCACAGAGAGTTAATTTCTACTTGGTCATTATGTTAATTTAACAACAATCATATGAGGTATATTTACATACAGCCCTGAGTTAACACATAGAAATGCAGCTCCATTAATGAGAAGAGATAAAAAGAAGAAATACTAAAATGTTGTGAAAAACTAAACATAGACTCAAAGCAAAATTAAACAAAAAATGCTCTTTTAATTTAGTAATTATGTTACTGGAATTTTTAAAGCATGACATTTGAGCACAGACAGGTAAATGTTAACACCCAAACCAATCCAAGTATGATTTTTATCTTCATTAAGTTATTTATCCCTAAAGACTTGTGTATAAATAGATAAATATTAACAACTGAACAACCACAGAAGCAACACAGTCATGGACACTCACACAAGCACACAGTCGAAGCTACACACAATGTTTATTTTTATTTATGCATAAGCATTGCACTAGAGAAGTAACTAGTGTGTTTCTCACACTGTCATTCCACTGACCATGAGCTACACTGGGACCCTTCTCTTGGTGCCAGATGGAAACAAACAGCGGCTATACGTGGAGTCACAACTTCTCCCTTAAACTCGGATGGAGAAGCAGCCCAGCTTGTACTTTGAAAAGTGGCTCAATCTTCATCCTTTAAGGTTAGAGTGGATGTAATGAATAAAAAGGTAAAACAGAGAGAGGCATCCTGTCTTCTAATGTAATTTTTTAATGTTATACAGTTAACCATTTTCAGTAGATCTAAAAAGAAAGAAATGCTGAAATAATCTATGGCTCCCAATTCTGGATATTGCTGAGGGCAGCTATGGTCAAAGAAAATATTCAACACATTCTTATAATTAAAAAAAAAAAAAAAAAAACAACTGTGTATGAAAGAACGCAATCCATCCTAGTAATTGCTTTCTGTGAAATCTAACCCTTGGTCCAAATTAATGAGCTACAGGTGTGAATCTAATGCTTTCCATTTTGCCTAAGATGTTACTGTTGCTTTTTTCTGAGACACTTGGCCTCCAAAGGTGTTATAGTTAATTTATCATAACATGCTATCATGTTCGGTGTTGACTATAAAAGGGAAACACAGCCCTTTTGGTGAAATAGGGAGCTTTTGCTTTTCTATGGTGCTATCAGATACTAATACAATTTTCCTTATCTACATATTTGAAATTCTACTTTTATTATTTTTAGATTAACTGCCAGACTAAAATAGGTGTCAGAAATTTTTACTTTAAGTGGCAGAAAAATCAGTGTAGGCAAAGTCTTTGCCCAAATTCACCTGCTGAACATGCTCCTGCTATTCCAATAAAATTTTTTTTCCCAAAAATTGATTTGGGGGGAAGCAACAAAAGAAATGGTAAAAAATAAGAGCAGCAGATGTGGTGGCCGTGAAATGGTTTCTAAAATATAGGTCCTTGTTATTTCACAAAAGTAAGTGCCTTCTGCAATTAATAACTATTATCATTTATTATGTGAAAAACATTGTATTAAATGCTTCTCACATATCTTGAGTTTTCCCAGAAGTAGGCCCTGAGACAGGGATTTGAGTGCAAGTGATTTGTTTGAAAGGAGATTCCAGGAAAACAAATAGAGGTGTAAGGAATGAGACAGGAGAAGGGAGAGGAAGGAGGTACTATCAAGCAATTAAGTTCTTTGGACATCTGGGACTCAATCCTGTCAGATAACTCTGGAAAATGTGTAGACATGCCTCAGAGATACTCCAATTAAGAGCCTGCTTTAGGAGGCATTACTTCTGAAGACTTACAGTTTGCTTTGTGAATGAGCCGACCATGTTCCTGCAGCCAGAATGAAGGCAAAGAGCAGGAAGTATTCCTGGTAAGCAGAGTGTAAGGTGTATAAATGAGGGCCCAGGAAATAAAGGCAGGACTTTAACAGTCTGCTACAACACATTATGTCATTTAAACTTCACAGTGATTTTATGATAAAAATAATAAGACCCACAACTTACACAGGTGGAAGCTGAGGCTCAGGGAGTTTAGGCAGTTTAACCAAGGTTATACATACAGAATTAATACATGATGAGGCAGAGATTGGCAATCCTGGGTTGTTTGACTCCAAACCTTAGTCCTGACCATGCTACTCCACTGTAATAGGAACAAGAATAAACATAGACTCCATCATTACATATCAGGAAGCCCAAGCATGTGAGAGATAGCCATTAGTTACTAAAGGACTAAGCTTTTCCCAGCTGCAAAATAAATAGCTACTAGGACTGTGTGAAATGAATGGCAGATTATATGCAACCGTGTGGACGTTGACAAGGACAAGCAAACAGACCAAGGTTATCACCCTTAGGTATATACCTAGATAATCAGGTAGTCATTGTTGACCAAAGTCTCCAGCTTCAGAATTCCTTCAGCGTAGTGGTTGGATGAGCCTAGGCCCTTCTCATATGGCCCATAGAACCATCTGCTGAAACATCAGCTATTGACTCAGTGGGGAAACAGTGGGGGTAGTGCTGGAGTTTTTAACTTTCAAAGTTTCTGGTTAGTGTTTTAAGTTACTGTTTTATTGTTGAATTCAGTGCTTAAGTAATCTGGCAGAGTTTTCTCCAATATTAAAAAGGAAGAGAAATTAGATAAGAAAAAAAATCTAATTTCAGTGGAATAATGGATGTGTTTGAGTGATAGGAAATTAATAACAATGGCCATGGTAGCTATGAATGCTGCTGCTATCTCAGAGTTTAAAAGAAGAAATGCCATGTTGTTGTATGAGATAAAATATTTTTATAAAGTTACTTTCTATTGCAGTTTTGAAAGATGTAAAATAAATATCATAACCACAACACTGAAAGTCACTACTTACAGTGAAGGAAATTTCTAAACGAGGATTCCCAACAGACAGCTGTCCAAACTTTTATGAAAATAATTGACCAAATGGCAGGAAAATAACATGTAAGGCAATTATTTTTCCAAAATATTGATGGGGTAACCCACCCAAGGTAGGTATCTCTGAGACCAGATAGTTTTTAGGGTTTTTTTTTAAACTGTAAGTGTTTATCATACAACCAGGCCCCAGCCCAACCTGCACTGGGATAGCTCATAAAAGGAAAGTATTTATAAATTTAGAATTACTCTGTGAATAAACAAGAAATAGAACCTACTAAAGAGGTGAGACAGCCTCAGCCTGAGTTCTGTAGAAAGAATTAACAGCATCAACACAGAAATCCAGGATGGGCATGAGGTTCTGACGGGTGGACCTGCATGAAACAAGTTGCAAACCCACGCAGAACTGGTCACCACAGCTGTGACAGGAATCACAGACACATGAGGCTGAGAAGATCTGGTGAGACACACATCCTAATACAGGAATTAGGCTTCTAGCAAGGCTGCTATCTCACACGTGGGCTTCCTCATATATTATGCATGTTACCTTCATTTCTTGAATGTATTATAGTATAACCATATGGTTCAGCACTGAAGTGTGTATTCAAACAATCCAGGATTTCCAGTCTGGGTCCTGTTCTGCCTGCCTCCCTGCATCACCCCTCTCATTTAGTAATCCTTAATCCTTGGTTAAATTGATTTCAGCTTTGATCAGCAAAGATTAAAAATATCTATAGTCCAATGAAAGGCATGATATGCAGCACTGTCCTCTCTTCCTCTTGCCTTTTCTTTTCTTCCTCCGGTCCTTTCCTTATATGTGCTGAGATTATGGTCCAGTTACAACTGCTTCTGTAGAGGGACCAATTTCCTCTCTGTAAATCCTTATAAACCAGTTCTCCTGGCATGCTGACTCCCTTCCTGTGCTATTTTCTCTTGGGCATGTCATCAAATCCTCCTGAAACAACATTGTCTTAAGTGGAATCTTCAGACCAGACAAGTTTGAGAACTGCAGCTTATGCTGTCCCTGTCTTGGAGAATAATAGCGCACACTTTTATTAAGTCATACTTAATAAAGGGGGAAAAAACTACTTAATGACATTTTAATTTAATTTTTTTCATACTTATCTGATTATAAAATCCTCTGTAGGACCTTACCTCTCTTAGCATCACACAGGCCTAGGATCTATGGAGTGGCATGGAAACTCCTTTCTCTTTTGTTCTGCACTGCTTTTGTTCCGCACTGCCTTTATTCCGCTGATCTGTATAATCTTCAGCTCTCAGTCTGGAAATAGTGCTTCCACCATCCCCACCCCTGTTGTTTTGGCTCTGAATGCTTATCATAGACTAAATGACATGAGCTTATTTTTCATTCCAGTGTTTCCCTCAGAAACGCTTCTGCATATCGGTGCTTCATGTGAAGGAGTACTAACATCCGACTTCTTGCACAGGGGAATGGGTTTATTTCTGTCCTTCAAAAATCTCATCATCTGGTGGGTAAGCAGTATAAAAGGATAAAGGAACTAATCTCCATTGGAATTATGTGAACTGGGATGAAGAGCTAGCTGTTTGCTATCAGTCTACCTGGACAACTGAGAGACAGAAAAAGCCAGCTCCATTTGATTTTTCAGTCTGTGAGAAAAACGACAGTAACTAACTTTTGACAGTGGAACTCCAACCTTTCCATTGCTGAAAGCCATCGATAACTATGACATAAATTATAGTCTCCATGATCATTCTTTAAAAGTCCAAAGATCAAAAAAGGGGCAAGGGTGAGGAGACAATTACTAATGTTGTTTTCCAGTTTAGGTTAAGGTGATAGATCAAGATAGTGGGATATCAACAATTTGACCTGAAGGAAACAGGAAGTCAATAATGAGAGCCGACTGTTTAACAGCTGGAAGACAGATCAGGACATGTTTCCATGAGGGGATGTTTAGGCTTTCTTTACTTCAGATTCCTTAGTGAGTTACAGGCACACCCAACCTGTCCTTTTCCAAGGAGGAAGACTTGCTCACCACACTATACTTGCAACCAGTGCGCAAAGACACCGATTTTTTCATCTCAGCCATCCTGACACCTGGAAGAAATCCACTGGGACTGATAAAAAGATGTGTTCAGTCTAAGCACTATAAAGAGATGACAAAATTCCCCTTCTACTTCCTGCCTTCATTCTGTGTGTTTGGATTTGACTTTTCTGAGAAGAAAGTTACTGACTCAACTCAAGACTTCAATCTGCAGAAGCACTGCAAAAACAAGTAGTTATCTGTCTATGCATGCCCCACTTGGATCCAGAGACAAGAACTGAGGATATTCACCCTGCAGGCCCAGCCCTGCCCAGCCTGTGACTCAATGAGAACTAAGTCTGGTTGTATATTAGATGTGGAGTTGTAACAAAGGAGAATCTGGCATTAGCCTCTGTACCCTAAATCCTACATCCAGTGTGCCCACAGCAAACCTTCAGGGGCCTGTATACATAGAGCTACAGCTAGGTGCTAACCCCTAGCATATGTGCCCAGCCCTAGAAGCAAGTTCCAATCTCAGTTCTTTGTTAGAATTCCTTGTCCTTTAATTACTGAAATCCTTCTCTGAAGCTTGACTCACCAGGCTAAGGTCTTGGACACACTTCCCAGTCTCTTCAGGGGATGGATTGATCTTAATTTTCCCACCATGGCTGTGGTCATGGATTGATCCAGAACCTTAGTATAAGCAATAAAAATATTCCCCCTTCAAGACTTAAATGGTTTCTGTCCAGATATGCCTGCCCATGAGAATAAATCTAGCAGATATCAGTGTTGATCTATATCTGAGGAAAGTCTGCCCTTTTTTGGGGGAAAAGTTACACTACCCTAGACCTCACTAATCTTTAATATTTTCCTTCTACCAGCCACCCAGCCCATGCTTCCTAGCATTGCATCCAGAGCCCATGGGAGAGGTGCGCTGGACTAGAACACAAGTTGCTATTTTTTTTTCTTTGTATCCATGTCTTAAAATGTAACTATCCTTTAATAGCACTTGGCAAGGAACAGGGAGCCTTAAGATTAGAGATCCTTGAGTGTGAGGTAGAAGAGTTTAGATCTCTGGAGTTCATAAAAACCCACAGGACTCCAGTTCTGCTGACTATTCCCAAGAAAGCACACTGATTTCAGGGAATGCTTCTGAACCCACAGCATGTAGCACTTTGAGGAGCCACTGTGAACTTTTATCTTTTTCTTTCTCTATTTTCCAAATGAGAGACAAGAGCTTAAATCCATAGGTAAAGTAGATTAATTGGTGTAAGTTAAGCTTATCTTATTTAATAAAGATGTTCTTGGGTGAATGGCACAAACTACAATATATTATATAGCTGTTAAAAAGATAAATTAGATCTTTATCAGGGTATCAATGAATGTTCATCATATACTCTTAAGTAAATGAATAAGCTGTACAGTAATAACTGTATAATTTCATTTTTATAAGGAAAAAACAAAAATTCCCTGCATAAGCGACCTATATTTTCAAACAAGCAAAAAGAGAGAAGATCCGCACCAGACGGCTTCTGGGCCTAAACGTTGTGATGCCTCCTGGTTTCGTTTCATCTGTCACACGGAGCATGGCTTAACTTGTAGAATTTTTTAAAAATTTACTAGATTTTGGAAAGATTATATTGAAAGTAAACCAGATGTCATATGAATACTTTCAGTCCTATAATAACCATTTTGTAAATTTTATAAACAACCTAATTTGTGATATAAATATGGATATTCACATTTATGTAGAGCAAGGAATTTCTCTACTGTATAATCAGTCATCCTACATGGAGATACCATTCTGATCTTTACATTTTTTCCTGTGAAAATCACACCTCAGAGATTTTGAGCAATAACCCTGACCTATACAGCCACTCCACCCATTTTGAATGTCACATAAATATTAACTATTATTAATCTAAGCAGTCACAGCTCAAGAACATGTATTAAGCACTGTGTAGTAGGTGTAATGGAGGCAAAGATAAATAAAACTTGGGCACTGACTCTAGAGGTCCTAGAAAAACATTTTTGTCCTACCTGGGTAGGATGCAATGATAGTTCTTTGCAGTAAGAGGTGAACTTAGTTCTTCAGATTCATTAAGAAAAATAAAATATTGTCTTCCTGAGAGAATAGAGGTAGACTTAAAAGCAGTAAATCCCAAAACAAAGGGGCAAAGTTTAACAGAAGTGGTGGTCTCGAATAGTGGAACCTCAGGGGTAATGTCTCACCAGACATGGAGAACTCCCAGTCAAAAGCTGCAAGGATATTTATTCTATTGACGAGGAGGTCTGCCCTCCTTTGGGGCCACATGAAGAGATGGAATTGGGAGCCTGGAAGGCTGTATGTCTTGTGAGGAACCAAGAGATTCAATGAGAACTTAGTCCATTATTTCCCTAGATTTTTTAAATTTTAATTTTTATACTTTTGACTTTAGAGAGTGGGATGGAGGGAGAAAGAGAGGAAGGAAAACATGGATCAATTGCCTTCTGCACATGCCCTGACCTAGGACTGAACCCACCACCCAGGCATGTGCCCCGACCAGGAATCTAACCAGAGACCTTTCGATTTGCAGGATGATGACCAACCAACTGAGCCACACCTGCAGGGGTATAGCCCTAGATTCTTGACCTTATAAACAACTGAGGTGCAAATACTGAGACTGAGATGACATTAGCCATGGCAATTAATTCACTTTTAAAATGCACTGAAATATTTTCACATATTTTATAAATATTTGGTTAGGTGTTTTGTTTTTTTTTTCCCCAGGAAACAAAATATCTCTTTTACCATCACACCACACCACCCTGCAGGCAATTAAGAAAAGTTTACATGTGCACCCACAAACATTACTACTGAGGTTCAACTGAGATTTCTTGTCTCCTCTAAAATGTGAAGAGAAAACATCAGCTGCTGGAACTAAAATTCAAATTATTAAACAAACTGGGTAACTTAATTTAAATCCTTCCATTCTCAGCTCCAGGAAACTTGGGGATTGTGCAGTAAGTTCTTTTTACACAAACAGATTTTTCAGAGAACTCAGGAAAAGAGAATAAATCCTCCTGAATTAATACCTACTAATTGTACAGCCCAAATCCTCAAGTGCAGGAGAGAACAGTCTAACTAGAATTCTCTCACACTTAATTTAGAGGGAAAATGCAGATAACTTCCTTAGGATTGCACATGAGTTATGCCAACAAGCTGAAAACATTAATAGAAGGATTATCAAGCAGGTCGACAGCAAATACTCAGATGTGTGGAACTGCTTCTCACCTCCCAACACATAACAAAACCTGAGAAACCCACACACATTTCTGTGTATGAAGGCAGATAAGAAAACACAAACAGATACGTGTGTTTTAATAGAAAAGGATGATGACATGGTGAAGAAATGTAATTACACAGTACCTTCAAAGACTGCTTTTGGGCAAGACAGAGAGTAACTGTTTTGATACAAAAATAATAAATTAATTAATGTCTTTGAATATGGTTACTCCTGGTTAAACTATGTACCATTATGTTAGGAATGAAGGTTTGATGACAACACAGATTCAAAGGGTGAAAGTGAATGGAGAAGTGGGTAGCTTCATTTCTACAACATAAAGACAAAAACCTATTCTCATATTATAAGAAGAAACACTAATTTTTTCCCTATGGAATCCACTGTTATAATTTTTATGATAAATCCATTGAGTTTGAGTTCTGCGACTGACATTTATATATAACTAATTATCCTGCTATAGCTAGATAATATAGTGATACTACATTAATAGACTTGAATACTAATGAAAGATTTGGTTAAGTATGAAAGCTGTTTGTTTGGGAAAAAAACACTTGAAATATAAGGTAGCTTCACCCACATTAGATTTTCATCACAGGTTTTATGGCTTATCATGAAACATAAGTGCTTTCATGAGTTACAAAAATTGCTTCAATATTTGACACTCTGTGCTTCAAGGAATCCTGATTGGCAGCTGATTAGACTTTTGCTCCAGTTATTACCTTCTTTAGTGAAATTAGTAGCCTGGAAAATTGCATTGTAATTCATCAAGGGGAAATTAACATTGTAAGACATCTTAAAGCTATGATCACATATTTACTTAGTATACAATATACATTTTTTCTAAAGCAATTAATAATAAAAAGTGTGCCAAAGAATGTGTATTATTGATTCCTCTGGAATTATGACAATACATTTATACACATTTGGTCTCTATAAACGGAGAAGTTTTATCTGCCATGAATTCCCAGTGTGATGGCATTAAAAAATTTACAGAGAGAATGCTATCTCTGTTATCACTCTTTCCTATGTTCTACTTAAAGTCATCTCTAGCACTAGGTACTTTTATAAGGATCCTTCAATTGCAACCAATACTAACAATATTTCTCTCTGATACAAAGTTAATAATTCACTGTCAGAAAACCAACGTGTTACATTACGGGCAATGATCTAGAAATCTTACACTATGATGAAAGCATCATAGCTAAATAAAGCTGTAAATTGGGTGTCAAAGGTATGTATAAATACATTTTAGTAAAACAAAAAATGTTTTTAAAGATTACAAATTGAGGGGGGTTCAAGATGGCGGCATGGCAGGAGGACGCAGACTGCCCTTCCTCCTGCTCATGGGAGAAAAACCTAACTGATCTACAGAGGAACAGAGCAGACAGCCAACAGTATATATGAAAATAGGAGATCAAAATCTGTAGCAGACATTGGAAAACTAGACGTGGCAGCCAAGCGACCGGAGGCAGCCTGGCGACCCGAGGCGGCTCTGCAACCGACCGGAGGTGGCCCGGTGACTGGAGGCGGCTCTGCAACCCACCGGAGGTGGCCCTGGGTCCTGAGAGGGCTCTGAAACCGACCGGAGATGGCCCTGAGAACTGAGGCAGCTCTGCGATGGGGTCGGAAGCGGCCCTGGGGCCAGAGGCGACCCTGCAACTAGAGGAGGAGACTCTGTGGAAGACCTGGAGCTCACATCTGTGATCCTGGGGTGAGTGCTCGCAACTCGGGAAACTCACGGAGCCCACGCCCCTAGTCTCGGGTGGGCACTTGCACCCTGTAGAAGACCCGGAGCTCACAGCAATAGGCTCTGGGAGGGATGGATCTGTAAGAGACTCCAGCTGAAACCCATAAACTCGGGCAAGCGCGCCCTCTGCAGGAGGCCCAGAAATCACACCCAAGGCCCTGCATGGAGAGTGCGCCATTAGCCCTGGGGACAGTGTGCGGCTGGCACTGAGGACAGTAGCCGAAAGCTGACTGAGTGAGGAAAAGGGAGAAAAGTGGTACGAGTCGCCTTGAAGCCTGCTACAGCCAGCAAGTCCAGAAAATCCAGTTTGGCCTGTTTGAAAATAGCAAGAGATTTTGTTTGTTTGTTTGTTTGTTTGTTTCTTTTTGGGTGTTTTGTTTTGTGGGGTTTTTTTTTTTGATTGTTGTTTTTTGTCTGTTTTGTTGGGTTTTTTGTTTGTTTGTTTTGGTTTGTTTTTAGTTTTTGTGGGGTTCTTTTTGTTTTGTTTTGATTACATATTTTTTATTTTTTTATTACTTCTACCTTTTTTATCCCTCAATTCCTTTTGCTTCTCTTTACTACTTTCTGGCTTTATTCCTTCTTCCTTTCTTTCCAATTCTATCTCTCCTACCTTCCTCTTTTTTTCCTCTTCTTTTTTCACTTTATTCTGTTCTCTTTTTAAATACCCACAAGTGAGGCAAAAAAAATCCTAGAACTGTGAAAAAACCAGAGTTGGACCAAAAAAGGGGGTATTCCAACAGCTGAGATGGTGGAAGCTGTGAACACCAGGATACCTGAAGGAGACTACACCACTGAATCTCAAAGGTATTCCACCACAGAAGTTCACACCATAAATCCAGGTAGCCAGAATGGATCAATTTAAGAAGCTGAGGTTTACAAGAAGATTCTCACAAACAATGAGAAGACAAAGAAACAATCCCCAAATGAAAGAAAAGGAGAAAGCCCTAGAAAGAAGCCTAAATGAAACAGAGGCAACTCAACTATCAGATAAGGTGTTCAAAGAAATGGTTGTCAGGAAGCTCCAGAGCTCTCAGTGAGCTACCAGAAACTACAGGGAAGCTACGATGAACTCACTGCAAACTATATCAACATGAAAAAGGAAATAGAAACTATCAAAAAAGGCCAAGAGGAAATGAAGAATACAATTTCTAAGCTGAAGAACACAGTAGAAGGAATGAAAAGCAGAATCGATGAAGCAGAAGATCAGACCAGTGAGTTGGAGGACAAAGTAGAAAAAAGCAGCAAGAAAGAGCAAGAAAAGGAAAAGAGGCTCAGAAAGAATGAAGAGGGGTTAAGAGAAATGCAAGACAACATAAAACGTAATAATATCCGTATAATAGGAATATCAGAAGGAAAAGAAGAAGAGCAAGGGATACAAAACCTATTTGAAAAAGTAATGATGGAAAACTTCCCTAATTTGATGAGAGAAAAAGGCACACAAATCCAGGAAACACAGAGAGTCCCAATCAAGAGGAACCCAAACAGGCCCACCCACTTCAAGACACATCATCATTAAAATGGCAAAATTCCAAGACAAAGAGAGAATCTTAAAGGCAGCAAGGGAGAAAAAGGAAGTAACATACAAGGGAGCCCTGATAAGGTTAGCAGCTGACTTCTCAATGGAAACGCTTCAAGCCAGAAGACAATGGCAAGAAATAGTCCAAGTAATGAGAACCAAAGGCCTACAACCAAGACTACTTTATCCAGCAAGGCTTTCAATCAAGATAGAAGGACAAATAAGGAGCTTCCCAGACAAAAGAAGTCTAAAAGAATACACCTCTACCAAACCAGTACTGCAAGAGATACTAAAGGGACTGCTTTAAGGAAAGAAAGGAAAAGAGAGAGAGAGGAGCACAGGTACAAAAATGGCAATGAATCAGTAACTATCAATAGTAACCTTAAATGTAAATGGATTAAATGCTCCAATCAAAAGACATAGAATAGCTGAATGGATAAGAAAGCATGACCCACACATATGCTGCCTACAAGAGACCCACCTCAGGACAAAAGACCTACACAGACTCAAAGTGAAAGGCTGGAAACAAATTTTCCAAGCAAATGAACAGGAAAAAAAGGCTGGGGTAGCAATACTCATATCAGACAAAATAGACTTCAAAAGAAGAGCTATAAAGAGAGACCCAGAAGGTCACTTCATAGTACTCAAGGGAAGAATCCACTAAGAAGACATAAACATTGTAAATATATATGCACCCAACATAGGAGCACCTAAATACATCAAGAAAATCTTAGAGGACTTCAAGAAAGATATTGACAGCAACACAATTATAGTAGGGAATTTTAACACCCCACTGTCAAAAAATGGACAGATCTTCCAAACAAAATATCAACAAAGATATTGTGGCATTGAACAGTACTCTAGACGAATTGGACTTAGTTGACATATATAGAGCCCTTCATCCCAAAGAAACTAAATACACATTTTTTTCAAATGCACATGGAACATTTTCAAAGATAGACCACATGATAGGACACAAAACAAGCCTCAACAAATTCAAGAAAATTGAAATCATACCAAGCATTTTCTCCGACCACAAGGGACTGAAACTAGAAACTGACTTGATGGGGAGAATCCCCAAACCATCAAAATCATGGAGATTGAATAGCATGCTATTAAACAATAAATGGGTAAAGAATGAAATTAGAGAGGAAATCAAAAAGTTTCTGGAAACAAATGAAAATGAACTCACAACAACCCAAAACTTATGGGACACAATGAAGGCAGTCCTCAGAGGGAAGTTCATAGCAATACAGGCCTACCTAAAGAAGACAGAAACATTTCTAACAAATGACTTAACCACACGCCTACAAAAACTCGAGGAACAATAACAAAGACAGCCCAGGGCAAGTAGAAGGAAGGAAATAACCAAGATCAGAGCAGAATTAAACGACATAGAGACTAAAAGCACAATCCTAAGGATCAATGAATCCAGGAGCTGGTTCTTTGAAAAGATAAACAAAATCGACAAGCCTTTAAGCAGGCTCATCAAGAAAAAAAGAGAGAGGACTCAAATAAACACAATCAGAAATGAAAGAGGAGAGATTACGACTGACACCACAGAAATACAAAGGATTGTAAGAAATTACTATGAAGAACTGTATGCCAAGAAATTTGAAAACCTAGGTGAAATGGACAAGTTTCTAGAAAAATATAATCTCCCAAAACTCAAAGAAAAAGAAACAGAAAGCCTGAACAGACCAATAACAGCTGATGAAATTGAAGCAGTAATCAAAAAACTCCTGGCACACAAAAGCCCTGGACCATATGGTTTCACAGGAGAATTCTACAAAACATTTAAGGAAGAGCTAACCCCTATCCTTCACAGACTATTCCAAAAAATTCAAAATGATGGAAGACCCCAAACTCTTTTTATGAAGCCAGCATCATCCTAATCCCAAAACCAGATAAAGACACAACAAAGAAAGAAAACTTCAGGCCAATATCATTGCTGAACATAGACGCTAAAATCCTCAACAAAATATTGGTGAACTGCATCCAACAATACATTAAAAAGATCATACACCATGACCAAGTGGGATTCATCCCAGGGATGCAAGGATGGTTCAACATTCGCAAATCAGTAAATGTAATACATCACATAAACAAAAGCAAAGATAAAAATCACATGATCATATCAATAGATGCAGAAAAAGCTTTTGATAAAGCACAACACCCATTTATGATAAAAACACTCAGCAAAGTGGGAATAGAGGGAGCATTCCTCAACATAATAAAGGCCATATATGAGAGACCTACAGCCAACATCATACTCAATGGGCAAAAACTGAAGTCTTTCCCACTAAGATCAGGAACAAGACAAGGCTGTCCACTTTCACCACTTCTATTCAATATAGTATTGGAAGTCTTAGCCACAGCAATTAGACAAGAAAAGGAAAAAAAAGGCATCCAAATTGGAAAGGAGGAAACAAAACTATCATTGTTTGCAGATGACATGATAGTATACATAGAAAATCCTATAGACTCGGCCAAAAAGCTGCTCGACATAATAAATGAATTTGGCCAAACAGCCGGATACAAAGTCAATATCCAAAAATCAAAGGCATTTTTGTATACCAACAGTGAAACAGCAGAAGCAGAAATCAAGAAAAAAATCCCATTCGATATAGCAAAAAGAAAAATAAAATACCTAGGAATAAACCTAACCAAGGACGTAAAAGACCTGTATGCAGAAAACTACACAACACTGAAGAAAGAAATCAAGGAAGACACAAACAAATGGAAGCATATACCATGTTCATGGATCGGAAGAATCAATATCATCAAAATGTCCATACTACCCAAAGTAATTTACAGATTCAATGTAATACCTATTAAAGTTCCAATGGCATATTTCACAGACATAGAACAAACACTTCAAAAATTTATATGGAATCATAAACGACCCCGGATAGCGGCAGCAATTTTGAGAAAGAAGAGCAAAGTAGGAGGGATCACAATACCTGATACCAAACTGTATTACAAAGCCACTGTAATCAAAACAGCCTGGTACTGGCACAAGAACAGACACATGGACCAGTGGAATAGAACAGAGAGCCCAGAAATAAACCCAAGTCTCTATCTACAGTCAATTAATATTTGACAAAGGGGGCAGCAACATAAAATGGAGCAAAAAAGCCTCTTCAACAAGTGGTGCTGGGAGAATTGGACAGCTACATGCAAAAAAATGAAACTCGAGCACCAACTTACACCATACACAAAAATAAATTCAAGGTGGATAAAAGATTTAAATATAAGCCATGACACTATTAAAATCCTAGAGGATAACATAGGCAGGAAAATATCAGATATTTCACGCAGCAATATTTTTACTGATATGTCCCCTAGAGCAAGGGACATAAAGGAAAGAATAAACAAATGGGATCTCATCAAAATAAAAAGCTTCTGCACAGCTAAAGAAAACAGTATTAAAATAAAAAGAGAACCAACTGTATGGGAAAACATATTTGACAATGATACCTCAGACAAGGGATTAATCTCCAAGATATATAAAGAACTTACAAGACTCTACTCTAAGAAGACAAGCAACCCAATTAAAAAATGGGCAAAGGATTTGAACAGACACTTCTCCAAGGAGGACATACAGAGGATCGAGACACATGAAAAGATGCTCGATATCTCTAGCTATCAGAGAGATGCAAATTAAAACCACAATGAGGTACCACTTGACACCAGTCAGAATGGCCTTCATAAACAAAGCAACAAACAAGTGTTGGAGAGGATGTGGAGAAAAGGGGACCCTAGTGCACTGTTGGTGGGATTGCAGATTGGTACAACCACTATGGAAAACAGTATGGAATTTTCTCAGAAAACTAAAAATGGACATACCTTTTGACCCAGCAATTCCACTGCTTGGATTATATCCTAAGAACCCTGAAACACCAATCCAAAAGAACCTATGCACCCCTATGTTCATAGCAGCACAATTTACAATAGCCAAGTGCTGGAAGCAACCTAGGTGCCCATCAGTTAATGAATGGATCAAAAAACTGTGGTACATTTACACAATGGAATTCTATGCAGCAGAAAGAAAGAAGGAGCTCCTACCCTTTGCGACAGCATGGATGGAATTGGAGAGTATCATGCTAAGCGAAATAAGCCAGGCAGTGAAAGACAAATACCATATGATCTCACCTTTAACAGGAACCTAATCAATAAAACAAACAAACCAGCATAATATAAAGAAAGACACGGAAATTGAGAACAGTCTGACAGTGTCCAGAGGGGGAGGGGAGGGAATTTCAGGGGAAAGGGGGAACGGTTTAGAGCAACAAGTATAAAGGACTCATGGACAAAAACTATGGGGGGTGGAAATGGGAGGAAGGTGGGGAGAGCTGGGGTGGTGGGCTGGGGGCAGGGTAAAAGACAGAAAACTGTACAATATCAACAATTAGAAATACTAATTAAAAAAATAAAAATAAAAAAGATTACAAATTGAGCACCCCTCAATTAA
Organism: Glossophaga mutica; assembly: GCA_039655065.1. NCBI lineage: Eukaryota > Metazoa > Chordata > Mammalia > Chiroptera > Phyllostomidae > Glossophaga > Glossophaga mutica. Next base: position 73,472,268 of record CM077312.1, read on the forward strand.
ATTAAATTAGAAGAAAGTCAGTCTTCAAATGACTTTAGCTATATTCTAAATCCTCAACATTTTATTCTCTTAAATTAGATATACAGGAGAAAAAGTTTATAGTGTATGAAAAATTGGAGATGTTAAAATGAAGTATCAGCAAATAACAAGACTAACTCCAAGATAATACTCATTCAGAAACAGTGACAAATTCAACAGACTCATATTAAATTTATATCTTATTTATGTTTCATAAGGTACCTAATACATTTAATATTCATTAAATTTTAAAAAAGAAGCATCCAGATATTTTACTTTATTTTTCAAAGAGCAGTACACTTCTATTTAATCTTAGAGCTAAGGAAATTTTAAAATTGACAAAATATCATTAGAAGGTAAAACAGTTTCAAAATGTTGGCTTTTATTTTTATTTTTTAATTATATTTTTATTCATTATGCTATTGCAGTTGTCCCATTTCTCCCCCTCATTCCCCTCCACCCTGCACACCCCCTCCCACCCACATTTCCCCCCTTTCATTCATGTCCATCTGTCATAAATTCTTTAGCTTCTACATTTCCCACACTATTCTTGCCCTCCCCGTCTATTTTCTACCCACCGTCTACGCTACTTGTTCTCTGTACCTTTTCCCCCTCTCTCCTCCTCCCACTCCCCTGTTGCTAACCTTCCATATGATCTCCATTTCTGTGTTTCCGCTCCTGTTCTTTGCTTAGTTGTTTGCTTAGTTTGCTTTTGTTTTAGGTGTGGTTGTTAATAGCTGTGAGTTTGCTGTCTTTTTACTGTCATATTTTTTATCTTCTTTTTCTTAGGTAAGTCCCTTTAACATTTCATATAATAAGGGCTTGGTGATGATGAACTCCTTGAACTTGACCTTATCTGAGAAGTGTTTTATCTTCCCTTCTATTCTAAATGACAACTTTGCTGAATAGAGCAATCTTGGATGTAGGTCCTTACCTTTCAAGACTTCAAATACTTCCTTCCAGCCCCTTCTTGCCTGGAAGGTCTCTTTTGAGAAATCAGTTGATGGTCTGATGGGAACTCCTTTGTAGGTGACTGTCCCCTTATCCCTCGCTGCTTCTAGAATTCTCTCCTTCATTTGAATCTTGGCTAATGGAATTATGATGTGCCTTGGTGTGTTCCTCCTTGGCTCCAACTTCTTTGGGACTCTGAGCTTCCTGGACTTCCTGGAAGTCTATTTCCTTTGCCAGATTGGGAATGTTCTCCTTTATTATTTGTTCAAATAAGTTTTCCACTGTTGCTCTTCCTCTTCCCCTTCTGGTACCCCTACAATTCAGATATGGGGACTTATAAAGATGTCCTGGAGGTTCCTAAGCCTCTCTTCATTTTTTTGAATTTTTGTTTCTTCATTCTTTTCTGATTGGATGTTTGTTTCTTCCTTCTGGTCCACTCCATTGATCTGAGTCCCAGTTTTCCTCCCATCACTGTTGGTTCCCTATGCGTTTTCCTTCATTTCACTTATTGTAGCCTTCATTTGTTCATCTAATTTGTGACCAAAATCAACCAATTCTGTGAGCATCCTGATCACCAGGGCTTTGAACTGTGCATCTGATAGGTTGGCTATCTCTTGGTTGCTTAGATGAATTAGCTCTGGAGCTTTGATCTATTCTCCCATTTGAGCCATTTTTGGTTTTGGTGTTTTTGTGTGTTTTTTTTGTTTGTTTGTTTGTTTGTTTTTGGTTTGGTCGTGGCTGTTACATAGTGAGGGGCAGAGCCTTAGGTGTTCACCAGGGTGGGGCAGCCCGGTTGCTGGGTCGTGATGCTGTATGTGAGGGTGGGGTCCAAGAGGGAACAATGGCTCTTGCTCTGCTCTCTCTCAGATTCCAGTCCCTTCTGCCGCTTTCCCCAAGCAAATTGTGCCCTTCTAGTGCTAATTTCTATGGGGGGGGGGCGCTTATGTACATTCTAGGACCTTGTGGGTGTCTCCAACAAACTCTCCTGTGAGGCTTGGACTCTCTTCCAGCATCTCAACCCCCACAAGTGTTTTCAATCGGTGCTTTTAGGCTTTATTTCCCAGCGCTGGGGCCCTGCATTGTGTAGTCTGTTTCACTGCCTGTTTTCGCCTGGTTTATCTGCGCACAAATGTGTGACTGTGGTCAACTGCCTTGTGCACCTCGGTCGGTCTGCTCAGTGCCTCCCCGTGCTAGGTAACAGCTGCCTGTGTGCCTGGGATGTGCCAACCCCCACCTGCGCATCTGGGACCCCTACCCACTGCTTTTCCCGGCGCAACCCCACTCCGCCAGCCGCCAACTCCATCCCTCTTACAGGTCTGGGTGAATTGTCGGATTTCGTACAATTCAGTTTTCTATCTGTTCTGGTTGGGGTTTTTTTGGTTCTATATTTTTGTTGTCCTTAATTTTGGTTGTGTGAGGAGGCACAGTGTGTCCACCTATGCCTCCATTTTGGCCGGAAGTCTGGTTTTATTTTTAAATGAAACTATTTATTACTGACAAGGACTATTTGAAAATAATAACTATCCCTGTGAAAATAATATGTTTGGGGTTCATACATGAGTATAAAATCACGATCAGAACACAGCATTCCTAAAGTCATCAGGCTTGCCTTTCTATTCTATGCCTCCTCTTGGGCTTTGCTCCTACTTGTTCCTATCCTGTTTTTGTTTTTTCGTTTGTTTAGTTTTGTGTTATTTGCCTTCGGTCACCCACTTCATATTCATACACACACAAATGGCATTCCGTTTACTATCGTATTTAACATGTGAGCACAAAAGTGATACAATTCTGCCTCTCAAGCCAAAAATCAGGCAAGGGGATAAAAATAGCATCGTGTTGAGTATACAGACTACACACAGACTCAGCGCTCTGTCACATAAATATCCATTTTAAACATGGTACTGCTACAGTTCATTCCCTGCATATTTGCTATGTAAACTTAAATAAAACAGCTCTAACTCTTAAAGACGTTTACCTACAGAATTTTGTAAAATTGAAATAATGCGAACATACTAATAAATCTACACTGGAGTGAGATAGTGGGACAAAATTTATTTTATAATAATTTGTAAATGTAAAATGTCATTGGAGTGCTAAATTATAAAAATAATTTTTGAAAACTCCATGAGGATGGATCCAAATGTTTATTTTAATAAGTTACCAAGAACAGATCACCAAACCATTATAAAATAGAAAAAGAACTCTAAAATGGGTTTCTGAAGATCAGCATTCACATGTACTGATCACAGCTTTCTCACTAAAAAACTGCAGTATTTAGATTCTTCCATTACTGCTAACAGTTATTGAGCACCTGTATCAGACTCTCGGTCCTGAAAAGAAAGCACTTGCCTCGTGATGAAACATCATTTCTAGGCACAAAAAATACAAAACTAGAATCCAAATTCACTTGTTTCTTAAACTCACAAAGAGTACAATTTTAATAGCTGGCAAAAATATATAATTATTTAAAATGACCAGGATTATATTTTATTAAAGTTATAAATTATTTAGCAATTAGGTGCTAACTATCTACTAAGTACCTCATATATATTATTGCTTTTTATTCTCACAATAATTCCATCAGATAGGCATTATTATTCCCATGTCATGGATGAGGAACTGAGACTTGTGTTGTTTTTTTTTTTTAATTCTACCCCTCCACACGTCTAGATACCATCTGTTGGTTCATTTAGTCACTCATACATTCATTCAACAAATACTTGAAGAACGCTAGGTGCCAGGCACTGTGGCATAATTTGAGGCCACAGCTGTGAACAAAGGACACACAGCTACCACAGGAGACATTTCATCGTCGGGCCCCACATGGGCCAAAGGGCACGAGAGCGGCCTGAACCGCACTGCTGTCTAACATGGGAAAGAGCAGTGCAACTTTTACCTCAATATCACGATTAAATCAATGTTCCTGCTCTTTCCATCTCCTATTAGGAAGAGCAATTAGGAAATGGTATGTTATAAACTAATGTGAAATATTTTAACATCTCACTTTTTTACCAAAATTAAATTTGTAAATGCTACCAAAGTTCTTCAAGACCATCTTAATTCAAATGGCCTAACTGAATCATAAATTTTTAAATGTTTCTACAAAATGCCAGTGCCACTCACACTAGTAAAAAAAATATCGGGTATGTGTCGTCACATTATGAGTTTGTGTGAAAGCTTCAAGTTCAATGTGCGCCCGTGTGACCGACCCCCTTGTACCAGTCAACCAGTCAGTCAGCATCCACGTTCTCAGCACTGACTTCACAGTGCCTGTGAAAAACTGTAGTTAAATTGACTCATTTATTTTTTGCTTTAACATAGTGAGGGCTGCAGATTTTTATATAGAACAGGTGGAGGAGGATATGACCATGGGCAGCAATGGTGCTTTGAAAGCAGAGCTAGGGGGATTGTGTTAGTTGCAGTTTTATTTAAAAAAAAAAAAAAAAAAAAAAAAAAAAAAAGCAAGGTTTATTTGGGTTTTGTGTCATGCAACAGTAAAAATATTTATGTTTTCTAAAGATAACTTGATTCACATTTAACCTAGGCCCTCATTATTTCTTCCTAACATTATATTTACTTTGGGCACACGTGGCAGGCTGAAGGAGATGATGGAGGTGCGGCAGCCCCTAGCTCTGGGCATGCTTTTGCTCTGCCACCAGCCATTTCTCCTAGATTCTAAGCAGCTCAAGGGTGGAAAATCTCTGTATACTCATGGACTTACAGTTGATGAAGTTGAATGGGACACAAATCCTTATTTTTAAAAGCCTGACTGAAACTTACCATTTCCTTCACTTGTGAATGTAGGGAATAAGTTAAAGTGGTTCCAGGAAGACCTAAGACTTGATCAACAGTAAAATAATCACAGATAAATTTCATTCCAGTTGATACAGACATCCCAGAATATGATATACACCCATCTCTATTCAGTAATTACATAGTAATTTTTAGGCCTGTTGTCAACTCTTATTTTTAATGTGTTAATATAAAGGCACACAAATTACTACTTCACAAATTTATTTTAAAACTGTAATATATATATATATATTTCTATATAATTAGCTTCCTTTCTGCATAATTTCTTCTACTAAGTAGAAACATATTTCTATATAATTAGCATCTTTGTATTTTATCTTATGCATTTAAAATATTCTGAAGAGGGGTCCGCAAGTACCAAAGAAGTCAACAACATACACACAGAAAAAAATATTAAGAAATTCCTGCTAGAGCCTGGAGGTAGAATGAAAGAAATGGGATGGGGAGCTGAGAACTACTTACAATCCCACTGATGGTCCAATTACTTGGGAGAATGACAAAAACTTCACTACCATGAGATTGTGGAGAAAGGTGACCCCGTTGGACTGACTTGTGCAACATTCCGTGAGTCCTGATATATTATTGCCAGTACTGAAGCAATCCTCAAACTTAAGAACTCAAGTCAAGAAGGAATTTGAGTGAAAGCTCAGTAACTCCTATTTTTGATGGTGTACAGCTGTGGTTGACTAAAGGGCTGTGAATTGCGAGAATTAGACAAAACTTTTTCAGACTTTAGACTTTTCATTGAATGATAGCTATTCTGTAATCAGCTTCCAAAGGAGTAAAATGGGGGAGAAATCCCCACTTGGCTGTGTAAGTGCATTTGATTGCAGCTGAATGAAAACACAGTCCTGTCTGGCCACAGGTCATTGGAAGACTACTGACTAGAGGAATTCCCCTAATCACAGGAATAAACTCTCTAGAACCTTCTGAGATAGTTGGACAAATAATAATAAACAATGTAGAACAGACAAGAATAGACTGATTTACATAAAATTGGGCATGGAATGAGTGAGTTGAGTTCAAGGAGAAGATAATTGGATTTTAATTATGTACTTTTAATTCATCTCTTTTAAGAGATGAATTCTATTAAAAATAATTGTAAGTTTACTCACAATAGAAAAAAAAGGGGGATGGGGTTACCTTAAGGCTCTGCTAAAATGCAAACGGCTTACACTTATTAATTCTTCAACAATAGTCAGGAAACCCAGGGAACTTATTTGAAAGCAAGTGAGCAAATGTGTTGCTGCCAAGGTTAAAACTATACATACCACTGGTGGATGAAATGACCAGTGACCCTTTACCAAAATATGAGGCTGGATATAAATTTAGAATGTGTGTTGTTCTTTATCTATCACACATATAATGCCTGCTATGTGCTGCTGACGTAAGTACTTTACATATACATTTGCTCACTTAATTCATACAACATCCCTATGATGTGACTACTGTTTTTATTAACCCCATTATATAGATGAGGACACAGGGAACATGCAGGGGTGAGAAACTCTTTAAAGTCACACAGATCTTGACAGAATGAGGTTTGTGGCCTGGCAGACTTCTAAGACCATACTTTCAACAATTGTATTGGGCTCCCTCTGTATAAATTATTCTGTAGAAATACAACCCAGAGTGGCCTAAATTGGAGTGCCCAATAAGAACTATTGAAAGTTATAGCTTGAAGTAGGAAACAAAGAGACAGAAAAAGGTTTTAGGGGTGTTTAAAAGACTTTTACTTAATTCTGTCAGTTCTAACTGAGACCAATTTTTAAATATCTAATTTATTTTCTAGTTTCTTTTCTTCCTATCATCCTGACAATTGTGGGAACTGAGGAACAAATAGAGAAGATAGAAAGAAGGTTTACATGATAAGTACAAAATTCTTCTTCCTTTCCTACTAATTTCCTTTTAATTTATGCTATATTTGTATGTATGAAAGGCAATGGAGTTTTTTTTAAAACATGGTATCTTAAAAATAATCACTGAAGTGATATTTAGAAATTTGACTCGATAGAATTCAATCTGAAATATAACAGTCATAGGATTGTTTTATTTAATATTTTATTTATTTACTTTTAGAGAGGGGAAGGGAGGGAGAAAGAGAGGGAGAGAAACATCAATGTGTGGTTGCCTCTCACACATCCCCTAGTGGGGACCTGGCCCACAACCCAGGCATGTGCCCTAAACTGGGAATCCAACTGGCAACCCTCTGGTTCGCAGGCCAGCATACAATCCACTGAGCCACACCAGCCAGGGCTGAAATATAACAATAATAATTAAACTAGCAGAAAAAAAGTCCCATCATAGAATTCTATTGGTGGAAACCATCAGTATGGAGGTACCACTGACAGAGAGGATAGCCTCCATATCAAACTAAACACAAAAAGGAACTAAACTGACTTTTCTTCCCAGATTTAGATTATAAGGGAAAAAACTAAACTTTAAGGAAAAAATAATAATTCAGACTTCAAAACCAAAATTTAAAAATCACAACTGAAAAGTTTTCCCTGACTCCTAAAATCCTGACAGGAGCTTGACAAGAAACATTATTTGGAAGTCAACCATCTAAAATGCTGCTTATTCATGATGCTTCCATGGTAGAAAATACTGAGAGGGGGAATGAGATGGCACTCTCTCCTTGTCCAGCTGTCAAAGAAGACATCAAGCTTCTCTTCCACCAAAGAGATAAAACTTGTAAAAAATCATGCTGTTGGAAAACTGCATATCACTTCAGTGGGTTCGAGGAACAGCTAAAAATTGCTGAAATGTGACAGCAGCCACCTGGACACCTATCCAAAAATGACAAAGATTATTGCTGTACTACAATGTGAACAATAGGGAATTGGCCAATCATAATGAAAAAAAAGAGACTGCACATGTCAAACTACGTAGGAGTCACAATTAGGCCTTCAGGCTATTGGGAAGCATAAACATACTGCGCAAGATTGACAGCTTACATGCCTCAGATATAATTAATTTTTTCCTTTAGTGTTTGCTTTAACATTTTAGTAAGTCTTCTTTTCAACATAACTGCCAATTAGGCAGTTTAACAACAATAAATCAATAACTCTGGTAGGATTATCAATTTGTTCAAAATTTATCCATCTCAATTGTCAACTAGAACACTAACTAGTATCTGAAGAGCACTTTTATTTTTTTAATTTATTTTTTTAATATATTTTATTGATTATGCTATTACAGTTGTCCCATTTCTCCCCCATCATTCCCCTCCACCCTACACACCCTCTCCCACCCACATTCCCCCCTTTAGTTCATGTCCATGGGTCATAAGTTTTCTAGCTTCTACATTTCCCATACTATTCTTGCTCTCCCCCTGTCTATTTTTTTCCCATTATCTATGCTACTCATTCTCTGTACCTTTTCCCCCTCTCTCCTCCTCCCACACCCCTGTTGCTAACCCTCCATATGATCTCCATTTCTGTGGTTCTGTTCCTGTTCTAGCTGTTTGCTTAGTTTGCTTTTGTTTTAGGTGTGGTTCTTGATAGCTATGAGTTTGTTGTTTTTTCACTGTCATAGTTTTATCTTCTTTTTCTTAGATAAGTCCCTTTAACATTTCATATAATAAGGGCTTGGTGATGATGAACTCCTTGAACTTGACCTTATCTGAGAAGCACTTTATCTGCCCTTCCATTCTAAATGACAGCTTTGCTGGATAGAGCAATTTTGGATGTAGGTCCCTGCTTTTCAAGATTTCAAATATTTCTTTCCAGCCCCTTCTTGCCTGAAAGGTCTCTTTTGAGAAATCAGCTGACAGTCTGATGGGAACTCCCTTGTAGGTGACTGTCCCCTTATCCCTTGCTGCTTCTAGAATTCTCTGCTTCATTTTAATCTTGGCTAATGTAATTACCATGTGCCTTGGTGTGTTCCTCCTTGGGTCCAACTTCTTTGGGACTCTCTGAGCTTCCTGGACGTCCTGGTAGTCTATTTCCTTTGCCAGATTGGGGAAGTTCTCCTTTATTATTTGTTCAAATAAGTTTTCCACTTGTTGCTGTTCTTCTTCCCCTTCTGGGACCCCTATAATTCGGATGTTGGGACGTTTAAAGATGTCCCGGAGGTTCCTAAGCATCTCCTCATTTTTTTGAATTCTTGTTTCTTCCTCGTCTTCTGTTTGGTTGTTAGTTTCTTCCTTCTGGTCCACTCCATTGATTTGAGTCCCAGTTTTCCTTCCATCTCTATCAGTTCCCCATGCATCTTCCTTCATTTCACGGATTGTAGTCTGCATTTTTTCATCTAGTTTGTGAGCAAAATCAACCAATTCTGTGAGCATTTTGATGACCAGTGCTTTGAACTGTGCATCTGACAGGTTGGCTATCTCTTCACTGCTTAGAGGAATTGGCTCTGGGGCTTTTATTTGTTTTCCGGTTTGAGCCATTTTTGGTGTTTTTTGTTGTTGTTGTTGTTGTTGTTTTGGTTTTAGTCTGGTCGCCGCTATTACGTAGTGAGGGGGGTGGAGCCGTAGGTGTTCCTCAGGGCGGGGCAGCCCAGTCGCTGGGTTGTGACGCTATAGGTGGGGGCAGGGTCTGAGAAGGAGCAATGGCGCCTGCTCCGCTCTCTCCTGGACTCCGGCCCTTTCCGCTGCTTCCCCTTCACCTGGATTATCTGCACATGCGCGCGTGCTGTTACGTAGTGAAGAGTGGAGCCTCTGGCGCTCCCCAGTGCGGGGCAGCCCAGTCGCTGGGTTGTGACACTGTATATGGGGGTGGGGCCTGAGAGGGAGCAATGCCGCCTGCTCCGCTCTCTCCTGGATTCAGTCCCCTCCGCCACTTCCCCTCCGCCTGGACCGTCTGCGCGCTCGAATGTGAGACCACCTGGTCAGTCAGCCAGCCGCCCTGTGCGGCCTCACTGGGTCTGCACAGTTGCCCCCCAGTGCCCGGGGTCCTCCAGCTGCTGCCTGTGCACCTGGGAACTGCCAGCCGCTGCTGCTTGCGTTCCTGGGTCCACACCTCCACTTTCTCCTGCCGCGACTCCGCCCCTCTTACCGGTCTGGATGAATGGTTGTTGGACTTCCGTACAGTTCAGTTTTCTATAAGTTCTGGTTGTTTTCTTGTTTCTAAATATTTGTTGTCCTTAATTTTGGCTGTGAGAGGAGGCACAGTGTGTCTGCCTACGCCTCCATCTTGGCCGGAAGTCCTGAAGAGCACTTTTAAAAAGTGACTATAATATCTCCTAAAGCTAGAGAAATGAAGATATACCAGTAGAGCTGACTGTTAAAACTACCCAAGTCAAAGTAATCTAATCCTTTAAACCAGTATAGAAAGACAACTGTAATAGTGTTCAATGAAAATCTTCAGAACATCCTTCTCTTCCCACACTACTCTCTCATGTCATCTCCTCCTGCTGATTCTCTCCAGTTTTTCATTTTCCAATAGGTGTATTACATTAACAAATCTCATCTTGTTTGTAGAGTATGAAAGGCCATCTTACCTCAGTGAATCTATTATTTCTTATCTACTACTGTTATTCCACATTTGGGCTACTGGGCTTCTTTTCTCATCTGTAATTCCAGTCTTCATATGTGTTTTGATATTCCACTCTTCAGAGACTTGACTTAAGCAGACTCCATCAGTGTCAGTGTTTTCTTCATGTAGGTTTCCTTACCCTTACTTGTAACTGATCTGCTTTTGATCTCCTTCCCCAAATAGGGAGGGGTCCATATTTTATTAGTTTTTAAATCTCTGACACAGGGCACATTTCCTTACACTTAGCAGGTGCTGAAGAAAACGCTTGTAGGTATAAAGCACAACACCCTGAAAATGGTCTAGAACATTTTGCAGCTATCCTCATTTTTTCTTTTGAAAATATATAACATAAAGAAACATTTGAGCACAGGTGCAGACTGCATGAATAGTAAAAAGCCTGGGCATCTAGTCAGCCTAGTGATGGATCAAAACACACTCTCTATGCATCATTTACTCCCTTCTACAGGGCTCCCATTCGGCTTTCCAGGATCACTGGGCCTTGGCTTATCTCAACATCACAGGTGTTTCCCCTAGAGCCCCAGAAGGGATACAGTGGTGTAAGTTTAAAAGCTGCCTTGGCCCCAGAGAGAGGAAGGAGAAAGAGGGAGAAAGGGAGGAAGAGGGGTGGAGAGAGAGAGAGAGAGACTGAGGTAGAGATCACAACTGAATCTTTTAATCCTTTGTTATTTCCAGATTAAATGACTTGCACTGGAGAAAAGTACTCTTTTATATCCACAATCTTTTTACTTCATCTTTACTGCTCCCTCACTACCAAACTACCTATTAGAGGTCTGCTTAGCTTTAGCCAATATGACTCCAAAAATATTCTGATTTTATTTATTTGGGAGGGAGTGGTTTGAAGAGGTCAAGTTTAAGAAACTTCAAACTGCCCTTTGGGGTGAAAAGTAGGGAATACTATGGGTGAAGTGGGGAGAACTGTATAGTTTCAGGAAATAGTAATTATATCCTCTGAAAACATTTATGGGAATGAAAAAATATATATATTTAGAGATTCATTTCATCTCAATCTTGCAGATGAAATGACAGGGGAAAAAATCACCTATTTCCTATATCAACATTACTCCTAAATATTTCTGGCTTAAGAAAAACTTTGAAACCAATTTCATCATTAAAAAATTGGAGTTAAGCTCTTTTTCTACTCATTATCACATTAAAATGACATTTTATTTATTTTAAATGACATTTTAATAGAATTCTTATTCTTATAGATGACAAGCCCTGTGTATTGCAATAACAGAATTACATTGAGTATATATGAAAATAAACCTTGAAAACAAATTGTGCAGTACTTAAAAATAGATGCAGTAAAGTAAGACATAAATAAATCAAATTCCTTTTTTTCTAATAATATTGAACTTATTTAGTTTATAAACATGTTCTTAAAATTTTGTATTCTGTCAAATCTGTCTCATATCATCAGGAAAAACTCAGCATTTATTACCATTTTTCATCACATCCTTGCATTTTTCTTATTCCAATATTATGTAAGAATTAATTTTATACTCTTGACTTTCTTTCATCACCTTGATTTTTCAAAGGATGCTTGCACCCAATGGTTAACATTTAGCATATGTCTGACAGCTGTCATGCAAGGCTACAACCTAAATTAAGCTTCAACATAATAAGGAAGCTACATGCTTGAATAAATTATTGATCAAAATAAAGGATTGATCAAAAGATTGAAATAAAGTCTGGCGGTTTTAATAAGTCCCACAATCATAAAATAACTGTTATAATTATTAATAAAAATAATTGTCAGCACAATTAATAATATTATATAAACAATATTTTAGTATTATAAAGGAGGCCCTCTCATTTCTGGGCACTATTCTGATAGGGTATTATTTCTGAGCATAGAGAATTGAGCATCAATGAGCTTTATCTGCTGTGAATATGATTAATACTGCCTCTGCTTCTTGAAAAGTTGTGAAAAGGAGCATTTTAGTAACTTTTCCAGGTACAACTCTGGCTCTCATGGACCTTTACTAGTGGATTTAGTGAAGTGACCCCTGACCTAGATTATGGCAAGTCGAATAAAAGCACTCTGTAACTTGTTCCAAGTTACAAGTGATAGCTTGTGAAACAACAGCAAGCACAAAATGGTAACATCACTATGTGCCAACTTGCCTGCACCGGTGCCTGACCCTGAAGAACACAGAAATAACTCCAGTGATTGCACAGCTGAGATATTTGCATTTTTAACACTCTTTTTAGGATTTCCTGTAGTTTTCTTCAGACAAGTATAAAGAAGATGCATGTTCACCTCCTTGTCCTCATTGCACTTTGCACTCGATAAGTATTCATCAGGGGATTGTTGACTAAAATGTTAACTCCAGAATTCTGCCTGGAGAGAAAACTAAAGCAAAAATTTCTTTGCAAACCACAGGAGGTAAAGAAGATTGAGTTTGAGGGGTTACATGGGTCTAAACATTTTATTCTCTTCCTTATAAAAATTAGGCCTCAAGGCCAGAGCTTCCTGTCCAGGGCTGTTAGTCTCAGGCAAACACATGATTTCAGACTGAAGAGAGAATAGTTTTAGGGATTTAACCTCAACAGCAATGCTATACTTATTTTGAGTACCTTAGGGGAGGGAGGGAAGGGCTTCAAATATTAAAATCCAGAGGCTTCTCTTACTGACTCTGTTATCACCCATGCCCCACAACATTGTAGCCTTACAGCCATGTTATATAAAACCCTCTCAGGGAGTCCTTGGTTTACCCAATTCTCTGAACAATTCTGCTGATGGAACCATATGTGAAAATAAATTTGAACCCCCATTTGGGAGGGGGCATAACAAAAGGAGAGACAAAATTGTGGCCAAATGTCCAGCATGCAAAATATTCACAAGGCATGCTCTAAACCAAGAGAATATAAGAAGACATGGTATTTGCTACAATTGAAAAGCTTAAAATTCGATGTTTCCTCTCAGCGTCTCTCTCTCTTACATTCATTCCCTCTCTCTTTCTCTCTATCTATTTAACATAGATAGCTGAGATTAAAATGTAATAAGTTTACTTTTCAAGAAAAAAATCAATAATTGAAATGTGTTGACTTAAATTTAAAAAAAAGTCACAAGGTTTATCGACAGTATGTGATCAGAGCAACATATGGAAAAAAAAGAATATATAAGTCAATGTAAAAATGTCAAATTATATTCCAAGTTTTGACATTTAAAATATTCATTTGAGAAATATTTATTAAATACCTACTCTGTGGAAAACACCATAAAGAAATATAACAATAAAGAAGACACAATCCCTGTCCATTAAGGGTCCATCTTCCAAAAGGATGACTTGTTCACTGATAAGTACAGCTCAAACTGGTAACATTATAGATAATTACATATAAGTGTGACAGCAATAAGACTTATTTCAGGCCACATTTCAGAAGGGTCTCTTGCCACTTTCTAGCCATGAGACCTCAGACAAGTTCATTATCTTTCTACTGCCTCCTTTTCTCATCTAGCAAGGGGGGAAAATAATAGTGCTAACACACAGGGTTGTTGTGAATCTTAAAAGAGTTAAAAAATAAATGGGAAACTTAGCACATAATCAGACCTGATAAGAATAATGCTCTGATTGCTTTGTATGTGTGTCTCTTCAGAGTAGACTTGAAAGTCAAGGTGGGAAAAGGCCTGTCAAGAAGGGGAAAGAGATGCTAAGGCTTAGAGATGGGAAAATAAGAAACATATTGAGAGAGATTGGAACAGAGAAGTTTCTAGAATTCAAGGATCAGGGTAAGAAGACATTAGAAATAAAGCTGAAAAAATAGATTAAGGCCAGGCTGAGGCAGGTTAAAGAACTTACATTTAACCTCAGATATAATAAGAAGCCAAACAATATATGTATACAGGAAAATTATATGACCAAGGTAGTGCTTTAAGAATATATATAAAAATAATCTGGTGGGTATAAATAGAAGGAAATAGAAAAAAAATGGTTATGGTGTGTGTGTTGGGGGGACATTTAGGAGGCTATTATGATACCTCAGCCTTTAAATTAAAAAGTCTTGCACTGAGATAGTTTCAAATGGGTTTATGTGTGTGGTGACTTGTTACAGAAGCCATGGGAAACTAACATAATTACAAATGTAATTTCTATCATGTAAATGAGAGATCTCAATATAATGCAGAAATGGTGATAATCAAGGAAATGATTAAGCAACCAAATAATTAATGATTAATAAAATCATGAGCAAAGAGTCAAAAAATTTTAGATTATTTTTCTCAAAATACTTTTCTTGATTTATTTCATATTAAAATGTTCTCGGACTTCCGGCCAAGATGGAAACACAGATAGATACACTGTGCCTCCTTGCACAACCAAAAAGAAGGACACCAAATTGAAAAACAAAAAATAATCAGAACTGACATAAAATCGAACTGTATGGAAGTCCAAAACCCAAGGAGTTAAAGAAGAAACATTTTTCCAGACAAATAGGTGGAGTGGAGACCAGCAGCAGGGCAGAAAGGATGAGCGGCAAGGCAAGGGCTGGAGGACAGGGCAAATGGGAAAGGGGGTGGTAAGTGGATGTGGTGAGGCAGCAACTGGCAGAACAGGTGGTCCCACATTCATGAGCGGATAAACCTGGAGGAACAGCTAGGGAGTGAGACAGACCACACAACCCAGGGTTCCAGTGTAGGGGAAATAAAGTCTCAAAACCTGTGACTGAAAAAAAAAACCTGTGAGGGTTGTGGCAGCAGGAGAAACTCCCAGCCTCACAGGAGAGTTCACTGGAGAGGCCCACAGGGTCCCAGAACATAGACAAGACCACCAACCTGGGCATCAGCATCAGAAAGACCCAATTTGATTGTGGGTAGTAGGGGAAGTGACTGAAAACTGGTGGAGAGTGGAGCAAGCTGCATTGTTCCCTCTCGGACCCCTCCCTCACATACAGTGCCACAAAGTAGCAATTTGGGTTGTGCCACTCTGGTAAATACCTCAGGCTCCTCCCCTTATTACATAACAGGTGCGCCAAGACCAAAAAAAAAAAAAAAAAAAAATGGCCCAAATAAAAGACCAGATCAAAGCTCCAGAAAAAATACAACTAAGCGATGAAGAGATAGCCAACCTATCAGATGCACAGTTCAAAATACCGGTAATCAGAATGCTCACAAAAATGGTTGTGTATGGTCACAGAATAGAGGAAAAAGTGAAGGCTATGAAAAGTTAAATAAAGGAAAATGTACAGTGAACCAACAGTGATGGGAAGGGACTGAAATCAATGGTTTGGACCAGAAGGAAGAAATAAACACTCAACCAGAACAGAATGAAGAAACAAAAATTAAAAAAAAATGAGGAGAGACTGAGGAACCTCCTGGACAGCTTTAAAGGTTCCAACATCTTATTCATAAGAGTGCCAGAAGGAGAAGAGGAAGAGCAAGAAATGGAACACTTATTTGAAAAAATAATGAAGGAGAACTTCCCCAGTCTGGTGAAAGAAATAGACTTCCAGGAAGTCCAGCAAGTTCAGAGAGTCCCAAAGAAGTTGGACCCAAGGAAGCACACATCAAGGCACATCATAATTAACATTACACAAGATTAAAGATAAAGAGAGAATCTTAAAAGCAGCAAGAGAAAAGGAGAGAGTCACCTACAAAGGAGTTCACATAAGACTATCGGCTGATTTATCAAAAGAAAGCTCACAGTCAATCAAGAAGGGGCTGGAAAAAAGTATTTGCAGTCATGAAAGGCAAGAAACTACATCCGAGATTACTCTATCTAGGAAAGCTATCACTTAGAATGGAAAAAAGAGATAAAGCACTTCCCAGATAAGGTCAAGTTAAAGGAGTTCATCATTACCAAGCCCTTATTATATGAAATGTTAAAGGGACTTAAGAAAAAGAAGATCAAAAATATGAACTGTAAAATGACAACAAACTCACAAATATCAACAACTGAACCTAAAAAGAAAACAAAAACAAACTAAGCAAACAGCTAGAACAGGAACAGAATTACAGAAATAGAGATCACATGGAAGGTTATCAGCAGGGTGGGGGGGCAATGGGGGAAAAGGCACAGGGAATAAGTATCATAAATAATAGATACAAAATAGACAGGGGGAGGTTAAGAAGAATATAGGAAATAGAGAAGCCAAAGAACTTCTATGTATGACCCATGGACATGAACTAAAAGGGGGCAGGGGATGCAGGTGGGCAGGGGTGTGCAGGGCGGAGGAGAATAAAGAGGGGGAAATGGGACAGCTGTAACAGCATAATTTATAAAACACATTTTAAAAAAATAGTAATAAAAATAAAAAGTTCACACTATTGAAAGACAGAATAACATGATGGTTAAGAGGATAGGATCTAGGGCCAAAGTGCCAAGACTCCTTCCCCTGTTTCCATGTTCTCATCTGTCATGAGGAGATAATAATAGTGCCAACTCATAGGGTTTTTGTGAATCTTGAAAGAGTTAATAAGTAGATGGAACTTGGCACATAATTGGAGCTGATAAGAACTAATGCCCTAGTTGATTCGTATTGTGCTTCTTTGAGACAGAAAAATGAAGATAAGCACCTTAGGTTTCAGAGTTGAACATTATAAATGTAAGGTTGACCAGGAAACAAAAAGATGGACTGATGTTCTTTAGGATGAAAAGAAATGGGGCTTGACTAGAGGGAGAACACCCAGACTCCAAAGCTAATTTACAGCACATCTTTGTAGTGTGACATTTCCAGTGTCTGAGAATTCCTTATCCCTTCTGAAGGCTTGGAAAGAGGGAGTTGGAGAAAAGCTGAAATCAGTCACTCAAGATTTAGAAAAGCTACCTTCCTACAATCGTTATATGCAACTGAAATATTCCACACATAAATTATGCATTCATTTCAGGTAAAAACATTTTAAAAATCACTTAACATCTCCCCAAATAATTAATAAACAAAGATTGCAATGCATGAAAATGTCTCATTATTAAAGATAATTGTGTGTCATCTGCTTTTAAGATTTAAACAAAGTTTTGTTTTCAAGTAATAAAGTATAACAGCTTGTTCTAACAAATCAAAAGAGTGTAGGGTGTTTTGGATTACATTTGAGTGATTTTCAATTTTTGTTTAAAATCTGTTCATTTAATGGAGAGGTAAAAGCATTCTTTAAGGGGTAAAATAATTAAATGCATTTTTTACTCAAATATTCTGGCATGCAAAACCTACAGTATCCTAAACACATGTCCTATCATGCTGCTTTGTATAAGGACTGCATTTTTTTTTTTTTTAATACACAGCTTTTTTTCAACATGCGGGAACTGCCTTTGGGCGGCCTACTTTAGAGAAGTCACAAGTGGTACTCATGTTTTCTTGGAAGCATATGCCATATAGGAAGGCTTCTTAATTCTGGTCTTGAAAAATATGATAACAATAAATATTATATTGTCTAATAACATAAATATAATGTCTAATTCCAGTCTATACATTAGTGAGAAGACAGCAAATTTGGATAAAGTTCCAAAAATTTTACCATTTGAATTATAAAGAAATATTAGGAAACCATGTGTTGTTCACCCTGGATAAGAGACTATACTGAATGGTGTCTTGTGACTCAAGATTGCTAAAGAGTGGGTGATGAACACAGACAGCTCTTGTAACTGTCTTTGCTAAAGACAATTCTGGCTCCATTTTCCTCTCAACCTAAATCTACTCCCAGGATGATATCATCCCATGTCTACTATTGTAATATGATGTCGTCTCCTAAGCTCAGATCTTTCTATCCACATATATGATTGTCTTTGGGTAGATATCTCAAAGTTTCTGAAGGAAAGAAACATCAAAATATAAGTCAGCATATCTCACCCTTTCTACATTTCCCCCAATAGACATGAACACATTCACATGTACCACCATTACCCCATATCCACCATTTATTTGTTAAATGGTATCTACCCAACCAAGAGAGATACCTGGGGGCACCTCTAATCTCTCTACTACCATATCAGTTCATTATCCACTTTTAGTGATACAACTTCCTTTCTATCTAAGGAATCCATTTTTTCTTTTTGATATTTTCTCTAGCTCCTATATCACCACAGTAGTTTCAACCATCATTCCTTAGCTGTATTGCTGCAAGGATCTCCTAACTGGTTTCCTCTCCATATTTCCACCTGATTAAAGCGTAACTCCAAAATGAAAGTCGGACCACATACCTCCTCTGCCCGGAGTAATTCAGTGAATGTTAAGAGCTCTCTGAAATACCTCACACTAATCTCTAGCACTGCCTTTAGTCTGGGTCTATGGAAGTGCTTTCTCAACTCCAAATCTGTTTCCTTTTTACTTCATACTTTCCCCACTCTGAACATATGTTTTTTCTTTACCTAAACAATTTCACTTATTCTGAATGCCCAGATCAGACCCTTTTTCAGAAAACCTTATAGATTTCTCTTTTTGTTACCCCATTCAATAATCAAAACTACATGCCCCACCTTTAGGCTCCTACAGCATAACTATTATTCATAGTGCATTTATATTTAATTGTCTGTTAATTTACTTCTCCCTTTCAATCATTGGGTCAGGCATTATTTGTCATTGAATCCAGAATGCTTAGCACAGTGCTGGCACCCTTGAATTGTTGAATAAAATAGAATGAATCACAGACATAGGTCTTAATCAAAACCTGTAGAAAAATGCTTGGGAATTTTTTGGGGTATGCCAACAGTGAGAATTTATCAAGTAAAATAAACAAATACTAAAAATAAATAAAATAAATAAGCAAACGCTAAAATATAAGTATTTTTAATTAAATCGTATTTTTATGTTGGGAAGAGGTTCTAAGTTCAGCTTCTCCCAAAACAGACTCTGAGACAGATATCTGTGTGCAGCAAGTTTATTGGGGAGTTATCTCAGAAACAAAGCTTGTAAAGGAGTGAAAAGAGCAGAAGTGAACAGAATTTAACTACAATGAGTTGCAGCAAAGACCTTAGCTAGGACCTCTGAACCTGGGATGGCCCTTTAGAATTGGCCCCATCAAGGCACTGGTGCTGGCATGTTTGTGTTCCTGCATCAGCCAGTCATGAAATGGCACCTAGGGAGGAGCCACGGCTTTGGTGAGACAGTTACCTTCAGCAGAGGTCAAATTCCATACAGGAAATTAGTTCTGAATTACCAGTAGTCAATACTTTAAGCAACTAGGGGAACAAATGTTTCATTCCTCAAGGGGATAGCTAGGTGGTAGAGATGTCCCAAAATATTCAGACTCCTAAAAACATTACTAATGTGGAGGGCCCCTGAATTTCCATAAGGCTTATCTCCTGTCTCTGGGTCAAACATGCTTTACAAAGTCTTGCCACTTACTCCACACCAATATGATAAAGATGTGTCATCAAATAATAGACCAACCTGATATTCAGCAGAATATCCAGACAGGTCCTGGAGAAGGCAAAACAGAGAGCATAGCCCCGGGGCAAGACATAAATTTTTACAGTTGAACACAAAGAACTTCTGTTCCTCTTCCCTGATAAGGATGGAAAAGAACGCATTTGCCAGATCAATGGCTGCAAACCCTGTACTTAGAGCTTGATTGCGTTTCTGGGAGTCCTCTGTCATTCACCATGATTTACCTGGGTTTTGTAGGGGCCAGACTTATATCCATCATCATCCACTTTGCTGTCAAAGTCCAGTTCTGTAACAGTTTAGTCAGCCTTGGCAACAGAAAAATAGTTACCCCTGGGCTTCTCAGAGATCACGGTGCTCACTAGTGATTTCATTATCACTTTGGAAAATGGAGCATCCTCTAGGGTCTTCTTACACAATATGGCCATCTGGTTTGGTTTCCAGCCAATGCATATATATGTAATCTAGCAAGCCAACTTCTCTGAGATTTTTATTCCTTCATCCACTGTCTGCCACAGTAATTCTGGCATTTCTGTTTTTCATTCTGCAGGCCATCATTTGTCCCTCCTTCCAAGAGCCATCCTAGCAATATGTTAACACCGTCTCCCAAAGTCATTACGAGGGCATTAAATTCTTTATCATAGGAGAGGCCTTCCATGTCAATAAACCTCCTCTTATTCAACTTCATGTTCAGCCACTTTGATCCAGCATTTTCTGGCCAGTCCCACATATTCTCTCCTAGTTCCTGTCAGGACATACTAGGGTTTACAATTTCTTAGGTTTCCTTCTATAGCATACCTAGTACTTCCTTAAACATGTCATATTGGGGACTGACCCTAGATATTGGTCTGATAACCTGAAGACTGGTTGAGAAAAGAAACTAAATTGTAATTCGGTTGTAACAGAGGCCTCAGCAAATACTACTGGAAGCTCTGTCATTGAGATAGTCCTTCACAGATGTTCCCCATCAAGGCAAGGAGCTGAGGCTTTGTATTGTCTATATTAATAGTCACTGGATCTGAGATAGCCCCAGTGAAGCAAGTATGACCATAGAGGGGGCAGGTTCCTTCAACAGAAGTCAAGTCCAGTACAGGGGCTTAGCAGTGAGTCCTTAGCAGACAACACTCCCACCGTTATCTCAGTTCAGAACAGGGGAGCTGAGTGGCACATCGGAGCATCCATTCTAGGAGGAAGGCCAATAGCCTAAAATCAATGGGACAAACCTTAAAAACTCTGCCATTACCCTCTTCTCGGTATCTGTGAGTGGTTAAGCAGCTCTGGCACAGTGGCCGTCATTTCATGAGGTCAGCACTCAGGATAGTAAATTAATGGGTTGTAGGATTTGTTCCTCATGTGTAGTTTTATGACATCATAAGATGAGGAACATTTGGGGAGAAATAATGGAGCCTAAGGGTAGCCTAAGTATTAGAGTTCTCTGATTCCAGAAGGTGAGACTCTGAAAATTTCTAGTGTCTCAGAAATTTCTGAAAAAGAGTAAAATCCAATTCTAAAAACTCTTTTTGTAACTTGGACTTAAACTTTGGATTTCTTTGGTAAGAGTGTTATTGTTTTGTATACTAAACAAGAAGCCTGTCCTATATTCACAGCTCCTAGTGATTTTAAAATGTAATGCTGCACAGGTCAGCATTCAAAATTAAACACAAAACAAAACAAAACAAAACAAAACAATGCACAATAGCAGCCAAGCCAATGGCCCAGGCTGCCCATGCAGCTCTCTAACTCCCCTTTCAGCTACTTAATGGACAACTTCTCAGAAAGTGCGTATCAACTTTCTTCTCATCTTAGTATCTATAGGATTTAAGACTAAAGACATGGACTTTAGAAAGTTTCAAGCTTACTTGAGTTTCTTACATCTATATTATTCATAAAAATATATTTAGAGGCTTGTTAACTCAAGAACAAATTTAATGTAAGATAGTATAAAATGTTAAATAAAATAATGTAATACAATTTAAACAGTTCGTTTTACTCATAAAATATTTTTCAAATATTTTACCTGCTTTGACCCCTTCCAGAGCCCTGTTGGGTATGCAGGAATTACCTTTCACACACTTCTATCTGAAACTGAAGCAGATATTAACTTATTTTTTTCAAAACACACATAATAAGGAAGCTTTCCAAGGCCTGATCATGGTCTTTTTGCCTCAAAGTCAGTGTTATTTAACTGTACCATGTAGTCATCTATAAACACCGTGCACAGTTGACCTTCAAAAAAATAGCTTGTGTTTATGTACCTAGAAACACATTTCCCAACAGACAGTCTAAAAAACAAATTAATTTGAGTTGGGGTTTGAACTATTTATGAATGCAAAACACAGCCACAAATAAGAATTTTTCTCCTGGGGAGGACACCTCTCTTATTTCCACTCTTGAAGCAAGCACTGTGGGAAAACTGGAAAAAGCTGGTCAAGCTAATTTAAAGTTACGTGAGTGGGGACATTTCCTATGTTATGCCAAAGCAAGAAATACCTAAGTTTCAAATTTTCTGTGTTAGACTTTTTTGAAACATAGGTTTGCATGAGGTTTTAAAGGATTGTTACTTTTAAAGTTAGAGCAATTTCCATTTTTTAAAAGGAAGATAATTTCCTATCTTTATATCTTGAAGAGATACTCTTTATAATAATGATTACCCTGGCTACCAAATATTTTCTTCAGGCAAAAAAAAGGACTAGAGCAGCACATCTGTGAGCTTATCCCTACCCCACAATCCACGAAGATGTTGACTTCAAAGCAGAGAGAAGCCCTAATGAAAATTAAACACAACACACTAATAATACTTCTTAATAATAGCTCCTAACAATTATACAACGCTTTGCACTTTCAAAGCATTTTACAATCATTAATTAGTTTCTCCACACAACATCACTATGACTTATGCCAGTATTATTATCCCCATTTTAAAGATGAGGAAGCTGAGATCCAAGGTGATTAAGTGCCTTGCCCAAGACACTTAATGAATCAGTAGTAGGATCTGTTACCTGAGTTCATAATGCTGTGCCTCATTTTCAGAACCAGCAGGGAGTGTGGAAATTCTTGAGGCCCACAAAGCATCTGCTTGGATTACAAACCTAATGTTATTCCAACTCATGAATGGTGCCCTCCTTTTTCATTGATTTCGATAGAACAAATGTAAGAAATTAAGAACTTTCCATTTATAAATCTAAGTACCTAGTAAATTCATTTAAATCAAAGAAAAAGAAAATCCAGCATATTAAAAACATTATGGTCTCCAAATATCACTGTCATTATATCAGTGTATTTGTAATGGATTGCTAAGTGATGTTTGTTTTCAGCAGAAAAGAAGTTGAGAACCCAGCCCTACTCTAAAGCAATAAATAAATAGCCTACTTGCTCCCAAATACAACCACCCACTAACACCAGTACAATTACTAGTCAAAAATTACCAAGGTACCTAGGTAATTTTTTTCTCCCTTTGATAGATAGGTAGTAAAAAACTGCCTTGAGATCTTTAACTTTGAGCATATGTAAATCTACATGAGCAAAAGAAAACTATTCTTTGAGTTTTGAAAATTTATTTTAATATGTTCCCCATCTGAATCAGAATAGGCCAGGTTATATTGTAGCAACAAACAACTTTCAAATCTCAATAATATTTAAAGCAAATGCATTATTTCTTGCTCATTTTGCCCCTATGGGCAAGCAGTGGGTGGGGGCTCTACTCCTTCGTGTCTTCACTCAGACCTAGACTGAGCATCTGGGTTATTCTGACGAAAAGAAAGAATATTACAAACTTCGCACGACTAGATCTTGCCGTTTTACTGTGGAAGTGACACATCATCCTCACTCATGCTTCACTGGCCAAAGCAAATTACATAATCATAGCTAATTCAAGTGGGCGGAGAAGCATAGTACCACGTGTGCAAAAGAGGAAAACCACAAAATATGGCGATCACAATAATGCCTATCATCAAATACTTGGCTCACTCCTCCTCCAAGGTGCCTACGTAATTTTTTTTCTTCCTATGATAGATAGATAAATAGTAAAAATTAGCTTCCTCCTCAAAATTAAAAAAAAAAAGCCAGGTCTAGGTTCCTTTGAACACAAAATGTGGGAAGAGCCCAATCATAATGTGCAATTTTCTTTCTACTCTCATGGCAACTAGCATGTTTCAAATGGTGGATGCTCTTCTGGCCTACATCCCTGAGAAAGGATGAGGTGTGAAGACTGTGGAACTATTGCATGAATGAGAAATAACCTTTTATGTTATTGGTTTAAGTCCTAAGATTCTGTGATTATTTGGTATTGTAAGTTAACAGGGCCAGTCCTGACTAGAACATCTCTTAGAAGACAACATTAATTGATGACAGCCACATTTTCATCACTAAACTCAGATTAAAAGCTTCATAACCAGCAAACTCCAATGGAAGGGAAAATAAGTTCAAATTGTCCCTAATATCCATTATGTCTGGTTCTTTCCATACTTTTATCTTTTCTTATCTTTCCCTTCCTTCTCTCCCTCCTTCCTTCTTCCTTTTTTAAGCACTGAAAACCTTCTAAAAACAGCTTGGTTAGAGTGAGCCTTTGGAATCAGAGATGTCTCTGAAGCCATGGAATCATTTTAACAAGCAGTTCATGAATAAAGGACTGAAAGATCCAAGAACAAAGGTATTGCTCCTGAGACAAAATACTTTCACAGTACTTGTTATCTAAAAACTTACCTGATAACTTTCTGCAGAAATGCGCAAATAAAATAGTGGTATCTTTACGTAGTAATTTGTATTTTTTTTCAGCCAACCCCTTGGACCCTGGGTTTTTCTTAGTATAATAATTATTAAAAAGATTAATCATTTATCACTTCCCTGTGGCATATCTGGCACTTTAAATATATATACTATCTTATTTAATATTTTATATAACAAAATAAGTATTTTCATCTAATTTATAGATGAGAAAAATAAGGTTAGAAGAGTTTGAATAATTTGGCCAGGACAGGCAGCTAATGGGTTGAGCCAGGCTGAGGACAGGTTGAGCCAGTTTCAACACAGCGTTTGAGTGGCCTTAAAGCCCATAGTATTTCTTGTGCATTTCGCTGCCTCATTTTCAAGTGCTAGGTTGTATGACTGTGTTCACACTGGTTGCAAGATTTTAGCAAGGCGTCTGTTAAACTTTTGTGCTTGCAGAAATCTGAAGTGTAATGTGGAATGTGAGAAAAGAGAGATGCAAAAGTGCAAGTCTTCAGATCCTGCATTGTTTAAGAGGCACTTGGCAAATGCCAGACTTTCCTCATGGGAGTTATACCAATATAACAGCTAACAGATATTGA
Organism: Glossophaga mutica; assembly: GCA_039655065.1. Classification (NCBI taxonomy): domain Eukaryota; kingdom Metazoa; phylum Chordata; class Mammalia; order Chiroptera; family Phyllostomidae; genus Glossophaga; species Glossophaga mutica. Next base: position 73,497,175 of record CM077312.1, read on the forward strand.
ATGCTAACGATATACTAGGTATTATTTTAAGTCCTTTACATGATTTAACTTATTCTATCCTCACAAAAATCTTATATGTTATCTATGTTACAGGAAAATTAAGGAACAGTGAATGAACTAAGCAATTTAGAGAAGAGCACACAGAAATTTGAACACAGTCAGTCTAGCTTCAGAATTTATGTACTTGAGCATTCTAATATATTGACTCTCAGAAAACAAAACAAGCAAAATTAGGTGAAGCAATGTTGCCTTATGAGGAAAGTGACTGCTGTTATAAATTTCCTTTTCCCTTTGGCTCTGCTCCTTAATTTATCCCCAGGCCCTTCAAGTATCAAGCCCTATTTTAGGTACTCTGGATATACTCAAGAAGAGAACAGTTATGGGGACTGGGACAGAGCATGTACTGCAGACCCCTTCTAGTGACCTCGGTTAAGTCATTCAACTCTGATTGTTCGTTGCCTTATCACTTTAGTCAGGATGACCTTCTTCTTTGCATAAAATAAGGGAAGATTGAAGAAACTTGCTTTTATGGCTCCCTTAAACCCCAACATTCTGAAACCCAGCTAGGTACAGTTCATCACCCGCACAAATATCAAAGCACCCTCCACTCCCCCTTGTGATTGTGAAGCTTTGGCTGAAGTTATTTGGAGAAGGCTCTCTCTAACATCATCCAAAAGTTCAGTAATATGCAGAATTCAAATTCAGCAGAGTTCCATAGCATCTGGACCCTGTTACTGGGCAAAGAAAGTAGATTTTATTTTAATTTACTAGGCATAAAAATAGATGAGAGGAGTACTTGTGCGAGCTAGTTCTTTAAAAGAATAGTTATTTATTATCCTTTAATGTGACTTCTAATGTAAGCACTAATAAGCATCTTTAAAGGAACTTAAATGAGTCTTGTTTATAATTTCTTGGTCTTTATTAAAAAACAATTCTTGCAGCAAAACATAGAAGTGCAGTGCACGTCTATCTTTGCTAACAAATAGAGAGTAGTTTTTCCATAGATCAGGTACAGAATCATATTCACCACTCAGTGAACAGAATTTGTTTTTAAAGACACAGAGAAGGGTAAAGTCTCAAATATAAGCTCATTGCTGATACTGGAGGTGGGTAAGTGATAAATTATCACAGTGAGTCATTATTCCAAGAGGGTTCTTGTAAACATTAACCAACAAAGGAGGAAGATTGGCTACTTGGAAACACACACTAATGACCTAGAATGAAATATAAGTCATTTCAAAGAACTACATGGAATCTGCAAGCTAAAAGAGATGAGAGAGAGAGAAACAAGGAAGCAGAGTGAGGTGCCAACCAAACCGCGGCTGAGCTCTAATCGCAGCCAGCGGAGCGAGCGCTCAGACTGACACTGTCAAACAAGGTAGTTCGTGCAATAGGACTGCATGATATAAGACTAGAAACTTCCCAAGAGGCTTGATTTATCTTCCTTTGAGAAATATTTGGAGGTTATAACCAGATAAACACTAAATTGAAATTTCTTTGCAAAACAATAAAATAGACACTGTCAAGTATGTATACCTCAATTATTTTCTTCAAGGTTTTGGAATGGAAAGAAAGAGTTCTTGACTTCACAACCTGACTGGTTGGGAACTAATAATATCACAGCACACTTCATTTTGAAATAGGATTCATTTATACTCTTCTTAAATGAAACACCATAGACATTAAGATAAAGTAGGAAAAATTCTTTCATTATGACAAATTACAGGATGATTAGTTAATCTATTTTATTTCTGTGAGAGGAGGAAAAATAAATTATAACAATATTAAGGCACATTAAGTCCCACAGCTGACTCCCTATAAGGCAGTGTTTACACCATTCTAGGACATTCTTCCAAGGTTAAGGATCTACAGGTATGACTTACTTTTCCATTCTGTCCAAATCCTGAAAATGCTGGCCCTCAAAATTAAATCACTGAGAGTGACCTTAAAATATAACATAATTTTCAGGAACTCAGAAGCCCTCTTGCTCAAAATAATACCGTTCACTGAAATTCATTTAAAAAGTCTTAGAGCCCTGGCTGCTGTGACTTGGTTGGTTGGAGTGTTGTCCCATAACCAAAAGGTTGCGGGTTCAATCCCTGGTCTGGGCACATATGATCCCCCACCCAGGCACATACAGAAGGCAACTCATTGACGCTTCTCTCTTGCATCCATGTTTTTCTCTCTCCCTTTCTCTCTCTAAAAGCAATGAAAAAAAAAGTCCTTGGTGAAGATAAAAAAACAAAAGGACTTAGAGTTTCATCCTACAGCTAGAGATACTTCAGAAGTAGATGACAGGTCATTGAAGAAACCAACACTGTAGTATAAATGACCAGTTTTGCAAGAAAAGAGGGAAGATGGAGGCAGGAGAAATACTCTGAGGGTATGAAAGAGATGGCTAGAAAGTGAGAGCAAACATTGGTTATTTCATCACTTTACTTAGTACCATCCAGGACAGTGTTCCAACAGGACTGGCCTCAGACTCCTAAGGCACTATCCTTGATTGCCAGGAGAAAGTGATCTGAGATTGTCAGGAAAGCCCCAAAGAGTAACATAAGACAGAGGATTCAATTCAGCCCCAACCATCTACCTTCATGCACTCCCAATGCTCAATGCAAGACATTGGTCACATCTGTTTCCTCCCTTTCTAAGCTGAGCCCTCTTCTCCATCACTATGCCTTTTGTCACTCTAGCCGTCTCCTACCTACTGACCACCCATACTGTCTTATAGTCATAAAGATTAGTCAGCTCTCAAACTTGTCCATTCCACATCTACACCATACCTCAGATCCACCCAGTTCTTTGCAGTTCTCTGCCTTCCTGACTATCTTAGGTGTTTCCTCCTTATGTTGATTCTTGGCAGACAGTTGCATTAGCTTGCTCCCTGGTTTGCCTGATTTCAAAGGTTGACCCTTCCTATTTCTCCAAATTGCTACCAGATTAATCTTTCTAAAGCAGATTGGTACATTTTTCTCCCCACTCCTGAATGGCAATCAAATTAAGCCTAAACTGCTTATCCTTGCCTGCTAGACTCACAAGCTTCTGAACAAATTTAAACTTCATATTTCCCCTCCTTTACCTCTATTTTTCCCTGTACCTGGAAACTCTGCACCTCATCTCAGCCTTTTGAAATCTTAACCATTTTTAAACATCAAATTGCAATGGCATCCACTTCAGAGAGCAGTTCACCACTGGCTCTTCTCTCTCCACCTAAATAAATGTGACCTCTTATTTTTTGAGTCAGGGCAACTTTTTTGTTGTTGTTAATCTCTTTTATTGAAAGTGGTGGAAGTTGTGATACTCCACACAAATCCCCTCTCAGGAATAAAGAATGTATTACCCTATTAGCTGGAAGAGCTACCAGAAGACATGCTGAGCTGTCAGGTCTATTTGGGGATGGCTTCAGTATCTTCCAGCAGCTGCATCCAAGTACTGATCAACAAAGGGAAACAAAAACTGGACCCCTTTCAGCCCACCGTGAGACAACCCTGAAGAGCAGCCCAGCCCCCAAGCTCCTTGTGGGGTTGACTTGTTGAGAATGCATTGTAATTTAACTACTTCTCCTGCCCAATCATGCTTCTCCATGCCACTCTCTCCCCCACTCCACTACACAGAGGTTTTCAACCTAAGAGCACTCCCTAACAAACATGCTGCATGCTCCATCTAGGTTTTCGAAACTACAACATCACACTTAAACAAGGTTAATTTTCCTTTCACTAAAGTCCTGTTTTTTTTTTTTTTTCATGTTCCCCATCACAGAGTAGATTATAAACTCCTCAGAGCATGGAGTGCATTTTCAAAGCCTACAATATCTGTCTGCAGTGTTTAGCACAGTACATCAAGACTCAAAACTATATAGCATGTGTAAATGAATAAATGAGGGAAAGAATAATTAATGCTTAAAATTAGCATCTCTGCAGTATCACAAGGTCTTTACACACCTAAAGAATCATCAACATGTTTTCCTTAATTGATAAGTATTTAATGAGTATTAGTTACAAATAAGTCATTGAGCTGGATGATCTCAGGGAGAGTGTACAAAGATAAGTAATATACAGCCTGACCTCAGGAAGTTTATAATTTAGTCAACAAGATAATTACAGCCTACACTTATGCCAGTGGTTCCCAAGTTTGGCTTCTCATTAGAATCACTTGAGTTTTAATGACCCCTCCCCACCACCACTACTTGGTCCCATCCCCAAAGGTAGGATTTAATGGGTCAGGTGTTGTGCTGCCTGGACATCAAGCTCCCCAGGTGATTCTAATGTGTCACCAAAGTTGAGAACCACTGAATTATAAAGAGTTAATATGTAAGTACTGTTCTAAGTGCTTAGCCTAAATTAACTAATTTAATCATCATAGCACATTAATAAGGAAGTTACTATAATATCATCAATTTATAGGAAAAGAAATTAAGGCACAAAAGAAGAAAACAATATGTCCAAGGTAACATAGCTGGTTAGATGTGGAGTAAGAATTCAAACCCCCAAACTCAGGCTGGGTCTGAATATGTGGCTCTTTTCCACTACAGCCTGCTGCCCCACTTGCAGAGACAGAGTGGAATGTAAACGAATTTGCGTTTGTATAGTATTATACAAATATTTTATCATTTGAAAATTGGGAATGCTTTATAGTGGAAATAACTATCATCACCACCTCTGACATTTGGATTGCACTTTGATCCTGAATATTAGAGTAAGAAGGGAATCTACTTTCATCTATTAAGGGAGGCTAAGAATAATCATGAGTTTACATAGGCAGATGGGGTGATAATAAGCTAGATAAATAAATTCAATATTTGGCTAGCACTTTGCAACTTATGACTAAAAGTGGTGTTTTATAATTGTTCTGCAATACGAGTGAAACATTCTTCGTAGTTTCTTAAGACTTCTGTTCCACTGAGTTGTATCTAAATAATTTAAAGATACTTCTCTCTTTATATCCAGAAACAAGTAGCAACAAGCAAAAAAAAGAAGAATGGAAGCCATGCGAACCAGAGGGAAACCTTAGGTGTCCTTCCTTGTCCCCTTAACACCTGCTCTCTCATTTTCTCATCAACCTTTTCTCATCTACATAATTAATAGACTTGCAAATAGTTGTCAAGTAAATATTACTAATTGGATCCTTAAATTGCTTTATTCCTCTCCATTGCTCTCATCCACACCTGCTGAGTTCTCTTTTTCTCCCTTTCAACCCGTTACTTTCTGTTGCACCCCATATACATTAATTAAGAGAAAAGGAAGCATCTCCAGCCCAAAATAAATTAGTCTATCACAGAGAAATAAAAGCCCCCCAAAAGATGCCCATCAGTTTCCACTAGGTTTAGAGACCATTTCAGGGAAGGCATGTGGATCATAACTTACTCCCATGGCTGTATGCTTGTATTTCTCATATACGTAGATGTGTCACAAACACATTTCAAATTCTAGAACCAGAGGAGATGATAATAACCAAGTTCAAATCCTTCATGAGGTCAGAATTGAGACTTAAACATAAACTTCAGACGTTTAATACAATTTCCGCCACAGCACTGCTTTTAATACCCTGTTAAAAGTGAAGTTCAGAATTAATATTTGGGGATGATTCCCTAGGTCTCTAATGAGACTTGTAATGAAGCAAATTATTTTTAAGCTCTTTCTCAGGAAAATTTTAAAAACTCAAAACCTTTGTAATATAGCTCAGAATATTTTAAACTGCCTTGTAAATGCATATAAAAATAAGATACAAAATTTATAATACAATGGGAACTATATAAAAATATAGCTATGGCTTTGGCTACAGATATAGAGATGTAGAATAGGGCAGATGATTTTTGCTTAGTAGTAGCCAATTTTTTTCTCTCTTTCTTATCCAAACCCAAACAGTCTATAGGTTTATACTACTTTTGTAATTTTTATAAAAAATAAAAATAATATTTTAAAATTTATCACAATCAGTACTATTTTAAGATATTTGCAGTTCCCAGATTATTTTAGGAGTCTTTATCTCATAGCATATTAAACATATTGAAATAATCCACTCTGCATTAATGCAATGCTATAGGTAACTATGTAAAAGGTGAATTGAGCTACAGTTAAGCAACTGAAATGCAATATTATATAATTTTATTTTTATATTTGTGTGTGGTGTGCACATATGTATGCATAACGCACACACACCCACCTTGTTCTAGTCTCATATTCATAAGCCTACAATAATTGGTATGATTCACCTGGTGAGAAATTACAATGCAATATTACCTCTACTGCAAAATCCATACATCTAGAATTATCATAAAAAGACAGTGACTACAAAGGGAATTAATACCAAAATTTGGGAAGCCATCAGTAATGAGTAGAGTGTTCCCTGATTTTGCAGCTTATAGAGTTTCAAAATTAGACTTTTGCATCTTGTATTTTATGTTATCTAAATACTGACATCTATATATATTATGGGAACTGAAAGCCTGATTATGTGGCCTACTGCTGAGAATTAACTACTTGATAAATGAAGACTGTGTTAATTGTATTTAACTTGTTTCCTGTTAATGTTTAAACATCTGGCTAGATAATTTGCACCTAAAAATCTCTATAAACAAAACACAGTTCTTAACAGACAGAGCCCAGTATTTTTTTTAATGCTAAATTGATTAAAACTGCAAATCCAAGGCAGGCAAGAATAAAAAAGACTGTAATTCTACTTCCTCTCATGTAAAATAATCTCCTACATGTTTCCTTTAAAAAAAAAGACAGTTTACATTTTAAATGTTAGATGAATACCTGAATAATCTACTATGTAATTTAAAATCATAAATTTTTAAAGGTAGTCAATTTAAAAACAGTAAATATTAGACAGGTAAATGAACTAAAGCATGTATTCTGAAAAGCTAAATATTTCATCCATACTATTACGCCTTCCAATTTTCTGTTTTTTCCAAGGCTAAATTTAAGATAAGAAAGCTACACAGATTTACTAAGAATAAGAAGGGAGAAGCAAGGCCCTTGGTTCTCACAGATGAGAGTCCTGGGCAGAGAGGACGGAAAGTGAGCCCAGGCCTACAGAGGGCTTACTGCACCCCAGACGCCTGGCAGGACCCCAGGCAGAGCTTGATCTGAGATGCTGCCTTGCTTTTCCCTTTGAAGACCACATCCTTACTTCTAAATTTTTCTTTTTTTTTATGAGCTGTTATTAGGTATAATTAGGCAAACTATGATCTTCCCACATAAACAGGTCATTGCTGATCTCTGCACATAATGAAGACCCAAACAGGATGAATGCAATTTGTTAGCCAATAAACTTGAATTTTTACCAGGATATAATAATCACAATTATCATTACCAATTCTTATTTACTATATGCTAAACGGTCTTCTAATGTATTTATATTGTTCATTTACTCCTCAAAAGTAAGCACTATTATCATAATTTTACAGATAAAAGAATGTCAATGTAAGAAACATCCAAACCTGTAAGAATTTTTATGAGTTTATTTGAGCGAAACTGAAGACGATTTGTAGGAAGCAAAATCTCAATGAATTGAGAAAATGTTCCAAGAAATGACAATTTTACATTATTTTATACATCAGAATCAAAGTGGAATACATAAAGGTTCTATAAAATTCACTGGTGATAGATTAGGGATGTGGGAGAAAGCAAAGTGAGAAAAAATCTGGAATGGATAAAAAATAAAAGGAATAGATACATACTTCTTTTCCACAGGTGGGTATAGAATAGTTAACAGTTAACAGTCAACAGTTAATGATAACAACAACAAGGAGGGGATTTCTATAGTATCTGCTCTGGTGCACTGGGCCCTGCGGGGGTTGGTGGGGAAAAAAGGAAATTACCCTGATATTCCAAAGGTGTGTTATCCTAGATGCAAAAAGACAATAGACAGGCTCAGTTTAGGTAAAGATTAACCTTTGTCAGAGAAGATACCTGCCTACTCCCTGCCATAACTTGCATTCAATTTGGAAGTTTTAATTACAGGCCATTCTTTCTGGTTATTTTGGGTCTCTGAGTTTATAAGGCCACCATGGAGGCTTCCCCTGAGCTTGTCAGGTTCAGCAAGTAGCCCCCTTTTCATCCACAGAAATGTAAGTACAATTATGGCTGTAAGACTTGTCCAAGATCTTACATTTAATAAATGGGTTGGGTGGGATGTCAATGTAGGCAATGTGGCACTAAAAATCACATTCTTAACCACCATACCATCTGATAAAAAATTCTGAAGACAAGTATTCCAAGAATGTAAGTCCACAAACAATGCAATTCCACTTAAGCCTCCTGTGAGGCTCCTAAAAAGTACTTTTAAAATATGCTTTAAGGTAAGTCTTCACTACAAAATTAACCATACTGTTTTTTGCCTAATGCTTGAATTACAAACCAAGCTAATAGCATCATCTTGCATACCTTAACAAGTACAAAGAATCATAATAATAATAATAATATGGTTTTTGCATACTTTTACCACCTTCAAAGCATTTTCGTCTTAATTAAATTAAACTATTATTATTATTACTGATGTTTTACATATATTATCTTGCTCTTAGGCAAAAATGAAAACAAAAACAAAAAAACCCACCTCAGACCATCGTTGGACTTTACTGATTAAAATCTGACATTCTGTATTTCTAGAATCATTTAAAATAGATAATAGAAATGAAGAAAATGTGTGTTTCAACCTAAATACTATATCCACAATAAGTAAACACTATACTTACTCATGAATAAAAGACAATTTCTTTTCAGCATTCAAAGAATAACTATTTATAAATTTATCCTAATACTTTGTCAACCTGAGAAATAAACTTATCAGTGGATAAAAAAGAAACCCCAAGTGGAAGTGGAAAATTACCAAGAGCTTATCTTTAATAAAAAGTAGAAGAAACTTAACAGTGGCAAGTATTTTATTCATCAAGAAAAATGAAATAAAAAATTATGTTGCATTTTGTTGGAAAATGAAGTAAAAATCCCCATGGCAACTTTACCTATGTATTAACTTAAAGCTTTTATATTCAATACAGTACAGAAGGCACAGGTCTCATGAAATGTATGTCTCAGAAAATATACTGTTTATAAAAATTATTTTTAAATCCTTTAATGTTGTTTATTATTTAAAGATATTCTACAATAAACCCTTTTCAAAAGTAAATTACCCATCGTATTAATTTTGTTTATTTATTGTTGCTCATTTGTGTGCCAAGTAAGATTTTCTCAATTTAAAGCAGAGAGTACACTTGGATCTGGTTACAGAAAAAGTCTGCTTATTGCTGCTTGAAATTTAAATACAAGAGTGTTGTAAGATCTAGCAGTATACACAGACTTTAGACTACTTCTAAGAAATAAAAGGATAGATGAACAAGAAACTTCTTAATCATTCACTGGAAACAGATTATGTTCTTGAATATTTTTTCTGGGTAATTTCACATGTTAAAACACTAATTCTCAGGATTTTTTTCTCCAGTATAGGAAAAGTAACTTCATTCTGCTGCTCAGCCCCCGACCCAGACAGCCACATCATCTATGTAAGTCAATGATCACACGGCAGATGAAGCAACATGGAGACACCCGTTTCCGTATAAATCCATCACTTTTTCTGGAACCACAAGTGTTACCATATGATTTACTAAGAAGTGGTGGTCATTTTTATGATCTTCATATACATAAATATTTTCACAAAGAAAAGAACAATGCTTCCTAATGTTTGACATTTCAAAATTAAGGTGTAATGAAATTCGGAGTAGGAGGATCATGAAAGATTATGTAGAAAAGATGCATACTCTAACTTCCTGAGTGACCACAAAGCAAAAAGACACAAGAGGGGAAAGATACGATGTGACCTTCAAGTACCACGACTATCATTCCCTACACCCATAGCAAACCAGCTAGTCTCCCAACGAGAATTCTCTATCTCAGCAAATGACCTATCTTTCCAACTGATCAGGCCCCAAACTAAGGAATCATCCTTGATTTGTTTCTTTCCTCACCTAAAACATCAATACAACTACTGGCCCTACAACTTCTCTAATATATTTTGAATCCCCCAATTTTTCTGTTTCTAATGTTACGGCTCTACCTCAAACTACCAATATCTCTCATTTCATTCTCATCCCTAGAATGATCTTTTTAAAACCTTCCATGAGAACATACTAAATCTGCTTAAAAACTTCTAATGGCTGTCCACTGCAATGATAATGAAAGCAAAGGACTTTCTGTGGTGCACAGAACCCACCTAACCCTGAAACTTCACCAAATGCCACTCCTGAAACTCTCTGCTCCTGCCAGACTGGCCTTTGCACTGCCATTGAACAGAACTAACTTACCCATATCTGAAGGTCGTCATATTTTCTATTCACTTTTTCCGGAATACACATCCCTGAGATCTGTCTCTTTCTCAGCTCAACTGTTGCCTGTTTAGAGAAAGTTTCCCTGATCATCCTATCTACAGTAGCATTCATCTATCCTCCAATCGGTCTCCCCAATTACCTGTTTAATTACAGCCCCTTTCAGTGTTTGAAATTATATTATTCATACACTTGGTTACTGATTTATTAATTATTTACATGTTTTTTTACGTATTATTTACACATGTTAAGCCCCCTGCCTCCACCTTCCATAAGGCATGATCTACGGAATAGGGATCTTTCTATTCACAACTACTTCAGCACCCAGCAAAGCCCTAGCATATCATCAGTGATCAATAAATATCAGCTGAATGAATGAATGAATGAATGAATGAATGAGTTGGGTGCAAAATAAAATCCAAAAGGACATGTGGGTCTGTGGAATTCCTACCCTCAGCTATAAAGCTATGACAATGGCAGTACCTGCTCTACCTGCAGAAACCTCCAGAGCACTCAAGAGCCGTCACTCAAGAGCCGTCTCACAGCAGTCCTCAATGGGACAAGTGGGAGTGATTTTGCCCCCAGGGCATATATCACAATATATAGAGAACATTTTCCTTGTCCCAACTTGGAGTTCTACTAGCATTTAGAGTGTAGAGACCAGGATGCTGCTAACTTTCCACAAGGCATAAGATAGCCCTAGAAAATGAAGAATTATCTGGCCTAAAATGTCAGTGGTGCTGAGGAGGGAACTATGCTTTGAAGTATACACTTGGGCCTGGCACCTGCCACTGCAGGGCCAACTTACAATATGAAATGACTTATTGTTTTAGGTTTCCATTTATTCAATAACTAGCAAGAGGGCATTACTGTGAAATTTATGGATGTCAAAGGGGAAATAATGGAGAGCCCATAGAGTGTGTCATAGGAGAAAACCTGATATATCACTGGTAGATATTTTTCAGATAATTTTAACAATGACGATTAGAAATAACTCACCTAACTTTCCACCATTAGGAAAGAAATCTCTTTCTTCATCTTCCGTTTCTATTCTTTATTCTCTTCTTTCCTTAGCCTTTAAGTACAATCTTTCGGTATCCTTAGAGGTCCTTCACACTCAGAGACAAAACTATGGCATGAATTTATTGATTTACTGTCCCCACAAACAGGTACCATTCATTAAGTAGCTCTAAATCTACGTTCATTTTAGCCTAATTGTTGTATAGTATTGACCACAAAGGAAAACTATTTCAGTTGAGGACAGAAACCTGTTAAGTGTCAGAAATAAAAACATTAAGGAATTCAGGAAACATGTCTTGGTCTGCAAGACATGATGAGAAACAGATGAAAAAGTGGGCAGGTGCAGAGGCTTTACACTGTCATTATCATAAGACCAATGGGAGTACTGAACAGAATTAGAGTTGAGATAAAAATGCCTTCTGGGGCCCTCCTCCTCATTACACTGGTCGTCGGCCACCTCTTTGTGCTAATACAGGTTCAACTCTTACTCAAGACCAATGGGGCCAATTGTGTTTATAATTTAGAATTTCTGGTGTTTAGAAAGGTAATCTAGTGCATGTACTACGAAGTATATAATGCCCTCAGTGGAATCTGGGGCAATATCTTGCAATTGAGCACATTTAAATTTTAGTAGTCAAACATATGAATATTCACATCAAGTATGAGTATAAATACAAAATAATTATAAATAGCTTCATATTAGGTTATAAAATTCTTTGGTTCTTTGAACTTTTTGGATCCTGAAAAACACATTTCAGAATTGCAGATAAAGGATTTTGAGTCTTTAATAGTACAATGAGGAGAGACATATGCCAATGAAATAAACTGCCATTAGCTGCATTTTGGAAGAGAAATAGGGATAGAGTTAGAGAAAGTGATAGGCAGTAGACAAAGGTCAAGTCATGAGGGATGAACTTGGGTTAGCATTTCTCTAAGCTAGAAAACTTTTTTGATGCTTCAGAGCTTGTTTCCCTCCAATTGACAAGAGTAGACAATGAAAATAAATTTCAGTTTGTGAATTCTTGCTACTTTTGCAGTCCTGTTGTGAGCCATCTCTACAAAGCAGGAACCTTGGGCTGCAAAATGGATACACAGCCCCCGTTGGCCCTGCTTTCTGCCTGGGTCCTTTCCCATGCATTCTGCAATGAAACACTTTGGCGAGGGAGAAGAGGGCATCAACACAGATGAAACTTCATTTACCAAAAGATGGTGTAAGTCAGAAGACAATATTAAGAGATGCTATCTCAAAATGCAAACACTAATTTTGTGTGGAGTGAGGACTATGCATGATTTGATTTTTGTGTGTGTACTTAATCTGTTTTTTCCCACAGTGAACATATATTATTTACATAAGAGATTTGTTTTGTTTTGATGTGCTTTTAAGTCAATAAACTAGCACTTGATAGATAAAAATGTATAACATCAGGAAATGTAGCTACTCTAATTAACAACTGAAATAATAAAAAGTTATGGGAATAAAAGCACAGGAAAGGGACTCTAGTGTTAAAGAAAGCAAAAATCAATATCCAAAATGACAAAATAATTTTAAAAAATTGAAATCTTATGACTGAAGGTAACTTACTATAATTTCTATTGGTACAGAAGGAACTATTTGAAATAATAGACCCATAGTTACATTCTCTGACATAAAACAGCAACAACTTACTGGCAACTGTGACTCTAGTATTGGTCAAAGCACAGAATCACTGCAATTTCTGCTCTTCACACCCAGGGTCATAATTTCATAGTGCAAAACCGTGATTTTAATTTCAGTGTAACTAATGAATTTAAATAGTGGTGACAACACAGTTGATGTTTATTGTCTTCTCACAAAGTGCCTGGCCTATTGTAAACATAATACATATATTTTCTTAAACAATTTCCCCAAAAGTCTACAAGAAATAAGCCACTCTCATTTTAATTTTGGACATAAGAAAGCTGAGTCTTGGAAGTTGGGTTCCTTATATAATAATGGCAGAGTTCAGACTCAATCATATATTTTTCTCTTACCTCAAAGCCCATTTTTCTAACTATTGTTGTATATTTTTACTTTTATGGATTCAGAAAATATACTAACAGTTAAATTAACTTTTTTTTAAAATTTAACAGCATCTCAGTGTTATTCTAGGCCACAGTTATAAACAGTAAAAAGTACCCAATCTATTTTATAACTCTAAAATTACTTTCATATGGGGTAGCCTTGTGAACTGATAAGGGACTTATATCCAAAAGTAAAACCAAATAAAAGTATATAATTTCTTTATTCTATAATTCTTAGGTAATATGACTAGAAAAATACACACATACACACACATAAACATAAGATTACAAATAGGAGTATTCTGTATTGCCTACGAGTATTGTTTTTCTTTGATTTCCTTTAAACCCTGACAATCTTTTTAGTTTAAAAAACGTGTTTCAAAGATTTTTAGAAGTAATTCTTAGAAAACAGATTATATTAAGGCATTGAGTAAAAATTCATTTGAAAATTATTTTAAAATAAATTTTATGTATTTTATTATTTTTTAAAGATTTTGTTTATTTATTTTTAGAGAGAAGGGAGGCAGAAAGAGAGGGAGAGAAACATCAATGTATGGTTGCCTCTCATGTGCCCCCTACTGGGCACCTGGCCCACAACCCAGGCATTTGCTCTGACTTGGGAATCAAATCAGTGATCCTTTGCTTTGCAGGCTGGCACTCAATCCACTGAGCCACACCAGCCAGGGCTAAAAGAATTTATAAAAATAAGAAATCTGATAGAAGAATCAGAAGCCACTGAACTTCAAACAATGAGTACATTCCTAAGTATAAAGTTATTGGAAAAAATTAAATTACATGAGGCCTCAGAATATAGTACAAACCCTGTGGTAGCTAGTGTCAGAAAACCTAATATATAATCTGCATTGCCCCCAGTATAGGTTGACTTTTGTCCCTCATAAAAGATATTGAAGTCCTAACCTTCAGTGTCTGTGAATATTATTTGGAAATACTGTCTTTACAGATGACCAAGTTAGATGAGACCATTTGAGTGGTCCTAATCCAGAATGACTGGTGTCTTTACATAAAGGGAACATTTAGACACACAGACCCAAATGTATTGAGGGAGGAAGACCCTGTGAAGCTACAGGAAGAATGCCATCTACAAGCCAAAGGGACTTCTAAGGGGATTAGAAGCTTAGGAGAGAGGCATGAAACAAATTTCTCCTCAGCCCTCAGAATGAACCAACTCTGCTAACACCTTGGTTTTGTGCCTCTGGACTCCAGAACTGTGTGACAATAAATTTCTATTGTGTAAGCCAGCCAGTTTGTGGTACTCTGTTACAGCAGCCCCAGGAAACTAATATATTCCATAACTACCTTTTTGTAATAAGTCTAATTTTATAGGCTTCAGTCTCTCTACCAGGAAATTGAAGAGAGTAGTATGTGTTACAATGACCTCAGTGGGTGTTGTGAGAGGCAAAGATACAAGTGCAAACTGTACAGCAGTATCCAGACCCAAGTGTGATGAAGGCATGTTTAGGCAGAGCTTATGTGGAATGCCCAATGGGTTTCATTTTAAGATGATACTAGTTTTTCCACAGGTAGAGTTAGAGACACTGATTTTGGGGCCTCTTAAAGGTATCCTCTTAGTCAGGTGAATGTGAGGCATAAAGGCAACTTCTTCCTTGATGAGAAGATTGAATTTGGAATATGACCAAAGATGTCATTTGCTGAGATCCCTGATCTTTCTGGAAGGAAGAATCTAGCCTTTGCTCCCTACAATTCAAAGTCTGAAAGACCTGTTAAGGTGGATCAGGATGACCTCCACTAAAACTCTGCGGCAGGAAAGAGCAATGAGATACTGAAATGAAATTGCCTTGAGGAAAGAGAGCGCATGAATAAGAGGCTTGGATTTGGACATAAATATTTCTGAGGGATAATTTCAGTTCATGGCTTATGAAAGAAGCTCTTCTAAACTCAGACATTCTGCCCACTAGGCCACCTTTCTTTGGGAAATAATGATTGGTCCTGGAAATGTGAAATAAAGGGGCTGTAATCATGGCAGCCAACATGAGGTATCCCTGTGAGCTGATGAGACATAGTCCTACAAAAGCAATTGGGCAACAGGGAAAAAGTGCTCATGGCAGAGATGTGCAAGGTGAATGGCTCAACTCCAATGTGTTCTCTGCTGGCAGTTGGAAGGTAGAATGACCCACCCTTGGATTTAGCAACCTTTGAGTTTCCTGAAAAAATTAAGGAAGAATGGAAAATCTTAGAAAGGAGAGACTAAATGTCCTGATATACTGGTATGTGATTATTTGAGGTATTAATTTGACAAATAAAAGAAATGTGACTGTATTCAGGCCAAATTCAAAATACTGTAGAGACTACATATGATACCCAAGTCAGAGAGAGTACAGCATGGATTAATGTCCAAGTGGTCAATGAAGGTGCGTGAGATATCAGGTAAGTGGAAAGGGTCAGAAAAATATCATTTTTGATTGCCATCCAATTGTGTCAGAGGGCCGTGGTTGGACCTTACTGACATAAAGGACATAGAAGCACAGAGGTTGTAAGGGATTTAAATAAGACCCAGGATTTGGTCCTAATTCTGCTAGCTGAAGGTCCATATAGCTCACATTTCTCATCTGTAAAATACTGATGATAACAGTACTCTCCTCATGGGATTGTGAGCATCAAAAGAAATAATGCATATGAAAGTGCTCTGCCAACTGAAAAATGTCATGCTAATAGTAGACACTATCAATTGCTGTACTAAAATAAGAAAATCATCCTGTAAAACATTATATCAAAGTAAAAATTAGCCATTTTTCTTATCAGTCATTCTGCCTTTATAATTAGCAATTTAAACAACTTTAGAAGGATCCAATAAACATGAGATTTCAAGTACGATACCATGCCAACATTGAGAAATTTCATTCTCTATACATGAGCATACCAGCCTGTTTTAAAGAGATACTAAGAATGCAAAATAATCTCTGCAAGTAACCAAACTTGTTGCAGACTATTGGGCAGGATGGAGTTAGAGAAAGGACAAAAATTACCCTTAACTTCAACCTCTTCGATGTAATTCGTACCATCACCCACAATCATCCAAATGATCAAACAGTTTCTTTCCCCTCCAGTGCCTCACTCTTCCATGCACTACAAACTATTAAGATGTAAAAACTCTTTAGGCCTGAGAAAATTATAAATCAAAGAGTAGGAAACATAAAAATAAATGAAAAACAAAATGGTACTTGGAAATCTCTCAAAAAAATAAAGCTGTATGGTGCCAACTAATCAGGAACAAATTAGTTAATAATTTATTATATGTCCTGCTATTCTTCAAAAGAATAAAACTTCTATAAATAATATTCAAATAAAATAGGAAAAGTCACTGTCCTTAAAATTAGATGCTTAAACCTTAGTAGTGATATATAGTGTGGGGAAAGAGTAGATTTACAACTGTTTGTATGAAATATAATAGAATAACTAATAAATAATAGAAGAATAAACTCTTTTCTGTACTCACAACTGTAAACTTACTTTTGCCCCACACTGTATGTTGCCTCTCATTCAGTAATTAGATAATGCTGCTGTGTCTTTGGTACTGAGAATTAAGTCTCACTTCTCATTCTCACACTGTACCCATCAGATCAGTGGGACACAATCATTCCTAACACTGGAACATCTACATAAAGATAACTAAGGACTTGACAATTTTCATAGACCCTTTGTTAATTAAATTAATTTAGCAAGGGAGGGAAGAAGTCTTGACAAACTAATTTATTTAACTTTTTAATTTTTAAGGAATAATTAGGATGATAGAGATTAATGCAGCCGTATAGAAAATTTCTAAGGAAGAGCTAATCTTGCAGGATGGATGACAATTTTTCATTTCAGACATCTAAAGTTTTAGGGGAACTCTTAGTTACAAGAAACATTTACAAACAGAAGTTAGCCTATGGATGGCAATATAACATCAGTGTGGCAAACAGAATCAATTTGATTCACCAGACCTATATGAACAACTTTCTGTGTGCCATGTACTCTGCTAGTTCCTGGGCATATGGGAGTGGATAAGACACAATCCATGTTCTCAAGATGCTTTGATGGTCTAGTAGATAAATAAATAGTTTAAATACAGAGTGTAAGAAGTTTAACCACATAGTACAATGGTAGCCCAGAAGATGAAATAATAAACTATTACTTAGGAGTAGTTTAGAAAATTAGTAGCATTTAGAAAATTATTGTTGGGTGAGGAATATAAATGTCAGTTTTAAGTTTATTCTAATTAGTATAGGCTAGATATTAGTTGGCTAATAAATCAATCAATAAAATGTTTGAGGACAGCATTATGGCTGAGACCCTAAGAGGTTTCAGGGATCTAAGTAAGAAGGATGACCAGGACTAACTTAGGACATTCATGGTTCCTAGCCACTTTTGCTTTTTAATGAAAAAAATCAAAAGTTATATTTTATAATTACTTTGGCATAAAGATAATATATTAATATATATAAAACATTTTATTCAACCAAAAGTTCATTTTTTCCATTTGATTTTAAAAAGAAAATATTTTTGTGAGCCCCTTAAAAAGTATTGAGGACTCTATACTGTGCCCACTTCAGGCCTGGTGATTGACTTTTATGAGCCATACACTATGTAAGTGTTTCACACATATTTAATTCTCCCTACAGCTCTGTGTTTACAGATGAAGAACTGGGACTCAGGGTGGTAAGCAACTTTCACAAGGTCACACAGTTAACAAGACAGAATGCTCAGATTTAAACCAAGCTTTTCTATTAGATCCAAAGCCTAGACACTTTCTCCTGCCATGTCAATTTTTTGTATAATACATAGTACCAGCCCTCAATCGATTTATTTTCAGAGTAAGAAAATGAGTATGTGTGGAAGCAAAGACAATGCATCTGGACCACACAAGCTTTAGAAATAGTGAGGGCTATGGTGGAGAAAGCCACCTTAATACAAATTCAGTAAGAAAATGAAGTGCAGTCTGAGGCAGATGGAGGCAATGTGACTGATAGGAGGAGCTGGACTCTGAAGCCTGAGTGCTTGGGTTCAAGTCCCAGATTTATAAATGCTATTTGATTTCTCTGAGCCTTGTTCTCTTTCTCTGTGAAATGATCATAAAATGTCAAGGTGATAATTTTAATTTATTGATTTGAGAGAGAGGAGGGGGCAAGGCAGAGAGAGACAGAGAGACAGAGAGACAGAGAGAGAGAGAGAGAGACATCAGTTTGGTTTTCCACTTTTTATACATTCATTGGTTGATACTTGTATGTAACCTGATCCAGGGAATCAAAACAACAACCTTGGCATATTGGGATGATGCTCTAACCAACTGAGTTACCCAGACAGTGCCATGGTGATTATTTAAGGATTAAATTACTTAATACTTAAGTAGTACTTAAAATTGTGCCTAGCACATAGTAAATACCTATTTTAATAAATGTTTAATAAATACATATTATTTATATATAACTACACAGTCTCCTATATTGATTTTTCACCAAAACAATACCTTTAATATAATTTCAGAATATAAGGGATGGAACTGGTACTATTTTTCACATCATATAACTGAGAAAATTAAGCTATTGAAAGGTTGAATTGACAAAGATCTGTAAGTTTCTTGGGGGGAGATATATTCTATGGCTTTGCCAGTTTTTGAAAACTTTGGTCACTTGTTCCTGAAAATATTAATTTCTTATCATGTTAGCATTATCCAGACAGTGTAGTGGACTCAATAGCAGAGTTTTTCTTACTCTCCAGGCTCTTAATTCCCAATGACTGCTGAAAATGTTAAGCTCTATGTGCTTTCAACACCTTAATTCACCTGACAGGCCTGTTCTTCCTGCAGTGATAGCTATCTCCGTCACCAGTACCAGCTTCCTCCTCATGACACAGACTCAAAACTCAGCTCGTTCTGAGAACCTCTTCTGCCCTCCCTCCCCACCCACAGTGTCTCTGCATCAATTCCCAGCTCTGCATTACTACTTCCATGGCCTACTCCATTCAGACTGTATTTAATCTGCCCTCGACATGTATTCCATGGCTCTGCTTCTGATCTTTCCACCTTCTAAGCCATCCTACGCACTGCTGCTGAAAGAATCTTCCTACCAGGAAAGATCAAAGTCCAACCAGCTCATTTTAGGCTCCCTACAACCTGCTCTAAACCTATTTCTCCAGCTTTGACTCCCTCTTATGCAGCTCACATCAAATCAAATGGGAATATTGTAGAATATGTCCAGCATGTTCCCCATTTGTGACTTCCCACCTCTTATATGCCTTTTGCTCCATGTATGCTTATAAGAATTCCACTCACCCTCCAAAGTTCCAAATGCACCATCTTCCAATAATCCTTCTGTCTCTCACCAGCTCCCCTCCCATCTTCTGCCATCCTTATCTTCAGCGCTTTAATAGTGTTTACCATGCATTTTAAAAGGGCTCAACATAAGTGTCATCTCTTCTGGAAGCCTTTGCCATCACACCTTCCAACCCCTCCTATTCTTTCTTCTGCTTTTT
The DNA here is from genome assembly GCA_039655065.1 of Glossophaga mutica. Taxonomy (NCBI): domain Eukaryota; kingdom Metazoa; phylum Chordata; class Mammalia; order Chiroptera; family Phyllostomidae; genus Glossophaga; species Glossophaga mutica. Next base: position 73,517,048 of record CM077312.1, read on the forward strand.
AAGAGTTCTTTTTTTATTGAATTTTATTATAGAGTTCTTGTATTATTGTATTTAATACACAATTTTCTAACTATTTCGGAATTCCTGTACCCTGCTAGAGGTAAACACCTCACCCTGACATACCCAGAACACCTTTGTGGATTTATTGTTTTAATCATAAATTGAAACACAAATATATATTCTTTTAATCATATATATTGTATAAATCAATAAAATTATCTATCCCCGTTTACATTTATACTTTGTGTTAAACTTTTAAACATATATACCCAAAGCCAAAAAGACTTACCTAATTGATATAAATATAATGCAAATATAACTAAATTGTGTTTAGGATATAATTTTTCATCTATCTACCTAATGATTTATATACTATAAATCTTCATCTTTGAATCTAGTGGAAGATTTATGGCATGACACAGCACCATGGAGAATATATATATTTATAAAATATATAAAGGAAAAGTACTAAACTAGAAATAACAAAAGAAATATGAGAGAAACATGCATGTAGCTTAAGCAAAATGGTCTTAAACAAAAAAGATTTTTTAATATGATCATGGGGTTTGAGTGACTCTGTAGATAAATGTGCTGCTCACAGCAATGCTTCTGGGAGTATCCATATGTTTAACTGCAATTTTCATAACTTTTAAACTCTAATTAAAGTTAACTTTCAACCCCAGTCCTTACTGGAAGCTGAAAGCAAGCAAACAAAAGTAGAGAAGCTCAGATTTGCTCATGGTGGAGAACTTTGGTAAGAAGAATATATTTTGACAGTTTATTTTTCATTATTTATTTATTATTTAATTAAAAAATTCTTTTCAATTACAGTTGACATACAATATTATATTGGATTTTTTAGGTGTACAACATAGTAAGTAATTAGACATCCCTCACCCACTTCCCATCTGGCAATCATCAATTTGTTCTCTGTATCTTGGTTTGTGTCTGTTTATTTTTTATTTTTTAATTTAATCTTTATTGTATTTTTTCATTACCATTTAGCCCTCTTTACCCCTCCTAGCACTGTTGCCCACATTCATGAGTATATTTTGAATCACTCATATTTAGATATAGCCATAGTGTGACAAAATAACTGAGTATAACAAAAAGTTTAATAGCAGACTCCAAAGTGTAACTTTTAAAAATACAAAAATTTGTATTTGTATTTATGTCTGTGAATATTATACAAATGAGCACCAATACCAACTTCTTTATTACCTATTAGAGTTGCAAAATCTGTAATATATAAATTGGGAATAATATTTGGAGACTTAGAATAAAAGGAAAATAAAGGAGAAACCACTGGACGTTGCTACATGCAGGGTAAAATGCAACACCTGAGCTAATCATAGCCTTTCCCCTAAATGTGATTATCCCTAAGGCTGGTGAATAATGAACCAGATTTCATTTCGGCTGACTTGCCTTCTCTATTTTCCTTGAAACAAGATAGTTGGGTAAGCCAGGTCCTTAGTGTTAGAAGCTTAATTTTCAAAGCAGATCTTTCAAAATGATTCCAGATTTAAAGATGACAAAGTTTCTCGATATTTTCACAGGTTTTTTTGTGGGCTAAACACTTCCAATTCAACTCACTCTTTGAGCATTCTTTCTTCTATATTTCTTCAAAAGCACTACTTATTTGGAATTTAAAACACTAAGAAATGCTTTTGTGAACAAATGGAAAGCCAAGAACAACAACTGCCTTAATTCCCATATAAGACTTATTTGGTTTTAACCGAATGTTTACATAGTAATGTATTTACACAGTAATGGAAATATAGAGACTGTGTGTGAGCAATAATGAATCCGTTTTGTCAGGAATTCATCACTGACTCCCCTGAGAGGGAATAAGACTGTGTGAAAATTGTTCTTCAAACTTAATGCTTTTGCAAACCATATTTCTAAGACAAAATAGCCATTTTGAAAAAAAGATACATTTTAAATTTCCAATATAGAGAGATATTTAAAACCATGACTCTGAACACTCAATTTCACATCACAGTAATTTACACGATAGAAGAAATTCTTAATGTGAGATGTTCAAATGATAACAGGGTGCACGTGCAACCTGGGCTTTACAGATTGCAAATCACATTTACAAACACATCTCATTCGATCCTCCGAACAATCCCATGAGGTAGATATTATTAACTCCATGGTACAGAAGTGCAATTTAATTTTAGAAAAGTTGGACAACTTGTCTAAAATCACAAGCTTAACAAGTAGAAGTTCAAAGGAATCAAAACTGCACCTTTAGATTTCCATTTCTTCATAATCCGCTACCTCCAAAAGTATAAGTAAAGCAACCAAATGGTTACATAGTCATAATAATTTGGTACTTTTATTGGTGAAATAGGGTAGGTAGAAGTACTAAAAGAAAATAAAAGTACTGAAGTAATACAAAAACTCCAATTTTGGCAGACTGTAGTCATACATTGCATAAGGTGATTAATTGACAGGAAGGAAAAAATGTCATTTAAGAAAATCAGTTCTCAGTAATGCTTTAGTTAAGTCACAGGTGCTCATTCCTTCTGAGTGAGGGTTTTGCCACTTCATTTACTTACTATTACTTCAGGAGGCCATCATCTGAGGGAACAGTGATGTGGAAGAAGAAAAATTATAAATAATCATCACAAACATGAGAATTTACATTTATGGGCTTTAGGGTAGGATTTCCCTTTAGACATTTTTTATCATGAATTTAAATGGCTTCGCTGTGAGATTTTCATTCTCTAGTTATATGTAGTTATTTGGGAGTAGGCATGGAAAAGGGGGCAAACCGTGTTCAACTAAAATGGAGTTTATTGAGAGGATGTGAGAGAGGGCAGAGTTCAGGGTATTTGTACAGGAGTTATAAAATGTCAGACCGTGGAATCTAAGTTAGACTGGGGGTGGGGAATGAAGACTGGAGAAGAGGATGGACGGTGAGAAGGTGGTGGGGGTCAATGGATCACTCATCTCAATAGGTCAAATAATTGTAATGGGGCTACCAGAGCAAATAAGCCAATGGTCAAACAATGGTATATTAGAAAATGAGATTCAGGGATGGTGCAATTTCTAGTGATACAGGGACCAAGGTGTGATGGAGAAAAAAGGTAACACTGGTGAGGAAGGCAAGGAATTGAGAAGATTAGACTTCTCAACTAGAATTCAAAGGAACATCTACAAAAGTCTAAAGTCATTACGATAGTGTTAGGAGTAGGGAGAGAAAGTGATTCAAGAGCTTCATTCTTCAATGAATAATGTAAACAAATAGATTAATAATAAGAGTAAGAGAGGGAAGATGACCTATTTCAGTCAAAAAAGTAACTATGGACCATGATTCAAGTTTCAATGCTCTACTGGTGATCAGAAATGTACATAAACCACAGATAAGTGAGTGAAACAGAGTGAATTTGTGCCATTAAATAAAGGAAATTCCGTTCCAATCTAATCACTTTCAACTTCAAAAACGGAATGTAAGATGGGAACAATACTCTCTTTAATTTATCACCTGTCATTTGACACATGGCTAGGACAAATCAGTTCCTGTATATTTAATGCAGATAAAACTTCTTTTACATTATACTTCTCAAAGGTACTGGAAGTCCTGAAATATGTGTTAAAAATTTCAATTTTTTGAAAGCCAAAAGTTTCATTAATATTAAAATTCATCAAATTGAGGATTTGCATTTTAATGGTGAAATCTGACTTTTCACAATAAGAAACTCCTTTCTAAAGTATAAAAATGTTCATTGTTGTTTGGATCATTTTACTGTGAAAACAATCAAGATCATATCTGTTTAATTTGGTTTGAATAGAATATAAATGTTAAACATACACATAGAAGTCCATGTCTTTCAACAAGGCAGTGTCTTCACTTCCAGCTCGTATATACACAGGCAAAACATTTCTGGAGAACACTCTGACAATGTGTAATGATAAGGACTATAAGAACTGTGCAGTATTTGACATAGCAATTTTCCTAATAATTCACCCTGAGGGGGAAATTAGTCATACATGCAAAAAGGTGCTTACAAGGATGTTACTAATGTGGTTACTTATACTATGAATGATTAGAAACATAACTAAATATGAATCTGTTAAGTAAATTTTGACATAGAGTAGAATACTAGGTTATGATTAAAAATGAAGATGGAGCCCTATTTTTTGCTAACATGGAAGGTTGTTTAGAATGAACTAAGTAAACAAAGCTAAATACAAAATAATACATCTGGTTTGACCTTTTTTAAAAAAAGTATGTGCTATTAGTATTTGTATATCTATATTTACACAGAAGGGGGGAAAAGCCAGGAAAGATATATAATGAAATAATAGTGGAATTTTGGATACTAATTTCTCTTATTTATTTATATTTTCTAACTTTTCTACAACAAATATATAGTACATGTGTATTTATAACAGAGTACAGCCAAGGGGGGTCCCAAATGGGAATTTGTAACGGGGTCTAGAACTCAGGGTGTCCAGGAAATATTAGAAATATATATATATATAAAAGATGTCCTCACTCCCACAAGTCTGAGCTGGAGGATGGGATGCATGGAGCAGGGCCATTGGAGTTGTTTTGAATAGCAACAATTTTGCAGATAACCTCCAGAATGGTCATTTAACATAGCTATAACTTTTAACTGGTTCCACAGACATTGTTAAACAACTGTGGCCATGCTTTGAGCCAGGAGAATGGGAGTGACTTCAACCCATGATGTAACTGGGAGTCAACTTCCTCTGGGTATAGCACCTACATAAAAGCTTGCAGATGACTGGTTCCACACCATGGGGCCACACCTGCCTGGACTTACTATGGCAGCCCAATAAAGCTGGAAGAATATGGGAATGCTGGCAGGTGTAACTGATTGTGGGAGGAGTCGGAAATGGGGCTGCAGAGGAAGATTGGTGCTGGGATTTAAACCCATGCGAGGCAGCCATACAGGCTTTTGGGGCTCCCTTTTTGCTGCATGGCTTAGGAAGCAGGAGACACTTTGCCTGAAAGAAAAGGGGTGAAAGAACTCTTGCTGGTGGGCCATGAGAAGATGCCACATGGTTTTGGATTAACTGGAGATCACGGCAGTGATACAGCTGATGGTGCTGGAACGAAGGGGCTGCCTGAACCACGGACTTCTACTTCTTTTCCTGAGATATGGTACCCAGGACTGGGCAAAGGGGAGAAGGAAGGACTGTGAGTTTGTGGGTATTCTAAGGGACTTTAGTATTTTTAATAAAGACATTGTCTGTTGTGGACCGTTCAGCCTGGTTTCAGGAGTTGTAACCCTCACCCCATGGTGGGCTGTGTAAGAGCCAAGGGACCCACTTCATCTGGGTCTGTTCTGTCACAAAAACGTGACCTACTAAGGAGACAAAGCTTATCTCCCTGGCAGGAGCACTGCTTCTGCCTAATCCACCTCTGGCCCCAATGCTTGGTTGGCAGTCAATGACAGGTAAGACTCCTCATGGGAGGGGCAACCTAACCCAGACACAACCACTTGGGAGGCCTCATGAAAGGACTCGAGGGGCTGCAGCAAAGAGGATGTGATGGACCCTCACCCCCTGGCTATTCTGACATAGCCCGAGTCCCCATTTCCATCTGGGAGATGTCTCCTGCTTCCTAATTGGCTTAAAGCCTGTAACTGTGAGGGCAAGCAGTGCAGCAGCCCTGTACCGGCCAGAACAGCTCCCTGGGTGATCGGGCATAAGAAAGAATTCCTAAAGCCCTGTGAAACCTGCTTTGCTAAGAGTGCTCTCACTTAAGTGATAAGTGTCCCGGGAGGACATGAGTATGTCTCCCAAAGTTTGGCAACCCCCTTTCCAGAAAGACATTGACTCAGATTAAGCCCTCAGATTTCTTTGAAATGTTAACCATTATTTGATCCTTGCTGCCTGACATACCTGTATTCCCGTGTATTGGAGCCCAATAAAAGCCTAGTGAGGATGGGGCTCTGGGTCATTCTCCTCTGAGAGTTTGACCACCTTTCCTCCCCAAGCAGATCATGTCTTGGTAGTTTTTATTTTCATCCGTGATGGAGGGATGGGGCTCTGCAGGCAGAGCCCCCCCACATCTGGCGCCCAGGACAGGGGCCCCCACAATTGTCATTACTCTAAGTCTGTATAACTTTTTAAATAAATAATCCTTTTCCTTTTCACAAATCTCTGGCATTGAGAGATATCTTTCCCTGGAGACAGGCACGGCGAACCTAGTACGGGGATGGGAGGATCCCTGGAGCACAAGGGTGGGTCCATTCAGTAATAGTATATCGTTTGCCCCCTTCCCTGGGGTCTGTTCTGTAACATATTTCCTTTGAAAAAAATAAAAGTATTCTATTATTTTAGAATTTATTTTTAGATTGTCTTAGGTTGTGATGCACAATTCAGATAATTTGCACATCTAAATCTTTTAAAAATTAATACAGTTTATTTGCCTATATGTATATATTTGTGACAAAGGACAAAGAAGTTTTGTATTAGTTTTTTCCTGAAGCAGAATTTTCCATATTTGAATAAATCCACAAATGGTTTGTGAGTGCTAATTTTTTTCATTTAAAGGAAGTATTCTAGTACCAATTAAGTGAGAGAGAATTGATAAGACTGCAGACAAATACTAGACAGGAGAAAACAAAATGCATAGATGAGAAACTAGGGCAAAGAGCGTAAGGAAAAGTCAGCAGAAGGCCCCCTCAGGCAGAGAGAGTTATTTTCTCCTTCTCTGTACTCCTACTATCTTCATTTGCATGTTTTAAAAGCACTCATCGCATCTCATTTATTATCTCTTTAACTGCTTGAGATTCTCACTTAGTCTCTGTGATCCTCTTTTCTAGACCTTTCTTCTAGTCTCATGCTTGAAGCTAAAAGATGCTTATCAAAACTGTTTTAGGTGGAAAGAAGGATTGAATTACACTGAAAATCATCTATCATACTCCATTTTTAGAAGTCAGTAACTCTATATGCATGATGTCTTAAGTAAAAAGCAGCAGTTAAAAAAAGCATGATTTTGACATAATCACATTCATTTTGGAAAAATATACATATATATATACACACACAATTCTGAAAGGATACAAATAAAGGTTTATAGTGGTCTGAGTATGCTTGACATCTATTAAAATTAATATATCAATGTATTAATAATACAGTAGTTCCTCCTTACCCATGGAGGTACATTTCAAGACCACTGGTGGATGCTGGAAACCAAGGACAGTACTGAACCCTGTATATACTGTTTTTCCCCTATGAACACATACCTGTGACAATGTGCAGGGGTGTCCAACTTGCAGCCCACTGGCGGCATGTGTCCCAGGATGGCAATGAATGAGGTCCAACACAAAATCATAAATTTACTTAAAACTTTATGAGATTTTCTTGTGATTACATGTCACAATGCATTTAATGCATGGCCCAAGACAATTTTTCTTCCAGTGTGGCCCAGAAATGCCAAAAGGTTGGACACGCTTGGTTTAATGTATAAATTAGGCACAGTAAAAGATTAAAAACAAGGTATAATAAAACAGAAAATTTATAATATACTGTAAAAAAAAGTTATGTGAATGTGTAACAGAGAGGTCTGGCCAGATTGCTGGGGAGCAGGGAAAGGAAATCCCAATCTGAGGGAACCCTGATCTGAGAGAACCCCATCCTTGGCAAGAGAGCTGCACCCCCCAGAGCAGGGAGGGGCTGCAGAGGAAGATGAAGATGGCGGGTCAGTGTTTGAATCCCTGGCAACTGAACAGGCAGGAGGAGGGGCAGAGAGGCAGTGGTAGTGTGGGATTGCACTCCCCAGAGGGACCCCTGAGAGATGTGGGGAAGCTCTGAAGGCTGCCTGGGAACGAAACCATAGCTGGGTCATAATTCCATACCCCCGAGGCAACAGCAGACAACTAATGCAGCTACAGATACTGCATGTACAGAAGCTGTGTGGGCTGTGGGGGTTGAAAAGGTCACAACACAAGTAAAACCCTCCTCCCGCGTCTGGATCACGGCAGCCAGAGCAGGGGTAAAGGCACTGTGTGGGGCTGACACACACAGTGGACGGTGGCCCAGAGTTGGCCTAGCAGTTGGACACTCCTACATGCGTAGGATTTTGAGGGAAACATTTAAAGTGGTGGGTACACTGTAGCTAACACTCTCCTCCTCACCCCTGGTAGGAGGGGTGAGAAATGGGGTGTTTGCAGACCTGTGGGACACCAGGCTCAGCTTGGTGCCCTTTTTGAGTTCCCCTTGCTTGCGCAGTCAGGTGCCAGCTCATGGAAGCTGAGTCCCAGATGCAGGACACACACACCACACCAGCGGTGGGCCTGTGGGATGCCAGCCCCGCCGGATATTCTTGCCTTGCCCTGCTCAAATGGTCTGCAGCAGGCTTACGCTGGATGCACACCACAGCAGTGGGTTCAGGTGGGATGCTGTGGGTCTTGGACTGTTCCCATCCTCGCACCCTGAGAGCAGCACACAGACACGCTGGCCAGGAACATTCCTCAGCCCTCCAGTGCAAACAGCCTTGGACTGTGGGGCCCAGTGGACTAAGCCCCTAATAAGAACTACTGCAGTGATCTGGCAATGCACCCCAGCCCTGGAAGAGGGAGAAAGCTGCAGCAAGACAATGGAGACACTGGCCTCACAAGTGAGCACTCCAAAGAGAGAGAGAGCCCAGAGATGGAGAGGCAGAGACTCATCCATGTAGCAGCCTTGGACTCTAAAAGGGCAGATAAGAATGGAGGGGGCTCTCTAGACATGGATTTGGATTTCAGTTTTTGGGAAACAGGGGGAAATCTGTGGTTTGCAGAAGGGAATGGCTTAGAGCAGAGGAGATCCTAGCTCCCCCATATTGGGTACCCTATTAATAAAAACCTTTTCTGGGCCAAGATGGAGGCATAGGTGGACACACTGTGCCTTCTCTCACAACCAAAATTAAAGACAACAAAGATTTAAAAACAAGAAAACACCCAGAACTGATAGAAAATTGAACTGTACAGAAGTCCAACGAACAGACCGGTAAGAGGGGTGGAGTCACAGCAGGAAAAAGTGGAGGTGTGGACCCGGGCATGCAGGCAGCAGCAGCTGGCAGATCCCAGGCATAAAGGCAGTGGCTAGCAGCTCCAAGGAGCACAGGCGGTAGCTAGCGGACCACGAGCATGGGTAGCAACTGTGCAGACCCAGTCAGGCCCGCAAGGCGTCTGGCTGACCAGGTGGTCCCACATTCTCACACAGATAATCCAGGCGAAGGGGAAGCAGTGGAAGGGACTGGAATCTGAGAGAGAGCTGAGCAAGTGCCATTGTTCCCTCTCGGACCCCACCCCCACAAACAGCATCACTACCCAGCAACTGGGCTGCCCCGTCCTGGGGAACACCTAAGGCTCCACCCCTCACTATGTAACAGCCACGACCAGATCCCCCCCGCCCCCCGCAGAAAAAAAACACCAAAAATGGCTCAAACCGGAGAACAAATCGAAACCCCAGAGCGAATTCACCTAAGCAACCAAGAGATAGCCAACCTATCAGATGCACAGTTCAAAGCACTGGTCATCAGGATGCTCACAGAATTGGTTGATTTTGGTCACAAATTAGATGAAAAAATGAAGAGAAAAAATAAGTGAAATGAAGGAAAATGCACAAGGAACCAATAGTGTTGGGAAGGAAACTGGGACTTAAATCAATGGAGTGGATCAGAAGGAAGAAACAAACAATCAAACAGAAAACAAGGAAGAAACAAGAATTCAGGAAAACGAGGAGAGGCTTAGGAACCTCCAGAACATCTTTAAACGTCCCAATATCCAAATTGTAGGGGTACCAGAAGGGGAAGAAGAAGAGCAACAAGTGGAAAACTTAGTTGAACAAATAATAAAGGAGAACTTCCCCAATCTGGCAAAGGAAATAAACTTCCAGGAAGTCCAGGAAGCTCAGAGAGTCCCAAAGAAGTTGGACCCAAGGAGGAACACACCAAGGCACATCAGAATTACATTAGCCAAGACTAAAATGAAGGAGAGAATTCTAGAAGCAGCAAGGGATAAGGGGACAGTCACCTACAAAGGAGTTCCCATCAGACAGCTGATTTCTCAAAAGAGACTTTACAGGCAAGAAGGTGCTAGAGAGAAGTATTCGAAGTCTTGAAAGGCAAGGACCTATATCCAAGATTGCTCTATCCAGCAAAGCTGTCATTTAGAATGGAAAGGAAGATAAAGTGCTTCTCAGATAAGGTCAAGTTCAAGGAGTTCATCATCACCAAGCCCTTATTATATGAAATGTTAAAGGGACTTATCTAAGAAAAAGAAGATAAAAAATATGAACAGTAAAAAGACAGCAAACTCAGAAATATTAACCACACCTAAAACAAAAGCAAACTAAGCAAACAACTAGAACAGGAGCAGAAACACAGAAATGGAGATCACATGGAAGGTTAGCAACAGGGGAGTGACAAGGAGGAGAAAGGGAGAAAAGGTACAGAGAATAAGTAGCATAGACAGTGGGTAGTAACTAGACAGCGGGAGGGCAAGAATAGTGTGGAAAATGTAGAAGCTAAAGAACTTCTGACACATGGACATGAACTAAAGGGAGGAATGTGGGCGGGAGGGGGTGTGCAAGGTGGAGGGGAATGATGGGGGAGAAATGGGACAACCGTAATAGCATAATCAATAAAATATATTTAAAAAAACCTTTTCCCTCCCCCACCAATCTCTGTTTTATGGTTGTGCATGGCAGAAAATCCCATTCTTTCCTGTAACAAATATGTTCTCTCTGTCAAAATAACTTACTGCACTGTACTAAGGCTTTTCACTTAAAGGAAGCACTTTACTGCCCCTCCTTGGTATTTCCAAATTGCCAGCATGACTTCTCTTGCACTTTGTGGCCATTACTATGTAAATAAAGGTCACTAGATACTATGATATCCCAATAGTCAATCTAATAACCCAGATAGCTGGAAAGTGATGAATGGGTGAGGAGCTTAGACAGCATGGAAACACAGGACAAAGAGATGATCCACATCCTCCACAAGACAGAGGTGGATGTGGAAAGATTCATCACAGTGCTTAGAATGGCAAGTAATTTAAAACTTATAAATTGTTTATTTCCGGAATTTTCCATTTAATATTTTTAGGCCTTGATTGACTGGTAGTAACTGAAACTTCAGAAAGTGAATCCTCAGATAACGGAAACACTATTGTAGATAAACTTGGTAAAATTGATTAGAAATATCTTCTATGACACAGATTTGTCATTTCGTTTTTCTGCTCTGTGTCAATAAAAATCAAATAAATATTAAGAACATAAACAACTTTTGCCCAAAGAGGATGCAATGGTCCTAGTTATTTTTAGTGTTTCCAAATCACATTAGTTTTGCCACAACAAAGCTGTTAATTAAAGCAGCTATAATGCAAAACTACTGAGTCAATTACATTCCTTGTTCCTTTTCCTTCCCTCACCTCACCTTGTTTTATTTTTAATTCACACTGCATATAAATAGCAATTAAAGTACAAATCAGAATGTTACTTGCACATATACATTTCATTATTATACATGATCTGTACTCCTAAACACATCTGCATTTTACAAAACATTTAGTCAATATTTTTCTCTAATCAATAAGAAAACTAATAAGAGTATATGTATGTTATAATAAACAAATATATTTGCCATAATTAATATACTGAGTAAATTGATTGTAACAATCATCTATCATTTACCTAAAACTCAAATTATCTTAGAAATGTTTTAAAATCATGCAAGACCAAAATTTAAGGATTGACCTGCCAGTACTTAATTTTCTACATACTAAAATAAATTGTATGGTTAAAGATAGTGACTACAAACAGAAAGTAACATTTTATTTTATATTGCTTATACAAGAGAAAATATTGTGCAATCTACTAATGCTAAAATAGATCTCCTAAAGCTAGTGCCAGTAAATGATACCTTTGCACACCAATAAAACCAATGTATCTAAAATATGGGAACTAAAATACCAAAAGACATGTAAGAATATGCATATCTTATATATTTTCCCTTCTTTTATTTATTTCTTAATTTTTAATTCACACCTGAGGATATATTTATTTATTTTTGAGAGAGAGGAAGTGAGACAGTACAAGAAAGAGAAACATTGATGTGAGAGAGAAACACTCATCAGTTGCCTCCCAGACACACCTTGACCATGTATTGAACCTGCCGCCTAGGTGTGTGCTCTGACTGGGAATCGAACATGCAACCTTTCGGTGTACTGGATGATGCGCCAACCAACAGAGCCACATGGCCAAGGTGACTTTTTCTTTCTTTTAGCAGGCTGTTAAATGTCCCGAAGTTCCTAAAACGTAAAATCTACATAAATCCCCACTTAATGTCATCAATAGCTTCTGCAACTTTAAGCAAAATGATATATAACAAAAATCAACTTTATCACAGGCTAATTGATATAAACAAGAGTTAAGTTCCTATGGTATCTCATCAATGTTATTACAAAATGATATTGAATGAAACAGTGTTATGTGAGGATCTGCTGTATATTTTAAGCTACTGTTCTTGACTTAATTGAGCTGCTTTTTCCAAATTATCTTAGCCATGTATACTCATATTTCACCTTCTAATACTCAGAGGGCTTTATATAAACTTCTTATTAAAATATCCTTCATGGTTGCCTCTTACCTTCTACATCATGTACTTTTTTTTTTTTTTGCCTAGTTTTTAAGAAACTCCAAAGCAAAAAGAGACTCCCCCATCCAAATATATTTATTGTGACTGACTCCTCAAAAAATGCAAATGAGTCACCAGTCATGCCTTTCTGCATTCATATTTGCCATGTGCTTCTACAATCAGTGTTCTCTTCTTAGCATGTTTTCCTCCTGCTAATGATTCCTGCTACCTTCATATTCAGTCCGTCAGGGAGAAAGAAAATTTCCTCCGCCCTTCTAGTTTCTTCTGGCTGGCCTAATAATTAAACTGACATGAGACAGATTAACTGGAGAAAACAATCAAATTTAATTATGTACATACGTATGGGAGTTCCATAAGAATGGGGCTCCAGGACAAATCAGGCAGTTGAAACTTATGCCATCTTGAGCTAAGAAGAAGGGCGTAATGGTGTGAGACTTCAAAGGGGAGGAAGGCAATTCACAGGGAGATGAAATGAATTAATGTTTAGTAAACAAATGTTTGCTTGGTCATCTAGAGACAATAGACCACAGAGAAGACTTTGATCAAAAGTGCCTTGCTGTGTTTCTTCCTATCCACCACACCTAGTTCATACTTAACTATGGTTACATATGGTAATAGTTTTTCCTATGAAAGGCCTATTTTAAATTCCTTTAGAGAGTTTGCAGGAAGGTCAAAGGATCTTCCTGTGTCTTGTGTTTTCTAGAATATAAAATAATCCTCATGCCAGAGAGACACACTTTGAGGTGGCAAATTTTATTTCCCTCATATAAATTGCTAACCAAGTACTGAGTTCACCTTACTTAGAAACATTACAGCACTTAAATGTACACATTCATTACGTAACTACGTGATTCTATATTATTTCATATTGTATTTCTAGAACTCTCAGCATATCGCTTGGTGTACAGTGGCTTTCAATAAAAAATTTGTTTGACTGCTACAGCAAAAGGCTGTTGTAACACTAGCTAACTTGAACTGATGATATTATTGGTCCTGTCCCCAGAACCTGTCTTATAAAGGCACTAAAATAAAGTTTAAGGTACATAAAAAAGCTCCCTTCAAATTTATGAGGCTATACATTTTCTTCTAGACATCAAAGTGTGCTAAGATAATGTTCTTCTTTTGCAGACATGGAGTGTTGATGTCCACTTCATCATTGGCTTTTGGTGTTTGGAAATTGCCCTAGAACTATAGGTGGCCAGATTTAAGCACAGGTGCTGCTGAAATGGCTTTTAGAACAAGCATCTCTGAAAATATTCTAAGTTTTTTGCTATGAGATAATACTTGTAGGAAGCCAATTGACTATGTAATTTTGCAAAAGGAAACTACCAAGAAGTGGAGAGCAAAGAGAGCTGACATATAATGATTTGAGTAGAGCCTCTTATATCCCCAAACCAAAAAATTCTCTTAGCAGCCCTGTGTTCTTTTGGGGAAGAAAATAATGAGGGGAAAAAATAATTAAATGCATTAAATTTGAAACACAAAGAGAAGTTTAAGGGCACAAAGTTATTAACAAATAAATAAAGTTCAGCCAGTGGATAAGTCAGGTCATTCAAGATAAAATAAATATTAAATATACAGAAGAGAGAATAATAGGAGTAACAGTAATAGGGCCATAATGTACACCAAAAAAAGAAAAACAGAACAACAGAACAAAACCCAAGAAATAAAAATGAGAGAGTGTAGTCAAACCTCTAGCACACTGTGCAAAATGGATGAATTTGGATATTTCAGGAACGGTATGTTTATAATTCCACCCTGATAAACAGTTGAGAGTATGGAGTATACTATAAGGTTGAATGTGTCATAATCTCTTCTCTTATTCAAATCTTGCTGCTCCACAAACTTCCAAACACAGCCTGAATACTCTGCAACCTTGTCCAGAAAATATTTTTATGAGTAAAGAGTATGGGAAAATTTTTCATTCATATTATATTTACAATCTTTTTCTTCTAACTAGTATGGTTAGAATGACTTTACATCCCATTTTGCCCCAAATGGTCCTAGTTTATACCTTTATATAAAGCATTAATTATTAATAGTGCCCCCTTTTATGGCTAAAAGCATCTTAGTATGGATAATACATTTATGATCACCTAATTGTAGTCAAAACAGCTTAAAAGAGATCAAGAGTATGAATTATAAAATAAGAAACATATAATTCTTATATGGCTACAGAGAAGAAAATTTTCCAAATCCACATTTTCCAAATTCTAATTTCAAGAAACCATTATATAAGTGTATTCCATGGCCCAACATAACTTTTCCCCAACAAATGAAAAGCAGCTCAAAGCACATCTCTCACAGATGGGAAAGGTCAGTAATGTCAGCTTTGTATATCAAAGCAGCATGTTTTACTAAGTGCTGCAGAAATTTATGCTGTACAATATATGCAGCATTTAGAGAATGCCATACAGATGTAATATTTTCCAGCTGCTTTGTTTTTAGAACTTTTCTCCCTGAATTTTAAATATATTTTACCTGGATTTTCAGATGAACCTGGCATCTGGTTAGCCACAATTAATATAGTCAGAAGGAGGAAGAAATAGTGCAGAAAACAAAATGAGAGCAAAAATGATGCCAGAAAAACTCCAAACATTTCAGTCATTAAAATACATGTGAACAGTTTCAATGCTATCATTAAAAGATGGAGACTCAGAAAGGGTAGTCCTACATATATAATGGAATGGTTACAGAAATATTCTATCTAGAAGATATAGCAGTATAACAGATAAAGAATGAGATGCAAGAAAACACAGATAGGCAGTTTAATTAACTCAGAAACCAAATCAATGGACAAAACAAGCATTTTATCAAAGAGATTGAAGTTGGAAAAAAACAAAACAATAGAAATTCAGGAAATGAAGAACTAGAAAAAAAATCAAGAATAAACTAGTGAGCATAGAAAACACAGCTGACCAGATGGAGGAAAAAAATAGTGATATGGAAGATAGAAATCTAGAAATGATGCTGAAGGAAGAAAAGAGACTTGAGCATAAAAAAATGAAAGAACTCTATGATAAATATCTGACTCCATTGGAAGATCAATATAAGAATAATAGGCATATCAGAAGAAGAGAGGGAGAAAGAAATAAAGAGCCTATTCAAACCAATAGTTGGTGAGAACCTCCTAAACCTATAGACAGAGCTGGATCCTCAAATCCAAGAAACAAACAGAACACCTAAATAGCTAAAGCCAAAAAAGCCTTCTCTAATGCCCATTGTATTAAAAAAAGAAAGTAACCTATAATAGGAAGTTGATCAGACTTCTCAGCAGAAACTCTATAAGCCGGAAGAAAGTGGAACCAACTCTTCAAACTACTGAAAGAGAGAAATTACCAGCCAAGAAAAATATATCCAGCATATTATCCTTTAGATCTGAAAGATAAATGAAAACTTTTTCAGGCATACATAAGCTAAGGGAATTTATCACAATAAGACCTCCATTGCAGGAAATACTCAAGGAGATTATTCTACCTGAAACAAAGAACAAAAGGTCACAAAACTATGTGTAAGATCACCAGCAAATTTACAGCATAAAGAGCAATAATTTGTGACAACAAAACCACAAAAGGGGAGGAGGTAAAATCTGAATTTGCAAAGGAGGATGGAGATCAGACGCATTCAAAGGAAAAGGACTACTCTATATACAATTTTTTTTAATAAACCTAATGGTGACCGTGCACACAACCACCTCCAAAACTGACACATAACTTTAAAAAAAGAAGAGACAGAGGGAAAAGTATGAAATGCCACCAAACAAAAATAACAGATAGAAACACAAAGGAAGAAATAACGATGGAGTTACAGAGCTACCAGATAAAAAAGTTAAAATGGCTATAGAAAATCCTCATACATCAATAATTCCCCTAAATGTAAATGGACTGAGTTCACCAGTCAAAAGACACAGAATAGTAAACTGAATCAAAAAACAAAACCCAACCATATGTTGCTTTTAAGAGACATCTGACCTGCAAAGACAAAAAAGTAGGTTCAAAGTAAAAGGGTGGAAAATGATTTTCCAAGCAAATACGGTAACATTCACAGAAAAGCAGATGTAGCCATACTTATGTCTGACAAAATAAATTTCAAGATAACAAAGGTAAAATGAGACAGAGATGGACATTTTTAAAGTACATTTTTATTGATTATGGTATTGTAGTTGTCCCATTTCTTTCTCCCCTGCACCCCTACCCACCCTGTAGCCCCTCCCTCCTGCATTCCCACCCCCTTAGTTGATGTCCAGAGGTTGTACATATAAGTTCTTTGGCTTCTCCATTTCCTATACTATTCTTAACCTCCCCAATTTGTGTCTACCCCTATTTTGTGCCTACCAATTACTTGTCTTATTTGCTGTACTTTTCCCCCCATTCTTCCCCCATCCCCACTGGTAACTCTCCATGTGATCTCCATTTCTGTGATTCTGTTCCTGTTCTGTTGTTTGCTTAGTTTGTTTTTGTTTTTGTTATAGTGATAAAAAGAACACTACACCAAAAAGACATAACATTTCTTAATATAGATGCACCCAATCAGGGAGCATCAAAATATATAAAACTGCTAACAGAACTAAAGGGACAAAAAGACAAAAACACAATCATAGTAGGGGACCTAAATACTCCACTGACAGCTCTAGACAGATCATCCAAACAGAAAATCCATAAAGAAATATCAGCCTTAAATGACACATTGGATCAAATGGATATAATTGACATTTAAAAGACTTTCATCCCAGAACATCAGATTATACATTCTCCTCCAGTGCACATGGATCATTCTAAAGGATAGGCCATATGTTGTATCACAAAACTAGCTTCAACAACAACAAAGAGCTAAAAAAAGAAAGAGCAAGTTCAGCCCAAGGTCATTAGAAGAAAGGAAAGAATAAAAAACAGAGCAGACTTAAATGGAAGAGAGAATTTTAAAAACTGTACAAAAAATAATACAACGAAGAGCTGGTTCTTTGAAGAGATTAATAATGTTGACAAACCCTGGCTAGATGCACTAAGAAAAAAAGAGAAAAGACTCCAACAAACCAAATCAGAAATGAAAGAGGAGAAGTTATAATACTACAGACATCACAGAAATACAAAGGATCATACTAGAATAATATGAAAGACTATATGCTACCAAATTCAACAACCTAAAAGAAATGGATAAGATCCTAGAAATAGACAACCTTCCACGACTGAATCATGAAGAAATTGAAAATCTAAATAGACTGATCAACAGTGAGGGAATTGAAACTAATATCAAATACCTACCAAAAAATAAAAGTCCAGGATCAGATGGTTTCACTAGCAAATTCTACCATTCAAAGAAGATTTGATACCTATCCTTCTCAAACTCGTTAGAAAAATTTGAAGAGCCCTAGCTGTTGTAGCTCAGTGGACTAAGCACTGACCTGCAAACCAAAGGGTAACTGGTTGATTCCCAGTAAGGGCACATGCCTGGGCTGGGGGCCAGGTTCCCAGTGGGGGGTGCATGAGAGCCAACCACACATTGATGTTTCTCTCCCTCTCTTTCACCCTCCATTCCCCTTTCCAAATAAATAAATAAAAAAATAAAATCTTCATTAAAAATAAAGTAAAAAAGTTTTGAAGAAGAGGCAATACTTCCTAACACATTATATGAGGCCAATATAACTTTGATACAAAAACCTGACAAGGATAACACACACAAAAAGTAAAACTACAAACCAATATCTCTGGTGAATAAAGATACAAAAATCATAAACAAAATTCTAGGAAATTGAATACAACAATACATTAAAAAATACATCATGATCAAGCAGGGTTCATTCCAGGGCCACAAGGATGGTTCAACATATGCAAATTGATCAATGGAATATACCACATTAATAAAACAAAGGATAAAGATCATATGATTTTTTATTGTTGTTCAAGTATAGTTGTCTCCATACAGAAAAAGCATTCAATGAACTACAACATCTATTTATGATTAAAACAGTAAAATAGGTATAGAAGACAAGTACCTCCATATAATAAAGGCCATATATGACAAACCTTCAGTTAATATCATATCCAATAGTGAAAAAGTGAGAGCTTTTCCTCTTAACGCAGAAAGAAAACAAGGATGTCCACTCTCACCACTCTTATTCAACATAGTACTGGAAGTCCTAGCCAAAGAAATCAGACAAGAGAAAGAAATAAAAGGCATTCAAATTGGGAATGAAAAATTAAGTATAGCCTTTTGCAGAAGACATGGTTATTTATACAGAAAACTTTAGACTTCACCAAAAAAACTAATAGAAACAATAAACAAAGAGTAAAGTTGCAGGATGTACAAAAATTCACTGCATCCCTATATACTAACAATGAAATTTCAGGGAAAAAAAAAGAAAAAAATTTTCTCTTGCAACTGCAGCAAAAATAATAAAATACTTAAGAATAAACTTAACAAAGGATATGAAGGTACTATATAGTGAAACCTTCAAGGTATTATTAAAATAGATTGAAAAACACAATAAAATGGAAAGATATTTTGTGTTCAAGAATTAAAAAATCAACATAGTTAAAATGTTTATATTACCCAAGGCAATATACAGATTTAATATAATTGCTAACAAAATACCAATGAAATTTTTTAAAGAAATAGAATAAAAAATCAACAAATTTATGGAGTGATGGGGGGAAATGGAGACAACTGTACTTGAACAACAATAATAAAAAATGTTTAAAAAAAAGTAAAAAAAAGACCCCAAATAGCCAAAGAAATCCTCAGAAAAAAAGAACAAAGCCAGAATTATCACACTACCTGACTTCAAATTATACTACAGAGAAACAATAATTAAATAGTGTGGTATTGGCAGAAAAAAAGACACACATACCAATGGAACAGAACTGAGAGCCCAGAAATAAAACCACATGTATCTGGGCTAATAATTTTTGACAAAGGAGCCAAAAACATACAATGCAGAAAAGAAAGTCTCTTCAATAAATGGTACTGGGGAAATTGGAAAGTCACATGCAAAAGAATGAAACTACACTACACTTTGTGCCATTGTACAAAAATCAATAAAAAATGAATCATAGACCTCAATATAA
Source organism: Glossophaga mutica (assembly GCA_039655065.1). Lineage (NCBI taxonomy): Eukaryota > Metazoa > Chordata > Mammalia > Chiroptera > Phyllostomidae > Glossophaga > Glossophaga mutica. The sequence goes on from CM077312.1 coordinate 73,536,740, forward strand.
GACCTAAAGCAATAAATTACATAGAAGAAAGCAGGTATTAAACATATGGATCTTGGTTTTAGAGATTTTATTAATCTGACCCCAAAAGCAAGGGAAATAAAGGCAAGAATAAATAACTGGGACTATATCAAACTACAAATATTCTGCATAGTAAAAGTGACTGTCAATAAAACAAAAAGGCAAACAACTGAATGGGACATGATATTTATAATTAACAGCTCTGACAAGAGGTTAATATCCAAAATATATTGGTTTGGACAAAAATTCATTTATTTTTTTCCATATGATGGCTCTAGTAGTGCTTAATTGGCTTTAACGTAATTTGAAACAATTTTGTTAGATTATATTGTGACAGCTGTCATATCAGCATATATGTTAAAAAAATCAAAATTGGTGAATTTTTGCGTGGCCATTTTAATATCAAAGATGAAATAAGATACTCAACATTTTTGGTGTATTCTGCTTTGTTATTTCAAGAAAGGTAAAAACACAACTGAAATGTAAAACAATAAAGATTTGTGCAGTGTATCGAGAAGGTGCTCTGAGTGATTGAACGTGTCAAAAGTGGTTTGGGGAGTTTCTCAGTACTATTGACATTTTAGCCAAATAATACTTTGCTGTGGAGCTGTGTCTTTTGGGTTGGAAGAAGTTTGGTTGCACCTCGGGCCTCTACCCACTAGAAGCCAATAACAGGAGATAGCTGACATACTCAAAATATCTAAATCAATAAAGTTATTGGTGAAAATGAAAAATGTTTCTTTTATTGTACAGAAAAACCAAAACGGACATTTTGGTCAACCCAATATAAAGAACTGGTACATCAACACCAAAGAAACAAACAATCTAACTTAAAAATGGGAAGAGGACCTCAATAGGCATTTCTTCCAAGAAGGTATACAAGTGGCCAACATATATATTAAAAGGTATTCAATTTCAATAGCTGTTAAGGAAATGTAAATCAAAACTGTAACAAGATACCATATCATAACTGTTAAAATGGCTATTATCAACAAGAACATGTAATAACAAGTTTTGGAGAGGTTGTGGGAAAAAAAAGGAACCCTCATTCATTGCTGGTGGGAATGTAAACTGGTATAGCCACTATGGAAAAGAGTATGAATGTTCCTGAAAAAAATTCAGAATAGAGTTACTGTATGACTCATCAATTCCTCTTCTGAGTATCTACCTCAAAAATTCAAAAACATTTATTCACAAAGATGTATGTACCCCTATATTCATTGCAGCATTATTCACATGAAGACAACCAAAGTGCCTTCAACAGATTATTAATAAAAAGAGAACCACCTGTATGGGAAAACATATTTACCAATGATACCTCAAACAAGGATTTAATCTCCAAAATATACAAAGAACTTACACGACTCCACTCTAAGAAGACAAGCAACCCAATTAAAAAATGGGTAAAGGACTTGAACAGACACTTCTACAAAAAGGACATACAGAGGATCCAGACACACACGAAAAGATGCTCAATATCGCTAGCTATCAGAGAGATGCAAATTAAAATCACAATGAGATACCACTTTACACTAGTCAGAATACCCATCATAAACAAAGCAACAAACAACAAGTGTTGGAGAGGTTGTAGAGAAAAGGTGACCCTAGTGCACTGTTGGTGGGATTGCAGACTGGTACAACCATTGTGGAAAGTAGTACGGAATTTTCTAAGAAAACTAAAAATGGATCTACCTTTTGATCCAGCAATTCCACTGCTAGGACTATATCCTAAGAACCCTGAAACACCAATCCAAAAGAACCTATGCACCCCTATGTTCATAGCAGCACAATTGACAATAGCCAAGGGTTGGAAGCAACCTAGGTGCCCATCAGTAAATGAATGGATCAAGAAACTATGGTAAGGTTACACAATGGATTTCTATGCAGCAGAAAGAAAGAAGGAGCTTCTACCCTTCGCAAGAGCATGGATGGAACTAGAGAGCATTATGCTAAGCGAAATAAGCCAGGCAATGAAGGACAAATACCATATGATCTCACCTTTAACAGAAACCTAATCAACAAAACAAACAAACAAGCAAAATATAACCAAAGACATTGAAATTGAGAACAGGCTGACAGACACCAGAGGGGAGAAGGGAGGGAACTTCAGGGAAAAGGAGGAAGGGTTTAGAGCAACAAGTATAAAAGATACATGGGCAAAAACTAGGGAGGGTGGAAATGGGAGGGAGGTGGGAAGGGCTGGGGCAGTGGACTGGGATGGGAGTAAAAGACAGAAAACTGTACAAGAACAACCATTAAAATAAAGGGAAAAAAAGAAAGAAGATTGAAAAAAAGATGATATGGTACATATAAAGTATGGAATACTACTCAGCTATAAGAAAAGATGAAATACTACCATCACAGCAACATGGATGGACCTTAAGTATATTATGCTAAAAGAAACAAGTCATTCAGAAAAAGCCAAGAACCATACTATTTCACTTATATATATGATATAAAACTGAAACTCACAAACACAGACAACAATATGGTGGTTATCAGAAAGAAGGGGGAAGAGGAGGTAGTAAAGTGTAAAGGGAGCAAAATATATGGTGACAACAGATGATTGTACTTTGGGTGGTGGGCACACAATGCAATGCACTAATCATATATCATAGAAATGTATACTTGCAACTCAATCTTATTCACCAATGTCACCCCAATAAATTTAATTTAAAAAATAAGGAAATGAAATAGAAAATCAAAGGCTATTAATTATAAAAGCAAAAAGCAGCCCTGTAAAAGATGCCTAAAATATTTTCCCAAGACATGCAATTAATGAAGAAAATGCAAAAAAAGGAAGAAAATGCAATTAATTAGAGGATGTAACTACAAAATAAATGTAAAATAAAAGTATATATTAGAAATAATTGTCAAACTTTTTGCCAAACATTCTGCTGAACATTCTGAAAATTTATACAAAATGGATAATTTATAGGAAAAGATAGATAACCAAAATTAGGAAAATTTGAAAACTTAAATAAAACAACAATAAGGAGAAAATGAAAGGGTAATCAAAGATCTCGTAAGAAGAAGCAGTTTCTATAAAACCATTAAGAAACCACTTCCGGCCAAGATGGAGGCATAGGTGGACACACTGTGCCTCCTATCACAACCAAAATTAAGGACAACAAATATTTAGAAACAAGAAAACAACCAGAGCTAATAGAAAATTGAACTGTACGGAAGTCCAACAATCATTCATCCAGACCGGTAAGAGGGGTAGAGTCGCGGCAGGAAAAAGTGGAGGTGCGGACATGGAACACAAGCAGCAGCAGCTGGCAGTTCCCAGGTGCACGGGCGGCGGCTGGCAGTCCCCGGGCCCACAGGAGGCAGCTGGCAGACCCAGGGCACAGGGGGGCAACTGCGCAGACCCAGCGAGGCCGCACAAGGCGGCTGGCTGACCAGGTGGTCCCACATTTGCGTGCGCAGATGGTCTAGGCAAAGGGGAAGTGGCGGAAGGGACTGAATCCAGGAGAGAGTGGAGCAGGCACCATTGTTCCCTCTCAGACCCCGCCCCCACATCCAGCGTCACAACTCAGCGACTTGGCTGCACCCGCACTAGGGAGCGCCTGAGGCTCCACTTCTCACTATGTAAGAGCACACGTGCAAATAATCCAGGTGAAAGGGAAGCGGCGGAAGGGACCGGCGTCCAGGAGGGAGAGGAGCAGGTGCCATTCTTCCCTCTCGGACCCTGCCCCCACCTATAGCGTCACAACCCAGCAACTGGGCTGCCCTGCCCTGAGGAGCATCTAAGGCGCCACCCCTCACTACGTAATAGCTGCAACCAGACTAAAACCAAAACAAAACAAAACAAAAACACCAAAAATGGCTCAAACTGGAGAACAAATGAAAGCTCCAGAGCCAATTCCTCTAAGCCATGAAGAGATAGCCAACCTATCAGATGCACAGTTCAAAGCACTGGTCATCAAGATGCTCACAGAATTGGTTGATTTTGTTCACAAATTAGATGAAAAAATGCAGGCTACAATACATGAAATGAAGAAAGACGCATGGGGAACCAACAGAGATGGGAGGAAAACTGAGACTCAAATCAATGAAACGGACCAGAAGGAAGAAAGAAACAACCAAACAGAAAAGAGGGAAGAAAGAAGAATTCAAAAAAAGTGAGGAGAGTCTTAGGAACCTCCAGGACATTGTTAAACGTTCCAACATACAAATTATAGGGGTCCCAGAAGGGGAAGAAGAAGAGCAACAGTGGAAAACTTATTTGAACAAATAATAAAGGAGAACTTCCCCAATCTGGCAAAGGAAATAAACTTCCAGGAAGTTCAGGAAGCTCAGAGAGTCCCAAAGAAGTTGGACCCAAGGAGGAGCACACCAAGGCACACTGTAATTACATTAGCCAAGATTAACATGAAGGAGAGAATTGTAGAAGCAGCAAGGGATAAGGCGACAGTCACCTACAAAGGAGTTCCCATCAGACTGTCAGATGATTTCTCAAAAGAGACCTTACAGGCAAGAAGGGGCTGGAAAGAAGTATTTGAAGTCTTGAAAGGCAGGGACCTACATCCAGGATTGCTCTATCCAGCGAAGCTGTCATTTAGAATGGAAAGGAAGATAAAGTGCTTCTCAGATAAGTTCAAGTTAAAGGAGTTCATCATCACCAAGCCCTTATTATAGGAAATGTTAAAGAGACTTATCTAAGAAAAAGAGGGTCAAAAATATGATAGTGAAAAGACAGTAAACTCACAGCTATTAAGAACCACACCTAAAACAAAAGCAAACTAAGCAAACAGCTAGAACAGGAACAGAACCACAGAAATGGAGATCACATGGAGGGTTAGCAACAGGGGAGTGGGAGGAGGAGAGAGGGGGAAAAGGTACAGAGAATAAGTAGCATAGACAGTAGGTAGAAAATAGACCAGGGGAGCGCAAGAATAGTATGGGAAATGTAGAAGCTAAAAACTTATGACACATGGACATGAACTAAAGGGGAGGAATGTGGGTGGGAGGGGGTGTGCAAGGTGGAAGGGATTGAAGGGGGGAAATGGCACAACTATAATAGCATAGTCAATAAAATATATTAAAAAAATAATATCAATACACCAAGGCAAAAATTACAATGAACATTCAAATCACAATAGGAAGAGAAATCAGTGAACACTTAGTAATAAATTAGGGATCTGCAATCAAAGTATAAAATTCTGTAAAACCTATAATGTAAGACAAATGAAAACATAATGTTGTTAATAAATTATAAAACTCAATATTACAAAAAATATGATTTCCCAAAATTAAGTTCTGAAATCTACTATGACATATGAAGAATATTTTTCAGAATTTGAAATAATTTCTAGGTTCATGTGATGGAGAAATATCTATTGTGTAGAATTTCAGAAAGTTTCTGAAACAGGAGTTATGTGTATTTATTGGCCTCTCGAAATACTATGAGGCTATAGAATTCAAAGAATTTGGAACCAGAGTTGATAATTGGCAGACACATACATCAGTGACACAGAATAAAAACTCCTGAAATAAATCTTAATATGTATGAAATGCTAGCTATGACTATTGTAGCATATCAAAACATTGGAAGAAAGATCACTCAGTAACTGACTAACTTGCGGGGAGTGAGTTGGAGAAGAGTAAACAAGTGTATAGAGCAAAACCATACCAACTAAGAGTATTTTTGAGGCACTTTATAATTTTTGAAATTTGGTCAAGTCACCATCTGATTTTCCAACCAGTTAACTACAAAGAAAGCCAAACTGACATTCCTTGAGCTGAGTTCTAAGTAAGCATTCTTTGGTCTTGTGATATTGAAACTAACAATTTTTCACTGTTATAGCAGAAAGTATTCATTCCTTAGTGCCATCTGTATAAGCACAACATTTCTCCATCATTTCTAATGGCACTATAGAATTTAGGAAACTTGAAGAAAGATAATTAAATCAACCCATCCAAAAGATTCTAAGAAAGAACATAAAAGATCCATTTATTCAAAGAATATGTAAACACCCATCATCAGAGTTAAGATTTAAAACATACACATATACACATCACCACTGCCCAAGTCATATCTCATCACCCTTCACCACATCACAAGTCCTGAGAGCACCCTTACTTAGAAAGATAAAAATATACATACTTGCTTCATTAATTCATATTTCCCTTTTGGCAAACAACCCATGATTCCTCTCCTATGTTCTCTAAAGTGTAAAGAATTAGAACAACACAAACAAATAAGCATACGTGAGCCATCACAAGTATGCCCAATTTAGTACACTGGTTGTCTCTACAACACATGATTTTTTAAAATTAATTCAAAGACATAGCTATCGTTTCTGTGTGCTCCTTAGTAATATTTAATAGTATCAATTGGTTCAAGTTAAAAAATCCATATAGAAAGCTACACACTTTCAATACTATATCTAATGCTGAATGTTTTCTTCAAAATATTTTACTGCCAACACAAATATTTTTATTGACTAAAATCCCATATCTTTGAAGAAGATGAACCTTGTACAAATAAATTTTTCTGTGTAGTGGTTTCTTAAGATGATTCCCTCGCTGGTGCAGGATCACCTTACATATTTAATCTTTTCTGTAACCTTCATAATGTCAGAATCCACAACTGTTGCCTTTACTGACTATTGGCATAATTACGTAAAGCGAATGTATAAAATATATACTTTGTATATAATGAACTAAATATAACATATATATTAGCTTTGTGTCCCTCTCCCCAATTCATATGTTGAAACCTAATCCCCAATGTGATGGTATACGGAAGTGGGTCTTCTTCGGAGGTAACTGAGTGTTCAGGGTGGAGCCCTCATGAATGGAATTAGTGCCCCTATAAAAGACATATTTATAAAAGCATGAGAGAGCTTGCTTCTTCTCTCTTTGTGTTCTGCCATGTGAGAATGTGCAAAACAGGAAGTGGGCCTTCCTCAGACAATTGATCTACTGGTGCTTTGATCTTGAACTTCCCAGCTGTCAAAACTATAAAAAATAAATGTTTGTTGTCTAAGCCACCCAGTCTGTGAAATTTTTGTTATTACAGCCTGAACTAATTCATGAAAATCAGATAAGTATCTGTATATCTATATCTATATATTTATATCTACAAACAAGTCCTTTCAGTAAATACTTGCACATCTCTACTATGAAACCCTCCATCAGAACCTACTCTCATACTTTATACATGACTCTAAAAGGGTTAGTTTCAATTCCTTAGAAATGGAATTGTATCAATAGCATAGTATATAAGTACAATTTGGGAGGTGTTAGCACTCCATTATTTTCATAAATCCTGACACCTTCTGCAAAAAGCACACCTGCTAAGTAAAAGCAATCTGCTTTTATGTACGCCCTGCTTCAAGACAAACCTGCTAGATCCCCTTCCATCTTGATTGTTCCTCCTGTGTAAAAATTCTGACTGGAGCAAGTAACCTTCAGGGTCAAGCTGTCCTTTCATCCAAGGTAGATCCAGCCTGCTCTGGCAAGGCTCACTTAAGCGACTGAACTATGTGGTCTTAGCTGTAGTGACTCCAGTTGACAGCTGAGGAGACTGGCGCCTCCAGCCTTCTGGAGGATCTTAGGCCAACTGTGTTGAAAGAAGTTTGTTTCCAAAGGATTTGAGAATCATAGAATTTTAGAGTTGGAAGGGACATCAGCACAGAATCATTCATGCAATCATTTAACAATTTATCCAATAGCATTTATTAAGTAACCAGTATAGAACCAACAATACCTTCTGGTCTTAGCTTCTCATTAACTACAGTATCACTGGGTTGCTAGTTATTATAATCCTAAGGGAATAAAATTTTAAAACTTTTAATTAGGCCCTGGCTAGTTTGCATTGTCCCTATATGCCAAGGTTGCAGGTTCAATTCCAGTCAGATCCCATATCTTTGAAGAATCAATGCAAGAATCAATCAATGAATGCATAAATAAGTGAAACAACAAATCAATGTTTCTCTCTCTCATTCTTTCTCTCTCCCTCTCAAATTAATATAAATAAGTAAGTTTTAATTAGGTTCAATGTATTCTATGAAAGAAGATTAAAATATGCACTAATTTTGACAGATTTTTTCACCCTCAAAATTTACTATTTTAGCATAAAACAAAATGACTCTGATTTTAATATTTGTACTTCTAAAACAAACATAACTTAAAGAAGTAATTGTCAGTTTCTCAACATCCTCTGTACATGGAAGAACTAATTTTCCAACAAAACAATACCAGGCAAATGAGGTGCTTGTGTGAAATTTGGGGTTGCCTGAGTTTGCTGGTTGGGAAAACCCTTGATGGAAGTAGAATGCATTATTAGTTAAGATTAATGCAATGAAAATAGTTGTAAGGTGAATAGACTAAGAAAATTAAGTAGAATCCCTAATTCCTGGAAACAATTTTTTAGAAAAAGGAAGAAGGAACAGAACAGTTGGGAATCCCAATCTGTGCAAATACTGATTCTACAGAGACTGATCACACCTTACAGTAATTGTCTCAGAATGATAGAAGTAAAAACATGGTTAAGTATTTATGCTTGTATCATTTCTCAGTTCTGCTCACTCTTTCTTGTCTTCTCTATGAAAATCATGTTAGGATGAGGTATTCAAATTTGTGTTTGCCTATCTCTTACTACCTACCTATCAATTTTTAAAGTGGGTCATTTGCAATGGATATGGGTAAATGCTTTGTATAAATTATATCCAGTTCCCTCAACAACTTTGTAAGGTAAACCTTAATATCCCTATTTCATAGATTAATAAGCATTGATTCAGAAAGACTACACAAAGGATCTAATATCACTGTCATAGTTTATGCTCCTCTGAAATCAGGGCCTAAGACAACGACTTGGATATAGACAGTTTATTTGGAAGGTGATTCCAGGAAGCAAAACTGAGGTTGTATACGTAGAGAGGGGAAAAGGAGAGACCAATATAAGAGTCCATTCCTGAGGTTACTGCTGTGGGGAACCAGGGTATGAATCCATGGAAACTTCTGACAAGAATAGAGATGTCCCCATGATTCTCCACCTAAATGTTGAGACACTGCAAAGTACATCCAGGGTTCCTGACCATTCTGGTTGATGGTTTCCTCTGGGGCATTAAAATCCTCATGCTCTGGCCAGTACTGTTATTTGGATAAAAAAGCTCCAATAATATGGAATAAGGATATGGGCAGAAATCTGAAAGACACGCTCATACTTAAGGCAAAATGTTGTTAGTTTGAGGTGAAATTGAACTTGCACAGTACTGTCTACTGGATCTGTGTCTGAAGTCAGAGAAAAACCAAGAGGAATATGAAACATACATCAGAGTCATCTGCAACACTAACACAGATCCTCAGTCCCTGAGCTCACAAATAATCCCAGATAAAGGAATTCCATCATCCATGCATGCAAATTCCATGCACTCAATTACATACACTCAGCCAAAAGAGACAGAGAGAAATGAGGAAATGTTTCTCATTCATGTTTTCAAATGTTTCTGGCATCATTTGTTTGATGTATATGTCCCAGAGTTGGTGTGATTCTAGAACTGTGACTCTTCTTACATGAGTATTTTATGGCAAAGAATGCCATCATTAAGTTTTAAACACATGCATTTTCATGCATCTACATCTGATATTCAACTGAAGAAAAGGAAATCCGTTTCAGTGCTGGGAAGAAATGGTTATGTTTTCCTTATTAATATGCCTGCCAACAGCATTGATTTTCTGGGTAATGGAAAATGCAATTATCCTGTACTGGACCCTAACCATAAAGTGCTTGCCTTTACACTAGACAAATATTATCACACTGTATCAGCAATCATTTTTTTCTCTCTGCAAAATCTCCCCATTTCATTTAACATTATGCTCATGCTATGAAGTGTTTGAATGTATAAAACATTTGCTTCATGGTCTGGAGTGAATGTGTGGTGTGGGCACTGCTCAAGAGTGAGATAGGGCAAACTGCTGGGATGTCACGGGGAAGAATACTCAAGGTGACAAAACCACAGAGGATGATGAGGCAGGAGATGTAACAGCAGGTTCACAAACTGATAACATGAGAATAAGGATCTCTCCTGGCATTCAATATTTGGGAGTGGATTGTTCTCTACCATATTTCGATAAAACATGTACTAAGTAGGAAAACTGGTATAATAGAACATCACAATAGAACAGGGAGCACAAACTACAAAATACCTATCATGATTTTCCCCTTCTAAACTGGTTTTTATCTTCAATGAAACTAAAAAACTGAGATTGAGGAGAGGTGCAGACATTGGGTTGGCCAAAAGTTCATTTTTTTTCTCCATAAGATGGTTCTAGTAGCACTTACTTGACTTTAATGTCTTTCAAAACAATTTTGTTAAGTCGTATTGTGACAGCTGTCATCTCAGCATGCATTAAAAAAAACATCAAAGTTGGTGAATTTTTGTGTAGCCATTTTAATATTGAAGGTGGAAGAAAACACACAACATTTTTTGGCATATTAGCTCTATTATTTCAAGAAAGGCAAAAATGCAACTGAAGCAAAAACAAAAAAGATTCGTGCAGTGTATGGAGAAGGTGTTGTGACAGATCGAATATGTGAAAAGTGGTTTGCAAAGTTTCCTGCCTCACATTTCTCACTGGATGATGCTCCATGGTTGGGTAGACCAGTTGAAGTTGATGGCAATCAAACTGAGACATTAATTGAGAACAATCAACATTATACCATGTGGGAGATAGCTGACATACTCAAAATATCCAAATCATTAAAGTTATTGATGAAAATGAAAAATATGTCTTTTATTTTACAGAAAAAAAAACTAAATGGAATTTTCAGCCAACCCAATAGTTTGTTTGGAGAAGTGATATCTAAGAAACTAGATCAGGCTTTGAGAGGGGTTTGGAGGTATAACACGGGAAGGGGGAAAGCCAATCCAATCTCAAACCAATCTCAAGCTGGTGACTGATGTGAGCAACTGGGACTCAACTTATTGAGTACCTTCTCAAAAAATGTGTAGCATACACTTCAGAACTGTCTGCCTGAGACACAGAAAAGGGGAATGTTACCATTTGCTCCTATCCCCTATTGATCAAGAAATTAGTCAGATATGTAAATATACTGGACTAGCTGAGTCTCAAGAGAAATATCCAAAAAGCTGCCAAGCAGAAAACATAGTTCAGGGGTCCAGCTACAGTGAGGAGTTAGCACACTCTATCTCTGTTCAGCTAGTAAAACCATAATATATAAACAACAACAAAAAATGGGTTAGAAAGATGTAAGATTGAATATATAAGGTGTTTAACTCTTATATTAAAATGTATTCTCTGTCCAGCAAAGTGTCCATATAAATCAAACCATGGTGACAAAATTTTATATACTTAAATAAGGCAAAAATAATATAAACCCTTAATCATGGCCTTTTATGATGCTCACAAGTCCAGCTCTATAGAAAAAGACGTTTTTATTTTTGAATTTTCTTACTACTTTATTATTTTTTCTTTTTATTTAATTTATTGAGGTGACACTGGTTAACAAAATTATATAGAATTCAGGTGCACAATTCTACAATATATCATTTCTACACTGTGGTGTGTGTTCACCACCTCAGATCAGGTCTTTGTCCATCACCATTTATCCCCCCATACCCTCCTCCAATCCCCTCACTCCCCTCACCCCAGCAATCTTCACACTGTTGTTAGTGTCCATGAGCTTTTTTCTCATGTTTTCCTTTTAGCTCAATCCCTCTACACCCCCCAAACAGCCCTCACCTGACAGTCGTCAGCCTGCTTTCTATCTATGAGTCTGTCTCCATTTGTCTTGTTAGTTCAGTTTGTTCATTAGATTCCACATATGAGTGAAATGACAGGGTACTTGTCTTTCACTAACTGGCTTATTTCACTTAGCATGATGCTCTCCAGGTCCAACCATGAAGTCACAAAGGGTAAGATGTCCTTCTTTTTTAAGGTCCGGTGGTGTTCCATTATGTAAATGTATCACAGCTTTTTTATCCACTCATCTACTGATGGACACTTGGGCTGCATCCATTTCTTGGTTGTTATAAATAACACTGCAGTGAACATAGGGGTGAATATATACTTTCGAATTAGTATTTCAGATGTATTTAGATAAATTCCTAGAATGAAATCACTGGGTCATAAAGAAGTTCCATTTATTTTTTGAGGTATCTCCATACTGCTATCCATAGTGGCTATATCAATCAATCTGCATTCCCACATTCAGTGAATGAAGGTTCCCTTTTCTCTACATCCTCACCAACACTTGTTGGTTGATTTATTGATTATGGCCATTTTGACAAGTGTGAGGTGATATCTCATTTTGGTTTTAATTTGCGTTTCTCTGATGATTACTGATGTTGAGCATCTTTTCGTATGTCTATGAGCCATCTTCAGAGAAGTGTCTATTCAGGTCATTTGCCCATTTTTTAATTGCATTTTGGATACTAACCCCTTTTCAGATGTACTGGTGAATACGTTCTCCCATTGAGTGTGTTGTTTTTTCATTTTGTTGATGGTTTCCTTTGCTGTGCAAAAACTTTTTAGTTTGATGCAGACAATCTGATTATTTTTTGTTTCCCTTGCCCCTGAAAATATATCAGAAAAATATATATTTCTATGAGAATTGTCTGAAATTTTACTGCCTATGTTTTCTTCTAGGTTTTTTATGGTTTAGAGTGTAATATTTAAGTCATTAATCCATTTTGCATTTATTCTTGTGTACAGTATAACAAGATGGTCTATTTTTATTATTTTTGCATGCATCTGTCCAATATTCCCAACACCGTTTATTGAATAGACTATCTTTACCCCATTGTACGTTTTTGTCTCCTTTGTCAAATATTAATTCACTATAAAGGTATGGGTTTATTTCTGGGCTCTCTATTCTGCTCCTTGATCCATATGTCTGTTTTTATGCCAGTAATTTGCTACTTGATTACCATGGCCTTGTAGTATAATTTTATATCAGATAGTGTGATTCCTCCAACTTTGTTCTTCTTTCTCAAGATTTCTGCGGTTATTTGGGGTCTTTCGTGGTTCCATATAAATTTTTGGAATGTTTGTTTCTAGTTGTATGAAATACATCATTAGTATCTTGATAGGAATTGGGTTGAATCCATAGTTTAATTTGGGTACTACAGACATTTTGATTATGTTAATTCTTCATATACATGAACACTGTATATGTTTCCACTTATTTCTACCATCTTTATTTTTTTTTTCTTAGTGTCCCGTAGTTTTCTAAGTACTGGTCTTTTACATCCTTGCTTAAAAAATTACTCTAGGTATTTTATTCTTTTCAAATTGTGAATGGGATTGTTTTCTTAATATCATTTTCTGATAGTTCATTACTGGTATATAAAAATGCAACTGATTTCTGGATATTTATTTTATATCCTGCTACTTTACTGAATTCATTTAAAAATTCTAGTAGGTTTTTTGGTGGAATCTTTAGGGTTCTCTACATATAGTATCATGTGATCTGCAAATAATGACAGTTTTTCTTCTTTTTAAATAGAAAACCTCTATACTAACACTTTAAGAAAGTCATGCTACAAGGTGTTTCTTTTAATAAGGTCAAGAAAAATAAATAATAAAGTGAATGAAGAAACAACAAGTGTGTGATTCAGTGGTTCTCAGCCTTAGCTCTACATTGAAATACCTATAGTGCTTTAAAAAATACAGATGCCCAAATCTCACCATCAGAGTTTCTGATTTAATTGGTCTGAGGTGTACCAAAGGCGTGAGAGTTTTTCAATTTCCTAAAAATTTCCAATATTCATGCAAAGTTGAAGAACAGTTAACCAAAGCACATGTTAGAAACCAAAACTGTTTAAATATGTCATTGGGCCTAGAATCCATTTTTTTAATTCAAGTATTTATATCATATGCTTTAGCTGAGAATGTCTGAGCTTGTTATTGTTTTAGCTTTCCAAAGGGGTCTCCAATGTGACACTCACAACATCAGCCTTTGAAACTGTTTAGAGGTAGACTGGTAGTTATCCCTTTTATACTCACAGTCAACTACCAGGTGACCACAGGATTGGTTTAACTTTTCAATGTGTTCTTTGTAGATAAAGCTCCACAATGACTGGCAGAATAAATAAATTCATTGATAATAAATGAAGCAATCTGCTACTGGATGTTTGTCCCCAAAGTATCCATTACTAAGTAAGCCTGAAGTCATTAAAATGTTGAAAGAGTAAAAGAACACTGACAAAAAAAACATGTCTACTATGTGTTTGCCTGGCATAACATTTTAGCTTCAAGTTTCCTTTCTTGGGTAGAGAAGTAGGTCCTAAGGTCATGACTTCCTAGGTTTTATTTTCAGCTAAAATGCATCCATTGCTACTTTGACCTGGCCAGCCCTTTAGGAGAAGCTGGAGCCTTGCCAACACATGTTTACAAAACATAATCTGGGCATGTTGGTTTCCTCATGCTATCACCAACAATGTCTTGAAATCTAAAATGCAGATACAAGAGATAATATCCAATTTTTGTGTGACAGTTCCAAGTACATTGTTATAACAAGACTGATAATATTTGCTTTTGGTAGTTTTTCAAGCAAATAGGAAAAAATATCAAATCCTATTTATCCTTTGAAAAATGGAATAATCAAAGTAATGGAATAATACATTTACTGCCATTGCATATTAAGTCTGCTTGGATTTCCACTTTACAAAAATTTAAAACACACTAAAATACTATTGATGCTCAAACTACTCAGAGCTGATCAGAATTTTGCTGAGCAATTAAGTTCATCACTGAACATCTACCACCATATACAATACTGTCAACTTTCTTTCATCTTGGTCTCCATCTGTATAACTAAGTTAGCTTTTCTAACTAGGTTATCTTACCTTACATGTTTATTTTTTTTTTAAGAAAGATCTCTAATTAACCTGCTTTGAAAACTTCTACTTAGCTGCAAGACATTTAATTATCTTGCTCACCTTTTGTTCATTTGCTTCGCAAATAATGATATGAAACATTCCATCTTTTAACTTCCACGTTTTTCTTCTTCCTGATTAGATTCCACTTAAATAGCATTATGTTCCTTCAAGTTCCTCCAAGATGAAGGATTTTCTTTAATCACCTGAAAACTGCTTGTCTGCCTTTTTAGCATCTTGAGATATCTCATTCAACAAACTTAAATCAACAATACAACTATTTATTTCTAACAGGTTGAGTCCATTAATTCTCATCTTTTTATGAAGCTTTTATATTAATTCAAGTATACAAAGATATGCAAAGTGGATTTAGAAACCCAAGATGATTGCATTATCTTAAAGTGGGATTTTCCCACAAGTCTCTTAATTATCTTATATAAAATAAAATGTTAACATAATAAAATTACATCTGTACATGAAAAGCTAAGAACCTACTTAAGTAAAATATGACAATTAAAAAGGGTATTTATTAAAATTAAAATGGTTTTCCAAGAAAAGCAAGAAAAAGCAGGTATTAAACATGTACAGTATTTTCAGTCTGATTATAAAATATTAATTATTTGAATCTGTTAAGAAAAGATTGGTTATTAAGAATTGGATACAGCCCTGACTGGTGTGATTCAGTAGGTTGGGCATCATCCCACAAAGCAAAGGGTCACCCATTCGATTCCTGTTTGGGGCACTAGCCTGGGTTGCGGGCCCAGTGCCCATGGTTGGGGAGCATGAGAGAGGCAACCAATTGATGTTTCTCTCATACATGAATGTTTTTCACCCTCTTTCTCTCTCTCTCTTCCCCATTCTCTAAAATCAATAAGCATGTTCTTGCTTATTAAAAAAAGCAAATGAGAGTTTTAAAAAAGCGAAACCCACTTGCCCACAGCAGTATGTCATTCATTAATCTACCCTTCATTGGCTTCCTTTTCCTCCTCTCTTTTACAGCTCCATGATTCTAAGTCAAAGAATGATTTATTTTTTAAGATTTTGTTTGTTTGTTTGTTTTTAGAGAGAGGGGAAGGGAAGGAGAAAGAGAGGGAGAGAAACATCAGTGTGCGGTTGCCTCTTGCACACCCCTTGTAGGGACCTGGCGCTTAACCCAGGCATGTGCCCTGACTGGGAATTGAACCAGCAATGCTTTGGTTCACAGGCCCATGCTCAATCCACTGAGCTACATCAGTCAGTGTAGAAATGATTTTCTCAATTCTTACTCCAAGCTATTCCTTAGATAGTTCTAAAAGATGTGACTAAATTCTAAGTCATAATTGTAAACTTTAGATTAAAACAAAATTATTGTTTTAATTCCTTTGGGTTTAAAAAAGTTAAAGTTTTGAAGCATATGTTTTACAAGTTCAAGAATGTAACCCCAAACGTAAAATTAGTTATTTATCAAGGAATATATAATTACATATTAAACAGAGCATTTCTCAAAGGTGAGTATATTATTTTTAAAAACAGCATGTTTGGGGATTTCGTTAATAGGTTACTTATATAAAACAGTTTAAAATTTAAAAATCTACTTCCCTTTTAATAGTCATAGCCTCATTGATTTGGCAATCTAGTGCTGAGAGGCTTAAAAGTGTTATCATGAATAGTATCTGATTATTGATAAAGAGGTGTTACTCCTTTAAGATGGAGCTGTAGAGCCTATCACTTGAAATAAGCCAGGCGGTGAAAGACAAATACCATATGATCTCACCTATAAATGAAACCTAATGAACAAAACAAAGAAGCAAAATAGAACCCAGGGACATGGAAATAAGAACAAACTGACAGTAACCAGAGGGTCAGGGGACAGGGATAAAAAGGGAAAGGAGGGGAAGGGTCTAGTCAAGAAACATGTATGAAGGACCCATGGACATGGATAACAGGGTGGGGACTGACTGGGGGAGAAGTGGGTGGGGGCAGGGGAGAGCAATGAGGGAAAAACTGGGACAAATGTAATTGAAGAAGAAGAAAGAAAGAAAGGAAGGAAGGAAGGAAGGAAGGAAGGAAGGAGGGAAGGAAGGAAGGAAGGAAGGAAGGAAGGAAGGAAGGAAGGAAGGGAGGGAGGAAGGAAGGAAGGAAGGAAGGAAGAAGGAGGGAGGGAGGGAGGGAGGGAATTACATCTAGAAAGAGTTTCAAATTTAGTAGTGTATCTCCTTTGTGAATAACATTTAGTAACATTATTTGCAAAGACAACTGAAATATTCTAACTAGATCAAAAGAACATGGTGTTTACATACACCATGCAACTTAAACTCATGACTATCACTAGATTATGTTTAAGTAAACTTTACATATAAATATAGAACTTTATATATCTAAGTAACAAACTTTACTTACAGATATGTTCAAGTAAATGATGCAATCACCTTGAGAATACCCCAGTTATACTGCATCATATTTATGTCAACAATATTAATTTGTCTAATTTAAATCCTTAAAATAGAATTCAGTGTTTACTTGCTTTTTTACTTCTTCATCTTCATAACATAAAACAAGTTTTCAAAAATGGAGTGGCCTCTTGCTCTCTTGACCCTGAGAGGTCTTATGTAATAGTGTTTACAAACAGAAAGTCCAGATGTCACTGAAAAGTGTCACATTTAGGTTGGATCTGGGTTTTCAATTACATCCAAATAAGACAAAGTCCTATGGAGTGTTCTTGCCTTGGGGCCTCTGTGTTTTGCATTGTCTAAATTAATCAACGGGCTCCCAAAAGCAATTTTGTCATTAGCAGCTCTGAGGCTTATTGAAAATGGCAGTCACACTTTCAATTCAGTGGCAGCGATAAAAAATTTGAAATAGACTCTGGTAAGGGAACCAGGCTCATGTTAAGGGCTTCTAATAAGGGCTTCCCTGACTTGAAGGAAAAAATTCGGTCTGGTGGCAGTAGGGCTTTGTAGTTCATACCATCTCACTCCTGTTGTCTTTAATCACCCATGAAGACTAGCAGCTCTGCTGCTATTGATCATCAAATCACATCAAAACCTGGGCCTGATTCTGTGCCTTTTGAAGCCTCTGCTCAAGCAGCATAAGCTTCTCTGTCATGACATCCTTTCTTCCCTTTCATAAATATCAATTGTGGGAACTCGGAATCTAAATGAGTAAATCAGCACACTGATACATTTTCCTGATGTGGGTTATCTTTTGATCATGTGCCCATGAAAAATTCATTTTCCTACAAAATACATATAACCTAAGCTCTTTGATTTAATAATAAAGACAGCTACTTATTTGGTGTTTTATCATATATGGGCATTTTAACAGAAATGAAATTCTGTTCTAACAAGTTTTATATACTTCATACAAATTATAAGCATCATTCAATAGAGAAATACTTTTGTAGGTAATATTGTATTATATTTTGGAAATAATATGCCTTTTTTACAAAGTTCAAAGATGTATATAGAACATTTCCTGTTAAATGTTACACTTAAAATATCCCTATTAAAATATAGCTTAAAATACAGGGAATTACACTTTTTGCATGCATTCATAATGCTTTCTAAAATGTGTATTTGTAAAATGTACATATACCAAAATTAATAAATTATTTTCTTTTTTATTTTCCATTTTTTTAATTTTTTCCATCATCATTTATCCCCCTATACCCTCATCCACCCAGCCCACCTTCCCTCCTCCCAAATAATTTTCTTATTCAATATAAAATTATTAAAATCCTATGAATATCCATTGAAATCAGTTGGTCAAACATGATGTAATACAGAATAAATAGAATTGTAAGTTTCTGACAGCATTTCTCAAACATGGTCCAGGAACCGCTGGTCCTTTCTGAGGTTGTTTCAGTGTCCATGAGGTCAAAACTACTTTCTTAGTAATACTAAGATATTCATTTTTATTCTCATTTCTCAAGGGAGTACAGTGGAGTCTTCCACAGGTTGTGATGTGTGATATGAAACAAATGGATGCAAAAGTAGGATAGTCCAGCTGTCTCCTATTAAGACAGATATTAAACGTAAATGTTCTTGCAAAAATGTAAAATGATGCCTTTCATCTTATTATATTTTATTATTTGGAAACTACCGTTACTTATATTTCATTTACAATATGATACAGTAATGGGTTTTATGTTTGCTATTTATATAGCAGGTTTATTATTATTTCAAGGTAATTAAATATTTCAAAATTTTTATTCATTAAATACTGAAGCTTATGGCACAATAAGCAAAACTCTTTGCTCAGTCATTTTTAAGAGTGAAAGAGTGTCACAATACCAAAATATATGAATATTTATATTTTATAATATGTATTGTATTATATATTTTATGATATGTAATATACTGTATTATATCTTATTTTTATATTACTATTATATCATATTTTACACAGTATATATTTCACAATTTATGTATTTAGCCAATCATTTCTTAAGTGCAGAACACTAAGTTAACATCTTCACATACCTCATTCATCTGTCTTATCCATGGGCCAGTGAACAGAGAATCAGAAAAGCCTAGCCTGTGATAGGCCTGCAGGGTTTCAGCAGGAGCCATTGTGACCCAGAAAGAGGTTCAGATCACTGCTTGTCTTGTCCATTAGTCCCCATAGGCATACCTTTGATGAATGAATGAATCTGAAGGGCAGGGTAAATGGATAAAGATGCAGCTGAGAAAGTAGATTTCAGTAGAATTAGACCAGGTAACAATCTGAATGGGTGAATCCAAAACAAACAGAAAATAAGTGTAAGCCCAGGTAAGAAGTGGAGCTCTGAGCCCAAGGAGCAATAAGAGGAGAAATAAGACAGAGAACATGAGCTAGTACAGAAATGGCAGCCTTGGGAATGTCTCACGTTCTCACAGACACTGGCACCTGACCAGTACAATTTCATCATATTACTATGGAACCCTGAAGGCATCAGGGCTTTCTTCTTAGAACTCAAAGTTTTGATTCTTTCATTTTGGACATGTTTCTTGGTCTCTCATTTTGACTGCCTCCCTGTGTCTGTTTTTATGTATGGTATTAGGTAGAGGTACTATGTCTCTTGGTCTTTGTAGAGTGGCCTTATGTAGTAGGTGTCCTACAGGGTCAAGAAGGGTAACCTCCTCAGTCAACAGAGCTGGGCACTCCAGGTATGCTCCCCACCCCATGTGGGCTATGTGCACTCTCTGTTGTAGTTGAGCCTTGATTGTTCCTGGTACTTCAATAAGAGTAATGTACCCCTAGGCTGATTGGCTGTGAGGACTGGTTGTCACCACTGTGGAGGATCTGCTGTGCATGTGTCAACCCCACAGAGCAGTACACACTTCAGTAGGATGCTGGTGCCTCATTGAGTTCATTCCTTGAGTGTGTCACTGGGGGAGGTAGCTGGGTAGTGCTTGGGCAAAATATGAAGCCGTACACCAAGTCTGCGGGCTCCGGGGAGGTGCAGGCCAAGGTCAGCTGCTGCCTGTGTCCTGCCTGTGTCCTGCATGAGCTAAAAAGTGATCTGTAGATGGCCGCTACTTGTGTTGAGCTTGGAGATGCCCAGGAGAAGCTAAGCTATGAATCAAGGCCAACTGCCCCTAGTACCAGGCCTGGGGGTACATGAAGCTACATGCTGTTTGTTTGAGAGATTTTAGGAAAGTATGAAATATGAGCCAAGACAGGCCATTCATATGGAAAAGCCACTGGTAACAGTTTGGGTGGGCCTGCAAGTTGGGTGGAGTAGGGTCTCAGAGAACCACCAGGTCAAGGAAAACAGTGATAGACAGGTTGATGGAGACTCAGCTATGGCACTGCTTGTTGGCTCTGTGGGGGAAGGGCCCAGCAAAGGAAAAATGGCCTCTGCCAGAACTTCTGTCTGGGAAAAAGCTGTCCCCCCAGTCCTCACTGAATAATTTATTCCCACCCTGCATGTCCCTGGCAACTTTGGAGCTGCTGCCCCAAAGTTGGAGCTCAGAGCAAATGAGTATGAGAGAGTCTGTGCACAGGCTCTTTAAGAGGAACACCTGAGACTCCAGTAGACCTCTGTCGACTGCTAAAAGTTAGCAGCTAACTTTTCATAGCTAAAAGTTATGGGGACCTCTCTTCCCAGGACTTATTACTTGGCAAACACAGTTCTAGGAACTTGGCATAGTATAATGAATAAGACAGATGAAAATCTTTACCCCCATGAAATTCACACTCTGGTAAACCAACATTATAAAACACAATGCATAATTCCAGGGACTCACAATAGACTCATCTAGCCTTAGATACTATTATACCTCACTTTCATGTGAGGACAGTGAGGCCTAGAAGGGTTATATAATATGGCTCCAAAACTCAGTTATCAAGGACAGAGCCAGAACTCAAAACTGGTTTTATGATTCCAAATCCTGATGTTATTCCACCTGGCTATATCACCTTCTTATTACATACTAAAACAACATAATAAACAACATGCAAAAGGACTGGTTACTTAATGATACCAAAAATACTGTTTATATTTATATTAAACTCCACTTTTATATAAAGCCATCTTGGACAAATAGGTATGTGTAAACATAACTGATAAAAAATAAAAACTGATTCTAATTTGCATCAAACGCATGCTTACAAATATCTTATTGGATTATAATGAATGTATAAAAGGGTACTTAATCATAAATATACACCTCAATAGATTTTCATGAACTGAACATACCTTTCTAAGCAGCATCAAAAAAGAAAACATTATTATTCCCCCTAAAACCCTCTTGTGCCCTCTTTCAGTTACTATACAACCCCCAAGGGTAACCACTATCTTGAGTTCTAACAGCAGAAATTAATTTTGCCTATTTTCTTGCTTTGAATAAAAAGGAGTTGTATAGTATATACTCTTTTGCATCTGACTGATTTCTCTTAATATTGTCTGTGAGAGTCATCCATATGATTGAGTGTAGTTAAAAATTATTTATTCTCATTATTTGTCTTCTCTACCATTGACTGGTATTAGTTTCTATTTGGGGACAATATGGATAGCATTGCTATGAAGATTCCTGAGCAGTCTCTTGATAAATATTTTACATATTTTTCATGAGAATACACCTAGAAGTGGCATTGCAGAGTCATAGGGTAGATACATGTTTAGCTGTAATAGATATTGTCAAACAGTTTTTCAAAGTAGTTTTAATAATTTACTCTCTTCCAAGTACAGTTTGCAGTCCCACCTACTCCAGGTTTAAATTTTTACTGTAGATACCAAAGGGCCTTCTAAAAAGGGTACCAATTCATCTCTAAGATAACCTCACATTATTTTACTTATTTTCATAAAATTTCAGATATATCTGGCCTATATTTAAAAAACAGAAATAATATAGTAAATAAATATAATTAGTTCTCCCCATTATTCGACTCTTCTATAAAGCACTTTCATGTACCAACAAAAACTATAGAACATACATGGCAAAGAAATTTCAGGGAGCCTGGGATCCCATATGACCTATGACAAAAATGTATTAAGCAAACACTTCTTAACTGAATACAACTGATCATCTGAATAGAGTAATAATATCATTTTTCTTCTTTTTCTTTCCTATACCTGTGCATTCCTGAAATAATAAAGTACCTTCTTCTACAAAACAGCAACTGTTTATTGTATGGAGACAAGATGTTAGGCAAGCAAAGCTTCTAGGAGACAGAATAATTTGGACTTTCCTAATTGGAGAAAGAGCCCATGATTACAATTTGCAAAGACTGGTTGAATCTTCATTATAATAGGCTAAAACCCTTTTTCACAATTTCTCTGCATTTTGATTTTAATAGAATTCCTATCAAAGAACCATAAGAGGCAAACACTTATCTATATTCTAATTCAGATGAGTAAAACATAAAAACGCATGAGGCCCTGTACCATTTGTAACATAAATCTTTTTGCTCCTAAGCCTCCAATTGGAGCCCATGTAATGACAGGCACCAAATGATATTTCAGAAACAAAGTACGTAATAGATACTCAATAAACCTGGAGACTGGCAAAACAGATTACTGTTTTGTTAAAAGTTGTGGAAATAAAAAAGAAAATTCAGCATATTTAGGCTAATTCTAACAATGATAATATATAGAACAGTGATAAAAAAATAACTACAATCATCTGGACATTATGATGTCCCTAATGCTCACTGGCTAAGCAGGACATTGACAGATGTGTGAAATCACCCCTAAGAAGGAAATGAGACACACCTCCCATCTCCCATGACTTTAACATTTATTAGGGACTTAATAATAACCAATGTTAAATAACTAGCCCAGCCATAAAGTGGAAAAACTAAGCAAATATGTTTGTTTAGCCAGCGTATCCTTTTTCTTCAGGCCCAAATTTCTCAGTGTACACTGAAACAAACTGCTTCCTAATCTGAGCTGCTTCTAACATGCTTATGAAAAATGCATATACTTCTTCTCAGACTTAACAATTCAAAGTCCTCAGGGTCAGACTAAGAAATCTGCCTTCTTAACAAGTGCATAAACCAGCATTTGAGAATCACCGCTCAAATTGGAATTGGAGATAAGTGGGAGGATTGAGGTGGAGAAAGGAGAAACAGAAATAATTCAGACTACATCTTTTTTAACTGTGATTAAAAAAAGAAGTCACATAATTCCGTTTCTCACTTTTGGATTAACCATTAGAATAATCAAGTTGTGCCTGAAAAATAAAGATACTACCTTTTAGATTGGGCCCGCCAAAAAGATGGCTACAGTGTAGGCACCTGAGATGCATGTGGACAGCAGCTAGCTGAAAGTAAGCAAAATGAGCTAAAGAGATGTCTGAAAGCTGAGAAGAAAACAGTGGAGAAGCAGGGCTGAAAGTAGAGCTCAGTGAGAAATAACTTAGCCAGGTCAATGCTTCTGCTACCAACTGCATCACTGCCAATGATGTGAGTGCCAGGGAGGAACACCTGGACCCAAACCCATACCAAAAGGTCCACAGCCAAGCAGTCCATCAACTAAAGAGCAATGGTGAGGACCCGTAGCCATGGAATTTCCATATAGACTTCTCACTCACTCACTTAACCCATGAATACAGCTGCCTCCAGCTTGGGGACCACCTGAGTGACATCATCTTAAACATGGCAGGTAGGATCTATGCCAAAAGAGCTTCTGGGGAAAAGCTCATTTTCTATGACCTTAGAGGAGATAGAATCAAGTTGCAAGTCAGCCAATTCCAGGAATCATGAATCAGAAGAATTTATTCATATCAGTAACAAACTACATCAGGGAGACATAATTGGAGTTCAGGGAAATTCTGAGAAAACCAAGGAGGGTGAGCTGAGCATCATTCCCTATGACACCACACTGCTGTCTCCTTGGTTGCATATGTTACCTCATCTTCGCTTTTGCCTCAAAGACAAGGAAACACAATATCATCAGAAATACTCAGACTTGATGCTGAATGACTTTGTGAGGCAGCAATTTATCACCCATTCTAAGATCATCACATATATAAGAAGTTTTTTGGACGAGTTGGGATTCTTAGAGATTTAAACTCCCATGATGAACATCATCCCAGGGAGGGCTATGGCCAAACCTTCAATCACCTTCCACAATGAGCTGGACCTCAATTTATATATGAGAATTGGTCCAGAATTCTACCATAAGATGCTGGTGGCTGGAGGTGTTGTCTGTGTTTCGGAAATTGGATGCCAGTTCTGGAATGAAGGAATTGATTTGATTCACAATCCTGAGCTCACTCCTCATGATTTCTACTTGTCCTACACAGACTATCACAATCTCATGAAAATCACAGAAAAGATTATTTTGGGGATGATGAAGCACATATAGGTAGTTACAAGGTGATCTACCATCCAGATAGCCCAGAGGGCCAAACCTACAAGATTGAGTTCACCCCACCCTTCTGAAGAATCAGCATGTAGAAGAGCTTGAGACAGTTCTGGGCATGAAGCTGCCAGAAACTAACCTCATTGAAACTGAAGAAATGTGACAATATCCGTGTGGCAAAAACTGTTCAATGCCCTCCACCTCAGACCACAGTCAGACTCCTTGGTAAGCTAGTTGAGGAGTTCCTGGGAGTGACATGTATCAGTCCTTTGTTCATCTGTGATCATCTGCAGATAGTGAGACCTTAGGCAAAATGGCACTGCTGTAAAGACAGTCTGACTGAGCTCTTGGAGCTTATCATCATGAAGAAGGAAGTAAGCAATGACTACACTGAGCTGAATGACCCCATGAGGCAGTGGCAGCTTTTCAAAGAACATGCTTATAAATGAAAACTTCTGCACTGCCCTGGACTGAGGGCTGCCCCGCACAGCTGGCTGGGGCACAGGCATTGATCGCACCACCATGTTTCTCGCACACTCCAGAAACATTAAGGAAGTCCTTCTGTTTCCTGCCATGAAAAATGAACACAGGAAGGAAAATGTAGCAACTTCTGACACACTGGAAAGCACAACAGCTGGCACCTCTGTCTAGAAACTAATAATTGCAAGTCATATAACTCAGGCATTTTTGTACTTCTGCAAGACCAAGGACTGCAAAGGAATTCTTGAACACTGCTGTTCATTTGACTATTGCAGTTCAGTTACCAAAAGAGACAAAATGAATTAAGAATTACTTTTTTATTCCTTGTTACCAAATAAACCATTTGTCTCTAAAAAATAAAAATAAGATTAAGAAAAAGATACTTGGCCTCATCTCAAACACACTACATTAGAATCTCCTAAGGAAGGACCTAGAGTGAATATTTTTTTTCATGTTGTTCAAGTGCAGTTGTCTACATTTTCTCCCCACCATTCTCCCCCACCCCATCAGTTCCCACCTCCCACCCTCAATCCTACCCGCTTTGGCTTTTACCATGTGTCCTTTATATACGTTCCTTGATGACCCTCTATTTTTTACAAGCGTCCATAATTTAAAGATGAGGAAAGTTTGAAACACTGTGGAAACTGTCTTACATTCTATTCAGTTAGTCCTGGCCACTGAGAGAGTTTAAAACTTTTTCCCACAAATTTTCATAGAGTTAATCATATATTTCTTTCTTGAACTCTTTCCATGGTTTAAAAAAAAAACACAAAGAGTTTAGAGCAACAAGTATAAAGGACACATGGACAAAAATTATCGGGGGTGGCAACGGGAGGGAGGTGGGGAGGGCTGGGGCAGTGGGCTGGGGAAGGAGTAAAAGAGAGAAAACTGTACAAGAACAACAATTAAAATAAAAATTAAAAAAAAAACACAAACACTTTTAGGCTGCCAATAGTCTTCATTTGTATAGCTGGCTTTTTTTTTCTTCATTCTTTCTTTTTAAATTACAAAGTGAACATATTCAGGTAACCAGCACCCAGATCAAGAAACTGAATACTACCAAGACCCCAGAAGTCCCCCTCATGCCCCCTTGTCACTACCTTGTAATTCTAATCACCACCCTAACTTATAATACCGTAGTGTTTTTGAAGTTCATTGAATAATAGCATTTGAAGAAAATTGAATAATACATGATATACTCATTGATATCCAGTTTCTTCCATTCAACATAGAGGTAATGAATTTTGTCCATGTCATTGTATGTACTTATGGTTGACTCACCTTTTTTTCTATGTTATTCTTTTGTAATAATGTGCCACAATTAGATCATTCATACTACTGTTGATTATTTAAACTTTGGGACTAATAACAATAGTGCTTCTGTAAACATTCTTATGCATGTCTTTGAAGAACATATGGACTCATTTCTCTAAGTTCTTTAACAAGGAATAAAATTGCTGAATCGGATGTAAGCATCTATTTAGCTTTAGTTTTACTGCCAGTTTTCCAAAATGGTGGCACTTCCCCCAGAAGAAGAGAAGAACATCAGTTACACCAATGCTTGGTGTTACCAGCCTTTTCATTTTAATCAGTCACTGTGTTTTTATTTGCATATTCTATGGATGATTTCTGAACTGCTTTTATTAATAATGGTATTTAGGATTCCAATTTCTTTGTAGCTTTACATTTCACAGTCTATCTAGCATCTAAGGTTTAAACTGCTGTATAGATTTAGCCATGTAAAGGAGAGTACGCTCACCCTAGCATAAATTTGCCTAACTCCATTTTACTTTTACTTTACAACCAAAAAAACAAACAGTCATCTTCAATTAATTTCAGACTCCCTAAACATTGAAAGATGAAAAAAAGATGGGGGACCTACATGTTGGTAGATGGCTAAATCAAGTCTAGTAAATAACTTCTTTAAGAAAGTGTAAAGTTTCACTAAATTGGGCTGGGGAGTAGACTGTATAGACATGAAGGGATACAAATCCTCCTCCTCCTCCTCCTCCTCCTTCTTCTTCTTCCTCTTCCTCTTCTCCTTCCTCCTCTCCTTCCTCCTCTCCTTCCTCCTCTTCCTCTTCCTCATCCTCTTCTTCCTCTTCTCCTTCCTCTTCTCTGCCTCCTCCCCCTCCCCCCTTCCTCCTCCTCCTCCTCCTCCTCCTTCTTCTTCTTCTTCTTCTTCTTCTTCTTCTTCTTCTTCTTCTTCTTCTTCTTCTTCTTCTTCTTCCTCTTCATCGTCGTCTTCTTCTTCATCGTCTTCTTCATCTTCTTCTTACTTTATTCTTCCTGACTGTAGTCTCCAGCCAAAAAAATTCCTTTTCAGTAATGGCTCAATATCTATACTATTAGCCAATGTATTTGTGAAAGCAACATAATGTGAAATTTGAAGTTTTAATAGTTTTCTTTTTTAAGAGAAGAAATGTAATTAATTCATGGAAGATGAACTAATAACATTATTTAAGTATCTGGTATTATTTTCCATGTCCCCTGTATGCTATTTTGTCACAAAAAATGTAGCACAGATTTAGCCAGAAACCTAACTCTAAAAAGCACTGTGTTAGACTTCAGGTCAAGATGGAGGCAAATGTAGACAGGCTTCACTTCCTTGCACAACCACAAGAAGAATTCCAACTAACCTCAAAAAAAAAAAAAAACAAAAACAAAACAAACAAGAACAAAAACAAAAAACAAACAAACAAAAAACACCCAAAACTGTCAGAAAATCGAACTGTATGGAAGTCTAACAACCAAGGATTTAAAGAAGCCACACTTATCCAGAGGAGTAGGAGGGGCAGAATTGTGGAAACAGGTGGAGAGGCAGAGTGGTGCAGAGAGGTGGCGGACGTCGTGAAGGCAGTGGTGATGGAAGGGGCAGTCCCAGATTCATCTGTGGTGGATAAAAATCAGGAGGTGGGAGGATAACTTGGGGGAAGGGATACTTGGAGCAAGTGATCCCAGCTGCAGACCAGACTGCACAGACCAAGTTTCCAGTGCCAGGAAGATACAGACCCATTACCTCTGGCTATACAAACCAGTAGGGGTTGGGGTGGTGGAAGAAACCACCAGTTCCTCAGAAAAGACCACTTAAAGGGCTGGCATAGGCTTAGAACATATTCAAACTTACCACTCTGGGATTCAAAAACAGGGAAGCAGCTAGAAGTGTGCCAGTTGCATAAGGGGAAGTGGGTGAAGTGACTGGGAACAGGGCAAGTGCCAGGAAAACCTACAGAAGCCAGGAAGTAGCATTACTTCCCCTCTCCAACACCTCCCCCAACACAGAGCCACAGGGTGAAAAGGTGGGTTGCCCTGTCCTGGCAAATACCTAAGGCTCTGCCCCATACTAAATAGGTGCACTAAGACAGGGAGTCAAAGCAGCTCTACCTAACACACAGAAACAAATACAGGGAGGCTGCCAAATTGAGGAGACAAAGAAATAGGCTTTAATGAAAGAACAGAACAAAACCCCAGAAAAAGAACTAAATGAAATGGAGATAGCCAACCTATCAGATGCAGACTTCAAAACACTGGTGATCAGGATGCTTGGAGAACTCATTGAGTATGGCAAGAATGTAAGAAAAGAAATGAAGATTACACTAAGTAAAACAAAGAAAAACCCACAGGGAACCAACAGTGAAGGGAAGGAAGGAAGCCAGGGTTCAAATCAATGATTTGGAACATAAGGAAGAAAGAACAGAATGAAGAAACAAGAATTCAAATAAATGAGAAGAGTATAAGAAGATTCTGGGTCATCTCCAAAGGAGCCAACATATGAATCATAGGGATGCCAGAAGGAGAAGAATAAGAGCAAAAAATTGAAAACTTATTTTAAAAAATAATGCAAGAAAACTTCTCTTATTTGGTGAAAGAAATAGACATACAAGTCCAGGAAGCACAGGAAATCCCAAACGAGTTGGACCCAAAAAGGACCACACTAAGATACATCATAATTAAAATTCCAAAGGTTAAAGAAAATGAGAGAATCTTAAAAGCAGAGAGAGAAAAGGAGACAGTTACCAACAAAGGAGTTTCCATAAGACTGTCAGCTGATTTCTCAAAAGAAAGTTTTCAGGAAAGAAGGCACTGGCAAGAAGTATTCAAAGTGATGAAAAGCAAGCACCTACAACCACGATTACTCTTTCCAGCAAAGCTATTTATAATGGAAGGGAAGATAAAGTACTTCTCTGAAAAAGTCAAGCTAAAGGAATTCATCATCACCAAGCCATTATTATGTGAAATGTTAAAGAGACTTAAGAAAAAGAAGATAAAAAGTATGAACATTAAAATGACAACAAACACTACCATCAACAGCTTAGTCTAAAAATCAAGAATATACTAAGCAACAACCAGAACAGGAAGGGAATCATAGATATGGAGATCATTTGGAGAGTTATCAGTTGAGAGGAGGAAGGGGGAGAATAGGGGAAAAGGTGGAGGGATTAAGAAGCATAATTGGTAGGTACAAATAGACAGGGGGAGGTTAAGAATAGTATGGGAAATGGAAAAGCCAAAGAACTTATATGCATGACGATGGACATGAACTAAGAGGAGCAATGCTGGAGGGAATGGGGGTACTGGGAGGAGGAGGGGGAAAAGGGAGAAAAATTGGGACAACTGTAATAGTATAATCAGTAAAATATATATGTTTTTTATAAAAGCATCATGTCAAGAACACTAGTCCATTAATGAGACACCTCACAGACACGGAGGTAGAAAATAGGCAGGAAAAGATTCCTGATATGAAGTGAAAGATGCCTGAGTGAGACTTTTTCTTTTTTCTTTCTCTTTTTCCTTTTTCTTTTTTGAAGTAAAACAGAATTTCAGATTTACATGCTGCCAGAATGTTACTTGTTGGCAATTCAAAGATAAATCAGCCCGGAAAGAGAAAGAACATTTTGTGTACTCTCCCACGGTTTAGTAACCCGAAAGCAGACTGGAGCTGGAGCAGTTTGCAGGGAGGGGGTTAATTTCAGACTGAAGAAAGATACAGCTAATCCACTCCCTCAGGCATAAGTTGAAATGGTATTTAGAGAAAGATTTAAGGGAAAAACGTCTTTCACATAGAAAAAATGTATGTTACTCCTCAGAAAAGCCTACATTTTCCATACATAATTTTTCCTCTCCTGCTTTCTCCCACAAAGAACTAAACCAAGGTTATTATTTAAACATTAATTAAATTAGGCAGGGAGAAAGTTTACTATGGTTTATATAACACAAACCCATATAATTTTTTCTAATTATAACGATTTCATGTTTGAACAAACACCTTTCTTCTAAGCTGCTGAACATATACAGAAGTAAATTAAACTATTTGAGTAAGGTAAGCAATTACAACAAATTAGACAACAGCTTCACTTGCTCCCTAAACCACAAAGTCTTCATGCATGCTTTGCAATGACCCACAAATGGAACAATAAGACAAATGTTAAAAGGTACTGTCAGAGGAACTGAATGCTAAATGATGCAAGCTTTTGTCTAAATCCATCCAAACAAAGGCAACAAATTGCCATGTCATGCATTGGGGACCCTTTCTTGTAAAAACCTGGGCAATAATGAGATCCTTCGCCCTTCTGCAGTGTCAGATCATATCGAATACAAATGAGCAAACTCTAACCTGAATATACCAGATGCGGCCAAGTAGGTTTACAGTTGTTCATATTGAAAATAATATAATAATTAATAAATCTTTATACGAGAATAAATTCTATGGTTCACATACTCACAACTGTAAACTTACTTTTTGCTCCACCCTCTATTAATTTAAGTAATCATCTTTCTATTTATAAAACAAATCAAAACACTCTTTCATTCTACTATTGTATTTTCTCCAATAGAAAGGTAATTTAAATCATACAAAGCTAACACAAAAATAAGCCTATCATTCCACCAACTAACTCTAAGTCCTGAATAAAGTGTCATCTCTGTCTCTTCCCAATGCATGCCTAGTGTATGTTATGCTTCACCACAGTATTTTCTAAACTTCAGAACGTGGCACTGCTAAATATATGCTCCAGTAATCCAGAAGCCCATGGTGGGAGTAATAAATAATGTTTTGTCACTATTCAGTTATAAAATCTATAATCTTTCTCTCCTTCTATGTGCTGTATATAATGCAGAGGGAGTATCTATTATATGGAGCTTACCAGACAGAATTAAGGGTTTTAATTATAATTCTAATTATTTACATTTGTAATATAATATAATGTAATATAATATAATGTAATGTAATATATCATAATATAAATCTCAATTGAATTATTTCTTTTTCCATGGAAATGTCTGGCATAATCTGAATACAAATTTAATTTATTGAATCTTTATTTTGTTGTTTCTATTGCCAGCTATATAAACAGGCTTTCAAAATTGTCAGTCAGCTGACAATATGCTTTACTGGCAGAGATAAAATCTAAATAATTAACCAGGACAAGCACAGGCACTAACTAATCAGAATAGACTCCCAGCCAATCAAAGTGGTCATCACTATAAATAACTGACATGGCCATGCAAGCATGTTCTGGCTAAAGAACAGCCCCAGTGAAACGTGTTCTTCCATCAGTCACTGATATTTGTTGATCTTCAGTGAGCAATAGCATGGCACATGCACATATATACTCCCACACACACACCTATCACTTGTTTTTCTTATTTTCATTATTATATGACTTTATATCAATGATATTCAGGTATCCTCAGCATGCTACCAGATACAGATCTAGTTCATTTTTCTTAGTACCATCATAGTATCTCAGGGCATAGATGCATTCCCCTACTGGTAGATCATTGCTCTACTGACAGATATTTAGGTTACTTTCAGTTAACCCAGTAAGTATAATTGCAGTATACATGATGGGTATATATATCCTTGTACAATAGTTTTCTTCTTTTTAACATTAAAAATTAAGATTGCTAAATCAAAAGATATATGTTTATCTTTTTAACTAATTATGTGAGATTGTTTTCCAAAAGAGATTGCAACAATTCACACGACAAGAGTTCCTATGACCCAACAGGCTCACACATGCTGTGCTGTGGGGTGGATTCCCTGGAAAATAGACCTTTAGAGTTGTCAAGTCTGGAGGCAACATTGGGCTTCTTTATCTCATATCATGAGTCACTGTGTGAGGGCCATCTTCAGGGAGAGGGAAGAATCTTGGTCCAGATATCTCTTTCTGAGAAAAATTCTGGGAGAAGGAATCGAGGGTTGTCAGCTACCCAAAGTCTTAGTAACAGGGAGAATTCTTCAGTCCTAAAGGGGAATCAGATCCCATTGTATGTGTAGAAACTTTATTTCACTGTTTTTTAATTTGTATTTTTCTAAATACTAATGCAGGAACATATTTTCACAGGTTAATTGGTTGTTTGGAATTTCTCTTCTCTGGTCTGTTGTCCATAGCCTTTGCCCATTTGGTTTTTGTTTGTTTGTTTGTTTGTGTGTTTTTTTGTTGTTAGCT
This sequence comes from Glossophaga mutica, assembly GCA_039655065.1. Classification (NCBI taxonomy): domain Eukaryota; kingdom Metazoa; phylum Chordata; class Mammalia; order Chiroptera; family Phyllostomidae; genus Glossophaga; species Glossophaga mutica. Next base: position 73,569,313 of record CM077312.1, read on the forward strand.
TTCTTCTTATCCTTTTGTAGAAATTCTTCGTATATTAGGGAAAGTAAATACTTATTGTATGAGTTACAAATCATTTGTAATTCCATTTAACTTATCTATTTTTTTGCCAAATGTATGATGGTACTGACAGTAACAGGTAGCACACTCAAAGGTTTTAACTGAAAAGTATTAAATACAAGGGCCAGGTCCTAAGATGCAGGCAAGGTTAAGGAAACCAACAAAGGTACTAACAGTAAGAGAGAGCTGCCTCTATCACCAGGTCTTAGGAACAAGGAGAGAGAAAGGAATTAACAGAGTCTGATAAAAGCTAGAGATGTGGAAGAAGAGGTGCCCATATCATACAGTCAATAAAAGTATGCCTCCCGGGGCATGCAGAAGCCAAAGAGCAGAAAGGATTCATAGTGAGAGGAGGGCAAATACACAATAATCAACACACCATATAAAACGTTTTAACTCTCTATGTAGACCAGCATTTCGATTTTTTAAAAACTTTTAAAACGTTGTGATTTTTAGCATTGTAATAAGCTATTTTTAATAACTTGAATTTTGAAATAGTTTAAGACTCACAAGAAGTTGCAAAAAGTACAGAGCTTCTGTTTACCCTTCACCTAGCATCTCCCAATAAACATAACCATAACAAATATAACCATAGCACACTGTTAAAACCAAGAACTTGACACTGTACAATATTACTCAGGTGCAGATCACACACAGATTTCATGAGTTTTTACACGCACTCATCTGTATGTGTGTGTGTTGTTCGTGAAATTTATCACAAGTATAAATTTGTGTAAACACCACCATAATCAAGATACAGCATTGTTCTACCACCACAGAGAAAATGTATTGTATTAACCGTTAACAGTAATATCCTTCTCCCAACCCTAACTCCTGGCAACTAGTGAAATCTTGTTCACCATAATTTTGCAACTTTGGGAATGTAATGTAAAAAGAATTATACAGTATTTAACTATTTGAAATTGGGAGAGGGGTTGTTCATGAAAATGCTGTTGAGATTCATTCAAGTAGTTGCACATATCAAAAGTTTGTTCCTTTTTATTACTGAGGAGTGTTCCATTGTGTTTATATATCACTGGTTGTTTATCCATTTACCCAATGAAGAACCTAAGTCTTCATTTCTCTGGATCCAGCAATTGCTGGATTATATAAAAAAGTATGGCCCTGGCTGGTATAGCTCAGTGAATTGAGTGTGGGCTGCAAACCAAAGGGTTGCTGGTTCAGTTCCTAGTCAGGGCACATGCCTGGGTTGCAAGCCAGATCCCCAGTAGGGGTCATGTGAGAGGCAACCACACATTGTTGTTTCTCTCCTTCTCTTTCTCCCTTCCTTCCTCTCTCTCTAAAAATAAAATAAAATCTAAAAAATTTTTATGTTTAATCTTATAAGAAACTATTTCTATTTTTGTGAAGAAAAATAGATATAATTTTCTGTATATTCTATGCTATAAACAACTAAAAGTCTTGGACATTATTTAAAAAATTAAAAACCCTGCAACAACACTCTGAAAAATGGACCCGAAGATGACAGTGCTGAGTTTCCAACCTTGGAGCTAAAGAAGTTGAAAACTCAAGAGTGCCAATGACACAGACAGAAAAGGAAAAGCCCAACAAAAGCCTACAGTCAGACAAAACAAAATCTTAAATAACCAGTGTATTCCAGCCTACCATGACAGAAAAAAAGTAGTATGTCTACCTCCACTGGCAAGGCGAAATGAGGAGCATAGACCTCCACATTTGCAAGGTACAGTGAGACCCTCCCAACCCCCTCACCCAGTACAGGAGAGATCAGAGAAGGCCAGTCAGGAAGATGGGACTTTCATCCCCCAGATGATGAAGAGGTTTACACAGTATCAATGGAGACCACCAGGGGAGCCAGCCCAGCTACTCCCACCAGCAATAATGTGAAGGCTCATCAAAGTCCCAGCAGGGCACCTGAAGTTGTATGTCTTTTTTCTTTCTTTTTAAATTTAATCATTATTGTATTTTTTCCATTACCATTTAGTCACCTATACCCTCCTCCTCCCAGCAATCAAAACACTGTTATCCATGCACATGAGTCCTTTTTCCTTTTTGCTCAAAAATCCACTCACACAGTGAGGGGTGGGGACAACTATCCTCATCACTAGCTATCATCCTGCTCTCCATCCATGAGTCTGGCCAGTCTCATTTTCCTTGTTAATTCAGTTTTTTTTCATTAGATTACACACATGATTGAAATCATATGGTATTTATCTTTCTCTGACTGGCTAATTTCACTTAGCATAACATCCCCCAGGCCCATCCATACTGTTGCAAAGGGTAAATTTTTCTTCTTTTTTAATGGTCAAGTAGTATTCCATTGTGTAAATATCCCATAGTTGTTTTACCCACTCATGTACTGATGGTCACTTGGGCTGCTTCCATATCTTGGTGATTGTAAATAATGCTGCAATTAATATGGAGTGCTTATGTTATTTCAAATTAGTGTTTTGGGTTCCTTCAATATATTCTCAGAAGTGGGATCACTGGTTCAAAAGGCAGTTCCATTTCAAATTTTTTGAGGTCTCTCCATACTGCTTTCCACAGTGGCTGTACCAGTCAGCATTCCCACCAACAGTGCAAAAGGATTTCCCTTTCTCCACACCTTTGCCGACACTTGTTCATTGATTTATGGATGATAGCCATTCTGACAGGTGAAAGATGGTATCTCATTGTGGTTTTAATATGCATTTCTCTGATGATTAGTGATATTAAGCATCTCTTCATATGTCTATTGGCTATCTGTATGTCCTCTTCAGAGAAGTGTCTATTCAGGTCCTTTGCCCATATTTTTTTAACTGGGTAGTTTGTTTTCTTGGTGTTGAGTTTTGTAAGTACTTTATAAATTTAGGATATTAACCCCTCACCAGATGTATTGGAGAGTATGTTCTTTCATTCTATGGGTTGTCTTTTTATATAGTTGATCATTTCTTTTGCTATGCAAAATCTTTTTAGTTTGATGTAGTCCCATGTGTTTATTTTTTCTTTTGTTTCCCTTGCCTGAGGAGATATATCCAATAAAATATTTCTACAAGCAATGCCTGAGATTTTGCTGCCTATGTTTTCTTCTACGGTTTTTATGGCACAAGTCTAACATTTAAGTCTTTCATCCATTTTGGATTCATTCTTGTATGTGGTGTAAGAAGGTGGTCTAGTTTCATTTTTCTGGATATATCTGTCCAATTTTCCCACCACTATTTATTGAAAAAAAAAAAAACTATCTTTAGCCCATTGTATGTGCTTGCTTCCCTGTCAAATATTAATTGAATATAAAGGTGTGGATTTATTTCTGGGATCTTTATTCTGTTCCATTGATCTATGTGTCTGTTTTTATGTCAGTACCATACCGTTTTGATTTCTATGGCCTTATAGTATAGTTTCATATTAGGTAGCATGATTCCTCCAACTTTATTCTTCTTTCTCAGGATAGTTGTTATGCAGGGCCAATTGTGGTTCCATGTAAATTTTTGAAATATTTTTTCTAGTTCTGTAAAATGTGTCATTAGATTCTTGACAGGAATTGTGTTGAATCTATATATTTCTTTGAGTAGCATGGGCATTTAATGATGTTAATTCTTCCTATCCATGAACATGACATGTGCTTCAATTTATTTGTATTTTCTTCAATTTCTTTCTTCAGCCTCTTATAATTTTCTAAGAATTGGTCTTTTACATCCTTGGTTAGGTTTATTGCTAGGTATTTTATTCTTTTTGAAGCAATTGTAAATGGGATTGTTTTCTTAATTTCCCTTTCTGTTAGTTCATAATTGGCATGTAAAAATGCACCTGATTTCTGGATATTAATTTTATATCCTGCTATTTTGCTGAATTCACTTATCAGTCTAGTAGTTTCTTGAAGGAATCTTTGGGGTTTTCGATGTACAGTGTCATGTCATCTGCAAATAATGACAGTTTTACTTCTCCCTTTCCATTTTGGATGCCTTTTATTTCTTCTTCTTGTCTGATTGCTGTGGCTAGGACTTTCAGTATTATGTTGAATAAAAGAGGTGTAAGCAGACATCCTTGTAGTGTTCCCAATTTTAAGGGGAACACTTGTAGTTTTTGCCCATTGAGTGTGATGCTGGCAGTGGGCTTGTCGTATATGGCCTTTATTATGTTTAGGTATGTTCCTTCTAATCCTACTTTGCTCAGAGTTTTTATCATAAGTGTGTGCTGGATTTTATCAAATGCTTTTTCTATATCTATTGATATGATTATGTGTTTTTTTCCCTTCATTTTGTTTGTGTGATGAATCACATTTATCTATTTGTGAATGTTGTACCAACCTTGCATCCTGTAATAAATCCTACTTGATCAGAGTATATGATCTTTTTGATGCATTGTTACAATTGATTTGCTAATATTTTGTTGAGGATTTTAGCATCTATGTTCATCAGGGATATTGTCTTATAATTTAAAGATTAGAGCAGAAATAAATAAAATAGAGTCTAAAAATGATAAAAAAGATCAACAAATCCAAGAGCTGGTTGTCTGAAAAGATAAAAAAGATTGACAAAATTTTAACCAGACTCATTAAGAGAAAAAAAGAGAGAGGACCCAATTAATAATCAGAAATGAAAGAGGAGAAATAATAACTGACACCAAATAAATACAAAGGATTGTAAGAACATATTATGAACAAGTATGTGCCAACAGACTGGACAACCTGGAGAAAATGGATAAATTCCTAGAAACATATAATCTTCCAAAACTACATCAGAAAGAATCAAATAATCTCAATAGACAGATTATACCTATTGTAACTGAAAAAGTAATCAGAAACTCCAAACAAACAAAGCCCTGGAACTGATGGCTTCACAGGTGAATTTTAGCACACATTCTAAGAAGAACTAACACCTCTCCTTCTCAAACTATTTCAAAAAATTCAAGAGGAGGAAAGCTCCCATCTCATTTTATGATGCCAGCATTATCCTAATTCCAAAACCAGATAAGAACACTACAAAGAATGAGGTGCATTTCTATCTGGCAGTATTTAGCCTGTGCCCTACTTCCCCTGCCCAAAAAGTGCCAGAGGAATTCAATTAAAACAGAAAGTTAAAAAGGACCCAGAGTCTTATAGCATAATAGAAAAATGTTCAGGTTTCAATAAAAATAATCACTCATTAGATCAAGAACCATAAAGGTATCAAGCTGCATGAAAAATAATGATCAATAAATGCCAACACCAAGATGGCAGAGCTCTTACAACTGTCTGGAGAACAGCCACAATAAAACTGCTTTGATGAGTAATTACATACTTCAAACAAATGAAAAAATAGAATACCTCAGCAAAGAATTAAAGACATAAAAAGAATCAAATAGAAATTTTAGAACTGAAAAATAGAATAACAACAACAACAAAAAGGCCCAGGGAGTATGCTAAAGAACATGATGAAGGGGACAGAAGGAAGAATCAGTGAACTGGACAGTAGAACAATAGAATTATCAGATTTGAATAACAGAGAGAAGATAAACTAGGAAAGAAAAAGAAACAAAAACAGAGCCATAGGGACCTAGTATTTGCATCATGTGGGTCCTTTACTGAGCAGAGAAAGAGGGCGAAAATAGTGTAAGAAGAAATAAAGACTGAAAACCTGAAATTTGACAAGACATAAACCTATAGATTCTAGAAGTTGGAAAAAACCTTAATTAGGATACACAAAAGGATCCATATCAAAACACATCATAATTAGACTCCTAAAACCTAAAACAAAACAAAAAAAAAATTGAAAGCAGCAGAGAAAAACACTATCTTATTTACAAGGGAAAAAATAACTCAAATGACAGTGGATTTCTCATTTAAACCATGAAGGTTACAAGGAAATGATGCAATTTATCTTAATAGTTAGAAGAAAAGAACCATAGTCTTATACCTACTGGAAATATTCTTCAGGAATAAAGAGAAAATCAGCACATTCTCAGATTAAAGGAAATTAACAGTTTGTAGCCAGCATACCTACCCTATGTGATTGACTGTTCTTTTCTTTAAATAGAAAAGAACAGATGAAAATAGGAAGACTGGACCTCAGGTAGAAAAAAAAGACAAGAAAAAGTATGGGTAAACACAGTGGGCTTTCTTTCTCCTCATAAATTTTCTAAATTCTGTGTTATGGTTGAAGCAAAAATTATAACCCTATCTAAGATGGTTTTAAATGTACATAGAGGAAATATTTAAGATATTTATATTATAAATAGGGGATGGCAAATGGATTTAAAAGGAAAGAAGACTTCTATACTTACTCAAACTGATAAAAATGACAATACCAGTAAACTGTAGTAAGTTGTATATGTATAGTTACAGTAATCAAGACTGAGGTACTGGTGGAAGGACAGAAATGAAGATAACAATGGACCAGAAAGAACAGAGAACACTGAAAGTGACCCACACAAATATGCCAAAGGATTCTTGACAAAACAAAAAATAAAAAATATATTACATTAAGGAAGAATAGCCTTTTCAAGAAATAGTGCTAGACTTATTGGACATACATTAATGTAAAAATGAATTGTGGCCTGCATTTCATGCCTTATATAAAAATTAAGTAGAAGTACACCATAGACTTAGAAGTAAAACTTTTAGGAAAAAGTAGGAGAAAATCTTTGGAATCTAGGGATAAGCAAAGAGTTCTTAAACTTGATACCAAAAGCATGATCCATAAAAGGAAGTTTGGATTTCATCAAAATTTAAAATGTGTACTCTATGAAAGACTCCTTTTAGAGAAAAGATTTGCAAACCACATATCCATCGAGGCATTAATAGCTACAATATATAAAGAACTCTCAAAACTTACCAGCAAGAAAATAATAAATTCAATGAGGAAATGGGGAAAATATGTGAAGAGATATTTCACTGGAGAAGATAGACTAATGAGTGGCAAATAAGCAAAGGAAAAGATCAGCCATTAGGCAAGTGCAAATTAAAACCACAGTGAGATATTACACACCTGTCAGAATGGCTTAAATAAAAAATAGTTGCAACAACAAATGCTGGTTAGAATGCAGAGAAACTGGATCACTCATTCATCACTCATGGTATACAAAATGCTACAGGTGCAATGGAAAATATTCTTGCAATTTCTTTAAAAAGTAAATATGCAACGACCACACAATAATACAATTGTACTCTTGGGCATTCAACCTAGAGAAATGAAAAAAATTGATACAAATACCTGTACATGAATGGTTATAGCAGTAATATTTTTATAATAGCCTAAAAGTAGAAACAACACAAATGCCCTTCAATGGACAAATGGTGAAACAAATTTTGCACATGTACACCATGGAATCCTACTCAGCGACATAAAGGAAGCAATTGTTGATACATGCAACAACCTGAATGAATCTCTAGAAAAATGTGCTGATAAAAAAGCCAATACTAAAGTTATACACGATAGTATTCGATTTATTTAACATTGTTGGAATGACAAGAGGGTTAAGGAGGGAGTAGAGTGGAAAGGAAATGTGTGTGGCTATCAAAAGAGAACATGAGGAGTACTTGAGGTGACAGAAGTGTTGTGTATCTTGACTGTCAATATCAACAGCCAGACAATGATGTTGTACAAATAGCTTTACAAATGACAACTAAGAACTTCCCTGCAAAGGATATTGTACTATAGTTCTGCAAAATGTTACCAGTGAAGGAAACTGGGTAAAGCATATGTGGAATATCTATATTATTCCTTACAACTGCATGCAAAACCACAATTACCTCAACATAAAAATTTTAATTACTAGAAAAATAAACCGCCAGATTCCTTTACAGCAGGGGTGTCAACCTCATTTTCACCAGGGGCCACATCAGCCTCATGGTTGCCTTCAAAGGGCTGAAATAATTTTAGGACTGTATAAATGTAACTACTCCTTAACTGTTAAGGATTTGAAATTACAATCGGCCCTTTGAAGGCAACCACAAGGCTGCTGTGTTCCCTGGTGAAAATGAGGTTGACACCCCTGCTCTACAGAATGGTTTTACCATTTACATTCACAGCAACAATGATGAGAGATCCAGTTTCTCTGAAATCTCACCAGCATTTGGTATTAACATTTACAAATTTTAGTTACTCTAATAGATGAGTTGTGGTGCCTCTAACTTTCAACCTTTACATATATGACTCACCAGAAAAATGATGAGTTTTTCCTAAATATATAAAAATAATTTCAGTTCTCTTTTAGAGGAGTTGTATTTCCCCCAGCAACCTGTTGTATTTCTTTCATTATACTATGAGAGTTTTGTAACTCACGTTTTCCCTTTTTTTTTTTTAAAGATTTTTATTTATTTATCTTTAGAGGGGAAGGGTAGGAGAGGGGGAGAGGGAGAGAAATATCAATGTACGGTTGCCTCTTGTGTGTCCCATGCTGGGAACTGGCCTGCAACCCAGGCATGTGCCCTGACTGGGAATCGAACCGCGATCCTTTGCTTCGCAGGCCCGTGCTCAATCCACTGAGCTACACCAGCCAGGGCACATGTTTTCCCTTTTGAACCTGGCTTACTGGAAGCTTATGCAGAGATTTTCCACCTACATTTGTGTACTAAGGGACTAAGGTATTCTCACTTTATGCTACCAGTCAGTCATACAGGCAGAGGAGGGAATAACCCTAGTGGAGATGCTTACAGAAAATAGATTAGGAGCACTGGAAAGTGGAGGCAGAATTAAAAATCAATTCCACCCTAGTCCCTCAAGGAAAAGGTCTACATTCCAGTCTAGTCCAAGGAAGATTTTGTGGCAGGTCTTGACTCATTCCAGGCCAATGATGAGATCCAGGGGAAATCAGGTCCAGGAGGAATGTAGCAGACACACAGCTCTCCAATCACAAAACAGAGATGGTCAGAATGATGCAGAGGGCACCAAATTTTTCCAAGAGTTTCAAATCAAGAAAAAGTACACCAAAGCACAATATAGCATATTTGACTGGGAGAGAGCTGGCAAAAATGACAGGCAACAAATACTTAGAAGAGCTTTCCTGAAGAATAGCCTACTCTGAGGGGGAAGAAAGAATCTGAAAGGACAGAAACAACCAGGAGGGCAAGACCTAGAAAGACAGGGAGAGCAGACCCATTCACTTTTAAGTTCACCCAGTTTGGGAGTCCAGGGCGTTAGATTGATTGACAGTGTTCTCACTTCTCTTTATTTCCAGAAGATGGACATGCATGCAAAAGGTAGTTGAATACCAATTTTAAACAGTCAGAATATAAGCCACGGTCAGAGTGTATATGCCCAATTTTTATACTCAACTACCACGGCTATCCCTGACAAATGTGTTTTGGTGCAATCATCCTTTTGCTATCATTAATACTTAGTGAATGTTAGTATTTTTATTATAGCTATAATTTTAGTGTAAAATTTCTACCTACTTTTTGGAAGTCAGTAGATGGATGCATAAGTAATAAACCATATTAAAGATGAAAATGTTGTAATCAGAAAAGCAAGTTACATATATGGCAAATAGGTTTTTACTAAGAAGTGAATTTGATTCCATTTACATATTTAGACAAAATGAAAATTTTTGATCACTGCAACAAAGCGATGCTTGAGGATACCCCATTTTCTAATCTATTTTCATGTGAAGGAGATCATAAAAAGAACAGATGTTTTAAAATTATGACCACTGGTCTTATATCCCAAATCCCAAAACAGGAAAAAGGGAGTTTTCTGTCAAAACATCTATTTATAATCATGCCTGTCCAGAGCCAAAGGTTCTATTCAGGATGTCCAGATGATAGCAGAGGAACATATTTCCTGTTACAATCAGTATTTGGTAAATTATCGTTAAGGACTAAAGTTCAAAAGAATAAAAAAAATCATGCCTCACATTCAGTTTTATTTACTTCTTGATCTAGGTGTACAATTCCTATTGGAATAACTTTGTGAGCATGTTAGTTTTCTCATCCCAATTATTTTAAATCTGACTCCAAAGGTCATTCTCTATGCATGGCATAAGGAGTACAATTTAACTTTTTAAACTTTTTTTATTTTTTAAAAAGAGGGAAGGGGAAAAGAAACACTGATTTGAGAGAGAAACATCAATTGGTTACATCTTGTATGAACCCTAATCCGGGACTGAACATGCAACACAGGCACGTACCCTGACTAGGAATTGAACTAGTGACCTTTCACTTTGAGGAATGATGCCCAATCAACCAACTGAGCCACACGGGTCAGGGCAAGGAGTGCAATTTACATTGTAATAGAGAGGATACAACACTAGAGATTATGCTTCGAAGTACATTTTTCTATTACATGATAGTTTTTAATTTGTCATTTACAAGTAACCCACATGAAATATTTTATGTGTTCAAAATGATGTGCCTTCCTGAGCAATATTTTCAGGTGGAACCTATGAACACTGAGCTTATCTCAAATAAACAATGATATTCCTTGGAGAAAGCCTGTACTGTACTAAAAAGAAAAGTACACAATTTCCAAAGTTTCACAAAGGGTCCAAGGTCACTTTGTTAAAATTCAAAGAGTCCATTAAAATATTAAATGTTAGAATATTAAAAGTTTTCAGCAATTACTCTAAAATACTTGCCCAAGCTTTACAGCAGTTTCTAGTCCATTACCATAAGGCAACTTCAAACTAAACTAAAATATCTCCAAAGTCAAGACTTCTAGCAAAGATGGAAGTGTAGGTAGGTACACTTTGCCTCCTTGCACAACCAAAAGAAGGACAATTACAAATTTAAAAATAAAAATAACCTGAACATCCAGAAAATAAAACTCTATAGAAGTCCAACAATGAAGGAATTAAAGAAGAAACATTCATTCAAACAGGTAGGAGGGGCAGAGACAGGCAGCCAAGGTGGAGAGGACACACTGCAAGGCATGGCTGGAAGACCCAGCAGGTGAGGCAGTGGCTGGCAGTTCCACATTTGCGTGCAGGTAAACCAGGAGGAACAACTGGGGAGACAGACAGACTGGGCAACCTAGGGTACCAGCTTGGGGAAATAAAGCCTCAAAACCTCTGGATGTAAAAATCTGTGGGGATTGCCGCTGCTGGAGACACTCCCAGCCTCACAGGTCAGTTCGTTGGAGAGACCCACAGGTCCTATAATGTACACAAAACCACCCACCCAGGAATCAGCACCAAAAGGGCCCAATTTGCTTGTGGGTAGCAGAGGAAGTGACTGAAAACCTGCCGAAAGGCAAACAAGCAACATTGTTCCCTCTCTGACCCTTCCCCCACATACAGCACCACAACCAAGTGACCTGGGTTGCCCCACCCTGGTGAATACCTAAGGCTCTGCCCCTTACAATGTAACAGGCACCCCGGGACAAAGAAAAATGGCCAAAATGAAAGAGCAGATGAAAACTCCAAAAATAAAACTAAGCGATGAAGAGATAGCCAACCTATCACATGTAGAGTTCAAAACACTGGTAATCAGGATGCTCACAGAAATGGTTGAGTATGGTCGCAAAGTGAAGGAAGAAGTGAAGGCTATGCAAAGTGAAATAAAGGAAAATATACAGGGAACCAGCAGTGATGGGAAGGAAACCAGGACTCAAATCAATTTGGAGCAGAAGGAAGAAATAAGCACTCAACCAGAACAGAATGAAGAAACAACAATTCAAAAAAATGAGGAGAGGTTGAGGAACTTCTGGGACAACTTTAAATGTTCCAACATCCAAATCCTAGGGGTGCCAGAAGGAGAAGAGGAAGAGCAAGAAATTGAAAATTTATTTGAAAACATAAAGAAGGAGAACTTCCCCAATCTGGCAAAGGAAATAGACTTCCATTCCTGCAAGCTCAGAGAGTTCCAAAGAGGTTGGATCCAAGGAAGCACACACCAAGACATGTTAAAATTATACTACCCAAGATTCAAGATAAGGAGAGAACCTTAAAAGTAGCAAGAGAAAAGGAGAGAGTTACCTCCAAAGGGGTTCCCATAAGACTGTTAGCAGATTTCTCAAAAGAAACCTTACAGGCAAGAAGGGGCTGGAAAGAAGTATTCCAAGTCATGAAAGGCAAGTACCTACACACAATATTACTCTATCCAGCAAAGCTATCCTTTAGAATGGAAGGGCAGATAAAGTGCTTCTCGCATAAGGTAAAGTTAAAGGAGTTCATCATCATCAAGCCCTTATTAAATGGAATGTTAAGGGAAGTGATCTAAGAAATAGAAGATCAAAACTATGAACAATAAAATCATAACAAACTCACAAATATTAACAACTGAACCTAAAAAGCAAAAACAAAACCAAACCAGGCAAACAACTACAACAGGAACAGAATCACAGAAATGGAGACCACATGGAGGGTTATCAATGGGGAGGGGTAGGGGGAAGAATAGGGGAAAAGGTACAGGGAATAAGAAGCATAAATGGTAGATATAAAATAGACAGGGGGAGGTTAAGAGTAGTATGGGAAATGGAGAAGCCAAAGAACTTACACATACAACCCAGGACATGAACTAAGCAGGGAGGGGATGATGGGAGAGTGCAGTGCAGAGGGGACAAAGGGGAGAAAAAAATAGGACAACTATAATAGCATAATCAATAAAATATACCTAAAAAATATAAAATATCTCCAAAGTCAAGACATTTAGAAAAAATAATTTGAAAATGGCAGGTTTTTAAACAGGTTACAAATCTAAAAATAAATATAATAGAATGATTTTAAACAATATAATTATCTTAGAACATAAATAATCCCTCATATATAATTTATATACAAACTAAAACAATAGAAATGTTCCTTGGCCTATATGTGATATTACAAATTCTCCATACACCTCCATTTAGATGCCACTCTGTAAGACTTCCAGGGTCTAGGTGTTAATCTATCTGAACAATATCTTAATTACTGCATATTACCATAATGCAATAAAACTTCATTTGAGTATGTTAAAGTTTCTGGTATTTCAGATGAAAATAAATCAACCTGTATTCAATTAAAATAGTTTCTAAGGTTCCTTGTAGGTTAATAAGATCAAATTCTAAAATTTATTCATAAGAAGAGAGTAAATTAGAGGTAAAAATAGAGCAAATTAAAATTCAATAGATCTTATTTGTTTGCTGTTACATGAACATAGGAAATATGACTGTATTTCTAAACTAACTGTTGGCACTTATCAGGAATCAATTAATATTGCTCCAAAGTGTTGGTAACACAGAATAGATAAAATATGACCCACTCTGATGCACATAGGTCTACTAGAAGATGAAAAAATATATATTTTATAACAGTATTATCAAGAAAATCACTTCATAATAAATGCTGTTTATGATATTCAAACATAGGATGAGTTACTATTTTAAGTAATAATTCTGGGTAATAATCATGAATAGAAAGAATTATGATATTAAAAAATTTCTTATTGTTTCCTGTTCTGATCCTGCTGAATCCTGAGATAGGCTCCTCTTCCTCTGTTGGTCCCCAGATGACTTGGGAAGACAGCTATAGAACAATGCCTGCATCTGAATATTCCAGAGGCAGTTTTTTTAGCTTCTTTTCAACTCCTGTATGTTGATATATGTGTGTGTGTACATTAGTTACAGCTATCTATTTCCAAGAAACAAAATTTTTCTGCCTATCATCTCTACCAAACTCACCATCTTCTTTCAACATATTAAAAGTTCTTTTAACAAAATCCTAACAATTTTGCTTTTTAAAAGTCTCCACAGAGGACTCTTTAAAACAGGTAGCAAGGCCTGGTCCTCTCTTGCTCAAAGTAATCTTTGGTGAAAATGTACAGGTAGAATATTAATTATTAAAGACTATGTAGTAGAGCTTGAATACTAAAATATGTAAATATATATGCTATTAAAATACTTTGATAATCAGGAAATCAAAACAAAGATAAATAGAAAGAAAGAAAGAAAGAAAGAAAGAAAGAAAGAAAGAAAAGAAAGAAAGAAAGAAAGAAAGAAAGAAAGAAAGAAAGAAAGAAAGAAAGAAAGAAAGAAAGAAACTCCAAATTGCAGCATTACGTGAACCCCTAAGCCCTGTTTGACACCAGAGCGGCAGAGAAGGGGAATAGTGGCAGCCAGTACTGTCTTCATTTGATGATGTAAGTAACACCTTTAAGAATCTTGATATCTCCCAAAGGAACCTATCAATTTATAACTTTAAAAATCATTCTAGTCAGCTTATAAAATAGAGATTTCATTGTAAAGATTTGGTGGTCAGCTTTAAAAACACACATATATATATAACTAAAAACGTGGAAATTATAGTTATAAATGATACAAATATTATAAACTTTGAAATTTTAGAAATAATATGAACTAAAAACAGGAAGTAGAGAGAGAAGACCAAGTAGAAAAGTGTAAATGTGTTGATATTACATTCTTGTACACAAAGGATTAAGAGGAAATGCTTAAAGCAGATAAATCAAGTATGGGGATTTGAGTATAGAGTCTAGATGTATAACATTTCTGAACAAAGAGCTAACTAACCAAGATTAAATGACAAAATGAGGGGGATGGAGGGTGCTATGAGTTACATAGATATACCAGCTTCACTTCCTTCAATAGCTGACCACTTTTGAGATTATTTTTTCTAGTGCATAAGATTTAAGTAATGTACTAAAATTATCAAATACTAGCTAGTATTTATTTACATAAAATATAATTATTTTTCTAAGTCAAATTTATATATTATTATTGTTCATTTTTTAGAAAAACGAACTGATAGAATGTTTAATTTGTACCCCTTAAGAGTAAATTCTAAAAACACAGCTTTTATACTTATGAGGTTCAGGGAGATATCAGGCAATTATACTTAATAAGTAGTTTATTGTTCTCAATATAAACACTGAAATTTGCCTTTACTTCTAAAGCTCATACTATCTCTTTGGGTAGAGATTTTTCTCAGTCATATCAATTAGTAAAAAATGCCACTTTAGAACACATATATGGTATTAGAGCATTAAGGACATTATCAGTATATTTTATGGAATTAAATTCAGTTTATGTCTTTGTGAATCTGTGTGTATCTCTGTGAATGTCATAAAAGGAGGCCTAAAAAATTATCACTCAGCCCTAAATTCTATGATTATAATGTTATAGACTTTGTTTATGTAGTATAAATACACACACAATTTAATACCTAACATAACATTGGATTTTGAGAATAAAACATAGAGGCAGCTCTTTTAGGAATGATACTTAGTACAGATATAAAGATGTAAACTATGCTATAGCTAAAGAGTATTATAGATGCAGCATGATTTAAAGAACTTAAGAAAACTGTCATGTTGCCCTGGCTGGTGTGGCTCCGCAGGCTGAGTCCTAGCCTGTGAACCTGAAAGTCCAGATTTGATTCCTGGTTAATGCACATGCCTGGATTGAGGACCATGTCCCTGGTTGCGGGAGAGTGAGAAGTGGCTAATGTTTCTCTCACACATCAATGTTTCTCTCCTCTTTCTCTCTCCCTTCCCTCTTTCTAAGAAATAAAATTTTATAAAAACAAAACTAATGTTATATCTTATGAGTCCACATTACAATAGTCATGCCTTCCTGATGGACTGATCTTTTTTTAAAAGATTTTATTTATTTATTTTTAGAGGGGAGAAGAGAGGGAGAAAGAGAGGGAGAGAAATATCAATGTGTGGTTGCCTCTCGTGTGACCCCCACTAGGGACCTGGTCTGCAACCCAGGCATGTGCCCTGACTGGGCGTTGAACTGGCAACCCTTTGGTTTGGAGGCCAGCACTTAGTCCACTGAGTCACATCAGCCAGGGCTGAACTGATCTTTTTATAACTATATAATGTCTTTCTTCATCCTTAACAATTTTCTTTGCTCTAAAGTCTATTTATTTGATATTAGTATAACTGCTTTTTATAAAAATTAATACTTGCATTGTGTATCTATTTCTGTGCTTTTACTTTCAACCAACCTATATTGTATTTGAAGTGAATTTCTTGTAAGCAGCATATTATTGGATCATACTTTATTTTTATCCATGTGCCAAAACCCATTTTTTTAATTGATGAGTTTAGAATATTCACATTTTTAGCAGATTTACTGATTCACATATGATACAAAATGGCTCATTTAAAGTATACAATTCAAGGATTTTTATATACTCATAGGTTTATTCAACCATTCCCACAATCAGATTTTTAACATTTGCATCATACCCCAAAGAAATACATACCAATTAGTATTTACTCTTTGTTTTCCCCCAAAACTCCCTCCACAAGTCCTAGGAACCCAGCAGTACACTTCCAGACTCTATAGATTTATCTGACCAGGATATTTCATATAAATGGAATTATGCAATATATAATATTTTGTGAGTAGCTTTTTTCACTCAGCATAAAGTTTCCAAAGTTCATCCATGTTGTAGCATGTATGAAAATGTCATTCCTTTTTGAGGATGAACAATTTTCCATTTTCTATATATAACACATTTTTTTAAATCCATTCACCAGGTTGTTTGGTGAATGGATTCCATAGTTGGGTTGTTTCCACTTGGTGGCTATTATGAATTATGCTGCTATGAACATTCATATAGAAGTTATTGTATAAAGGTATGTTTTCATATTTCTTTAGTATATACCTAGGAGTAGAATTCCTGGGTCAAATGATAACCCTATGTTTAGAAATTTGAGGACCTGCCACACCCTTTTCCAAAATGACTACACCAGTTTATATTCCCACCTGTAATGTATGAGGGTTTCAATTTCTCTATATTCTAGTTCACAATTATTAAGCTACCCTTTTCTTGGTCCTTCAGCTAAGGGAAACAGGATTCTCTTGGAGATTTTGGGTCTGTGCCTGTTTTGGTCCTGGATTAGAGTTTTCTGCAGCACACTGCCCAGGATATGCAAGAGGCAAGAAATTCAAGGGACTCACTGTTGTGTAATTTCCTCAAGTTCCTGCAGTCTCTCAAGCTCTCAGGTCCCTAGGCAGCCAACCTTCTCCTTTTTATCTTTCAGAGAATTCCTAGGCTTGTTTGTTGTAATACGTATGAATTTTTAGTTGTAAGGAGAAGGAGCTGGGAGGAATGGGGTTGCTCCATCTTAATAAAACAAAAGTGATATTTCATTTTAGTATTTAAAGTGCCTATTTGTGTTATTTGAACTCCACTGATAATACTCTGGTGTTTTCTCCAGTAATATCTTAGGAGGGTTACATTATTTGGGTGAAGTTACCAAATTATTATTTTTTGTAGTTGTTGCTCATATGCAGGCAAACATTCATTTACATTTATCTAAAAATAATTTCAAACATTTGAAAATAATTATATGGGTAAGTCACTTCAATTAGTTAAAACAGTTGGATGAGAACACAACAGAATATTTCAAGCAACAGCTGAGTAGAAGATTTTAATCTCATTACAACTGATGTCAGCATTCTATCTGAGGCAAAACTAATTGCAGTATCTTCCACCCACAGTCCCAACTCATCGCACACTCATATAGGAGAAAATGTGCTCACAAAGAAATATGAAGCACACAGAATTTTTATTTGGACTTTTGCAGTCATGTTGTATGCTATGCATGATAATAGAGCCTTGTGCACATAACGAAAAGTGTCCATGTCATTTCCCAGTCCTGTCCTCGTGCAACATCTGTAGTGGAATGCTGGTTGGATGTGGTCTTTATAGGAACAAGAGAGCTATAAGTTTTTTGGGTGGGATGAACCTAATTTAGAGTCTCAGTTCCATCTTGGACAAGTTACTTAACATCTCAGAACCTCAGATTCCTTGTCTATAATATATGGGCTTCTAAAGCTGTTAATTTTCTGGAAGGATTGAATTAAAGTATACAAAGTGCCTTTCAAAGTGCCTGGTTCACCAAAAATGCTAAACAGATACATATTCGAGTCCCTGGTTCACCAAAAATGCTAAACAGATACATATTCGACTTCCTGATTTCACACTGGCAAACAGTGTAGCATGAAGCCAGAGCTCACATATCACAGGGTCACTAAGAGTGGCTTTGATATCCCCCCAAATTTTAATTAAGAAGTAAAATGCCAACACCACAATACAGATTACCAACCCAAGAACATTATGGGTCCCCAGACCTATTTGCATCTGAGGAAATGTATCTCCGAAAGGTATTTTAAAACTTGGAATTAAAATATACATATGTAATTAATCTAATGATAGATATACACACACATACATATACACATACATACATACACAAATACATACATACATATATATTCTAACGTTCCTGATAAATTTTTCTCTACAAGTCATCAAATTTCAGGTATACTTTTTCTGAAGATATATTCAAAGACAATTCTCAAGAATTTCAATTTTAATTCCATACTTTATTTGTTGAGAATTGTTGAAGTTTAAAAGGAACTTTCAAAACATATGTAGCAAAAATAAGGATTTTTCCATACATATCCCTTATAGATAAGCAGCAGAATCCCAATACTTAAATACTTGCTCACTCCTCCCTTTTCCCCAATGCTCTATGTAAACTAAAGGGTAATTTTTGGGTTAAGTGGTGTTCCTGAAGATCAAACTACTGTCATAAATTCTACATCTTTGATGTACTCTGACATGGGAGCACTTGAAATAATAAGTCCAGTTTATCCAAAGCAATGTTCTCTGAAAGAATAAGCCAGGTCCTTCAGGGTGTAATCCTGGCTCACCACTGATGGGTCAACAGCCCTGGCAAATCCTAAGCTGCCTGGACTTGACCTCCCAGCTGAGTGACTATGGCAGCACAGCACTCTACATTCAACAAACATGTTCTCATCTAGCCTGACCACACACCCTTCAGTGTCAAGGAAAATGTCAGTGGTTATTGCTGCCCTATTTTTAATGGCAGAGAAATGAAAGCTCTGAGAATCTTGATGTTTCCCAAAAGGAGATCTACAAATCATGGATGATTGATAGGCAGCCTCTGATATAGGAGAAACACTGCCTCTGAGAGCTGTAGAGAAAAAC
Organism: Glossophaga mutica; assembly: GCA_039655065.1. Lineage (NCBI taxonomy): Eukaryota > Metazoa > Chordata > Mammalia > Chiroptera > Phyllostomidae > Glossophaga > Glossophaga mutica. Next base: position 73,588,207 of record CM077312.1, read on the forward strand.
TGGAAAGGCATAAGAACATGGGAAGGAATATTATGAGCCCCAAATAATAGCAGCTATCAGATTTTAAGCTGGCAAGAAAAAAAGGATGAAGCAAAACAACTGCACAGGACATGGGGAAATAAGACATTCAAGTGAGCTGAGTTCTGTGGACATCTGACTCTTGTGCCATGGAAGGCTAGGAATAGTCATTTAAACTCTAGGATGGATGGAAAACCATGTCTTAAATTATGAAATAACTTGGATAGTGAAAGAATTAAAGTTAGCAGGACAGTTTCCCTACTTTGTACTTTAAATTGGGCTAAGTCTGGCTTCACACATTTCTGCCATTGATGGATAGTATCCAGCTGCCCATACCACAGGACCCTGATTTTTGGTGAAATCAGAGTATGTATTTCTTTTTTTTTTTTAATTTTTATTTTCATTGTTGATCTTGTACAGTTTTCTGCCTTTTATTCTCACCCGAACCCGCCACCCCAGCCTATTTCTAACAAGCTTCCCAGCTGATGACAAAACTCAACAGTATTTGAAATGTTTGAAATACTCTGTCCTATACCATAAGTCCTTTTATTTCATGTGCACTTCATTTTCTTGTGGCTGAATCTATGTGTAAGGGGGCAGGTAGGCAAAGTATGATTATTTGTTAGGCTCCCGAGAAAGAAGTATCTTCTCTGTGACCCTTATCCATACTCTCCCACCCAGAGGATATAAAAAGTCTAAACTGTATTCATTATAATCATTAAAAAATACAAGTTAATCAGAATAAGAGTTAGAGAACTCAAAGGGTCATTGAAAAGTAAATAACTAAAAAATAGAGTCATTTTTTAAAAAAAGTATCTAGGAGCCACTGCATTCTTCCAAGGTCAAATGAAATAAACAATTAAACATACACACACATGTTCTGATACCAGGTTGAGAATGCCAGTCAAGGTCTCTGACTTCTGATGAGAAGGCCTTGTCATTTTAAGGAAAAAGAGAAAAAGTACATACTTTTGTATGTGAAAAGGATTAGAGAAATTAAACATTTTTATCAAATGTAATATTCATTCAGTCCTATCCTGAAAACAAATTCAATGCATCAACTCAGAAAAAAAGGGTAAAAAATGTAGTCTCAGCTTTAAAATAATGCCATATGTTTCCATGCCTACAGTCACCAAAAAAGCAGAAGATTTTGTTACACATACAAAAGAATGTTGTAAAATAAAAGCCAAATTAGATAACTCAGGAAAAGCTTCATTGAAAAGTTTAATATAATTAAAATTTAAATGAGAGAATATTAAGCTGCATTTTTATCTTTTATAATTTTAATTTCACTCAATAAAAATTCTATTCTCATGTATTACTTTACAAAAGATACAACTGCATAGCCAGTCTCAGTAGTAATCCACCCCAAATTTATGCAAGGAATTTATTCCCTTTTACTTTAGCACTGCTGTGAGAGATAATAATTGCAATGACAGAAATGATCAACCCCACTCAATTCACATCCCTGTCACCTGGCATATTTACAAACAAAAATCTATTGCAAACTTAATGTCTCTCTTTTCTTCAACATAACTTACTGTTTCAGAAATTATGAGGTGTGCAGAGGGCTATTCTTAACCTATGTCCTATATCTGCTGTAATCACAAAAGAAGGAAAGCTTCTTTGTGGCATTCATTTATGGCAGTAGAAGCAATACATCTTTTCATCCACACATAATTTAATATCATTATTTAAATCAATATTTAAGAACTAATAAAAAGACTGCTGAATCACAAGTTGATTTAATTCATATTATACTCTAAAACTGTACATTGCATTAACAAACTGATTGCACTATTTTATTCTATCAGAGTCCTAAGACTAATCAAATCTTAATTTTCATGTTTCCCAAAACAGTCTACATGATGAAATTGTGAAGACTGAAAGAGCATTTTACTGCATGTACAAGAATCTTATATTATAGGAGTTGCTTATTCAAAACTAGTAACAATTATAGTGGGTGAAAAGGAAAAAAAATTAATGTCTCCTTCCAACTTTAATATCTCCTACATAAAAAGACAGGTTGACAGTAAATGTGAGAAGTCCAAAAAAACAATGTAATTAGTTATAGGTCTTCACTGGAAGTGAGACTTGCCAGGATGCCATAGCATCCTTAAAACACAACTGTTATTCCTCAAAACACAACTGCTGACTACTAGCAACAGAAGATGAGAGTCAGCACCTTCCTCCTTGCTTCCAATTTCCACCTAAAACCCAATTTGCTTTGCGATACTGGCTCCTTCCTGGTTTCCTACCAGCAAGGATTGCCTTGCCTTTTGCAAGATACTTCATTCTAGCAGTGTATTCAGTCACTCATTCCTTCATTTACTCAGCAAAAAGTAACAAAATATCTGTGTTAAGCAAGATTCAAAGTGCTAGGGGCCCAAAAAAGATGACCAAGATATACCCCTGCCCTAAATGAGTTTATAGTTTTAAGATTGTAGAGAACTATGTCAATCCACTCCAATGTAAGAAAGAGCTCAATATTGATAGGAACTTTCTCGCCTGCCACCTAAAAAAAGTTATTTCCCCGTGCTTCCTCATGGTAAGACCCTCTGATTGTCTCTTTAGCAATCTATGTAAAAGTATGAAGAAGACACGGCCCTTGCTCTGAAGAAATCAAAATTGAGAGAAAAGACTCATACATGCACGGTCTTGAAACATGGCCACCAAATATTCTTCCCATTGTTATATACATGCCCCTTAGCAATGTGACTTTGCTGTTCCTCTCCTCAAGAGACATGGTCTATTTCATGTTACTGGGAATCTGGTTTGGTCTTCTGATTTGCTTTCAACAACTGAATGTAGCAGCTTCCACTTCCACCCATGGAGCTTCACCACCATGATAGAAGTCCAGGCCAAACTGTAGAATGGTTAGGGACAGTGGAGGAGATGATGTAGAGAAGCAATCTTGGAGGTTCCAGCCACAAACATACTCCAGAGGAATGCAGCTGGGTGAGTGAACTCAGCTGCATTATCAAAGAGGAAAATGCTCCCAGGTCAGCCCCGCAAGCTCACAAAATCATGAGAAATAATAAACTGTTGTATTAAATCACCAGATATTGGAGTGGTTTATTTAATACAAATAACGTAAACAGCAAACAATTATAGTAACACTTAATATTTCCACCAGAGTGAAGCTCAAAGTGCACAGGAGAACAGAGAAAAGATAGTTATTGGGTGATCACCTACTATGAGACATTACCATGCAGGGAATAATCAAAGATATACAAAATGTGATTACTGCCATACTCATTTTTTCCTGGGAACAATGGCTATTATTTGTAATAATTAGACAGTATGCAAGTTGAAAACAGTATAAGTGTCCCTATAGATAATAAAAGTTGAGAGAAAAAAGATATATAAGTTTGGATTGTTTGAAGGACTGGAGCTGGGATCAAAAGAAGGAAAAGCCATCCATGTAAGAGTTGAGTAAAACAGCAAGAGTCCAAGTAGGGATGACAGAAAGGAGCTCTCTGACAGGGCAGGTAAGAAGAGGGGGAAGTGTAGATAGCAAAATGTAATCTTCTTGCTTTCTCACTCCACCATCCTAAATATGTGCTCTAAAAGTGTCTCATGACTATTGTCCCTCCTTTCCTTTGAACCAGTCAAAATATTAAGAGAACAACTCATGAAGTGTAGCAAAATATTGCTGATCATCTAATTACTGTTGAAAAGAAGATTTGCAAAATGATTGCTTTCTTTTTTCTCCTACGGGAATTTTATTCTGCTTAGCAAACCACATATTAATCAACAACATGCCTATTGCTATACCTGTCAGATCAACTGAAATGCTGACCATATAGTTGGTGCTGTCTAGTTATAGAAATTATTACATGTCATCATCTGTGACAGATTTTTAGCATATTTAAAGAGAGTTTCAATGGCCCCTACTTTTTACAATGGAGATGCACAGTATTGCATGCTTCAAATTTTTTTAAACAGGGGGTCTGTTGTTCTGTATTTAGTAAATGTAATTCTTGTTAATACATTCATTCTCTGAATAATTTGTTCCTATTTTTCAAAGTAAAAAATAGAGTACACTTACAAAATAAGAAGAATACTAGTTAGAGTGTATCTCTTTGTCTTTGACACTGCAAGCAACCATGCAGTACACCTTCTGTCTTTGTGTTAGTTCTAGGGCATGGCTGAAATAACATATGTGAACAGGTATACAGCTATGCCTATGCCCATATATGTAAATAATGGCTTATGGCTTGTATACTTTCTGAGATTTATTTTAAAAGACACCCTCAATGCTTTCTGAAATAATATTTACTTGAACATACACACTTCTGGGACAGGGCCTTATCTCTCTCCTCCATGCTGTCAAAATAATAGTGTTTTCCTAATGACTACCACAATTTCTAAAAGTGAACTTTAACAAACAAAGCATTTAGATGTTATGAAATTCACTACCTTAATTTTCATAAAAGTAATTGCTCACACCCTGTATGATTGCTTAATCACTGTGGTTCAGTTACGAACAAAACAAAATACAGAAAGTAGATTCCACTTGCTCTCCTGCCCAGAAACCACATCCCATAATTAAATTGGAAGATGGTAGGATATCTCTTTGAACAATGCAAGGGGACAGTGGGATGGTTTCCTCCTGCTCATTAGCTTTGGGTGACAGTTGAATCATAACTAATAAGGGATCCTGAGGTCTGTAATGAGTTGATCGTCTCAGACCAAGGTTGCTGGCTAAGAAGTGCACAGTGCTCTATGAGGTGAGTTTGGAGTAACGAATGTAAGGACTCCCAGATCCAAGGAGCAGACACTAATGCATAAAATTTACCCACGGTCCAGACAGGAGACCTGTTCAGAGGAAATCTGTACCACATAAAATGACTCAATGGCCAAAGCCAGACTAATTCCAAAGCTGTCAGATAAATTGTGTGTATAGGTAGACAGAGACATGGTACCTCTTTCTCCTGGATAGGCTTCTCCTACATTTAATCACCCACACTTACATTCAAATTCTCAGAAAGAGAATTCTCAGAAAGGTGTCCTACCTTCATCAAGTGGTCTTTCATTATCATATGGGCAGATGCTGTCAGTGCTCTATCCGTATGCCCTCAGCTTTGACCATTTCAGGCATGCCAAGCCTAAATCATTGTCTGATTTGGCAGGTAAGGCTTTCTCTACCTGCCAAAGACCACTCTGCCTATGCACATGATAAACTGCAAATGCTGAGGAATTAATGGCTCTGAGATTAGCTCTCAAGTAATGACTAGGAGGAGTTGATGAATACACAGCCCAGCTCCCTTATCTCTCAGGTAAGACAGCTCCAAGTTCTATGTTCTACAATGCCCCTCAAAACTCCCTAGCATAATTAAGCTCCAGTTGCCCACACATTTATTGGCCTCCTTCCTTCTCTGTCCTACTTTTTCATTCCCCTACCAGCGTTCTTTGGGTTCACCTCCTACATAAGCTATAAATAGTAGAATTTTTGTCTGAAGTTTGATTCTGAAGAAGCCAAATGAAAATCATCATCATCATGATCATCATCATCATCAGCCTGACAACAATAATAATAGCACTTGACAGGTCAAACTGGAGGTGTACATAAACACACTTCACCTCCTTGCACAACTATAGAAAAAAAATACTAATAGACTACAAAACAAATATTATCCAGAACCATCAGAAAATCGAGCTATATGGAAGTCTGACAACCAGGGATTTAAAGAAACCACATTCATCCAGGCAGGTAGGAAGGGTAGAGTTGCAGAGAGAGGCGGAGAGGTATGGAGCTGCAGGGTGGCATGGAGAGGCAGTGGAACAGGCTGTCTCACATGTATGTGTGGTGGATAAAAATTGGGAGGAATACTTCAGGACCAAGAGATCCCAACCCCAAACTAGACCACTCAGCAGCCCAGTGTTCTAGCACCAGGATGGTAATCTGGCTGTAAAAACAAGTGGAGGTAAGGTGGTGGAAGAAACTCCCGGATTCTCAGGAGATTCCACTTAAAGGGCCTGCATGGACTTAGGACTTACACAGACCCACCCACTCTGGGATTCAGCACCAGGGCAACAGCAGGAAGTGTGCAAGTGGCATACACGGAAAAAGCTAAGTGAATGCAAACACAGCACATTCTGGGAGACAGCTTCCTCCCAGGTAAACCTCCAGAAGCCAGGCAGCAATGCTGTCCCATCTGAGCCCTCCCCCTACACAAAGTCACAAAATGATGAATAGGTTGCCCTGCCCTGGCAATCACCTGAGGCTCCACCCCACACAATATACAGGTATATTCTTCTACAATAAGCCATGCCAATAAGACAGGGAGTCAAAGTAGCTCTACCTAATACCCAGAAACAAACACAGGGAGGCTGCCAAATTGAGGAGACAAAGAAATATAGCTCAACTGAAAGAATAAAACAAAACTCCAGAAAAAGAACTAAACAAAACAGAGATAATATCCTATCACATAGGGATTTCAAAACACTGGTGATCAGGATGCTCACAGAACACAACAGCATAGAAGTATGAGTATGGCAACAGCATAGAAGTATGAGTATGGCAACAGCATAGAAAAAGACCCAGGAAGAAATGAAGGTTACATTGAGTGAAATAAAGTAAAATCTATAGGGAACTAACAGTGAAGGGAATGAAACTGGGAATCAAATCAACAGTTTGGAATATAAGGGAAAAAAATCATTCAATCAGAACAGGAAGAAGAAAATAGAATTCAAGAACAAAACAAAGGATAGCCTAAGAAGCCTCTGGGACATCTCCAAACATACCAAACATCCAAATCATAGGGATGCCAGAAGGAGAAGAACAAGAACAAGAAATTAAAAACTTACTTGAAAAACTAATGAAAGAAAACTTCTTTAGTTTGGTGAAGGAAATAGACATATGAGTCCAGGAAGCATAGAGAGTCCCAAAAAAGTTGGACCCAAGGAGGACCACACTAAGACACATCACAATTAAAATGCCAAAGGTTGAAGCTAAAGGGAGAATTTTAAAAAGCTGCAAGAGAAAAGCAGAGAGTTACCTACAAAGGAATTCCCATAAGACTATCAGCTGATTTCTCAAAAGAAACTTTGCAGGCTAGAAGGGACTGGCAAGAAATATTCAAAGTGATGAAAACTTGAATGGGACCTACAACCTAGATGACTCCATCTAGCAAAGCTATAGTTTAGAATGGGAGGACAGATAAAGTGCTTCCCAGATATGATAAAGCTAAAGGAGTTCATCATCACCAACCCATTATTATATGAACTGTTAAAGGGATTTTTTAAGAAAAAGAAGATCAAAACCATGAACATTGAAGTGGCAACAAATTCACAACTATCAACAACTGAATCTTAAAAAGAAGAAAGAAAGAAGAAAGAAGAAAGAAAGAAAGAAAGAAAGAAAGAAAGAAAGAAAGAAAGAAAGAAAGAAAGAAAGAAAGAAAGAAACAATTAAGCAAACAACCAGAACAGAAACAAAGTCATAGATATGGGAATCTCTTGGAGGGTTATCAACTGGGAGGAGGAAGAGGGAGAATGGGGGGAAAGATGCAGGGATTAAGAAGTGTAAATTGGTAGGTACAAAATAGACAGGGGGATGTTAAGAATAGCATAGGAAATGGAGAAGCCAAAGAACTTATATGTATGACCCATGGATGTGAACTAAGGGGACAATTGCTGGAGGGAATGCAAATACCAGGCAGAGTGGGGCAAAGGTGGAAAAATTGGGACAACTGCAATAGCATAATCAATAAAATATATTTAAAAATAATAATAATAGTGTTTGATACTTACTGTGTTACTACTCTATGAACTTCAGGCTTTTATTCCTTATTCTATTAAAATTTTAATTTTCAAAACAGGCAGCTAGATTACCCATATCCCATAGCTGAGAAAAGACGGGCATGAGGTGGGCAGTGTGGGGAGGTTTAAGTAAGTTCCTGAGATAGATAGAGATCACTGAGTTAATAAGTGAAGACTGGAAATCAAGATGTTTGATTCCAAACTTATCTTGTTCATTCTACTATACTATATGGCTACTCTTACAAACTAAATTTAAACGATTTTTTTAAGTTAACATGCTGAATTCTTCTGTATTTCTACAAAGTATATATTAGAAGGGAATCATATTATTTCAGCTACTTAGTACTAAATGTACAAGAGTACATTTGTCTACCTAATAACACTTTTGAAAAGAGTAGTCAGAAGGTAGATAGTATTTTAATCCATTTGTAACATTCTTCCATTACATGTTGTGTCTCCTTTTTTGCCACAGTAACACTTAATAAGGAGCATAAAACCTCAAGGGCAGGACTGTCTCATTTGTGTCTACATTCCCAGAAGCCAGGCTAATAGGTATTCAGTGAATGTTAGTGGAACTTACTTGAATTCTAGTAAATTTTAATGGCATAGAAATATTTTGGGGAGCAGTTAATTTCAATAAGACTCTACCTGGATGCAAAGCAGATTGATGGTCCTTAGTGAAATTATACAAAATGATGAGAAAAGAGGGTCATGGCCTTCCCCAAAGTGTTATCTATACAGAGAATGATATATACTTCAAAAATATTTGATATTGTAATGTAACTGGTGCTTTGATATAATAATTGAATATCTCAATAAAAAGTTAAAGTGAATTTAGAGTGATTGGGAAGAAGGAGAATTCTGGAATTTAGAACAATAAGTTCTACAGTATAGATCTGCTCCATGTCACTGGAGATAACACCTGTGGAAATGTTGCTGACTCTGCAGAGAACAGGCAATGAGTTTCTTTTTCAAAAGGAAGAAAAAGGTTTTCCTGAAGCTTTCATAGCCAATCTCTGGCCATTGACAATACTGTATTTCCACTAACGACATGCATCCTTTAATCAGAAACTAAAGACTGTTGCTTGGGATTGGGTACTTGAGCCACTGCCTACAACACTGCCATTTCAAATGTTTATGATCATTACTTTTAATAGTCTTACAACCTCCTATTTACAACTGTAATATAAACATTTCTAAATGTATAGAAAGAACAATCTGTGAGAGACAAATAACCTTTAAATTATGTCAAAATACCAATTATTCACAAATGTGCATGAATTAAACATTAAAATCCTAAATGGCTTCACCTTACAAAATATCGCAATGTAGAATGAAACTATAATCAGGTAAAATTAATCCATACCCCATATAAAATAGTTTAAAAGATCTGAACCTGTAGGGTTCCAGAGAATACTATTTGAGACCTTTAACCACATGAAAATATATATAAGAAAGAAGAAGAAACTGATGAACAACAACCCTCCCATTCTCTACAGATAAAAATATTCCATAATTACATTTCCAAATTACTGTTGGGATCTTTTTTAATATAAAAGGCTCTTTTAAAATTAAGCCTAGAAGCAGAATAAAAAATTATAGTAATTTCCTGCTTCATTAATTCATTATGTAAAATTTTATATTTAATTTGAAAAAATCTTTCCCCCAAATATAAACAGTATGCAAATTGGAGTCATATTTAGTTGCAGGTTATTTTCCATAATATATTATGAAATTTCTCACTCATACAGCAAAGTTTAAAGAATTATAGAGTGAAAGTCTATATACCCATCGCCTAGATTCTACCATTATCATCTTTTGTCACATGTCTATGCAACTATCCATCCCTTTGCCTATTGATTAATCCAGCTGTTTTTGAAGTATTTCAATATTATTTTCAGACATAAAAAATTCTCTGTAATACTTCTGCATGCATATAGTATATTTCAATATTTGCTTCCATTTTCTAAAATTTGCATGCAATGAAATTCAAAAATCTTAAGTATTCATTCACTGAGTTTTAACAAATGTATACTCTTATAAATATAGAAACCCCTCTCAAGATACAAAACACTGACTTAAAAAAGAATAAATATTTAGTATAAACTCTTTTCTTTTGATATCCAAAATATTCGGAATGTTTACTGTGACACAAAAATATACCATTCATTTTCCTTAGCCTCAATAAATTTTTCACCTCAATCTCAACAATAAAATAAAAAAACAGGATATGAAATGATGTCTGATGGTTTGCTTTGTTTACAGCAGGGACGTTACACTAAATGCCAACAGCGCCTATGCTGGTACGATAACTGCAGGGGTGAGGAGAGCAAAATACAAAAGGGAGTGGGGGAGGCTGTGGTCAACACAACCGCATACAGCTCCATTAATGGGTGCCATGAGGCCACATGAGTCTAACAACATCAGATATTGGGACTATTCAACGAAGGTTGAAAATCCAGACTTTTTGTGTTCTGTATATTGAATGTCTAAAATGTAAACAACTACATTAAAAATCTTAAAAACATGATGTAATTCAGTCAAACTGAGCCTATAAGGACCCCTCCCCTACAGATTTCATTTTCTTGCTTGGAGTTTCATGCTATTCTGTGACCCGTAGGTCCCTATAAAAAATATATAAGGTCTGTCCGGAAAAAGTCCAGCCACCATTAACATAATGAGAACAGTTTGCAGCACAGCAATGTAATCTGGCAGCCAAGGAGAGTGGATTGGAATGCACAAGTGTAAATAATGACAACCTCCTTGTATTACTCAGTAGAGATGGTAGATGCCATTGGGTGAGCACGTGTACTGTGTGGCCATTGCATTCAAAATGACTGAAAAAGTAGAGCAACAAATCTGCATAAATTTTGTGTTAACCTGGAACATTCCTCTAGGGAAACTATTTACATGATTCAGAAGGCTGCAGCTATGGGCAACTGGTGATTGACAGCTTCAACACACAATGCACCCACTCAATGCATCATCTCATGCAGAGATATTTGGGGAAACATCAAATCACCCAGGTGACTCAGCCTCCCTACAACCCAGATGTGGTTCCCGGTGACTTCTGGCTTTTCCCAAAACTAAAATCACCTTTGAAAGAGAAGAGATTTTAGGTCATCGGTGGGATTCAGGAAAATATGACGTGCAGCTGATGACAATTGGGAGAACTGTGTGAGGTCCCAAGATGCTTACTTTGAAGGGGACTGAGGCATCATTGTCCTATGTACAATGTTTCTTTTTTAAAAAAGATTTTATTTCTTCTATTTTTAGAGATAGGGGAAGGGAGGGAAGAAGAGAGGAAGAGAAACATCAAATGGTTCCCTCTCACATGCCCCTAACTGGGGACCTGGCCCACAATTCAGGCATGTGCCCTGATGAGGAATCAAACTGGCAGACTTTCAGTCCACAAGCAGATGCTCAATCCACTGAGCCACACCAGCCAGGGCTGTACAGTGTTTCTTGTATTTTGTATCTTCTTCAATAAATGTCTCTATTTTTCATAGTACATGGCTAGATACATTCTATACAGAGTTCATATATTTATAATGATCAGATAATGCTTTGAGTCAACAGATGAGTTTCAGAATTGTGTGACTTAAAGGATCATTTTATCAATATTGTTTTAAAGTTTAAAAATGAGCAGTTAGGTACATTAGATCCTATTATAAGAGATATAATAGCTCTTATTACAACAGATATTATAGGATAAAGATAAACCAAAAGTAAATAGTAGTATTTTCTTTTCCCCATTCCCATCATTTGTTCACTTACTCATTTATTCAATAAATAAATATATACTATTTATAAATATATATACACACATTATATATATATAATATATATATATGAGAGGGACCCCCAAAACTGAAATTATCTCCTGCAGGGTGGACCCTTTGTAGTATAGGCTTCCCCTGCTAGGTGAGTGTTCTAGGATCCCATCTGTATCAGTGTAACAGCTGGCACTGTTGTGAGAGGCTGCCTTCGGCTTTGGTGAATTTTTTTTTGAAGACTCAACATGTTTGCCCTTTTCCTGATGGGTGATTTACAAGCACACCTGCCCACATTCTGCACTGTGTTGAGTGTTCAGCAGACTTTGACTAAAATCAGCATGACCTGCATGCCCTACCCTCCCTGTTTACTTGATCTTGTCCCGAGTCACTTTTTTTGTTTGTTTGTTTTCCTGGATGAAAAATCCTGGATGTTCTCAAAGGGAAGCATTTTGCCATTGTGGAAGGGGTGAAAAAAAAAAGGCAGAAGAACCAAAAAGCATCAAAATCAATAAGTTCAATACTGTTTTGTGCAGTGAGAAAAATGTCTCAACAGGGGTATTGCAGCAAATGGAAAGTACTTTGAAGGTGAATGAAGTTTAAACGTGTAAGAATAAATACACAATTTTTATAAAAAAAGTCTGGTTTTTGTGGGTGCCTCCTCATATGTACCAAATGCTGTCCTAGGCCTGGGGGTATAATAGTAAATAAAACAAAGACCCGGAATTCATGGTATTCAGTTCAGGAAAGACAGACAATAAATGTATAATGTACCTTGTGATTATAAGGGATGGGAGAAAAGTACAGCAGGGTAAGTGTAACAGAATGATGTAACACGGTCAGAGCAGTTCTCCCTGACATGATGACATCTGAAGAGAGGTGAAAGAAAGTGAGAGGAGGAGCCCTACGACTACCCTGGTGGAGGCGGGATCTATGCATCAGATCCTATTTTAGTCTGGCAAGAAAGAACTTGCCAGACTAAACAAAAACATATGTCACCAAATGCAAACTAATGCTTCCCTTTAAAAATATCTGTTTCATATAACATATATACAGAGTATATCCAATTTGAGAGAACAATATGTTGTTTGGGATTTAAAGATATGAAACTCTAGCAAGGATTTATCACAAGTTTATTATTCAGAGGGGTCAATTCTATAATTAAAATATAATATTTATAATTTTTTATGTACACTTCTTGTGGAATGCATTCATTACATGTAGGAAGGTATGCCCTGCCAACAAAATTCATAAGCATGATACAGGACACTGTCAGGTAAGAAGGGGCTAATAAATAGCTGGCAGATCATTTTCATATAAGAAAATGAAATCTAAATGAAGAATAAAAATGTGCGCTTATTATATAGTCTTTGGAGATTATGCCCGATTTTCTTTCCTTGAGCCTTTTTTGAATGAAGTGTACGATTAAATGATTGTGAGAGTTAAAGACCCTGTCTGTTGCCAACCCATTCAAGGTGCTGATAACAGGTGGTGCTAAGGTACCTTGACATAGGATTTTCTTGCTCAGAAACTCAAAACAGGGAAAAGGGATTATGGCAACTATTTCACCTGACCCAGCTGCGCCTCTGTCTTTTGTTACCCATCACGCCAGTTTCAGAAGAGTCAGGATAACATTTCAATCAGAAACTGGCAGAATTTGCCTTTTTTACACCTGTCAAGACTGAAGGTAATTGTGCTCCCATGGCCATTCCACTTGACGGAAATATATGGAAATTAGACATACACCACATTGTACGAGAACCTGCCAGTTTCTGAGTGCATCTGTGAACTCTCTTTTCCATTTAATATAAAAATAGAAAGAAAAAGGCAGGGAAAGGGAAGGTTGGAAGCACACAGTAAAATATGTTTGGCTGCCAGTAAAGTTACCACATTGAAGCTTCTGCTGCTTCTTTCCTTGACATAAACCCTTCATAGTCTCCAATTACATTAATTGCTCATGTGGTAAAAAACCATCTGGGTAATAAACATAACCAAGTTCACATACACGATAATTTGGAAAATGTTCTGAATAGAAACAAGGGCAATATAAAGATGTCCCAACATTTTGGTCTTCCAGATTTATTTTTGACCATTTAGGAGTCTATTGAACATCTTCATTAAATACAGGTAAATATTAAAAATATGGCTATATTATTAATTAAAGACATTACTATAACATCTGATCTTTTAAAATATGTGGAAGTATATTTACAATATTACAGACAACTGAATCGAAACCATAATTCTCTGTGAGTTATCAAAAGCTACCAGGACCTTTAAAAGAATATTAAATCAGTCTCCAGATGATGAAAGACCCTCAAGATGTTCACGTGTGAAACAGGTTCACTCAGCACCCAAAACTGGTAACAGCTGCTGTTCTATCTGATGCATTCCCCACTGTGCCTCTCCACTCCATTAACTAGGGGAAAAATGTGAGTCACATCCTTATCAGAACTTATATCTTGTGTATTTGAGGACGAAGCAAGACCCAAGTTCCCAATTTTTCTAGAAGAAAACTAAGCAACCTGTTAATACTCCAGTAGCATTGATTTCAGTCCCCAAATCTTAAGAGAATTTATGCTACATGTTCTACATGCATCTTACTAAATTTTTGTTAAAAAGTTATTCACTAGGGAAATTTATACATAACTCTTTTTGAGGAAGCATTTTATAAAATACCTTAGTGATATGAGCACTGATATATTTACCTGTGCAAAATGAGCACAATTCTTAAGAATGTCCACTGCCACTTATTCAGGAAATTTATATTGCCTTCCTTCTCTTAAGTGATGTGATCAAAACATTTTCATATAAGGTCTTCCCTCACTCTCGCATCGCCCACCACCACCCCAGTCTGGCACCTACTCCATTCCCCTGGGAAAGCAGGAGTCCAGGGAGGGTGGCAGAAGAGGCTACTTCTAAAGTTCTGTGTCTGATTCTCTAAATGTGGTTAAGGAAGCTGAAAGAGTTGTCCCCTTGTATATGTGGGCATAAAACTCTGTTAAAAACCAGGTTTTCCTCTATTCCCCCTAAATAAAAAAAAAAAAGTGGTATTTGAGGTGGAAAATATTTTTGGTTTGAAATACTACACACAGTGGATCTGAGATAATTTTGAAAAGTCATAGGAGCTGCACAGAGAAATGTCTTGATTTTATGTATTTCCAAATTTTGTCTGAGTGGAGGTAAAATAAGTAAATATCTAAGCCATTTTTATTCATTAATGTATTCCTCTATTCATCAGTCAGTCCATCATACATCAAATGTTTACTGAGTACTACTTATGTGCCAGGAAGTTCTAGGCATTAGGAGTGAAAACAAGACACACAAAGTCCTAACTCAACAAAACTTACATTTGGAGTTGGGTTGGGGTATAGGACACAGATAATAAACATGTGGGCTCAAAAATAAATGAGGAAATCTTTCACACTGTGATACATGCTATGAAGAAAAGGGAGAAGGGCCATGGAATAAGATGCCCAGTATGAGGGCAGGAGGCTGGTTTTAAAGGCCTGTCTGAGAAGATAGCTTCTTAGCTGACATCTGAATGATAACAAGGAGCCAGCTAGATACAAATACAAGAGGGAAGAGGATCCCAGGAGTGAGTAGAAAACACTTACGTTCTAAGGAGGTAACAGCTAAGTCTAATCCTGGAACAGAGGTCAGGCCAATGTGGTTGGAGGTGAGAGAGTCAAGGGTAGAAGGTGAGAGGTGAGGGCTGAGACAGGCCAGAGCAGGCTCATCTGTTACTGGGCTCTTGCAGGCTGGGAAGAGCAGTGTGGGTTTTGCTCTGAGTGCAGTGGGGCTCCATTCGAGGGGATTAGACAGGAGTAGTATTGTCGTCTCATTTATGCATTTGAAATGTTATTTTGGATGCCATATGAAGAATGAACAATTCTGAGGCAATTTCACACAAGATCCCCAGTAGAACTGAGCCCCAGTTACCCATACCCTTAATATGCTCATTAAAATCTTTTTTTTTTTTTCAGGGTACTTCACTGTCCTTTGCCTCATTCCTGTTTCATGAAATTATCAAGTAAACTATCATATTCAGGTCATTATCTCAGGTTTTTCCTTTGGAGGAATCCAAACCAGGGCACCATATAATGTCCCCAAACTGCTGAGTATTCATGTGAGCTTCCTTCTACAGTGAAGCAGAATTTCTGAACCATTATCCCAATGATCAATCCCAGAGTACAATGAGAGTGGACAAAAGATGGGGCAGTGGATGGGAGGGAGAAGACTTACCAAGTGTAAGAGGAAGTCTAAGTTAAGATCATGGCCAAGAAGACATCCTGACCCATTCTGACCAGATCCACAGTCACAGAGATAGGTATGTTAATAAGAAAAGTTGTACAAAATGCCTGTGACATTCATTATTATCTTAGTCAAAATTTTGACAGAATTCAGTTGAAAACTGAACATGTTGAGACAGGCGCTGGCATGAAGCCCCAACCTAGTCAGATGTACATGTTGATTTACTGCAGATGGGCATCAAGTCATCTTGCCAATTTGGATGTTCCCAGTAAGGTTTCACAAACAGATCTGTTCTCCAACAGTATCTGCCTTCAGTCAAAAGTGGAACAAGTATAAGAAATGTGTCTTAATTCACACATACACACAAACATACAGCAAGGTTACCAGTCAAGTTTAAGCCCAGTTAATTTAGATTTTGTTCACAAGAATCTATCATCATCATCATTATTATATTATTTTACCACTGAAGAACTTGCATTTAGCCAATTTAATACTTATTTATGAAGGTAAACTTTACCCAGAATTATAAATCATTGTAAAGAATGTATGTTCTCTATATTTGAGTTTCCATATACTATTCCCTCAAGTATAATGTGGAACTAAGTTCAATATTCTTCTGTTCATGCTATGAATTTTTCTTCATTATTTTGCACCCAATAAAGGCATAAAAGTTTAAAACTATTAGCTAGTCAAGTTCCAATAATGTTAATGGAGATATGTGAGATAGACAACTGAAAATAACAAATGAACAAACACAAAAACAATCAGACAAAAAAATCATTGACACAGACAACATGGAGGTTACTGGAGGGAAGAAGGGTGGGGGGTAGTAAAGGGCAAAGGATGCCAAACATACAGTGACAAAAGATGAACTGTCTTTGGGTGGGGGGCACACAATGCAATATACAGATCATGTATCATAGAAATGTACTCTTGAAACTTATATAATCTTAAAAACCAATGTCACCCAAATACATTTAATTAAAAATCAAAAAAGAAAAATATATAAAATGAAAAAAATGACAACAGTAACAGAGAATTATTTTATATTAAGGGGCAATAACCACAAGTCTATGTTGCATATACACATGTCATTGGCACTGTGGCAAAGTTCTTTGTCAGATCTCTGTGAAACTACAGATCATTTTCCCCAATGACAAATAGTTCAAACCATTTTACTTCTAAAAGTTGCCATGCCCCAGCTTTTATTTTTGGAAGCTCTGATTTTTCTCTCCAAAAGGGTTATTTCTATCAGATTAAAATTATTTCATATGTTCTAAAATGCTCATAAATAAAGTTAATTACATTAGTAGTAACTTTAATACTTTCCTTTCTTTTCTTTTATATATTTTTAATTACAGTTTACATTTACTATTATTTTGTATTATATTCACGTTACAGCATATTGGGGTCCTTTCTATCTATGAAGATAGATATGCATAAAAAATTAATGAAGCCTCACACGAATTCAATTTTAGAATACCATTTTAGGATACAATATTATAAATTCAGTTCCTCATGCTTACACCTGTTGGTATAAATTATTTGAATATTACCTAGCCATCCTATTCATAGAAATTTAGGACTTGGTAAAGTCACAGCAGCTATGAGAGGATGACAGAGAGACCTCAGTGCATAACAAATTCTGCCTTGCTTCTTAATTGCTATTTATTCAAGATTCTAGTGACCATTAAGCCACAGCTTCCCAGATATCTAATCAAAGCAATGCTCAAGTCTTTGACAGAACTTTTTGGATAAGAAGGTAACCCTTACAAAAATGCTTAACTTATTCAAGAGTAGAATGACTTAATCTTGAATTCTAAAGTGTCTTTAGGGATTCCTTCAACTCTCCAAAGTAACGGGGCAGTACTCTGAGATTAAATAATTCACTCTCTGCTAAATATTTCTAGGAAGTACTGAATCCCAAAGGGGCATCATTCTATTTTTTGGTAGTTGTTGGTTTTGGTTATGAGCAAGCTGTTTCTAATAATATATCAAAACCTCAAACCTCTCTCCTTACCTCTTTCATCCACTGGCCCTCTGTTTAGTAACTATCTTTTATTTATCTATTCAGAAACTCAACCACATCTTCCTTCCATCAACTAACTTCAGGCCTCCTGAAGGTAAAGGAGCTATTTTAACTATTTTTGGACTTTGACACCCTAGGACAAACTAAGTGCTCAAAAAATGAATACTGAAAGAATAAAGAGACATAAAGTAATTTCAGAGCCTTTTAAAATACATCTTTATTTGATGATTTTTAAATATATTTAATTGATTATGCTATTAGAGTTGTCCCATTATTTTCTCTCCTTTTTTCCTCTTTGTCCTGTACCCCCATCCTACCAGCATCCCCACCTTAGTTCATGTCCCTGGGTTGTACATATAGGTTCTTTGGCTTCCATTTCCTATACTATTCTTAACCTCCCCTGTTCTATTTTGTACCTACCATTTATGATTCTTATTCCCTGTACCCTTTCCCCCTTTCTCTCCCCTTCCCCTCCCTGCCAAGAACCATCATGTAATCTCCATTTCTGTGATTCTGTTCCTGTTCTAGATGGTTGCTTAGTTTGCTTTTGTTTTTGCTTTTGCTTTTTAGGTTCAGTTGTTGATAGTTGCGAGTTTTTTGGTCATTTTACTGTTCATAGTTTTTGATCTTCATCAATTTCTTAGATAAGTCCCTTTAACATTTCATATAATAAGGGCTTTGTGATGGTGAACTGATTTAACTTGACTTTATCTGGGAGGAACTATCTGTCCTTCCATTCTAAATGATAGCTTCCTGGGAAGAGTAATCTTGGATGTAGGTCTTTGCCGTTCATGACTTCAGATACTTCTTTCCAGCCCCTTCTTGCCTGTAAGGTTTCTTTTAAGAAATAAGCTGATAGTCTTATGGACACTCCTTTGTAGGTAACTGTCTCCTTTTCTCTTGTTGCTTTTAAGATTCTCTCCTTATCTTTACTCTTGGGTAGCTTAATGATGATGTGCCCTTGGTGTGTTCCTCTTTGGGTCCAACTTCTTTGGGACTCTCTGGGCTTCCTGAAAGTCTGTTTCTTTTGCCAAATTGGGGGAGTTCTCCTTTATTATGTTTTCAAATAAAATTTCAATTTCTTGCTCTTCCTCTTCTCCTTCTGGCACCCTTATTATTAAGATGCTGGAACATTTAAAGTTGTCTCGGGGGTTCCTAATCCTCTTCTCAGTTTTTTTGTATTCTTGTTTTTTCACTCTGTTCTGGTTGAATGCTAATTTATTCCTTTTGCTCCAAACCATTGATTTGAGTACTGATGTCCTTCCCTTCACTGTCAGTTCCCTGAATATTTTTCTTTATTTCACTTTGCATAGCCTTCCCTTTTTCCTCTATTTTGTAACCATAATCAACCATTTCTGTGAGCATCCTGATTACCTGTGTTTTGAACTTTGCATATGATAGGTTGGCTATCTCTTCATTGCTTAGTTGTATTTTTTCTGGAGCTTTAATCTGTTCTTTCATTTGGGCCATATTTCTTTCTTGTCTTTTCTTTTTTTTTTTTCTTTTTTCTTTTTTTCTTTCTTTCTTTCTTCTTCTTCTTCTTTTTTTTTTTTTTTTTTTTTTTTTTTGGTCTCAGTGTGCCTGTTACTAGTATGGGGCAGAGCTTTAGGTATTTGACAGGGTGGGGCAATCCAGGTCCCTGAGTTGTGGTGCTATATGTGACGGGGGGTCTGAGAGGGAACAAGGCTGCTTGCTAAGCTCTGGGCCAACTTTTAGTCACTTCCCCTGCTACCCACAAGCAAAGCGGGCCCTTCCTATGCTGATTCCCAGTTGGGTGGGTTGGTATCATTCTAGGACCCTGTTGGTCTCTCCAACGAAATCTCCTGTGAGAGTGGGA
The DNA here is from genome assembly GCA_039655065.1 of Glossophaga mutica. Lineage (NCBI taxonomy): Eukaryota > Metazoa > Chordata > Mammalia > Chiroptera > Phyllostomidae > Glossophaga > Glossophaga mutica. Next base: position 73,607,885 of record CM077312.1, read on the forward strand.
GTTTCTCCTACCACCTCAACCCCCACAAGTCTTTACAGTCACAGGTTTTGAGGCTTTATTTTCCCATGTTAGGACCCTGGGTTACAGGATCTGTCTCACTCCCCAGCTGTTCTGTCCAGTTTATCTGCAGGCAAATGTGGGACCACCCACTCTGCCAGCTGCCACCTCACCTTGAGCCCTTTCTGCCCCAGCTGCCTAACTCCACATCTCCTACCAGTGTGGATGAATGTTTCTTCTTTAATTTGTTGGTTGTTGGACCTCCATACGGTTCAATTTTTCTGGAAGTTCTGATTATTTTCTGTTTTTAAACCTGTTGTCCTTCTTTTATTTCTGTGAGGAGGCAAAGTATATCTACCTACACCTTTATCTTGGCTAGAAGTCCTCTATTTTTCTACCATTTTCATTCCCTTTTTCTTTTTCCAAGATCAAATGGTTCACCACCTAGCCCACTGTAAGCTAAAACCAGCAGTCATGTATTTTCCTATACATTTGTGAGAGTCTTAATAATCAAGAAATTTACAAATATCTCTGGCTGGTGTGGCTCAGTGGATTGAGTACTGGCCTATGAACCAAACTGTCACTGGTTTGATTCCCCATCAGGGCACATACCTGGGTTGTGGGCCAGGTCCCCAGTAAGGGGTGCGCAAGAGGCAACCATACATTGACGTTTCTCTCCCTCTGTTTCTCTCTCCTTTCCCCTCTCTAAAAATAAATAAAATCTTGAAAAAAATTTACAAATATATAACCATAAGTCATGTGACTACATGCCTTTTACAGCAAATACAACTTCACATTTTTTGTTCTGCCATACAGGCTGAATAGATAGCAAGACACCACAAACTCAGAGCACATATCAGTAATTTCTGCTACAAAAGCCTAATCCCAATACAGCAACCAGACCTGAAACTTCAAGTGCACATCAATAATTCAGTACTCTGAGCAGTGTACACAGTCAATTTAAGCAGAGATGAAGAGACTGATAGTCTAATAAAATGCCAGTGGCATGTTTTTGAGCTACAAGTGTACAGGTCACCACATCTGAAGCATTCACTCTCTTAACCAAGAGGAATGGCATTAGGGGAAAAAAGCAAGCAAGCGAGCAAACAAACAAACAAACCAAAACCTTGTACAAATATTGAATGACTCTCAATGACCTCAATTATATAGTATATGCACCTAAGAATACTAAGTCATTGTGGAGAAAAGGGGACCCTAGTGCACTGTTGGTGGGATTGCAGACTGGTACAACCACTGTGGAAAGCAGTATGGAATTTTCTAAGAAAACTAAAAATGGAACTGCCTTTTGACCCAGCAATTCTACTGCTAGGATTATATCCTAAGAACTCGGAAACACCAATCCAAAAGAACCTATGCACCCCAATGTTCATAGCAGCACAATTTACAGTAGCCAAGTGTTGAAAGCAACCTAGGTGCCCATCAGTAAATGAATGGATCAAAAAAGTATGGTACATTTACACAATGAAATTCTATGCAGCAGAAAAAAAGAAGGACCTCCTACCCTTTGCAACAGCATGGACGGAACTGGAAAGTATTATGCTGAGCGAAACAAACCAGGTGGTGAAAGACAAATACCATATGATCTCACCTTTAACAGGAGCCTAATCAACAAAACAAACAAATAAGCAAAATATAACCAAAGACACTGAAATTGAGAACAGGCTGACAGTCGCCAGAGGGGAGAGGGGAGGGAATTTCAGGGGAAAAGGGGGAGGGTTGAGAGCAACAAGTATAAAAGACGCGTGGATAAAAACTAGGGGGGTGGAAATGGGAGGGAGGTGGGGAGGGCTGGTGTGGTGGGCTGGGGTGGGAGTAAAAGACAGACAACTGTACAAGAACAACAATTAAAATAAAAATTAAAAAAAGAAAAATAAATAAATTATTTAAAAAAGAATATTAAGTCATAGTTCATAATGCACAAATGTTACACTAAATGTATTAGTTAAAAAAGGTTTTGTGCATAAAACGTCAAAGCTGTGTTTCTTAGAAACCATGGATTTTAAAATTGTTACGCTACCAATTTCCTTTACGGTAAGCAAGAGTTGGACTCTTCCTAGGTGCTAAGTGAATGTTCATTCAACAAAGAAATGAATGAATCTATCATGAGCACAAACTGAAGTCACCATATGGTAAAAACAAAAACAAAAACAAAAAACACCTCATTGTAATGTGGAGTGCTGAGAGGAACTTTTAATGAAAGAATCAAATTACAATTTTTATACAGCCAGCTTTAGAGGAAAAAATCTGGGGGGAGGAGATACATCTTTCCAGCAGGATTTGTTACTCTATGGACATCTGAGTAAGCCCCTCAAGCTTCCCCCACAGAGGTGACCTCCTGTGGGTTGATGGCTCTCTGTTTGGCACTTAAAGTCATGTATGGGGAAGGCCATTTAAATTCCAAGTCATTAAGCTCACCACTTGGCTCTGAGGAGTACAGATGACAGTGCTTGGTAAACTATGTAAATTATAAAGTTAAAAGCAAAAAATAAAAGCTTATACATACGCACAACTTCATCATCATTACTATCACTAATATAAATTCTTGCTGTATTAATTTCCTAGGACTACTATAACAATCCACAAAATTTGAGGGTTAAAACACAAGAAATTTATTTTGTCACAGTTTTGGAGGCCAGAGGTCTGAAACTGAGATGAGAGAAGGGACAGGTGCCCATGGAAGGCTCTAAGAAATAAGCCTTTCTGGCTTCACTCAGTGTTTGGTGGCTCCAGGCACTCCCTGACTTGGAGCTGCAAGACTCCAGTCTCTGTGCATCTTTACTTCATCCTCTCCCTTCTACGATTCCTGTGTCTTAACTCTCCCTCTGACTTTAGCCCCAATCAAAATCTAGAATCATCTCATCTTGAGATACTTAACATAATTCATTTGCAAAAATGCTTTCTCCAAAGAAAGTCACTTTCCTAGGTTTCAGAAGACATATCTTTTTAGGGGCACAACATTCAACTCACTACACCTTTCCATATCCTCTGTTTCTACCTTCTCTGTCCCCAAGCAACAAATGGAAAATAAAATTATTTGCACAGCTTTTCATATTGTTTTTGCTACCTTCTTTTCATTCTTGGGAAAATAACAAAAAAGCTGGTGGAAAATATACCTTGCCAGACAAATCTGCATGGTGACCATTATATTATTATCAATACCCTTTGCTACTAGGATGCACAAATTTGTTTCTACAGAACATGATATTTGTAGGAGTTAAGTTAGGCATAGCCTGCTGATTTGAACAATTCTCTTACTTCAGATTTAATAATTAATTGCCATTTTATTATGTATGACATAAATGAAAAAATTAAGCATACACTTAAAAAGTGAAGATAAACTATATTTCAGTGCTGTTAATCAGCTTGGAGGGCAGCAGGATACCAGCATATAAACCAATACTGTAACATTGGCATGTACTCAGTTAACAATTAAAGCTAATATTTTTTTTTAATTTTTATTTTAATTGCTGTTCTTGTACGGTTTTCTGTCTTTTACTCTCATCCCAGCCCACCACCCCAGCCCTCCCCATCTCCCTCCCATTTCCACCCCCCCAAGTTTTTGTCCATGTGTCCTTTATACTTGTTGTAGAGCTAATATTTTTAATGTAAGGTTTCCACTCTTAAGCTGCTCTAAGTAATCATCAAAACGAATCCTACAGGTAAAAAACATCTATTTTTAGAGCTATTAAAATCAGGGTTTGTTTGGTTTTGTTTTTGTTTCTCCAAAATATCTGAATGTAAGCAGTATGCAGGGAAACCAACTGCTGTAATGCCCATACAAATCACACAGTTTTAGAAACGACCCCTTTGAGACCTAAATAAAAAATATAAACATGCCTCCTTCTTTCAGCAAGATAATTACAAACAGTTTTACAGGCTCTCTGAAATTTCTCCTCTTTTTATGGATATAAGGAAGATGGCAGTTGCTGTTGGTCCTCAGTCCATAACCCTTGTGCTTCACTTTCCTGGGGCTTCTAATTTCCAGTTTCTGTATCCTGCCTGAAAGCTTCCCCATGAGCTGCAGAAAGCTGCATTAATGGAGCCTGGGGACACCCACACATGCTCCTAAATTTCTCAACAAACAAAAGCTGGGATACATAGAGCCCAGCTCACATACCCCTCACATGGGATAATTCTGAATCCAATTCTACCCCATTTCCCAGAGCATCCCCCATGGCTTTAAGCTTCTGTCACCCAGAGTCATGACTTGTGTGAGAGTACATCCCTTAAGCTGCCTTCCATTCATGGTATCTTTGTGTCACTTTCCATTTTCCCATAACTTCCAAGTAAACTATTGCACTCACATGTTTGTTTTAGAGTCTGCTTGTAAAACAACCCAACCTAAAATAGGAAGCAAGGAATATTATCACCCTTTGAAAAGAAAAAGCATCTTAGCTTTACAGTGACCTCAAAAGTGAATCTCTCTGAAACTATTGCCACATCCTCAATACGGATATAGTAACATTAAAAATGAGAACTCACAATAGTATAGTACTATGGCAGGTACAGCTCAATAAGGCTTACTCTAGCGCCTTCTTCCCTTACCAGAATCCCAATTTCATTCAAGCGTTAGATGGCTACATGATTCTCAGTAGCTCAATCCCTTCACAGGTCCTGGGAACAAACCTTGATTAGTTTTACCAGTCATGTTCATTCAATTCCATTTTCACTAACTGCTCAGAAAATGGCAGGAAATGCACTAGTGGATGATGGGACCAAAACAGAAGTTTTATGGGAGTCTCCTCAGAACATTTATCTTGCGTTTAAAGGGGCCATAAAGAGAAGCCATTCTCCCCTCTAGCCTTTACACATCGGGTAAGGAGGTTGTCTAGAAGTTATGGTAGCCATATCACAAGCATGAAGTGACAGGCCTGAAGATGAAAGACAAAATGCTAATGGGGGCAGGCAGAAACGGGAAGGAGAATTGGATCTCTGGTATCTTTGAACAAATGAGTTAACCAGTCCTGGAATAGTTGTATTTCTGTATTTTTTGCGATGTGAGACAGTAAATCTCCCTATTGCTTAATCTTTTGGGTCTTCTGTTATTTGCAGCTGAAAATTAATAAAAACGTTTTTCCAGTGTGCAAAATGCTCTCACATAGAATATTTCATCTCTCTAGGTAAGGTCAACCTAGCTAACAGTTCCTATATTGATCTTTCAGTAACAACTGCATCACATACACTTTCTTGAGCAATGGAAACTGAGTAAACACAATTGGTTACAACTAATTACGGTTTACCCCCGTGGATCCAGTTATATATAGCACAAAAAGGCATAGGAGGGAAAGTTACTGAAAAAAGAGTACTTAATCTGTGTTCCAGTCATTATCATATAAGACCCATCCTCACATACCTACATCATAGGTTTCCATAGGGGTTAAATGAGATAACACGCATACAGGATTTACCAAGAGCCTATCATATTGTTTCATAATTATTGGTTATTCCATTACTCTTAGATAGAGAAGAGGACTCAAGTCACCCTACGATTGCATCTATAGTCAACATCTGTTTTCTGGACAACATAAGATCAACTGCCTCGGAATAATCCACAAGTGAAGTGAAGAATTGTAAAGAAAAATAGGTACCTCGGTGAAAATAATTAGCACAACAAAAGCAAAGGGGTGAAAGAGAGAAGATTGGGGGAGGAAATATTATCAGTTCAGGTTGCTAAAAGTACTGGTCAGGCTGTAGTTAACAGAGACTTACATGATAGGCAGGGGCTAGATCACAAACGGTGTACACCAGATTAAGAAGTCTAGAATTAATTTGTAGGGGAGGGGGATGTCTTAAAGCTCAGGCTTTCTCTTACATTAAAATTAAATAAGATTATATTAGATGTTAGTTTATATTATATTGATGGCTACAGAGGATGGAATTAAGAAAGGCAAGACTGGAAGGAGCCTCATCCCATTTCTCTTCAATTAAATCCCTTCTTCATGGACCAAGTTGCTTATTTTACATAGCCTTCCTCAAGACACTTATGTAGCCAGCTCTTTTTCCTAAACCATAATGATTGGAAAATAATACTACATTTAGAGACATTCATTTAAATTCAGAATAGTGTGTCATCAAACCTTGTAGGTTTAGTTGAACCACATGTGAAAAACATTAAACCAGTCTGGGATGTGTCTAACAGATCATTAAGAAATAGCTTTCCAAACATGCACTCTTTCTTAGCTATTTTAATGTAAATCACAGAAAACAAAACTGCTGAAATTCATGATTTTACAATGCACAGTGTGAGTCACTGTCTCCAGAGCATTCTTTCTTATAGAAATGGTATGTTAGCATATTTTCCTATATGTTAGTGTAATCCATTGATGTATATTTCAGGGTGTAAGCTAGAAACCCATTTTTTTAAATGCCTATGTAATCGGGATTGTTTGTAAGCACATTCTGGGAATCTAGCTGATGTAAGGAGTGTTGTCAATGTCCGTGAAGGGGTGTGCCCCCAAATTGCAATCTGAAAAAATATAAATCAGGCTTGAAAGACTTCTGTCTACGAAGAGAAAATTCCAACCCAAACCACTTATAATAGTTGTAATCTGAAGCATATAGACAAGACAAGATGTCTTCCTTCATTTAGTAATGCCTTTTTAAAATAGAAAAAACAAGTATAAGTGTGAATGGACAGAAGGCAGATAAATTATGAAAGGCAACACTGAATCTTATAGTTCCATCTTTTGCAATGGCAGAATTTGTGTCATTTTTACCTATCCTGTTTTATTTAACTAAGAAATAAAAAAGGAAGAACAATAAAAGGAACTAGAATTTATAGATAGTGTGAAAAATATGTTTTCTATGCAATTAAATTTCATGAGTTTCAAAATTGGGGTTGAGAGAGACATGGAAAATACTGACATCAGAGTCATTCTGGTGACTTTCATGGCACCTTTATTGTACCCTAAGCTATGCAAGATATTTGATTACAGACATAAAGATAATACAAAATGTTTTTCTTTTTTATTTCTTAGCATCCTGACATCAGCCTTACTCACTGCCCATCCTTAGAAATCAATTTTGTGGTAAATGTTTCTCCCCACTCACCCCCAACCTCCTTCAAACCTCAAAGAGCATGATCATAAAATGGGTAGATTTAGCCTGGTCATCAACATGAATCCAATATCTTTTGGCTCCACTGAATAGAAAACCAGCAGGAGGAGGGGGAGAACATAACAGGCAACATAAAATTAATGTGAATAGATATCTTATTTGCTATCTTCACTTATCACTATTTGAAATTAAAATGGTCAAAAAAGTTATGGAGTTCTTTTAAAAGCAGTGTAGCAAATGATAACTCTCCTCATAGAACAATGGGAAATCTGTCCCCAAATCAAATGTACTTAGAGGAATTGAGCTTGCTGGGAAGGAATAATACATGTTACTTGTTCCCCTTGGTGTGGAGAATACAGTGATAACATCAGACTCTCTCTGCCTGCTAATAATTGGAGGAAAAAGTAAGCCATCTTATCTGTGAGACCTAGAGAGTGGAAGGCATTGTAGCTATCCCCCCACTTCTCTTTGCCAGAGCTCAAAAATGCTAACTTTTTTTTTCTTCAGGAATGCCACCTATGAAAGTAAGAACACAGAAGAGAGTTTTCTATAATACTTCTCAAAAGAGTAATTCTTTGTAGCTCAAATAATAGCACACAGAGAGATGAGCCAAAAAGACATTGGATCTTGGCAATATGAAAGATCTGACAGTGTCATAGACATTTGCTTCATTCATTCATTCATTCACTCATTCATTCATTCATTCACTCAATATTTACTGAATGCCTACAAATTACCAAATACTGTGATAGGAATCAGGAATATATCTACAAATAAAACAGACCAAAATCCCTGACCTCAGTGAGCTTATATTCTAAAGTGAGGACATCATATTCTAATGCTTGATGTAGAGAATATACCCATGAGGGTGGGTTTTCTTTATTGGTTTTGTCCGCAGAATGAACCAGAAGATGTCCTCAATCCGATCCAAAGAAATTAATGACTGGAAACATGGGCCGAAGGTCATAGAAGGAAGACATGCAGGAAAGAAGGTGCAGAGCCTTTTAAGAGACCAAGAGGCCTATTGAGGAGAGAATGAATTAGAGGTTCCACAAATAAGAAAGGTCAGTGTCTGTGTAGTGCAGACCAAAGGAGCTGAAGGAAGAAGCCCCAGAGAGTAGTGTTGCCTCATCCAAGACATCTGTGTAGAGTGCCATAGGCCTCTCAAACTCAGAGTAAAGAACTTCCTTCTGGATTAAGTGCTGTGACTAATCAGTCCAGAAAACATTTATTCATCCTCACATTTGACTTTGGCTTGTTGTTGTTGTTGTTTGTTTGCTTGTTTGAAAGTGAAGATCTTTTTGTTTTATTTCAGAAATATTCTATACTGCCCTAACTGTCCAATGTTAAAAGCATACTGCATGAGCTGTTTATGTAATTTATATGGCTATATTGATATTTTAAAGTGAATAGTAGGAACCTGAGCTATGGACTCTTCTAGGTGTTCTTACCCAGTGGTTTTCAAGTGTATAATAGCATTTCACCCAAATGATGAATGTGGAAAATAGATGCAAAGATCCTCAGATGAGAAGCGGAGTAGGGAGCAGGAGTCTTGCCTGCCTTCTCATCACAGTGGCCTGTGAGGGGGGTTCTTCAACCCCCCAGAGATGCACCAAGCACAAAAGGAACACCTGACGTGTCTGCGTTGGCAGGGTGTACTGTATCCTATCCACAACCCAACAACATCACCCTGTACTGGTGGTGAAAAGGATTTTCAGAAGGTGTCAGCCATTTCAGTGTAAACAAAAAGAATCCTGGTTTAAATAGTTCCCATGGAATAAATAGCTGTTGGAACACAAGAACCGGCAATATCCAAGGATAATACAGTGACAGTCATGGTCTGTATTGACCACAAAGATAAATTAGCAGAGGAGAACCACAATGAGATAAAAAAAACTAATATAATTATGACTAAGAGAATTATGACAAGCTGATTATTCTCACCACCAATTAGATTACATTCACACACATACATTCTTTATTCACCCAAACAAGTGATTATGAAGTGCTTACCATCTTGCTAAGTATTAAAACTACAGAGAAAAATAATAGTCATTACTGTGAAAATGCTCACAGTTTTCTATAGGAGATAAACTTACAGGAATGGAAAAATAAAGAAAACTTTATTTAAATAAATATATGAAGTACTTAAGTATACTATAGTACCAAGCATACATAAACTAAATATAAATGTTAGCTATTAAGCGTTTAATTCTGTGTTTGCATTCATTCATTTTGTCCCCTAAAAGAGATGAGTTTTTAGGAGTGAAGACTTTGATAAGCATCCTGAGATCAAGTATGAGGATCCAAAGGTGTAAGCTTCAGAAATAATGTAAGCTTTTGCTCTGGTGAGTAGTTTATGTAGCTGAGGGTGGCAACTAACTTGCTTGGGATGACAAAAATCGCATTTTATATCTTCCACATGAAGAGAAAAATATTATAGAAAAATATGAGACATTCTGCTTCAGGAAAAATGAAGGTATCCAATCCACTTTTATTAAGTCTCCGCTTTGTAGTGAATGATGTTAATCCTCACTCCTGTCTCCTCAGGAAATTTTCAGTAAAACATAAATTGCTGTGTACATGTGTGTGTTGCCAAAATTCTGCGTAAGGTTGGCAGTGGTAGAGGAAAGAAGCTTCTGGAGGAGGGAGTGGATAGAGGAGGGAGAGATTACCACAAGGTTCATAAACAAAACAAGAAAAAGCAAAGCAAAAGCATATCGTTTATATGTGGAAGATAAAAGAAAGGTGAAGGTGTAAGGGGAGCAGAAAAACAAAGGAAAGACAGCTCCACCAATATGGGGAGGTCAGGAAAGGTATATAAAGTAGGTGATATTTGAGCTGAATCATAAAGAATAAGCAGTTCACCAGGGAAAATGGCTGAGTGGGAGTGAGGAGTGAGGGATTAATGGGTGAAGAAGTGTGTCGACTATAGCATGCCAATTCTGATAGTTAAAAGTAGTTAAACTCAGCTGGGAAAGAAACTGCAGAGGGAGCAAGAGAGAACTCAAGCAATAAAACATCGGGAGATCTTTTTACAAGAGTAAAATCCAGCCATCTAAGAAATGAATCAAAATAAAGTATCCAGGAATGGCAAATCATAGCATATGAACTAACTTTTCTTTCTTTTTTTGTTGTTTTTGTGGGGTTTTATAAAAAGATAGTGCAGACTTTGGTCTGGTACCTCAGTTGGTTAAAGCATTGTCCCAATGTGCCAACGGGTGGGTTGGATCTCCAGTCAGGGCACATACAAGAAACAAATCAGTCTGGCTGTCTCTCTCTCTCCCACCCCCACCTTCTCCCCCTCTCTCCCTCCCTCTTCTCTCTCTAAAACTCAATAAATAAAAAAATTTAAAAAGGTAGTACACATACTTTGACTTTATACTTCCTCATTTTTAAAACAAGTCTCTAATTTGTGAACTTTTATGTTATTCTAGGTTCTAGCAACCTAACATACAGATTATGATCTCCTCATTTTCTCTGTATTTCAACACCTAAGGGTCTCAGGAGTAAACAGATCACTAACTAGCAGGACTGTTTTCCTGAATATACTCCATAAATTCAGTCTCTTGGTTCCAGAATAGGTCTCCTCATCCTGGCTTTCAAGCAGAAAAGTAGGAAAGTTTCCAGAATTACAAAGCACAGCTTTTTCGGTTTAAAAACAAACAAACAAACAAACAAAAAAAAAAAACAACACTGACTAACAATAAACATTTTCTTTGATTTTCTTTGCTGTACTTAGTAGCTTAGTCATTTCTCTTATCTATCTCTAGTGGAAAAGACCAATGATCTTCTGTACCGTATTCATATATTTAAACCACCCTAACTTTCATTTCCAAAGGCTGAATAACTTTAACCACTTCTTACATATATAATTTTCAGTTCTTTAATGTTTTGTCTACCTTCACAATTTCATGAACAAACCTGCTGTATCTTGTTCCAATTGTAGGGATTGTCATTCTGTAAGAAGTCTTTCCTGTGAAGTCCAGACATCATTCATATCTGTACTTCCTCTCTTAACTGCATAGTTTCATCTGAGTTTTATCCTAGGCAGTGAGGATATAAAGGCTTTAATCTCATGTCCCTTACTTGCTGAATATTTCATAAGGGCAGGAACATCTTTATATTTTTATATGATGAACTATTCTTCTTGCCTTCTTCTCTCTTTGAGTCTGAGATACCAAAACTACCTCTAATAAATAAGAGGAGAAAAACAATATAATTATGTCAATAAATACCTAAAAGGTATTTGATAATGTTCAGCAATCATCTTAAGTGATACTCTAACGTAAGAATAACAGAATTCATCTTAAAGACTACTGAACCAAAATTTAACAACAAGCACTAATATACTGAAACCCAGAAGCCATTTCCATTCAAATAAAGAAAAAAAGGCTACTCTTGCTTCACCACTATTGTTTTTAACATTGTCTTTAAAGTTCTAAGCAATGAGATGAGACTCCTGGAGTACAAAACTGATAAAAATACTGGAAATAAAGATAAAAATATCTTTATTTCAGATTTGAGAAACAGAGTTAATTAGAGATTTCAACATGGTAACTGGATTCAAATAAACATTCAAGCAATATTTCACTAATGTAATAATAACCAATTATTAGTGTATATGGAAAACATAAATCCTATTCATAAAAGCATACAATGAAACATGAAGAATAGATTTATAATAAAGGTAGAATATCTTCATAAACAAAATTTAAAACCATGTATAAGAGTAAGAACTAAAAGAGTTATAATTTTGGTGTTTTGTGATGACAGAAATAAACTGCCAAATAATTTTAAAATTCATGTGATAAATAAAAAGCCAAAAATGTTCACAAAAAAATACTGAAAGAATACTTTCCTTATTATATATTTAACAGTCTACAATGATGCCATAATCCATGAACCATGACATGGTGACTAGAATAGATAAAATATCAGTAAAAATAGAGTCAAAAGAATCTGTACTTAGAGGATGTAACACATGACAAAAGCTGCATTTCAAATCAGTGGGAAAGCACACTTTATTAAATGACATTGACGGTTGACATCCATGTAGGAAAAAATTAAGTAAAACTCTTATACTATATGCAAGATGAATAAAATTATATTTTTTTAAAAAACTGCCAAAAAGTAAAATAATGTGTATGAAAATAGAATATTTTAAGAACTCTGAGGTGAGGAATGTTTCTTAAGCAGAACAGGCTACTCAGATGTTTAGGGGCTTTATAAAATTTGTATTTTGCTTTCCATGTATATTTCTCACTGTTTTTCAGAGTTAATTCTATAATTAAATGGATTTTATTCTACTTTTACACTATATTGTGAAATATTTCACTTGATCTTCTACAAAATTAATTCTGCATGATAAGCAGGGAGATTATTTTCTTTTTTGGCTTATTTACTAAGTTTGGTAGAATTTTGATTTTTTTTAAGTTCCATGATACTTTCAGATACTCTTCTTAACTGCTTTTCTTCAATCATCTTGAAAGCACTTGTTCCTCATTTTGTTGAAGTTTATTTCTACTTCTTATATTATTTCTACTCAAATGTAACCTTATTCTTTGAGGTATCCAATTGTTCTTCCTCATCTAGAATATTCTTAAATGAATTGTGAGTATACTTTCCCTCTCTTGCCTGAAATATTTTTGGAAATACTACTTTGAAAGCAGTGGAAAATGTGCCATGTAAGACCCAGCTGTGGCTGTCCTGGGTTTCACAGTCAGCACTTTGTACAAGTTACCACCTAGGCCATTGGTAGGGAACACTTCTCCAGTGCATAAGGCCTTGGTGCCACTGCACATTCTAAAGCAGCTTTTCTCTAGTTCTTCTCGGGACAACAGGATTAGAAGGCCCCTCCAACTGAAACAAACAACGAGATTTCACCTGTAGTAGCCAAAGTCACATTAGCTGCTCTAAAAATGTAATAGTTTAACACAACAGCAATTTGCTCCTGTACCTTGGACTGCCAAGGTAACTGTCTCTTGGTGCACAGCTTTCCTCTACATGGCGATGCAGAGACCCATACCCCTTCAATCTTGTGGCTCCGACATTCCCTATGTCCTCAGAGGCTTTTCTAGTCAGCCAACAGATGGAAGGACAACGCGAAGAAGTCACACCTGCTTCCTAACACCCTTGACTCAAAATGACACACTTCATTTTCTTTCACACTCCATTTATGAAAACTAGACACAGGCTCCACTTAGATGCAAGGAAAACTGGGAAATGTCATCTGGCTAAGTAGCTACTTCTTGGCAATAATTCATTATTATTTATGGGGAGCTCTATTCCAGTGAACTATTAGATGTCTGTGTCATATTATCCTTGTCCTCAGAGAGAATCAAGGCTTCTTCTCCACTCCTGGTCCTAAGTCTCTTACAAGATAGGGTGGGACAAAAGTCGGTTGAGAGTTGTTAGTACACTAAACACAGAGTTTATTTCTGTATTATTATTTATTAATTGTTGTGTTATTTTCCATACAAACAACTCTAAACCTACTTTATTTCATGCTGCATAATGAGGCAAAACACTTTTGATTCAAGAAGTGACTAAGGAAGAAGAAATCACTTTATGATGAAGCCAGCAAAGAAGAGATCGCACAGCACTTAGAAAAGTATAAAGTCCATAAAAGTTAAAGTTAGATGACAAAGGCACAAATAAGAATGTTTCAGAAGTTAAAATAAAAATAGTACAGTATTTTTGGGAGTGTCTTTTTTTAAGAAAAAAGGTTTTTTGAAGTATCTCATTATTATATAAGAACTATAAGTACAATAGAATGGTGGCTTGTAGTGTAACCTTAAGGAAGACAAAGTTTGAGAAAAAAGATATAACCAAGCCATGTGAGAGTCATAAAAACTTTGTTTTAATAATATTTCCTTCAATTAGGAGCAATCTAGACATACCAGATCAAATATACTCCAGTATTTAATATTTAGTGAGCTTTTCATGTATCCTTAGTAGTGCAGCGATTATCTGCAGTTTATACTGCTTGGGGATTTCGTCTTAGAAGCTATGTGGGAAAATACACCCCCACCCATATTTTGTGTCAAGCACTTAGGAAATGTGAAACAATTTCCCTCACCTAATTGGTTTAAATCACGCATTCTGAGTCTTAGAGGAAAAACTTGCTGGGAGATTAAAGAAAACACACAAAGACTGTTTTGGGTTTTTTTTGATTAACATAACTAATTACTATATACAGTATTTAAATCCTATCAATTAGGACCTGTTTAAACTTTTGCCATGAATCTTGAATGTTCTCTGTCAAAGCAGGCATTCGCTCAGAGAATTTATGTTTCATATGGTAACTGAAAAGACTCAAAGATCACTTTAAAGAAACAGAAAAAAGAAAATGCCCTTGTGAAGCAATGATGTTTCTCATTCATGTGAATTTATGAAAAGCTTATGGTCAACGAATAAGAGACCTTACAAGACTTCACACAATATCTATCACAACCTCACTCACCAGACCAGACTCACTTCAAAACCTTCACAATAAAAAGAAACTCAGCATGGGAAGTTTGCCAACTCTTTTTGCCAAGTTGGCAGAGCCTTGCAAGTTTGAATGGGCTTCTCGATGTATAAGATAAAAGCAGGCATTTAGAGCCTGTGAAGCCTCCCTGGGCACAATTAGACCTTAGGTGAAATTCCATCAACCACTGCTGTTTGCACATTATGTGAGGTACGGAGATGGCACAACATTTAGGGTTATGGCTACATGAATATTTTTGGCTGTGAAATCAAGACAGAAAAAAAATATTGAACATGAAGTAGGAAAGGCTCTTCCCCTCTCAAAGATGTTATTTTTCAGCTTTGATATTTTACCACTGGCTACATAATAATGTGAGGCATGGGCGAACAAACTTGGTCTCCGACAAGAGCAACCCCTCTCAGGTCAAGCACACCTATGTGCACAAGACACAAGTAGAGGCCCAAGTGACTGGAATTCCTCCCTGCTCCCTGCTTTATCCACCAGGAAACACCACTTCTGAGCTATTTCCTAGCTTCTGGGGGCAAGGTTTCTGTTCATTTATAAATGAGTAAGCAATTAGAATTCTTTGTGACAGACTTTAATTTTCCTCCTCCACTTTTAACTAACAAATATTTCATTCAGTCAGCCTAACAGGGCCCTAATGCCTCCTATGCTCTACAGATGGCTCAGCCCCAGCCTTCCCCCAGTCCTGTTGTTCTGCACACACAGCATCTTATTCCCTGAGAGTGGGAACTCCCCGCCTAGGAATTCAGTGATCTTTCTGGTCAGATGACAGATGCAAAATGCTTTCTCAAGGACTGGAAAACAAAGGACAACTCACTTGTTATGTAATTTCTATAAATCACTCTGAAGGTTTTCCTTGCATTTAAGTTTTCTTGAAATATATCCCTCTTTTGAAAACAAAATCTGTCTATTGCTCTAGCTAATATCATAGATAATGGGCCTGCACTAGATATGCTTCCCTCTGCCTATATATTTAAATTCACTTTTGGCTCTTCAATCTACGCTACTGTTGACCTCTCTAGGAATTCCTGCCAACCAGAACAGACTTCTGTATCTCTCTGTCTCATTAATGCTCCATCTCATTTCAAATCCAACTGAAATCCTCACTGCAGACTACATCCCTTATATAATAAATAAGTTGAAATAAATTTACTCTTTATTGAATTGTGTGGCACAGTGCTATGCAGCAAGTTAGGGCAGATGTATTGTAGAAAGCTCTGTACATGAAATTTTATTGCACCTCACAATGTTCAGGTACTATTGTGTCCTAGAGAAGGCAGTCAAATTCCCCATAAAGCAATGTATACAACTTTTTCCCAGTGTCAGCAGCTTGGCATAATTTATGTGGTGATACCTAATGCTTCAAAATCTAAAAAATAATTGGAGAGCTATCAAAGTTGTGCTTTTCATAAACCAAACTCCACAGATAACATGTTTAAATATCTCAAGTGTGGTTTAAAGTTAATTAATTAAGTTTTATGAGGTAAAATATAGTTCAGAATATTTCAAATTATCTCTAACAAAGACAATTAAAGCCATTATCATGATTAAAAAATCCAAACCAACCACAGATATTAGCTGGACTAGAAACACTCCTTTTCCCAAAAGGAAATACACACACACAAACACACACACACACACATGCATGCAAGGCCTGTCCAGAAAAAGTGCAGCCATTGTTAATAAAACAATAACAGTTTGTGTGACATCGATGTAACCTGGAAGCCAAGGAGTCTGGACTGGAATGCACATGTGTGAACAATGATGACTTAACTGTACTAGTCAGTGGGGAAGGTAGACACCATTGAATGAGCATGTGTACTATGTGGCCATCACATTCAAAATGACTGAGCTAGTAGAGCAATGAATCTGCATCAGGTTTTGCATTAAGCTTGAACATTCTTCCATAGAAACTATTCAGATGATTCAGAAGGCCGCAGCTGTGGGCAACTGGTGATTGGCAGCTTTATCACAACAAAGTGTCTGCTCATGAATCATGTCTAAAATTTTAATTTTTCTCATTCAAAAAATAATCCTAACCTTCCACTTCATTCCTGTCAAGTGTTATCTTCATCACTATTCAGACAGTCTTCCTCAATAACGAAATGATTTAGCATATGGAAACGCAGTGTACTAACGAACAGTTAAGCCCTGGCATTCTCTCATTCTGTCTTGACAAACATAGCCAAGGATGGTGAGAAATAGGGCAGTCATGTAGGTAATCTTAAATTATCTTCTGACTTAACAAAAAAAAAATGTTTACCAACCTGCAGTTCTGGAACTGTCTCCATTTAGTGTTACTATACCATCCACTCCCTGCATCTACCTTTTCCCAGCACTTATCTGTAACATCAGATTATTAAAAATCTCACACCTTTAGCATCAGTTTGTCTATGAAACTCATATAGAAATAACATAATGAATAAACAGAATTTTAAAAATAAGTTCCACTTTAGGAAAACACTTGTCATTGAGAGGACTTCATGTTTGAAGAGGGAAAGCAAACAGAAGTTCTTTGTAACCTCTGAAAATAAAAACTCTGTGACACAGACTGGATAGTGAGCTGAAGATAAAGGAGTTACTCTATTTTTATATCTCTTCTCCTTCTTCATCTTCGTTCATAAACACAATCCAATTATGAGTTCTGAAACAGGATACAACTTGCTGTAAAGTCATTACATCATTCCATCATTTCCATCATAATCTTGCTTGTGATCAAATTATTCCCACTTAATGATACTAAAATATTTAGAAAGAGAATTAAAAACTGGCAACTTTTCCCCTTCAAATTCCTTATGAAAAGGAGGTAAAGACAAAAATAATTAAATAAATGAGCTCTTTTCATTTTAGCAATTTGTGGGATAACCATCTAGATTTTCATGTTTCTCTCCTTATTAATCACAAAATATTTAAATATATGTATTTGTATTTATCCAGGAATTATACAGTATATTTTGAATACCCAAAGGACATTTTTCTTTGATATAGTTTTCTATTGGCATTTAGCTTAGAGCTAAAGAGAAACTGCTTTTAATTTGATCAAATGGAATACTTAACAAGTTCAAAAGGCTGCCACAAATCTAGAAAACTTAAGCACCATTGCTAAAAAACTAGAAAGCACAGGACTTTCCCAGTGAATCAATCTGTACCCTAAAATAATCTGAAATAATTTTTAAATTAGAGATGGTTTTTTTCTTACATTTCTAGATAGCTATTTGCCAATAATGTTTTTTAAAAAATTTAAATACCAGGTTAAAGTAAAACCTACAGTTTTAATGTCTGAACATGTAAACATAATTATGTTATCTTCACTTTGCTTTATTAAAGCATATGGATTAGACATGTATAAATACATGATTGGGAGAAGTTTTCTGAACAATAACTAATTGCAGAACTGTAAAAATAACATATTAATATTAAATAGTACTAATAGCCAATTTGTTTAGTATTTATCCCATGCTAGAGACTAATCTAAGTGTTTAATTTGTACGAACTCATTTAGTCTTCACTCAAATCTAAGATGTAGGAATTATACTTATCCTCATTAGAAATGAGAAATTGAGGCAAAGAGAAGTTAAGTAACTTGCCCAATATCAAACAGGTTGTATATGAAATGAAGGCTGGAAACAAACATAGGCAGTCTAGGTTAAGATTCCACTCTTTTAACTATAGTGTAATATACACAGCATAATAACTGTTCATCATATAGTTATTCTTCTATGGATACACAGTTTCGCACATACTGTAAACTACTAATGGGCAGAATCCCTATTTTCTTTATCTTCATATATGCATGTACTAGAATATGTTCAATATGTAATTAGTTAATAAAAGATATTACAATTTATTCCCTGCCCTACTAAATAATTTCAGATACACATTACAGGTAATGGTTTAGTGTTAATTTTAAAATTTTAAATGTATATAGTGAATAAATAATGTAATAACTGTAATAAAACAACACACAGTTACAGAAATTCTACTATCCTAACAGACCAAGTACCTTTTATTTATCCATATTCAGTTATGGTCCTTTTCATTTGTATGATTTGTTTTAGTACATTGAAATCACAATGCACACTGGTTTCATATTCTGTTATTTTTTTATCATTAGGTACAGGGTATTCCATAGTCTGAAAATTATAAATCTGAATGTTTGCATATGATCACATTGAGTGTCAGGAAGCATATCAATTTATATAACTAATTCTCTATTATTGGAAATTTATGTTGTTTCCATTTTGTTGACTTAAATATAATATTATAAGAAAAAATGAAATTGATGCATGGCTATATGGCTATATGGATGAAGGTGATAGGACTAGTATAGTAAAATATCAGTGGTATATCTGGGTGGTAGACATAAGGGAGTTCACTGTGAAATCTTTTCAACTTTTCTATGTATTTGAAAATTACCATAATAAATGAATGCCTTAGCAAATACATATATTTTGTAAAATGTCAGTTTCATGAGAACAAGTTTTTTTTTTTGGTCTAATTTATTCATAGATATACTGTTAGTGCCTAGAAAAGTACCTGGAAGGAAGTGGTGTATGCCTTATAATATTTTGTTGAAAGTGAGAAATTTAAATATTATAATATGGAAATCAGGATTCTCTCCACCTCAGTTTGTTGTTGGAATTTATTGCGGATTATACATGTTTGGTTGTTTAGGGACCTTTCTAAACAATTTGTGTATAAACTGCATTCTTTGTCACTGAGTTTTTTAGTATGTTTGCTATTGATGTGATAAAAATTTCCAAATGTTTGAAGCTAAAATAAAAAATAATAGTAAAGGAAAGAGAGAGAGGAGAAAGAAAGAGAAAGAAGAAGAAGAAGAGAGAGAAGAAAAGTAAATTTGAGAACAGTCTGACAGTGTCCAGAGTGGGAGGGGAGGGAATTTCAGGGGAAAAGGGGAACGGTTTAGAGCAACAAGTATAAAGGACTCATGGACAAAAACTATGGGGGGGTGGAAATGGGAGGAAGGTGGGGAGGGCTGGGGTGGTGGGCTGGGGCGGGGTAAAAGACAGAAAACTGTAAAAAAAAAAAAAATAATAAAATAGAAATTAGAAACAAAAAAAAAAAAAAGAAGGAAGGGGAGAAGAGAGGAGGGGAGAGGAAGGGAGGGGAGGGGAGGAGAGGGAAGGAGAGAAGAGAAGAGGCTCCCATCTTTTAGACTGGCTCATGTTGATGCACTCCAACACTTTTTAAGGTTATTTACAGCTCTGCCTTAGTCTTCACTTTCTTCTTTCACTGAACCTAAAGTTGAGCCAGAGGTGAAAGCCTAGCATTTTTTAACCATTATTTTACTGGAGGAATAAAGATTTGGAGTTCTCTATACTGTCATTTTTGGTAATGTCCTCTTTTGCATTAGATAAATATTTTTACTTTACTGTTTAAGATCTGCTCCTGATTTTTTACCTTATTTATTTTAGATTTTTTTCTCTTGGTTAATCTAGGTATCACAATGGGTCTTAATTTCACACAGTTACTTCAGATCGATATGAAGTTAATTTTGGTAAAATACACAAACTTTGCTCTACTATATCTTCATTCCATACCCTCTTGTCCATGCTATTAGTCCACTTATATATGTTAGAAATTAAATACTCATACGTTTGAAAGAAGTTAATAAAAAAATGAGAAAAAAAGCTTCCAACCAAGATGAAGGTATAGGTAAAAACACTTTGCTTCCTCACACAACCAAAAGGAGGATAACAACCAATCTAAAATCAATAAACAACCAAAACTTCCAGAAAATCAAACTACATGGAACTCTGAAAACCAAGGAATTAAAGAAAAAAATCAATCAGACCAACCAGACTGGTAAGGGGACCATGCAGGCCAAATCAGAAAAACCGAGGAGAAGCAGCTGGGGGGAGGGGCTGACTGCCAAGCTTGGCAGTGCTATGTGGAAGAGGCTGACTTAAGGGGAAAACTGAGACTCAGAGCTGACTGTGGGCTAAGGCTAGGGTTGCTCCAGTGAGTGATACTTTCAGTCTGACACGAGAGTCTGTCCCTAGAAACAAGCAGGCAAGCTGCACTGTTCCCTCTCTGGCCCCTTCCCCACAGGAAGTGCAGCAAAGAGGGTTGCCCTGCCTGGGTTAATACCTAAGGCCCCACCCCCTTACAATCTATCAGCTGCACCAGGACAAAGAAATATGGCCCAAATGAAAGAACAGAGCAAAACCTCAAAAAGAGAACTAAGTGATGAGGAGATTGCCAACCTATCTGATGGAGAATTTAAAGCCCTGCTAATCAAAATGCTCACAGAACTGACTGAGCTTAGCTGAAAAATGAAAGAACAAATGAAAGATACCCAAAATGAAATAAAGCAAAATATTCAGGGAACCAACAGTGACAAGAAGGAAACCAGGATTCAAAGCAATAATTTGGAACATAAGGAAGAAATAAACATCCAACTGGATCAGAATGAAGAAACAATTATTTCCGGTGCTTCTCACTTTTTTGTGGTTTCACATTGCTATCTGTCGTAGTTTTCCTTTAACTGGAAGGACCTTAGTATTTCTTATAGGAAAGGTCTGCATCTTTGTCTGAGAATGCCTTTATTTTAATTACATTTTTAAAAAGTTTTGGCGAGTTTTGGATTCATGACTAGAAAGCCCCCCGCCTTTTGGCACTCTGAATATGTTACTCCACCATATCCTGGCCTCCACTATATCAAAAGTTAGCCATTAATCATATTGATGACCCTCTGTAGATGATGACTTATTTTTCCCTTGATTCTTCCCTAATTTTTTCTTTCAACAGTTTTTCTGTTGTGTGGATAACTTTGAATTTATCTTAACAATGGTTCTTGGAGTTTCTTAGATGTGTATATTAATGTTTCTCATCAAATTTGAGAAGATTCTTGGCCATTATTTCTTCAAATATTTATTCTTTCCCTTTTTTCTATTCTCTTTTTGGGACTCCTATTACATACATGTTGGTGTGCTGATTCATTTTTTAAATTATTTTATTGCCGTTCAATTACAGTTGTCTGCATTTTCCTCCACCATTCCCTCCCCACCCCAGCCAAACCCAACTCCCTCCTTTGCTTCCACCCTCCCCCTTGGTTTTGTCCATGTGTCCTTTATAGTTGTTTCTGAAAATCCTTCCCCCCACTGTCCCCTCCCCCATCCCTTCTGGTTATTGTTAAATTGTTCTTAATTTCAATGTCTCTGGTTATATTTTGTTTGCTTTTTTCTTTTGTTGATTATGTTCCAGTTAAAGGTGAGATCATATGGTACTTGTCCCTCACCACCTGCCTTATTTCGCTTAGCATAATGCTCTCCAGTTCCATCCATGCTGTCACAAAGGGTAGGAGCTCCTTCTTTCTCTCTGCTGTGTAGTATTCCATTGTATAAATGTAACATAGTTTTTTGATCCACTCGTTTACTGATGGGCACTTAGGTTGTTTCCAGCACTTGGCTATTGTAAATTGTGCTGCTATGAACATTGAGGTACAAAGATTCTTTTGGATTGGTGTTTCAGGGTTCTTAGGATATAATCCCAGCAGTGGAATTGCTGGGTCAAAAGGCAGTTTCTTGTCTCACAGCACTATGAGTCTCTGTATATTTTTCCTCAACCCTTTTTTTCTCTGTTCTTTAGATTGGATCATTTCAAGTGAGCCACCTTCAGAGTCCCTGATGTCCAGGGTCCAGACTTTTCTTTAATTATTTAAACAGTTCCCTTTAGTTTCCTGAATATATTTATAACAGTCATTCTTAACTCTTCTCTGATAAATTTAACATTATAGGGATAATCAGTGTTTTGAATTTTTTTAATTTATTTATTTTTAGAGAGAGGGGAAGGGAGGGAGAAAGAAAAGAAGAGAAACATTGATGTGAGAGAGAAACATTGACTGGTTGCTTCTCGTGCCTGCCCCAACAAGGGACCAAACCCACAACGCAGGCATGTGCCCTAACTAGGAATCTAGGAATCAAACTGGTGACTTTTCACTTTTCAGGACAATGGCCAACCAACTGAGCTACATGGGTCAAAGCAGTAATCTGTGTTTTAATTAGCCCTTCAGACAATTCTGATGCACATTCAAGTTTAGAACCGCTGATTCAAAACATATTTAATGATAATAATTGTTGGAATTTTCTATTTCAGAGGAAAATGAGCCAAATATAAGAACTTTTTAGGTGTTTTACCTAAGTCACATATTATTTGACAAAAGATTAATGAAGCATTGGCATATCCTTTGAACTCTTGGGTCCAATGACTGACATGAATATTTTTCTATTTTTAGGAAAAAAGTTAGTGTTGCCTGATATGTACAAAGATGTACTAGACAGGATTTAAGAGCAGCAACCTAAATGTTATCCAGATGTACAACCCTGGAACATTCAAACTTATGAGAGCTGAGATTTAGTACTTCTGTTTTTCTAAAAAATGTATACATCTCACTATTACCATCTTTCTTCACTAAGAAAAGACTTGGACAAAAGAAGATATTGAAGATGTATTTTTGTACAACTGGTATATATGTTCTTAAAAACTACATTATTTAAAAGGTATAAGGCCATTCTTCTTTCAAAGTATCCTCATAGTAATCATTTTATAATTATGATGCCTGCATCTACATGAATATATGTTTAAACAATGTTTAGTGGAAAAAAGCAAACTTTAGAATGCTTATAATATAAAATGTATGTATGCAAAGTTTTAAAGCAAAGCCACACTACCTATTGTTTATAGATAGAAATGTATATAGAACTATGACAAATAAACAGAAAGTGGTAATCAAATGCATGATCGTTACTATCTGTGTGGAGCAGATACAGAACTGAAAAGTCAAAGAAGATTTCAACTTTATAATATTTTGTTTCTTTTATTTGAAAATATGATAAAATCTTCACAAATTCTGAGTACTGGAAATCCTATTTGCTTAAAATGAAATATAGGGAAAGCTCTTGGGTTAAAGAATTGATACCTCACTTGAACTGAGAGATAATTTTCATTAAAAAGTGCAGACAAACCTAGAAATTACTGATTATTCTATTCTCAGAAATATCTCTGAAGGTTAAAAGCTATTTCCAGAGAATGAGAGTTAGACATAGGAATGAGACATGGAAATTCAAAGAATAAAATTTGTTATCCAGAGTAATCAGAAGAGGAGGGTTTGGAGAAACATAAATCTTTGCCTATATCCTTATTCCTATAATTAATTCCAGGTTAATTGAAATTCATGAATTCACATTGCAATGGTTAAAAGATGGGGATGTGGAGTCAGAAAGTCTCAGTTAAAGTACTTGAGTCTGCCAATATTTTGTCAACCTGACCTCTCTTAACTTTCAATCTTTCATCTGTAAAGTCTAAATAATAACAATAACCATCTCCTAGGACTATTGATAAAATTTAAGGAGATAACATATGTACCACCCTTAGTATACAGCCTGGCACAGAGCCAGTACCCCATAAATGTTAGTTATTATTATCATTCCTTTACTTTCTGTAAGAGCTGGTTGGTAGGTGCCCACTATAAGACAGGCCCTCTGCAGGATTCTGAGGATACAGAAAATGAACAAGATAGACATAGTCTGTGCCAGTGTAGAATCTATAAATTAGAAGGGAAGAGAGACAGTTACCTAAGAAAATACAAGAAGAAAAACTTTGATGTAGTCACAGCAGGGAGGGTAGGAGTCCTAATGGGTCTCCACATGCAGAGTGCCTGCTAGAGGACTGCTACCTGGAGACCTGAAGGATGAGTCAGAGTTTATATGATGAACAAAGCAGGGGTTTTGGAGTAACAGAGATGTGGAATCATTCATAGTTTAACAAAGTTTGACCACTGAATTACGCTTTTTTCCAGTTATAGCTTCCAGAAATGAAACTTGGAACTTTATAAATGTTTTTGTATCTATGTCCTGCAAAGCTGACCCTACAGGCACTGACATCATATGTACCACACTTGTGAGTCTGAGGCCATGGGTATGTTCAACTTTCAGGAAGTTGCAGATATTGAGGGACATTTAGCTTAGTACAGGGCTTTGTGCCCCTCGTAGCTATTATGTTGGTGAGAACTAGGTTTAGTTCATTTGTCAAAAAATAACCCTGTAGGAAAAGCAGAGGAAGTGTTTTAGCTACAAGCTCCTGACACGCCACCTCTTGCTTAATATCTCCTAGAGAATGTTCAAATTGTGCATTTCTCAGTCCATCTGGTTCTTCCTCTCAGTTGCTGGTAGTTGAGTCCATCAACATGCCCTACATATAAGCTCTGTTCAGTCCTGCTGCGAGAGCCAGTTTTGGAGACACGGATACTTAAGCCGCTTTAACCTTCTCTGAGTGGGTGCTTGACTCACATTGCGTTTTCAGACCTGGAGTCTGGATACGAACATCAATACTGACCCCTGAACTCCCAATTGTGCCAGAGTTTCCTGTGCTCCCATTCATATCCAGGACCAAGGGTACCAGTAAGAATACCAGGTTTTCTCTGCCACCCTCCAAGTTACAGCACACACGACACGCTCCACCCCTTGTGTGCCCAATAAGCTTCTGCTGGGTTCCTCCTTCCTCATTCTAAGCCTGGCTGCCTGCTGGACATACACTTATATGGGCCATTAATTCTGCTCAGTGGGATCCCTTGCTTCTTCTCAGTGGCAAGTAATTGCCTGAAGAAGGAAATGCTGCTGTTTCTTGTTCCTTTTCCTGTGCCTCGGCTAAAGGATGTGTTTTGCTAACCTTTCCCTGGCCTGGTAATGTTGCATGAACCTGGAATTCCTCACACTCTAGGATATAATAATTTCTGACTGTGGCATGTAAATGCTTGGGGAAAAGAAGGTTCCTTACAGCAGTCACTACACTTCCAGAATGAAATGAACTTCCAGAATAAACTTCTATCGATATTTATATGTAAAACTATTGCGTTTTTTAGGGTTAATTGAAGCACCATTATTTATATTATCTTCTCACAAAAGAAATTCTCTTCTATTACACACAGACATTTGCATTACTGTTATCCAACAATTCAGGTTATCCCTTTTTATTTGTATATAACATCACCATCTTACAATTATCCATCACCTTTCATCTTTCAGTTTTAGACTATAATGATAATAATAATGACAACTACAATAATAATTATTTATCTAATACTTTGTGTTTGAAAAGCACTTTACAAAGAACAATTAGTTGTGCCACTTCTGTAAAGTAGTTATGTTACATTGTAACTATTTTTTCAGAGGAGGAAACTAGGACACAAAATAGTGAATTTGTCCTAACTTATAAAAAAAATCAATTAATGATTTTTGGCCAAAGACAGAGCTGCAGCAATAAGTGATCATGTAAATCAAATGAAATTCTGAGTGGACACAGGGTCAGCAATGTCTATGATCTCGTTGAATCTGCTGCCATGCAGAACTGGCAAGATCCATTTATCCCCACTGTATGTCTCCAGTCTGCAGGTAAATGAAGGCATCTCCAAAGAATGGAATGTAATAGAAAGAGTTCCTAACTCATAAATGCCAAAGTCAAAAAGATGATAAAAATGGCTTTCAAAGAAGTTTCCCCACCTTCTTTACTGTGGAGCCACAATAGATATCATAAAGGAAAATATTCTCTCCCATAAACTGAAGGGCTAGAGTCCCAGACAAGAAGAGGCTTGACCTGCAGTATTTTACCTTGACCTTCATTTCCTTCTATGTGCTTACAAATCACATTTGGAGTGTCTTTGGGGATAAATGATAGATATTTAAAACAGGAGCTCAATAAATTTTTCCTGGCATAATAAAGGTAAAAATCTTTACCTTCAATACAAGTAGATAAGCTACACAAGCATTATACGACAGCTACCATATAATTAGGTAGATATCTAGACATATTATGACAGCAGTGTAAAGTACTTCCTGTCTCTAAATTATTTGTCTTTAGATATGAATCTGTGCTTCTAAGCATTTTGATCCCATTTAGCTAGCCAGCAAAGTGGGAGAGCTTATAAGTTCAGAATGTAGACTAAGGAATTCCCACTTCTGAAAGAGGACTCTCACTGATTTTTAGTGCTTAAACTATTTTACAATTTAGTCCTATGTTGAGCATGGTTTACCTATCTAAACATTTGACAGAATGACTTAAACTTTACATACTTTTTTGCAAAAAAGTTAACTATAAAACAAAAATAACAGTAATGTAAAATAATATTCACCAATTACAAAATTATATTTGAAAATATATCCCCCAAAATTAAAATAAAAACAAATGAACTTAAATGAGTATATAGTTAAAAGCCATGATTTATCACTGTTGGTTGTGACTTAAATTACCTGGCTCAGGTAATGTTTATTAGTCTTCTCCAAAGTCAAGTTCCTCATGTGTTTTATAATTTCTGATAATGAGATCATTTTGAAAGGGGTGTGTGTGTGTGTGTGTGTGTGTGTGTGTGTGTGAATACTTTGTGGCCTGGGTGTTGAACACTTACTTCCACAGTGGTTTGAATTTGCCTCTCATAGTAGCAGTAGGACCAATGTTTATGTTTATTTCTTGCCGTTGGGATTTTCAGACACACAGGTAGTATAAATTTAAGTACCAAACACATATAAGTTGTAAGCTTGGGATCCTAAAATTTTAGGGGATTCTTTCTTGTAGTTTTCTTGAGCCAATGAAGATTTTTTCAAGTTCTCCATTCCACTGAAAGTATAACAATTTGAAGATCTTAGTGTAAGTGAGGATCTAAGCTTTAGCCTCTTACGTTAAGCAGTTCTCTTTTCTCAAATGATAACTAGTCACATACCTGCTCATATCCAATTCCCCATCACATCTGTATTCTACAAAGGCACATAAAGTATATATCTTATATTATAGTTTTCGTTCACTTTATTTTTCAGTACTCCTTTATTTATGACACTCAAGAATCCCCACCTCTTTTCTGCAAGCTGAAATACTTAAATTAATTTTTATTATATTTTATCCATTATGTGTGAGTTTGTTATAGGAAAGTTTTCTGATTTCCTCAGTCTACCATATTTTTAGAATCTAGATTTTTCTTCAGTCTTGATGGCTCTCTATTCCTCCAATAATACATATGTGAAAAATTTCTTTCCATGTTATCTGTTCTGCAAAGATATCACTATGCCATTTACAATTTTTAAGACATAATGATTTATATTATTAATAGGTAAAATACATTGCAATGAACATAGAATATTTCTTCATATAACTCAATGAAAGATTTAACAAAGATGAGATGTACCCGTTTAACTTATGTGCAACTAAAATTTTAAAATAAAGTGAACTTCAGTTATGAAAACTTAAGAGTAAATACTTTCACTTTGCTTTTCTTCTAAAGGTGAGCACAATGATCACACAAAGGTTTTGTAGAAGACCCACAAGCTAATGAAGTGAAGTATATGTCAGAGAAAAGAACCAATTATCTTTAATAGTGCACAAAATTATGAACCCAAATGTAATTTTTTATTTTAATGAAACATAGAAGAGAGGTTATAGGTGGCAATGCCCATACTTCTAAGTAATCTACCATTTTTATGTCTTAATATTTGAAATTAGAAGTATATTACAAAGTCAATTCATCATTTTCAATAAAAAAACCTCAATTAAGTAAAGTATTAACAGTACTGTCCACAATTTTTTGTTCATTGCTTTTCATGCATGAGGTGAAGAGTTCAACATTATAGCCAACCTACTTAAAAACATTCCTAAAGCAGGTATGCCCCTGCTCCTATTCTTAACAAGTGTCAAATTTCATTAACTAGCACATTATCACTTTAAAGTTTGTGAACAGGTTTTTTTAAGATTTTATTCATTTATTTTTAGAGAGAGGGGTAGGGAAGGAGAAAGAGAGGGAGAGAAATATCAATGTACCAGAGAAACCTCAATCAGTTGCCCCTCCTACATCCCCAGCCAAGGGGCCTGGCCTGAAACCCAGGTATGTGCCCTGACCAGGAGTCAAACCAGCGGCCTTTTGATTTGCAAGATGATGTCCAACCCACTGAGCCACACCAGTCAGAGAAGTTTGTCAATAGGTTTAAATAAGAAAATCAATAATGATAATAATATTTCCAATTGAAAGATATAACTGGTTAAATACCTACAATATGACAAAACAAATGAGACTAGAGCATTTCCTTCTTTTCATTTAATTCATGGAATGCAATTTTCTGCATTTCACTTTCCCATCTATATAAATAAATATTGCTCTCTCTATGTCACAGGATTAAAAAAAATACAATCACTACTTCAAAGAAAACTATGAGATCCTAGCTACATAAACTTTTCTAGAAATAAAAGGTAATATAATTCTTAAAATAATTATTGCATACATCTGTATGTGATCCTCAGGTTAACTGGTATGCACTTTTAAAAGTTTTATTTTTTCATTTAGAGGTTATCTAAAGATAAAATTATCTTTCCATAGCAAACTGGTCAAGCTGAAATATCTAGTAAGAATACAGGATGAGAGACAGTGATAAGTCAAAATTAAAATTAAATAGCTACTATATGTGGGAGAAGCTGCCAAAGCACTACAGATAAATAATAAAGTCTCTGTTCTCAAGAAGCTGATGCCCTAATTGAGAAATGCATCCTTTCAGGTTCAATCAGTTATGGCCAGAATGAGAAGGGCATTTAATCTGCATAGGGCTGCCCCTCTGACAGGATTTCAGATGGGACAGTTTCGCTTAGAAGGGGGAATAGGTATGCCGTCAATATGATGAATAACTTTAAAATTTAGCTTTAGAATAGAGGAATGATGGTGACAGCAATCAGAGCTGAAATAAACAAGGTATGTCCTTGGAATGTCTATTACAATAGGAAAGTTCACACACAGACATGGGCTGGATTTCACACCTCTGTCCTTCCTCCACCTGGACCCATCTGGAAGACTTAATGACAAATGGCAGGTAAGATTAGGGCAACCAGTGCTCAGTCACACTTCTTAGCATAAAACTAGACAAGCTCATGTGGAATGAGGAAAACATATACTAGAAATCCAACTGGTATGGGCAGCTGTAGAGTTGTTACCTAGACTGTGATGCAGATGAGGTAATCAGGGGAGAAGCAAGACTAGGAGGAGTTGGTGCTGGTGATGACCATGAGGCTCTGCTCAGGTTGTTCTGATGGAGCGGTGCTGTCAACACCACTAGCAGCAGAGTTGCCTTCTCTCACTCCAACACTGCTTACTCTGTTTTAAGTGGCATGCTGGATGGTCAGAGGACACTGTTTAACCAAGGTCTTGATAATACGACTGCAGAAGAGTGAGGAAGATGACTGGAGAGAATAAGAAATCTGTAAAATATCTGTATCAAACAGTAGGATTACAACTATTTAAATAGGCCATTTCCTTCCACTCCTAGAAAATGTTCATATTTTCCAAGATTGCTCCAGTATCACCTCTTCTGAGAAGACTTTCCTAACCACTCCAAGATGTTGACTACATCTTCTTGGCTTCATTTTTCCTGTATTAAAAACCATTTTTTTTAAAAAAAAAACCTTCTAGTTCTTAAGTAATGTATAAATAGATATATACATATACCTCTAACTGCATCTAGTTGTAA
The DNA here is from genome assembly GCA_039655065.1 of Glossophaga mutica. NCBI lineage: Eukaryota > Metazoa > Chordata > Mammalia > Chiroptera > Phyllostomidae > Glossophaga > Glossophaga mutica. Next base: position 73,637,966 of record CM077312.1, read on the forward strand.
GAATCTTACTATTTCAATGTCAATACAAGAGGCAATCAATACATGAGGTTGACTGAGAAAGAGATAAAAGAAAAAACATTTAAAAGGAAAAGAAAAAAAGAGAGGGAAGAAGGGAAGGGGAGAGAATACAGGTTGATTAGTTTAGTGTGTAACTGATTGTTGTCAGACTTGGCTCCTGGTCTTGCATACCCCTTCCCCTCTCCATCCTCATATCTGGGCCTCCTGGTCTCCTTTAGAAGCCTAACCACCTACAGTGCCCAGGATCAATCCCACCTGAGGCAGTCAAGATCTAAACCTTGTTATCTATGGTTTAGCATCACATCCCTTCCTGCAGCTCTGTTCCTAAGACTGGGTCCCTGCCTGACCAACCAGGGCAGAGCTCCTGAGTTTTTCTTACCATGTTTCTCTCTCTCAGGACAGAGAGGCTGTTGCTATTCCTGAGGCCCAGGGCTGGGACCCCTCCACCTGCTGAGGATAGGCTAGCTAGCCAGACGTGCTTGACTACCTGCTTTAACTGGCCTTGGTCCCTCACTGCTGACCATTATCCTAGATTCCTCCTGAAGTGTCCAAGGCATGGCCAGATCTCAAGGTTTAACAACAGTGAAACACAGAATGACTGTGGGGATTTTGATCATAGAGTGATTGACATATGCCAGGAAAAACCATTCTGTGTGTGGAGGGGAGGGTAAAAGGGCACTCTACTCTGCTTGTGAATGTTTAAGAAATAACTTATGAAAGCATTCCCACTTATACACACTCAAAACATCCTTTAAACGTGTTGTTTTTCATGTTAGGATTTCTTAGTAGCAACTTGTTTTTTTGTGTGAAAGGAGTACTTTTCAGGATATCTGTTCTGCTTTTTAAAAAAAGGAATCTGATACTTGATGACCATTATGTTGATGTTGAAGTATTGTTTTAATTTAAAAGACTCATGCAAAAAAATCCTTGGAACACCTAAAAGAACCTGGGAATTACAAATGCTCAGATAATTCAGCCAAACAGGGACCATGATTGGTCATGAGGAAAAGGCTGTGTTTACTGCCAAATTGGTAGATACACAATAGAGACTGAACTAATACTTGTTGAATAAATGAACAGAGATAACACTGATGGCACCTCTTGTATCACACTGAATAGTTTTATGATTTCACTGCTTTTGAAGCACGCATTTTGGCACCCCATCCAAACTGCTTTAACATATGCATTGACATTAACAACAAAAAAGCATGAGGAATTCTCTCTCAAGCAGAACAGTCCAAACAAGAAATGAGAGAGTTCAGACGAGTAGTAAGTAACCCCAGTCCGCTGAACCTTGTCAATCTGTGGGCCCACATTAAGAAGCATAAGGACAGCAAGAAGCCTGCAGAAGTGGCGAAGGCCATGCATTCCATCAGGGACTGAGTGTTTATTTAGTGGTATTTGCTTACACTTAGAATTTTTAATATTAACCTGTCACAGGATCACCTCAAGAATAAGGTGCAGAATTATAGTATTGATACAAATATATGTCCTATATGTATATGTGCATGATGAAAACAACAGTCCTGTATAGTTATGTGCATAAAAAGCCAACCTAAATTGCCACTCTGTCAGGAAATGTCACTTTAAATGTCTAACATTATGCCTCGGGCTTCAGCACTCAGGAGCCTTGACAGACTGTAAAAGGAAGCAAATCCTATAAACAAGGTTCTGTTTGGCCTCTATCATCAGATTCTGGTCTTGTGATAGTTATTGTGACAATGAAGGGAAAAAGACATTATCCAAAGTAAGAAATTGTAAATTTTATTCTGTTCAGCTATGTAATGACCTGGAAGGAATTGAGGAATTACCTTTTTAATTATTATCATTTTCTAATTCTGCTTCTTGACAATTAAAGCTGACTGCAAAGATTAGTTTTTATTATATATTCTAAAAGTACAACATCACAGAACTTTGTTCATGTAAAACATTCTCATGCAGATGAGTGAAGATATATTTAAAATGTAATGTGTCCTAAGACAGAACCTCAAATACACAACAAAGGTATGTGAATCTAGGCAGCAAATCCAAAGGTACCATAAAACAGTGCCATTGTACAATATATACTTTCAAATTATCAGTTGAGCTTGAGATTGGTGAAAACAGGTCAAAGAAAACATCATCTATATCTCAGCTGCATGTTTTCCTGTCCTGTTTCATTTTTCATGGTGTAAACAAAGTTACCTACCTGTGCACAGAAAAAGCAAATGTGAAGAGCAAAGATATATTTAAAATCACAAAGCAAAGGCAAAGAACCCTACAGTGTGAGTCAACAATCTTGTCTTTTGGCTTTTATAATAATAATAATAATAATAATAATAATAATAATAATAATCAACAACAACAACAACAACAATAAAATAAATAAAGCTGATATCATTTGAGCACTGTGGCGGAAACAGTGCTGTGTTATCTCCCACCATTTCCCTTCTGGGAACTCTGAAAGCATCCATTTTCCCAAATCTTCCTTGTAGGTATGTTAAGAGTCATATTCCTGAATTCTGGCCCATAAAACATAAGCATAAGTGATGTAAGCCATTCCCAAATTGGTTTATAAATACATTCCACAAGATCCCCCAGCTCTCTCTTCCTGTGATATCTGAGCAGCCATGTATCACATAGGATATGTAGCTCAAGATACAGAAACAGCCTGGGTTTCATGCCACCACCTGTGTGAGAGCCTGAGTAGGAACCACCCATCCTACTAAGACGATGGTGTGAGCAAAAAATAAATCTCGCCTTATTAAGCCACTAAGATTTTCAGGTTTATTTGTTATCACAGCATAATATAGGAGTAACAAAAGGATTATGTTAGAAACTAAAATTTACTTGTTTTATAAATCAATGTGCTATTCATCTATTATACAGAATAGTATTGTAGTAGTAATGGAAGGTTTATAAAAGATTAATAGAAATTCTAAGGTTTTTGACATTATACCATTACATAGGCAATGTAAAGGCTTCCTGGAAGGTAGAATCCAGTCACTATAGACCAGCTACATACTTAAGATTTTAGTATATGTGTCTGCATTTAACAACTCTAGAAAGTAGAAACAGAGATGACCATTGAACTACAGTCAGTGACATTAAGTTTCCAGCAAGAGTGAACTCTGGCCCAAAGACGAAAATTCCCACCACTGTAGTTATTATTTCACTTTAAAATCAGACGTAAGAGAATTAACAGTGACCACTTTTAAAAATCTCCTTGTAGGAGACCTCTGTTCTTGGTTATAGGCACTCAAAAAAGAACAATAAGATGCTAAGATTTTATAGATAATACATTTTTATATGCAACGATTTTGTCTAAACTTCAAGCACTACTTACGCAGAATTTGGAGAAAGCCCTACTACACACCTGGGGGACAAAAACCTACTTAGGGTACCATTTTTATGTGGTATCAAATTTTCTTGATCAAATTGCCTAGCCAATCAAATAATTAGTCCCTTTAGAGGCTTTCAAAGGAATATTAATTTAAGTCAATAAAAAGAATCCTTGATTAAATCCAACACTATTACATCAACTTAAAAGCTCCTTATTGGGTGATTATTAGGTTTTACTTCACAAATATCACTGATAGGATTAAAAATATTTGCCACAGAATCAGAAGGCCAAAAGTCAGTTCAAAGAAGGCTAAAAATATTCCTAAAATTTAATTTTTAAATATAGCCTTTCAAAAATCAGACATGTACTTTACGGCAATCTTGATGTCTCTAGACATGAATAAATGAATATAAACCTGTCAATGACCTACTTTAATGGACAAAATTACAACCATCTTAAATACTTTTAATTACCTTTATGATGATGCTAACTCACTGATTTGAGAATTCATAAATTAGAAATTATGGCAATAACTGCATTTAACAAAATCATTCAGATATATGTCCTAGAGGATAGTAAAGTATACATCTCTGGTAAACAGAAAATGAGTTTGCCTATCCTGAATGTCTTGCCATTGCTAAAAATTCATAATACATTTTTTTCACACAGTTTAGAGGAAGTATAAGGAAATACAGGCTAAGTCATTAGAGTTAATTATATAAACACCAACTATGTACATATATATTGAAACAAGGCAGTTTAACAAGTCTTCCTGAACAAAAACCTGCCTCCCACTCTGCCCAACCCCCTTAAGAAAGAGAATACTTTTTTTAAAAAATATGTAAACACATTGATATCTGGAACAAAACTGCATGTATCCATGAATGAACATTTGTTCAAGTTTAAGGATAATGTGAGATTCAGGAAACCTGCTTTACAAACACTGACATCTTTTGGGGTCCACCTTTTTATTATTGGCCTGTTTCCTCCTCCTGACCCCCAAATTTATGATGGCTAGGGATCCATTGGCCATCATGGACCCTAACTTTCATGCACAAGGAAGGAAGAGCAGAAAAGTAACAGCTTGAGTGCTCTATGACACCGGGAAATTACTACACAATCATTCTAGTTCACATGTATACTACTTTTACATGAAATAGTAATATATTTCTATCTCCTGTAAGCCACTATTATTTTGGATTTTTCTCCTATGGGCAACTAAAGTGATTTTAACTAATATAATCGATCAGTCAAGCCACTTTATAAAAATAGCCAAGAATAATAAATTAATTGTCTAGCTAATATGTCTATTGTTTAACTTGATGAATTTGTTCATATAGACTCCATTTTAACTTTTTTTATCTTATCTAGTCAAATTTATTTAAATACTAAAATGTCTTGAAAGAAAGTCAGCACTATGTAAATTTATTTTAATAATTCTCAATATATTATAAGAGATCTAAAGATGAAAATTTACTGGGAATCTAACTAATTAAAAAAATTCCCTAAAAAACAAAAAAATTACAATTAGAAATCCCGTAGATTTATATTTTCTAAAATAATTTATGGAAGGAGAAAGTAAATACTCTGCCATAGAATATTCACTTCCATGTGATAATATGAACAGCATTTTCTAGTTTAAACTTTTTCTATTATTCCTATTTCTAATATTCTGTTTTTGAAAATCTATTGATTCTTACACAGAAATTATGCTTTAAATTTTAATTGCTAAATAAAATTACACTGAAACTTCCTGATAAAGGTAAGGGAGTTTTTTTAAAAGCCTACAGTTCTGTACAATCATGTTTACTTCAACCATGTACATGAAGAGAGAGAGGGCAGGAGGGTGAGGGAGAAAAAGTAAGAAAGCATACAAACCTATATCTATCCAGGTCTTAAATAAAAATGACCCTATTCTATTGCATATTTTTCCCTCTCCTACTATATTAAATAGACTGGGGCTAGGAGAGCTTTCATCTTTCAACCCAGAAATAAAAATAATAAATAGGTATAAGGTGGTAGTATCAAAAATAAATTCTCAGTACAGAAATGTCTTCCTCATCTCACTTTGATCTCTTTCTCCTTTAAACAGCCTAAAAGAAAATCAAAGTGCCAATACTAATTTCTTTTTTATTTTTCACATCAGCAAGCAGTTGATATATTAAGCACACAGACTACAGGGTCATAATTTTTTATAGTCATTATGATAAAAAAAAGTCTCCAAATGTATTCAGAGTGACTCTGTCACCTGCAATATGTGTTCATTGCAACAGCTTATAGCCGTTACAGCTTATGCCAAAGGTAGAAATACAAAGTTCAACAAGAATGAAAGGTGTATTTGACATATTCTGAAGTCAGTTAAAATATTTCCATTATAAATTATTTTCTAGAAGATTATCATTTTTGTGATTGATGATTATAGCTAAATTAATTTTCTTTAAACTATAACAACTTAAAATCTGTGGTTGTAGAGAAACAAAGATATAGTTTAAGTGATGTTCAGGACTTACCACCTCCTCCTCCAAGGAGACTGGCATTTGCTGTTTAAAAGAAAACAAAAGACATTAAATAATATATAAGGATACAATATGCCAGATAGTTTAATAAAAAGCTAATAATGATCATGTCTCATAAACACACACTTTTGTATAAAGACAGCCTTTATAACTGCTTGATAATGGTATGAGAATTAAAATATTATGCTATTTTATCTCCTTTTTCTCTTCAAATAACTATTTTCATAATATACTTTCTTCTAATAAAATGAAGTACATATTGTGATCCTTTTATTTTCCATTTTTTATCTAAGTTAATTTTCTGGGTTCTCCATTTTATGAAGTAGAGAAAGAACAATGTTATTTAGACAATTTCAATGATTTCAAAGGACAGTGTAACAGGAAAGTATAGTAATTTTAATTAAACACAATCAAAGAAAGCTATCTCAAAACACTTTATGGTAAGAACTCTTAAATAATGGATTTGTTACCTTTAGCATTAATATTTTATTTAAAGGAAAAATAAATTTTATTTTGCAAGCAATATTTTGACATTTCTTACCCAATTATCCATTATTCTAGCACACATATCTATAAAAGCCAAATAAGCAAAATATAAGATAATTCCGTTTTTCCTTTTATTGAATTTATTTGGGTGACACTAGTTGACAAAATTATGCAGATTACAGGTGTGCAATTTCACAACACATCATCTGTACACTGTATTGTGTGTCCGCCATCCCAAGTAAAGTCTCCATCCATCACAGTTTATCCCCCAGACCTTCCCCCACCTTCCTCATGCCCCTACCCCCAGCAAGCACCACACTGTTGTTCATGTCCATTAGTGTTTTCTTTTTTTATTTATTTCTTTTTTGCTCAATCACTCCACCCACCCCACTCAGCCAAATGCCATTTGGATTTTTTTGCAAGAGGTCAAATTTTCAGAAAATTCCATGGCTGGCTTCTGCTGAAGTATTAAGCAACCTTATGCCTATGTTTATCTAATCATTGTAACTGTCACAAAACAGAAGTCAATATAAGGGCACTGAGCTGTATTCCATGAAGTTCTTATGTATCATAAGCATCATCTCATGCCATTAAAAGAAGAAAGAAAGAAAGAAAGAAAGAAAGAAAGAAAGAAAGAAAGAAAGAAAGAAAGAAAGATAAAGGAAGGAAGGAAGGAAAGCAGGAAAGAAAGAAAGAAAGAAAGAAAGAAAGAAAGAAAGAAAGAAAGAAAGAAAGAAAGAAAGGAAGGAAGGAAGAAAGGAAGAAGGAGGAAGGAAGGAAGGAAAGAAAGAAAGGAAGGAAGGAAGGAAGGAAGGAAGGAAGGAAGGAAGGAAGGAAGGAAGGAAGAAAAAAGGAAAGAAGGAAAGAAAGAGAAATCTTGGAGCTATATAAAGAAAGTATGTGGCAACCAGGCTCCCTTTCTTTGTGGAGAATCCTGAGCTACCAAAACATTAAAGAAGTCATTTAGGAAAGAGGAGTGGGGGGCTGTAACTTGAATTTAGGATGCTGTCCACAGGACCAAGCATTCCCACAATTAAGAGAAGTTAATATCAGAGAGTTAATGATTCCATCAATAAAATATTGGATGGTTTTAAAAGCAAATGCCCATATTATTATTTCAGTGAGGTTAAATATGTGATGGCTTGTCAATTATTGCAACACTAAAGAGAATAAATATCATGAAAGATCCCTGGAGAGAAAATGCCTTTGCAGGCTTTTCAGTATTCAATTCTAGAGTATTAATCTTGTTGTGTATTTTCTTTCAAGTACAGAGCCATCTCATTTGCTGCTCCTGCTTCACTCTCGGTGCTTTTGTCACAACATGGACTAGCAATCCCATTATTCAACCATAAACAAAACCCACTTCTGATGTCATAAATTCTCTGCCACCCTATCACCTAAGGTCTCCAAATCCCTCTGACTCATAGTAAGAAAGTATATGGTATTTATGGAGATGATAGAGGTGACTTCATGTCCTGCCCCAAATCAAACTTTTTAATTATTGAATGGGTAACTTGTTGAAGGGGCATGGGAAAAAATGTTGCAAATTCTACTTTGTTCCCATACCCCTTAAAGTGCACAGGGAAATTTCACGATCAAGCTATGTCTCTTGGCTACTCAAATATTTTCTAAAACTATAAAATTGTATGACATTTAACACTCCTGTTTTTTTTTTTTTAATTTTTATATTTGAGTGAGAACTACTTCCCTATCTATAGGTTTTCTGGATCCCTGAAACTCCATATGTTATCCTCCAATTTTCAAATATTTCATTTATAAAGAAAAAGGTATTTCCAATGACAAACAACAATCACAAATAGTAGCTTTTCACTCAAATTATCGCATTGAAAAACACAATATAGCCTACTTTCACCCAATGTTGTGCTCGATGAAGGTGGAGGCTGCCTGTTTTGAGAGCATAGCCGAAGGCCCATCTGTTTAATCAGGCACTTATCCAATAGATGCGGGTGGATGAGTGGGAGTAGGTGTAAAAACTAGAAGTCCAGTCTGGAGAACCATCAAGTCAATTTATGTCAGATGTGTGCTCATGTTTAGAGAAGCATATCTGGTCACATATTAACCTCAACATAGAACTGTTCTATAAAATTGTGGCATTCTACATAATTTCAAGTGCATTATCATTCATGTAATAGAATCTTAATCTAAGCCACTTAAATATATTCAGAGCAATTCTAATAACTAATGGATAATGCTTTTTCTAAACAACTCACCAAATTTAAGTCTATTTAATCAATTTCTGTTTTCTAAATATAAGAAACTAAATTTTTGTTTATTAGCAAAAATATCAAGGCAATTTTCTTCAATAAAAATAGGCAAATAAAAGTGAAACTTTATTAAGATTTCTAAGATTACCCTCAAAAAGCACACTATACACAATATAATTAATTCTCAACATTTACTGGTCTGGTGGATTAATATTATTTCTTCTTTTTACAAAAGTTAAAGTGACTTTTGTGTGTCTAAAATTAATAATCATTTAATTTCTGCCTGCTTATCTCAAATAAATTGAAGTATATCCCAATTAGATAGAAAGCCCTAAAGATAAGGTCTGACTTTAATAGTTAGGCCTGCATCTGATGAATTCTCAATACATGTTTTCTAATGAGATAATACACAGGGTTAGTCCAATTTCTTTTTTAAAATTTTATTTATTATTTTTTTCAGAAAGAGAAAGAAAGGAGGGAGAGAAGTAGGGAAGGAGGGAGAGAGAGACAGAAACAAAGAGAAACATTGACTATGCTGATCCACTTAATTATGCATTTTTTGGTTGCTTCTCCTATGTGCTCTGACCAAAGATGAGAACCACAATCTTGGCGAATGGGACGACACCCTAACTAACTCAGCTGCCTGTCCAGCACCTACAGTTTCTTTATTGACATAGAAAAGGTTTTGTTTTGTTGTTGTTGTTGTTGTTGTTGTTTGTTTTACTAAAGTGTGTGGAAAGAGCAAGCTCTTGTCCTTTTTCTTCCTGAAAAAGTAAGGGCTATTAAACAAACCCAAAGTATATTTGGCAATACTTAGTGATTAAAAATGTATGAAATATATTTTTCTCTAAGTCCCTTGCTAGAGAAAATTTTGGACATGCCTCAAATTATTCCTAGAGTCTCACAGAAAAGGAAAAAGAGAAGGGAAACAAATAAAACTTGAAGTTTATGAGCATGATGCCACTGCTTCTAAAAGAACATTTTAAATTATCTTCTCTTCGCATGTTTACTAACAACTCTACTTGCATGCATATTTTTCTAAATAAAATGCCCCTTCAATCATTAGAGGAGGCAGAGGAAAAAGTCACACTGTACTAGTTATCTCAAAGATTGAGTCAATGAGAAACTAAAATGAGCCATTCTGAGTTAACAGCTCAGTGCATTCCACCCCCAATAACAATTGAAATGACTCAACAGTTCTACTTTTTATAAAACAAAAACAACACTAAATATAAAATGGGAGAAAGGGTTACCTACATCTGATTTCAAAATTACAAGTATAGAAAATGTACTTACAATACTCTAAGCAAAAGGTTAATTATTTAAAGTTCATGAAAATTTGAGTTTTTTTCCCATATAAACTCAGTTTGGAAAATTTTAATTAAAATTAACAAATTTCTATAAGAGTTAATATTCATTTTGAAATGATCAAAACCAAAAAGTTGAATACAATATAGAAATCCTTTTCTTGTGAAAATTAGCCTAAATAAAAAGTGACCATGGCAGTTGCAATAGTGTCATTTTTTACGTTTGTCTCAAAATACAATTAGAATATTGCACTATCTCTTCCTAAAAAGCAAAAATCTCTTAAAGATCCTCTGTTTGTGGTGAGGGGCAGTGAATATATCTTTTTAAGAATATAATTATAGCCCTGACTGATGTGGCTCAGTGGATTGGGCATCACCCTGCAAATTGAAAGGTCACCAGATTGATGACCAGTTAGGGCATGTGCCTGGGTTGCAAGCCAGGTCCCCAGTAGGGGGCGTGCAGGAGGCAACCTGATGTTTCTCTTCTACATTGATATTTCCCTCTTTCTTCCTCCCTCCCCATCTCTCTAAAAAATAAACAAATAAAATCTTTTTTAAATAACATAATTATAATTAACTATGGATCAAACTATAAAAATGACATCAGTATAAGTAATCCTCTATTACTGGACATTCATAGGTGGAATATATGACATAACATTAGAAATGCACAGTAAAACTATAACTTAACAGACAACTATAGCCCTTCTCTAAAATCTCAAAATCATTTTTAGTCTGTACAGGGTAATGAAAAAAACAGTGAATAAAGAGCCAGGTAATCTCTGCTTTAATTCTGCCCCAGTTACTAAATAGCTAGATAATGCAGGCAAGGCATAGCCAACTATCTGACCTTCTTCCATCAGGAAATTTAGAATCAATCAGGTATGAAAACAGGTTTCAACCAATTCTAAATCATAATTACAAGAGACTGTATCTCTGATGTGAGAAAGATTCTGAGGCTAAATCAAGGCTCAGTGGAAAAGAGAACTATGATCAATTAATGACGTCAGTCAGAATCAGAGTGAGACAGGGAGAGCCCAACTGGCAGCACACATGCCATATACCGGGGACCATTAGATCAGATGTCTTCTCTCAGATTTGACGGATTCTGATGCAATGAAATTCTATTCAGTAAGATTGAAAACAAAACTGCTAACCTAACACGTGCCAGCGTTGTACTTTAACATACCTAATAATCCCTGCAGTTTATGAGTCTAAAATAATCCAGTTTGTGAAATAATAAGATCTGGGAGAGGTAACCCATATTGAGTAATAGCCAAATTGGACTGATAAGTATTTGGAACTATTTTTTCATTCCACTCACCTAGTAATTTCTATTATCTCTACAGTAATTATTTGTTTTCCCACTCGGCTTCTACCCCCACCAAATACTATCTGTCAAACAAGCAACGCCCTAGGAAGCTAGTCTTTAAACATTGATTAAAACTATTTGTGCAGGGTTTTCATTTGCTTGTCATCATTATAATATAAATTATAGTTGTTTTCATCCTAACAGGTTCCTGACCATCTAGTTTAGTTTATTTATTCTGCTTTCTTATTACAATAGAGCACATGGGATGTCAAAACGATTGCTGGCAAAAACTTCCCCTGCAGCTCTACTGAAAACACCATTTCATTCACAACATGTTATCTATTGTAAAACACACACAAAAAAAACAAAATATCAACCTTTAGTATGTCCCACATTATATTCTCTACACTTTGAAACTCAAAATAGAAAGTGCTAAAAAATCTGTTAAGATTAAAATCCCAAGCACATGCATAACTGTAGAACCACTTTATATAGGTGGCAACCACCTCAACTGACAGCTGTGGAAATAGAATCTACACAGACAGATACAGCCATCAATTTGGCAACGGTGCTCTGTTCATGCCTTACAAGATTTACACCTTCTAAACAAAATTAACAGAATGCTGGAGGTTTGGGGCAATGCTATATATATTTTCTACTTTGAAGATGACAAAGAGGGAAAGTTAAGAATAAGCTCAACTACCTCACATGTAGAATCCAGGCTTAAACACACAATCAATACTTTACATTTCATACTTACTGCAGAATTCAAAGGAACTATTATTTGAGAGTCTGTGTGGTTCGTATAAGCTGTAATGCAAAATAGATGAAGCCAAAAATAGAGTACAATGAGCCCTACTGTTGATAAATAGGTGAAAAGGCATCAGGAATTGCAAACTTACTTGGCAGTATTAACAAATAAAACAAAACAAAATTATTCTGGTTGAAGCATGAGAAGAGCTAGAGCTGTCCCTGTTTTGTCAGTGTGGCTTTCCCAGCTATAATTCAGGGTACTCATGACTTCTAGGAATACTGTGACATAGAAGGAAAACCACTTACATTGTCTAACTCCTTCTTTTCACAAAGGTGGAGAATTAAAGAAGATATAAGATATTAGGTAACTTGTCTAGGATCAGATGCGGAATGAGGAAAATCAGCACATGCTTCTATGTACAAGTCATCCATCTTGATACTGTGTTCTGAATCAGCTGTAATTTTGTAATTTTGGTAATGATAACCCTGGCTTGGTTACAAAAATGGGATTACTTAAATAACCCAATCTGTGGCTTTCTAAAGAACGAACAAGCATGTCTAAACAGGGGAAAAATGAGTTCAACTATATATTAGCTTTGTGGTTGCAATAATACAAGACACTTGAACAGCAATTTTAAAGTGTTTTTGACAAGAAAGGTTTTGAATACAAACCAATTATCAATTTGAAAAACAGAAGATGTACTTATATGAGGGAGTATGATATACTTTTAGCCTGATGAAAACATAAGCCTGAACATGCACCCTCATTTACACACTTCTTGGGGAAACTAATTTGTTTCAATAAAACCAGACAGCACCTTTGGGAAAAAAGCTGTTTTGCATAGTTTCCTTACTTCATCTTTCTTACAATATTATGGAATCTTTTTTCTCTCCTATAAGGAAACAGCAAGTGAGTTTTGAAAAAAGGTTTATTTTTGATTATATATTAAACAAATAAGACTAAGGAACAATTCTCAGTCATAGAAAATAGATGGGAAGACTGAGGCAAAGAAACTCAAAGGTAAACAATGCAAGTTGTTTAGAAGGAAATGCATAGGATTGCCACCCTTAGAACACATATTAAACTATAAAATCAATGAAGGTAGAGGCCATGTTTGTTGGTATCAACAGTACCATGCACAACTATTGATGGACAGTACCTACTGAATAAATATGTTAAATGCATAACTAAGGAAATGAATGGAAAGCTGGAAAATGAGATAGAGGGGAAAAGGAAAGTCATATTTCTGGGATGGGTAAAAGAGCTTTAATAATAGATGATAACTCCTTCAAAATTTTACAGCCAAGTGAGACTGTCCCAGGAGGGAGCCAAACAGATCTAGGTCCTATTCCACCCTCCATCATCTTTCTTGAGAAAATTCTTAAAACTCCAGTTGATTACATAATCTACTGGATTCTCTCTCTTTTTTTTTTTTTTTCAGTAATTTGGTAATATAATGGTCATAGCATAGGTTTGCTGAGAAGAGGAAGGGTAGTAACCTATGTGAATATACTTCATGGTGCTTGGCAAATGCTGAGGCTCAGTAACTGTCAGCTCCCTATGACCGTGGTCGCAGTGTTACTTCTGGCACTGAAGCTAGAAGTCAACAGAAACCACCATTAATGAAAGCATTCAGACCAATCACTTTGAGGAGGTCAGGACCGTATTCATCTTAGAGAACTACAATCCTCTGCCCTCACTCTGAGATGTCCTGTGCTATACCCCCGTCAGAATTTTGGAAAGACACAAGGACTTATGTACAAAGGGGAGTTAGAAACAAGGCCATGTCCAAATTATCTTTTAATTCTGTCTTTGGACTTAGGTGAATTAAAAAATAATTCTATAAGCCCATAAAGAAAATGGATGTCAATATTTTGCATACGTAATAGTTTTTTCCACCTCCTGGGTTGTTTGATTTTTTAGTTTGAAAATAATGTTGGATATTTTATTACAGATAGCTTCTATTTACTCCTCAAGACCTACTCTCTACACTTCCCCCCTGTTCTATGCCCAAAATGATCCATATAGATGACATCAATGGATGCCCTTACCCTCTGGTTCTGGTTGGGTTCAGTCAAGGAACACTGGCAGGAAAGGGTGGGAGAGATGAGAATGAGTTCAAGGTTTTTATTTCCCCGGTTCACTCCCTGTAAGCTTACCTTGAGCTGATTCTGTCCTTGAATAAAGGTCACTGATCTTATAATATGACTTCCCCTCCTTTTGGGTGCTGACATTTCTTCCTCCACTGATCTCTTTGAACTTAGACTGGTACCAGTTGTGCTATTGGTAGCCTCTGGTTCCTGAACAATCCCATGAAATGCATTATACCATACCTGGATCCAACCCTTTTACTTACTCCTTTTACAAATAAGCCACCCTTGAAGTATTACAATTTGCTTGTGCCAAAGTTCCTGTTGGAACCTTGATTGAACAGATATGGTTTATACAGACTGATCACAACTGGTGGCTAGCCAAAACCTCACATTCCTTCTCAAACTAACTCTCTTAGTTCAGAACTGTTATGAGAATAGCTCCTCTTTGTATAGTTTCCATTAGGGAAATAATCAATATAGCAGAGTAATATGTTCCTTACTAATTGAAAATATAATATATATAAAAATATAAACATTAAATATAAAATCACACATACCCACTTGAACAAGTGAATCAAAACTCTTACTGAACAAACTTGATTTCTCTTGTCTATTCTTTTCTATACTTGTGTGTGTGTGTGTGTGTGTGTGTGTGTGTGTGTGTGTGTGTGTGTGTGACTACATACTGGTGCTTCTATCCTATAGAAAAATCCTCCAAAGTATTTATGGGTAAAAGAACATATGCATTTTTCAAATTTAAAAGTTTAATACAATTTAAAAATGTGTATATTAAAATAAGTCCAACTTAGCAAACAGTTAATATTCATCCTGTGAAGCACAATCATAAAATATCGGTATCACTTGATGTGTGCCATAAACAATCTGCATCAAAATGTTGGTTTGTTGGACTACTTCTGATTTAATGTAAAATACATCGGTGAAAAGTTCTTATTTAAACCTTAAAAAATATTCAGTCTGAATTTATCATTGACTTTAAACACATAAACTTTAAAATGGTCTGTTTTTAATGTAAAAATAATAAAGCCATCTCAACTGATGGTGAGCCTCCTTAATCACTTTCTTCTTATGTTTACTAGATACAAATTGTGACATCTTCAACTTCAAAGCAAACTAAAAACTTGGCTAGAAAAGATTAGAGAATGAAAGTTTCAACTGTTTTCTAATTAAATTCCTTGCAAATTTAAACTATACTTCAGAAGTTTAAAGATGAAGAGGTTCTGATGATATTAATTTTTATTAGAAAGGTATGTAAAGAAAATTTATTAAAAACCCAAACAGATGTAAGAATGTTTCAGTTCAAAATGGATTTCAAGGCTAAGTATAATTTTTTCTTTTTTTATTTTTTCATATTTAATTTATTATTTTTTCCAAAAATTTTATTGTGTTTTCTATTACCATTTATACCCCTTATACCCTCTTCCACCTTCACCCATTTCCTCCCCCCATAATCACTACATTTGCCCATTTTTATTGGATTTTTTTGTTTGTTTTGGTATCGAATTTTATAAATTCTTCATAAATTTTGGATATTAATGCCTTATCAGACGTATCAGAAAATAGGTTCTCCCCTTCAGTGGTTTGTGTTTTTATTTTGTTGAGGGTTTCCTGTGCTGGGCAAGAACTTTTTAGTTTGATGTAGTCCCATTTGTTTATTTTTTCTTTTGTTTCTCTTGTCTGAGGAGATGTTATTTGGGTTCTTTTCCCAGTTCTGGAGCTCCAGGCTGGAGAGCCAAGCTTGGGGTTAGACCCCGTGCTTCTTAGGAGGAACCATCCCAGTCACTGAAATATCCCTCCAGAACTTCAGCTGCTGCCTGTGGGAGCCCAGCCAGCCCTCTCAAGCCTCCACACTTCCTACCAGCCTTAAAGTGGTGATGTGGTTACTTCCCTAGGTCCCTGGTTATAAGGCTTCTCTCCAACTCGTTTTCAGTTGGTTATTCAGAATGATTTTTCTATAATTTAGCTGTAATTCTAGTTTGTTCCTGAGTATAGGTTAGTGTAGCTTCCATCTTTTCTTTTTTTTTAAATTACTGTAGCATATGAAGTCTTTCTCTAACAGTGCCAATTTTACTTATGTTAAATTAAAGAAAATTCAATGGAACATTTTTCCATTTTTTTCTTTTTTCTTTTTTTAAGATTCTATTTATTTTTTATGAGAGACGGGAAAGAAATGGAGAGAAACAATAATGTGAGTGAGAAATATTGGTTGCCTCTTGAACTGGAATGCATCTGTAACCCAGTCATATGTTCCGACTAGGAGTCAAACCAATGACCTTTTGCTCTTTGGTATGATACCCAACTAACTGGACCACACTGGTCAGGGCTCCATATTTTTTTTTCCAATCTGAACATACTATTTTAAAGTAAAATTCTTTTTCCAGTTTGTAATATCTTGTTATAAAACTAAAGTGTGCTGGGTCAGAGAGGAGCTGACTTGGCTTTCTATTCATCCTAACATAATACTTCACTCATCCAGCAAGTATGATCTAACTCCCTGCACCAAATTTGGCCTTCTGGCATAACCAAATTATGAAAAATTTAAAATGAGCTCTTATGTGATTCATTTCTATCAGAAAGTCATGCTCTGAGTCAGCAAGCCAGTGGACAAGCTGACATATATTTTACTAAGTGTATGAAGGTAGAAAATATGCTCAATACTATAACCAAATAAAGGCACATACAAATACATCATGATGACAATTCTCTGGGCATCTATTATTTAATAAGCCATGTTTGAATTGATTTGTATATTATCTATCATCCTCCAAACAACCTTGCAAATTTTACTTGGGAATATTACTTGATCTGTAACCAATGAGGAAACTAAGGCTATAGTGACACTAAATTGCTTGCCCCAAAGTCATATGCTAGAAACATTCAAAACCAATGTCTGAGCCCTTTCATCCAATATCTAACTGATTATCTTCATAGTACACCAGACTATTTCCTAAGGAATTGTTCCATTTCTCCAAAATTATTTCAAAATAGGTCAATATCCAAGGCTAATGCTAAACAATATATTCAAATAATACTAAATAACACTAATGTCAAAAATAATATTGCTATTGTTTTAACCTCTTTGGTAACCAGAATGGCCAGCATTTACATACATAACACAACTTAAAATTATAAAAGTTTAAAATCTTTAGTTAAGGGCCAGGCTGGTGTAGCTCAGTGGATTGAGCGCGGGCCTGTGAACCAAAAGATCCTGGTTCGATTCCCAGTCAGGGCACATGCCTGGGTTGCATGCCATGTCCCCAGTAGGGGGTGTACTAGAGGCAACCACACATTGATGTTTCACTCCCCCTCTTTTCCCTCCTTTCCTCTCTAAAAATAAATAATATCTTTAAAAAAATCTTTAGTTGTACATTCCCCATGTCATTTACTAACATTGTTATACAAATAAGCAATTTAGATGTCATTAAATCTGCATTACCTATTAAAAAACTCCTTTGAAATATTAAATTTAATAATCTCATAACATTCAAAATAATTGACATTCAACAAGATGAAAATTCTCAGTATTATTTTAGGCAACGTGAATATATATACACACATGTGTGTATGTGCATATATATATCAATGAGACGATATACTTAGTTAACAAGGTTTTGACTTGAGCTAAGTTAAATTTACCAAAACAATAATAGCACTGTAAAATTGGCTTTCAACAAGTAAATAAAAACTTCCTCCTTGAAGTTTTATGTGCTTATAGTGAAGTACACAAAATAAAAATAAATGTATGCTCTCATTTTCCTAATTTTTAAAAGATTTTATTTATTTATTTTTAGAGAGAGGAGAAGAGAGGAAGAGAAACATCAATGTAAGAGAAAAACATTGATCAGTTGCCTCTCACATGTGCCCAGACTGGACACCAAACCCAAACCAAGGCATGCGACCCAACCAAAGATCAAACCATGACATTTCACATTGTGGGACAATGCCCAACCAACTGAGCCACACTGGTCAGGGCCATTTTCCTAAATTTTTTATCATTAGCACTCTTCATCCCTGAATTTAGGATTATCGAATAAAGAAACTGTTTTGATAACTTGAGGTAACAGATCAAAACCATAATAAATTTTATCCTTCCTAAATTACACTAGCCTAATAATTCTATTTCAAATTATGGTTGCCTTTCATTATTATTCAATCAAATTTTACATTGTCCAAGAATATAATACATACATTATAATGTTTATATAAAATACATGTATCAAAAATCATTTCTGAAGCGTGGAAAACTATAATTTGATCAATATCAAGTTTAATCATTTATGAATAAAAACCATTCTTTCTGTACACAGGAGACAAATTATAATTTGCATCCTGTGAATATCAAAAAATACCAATTACTTTTGTTATTAAAATACTATCAGGCCAGCTGTGGATTCTATAATAGAGATTAGTTTTATTCTGGTGCTTTAAAAAGCAGTGATAACTAATCTCAGACAAAAGTATTATCATTGGTAAGATCTGATTACTGACTAAAGAGGCTTTTTAAAAATTATTATTTAACAAATCTCAAGGATAACTAAATGATACCAGAAATAGTTGCATTTCCAATGTCACTCTCAGATATCCACGGAGGTTACATTCCAAGACCTCTAGTGGATGCCTAAAGCCTTGGATAGTGCAGAACCCTATACATACACTGTATTTTTTCCTATATATGCATACCTAGGATAAAATTTAATTTATCAGTTGGGCACAGTGAGATATTAACAATAATAATGAGTAATAAAAATAGAACAATTATAATAACATACCATAACAAAAGTTATATGAATGTGGTCTCTCTCTCAAAATATCTTATTGTACTGTGCTCACCTTTGCACTTAATGAAAGCACTTTATGGCTTCTCTTGATTATATCCAAATTGACAGCACCACTAGTCTTGTGCTCTGGGGTCATTGTTAAGTGAAATAAGGATTACTTGACACAAGCACTGTGATACCAAGACAGTGGATCTGGTAACCAAGTTGGCTACTAAGTGACTAACTGATATGGAGCATCTAGAGCACAGAGACGCTGGAACAAAGGCATGATTCATGTCCCAGGCAGGACAGCAGGAAGGCATGAGATTTAATTACCCTAATCAGGCCCTACACAGTTGAAAACTCATGAATTGTTTTTTTCTGAAAATTTCCAAATAATATTTTTGGACCAAAGTTGATGATGGGTAACTGAAACTAAGGAAATCAAAACCATGAAAATTAGGGACTACTGTAACAGAAATAAAGTAGAAGCAACAATAGTTAATAAAAGAATTTGTATATGATATTCCAGGTACAGTACATTTGCTGTCTACTGAAAAAAATGTTGAATATTAATCCTTAACTTCACTAGTAAGTAGTTACATAATTTAAGACAAGTCACCTAAACCATGTACCTCAATTTATCACTAATAAAAATATAAATTATAATTTAATTATTTGACAACCATTTGTAAAACAGACACTTCGACTATGTGGGAATTCTGGGATTGAGTACTGAGAATAAACTGGTTAGTAAAATAGACATATTAAATTAGATAATTATGGTAAATAAATCTATAAATTACAAAT
Source organism: Glossophaga mutica (assembly GCA_039655065.1). Lineage (NCBI taxonomy): Eukaryota > Metazoa > Chordata > Mammalia > Chiroptera > Phyllostomidae > Glossophaga > Glossophaga mutica. The sequence continues at coordinate 73,657,584 of CM077312.1, forward strand.
ATTTCAATGTATATAAATGCATTTAAGATAAATTAGAATCATGATGTCGAAGATCCTGTGAGAAAAAAGTCATTGTTTTACAAGTTGTTGGTTCTCCACAATATATTTTCCAAGTTTTTCCCTCTCCAACTTTCAGTCTACATAAGATGGCTTGGATTTGTTTCCTCCTGTTCCACCCCTCCGCCCCACTCCCTCACTAAATACAACTATAAATGCTGAAAATAATGTAAGAGGCAGCCAAAGAAGAACTCTGAAAGGTCAAGGAGGAAGGCAAATTAGTCAGATACCCCATGACAGGAGGAACAATCTAGGTGACACACTTCTTACATCCTCCCACCCAAAGGAAGAATGTAACGCAGGCACAGAAAAAATCTTGACTTCCAACTTAGCAACAGAAAGCAGAACAGGTAGACTTTTTCTTCCCTGAATCAGTAGCAGCCTCACAGATAATAAGCCTCCAGCCACAGTGCTCTCCTTCTCAGCACCTGAGACTGCTCTCCACCATGGAGAAACACAGGAGTGCACTAGCTAAGGGCATCTTGCCACAAGCACCCAGACCACTGTATCCCCCATGGACAGGGGGTATCTGCCACAACAAGCTCTGGCTTAGGAAGTGCTTTTCTCCTCCACCAAAACCTGCAGATCCTTCTCCCACCAAGAGCATCAAGGGAGGGGGTGTGGGAGAAAAGCTAGCAAAGGGGAGTGTTCCCACCACAATAAGCTGCCAGGTCTAAAACACTCTTCATATTTTCAGGCCCAAGAATTCCTTCTTCCCACCTAGAAGCATGAAGAAGCCCCACCTCACAAAATTCCTTCTACCCTCTCAGGCAGAATCAAAATGGACTACTGACAGCCTCATCCACATTAGTTACACCAAGCCAGCCTCCTCCTCACAACAAAAAAAATAACACCACAAAGCCTCTGAAAATTACACTATCATTGGATCTAGAACCAAATCTAAACAGAGTTTAACCTACTAAAATAAAATATTTAAAATATTTAAATGGGACCCAGTATCTCCTAAAATGAACAGAGCCTCAGGGATTCATGGGACAAAAACAAAAGATCCTAGACATTGAGGAGAAAGAGAGTAGGGTCAAAGAAGTATTTGAAGAAAGAATGGCTGAGAATTGTGCAAATTTGGTGTACAATATAAACTGAGAGATGTATGCAGTGAATCCAAAATAAAATAAACCCTGAAAATCCATACAGAGATACATCATCATTAAACTTTCGAAAACTAAAGACAAAGAAAGTCTTGAGCAGCCAGAGAGAAACAGAACATTACCTTTATGTGAACACCAATCAAATGATGGCATATAATGTTGGGTAGGCAGCTTCTCCAGAGATTATGTCAGCTACAAACAGCTGCCTCACTATAGATCATGTGTCCTTTCTTAGAGGCTCATATCCCAATTTAGGAATATGAACACCTAGTCCCCCACCCAATGATTGATACATGTGGGGATATAAATACCCAGTCCTTGACCCAACTCAAGACAACTCTGAATGGCCCTATCATCTTCCTAGATGTTCATCTTGGACCTTTGTTGGACTGCAACACAGTTTGACTTCTCCCCCTTGCCAGCCGTGCTTCCTTCCCATTCTTCCAGGCATTTTTTTAATCCCAAGAATGATTCCTAATAAATATCCTGCTTGCTAATCTCAATCTCATAGTCACTTTCCTGTGGAACACAACTTTGGACTATAGTCATGAAGGTAGGTGATTGTAGAGAGAATAGAGCCTGTTCAGAAGGCATTTTTCATTAAATGGAATGAGTATATTTAACCACCAACTGTTAAAAGCTCTCTCTAGAAGGTGGGGAACCTGAAGCCTCTTTGCCTTAGCTTTAGGTCTTAGTTTTTAATTCCAGGACAACACAGAAATTCTCCCCCAACATCTTATTACATTAGTCTACTTTGAAACTTCAAGAACAAATATTAAATGTTATTTTTAATTATTCTAATTATTCTAACAGAATGCAAATAATTCAATTTTTAAATTAGACATCAAACTCCAACAATTAAAATTAATATGTTCAGTATTAATGATAATGGTGCCAGATTGTGAAGTCAATGTTGGAACTGGGGAAGCATTTTGAAAACCTCTTTTTTTTTAATTAAAGAAAACAAAACTAAAAAAAATATCCTGAAAAGAAATAGAGCCATACAAATTTTTGAGGAGAAAGCAAAGAAGCAAATTATTGGATAAGAACTATAATTACAGTTGTGAACAACATCTAAAACCTGATGTTTCTTATGTAAATCCTTACACTATAATTTTAAATTCAAAGTTTACTAGCAATTTACCTTTTACTCAATGAACAGTGCTGTGCTAGCTAAAGAACCTTCCATCATCATCTCCCAGATTACTTATTCTCTTATAGAATTATTACTCTGAGTGTACAGTCATCACAATCCACTCCCTAATTAACCCAACTTTTATATATTTTGAATGAACTTCCTTGAATCCTAAGGTTTCTTATTTGCTTCAGTGCATTATAGTGTCTTCTCCCCTGTGCATTTAAACTCCTGGTCACTTAATTAATGCTACCTACCAGGCCCTTCCCAGAGTCAAACCCTGTTCAGCCCTAAGAATCTCCTTCCCACTTCTCAATTCCCTGGACACGATGATCTACTGCAGAAGGATTAGTCTGACTTTAACTCTCATTGCTTATCAATCACTTCTACCTCCTCCATGGTACTAGAGAGACAGATGGTCTCAATAATGCAACAGTCTGAGCAAACCGACACAACCCGCAGTCAATTGATAATGATTCTGCCTCTGACCTGATGGACAGACGCAGCCAGTTACAACTGATTTAACATTATTGAGGAACAGAAACATAGTGGATTAACTAAATGGAGAGGAACAGACAATCTAATATAGCCTAATCCTCTGCTTCTTCTAAGTAATATTACTTTGTATTAATATTTTATTAATATTTGCTTCTAATCCACACCTGACTCATATTTGGAAGAATCACAGTAAGACTAAGCAACAGCTGAACAAGTGGATTGTAAATAGCAAGTCTAATGAGTGAAGGTTCTTAGATAATCTACAAACTGATTAGTTGCTCAGGAATCAAGGCATAATAGTGGGGAGCTAGCCCATATTTAGTGTTAAAAGAACTTAAAGTGATAATATATTTTTACATTTCTAGACTTTAATTCTAATAACCATCACCTTAATTATTTGCTTTTTTGAAGTAAAAGGTATTCCTAATAATTTTTCAAATAGGGGAATAAATTCCAAAAGGATATATGGCAGATATATTGAGCAGTTGATTCAACTTAGTTATTTTGAAGTAGTAACTCTTACTCTTCAAACTTCTAAAACATTTTTTTAAATATTGGATTATATGTGACATGGTACTGCTTTAATTCAAATTAATCTTCAAATTCCAAACTTCTTACACAGGTTCTTTACTGTAAGGTCACAATGTACCTCCCCAGCCTCATCTTAGCTCCTCAGACCTGCCAGACCCAGACCACACACACGACGCACACACGCCCACACGCAAACATCTGAGCCTCTTGCCAGGCAGTGCTAACTCACCAGAACCACCAAACACCAGGCCCCTTCATCACTTCATGACTTGGTATATGCAGTCTGCTTGCCTTCATTCCCTGTGCAAACTTCTTATCATTTAAGACTGACTTCAAATGTCATTTCCTGTGTGACTCCTTCTCTGACTCCCTCATTCACTATTAGATGAAAGCCCATGGTATGAGAAAACTTTTCTATAGCATTTCTCCCATAAAATTGAAATTAAGCGTTCTTCTTAGTCCTACTCCATTAGACTGTGAACTCCCCAAGGGCAAGGATTATGACTTACTCATCTCTTTCACCCAGTGCTCCATCAGTCAAAAAGGTTAGCTTCCAGCACAGGATTATGAGGATTTAAAAAGAAATTTAACAAAAGCACTTAATGACACATACAAAGTGTTCAACATATATTAGAAATTGTTTTCTTAAGTATCAACAATAATGCCCATTTTGTAGAAGCCATTCTATAAATGCTTGGCGAATGAAGAAATGATGGTTTCTAAAATGGATCTCAAACAGAGTTACATAAAAATCAAGCAAAAATCTTAAAGTGATCATTCTTATGACTGCAAAATTAAATACTCCTTATAAGGTTTGAACAAATGCTATTCCAAATAGCAATCAGTTACTAGATTATGATATACAGAGGAAAATCAAAATATTAAAATAAATGATTAGAAAGATTAGAAAGAATGAACAGAAACTTAAGACTTGTTGCAATTCTTCTGTTAGTACTCAGTAAAATGCCTTTAATAACTAATAAGCCAATAGTAGCTTGCCTGCAAACTCTAACTCATGTAAATGACATTAAACAACATAGCAAACAAAAAGAAAGCTGACGTGTTATGTTACTCCCTGACTTTTTCCTGAGCAAAATAGTTTATTATTTTTAAAGAGATGATGTCCATTTTGTACATATAGTCAAAATTACTTTAAGTTAATCATTTTAGAAGAGATGTTTCATGTTTTCCCCTCAATAATGTTCCCGCAAGGTAGTTTTTTATTTCAGACAACTATATGGGAATTTCAGAAGGTACTCCTGAGGTCAGTTAGTGATACCATCATTTCTGCTTTTTTCAATGTTATTTTATTTGGCTTTATAAAGTAATAATATAAAAATTAGTGAAATAAGCACAAACTTTTATTTGTACTTAGAATACTGTGCCAAAGTAATTATAACACTTCCACCAATTAATAGAAGCAGAAATTTATTACCTGGAGGATCCTCCCAAATGTCAATAATGCCCCAGAAACCCTCTAACAAAGGTGAAGTGTTGGGAACTGTTCAGCCTGGTTTCAGGCACTGTAACCCCCACCCCATGGCTAGGCTGCATAAGAGCCCAGGAGACCTGTTTCATCTGGGTCTGTTTTGTCATGAGGACCTGAGCCACTAAGGAGACAAGGCTTATCTCCCTGGCAGGAGCGCTGCTTCTGCCTCATCCATCTCTGGCCCCAATGCTTGGTCAGTTAGCCAATGATGGGTAAGACCCCTCAAGGGAGGGGCAACCCAAGCCAGGCATGACCACTCGGAAGGCCCTCACGGAAGGACTTGAGGGGGGCTGCAGCAAAGAGGAGGTGATGGACCCTCACCCCCCAGCTATTCTGACATAGCCTGAGTCCCCATTTCTGTCTGGGAGAAGTCTTCCTTATCTCTTGCTTCCTGGCTCTAATCTGTTTAAGCCTGAAACTATGATGGAGGGCGGTGCAGCCCTATGCTGGCTAGAGTGGGCTCCCGAGATGATTGGGCATAGGAAAGAATTTTTAAAGTCCTGTGAAACCTGCTTTGCTAAGAGTGCTCTCATTTAAATGACAAGGGTCCAAGGAGGAAATGAGTATGTCCCCCAAAGTTTTTGCAACCCCCTTTCCTGACAGACACTGACTCAGATTAAGCCCTCAGACTTCTTTGAAATGTTATCCATTGTTTGATCCTTGCCGCCTGACATACCTGTATTCCTGTGTATTGTGAACCTAATAAAAGCCATTGAGGAAGGGGCTCATGGTCCTTCTCCTCTGAGAGTTTGTCCACCTCTCCTCCCCAAGCAGATCATGTCTTGGTAGTTTTATTCTCATCCATGGCGGACAGGGGGCTCTGCGCACAAAGTTCCCCCACAGTGAAGATGATTAAATCTCACTTATATGCCACATTCAAGGATTTAGACAAACATGAAAAGTTTATAATGCTCTCATTCAGTATGCCAAAGTCCATCAGCTCTATGAAATAATTTCTTATAATTCTGAACTTAATTGCATAATTTTCATAAATAGATAAAAACCTAAACTATAAAATGTCAAACTGGTAAAATTATGTGCAAGTTTGTTTTTTAAGGGAACAATTTTAAAGCTAGGCAACTAACTTCTAAAGGAAAATTATATTTCATAGATACCTAGATAATACACACAAACACACATATATATCTAGTTATGTCATAAAATTTTAATATATAAATTTTTTTCAGAAGTCAGTTCTTTTATATATGTGTATATACACACACATATACGTGTGTGTGTGTGTGTGTGTGTATATCAGAATTTTCAGTTCTATGACCTAGATAGATCTGATTATGTGCCTTCTTTCACATGTTACTATTTTTTGAAATCCCTTTTATTGCAAGGCCAATTAATCTAAATTATCTGCTTGAGCTCCTAAACAATCATTTCAAACAAATATACAGAACAAGCATTAATTGCAGACATCCAAAGGAAATGGGAAATTTATTAAAAGAAAACTCTTAGGTTACTTCCAAAATATATAAAGAACTTGTACAACTCAACAATAGAAAGACAAGTGATCCAATTAAAAAATGGGCAAAGGACCCGAATAAATACTTCTCCAAAGAGGACACACAACTGGCCAATAGACATATAAAAAAATGCTCAACATCACTAACCATCAAAGAAATGCAAATTAAAATCACAATGAGATGTCACTTCACATCTGCCAGAATGGCTATAATCAATAAATCAACAAACAACTACTGGCAAGAATGTGGAGAAAAGGGAACCCTGTTCTTGCACTCCAGGTGCGAATGCAGACTGGAACAGCCACTGTGGAAAGCAGTATGGAGATACCTCAAAAAATTAAAAATGAAACTGCCTTTTCACAGAGCGATCCCACTTCTGGGAATAATCCAAAGAATCCCCAAACACAAATTCAAAAAACTATATGCACCCCTGTGTCCACTGCAGTGTTATTTACAATAGTCAACATCTCGAGAAACAGCCCAAGAGCTCATCAAAACATGAGTGGATAAAAAGGTTATGTGACATGATGGAATACTACATGGTCATAAAAAAAGAGGGAAATCTTACCTTTTGGGAGAGCATGGATGGACCTGGACAGTATTATGCTAAGTTAAATAAGTCAATCGGAGAAAGACAAGTACCATACAATTTTCCTTATATGTGGAATTGAATGAACAAAATAAACTGGTGAACAAAATACCAACAGAGGCATTAGTATATGGAAAAGACTGACAGCTGTCCAAGGCAGGGGAGAGGGAATGGGATGAAAGAAGATGAAGGGATTTGCAAAAAAACATGTGTGCATGTGTATATACACACACATCTGTGTGTCAAATGCTCAACATCACTAATCATCAGAGAAATGCAAATTAAAATCAAACACACATATATAACACATACCCACAGACAATAGTGCGGAGATACCCAGAGAAAGGGGGATAGGAGGCTAGGTGAGCAAAGAAGGGGAATGTGGGATGGGGATGGAATGAGACTTTGCTTGGGGTGATGGGTACACAAAGCAGTATGCAGATAATGTTTTGTTAAGTTGTATACTTGAAACCTGTATGGTTTTGTGAATGAATGTCACCCCAATAAATTCAATTTAAAGAAGAAGTCAAATGGCCAGTAAACAAATAAAACTATGTTCAGTATCTCTTGTAAACATAGAATTGCAAATTAAAACTTTGAAATGACCATCTGACACCCATCAACTTGGCAAAAAATTTTAAAGTCTGGCATTACCAAGTGTCGCTAAGGATGACAAGCCTGGGAAATTCTAGAGAAGTAAATTGGTGCAACCACTTCGAAAAAATATTGAGCCATGCTGAGTGAAGCTGCTGATCTGAATGATGTGAACCCAGCAATTCCACCCGAAATATCTATCCAGAGGGCTCACATTTGCACCAGGGGAAGGGTTGAAAATACTAATTACAGACATTGTTTCTAAGAACAAAATAACTTAAAAATAAGCTGAGTGTCCTCCAAAAGGAGAGATGTAAGTAAAGCATGGTGAACTGTTACAATGGGACCCTAAATTTCTGTGAAAATATATGATCTAGAGCCACATGTGTCAGGGTGAGTACACTTCAAAATCATAAGGCTGAGTGAAAAAAGCAAGCAGCACAATGATATAGTTAGCATAACGCCATGTCTTTAAAATTTACAAACATGCTGAACAATTATATAAAGTGTTTATAGGCACAAATATATGTAGTAAAAACTCACAAATGTGCATGAAAATGATAAACCTCAAATGCAGGAGAGTGGTTACTATAGGGGAGGGACAGAAAGGGGTTCAGAGGGCTCCACCTAGACGTGTAAAGCTTAATGTCCTTAAAAAATGGAAGAAAATTTGGCAAGTATTAAGCTTTCACAAAGGGGGTTGGGGTAACAGAAGAGCAGCAGGAAAGAAACGGTTGTTCATACCATAAAAAATTTTTAAAAATAAAAGACAACCCTACATACGTCTTATGTGACATGATATCAGAGTTCCTATATCGGAGTTCTCATTATATTAACAATGGCTGGACTTTTTCTGGACAGATGTTGCATAAGCAACACCAAAAATTTCTCTCTGGTTTTCCTTCATACTATTTTCTTAAATCAACTCAAAATATGACTTAAACTCAAATAAACTTCAAATAAATATACTAAAAATAGGGCCATTCTTTTCTTGGAAGAATACTGAAATCAAAATACTTTCTAAAATAATAAAGTAAAAAATAAGTTTATTTACTTATGTATTCATTGTAAGTAAAGTAGGTGCTTGCTCTTATTTCTAGTGAAGTCATGTCTAATTTACAAAGGTTATCATAGAAGATGGTGGCAGAGTAGGTAGAAGCTACAGTCACCTCCTCCCTGGGCCAAACTAGAATTACAACTAAATTATAGAGCAATCACTCTGAAAAAGCAATTAAAGACTAGCTGAAGAGAAGTCTTATAACCAAGGATTTACAGAAGCCACATAGGGACTGGTATGAAGTGTGGAGATGCAAAAAGGGCTGACCCCTCTCCCACAGGTGGTGGCTGAGATTCTGAGGGGATATCTCAGCTGTGGGGGTTTTCCCCCTGAGAAGTGTGGTATTTAAACCCAAAGCTGAAGCTGAGCTTCCCAGCCTAGATCATCAGAGCCAGGAATAGGAGCCAACATAACTTCCAGCTGTGAAAAGCAGCAGGTTTCTCTCTGCCAGGAAGAGGCAGGAATTCTATAGAGACACAGGCGCCCCTTAAAGGTTCAATGCACAAGAGTTCATTTGAAGTCACTCACCACAGGTTCTGGTGATGGGAGGGTGGAGTGGACTGGAGTGGTGTGAGAAGAATGGCTCTGGGGAGGGAGCTGGAGAGATAGCTGCCAGGATCACTGTGCTCAGCCATTCTCTCATACCACAGATGCCATGATTCTTGGATGGAGCACTCCCCTCCATGCTGCATCAGCCTTGGGGAAAGCAATAGCCCCATCCTATGGACTCACTCTTGCCCCACCACGTGGAGCTTACCCCCTGCTGAGGAGTACAGCCAGAGGTTCTTACAGTGACTGAGCTTAACAGACAGCCAAAAAGTAGAAATAGGCAAAGGTGGACCTCAGGGTGTTTTGGGGGTTTTGCAGACCTGCCCCTGGGCCCAATGCTGGTAAAAGCCAGCCTTGATATGCAGCTTGTTCCTTCCCGTGCACACCCAGGCCTAGCAGAGGCAGCCAGACTCTGTGGTTCACTTGTGACTCCAAAAAGGTTGCCAAAAGGCCAGTCACAGACAGCATCTTAAACTGGTCTGCACCAGAGTTTTTCCCAAGAGTTCCACAGCCAACACACCCAGTGGCCAGTTTCAGAAAACATCAGGGCAGTGTCCAATAAACTTCATAAGCAGCATAACCAAAGGGAGATCTAATCAGGCACTCGGACCCTGCTGAAGCAAATTCCACTTCATGTGGTGAGCAGCTGCAGAGCAGATCAACTCAGTGCAAGAATGGGCCAATAGCAATCAAGACTCAATTACAACAGGAGGGCCCACATAACCCACACAAGGTACCTTCCTGGAGGATCCAGCTCAGGTGATCAAGGGTACCACTGGGTCCCACAGAACATCTACTATATAAAGCCACCTCACAAAGACTGGGAGTCACACCAGATCTATCTAATACGTAGATATAAACACAAAGAGGCAGCCAAAATTGGGGAGAAAAACAAGTAGGGCCCAAATGAAAGAACAGGAGAAATCTCCAGAGAAAGAGCTAAATGAAATGGAGGCTAACTATTTATCAGATATGAAGTTCAAAGTGATGGTTATAAGGATGCTCAACAGCATGAAAAAGGACAGAAAAAAACATTTAAAAAACAGTCAGAAATGAAGAAGACAATACCTGAAATGAAGCATACACTGAAAGGAATAAACAGTAGATTAGATGAAGCAGAGGACAGAATCAGCAATTTGGAAGACAAGGTAAAAAAAAAAAATAAGAGAAACAAAATGAAAAAAGAATTTAAAAAATTACAATAGTGCTCTGGCCAGTGTGGCTCAGTTAGTCAACATCATCCCATTGACTGAAGGGTCACAGGTTCAATTCCTGGTCAGGGCAAATGTCTAGGTTATGAGCTTGGTTCTCCGTCGGGGTTATACAAGGCAGGCCTCTTATAGTACAGGCTTCGTCCACTAGGTGAGTGTTCTAGGAATCCATCTGTATCAGTGTACCAACTGGCATTGTTGTGTGAGCCATGTTCAGCTTCAGTGAAATTTTTTTCAGACTCTTTCAACACATTTGCCCATTTCATGATGGGTGACTTACAAGCACATCGGCTCACATTGTACTGAGTGTTCTGCAGTTTTTGACCAAAAATGACATGACCCCTATGGCCTACTCTCTCTATTCACCAGATATCAGCCCGGGAGACTTTTTGTTGTTTCCCTGGATGAAAACAGTCTTCAGAGGAAAACGTTTTGTCAATGCAGAAGAGGTGAAACAAAAAATGGCAAAAGCACTAAGAGGCATCAAAATCAACAAGTTCAAAAACTGTTTTGAGCAGTGGAAAAAATGTCTCAAAAGGTATATTGCATGAAATGTAGAGTACTTTGAAGGTGACAAGTTTAAACATGAAAGAATAAATATACAATTTTTTATAAATAAATTCCATTTTGGGGTCCCCCTTAGTATTCGAAAAGTTAATATTTTGTATTTACAGGATTTTTAAGTATTCTATTTCTCTTGAATAACATGTATCCTTTCTAACAATATTAAATAATAATTCAAAGAGCTATTTTCAGAATGCTCTTTCTGCGGGTTTCTTTTGAAAAACACTTCCTTTATTTACTCATTCCTACAACATTAACTTTACTGTGTTTGAGACAGTTAAATATATTGCTGGGTTGTTATTTTCAAAATAACTGTTTCCTGACAATCACTTATTGTCACAGAAAAGGTTAACCAAGTTGGAACCCCAGGTTTCACGTAAATCTATATTAAATCATCTGAAACAAAAACATTTTCAGTACTTTGTCACCAGAAAACCTACAGACTTTAATGTAATTCAAAATATTTTTGGATCATTCCTCAGCTCATTAAAAAGTATTCCAAAAATTCAAATACTAAAAAAATCTTTATTGTATCAAAGATGTCTTGCACACCTTGCTATGATGAACACCACTGATGGATCACCATTTTCCAACCTGTACCCCAACAGAGGTATCTTTGACTGCCTCCTTGGTGCATAGTAACAAGTTCCTTGGTCTCCTTAGTGAATACTTTTTATTTCCACACAAAGGAATGATGGAAATTATAATAAATGTGACCACTCTGTGTATTTGGGGGGAAAGTGTGTGCATATGCGTGAACATACATATACGACTAGGATGAGAAGTATAAATGGATACAGAACTTCACTGACAGAGACAGAAGTTCTCTAACAGCAGAATTTAAAAAGAAAAAGAATGCTCTTTTGCTAGGTCCTAGCAAGTTCATAGATGTTTAAGTTTGAATTTAAAATCTTCTAAACATTTACAGGTGGTCTTCACTGCACCAGTCACAAAGATAAAAATCAGTGGTAAACCCAGATAGCTCAGACAAAATTTAATCTGGTATATGAAAGTGCCCTAAAATTGTAAAGCCCATGCTGGTGATGAAGTGCTGTTAAAGTTAGCATTGTTTAGGACTAAAACTAACACATGAAAACCAAAATACAGTTTGCTAAATAACTCATTTACTTAATTTTTAATCCTCTCATAACTGCAACTATTCCAAACACTATACTGAATTAGAAGTAGCAAGAAAAATGTCCCTGAAATATACACCCTCTGATGCTATGATGATACATTTGACAACTCCTCCTAATCACTCTTACTTGACATGAAATATTAAATTGTATTAATTTATTTAAATGAAATATTAAATTGTATTAATTTATTTTCATCCGCCTGCCACAGATGAAAATAAAACCACCAAGACATGATCTGCTTGGGAAGGAGAGGTGGCCAATCTCTCAAAGGAGAAGGGCGAAGAGTCCTTTCCTCAATGGTTTTTATTAGGTTCATAATACACAGGAATACAGGTAAAGCTCATCAATCAATGTCAGGCAGCAAGGATCAAAGAATAGATAACATTTCAAAGAAATCTGAGGACTTGAGTCAGGGTCTGTCAGCTAAGGAGTTGCAACACTTTGGGAGACATACTCATTTCCTCCTCGGACCCTTATCATTTAAATGAGAGCACTCTTAGCAAAGCAGGTTTCACAGGACTTTACGAATTCTTTCTTATGCCTGATCACCTGGGGAACCAGCCCTAGCCAGCACAGGGCTGCACAGCCCTCCGTCATTGTTTCAGGCTTAAGCAGATTAGAGCCAGGAAGCAAGAGATAAGGAAGACTTCTCCCAGACAGACTGAGGACTCAGGCTTTGTCAGGATAGCTAGGGGTGGGGGGTGAGAGTCCATCACCCTCTCTTTGCTGCAGCCCCCCCACGTCCTTCCTTGAGGGCCTTCCAAGTGGTCATGCCTGGCTTAGGTGACCCTGCCCTTGAGGGAATCTTACCCCTCATTGGCTAACCAACCAAGCATTGGGGGCCAGAGATGGATGAAGCAGAAGCAGCGCTCCTGCCAAGGAGATAAGCTTTGTCTCCTTAGTGGCTTATAGTCTGAAGGTCACACACTCAACCTTAGTCATGGTGGGGGGGGGGTGGTGGTTACAACTCCTGAAACCAGGCAGAATGGTTCCCAACATTAAATAACCACATTATCTCATGTTGAGGCCATAGAAAACTGGAAGTAACAAACTGGAGAGTTAAGTTAGAGACTTATTAGAAAGACAAGCATAATATTTTCAAAATAAGGCTAACAGAAAACAGAAACGGAAAACTGAAAACCATAAAACTGGATGGGAGTATAGTATACCAATGAAAACTCATAAACAATGACCCTGAGTCATAAACAGATTGTGCATTATGCTCATTATTATTGGAGCAGGATAGAAAGAAGCTAGGAAAATTCCTGGGCAAATGGAATGGGGAAACTGAGGCAAGAAAATTAAAAACAAGGCCAAAGAGTCTGAGCAACTTACAGCCAGCTGGTGAATCGCAAGAAATTAACTCCCCTAACCAGAGACATTTGAGAGTGAATTGTTTATACTTCTTCTCCCTAACCAAAAAAATACATAGCTTAAATCTCCCTGGTCTTGGAAATAGAGACCATAAACCCAATTAATGTCATTTGTGCCAACTAAACCCAAAAGCAAATGGAGTCAGGGGAACAAATAACAAAATCCCCATAAAAAGCCAGACTCAAGAAAAAAAGTAAAACAGTATAATGGACCAAAGAAACCCTACCTATTCTCTCTCTCTCTCTCTCTCTCTCTCACACACACACACACACGCACGCACGCACACACGCACACACGCACACACACATGCACGCAAGATAAAAAGATCCCTCAGGGCAAAGACTCAGCACAGGCTCACTCTGGAGCATGCCAATGCCCCTTCTCAGGCATGAACTTTTTATTTCCTCCTAAACTCTAAGGGTCCCCAGGAGACTTGCAGTCAAGGAGAGCAGTGGGCAGTGGCAGCTTGACCTGGGCTTACCCCCTGATTCTGTCTCCAGGGCCCCTTTTGCTCTGACTTCTTAGTGAGCTAACAGCAGCCCCGCTTTGGCTCACTCCTTTCCTATAACTTTTTTAGAGAACCAAAGAGCCCCACCTAGGCACTCTCCTGTTACTTCTTCCACCCTGAGTCATTCTTTTGTCTCACTGTCCCCCGCCTTAATGTACATACTCTCAAAATCACCTAGACTCATATTGTGAAATCTTTCCTACAGGAAGTCAATAACCCACACACTACAGGGTGGCCTGAGGCAGACCTGCTCCGACTGGTGTCTGTCTGGTAACTTAAATTTGTTTAAGAAGGTACTAAAGTGGATAATACATTTTTAAAAGATTTCCATTCAAACTGTTAACATTTTAAAATGTTTTCCTTCAATCTGTAGTACAGATTTTATGAGCTAATGAATAAAAGCCTAGATATCACTAACTGTAAACAGAGTTCTAAATTTTGTTATATTTGGTTAAGAGGGCTGCTTCCCCAAAATCTTTCAATAATTCTTCAAAATTAGCTGAAGATGCTTCTTTAGGCTTTTGTGTCTTTCTTTAATCATAAATGATGAGCCCCTTTTGAAGTATCTGAATTGCTTTTAGTAAGATTTGCAATCATTCTGAACAAATTATGAAGCAGCCCAGAAGAAATAATGTGTTATGCTGTATTAATACATTCCTAACGTCAGTAGATTAAGCATAGATGATTATAAAAGTGAAATGTGTAACCTTATTCACTCCTTGGATCTATTATTGAAAGATTAAGAATGAAACCAAAGTCCTTTCAATGCTCACGAAAGGCTTTCTATTTGAAGGCTGTTTTTTAAAGCTAAATTATATAAAATATCTACTAACAACAAAGAAATCATTATCAATATGCTATTACCTGACAAATAATATATCTGAGCCATAAATTTGATTATGACCTGAGGGAAGCAAAAGAATTCTTTCATTCACATATTTTAATACAGTCATGGCAAATTTATTTTATTGTTTTTCATCCAAACTCCACAGTAACTGATTGTGTAAGCCAGCATTTTTCAAAGACTAAAACATATGATGATTTTAGATGGTACATGGAGACCATTTATTAATTTCAATAGATCTATATTTATAATTAGATGCTAAAAAAGTATAGCTAAAAAAGTATAGCTATAACATAAAACTCATGAGTTCATGGGTATTATCAATTTAAAAGAAGTCAACTTTTAAAAAGTAAATCAAATTATAATTATTTTAAAGAAAAATATTACATTAATATTTATTTAAAATAATATGTTATACATAAAGTTCACAGTTAAGACAAAAATCACAAGGTCAATTCCAAATAAGTGAAGAAAACAGGATGTAGTCTATTAACTTAGAAAATAGACATACCCTACTGTGTGCCATTTAATTTATAGTTGTTTTCAACATCTTTTTTGGATTAAAATATTATCTATTGCTCTTGTCTTTCTAACTAATTTATATGCTCAGTTACCACTGGTTCATGTTGAGTACCTTGCATAACTATAGACCTCCTGTACTGAGTTAGAGTTGCCCGTGAAAGGCTTGCAGATGTTGATAGCATGTCTTCCTTTGGCCAAAGTCAGCTTATCTGGTATTTCACTTCAGTAGATTTCTGGATCTACTACGGTGAGTTAGGTTTTAATATGTAGAATAAGAACTGAAGCGAGCTCTTAAAAGTCTAAGCTGCTTTTCTCTAAAAGTTTATAACACCTGTGAAAATATAATTAGAGTGAATAGGGCCTTTAATCTAGAAAATATTGAATTTTAGCCATGTTATGATAACATATTTTATCTATTACAAAATATTTGAATAACGAAGAGGTTAGTTGTTAATACATACTGTTCCCTGACTACATTGTAATAAGGGGTGCAAAGCAAAGTCATATTTGTAGTTGTATAATATGCCATTAGCATACACCAAGATGAGCTGAACAGCAAAAAGATCAAGGGATGGCACCGTGTAAGAAAAAGAGTGTAGAGACTGAGAATAAAGAGATGCAGGCCTCTTACACCAATTAGCTGAGTGGCAAGAACAAATCACTTAACTTCTTTGAGCCTCAGCTTCTTCAATGAAGAGTTTGTTTATATAAAAAATTTACTATAATGATTAAAGACATCAGACTACAAAGAGAAAAAAAGAGCCTGGTTCTGAAATATTACTGAAAAGCTAACCTACTGCCATCACAATTTTCTATGTATGTCTGCTTATGCAAAAAAAAAAAGAAAGAAAGAAAAAACAAAAACCACACTTATGTAAGTCACTGTTAACCAAGGTATATGTTACTTACAGTATATACATGCCTCACTGAGAAAATAACAAAGAAAAAAATCAAAAGAAAAAGAATCTATACATCTGACTACCTAAAAATGTAAAGCTTCTGAATGTAAAAGAAAAAACTAGAAACATATGCAAATCATATGATAAATGATTAATATATTTACTACAAAAACTATATATATCAATAAGAAAATGACTGAGAAATTAACATGTTAAGGAGCAAAGAATATAAATAATATTTATAAGAAGAAATAGAGTTTTTAACACATACATGAATTGTTCACCATCCTAGAAATTAATAAATACAAATTAAAATAAGAAGATAGCATTGCTTGTCCAGTGGATTATTGAAAACAATGGTTTTAATTAGAGTAACTACAAAAGAGCATGGTTTGAATGAAATAGGCATTATCATACATTGCTATAAGAATGTGAATTTTTATGAAAAATTTGAAAGGCAATTTTCTAACATGCATTGAAATATTAAAAACATAACAATAGGGTTTTGGTTGAGTAAATTAAAGTATGAAAATCCTTTTAAATAGCATATGAACATTAAAATTATATTTAAGAATTATATATTAAAACTACCCATCATACCCTGTTAACTTAAAGAAATAGAATATAAAATTATATACATATTGACTATAATATATATATTTTAGATTACCTGGAATAACAAAAGAAACTGTTAACAGTAGCATTCTTTAGGCAACAGATCTGTTTCTAAAATTTAACTTTAGAATGAGGAACACAGTAAATTCTACTTTTGAGTTTCCACATTTTATTGTTTTATTTTTAGTACATTTTACTTTTTAAAATAATATAAAATAAGGTAAAGTGGGAGAGAATGAAGGCTGCCTATATTCGTGATATCCTAAACATCAATGGATCCATGTCCTCAAAGCATTTGATCAACGTCCTATCATTGAAGCATGTTGCTTATACCTTAGCTTACCAAGATTAGGAAAGAGAAGTTAGATAGATTACGACAGAATTCCTAATCAAGCTGCTTATATAGTGAGATGAGATGAACTGTAATACCACATGCAAGGTAAGCAGGAAAAAACAAAACAAAACACTCTAATGCAACCCCACCAAACAGCCTAAAGCTGCAGGTCATCAGGAAATGACAGCAATGATCAAAAATAGATGGCACCATTTGAAGTTTGGGACCCTCAGTCCATGGGGCTAACTAAGAAGGCACAAGCATCAGAGAGGAACCCCGGCCCCTAAACTGCTGACAAACTACAAGTATCTTCAGGGCTGAAAGTATAAGTGCCATTAAGACCTTGGTAATCCAATGTCCACAGGAATTGTGACACCATCAATACCAATATCAATGAATGTAAATGGACATGATTTTAATGTTAGAACAGAAAAAAGCTCCATCCGTATTCAAGCACATCTCTCCTTTAAAAACACTTTTTTTTTCAGATTTAGGTATTGTATTTTCCCTTCTTGTCCTAAGGATCTACTTAGATAAGGTAATTGAAATCAATAATTGAGAAATGATACCAACCAGTACACATCCTGCAGTAGACTGCAGCAACCACAGGCAGGGAGACATCATCTCAGGAAAATCTCTCACCATGATTGATTCAAAAACTGGCCCCCTACATGGAGGGCAGAGAGCAACCAAAGAAAGGCAGGCCAGTCCTAATTGGTAGGTAGCAGTTTTAATAAACAAGGGAACTTACATACAAGGCTCATCTTGGGTGGCCTCAAGATGAGTAGATCTCCACACCCAGCAGCAAGATCTAAAAATTATATATTAAAGCCGTAACTGGATTTTCAGTCACATATTAGTCAGACTGTTTCAAAACCACCTTACTCTCTCAAGATTACGTCTTGAAACAGCTCTGACTACAGGTACAATGGGCACAACACACATTCTGAAGACAGGGGAATGGGTAAGGAACCTCCAACTGCCCAGAGCCAACTCTCAGGTCAACTACCAGTCATGTCCTCTTGATGGCCATTTCCAACAACCATGATAAGAAAATGTTAAGATGCAAGATGCACATTAAAAGACAAATATAGTCACTTACAAGGCAAAAATGGCAGAACAACTCATGACTTTCAGGCAAATTTAAATGTGAAAAATCCTTATGTAAATCAAAGACAAAACAATTAGTTTACCAAAGGATTTTCAATGCGACTGCCTTGAATAATAAGCTTTCCAGTACTAAAAAGTCACTTTGTCAGACACAGAGCTACATCAGACAATTAGTGTTTATTAAATAATGCCATTGTCTGTTTGTTCCTTTTTATATATAATTTGTCAAGTGGTTTCTCATTATATACTTAGAATGAACCCTAATCTCTTAGCTTGAAATCAAGATCTTCCACAATATGTCTCCTATCTTTCCAAACCTAAGCCATAGAAGTCCAAACATAACAGATTACCATCTATCTGTGAAAAATTTCTTCTTGAGTTTGTACTTCTACTTATATGTCTCCTTTTAATCTGGAATGATTCTGCACTAACTCACATACTTCAGTGTATCTAACAGAAAAAGAGAGAGAGCGAGAGAGAGAGAGAATAGATTTTGAAATGAAACAGACGTAGGTTCTAGTTGCTGATTATGACACCTTCTAACTAAGTGATATGGACAAAACTGCGTAAACATTCAGAAACTTTATTTTAAAAAATAAAGCCTTTTAAATATAAACTCAGAAAAGGCTTACAGAGTACCTGGACCATCTTGGGTTACCAATAAATAATAGATATTATTAGATTTTATTTCTTAACTTTTTGAGTTAGAATGAATCATTTCCTCATTATCATTACTACTTGACTTTGGTATGCTCCACATCTGACATTCATGCTATTTGACACAGTATTAGAGTTGCATACATATCCCACAAGGAGAATAAATGCTGTCAGTTTAAACATTCAAGTTAATTTTCTCAGAGCCTAGCACAGTTTCTGACATTGGTGAATACTCAATTAAAACCTATCATATTTATTTGGAGTGAATTCCAAAGCTGTGTGGTGACAAGCATGGTACTAAGAATTCAGTGGATGCACAAATACAAGCCTGTTGATTGATCTGTTACATGACATGATCTAAGGAAGTCCCTGAAAACATATGCCAAGCCAGTCTACAAAAAAAAAAAAAAAATCTATTCATTTCTCTAGTTTAGAGCAACTTTTTCAACTAAGAGGCAGAAAGAAATCAATCTGTCAAGTTTTTAACATACACTGAAGACATTCTTTCTTTTTTTTCCAAGGACTCAGATGAGGAGAGGAAAAAAGCACAGGAAAAAACGCACTTGGTTAGGGCAACCTTATGGCCACATACAGATTTAGAAACTGCCTATGCTTTGTTCTCTCTCTTTAACCAGAATATCGCAGAGAAGATTCTCTAAGTGATAGATTTACTATAGAGATTTATAATAATTCTCAAATTATTTGAGGTTTAAGGTACATACCAATAAACCATCAAACAATGAATTAAGTAATGACTTTATTATCCTCTAAAAAGTGGAAAAGTGATACATCCAATTATCAATACTGACTTAAGAATTAGTGATATTATAAAATCCATATTTCCTGAAGAGCAATACTTCCCTTATAAGCACAATCAGTGCATTGCACAATGGAATATAGTCATGTAATGTAAATCATGGGATCTAATCCAAAAGCAACTTTATATTTGTTTCCCATTGTCCTTTTAAAATATGGTTTTTCTCTTACCAGTGAACAAAAACTCGAGTGGGCCCTATATTTCTGAACATTCTCAGGTAAAACAAAAGTGCTTAGTTGCAGAACATAGTCTCAATCTGGCAAATAAAAGCTTTAGTCTAATACATTAAGCAGAACTTTATCTTCATTAACTGGTCAGACTACTACTACCCATCCTCCTCCCTAAGCAATGGACTGTTGTAAACTCACCTAAAGCCTATATAAAAGAAGGGTGATAGAGGAAAGGGGGATGCAAAGGTCTCATTCAGCTGGCACTATAGTAAAGTGGCTTCATTGGTGCTATTATTTTTTTGGCCTTGAAGATATTTAAATTAATCTTTCACTTCCGTCTAAGTTTTCTCTCTTCTCCCTCCCTCCCTCTTTCCCCCTCCCTCACACACGTCAGCACCTGGTTTCCTGGTGGTCCACTGCTCAAAGACGTTGGTGGTGTTCCTGTGCTTTCTTCGGCAGTCCTCTCAGGCAGAAGTCAAAATTATCCCTCTATCCCTCTGTGGGTCCCATATCTGGTCTCCAGGATTCATATACCTTTGACCCATTTAGAGTGGAATTCAGTTACTGCCAAGACACTGCTCTCTACTTAGCTTTCAAAGGCAATTTTGGCCAGCCTTTGACTTTCAGATACCTCAGGTGGCCATCAGACACCAGCCAAGTGTGCTCCCCCAAAGTCCAGAGGAGTCACAAACTCTCAGCTTGGTCTCCTCAGAAGCCTCTCTCTATAGACTGTGTGTGAGGATATTACCATTGGTTTTTAGCTAGATATTGATAAAGGAAAGAGAGCAAAGGGAACTAGAAATTGAGTTTAATAAACTGGGAAACATAAGTCTGTATCCTTGCTCAGCCAGGAAGCTACAAATTCACATTCCAGGGAATTAAAGCATTTTAACGTCTTTGGTGGGAATGGAATCCAGTAGTTGAATATTTCCTTTGAAAATCTGTATCTTGGTATCTTACAACTCATTTTAGTGTCTGATATCTACTGTACCTTGTGGCTGAAATAGAGCTAAAAAATATCATTCCGTTTTATCAGTTTATAATTTATAGGCTTTGTTTTCTTCACACTAAATATTATTAACAGGTGCTATCGCACAAGGATATAGATTGTTTATAGCTAGTATCTGTGCCTCTTTTTGCAAGGGAGTTCATTATAATTACAGTATCACTTGCAGTGTTGTTTGGTGAGTTTTTAGGAGAATTCAGAACTGTGAAAAGTATTCACAATAAAATGCTCTGAGAGAATTTTAATGCAAACAGGGCTCTGCTCCTGCACCCCTTCTTTAGCCCCAAGGTGCTACTCTGGGTGCAGGGGTACAACATTGGGAGGCCTTGAGCCATTCTGGTTAGGCATTGAGGCCATAAATGTTGGGGCAAAAGCAGCAAATAAATGGGGCCATTTAAAGTTGGAGTATGTGAGTGAGAGGGGCAAATTCTATTGTGTTAAGCCACCAAGATCTGGGGAATTATCTGTTACAATAACTGGTAGGTATTACTTTATACAAATATACTTTGAATTTTGCTCCAAAGATCTTCCCTAAAATGATTTTAAACATCAAATATAAAAGCATAATAATAAAAAATAACAGAAAAATTGGTTTTTCCATTTTTTTCCTGAAGTTATGTATGAAATATTGGCAGACTAGTCCAACTTATGGGAAGAACACTTACTACACTATACTGCATGATAATTAAAGGGGAATCAAGTTCTGCAAAGAGGAATGAGAGTCTGAGGACAAGAGCAACTAGAGAAATGGGAAACCAGGGAGATGTGTTAATAATAATCTTGAGAGACAAAGAAACTGGATAATATCTGATGAAAAAACAGAAAGTAATATAGGGCAGATGACCCAGGTCCCTAATAGAACGTGAACTTTTACTCTGAGCAAAATGGAAGCCATTGAAGAATTTTGAACAGAGAAGTGATGTAAATTTTAACAAGAACACTTTGGCTGCTGCTTGAGAACAAATTATAGGGCCTAAGAGCAAAAGCAAGGAAAGAGTTAAGAGGCTATTTCAATAATCCAGGAGAGAGATGATGATGATGATGATGATGGCTTGGCCTAGGGTATTAGCTGTTACAGTGGTAAGAAGTGGTGGTAAATATCCTCTTTCTCTCTCTCACAGACACACACACACACACACACACACCCCTTTCTCCCAGTAAACACACTGATTGTAGAATTGACAAGGTTTGCTGATAAACTACATGATATTACATGTAAGAAACAAGAGAATCAAGAATGACATCAAGAATTTCCATTAACTGAGTTCTGGCCAAGATGCAGGCATAGGTACAAACTCTTCACTTCCTCATGCAACAAAAGGAAGATAATAATCAATCTAAAATCAATAAATAACCAAAAGTTCCAGAAAATCAAACTGCATGGAACTCTGACAACCAAGGAATTATAGGGAAAATCAACCAGAACAGACTAGTAAGAATCCACAGAGAGGTTGTACAGGCAGGGCCAGCTGAGAAAAACTGCAGTGAGGCACAGGGCCATGTGGGCAGGCTAGCAAAAGGTGAAACTGAGACTCAGAGCTGACTGTGGGCTATGGCAGTTGTCTCAGTGGGAGAAACTCCCACTCTCGCACAAGAGTCCACTGAAAAGTGCACTAGAGTTGAGCAAGCAAGCTACATTGTTCCCTCTCTGGCCTCTCCCCCACAGGCAGCACCACCTTGCAGTAAGGAGGGTTGGCCTGCCTGGGGGAATACCTAAGGCCCCACCCACTTACAACATATCAGCTGCACCAAGACAAAGAAATATGGTCCAAATGAAAACACAGAGCAAAGCCTCAGAAAGAGACCTAACTGAGGAGGAGATTGCCAACCTATCTGATAGAGAATTTAAAGCCCTGGTAATCAAAATGCTCACAGAACTGATTGAGCTTGGTTGAAAAATGAAAAAACAAATGAAAGATACCCAAAATGAAATAAAGCAAAATATCCAGGGAACCAACAGTGACAAGAAGGAAACCAGGATTCAAAGCAACAATTTGGAACAAAAGGAAGAAATAAACATCCAACTGGATCAAAACAAAGAAACAAGAATTCAAAAAAATGAAGACAGGCTGAGGACTCTCTGGGACAACCTGAAACATTCCAATATCTGAATTATAGGGGTGCCAGAAGGAGAATAACAGCAGCAAGAAATTGAAAACTTATTTGAACAAATAATGAAGGAAAACTTTGCCAATCTGGCAAAGGAAATAGACTTCCAGGAAGTCCAGGAAGCCTAGAGAGTCCCAAAGAAGTTGGACCCAAAGAGAAATACACCAAGGCACATCATCATTAAGTTATCCAAGATTAAAGACAAAGAGAAAATCTTA
This sequence comes from Glossophaga mutica, assembly GCA_039655065.1. Classification (NCBI taxonomy): domain Eukaryota; kingdom Metazoa; phylum Chordata; class Mammalia; order Chiroptera; family Phyllostomidae; genus Glossophaga; species Glossophaga mutica. Next base: position 73,680,761 of record CM077312.1, read on the forward strand.
AGAGCAGCAAGACAAAAGGAGAGAGTTACCTTACAAAGGAGTTCCCGTAATGCTATCAGATGATTTCTCAAAAGAAACCTTGCAGGCAAGAAGGGGCTGGAAAGAAGTACCTGAAGTCATGAAAGGCAAGGATCTACATCCAAGATTGCTTTATCCAGGAAAGTGTTCATTTAGAATGGAAGGGCAGATAAAGTTTTTCCCAGATAAGGTCAAGTTAAAGGAGTTCATCATCACCAGGCCTTTATTACGTGAAACATTAAAGGGACTTATTTAAGAAAAAGAAGATAAAAAATATGAACAATAAAATGACAACTCACAACTATCAACAAACAAACCTAAAAGAAAAGAAAAACAATGAAGACAAAAACTAGGAAAACAACCGGAACAAGAACAGAATCAGAGACATGGACATCACACAAAGGGAGTTCAGTGGAGAGGGAGGAATAGGGGTGAAAAGGTACAGGGAAGAAGAAGCATAATTAGTAGGCATAAAATAGATGGGGAGAGAGAAAAATGGTATAGGAAACAGAGGACCCAAAGAACTTATATGTACAACCCATGGACATGAACTAAGTGGGGGGGTGGGCAGTGTGGAGGGGGCATAAAGGGGAAAAATTGGGAAACTGTAATAGCATAATCAATAAAAAAACTTAAAAAAGAAAAAGAATTGCCATTTACTGAGATGAGAATGACAACAAAAGGAGCTAATTTTGGACATGTAGAATTGAACATTCAGGTGAAGATAAATAGGCAGTTGGTATGGGGGTCTGGAATTAAGGAGAGAGACACACACTAAAAATATAAATTTGGGAGTATGTGTGTAATTATGTTTGGTATATCCATATATACATTCAATATAGATCATACTTAAATTTGTGAAACGGAATGAAATCAGCTAGGCAGTGAATGTAATTAAAAAAGAGACCCAAAGATTGTTCCATGGGGCATTCCAGTATTTACAGACTGGGCAGATAAGAAGAAACCACAGGGACTGATACGAAGCAGACAGAAGGAAAGCCAGGTATACGTGGTGTTCTAGGAGCTGAGTAAATAATACGTTTCAACGAAAAATAAGTGATCAGTTCTGTCAAATGCTAAGTCAGGTAAGGTAAGTACTGAAAAGTAACCACTCAATTTAGCAGTTTAAAAACTTTGGACACATGATAGTGCACTCATTCTAAATAAATCTTCTTAATAAAAATATCTCCCTGACAATAGTATTCCCTTTTAGCAGGGTTATATATATTTTACCTGAACCCTTTGTTATAGTTCTATTTACTGTATCACCTAATAATATTGTCCTGTTTTTCAATTTTATATACTCTTTGAAAAACATTGATACTTATTGTAAATCACATTAATCTTACAGCTTTTAGATAAAATAGAGAGATTTGGTTTATTGGTGTTTCAACTAAATTATTTAAATGATAATAAATTAAAATTTAAGCTGCCTCTGTTTCTGAGAACTGATGGTAGCCTATGCAGTGTGGTAAATGTTTTAAATGTATTATGTTCTTCAACTCTGATAGTAATCCTGTAAGCAAGGCCCTATGATTATTCCCCTATTACGGGTAAGGAGACCAGGGCTTAGAATGAACTGCCCAATTTATCCAGCTAGCAAGTAGCCAAGCCATGATTCAGATTCAGTTTGATTCCATGCTACCCAACCATGACAACTATGCAATACACTCACTAATATTTTCCTACCTTACTGAATTAATTTGACATTATTTCCCCACAATTTACCCATTTCAGTATCTATTAATAATAGTAACATAATGAACACAAGTGCATACTCTCTACCCTCTTCATTAATCTCAATGGGTAGCTCTTTTACCCACCTTCAACCCAGCCTCTGCCCAGTCCTTTCATCCTTAGGAAGAGCTCTCAGTTTGGGAAGTCATAGTGCTAGCACACAGATTTCAGTAGAAGCATCAATGTCACTTTGTGCAAGGTAGCACTCATTTTTACTCTTGCCCCATTTTCTGTGGGGAGGTGAGCACTGTGGACCTGAGGGACACTTCAGCCGTGAGGACCAAGAAGGCCAGGCTGCAGTCTTAGGACATGCAGAATAGACTGCTTGGGCCTGTCCCTCTGCTCTACCAGGAGGAAAGCCTTAGGGACTGGGGTGGAACTTCCTTCAGGAACCCAGTGTGAATGCAGCTGGCACTCAGAGTTCATTCCATTTTAAGGGAAGACATTAGGTTAAAAGAAAGGGAGGAGGGAGGGAAGAAGAAAGAAAATGTGATGCCAATAATTGTCTTCATATTTTTCAATTTGGCATTTAAATTACTGGTTCTGTAGCTTATAACTAAAGAAAAATCACTAGAAAATCAAAAAATTATACTTTCATAAAACTGTAAAATGGCAAAATTGACCAAAATATAAATACTACATTGGTTAATTTTACCTATTAACTAAACATGATTATTTATAGTTTGAATTACACAAAGCATTTCACTTCTTTCTAATTTCTCAATTCTTGAGATTCCTGCTGCCCTTTCTACTGGCTCATTACTCGTGAGTTTCTAGTTTATCTAGTGCTTTTAGATGTCGCTCTTTTTCAAATATGGACATTATTATTGACAATGTAGCAGAGCACTCTCAGTAATAAAGGTGACTAGGCTGAAACTCAGAAGTTTTTCATTTTTTGAATTTCTGAGTCTTTTATTGAAGTGTTCATGAGACATACAGTAACTATAAAGGCAATCAGCCAGCATATGTTTCCAGCCCATCTGAGTATCAGAGACTATCACGGAAATCTCTGAAGACATTGTTTCTTCTGAAGAACAAACTGATCTGTATAATGCAGTAATGTCCCTGTTTGTGAAAGGGAGATATTCTGACTCAATTTCTTATTACTGGAATCTAAAAGAATATAGGCATTAGAGATGAGTTGTAGCTTGAGAATTACCTCTGCTCTTTCCCTTTTGGCATACACAGGTGTATTAGTTATCTACTGCTATGGAACAAAGCACCAAAAACATAGGTTTAAAACAAAACTCATTTATTCTTGCTCAAGGTCCCACATACCAGCAATTCGGTGGCTAAGCAATGATTCTTCTGGTCCTGCCTGGGCTGCAGCTTCCAGGAAGAGCTGGCTGTCAGCTAGGGTACTTCTGTTCTCCTTCACATGACCTCTTACCCTCCAGTAGCTAGACTGAGCTTCTTTACAGTGTTCTCAGAACAGAATTCCATCCAACAGGGTAAAATGGAAACTACAAAGTTTCTTAAAGGTTAGCCTTAGAAGTAATATAAAGTTACTTTTATCACATTCTGTCAATCAAAGCAAATCATAAGACCACCTCAAATTCAACGGTTGGGTACAAAAATAAATCACAAGTTTGCTGACTAGGCAGAATTTCTCCTAATCATCAATGTTCTCTGGCCAAGAGTTTTGGGTTGTTCAGGCTGTGTCCTGCCCAAAGTTGTCTGGCCAAGGGGGTAAGTGTGGACTCTTCTTACTAAGCCATGTGCCCTGATACAGGGCTATATGCCCTAAGAGGAAAGGGTAACTTTTTCCAATTTGTACAAAAATGCCCTATGGCATAGAAGCGGTCCTCTCTGTGAGCTCTGGGTGTGTCCTCTGCATAAGCTCTGTCTGAGCTTCCTAGCTGCCCATGAGAAGCCTGGAGGTTCCATGGTACCAATGCCCCCTGAAGGTTCAAAAACCTGCCAAACCTTCAGCACTGACCTTTTTCAGACTAGACTAGTGAAAAAGTAGCTGAAGCGCAAGATACTCACTAATCATGCTCTTATGAAAACTTCTCACTCCTCCCTGTTCTCATATATCATGTGCTTTCCTTTGCTTAGAATTATATAGAGATGCACAGACCTGATCCATCACTCCTCTGCTCACAATTTGTAATAGCTAGTTTCTACTAAGCAATTAATATTAGCCGGACAGTATTCCACATATATTACATGCATTACCTCATTTAATCCTCACAACACCCTATGATACAGGAATCATTATTATTATCAATTATGAAACTCAGGCGTTTCATCACCTGACACTGCTGGCCAGTGTCCGAGTCAGCTGGCTTCCAGAACAGGGACCCGGAGGCTACAAGCCATCATTGTGGACAACACACCAACTTGGTGGGAGTACGCACACATCAGCCCAGGTAAGGGCCAACGACACTGAGTGATTTTTGGTTAGGTTGTAGGGTGTGTTGGATTTCAGAGGAAAAGGGTTTTCTCCCTAAGTTGCCCTCTCTTGTGACAGCTTTGCAACCATACCTTCTTTAATAAGCAGGAGCCTTGCTCTCTCTCCCAAGCATTTGCCAACTAGGTCTAGGCCTGGGAGAAAGAGCAAAGACTTTCCCTTTAATCAGCTTTAAAAACAGCAACTAGTTACAGGGCTATCTACAAGAATATCAGCAAATTGTTTCTTTCAAGCTACCTCTTGCAGTCCTTTTGATTTTGCCTTTTCTTTCCATCCGCCTACATAAGGAAAAGTGGACAGTAAATGAATGTTTCGGTTTCAACTGGACTTGGAAGATCGCTTTCCAGAAGAATTTAGTGTTAGTCCCAGGTTTTATATGAGAGCTTTTGGCATTTGCCAAGTTCCACAACAAAAGGCACTTCCTCCCCTCAGCTTGAGAAATCAAGTGTTCCCACGTGAGTCGGAACCTTGCGATGGTGTCTGGGATCAATTCTGGAGATGTGCGGGGGCCTTATGGGGACTTCCAACACCACTTAATCTAACTTCTGGCTTGTCAGGGAAAACACAATATGAGGGTTGGTCACCTAGCACTTCGAGTCCCCCCTCGCAGTCTTAAACCCTTGGGGGAAGACCCAGGACCCATAAGCGGGGTTGGGGTATGAGGAAAGTCCAGTATCCCCTCCCTGACTGTCTTCCACCAACAGCACTTTTCTGACCCACTACATTCTCTTCGCCAGCAACAAATGGGATCTGAGGGTGCAGGCAGAGTGAAAGAGAAACTGAAACTGGCTTGGTAATAGCCCTGCTTGCAGCAGGAGGAATTTCAGGAAAGGTTGTTTGTTGAGGAATTTCTTTAAAGGTTTCTAAGAATCCTCAACCATGGGGAACGAGCTCTCTAAAGAACAAGAGCAATGTTTTAGGTTAGTTCAGCAGCTTTTGGGGGGCTGCTGAATGTCTCTCTGATAAGAGATCTTTAGACTTAGTTATTTAGGAAAAAGTTGGGCAGAAGTTGAAATAACACCAGGTAGTGTGGGATAAGATTCTAAGGTTAATGTCTCACTCCTTCTTTTAGATAATTTAATTTGAAAATACTGGTTTGCTTGAATTTTGTTTTTGTTTTTGTTTTGAAAGGAATAGCTCAGTTTCAAAGTATTTTGCTAAACCTCTGATAGAGTAAGATCTCTAATGTTGTTACATCGTAAAGATGCTACTCAGAAAGAATTTAAATTAATTGTTTAAAGAAGGAAAAAGATCTCACTTCCCTCAGACAGTAGAAAGTGCAGGAAGAAAAATAATAAGAAAATGTGTCTTTTAACCACTCTGAATCTTCCTTATGGAGGCCCAGAGACTCCTGTAGTCCTAAGAACAAGGCGTGTAGAGCTTAGCATCCTCTCTGCCTCTTCAGCCTCCCTAAAGTTGTCAAAGGGACTAGAAAATGAGATAACTACTTTTGAGCACACTCAAGAAATGCAGTCATCAATAAGAATTAACAACAACAACAAAGTAAATGTATTTACCAGTGAACAAAAAAACTTTCTAAACGTTATGAATGTGTTCATAAATATGTCGATTCTAAAGCATGCTATAAGTGCGATGGGGGGTGTGACGTGTTAAAGAAATATTAAGAATCCTCCTTCCTTATGCTGGAGCTGTGACCCCTTATTGTAAAAATGAAATATAGGTGCACAGTCTCCCAGGGAGAGCTAGCCCTTCTCCACGGAAGACTAAGTACTATTTTTTAACTCAGTACCTGTAAACATTGATTGTTTCCTTGGGGAAGAACTGGCTGTTCTCCCAGTGGAAACAGTTAGTCTATCGAGTCACAAAATGTCCTTGGCATGTCACCATTTTTGTCTAAAACATATTTAAGCAGAGCACCCCCTCCATCTTTCCCACTTTCCTCAAAAACTCCGAACCTAGGAGCCACCAGGTTCTGAGAACAACAAGGCAATTAACTTGCTGCTTAAACTCATTGCAGCTTGCAGAAGCAGCAGGGGGCCAAACTAAGCAAATTATTAAAGAATGTCCTGATTGCCAAGCCCTTAGCAAGGGACCCCCATTTATAGGAGTTAATCCTCAAAGACTAAGTTCTCAAATAATTTGGCAAACAGATGTCACTCATTACGCTCCCTTTGGAAAATTCAAATATGTTCATATTTCTATTGATACTTATTCTGACACTTTACATGCATTTGCTTTAACAGAAGAATCTGAAAAAAATATACAAGCCCATTGTCTTGAGGCCTTTAGTCATTTAGGATGGCCTCAGCAATTTAAAACTGATAATGGCCCTGGATACCTTGCACATTCTACTCAAGTTTTTCTTCAGTGTTGGAATATCCAATGTAAAACAGGAATACCTTATAATCCAACTAGTCAGGCCATTGTAGAACAGGATCATCATACTTTCATAAATCTTCAAAAACAAAAAAGGGGAGTCATGAGTCCTCCCCCAAATTTGATTTTATTAGCCATGTTTACCTATAATTTTCTAAATTATGATGAATCGCTCTATACTCCAATTGAAAAACATTTTCAAACAAAAGAGTCAAAACTACTTACCCTCAGGTTTTATATAGAGATCCGCTAGGAGATGGCACTTGGCAGGGCCCTGTAGACCTCTTAACTTGAGGAAGAGGGTATGCTTGTGTTTACTCTCCAGAATGACCTTTGGAACTGCTGACAAAGACAGTGAAGCCATATCACAGAAAAGGCTTCCCTGGCCTTGACCCACTTGCACCCATTGGACTCTCCCAATCCAGACTTCTCCAAGCTATGTGTCATCCCCCTGAAGTGGAATTCCAACCAGCACTCCTGGAGCGATATTCAACATCACCTAAGAGAGACTTTTTCTATCAACTTAAAGGGACAAATTAATAAATTGCAGCTAGAGCTACATCAGCAGCTGCAGGACATTCAATGCTTAACCAAGCAGGAGTTTTACCAGACCCTCCATGATAATTTTGGCTGCCTAAATCCCCAAAAATTGGTTTGATGGACTTAATCTGAGAATGTGGGTCTTTGGAGCTGCTGGTTGTTTACTAATTCTAATAATGTTTTGTGTACTTCAATGCATTTGCAAATTATTTTCCCAGGGTTGTGTAAGAGACCAGCAAGTAGCAAGCTTTGTGGGATCCATAGCGGTCCTAACTAAAAATAAGAGGGGAGATGTAGGGAACCACTTCACGAGATGTGGAAATGTGTGGCCCAGCACCCACGTGGAAAACAGGTAGGGGGTGAGTCAGCACACAGGACCACACTTGTCAAGAAGTTCTCCCGTGGGAAATCAGGCCTGCATTATACCTAGGCTGCTTTATGATTTGCTCTTGCAAAACTCTCTCACTCTGAGTTCAGGCAGCAAGCGCTTGCTGCATATCTTTAAAGTAACTTCCTGAAGTCTGTGCTAATTCTCCCAAGGACTGAAGTGTAACCAGACCTGTTACTCTTGTCGTTCCCTTACATTTGCAACATTTTTCCACACCCTCGACAATAATCTATAATGGTTGAACCCTAAAAACTGGTTCGATGAACTGAATTTACAAGTTTGGGTCCTAGCAGCCCTTGGGTGCCCCCTTGTCTTAATCCTTATTTGTGCTTTATGATATATATGGAGGTTATTTTCTTAAGATTGTATTTGGGAACAGCAAATAGTAGGCTTCACAGGCTTAACAGTTACAACTGATTTCAAAAACAAAAAAGGGGGAGATGTTGGGAACTGCCCTGCCTGGTTTCAGGAGCTGTAACCCCCATCATGGCTAAGGCTGAGTGAGCAACCTTGGTACCATAAGCCACTGAGGAGACAAAGCTTATCTCCCTGGCAGGAGTGCTGCTTCTGCTCCTTTTGCTTCAATCCATAACTGGCCCCCAATCCATAACTGGCTTGATCGGTTAGGCAATGACAGGAAAGATTCCCCAAGGAGGGGACAACCTAAGCCAGGCATGATCACAGGGAGCCCCCAGGGAAGGACTTGGGGGGCCATAGCAAAAGGGGGTGATGGACCCTCACCCCTCAGCTTTGACATAGCCTGAGTCCTCATTCTGTCTGTGAGAAGTCTCCTAATCTCTTGGCTGACTTACTTCCCTGCCTGACTTAAGCCTGAAACAATGACGGAGGGCGGTGCAGCCCTTTGCTGGAAAGGGTAGGTTCCCAGGGTGATCAGGCCTAAGAAAGAATATATAAAATCCTGTGAAACCTGCTTTGCTAAGAATGCTCTCAATTAAATGATAAGGGTCCAAGCAGGAAATGAGTTTGTTTCCCAAAGTTTTGTAGCCCTTTAGCTAACAGACCCTGACTCAGAATAAGCCCTCATAGTTCTTTGTATGCTATCTATTGTTTGATCCTTACTGCCTGACAATAATTAATGAGCTTTTCCTGTATTCCTGTGCAAATTGAAAGCCAATAAAAGCTTATCAAGACAAGGCAAGGGTGGATGCACTCTCCTCTTGAGGGAGTACCTGCGCCATCCCTTTTCCTCCACAGGACTCGGTAGTCCATGTGAATTTGTCTCTTATCTCATCTATAATGCCATGGACACTACAGGCCGGTGTCCGTGTCACTCAGGTACAAAAAAAGACCTAGAAACCAGTTCCAAAAAGTGAGGTGCTAAAACCCATGTATTAGCCTCTGCACTATCTTCATCATTTCCTTTCGTTTATAGAATAAAGTTCAAATCCCCAAGTGTGGCAAGTCTGTCAATATTCTCAGAGATGACCTGTGGGATATGGTGTTGTTGTGGCTTCTCCTCTGGAATGCTGAGGGTAGGACCTCTAAGACCTGGCTCCAAACTCATTTACCCAGCTCTTCTTTGTCAGTGCTAGAAATCCCATGAATGTCTATCTGTGGGACTTGTCCACGCTGCCCTCTCAAAATGAGAAAACAAACAAGTGAACAAAATCTCGTCACCCATTCTCACTTAATAATTAGGAGAACTAGTATTTTCAGTTCTTTCTACATGTTAGGCACTATTCTAATTCAATCCTCACATCAACTCTGTTAGTAAATAATATGTGGTATCTTCATATTACATACGAAAAAATCTGAGGCACAGAGATATTAAGTACTCTACCCAAAGCTACATAGCTGTAAGTAACAAACCATAGTCGAAGCTCCGGAAAATTGGTTCTCAAAGTCTGTAATCATAAATCACACTCAGTGCTTTCTCTCAGCAGTCTATATATGTAGTTCCTAGAAAGATACACTGTCAAATAATACTATTGTACTAAAAACCTCATTGCTCAATTACAATGTAATTTTTAGAAATAAAAAATTAATAGGTGAACTCCTTTAGCTTTTTCCTGTCTGGGAAGCTCTTTATCTGCCCTTTGATTGTTTGCTGGGTAGAGAGATCTTGATTGTAGTTCCTTGCTTTTCATCACTTTGAATATTTCTTGCCAATCCCTTCTAGCCTGCAAAGTTTTTTGGGTTTTTTTATTTGTTTGTCCTTTTTTAAGAAACCAACTGACAGCCTTATGGGCACTCCCTTGTAGATAACTGTTTTTTCTCTCCCTGCTTTTAAGATTCTCTCTTTAACCTTTAACTCTTTATCTTTAACCTTTGGCATTTTAATTATGATGTGTGTTGGTGCTAAACACGTTCATCATCACCACACCATTATTATATGAAATGTTGAGGGACTTATTTAAGAAAAAGAAGATCAAAACTATGAACAACCAAATGGCAATACATATCTATCAACAATTGAATCTAAAAAATAAACAAAGCAAACAAGAACAGAAATCAAGAATGTTTTGATGGTTTCCAGAGGGGAGGGGGTCTGGAGGAATGGGTGCAGTAAAGAGGTGAAGGGATTAAGAAGTACAAATGGGTAGTTACAGAGTAGTCACTAGAATGGAAAATACAGTACTGGAAAGGGAGTAGTCAAAGAACCTATATGCCTGACCCATAGACATGAACAATGGTGTGGGGATTGCCTGAAGGAGTGGGAAGGGATGAATGAAGGGGGCAAAGGAGGAAAAATTGGGACAACTGTAATAGCATAATCAATAAAGTAGAATTAAAAAATAAACTTGATAATGGCCCTAAAAAAGACTCAGACAGAATAAAACCTTTGACCTCCCCTCTTACCTGCCCACAGGAATTTAGGTAGAAAAACATGCTAAAGGAAGGGAATATTACCTTAGCATCATAATACAAATGAAAAGTGGCAGCTAGGGAGAAACCTGGCAAAGTCTGTTTCTTAGACTTTCCTCTCTGTCCTACAGTCTGGTGGTCAAAAAAGAATTTGTTTACCACATGTTTGCTCTTCCTCATCTACTTGTCAATTACTTGCTTTCCCTTTGAAATTTCAGACCCCTGTCCTCATTGTCCTCTATCCTAAATGATTTATACATCTCAACTGCCCAAAGTGTCTGTGAATCTCACATGTTATGATGCTCCCAAAAGAACACCTGCAATAAACTTTGGCTATTTTTTCTGTTAAAAAAAGTGAAACTGCCAAACTGTGTTTCAAAGTGGCTTTCAAAAATATTTTCATTATAACATATTTTGAGTATTTATAATTTAATGCAATATTCACTTATATAACTACTATAATTACTCATTCTTAAATTCCATGACTTCAATTTTCAAGGTGATAAAGTAAAGAAAAAACTGACAAACTGACAAAGAGAGAAGAGATGCATATAAGAAATATTTAATTGGAATACCTTTTTAAAAATATGGTGAATTGCCAGATATGAAATACAAAAGAATGGGAAAAGTTAAGGATAACATCCAATCAAAGAGAGTACTGTTTGAGAAATAGTAGAAAGCTTAGAAAACATCACCTCTTATTTTTCTTCTTTTGTAGATAGTTCTTTCAAGCCATGTCACTAAAATCTCATACTTAATGGCTTTTAGAATTTGAGCCACAGTTATGCTTTTTACTTATCATGTAGCTATAATTTTAAACCTTAGGTCCTGCCAAAGTGGAACTTCCATGTGTTTCAATTAAAAGTGATTTGTATGATATAAAAATCCATTGTGTTTTCAGGATACATGTTTAAACAATAATGCTAAAAATAAAATCAAGTAACGTTAAGGACTAAGGTTTATTGGGTGCTTACTATGGGCTAGGTATACTCTAAGTGCTTTACAAAAATTGTGTTCTACAAGTAATATAAACTTTCATTAAAATTTTCTGTTTTTCACAGATGAGGATGCAAGATAGTTAAAGTGACAAAGACATATTCAATCCCAGACAACGTGACAACATGGCAAGGTCACTCAGCTTCCAAGTAATCTTGTTCCTAGTAGATGCCACGCCTACAGCTAAGTTTAATTCACCTTTAAGTACCCGCTGCATGTCATAAATGTGGTAAGTGCTGAGGAAGTAGAAACTGAAAAGACGTGGCCCGTGCTCTTAAGGAGCTCACTGCCCAGTAGTGGGGTGCATACAGACATGCACTGTCACAGCACGGGGTGATGGTCAATGAGAAGCTAACAGGGTGGAGCACCAAGTGCCTAGGTATACCATAGGTACTCAATCAGTATTAATAAAAATAACAACATATACACAGTTTAGAGCCAGTAGACAAGAAAGCATTATTAAGGTCTTTAGAAAAGGAGAATACAGAGAAGATTCTACAAAGAAACAGAAGTTAGTTTGAAATTGGCTTCATGACATGATGGTACGATGCTTACATTTATTTTAATTAGATTAATAATGTGGTATAAATAAAACATTAATGAAGTAAACAGGGTCATCATGCTATCACTTTCTAATTTACTCTGGGGGTTTATAATCACACTATTACAGCTTTGTGTCACTTGTCAAGGATAAATATAAATTTAAACAGACTTTTGGCACTTTTTTTTTCCTTTGCTCTAGCACATGGGTAAAACATCTGATATGTAGTCTGTCAATGAATGAACTAGACATTTTTTGTTTCGTGTTCTGGATTTTATACAACTATGACTTTGGCAGCTTAATTATAAGTTTTAAATGATTTTTATAACTTTAAGAAACATGGTGATGTACTTTTAGTAATACACTTAGACCAACAGATAATTCTGTCTCTTTCTAGATTCAAATGTAACTACATGAGAATAGAGATTTCCTTAGAACCCAGAATAGTGCCTGACACATAAGAAGTACTCAATAATTATCTTCCAAATGAAAAACTAATTAGTCGCCAAGCTGCCATCCTAACTAGATAGTATATCATATCATACTTCTACTACACATGAAGACACTAAACAATGGGATCATTATTGCAGTAGTTTAAATGGTGGTATCACCCCTCCAAAAAAAGGCTATATCCACATCTTAAACCACAGCACTTTGAATGTAAGCTTAATTGGAAAAACGGTCTTTGAAGACATAATTTAGTTAGGATATTGAGATCACATCATCCAAGATTATCAAGATGGGCCCTACATCTAATGACAATTGTCCTTACAAGAAACATAGAGGAAAGACACACACAAAGAGGAGAAGATTTTGTGAAGATGGAGGCAGATGTTGGACTCATGTAGCCACAACCCAAGGAACACCTTGAGCCACCAAACTGGAAGAAGCAGGGAAGGGTTATTCCCTGGAGCCTGAGGCAGCACAGCTCTGCTGCCAGTTGAGTTCAGGCTCCTGGCCTCCAGAACTATGAAAGAGTAAATTTCCATTGTTTTATGCCAACACAGTTATCAACAGATCATCTGTGGAAGAAGTCTGCTATATGTAGTTATCCTGTAGATGATTTAACTAAAACGTATTGGGACTCTACACTAAGAATCCCTGATGTACAAATAGGAAAATGAGAAATGACCATTAGCACTCACTAGTGACCTTGATAAGAGCAGTTTCAGTAAAGGGATATGGGGAGGGTGAAAGGTTAATTACTATGAGTCAGAAAAGGACAAGGAAAAGAAATTGAAGATAGTCAAGTATGGACAACCATTTTAAGGAGTTTTGCTGACAAATGGTAAGGAAGATAAAATTGGGGGAAGTGGAGTTGAGAGAGATTTTTTTAAAGAAAATATAATACCATATCTGTGTGCTGACAGCATAAGTCAATAGAGACGGTAAACCCGATGACTCAGAAGAGAAGGAGCATGGAGGGAATAATGTCCTTGAGTCACTTCAGGTTGCCTACAAGACTGACATCATCCCTGACTCTGGGGAGTTTACAATAACATCAATATGAGAGACTTCATATTTTTCCCCAGATTTATTGAGGTGCAGTTGACAAATAAACAATGTATATATTTAAGGTATACAATGTGATGATTTGATTACATACACAACGTGAAATAATTACAACAACCAAACTAATCAAACATATCCATCATCTCACATAGCCACCATTTTCTCTTTTTTTGTTTGTTTGGTGTGATAAAATACTTTCGATACAGTCTCACCAAATTTCAAGTATACAACACAACATTATTAACTGCAATCACCATTCCGTGCATTAGATCCTTAGAACTTACTCATCTTGTAAATGAAAGTTTGTCTTATAAGTGAAAATTGTCATCAACCTCTCTCCATTTTTCACCCCCCTCCCCAGCCCCTGATCACCATTGTTGTACTTTCTGGTTCTGAGTTTGGCTTTTTAAAATTCCACAAATAAGTGAGGTCACACAGTATTTGTCTTTCTCTGTCTAGTTTATTTTAATTACCATAATGTCCTCCAGGGTTATCCATATTGTCACAAATGGCAGGATATCCTTCCTTATATGACTACATAATATATACACAATGGAATATTACTCAGCTACAAAAAAGGGCATTTTCTTTATCCATTCACCCATCAATAAACACTTGAATTGTTTCCATATCTTGGCTATTGTGAATAATACTGCAATGAACATAGGATAAAATACTTTAAGCCATTCATTACAAGTGGATCCAGTGCCAGAAAGAAGAGGTACAAATGCTATTGGAGCATATAATAGAAAGACCTGATACTGTGGAAGGAGATGATGGTGGATGTAGGAATCAGTGGAGCTTTTTATGAAGAACCAATATCTAAGATGAGTTAGAAAATAATCACCTTTAATATAAAAATTCATAGACAACAAAATAATCTGTTTTCCATATTTAATTTGATAACTCATTGCACGTATTTCACAAGCTACACTAAGGGATTTTTTTTCTCTTTGTTTTGCAAGTAACATAAAATAGATAGCAAACAATACTATGGAATTTGATAACTTAAATTAGAAGTTCCATTTCTTTCAACTAAATGAATCACAGGATTAATTTTTCATCAATTTATCTGCTGTATTTGAAACTTATTGGCAATAAAAACTTAATGGATAAAACTAAGTTCAGCCATTCATGGCATATTAAATATTTAAGAAATCCATAAATTCCCTATAACTTCTAGATGAATGTGTCTTTAGTGATATATGACACCAGTTAAAAGTATTATGTATTTTCTGCCACAGTGTTACAACATTAACTATGTTTGCAAGCCATTTTCATAGATAAAGCTACATTGGGAATAGAAAAATTGCATGATGAATTTCTCTAACTCTTTTAAGTTCCCGGGGAACTGCTTTCCCAGGTTGCAAAACCATGTTGCTCTATCACATCACATATAATCTAATTAATTCTCCAGATGCTCCTGCAGAATACCAACAAAATGTCTTGATGAGAGAACATTCAAGTAAACTGGCCATTTTTCTTCCCAATTCATTGAATTGCTGCCACATGCTAATTGCTAAAATTTTCTGCTTTGAGGGTCATCTTACCTCTTCAGGTAATTTTTTTTATTGTTGTTCAAGTAGAGTTGTCTCCGTTTCCCCCTCACCACTCTCCCTGCCCCACCCATCCCTGCCTCCCACCCTCAATCCCACCCACTTTGGCTTTGTCCAGGTGTCCTTTATATGTTTAACAAACGAAGATTGGCTACTTTGGTTAGCTAGGAATGACAAACTTTCTCTCTGGGGAAGACTGAATATTATGATTCTGATTACCCTGCAATTCAAAATCATTTAGTTGTTTCTTATTTTGTTTCACAAATTTTACCTTTTTCTTAATTTAAGAAAGTCAATTCTGTTCTCTGTTTTTTTGTATTATTGGTCACATTAGAAAATTAAACACGTGCTGGGCAAAATAAAAAACATGTGTTTATTCTCCTAATAAAATATATTGAAAGAATTATCTGAAGACATTGCTTATTACACATTCATTGCTAGTTATGTACAGGTTATGTTTCAGTCACCTTTCTTACAGACGTGTTTCATGTCTCTTTCACTGTGTTTCTGTATTTGCCACTGTTTATTATACTTATTTCATCTCCTTCATCAAGACCATAAAATTACAATTTCCTTGAAGGCAAGTACGACTGTCCAGTACCTCTTCAATGTAAGAACATAATTTGTTGCCCTCTGAAACAAAAGTCATCCCTACCCACTGATGGACACACACTCATTAAAAATCCAACTCATGTAAGGTGCTTAGACCAGTGCAAGCACATTGTGAAAGTTCAACAAGCACGTTTTCACTATCACCGCAGTCATCATCACCATCATCACCATTTCACAGCTATCTTATTAGAAAATACATTTCTATGACTATAAACTTGTATACATAAAATTCTCAACCTCTATATTTTAAAAAGACTTGCACTCTGAAGTGAATTCTTCCAACTCACACCTTATCAATAAGTAAAATACATCAACTTCCTTTGGCCACTAGAGGGTCATTTATTACCAAATGGTAATGGTGGCAGAGTGCCCAGACCTAGCTCAAAACTGTAGAAATATTCCAGAAATGTGTAATAGCTGACGAACAGGAAAGCTCATCCTGGCTACTGATTTGAGACTCAGGAAAGGCCTCATACACAAACTGCATCAAATGAATAATTTTTAACATCTGGCTTTCAATATATTAAACCCTCCTAACTTACAATGATTCCATACTTGTTTTTAAGAACAGAAAAGACTAAAGCTATTGATTGGGCTCTATAATTATAGCTTCTGTTATAGAATATTGCTTTTATAAGTTGTCCCTCATATATTGTCTTCTCCATCCATTCAACATGTCTTTTACTGAGCACCTACTCTGGGTTGGTAGATAGTGGTGTTGGCGTTGGACATGTGGCAATGAACAAAACCAAGTACCTGCTCTCATGGAGCTGGAAGGTGGGCACGTTAATGAATGGATATACAAATAAAGATCCTGCTTAAATAGATCAGCAATAATACACCCTATGAAGTGACATTTAAACCACACTTAAAGGAAGTGAAAAATTAAGCTCTACAGATAATGACAATAGGTATTTGAAGCAGGAGGTACCGTAAGTGAGACAACCCTGAGGTAGGAGCAGGAGCATGTTCAACATCTTCCAGGAATAGCAAAAAGGTCATTGTGGCTACAGCAGAATGAAGCACTGGGAAAGCAGCTGGGGAACATATCACACAACCCCTTCAATGCTCCAATCAGGAGTCTAAATTGTATGTTCTTTGGTCAGATAACCACATTAAACCATAGTCCAAATTTCCTGAAGAGGAAAATCAGGACTAGTAATTCTCTCTCTCTCTCTTTCTGTGCTCTACAGTTGATGATATTAACTTGTGTTGACATTTAAATGTGATATAAACTTAAATGAGACATTTCAATGTGTGTTAATCTACAATTGTCTCTTGAAATAGACCCCATGGCTGGATTCTGGCCTGACTTTCCCTCTCTGCTACAGGAGGGACCTACAAGGGTCACAGAACCACTGCAGAGTCTGGGAGTATAATCAGTGAGAATGCGGACTGGACCACAACGACTCCCTCAGCCTGGCATACGGAACTTGGGGGTAAATCAGAAGGGAGAATTATTGTCTTAGTTCTGTCCCCAACATTGATATACGACTCTGGGAGGTCATTCAACTGCTCCAGTTCTCAGTTTTTCATCTAAAAAGAAGGGCATTAGATGGGATAACTTCTAAACGCTTTCCAACTTTAAAATTACTGTATGCCTCTCCATTTCTTTCTGCCTGGCAGAATTCCTCGTAAAATATTTCTAAAAAAAACAAGGGGGATATTAATAAGCTTCTCCAATTCACCATTTGTTATAATTCAGATTGATAACTGAATGTCATTATTGATATAATGTTACTCACAAATCTTGAGGATCTTGTATTTATTATGCACAGCATTTGTAAGTAATAAAGCTTAATTTTGCAAAATATGTAGGGTGAGATAAAAGTAGGTTTACAGTTGTGAGCATGCAAAGCACAATTTAATCTTGTATTATTATTTATTATTGTATTATTTTCCACACAAACTGTAAACCTACTTTTGTCCCACCCTTTGTTTACAAATACATAGTGTTGTGCTTTCAGTAGTTTTGAGGATTCTTTTCCCAGCTCATCCTTCCTTAAAAATAAATTCTTATGGCCTTTCTTCTGAGTCCTAAACTATTAAGTAAGATATACATCTTAGGTTTAATCCCAGCTCTGCCACTTACCAGTGCCTTTCCATGTCTCCTTACATATAAAATAAGGACTGGTATAAAAGTATCACACAAATCCTAGTTGCCATTACTAACATTTATTTATTTATTTTTATTTTCAACTGTCTATTGAACATCTTCACCTGGATAACCTCTCCTATGTCTTAGGTACAACTGCCATAAAAGAAAATCTAACATACCTGTGGCTCAGAGAAGATAAAGGGTATTTCTTGATTATGTAATTAAACTCTGGAGGTGGGCAGTTTGAGGACAGTACGGTCTCCCTAATCATTATAAATTCCTATCACATGGCATCCATCCTCAAAGCCACCTCATAGCACTAGACTTCTGCTGGACTTGAGCATTTCCATATACTAGGCAGGGAGATTGAGGGCAAGGTGAAGGGTAATTTTCCAGATGAGTCTGTCTCTTGCAGTCTCACATATTTCCACTTATGTTACATTACCTGCAACTTACTCACATGTCTACAACCACCTGTACAGGAAACTGGGAAATATTTCTGACCTGTGCACATTATGGACCTGAACAAAGCAAGGATTCTAACACTTAAAAAAAGGAGGTAGAATGGCTATTGTACAGGCAACAGATTTTGCCACAGAAGCAAATTGAAGTCATTTTAGCTCATTTAAACATATTCTGCTTCTAGATTTTCTATTTCAAACAAACCATCACCATCTCTCCAGTCAGCAATAAAGGCCAGAAATATCTGCATGTTTTTTATGGTTCATAATTAATTCATTTTCAATTTTTATTGTTGTTCAAGTACAATTGTCTCCATTTCTCCACCACCACTCCCCGCTACCCCACCCATCCCCACCACCCACCCTCTATCCTACCCCCCCTTGGCTTTGTCCATGTGTCTTTTATACATGTTCCAAGACAACACTTCCCTTTTATCTCCCATTATCCCACCCACTCCCTCATATTTGCATTATTTGTAATGCCTTTCAGCCACCTGACACCCACATCAAAGCAACTGCCAAATATAGCATTTACCATCCTTCATGAGTGTAACTACCTCACCTCCACTACAGAATGGTCTCGCAGATACTCTCCATACTTTCAGTCTCTCCTGTGCTAACCTGTTGTAAAGACTCCCACCAGGTTACTGTCTGGAAGCAGAGCTCTGATCAGGTTACCCCCTTTGCTAAGCCTCTAGAAAATCTGCAATACCCAACGAGAAGCTTCAAATCCTTAGTTTGCCATTAAGTTCCTTGTGACCTAACCAATTTCATTCCCTAGAACTTGTAAACCTAATGTTCCAGTTAAAGCGTTGTTCTTAATCTTACAACTTTTCCCACGCTGCTCTTTCTCCATCTCCACCAAACTGTTTTAGTTTGTGTAACACAAAATGTGGACACTGCAATAAAGATGTGGGAGAACACTCTTTATTTGGGAAGTGATCTGAAGAAATACAAGTAAAGAAAAGGGGAAGGAGAAAAGACAGAAAAATGCAATAATGGCTGCATGAACAAGCAAGTTACCACTGTAAGTCACAGGAGCACAGCCTTATTAGGGACTTGCTGAAAAACATGGTGGTCAGACCACCAAACTGTACTCCTGGAGGAGGCTAGGGAAGCCTGAGTTCATTATCAATTCTTCATCATTTTCCACTGAAATGTATTACCTCCCAACCAAGGGATGCCCTCAGTCCACTGTGGCATATGCAGTATAGAAAAGCAGGCTCCTCAAGTGCCAGAGAAGCCCTGAGGCCAAGAAATTAACCATGCTAGTAAACCATCAGCATGGCAGGAACTGCCCCCAGCTGCCATTGCAATCAGGTGGGTAGAGCATTGTAAATTCTGTTTAGGACCAAACAACATCTGCACTAATTTCAAGGACCTGAACATGGCAACCCTTTCATGAAGTTTTCTCTGATCTCCCAAACATAATGTATCTCATTGCTACTTGATCTCTCTCTATTAGATCATTATTTTATTCTTGTGAAGATATTAAATACACTATCAGACTGTATGGTTCTTGAGAATACGCTTTGTAGCCAATCTTGTAACTATAAATTTTTCACCTTACAGTATCATGAATAAGGAGAAAATAATCAAGCCAGTTAAAGGCCACAGAAATTATTTTGATTACAAATTATAAAGGTTCGGTACAGTGTAAAAGAAGTAAATAAAACTTCTGGCCAAGATGGAGGCATAGGTGGACACACTGTGCCTCCTCACACAACCAAGATTAAGAACAACAAAGATTTAGAAACAAAACAAACAAACAAACAAACAAATCTGACAGAAAATTGAACTGTAAGGAAGTTTGACAACCATTCATTCAGACCAGTGGGAGGGACAGAGTTGGTGGCCCATGGAGAGGGTTTGCTGCAGAAGAAAGAGGTGGTTGGCGGTCCCTGGCATGCAGGCAGCGGCTAGCAGACCTCGGGCGTGCAAGGTGGCTGACTGACCTCGGACACACATTCCCGCACAGATAAACCAGGCAAAAATGGGGAGACAGATCATGCAACCCAGGGCCCTACCATCAGGAAATAAAGCCTAAAAGCACCGTTTGAAAACACCTGTGGGGGTTGATGTGCAGGAAGAGACTTCCAGCAATCCAGGAGAGTACATTGGAGAGACCCACAGGGTCCTAGAACATACACAAGTCCACCTGCCTGGGAATCAGCACCAGAAGGGCCTAATTTGCTTGTGGGAAACAGCTGAAGGGACTGAAATACGAGAGAGAGCAGAGCAGCACCATTGTTCCCTCCAAGACCCTGCACCCACATACAACATCACTACCAGCAACTGGGTTGTCCCACCTTGGTGAACACCTAAGGCTCCACCTCTTATACACAACAGGCACAACTAGACCAAAAAAATATATGTGTATATGGCTCAAGTGGAAGAACAGATCAAACCCCAGAGCCAATATATCTAAGTGACCAAGAGATAGCCAACCTATCAGATGCACAGTTCAAAGCACTGGTGATCAGGATGCTCACAGAATTGGTTGATTTTGGTCGCAAATTAGATGAACAAATGAAGGCTACACTAAGTGAAATGAAGAAAAACACATGGGGAACCAATAGAGATGGGAAGAAAACTGGGACTCAAATCAATGGAGTGGACCAGAAGGAAGAAAGAAATAATCAAACAGAAAAGAAGGAAGAAACAAGAATTCAAAAAAAATAAAGAGAGGCTTAGGAACCTCCAGGACATCTTTAAATGTCCAAACATCTGAATTATAGGGGTATCAGAAGGGGAAGAAGAAGAGCAACAAGTGGAAAACTTATTTGAACAAATAATAAAGGAGAACTTCCCCAATCTGGCAAAGGAAATAGACTTCCAGGAAGTCCATGAAGCTCAGAGAGCCCCAAAGAAGTTGGACCCAAGGAGGAACACACCAAGGAACATCATAATTACATTAGCCAAGATTAAAATGAAGCAGAGAATTCTAGAAGCAGCAAGGGATAAGGGGACAGTAATCTACAAGGGAGTTCCCATCAGATTGTCAGCTGATTTCTCAATAGAGACCTTGCAGGCAAGAAGGGGCTGGAAAGAAGTATTCCAAGTCATGAAAGTCAAGGACCTACATCCAAGATTGCTCTATCCAGCAAAGCCATCATTTAGAATGGAAGGGAAGATAAAGTGCTTCTCAGATAAGGTCAGGTTAAAGGAGTTCATCATCACCAAGCCCTTATTATATGAAATGTTAAAGGGACTCATCTAAGAAACAGAAGATAAAAAATATGAACAGTAAAAAGACAGCAAACTCACAGATATTAACAACAACACCTAAAACAAAAGCAAACTAAGCAAACAGCTAGAACAGGAACAGAAACACAGAAATGGAGATCATATGGAAGGTTAGCAACAGGGGAGTGGGAGGAGGAGAGAGAGGGAAAAGGTACAGAGAATAAGTAGCATAGACGGTGAGTAGAAAATAGACAGGGGGAGGGCAAGAATAGTGTGGGAAATGTAGAAGCTAAAGAACTTATGACACATGGACATGAACTAAAGAGGGGGAATGTGTGTGGCGGGGGGGTGCAGGGTGGAGGGGAATGAAGGGGGAAAATGGAACAACTGTAATAGCATAATCAATAAAATAAAATAAAATTAAATAAATAAATAAAAGTAGTAAATACATTTACCCAGACACACTGTGGATTTCTTACAATCTTAGAACCTCTATCTCTGGGATTCATTTTAAATGAAATATGACAGTGAGTTTAAATATCTCTAGGTGCTTGGTTTGAACAGTTCATGAAGATTATGCTGAACTCCCAATTCAGTAATAACAGGCCAAGAAGAGCCCTTACTTCCGTTTTTAAAGCAATAAATATTACATATTAAAGCATTACTCAATGATCTCCTCAATATATTACTGCATCACTCTGTGGAGTGAAGTTCAGTAATCAGTACAATATTAGACATTCCTTCAGGGGTTTAGTTACTGGAGGACCAAAATGACTTCATCCAAAGGCATAATATTTATGAGCCAACTCCAATTTACTCATAATATTTATGAGTAGAACTCCATATGGACTCAGGAATATACCAGGTTATACAATGAAAATTCACTCAGTGAGTCTAGTTACTTTAAGAATTGGATTTTTCACACGTTATTTTAATGACCATATTTATTTTCACTCTTAATAAACATGCCCATTCCATAAATTCAGGATACGTAGCTATAAGTAGATTCTAATCAACAGCTCTTGCTGGCATTATCACTTGATTTCAAAGATGATAACACTGCCACAAATCAACTCTACTGCCAATATTTAATTGCAAAAAAAGTATTGTCACTTCAGTAATTTATATGCACTTTCAAAAACAAATTGATCGTAGTAAAAAAATATATATATAAGTAGTATAAAATTAACATCAGGAAGATAAAATTCTGCACCTATGTGCTTTATCTGAAAAGCATTCATTTCATTTTAAAAAACAGGCAAACTTTAATTTAATCTAGTTACTAGTCTAAAATCTAAAAATTAAAACAGTTGTCTTAAATACCAGATAGGGTTTCTTTCCATCTTTGCAAAAATATCAAATGGCCACAAACTGAACTTTATTAATCAAGTTATATTTTTTTAGTTAATAGCATTACTGTCAAATATGAAATTATAACAAGATTTAATAGGCATATTTCTTGAAGAAAGTACAGTCTGGTCTAAAAGGATCAACTATTATAACACTCAACATATGTTATTTTTTATTTCCATCTATATTTCAACTCATAAAAAATTGAGTTGTGTCAGTTTACAAAGGGCTATTTAATATTTTCTACTAAAACAAATGTGAGACTGGGTACTAAAATGCCTCACCTGATATTATTTTATTAACATTTTCATTAAATTGCCAGCCTAAAAGTCTTCCCATCATTATGGTAGAAATTATCATACGGTACAAATAAGTGAACAGAATTATTATCTCTGTCCAAATTTTATAGCACATTTACATTGTGCTATTACCATTTGCATCTACAAAGAGAACATTACACAGTCCGCCAAAATCAGCTAATTCAGCCATTTGGTATTTTAATACTCTCAAACTGGGACTGAAGAATTAAGTCAATTTTTAAAAAGTTACAGGAGTCAGGGCTTAACTGAGCATGTCTAACTTTACCATTAAATATGGGTGAAATCAAAGGCATGCCAGCCATCTTCCTAGGCACGTTTTCTAGACCTACACAGAGAGGAAACAAAGAAGAAACAATCTGTAACAGAACAAGTTTTCCAAGAGTTGCAACCCAACTAGATGACAGGATAATTTCGCATGTGTCATGGGTATGAATAGGTATATATTGTGCGATCGGTGTTCAGTGAACTTGGAAGGAGGGGGCAGGGATAGAAATGCTGCACAACAGAGGCAAAAAGAGAAAGTGTGCAGAGGTTACCAGAAGGAACAGAATAAAGTGTGCAAGACTTTATTCCTTTTAGGAATAAGGTTGGTAAAGAAGAAAGGAAGAGAAGTTAGGGAGTTCAAATAAATGGTAGAAGCAGAAATGGAAGCTGGGCCTCACTACATACTAGCCCATGTAACAATATTACTGTGTTTTATTACAACAGAGATTCCAAAATGCTTCCTTTGCTGAAAGAATTCCAGTTGTTCTCTTAGTGAAGACAGGGTTCGTGTGTTACAGTTTGAACACTCCCAGGGAAAATTATTTCCTAATTATGATGAACTGACTACAAATAAGAATATGAAGTTTGACTATTTGCTGGCCCACTGTTGGTGGAACTATTAAATTTCTTTTTTTAAATATATTTTATTGATTATGCTATTACAATTGTCCCATTTCTCCCCCATCATTCCCCTCCACCCTACACACCCTCTCCCACCCACATTCTCCCCTTTAGTTCATGTCCATAGGTCATAAGTTCTTTAGCTTCTACATTTCCCACACTATTCTTGCCCTCCCCCTGTCTATTTTCTACCCACTATCTATGCTACTCATTCTCTGTAGCTTTTCCCCCTCTCTCTTCCTCCCACTCCCCTGTTGCTAACCCTCCATATGATCTCCATTTCTGTGGTTCTGTTCCTGTTCTAGCTGTTTGCTTAGTTTGCTTTTGTTTTAGGTGTGGTTATTAATAGCTGTGAGTTTGCTGTCTTTTCACTGTCATATTTTTATCTTTTTTTTCTTAGATAAGTCCCTTTAACATTTCATATAATAAGGGCTTGGTGATGATGAACTCCTTGAACTTGACCTTATCTGAGAAGCGCTTTATCTGTCCATCCATTCTAAATGACAGCTTTGCTGGATAGAGCAATTTTGGATGTAGGTCCCTGCTTTTCAAGATTTCAAATATTTCTTTCCAGCCCCTTCTTGCCTGGAAGGTCTCTTTTGAGAAATCAGCTGACAGTCTGATGGGAATTCCTTTGTAGGTGACTGTCCCCTTATCCCTTGCTGCTTCTAGAATTCTCTGCTTCATTTTAATCTTGGCTAATGTAATTACAGTGTGCCTTGGTGTGCTCCTCCTTGGGTCCAACTTCTTTGGAACTCTCTGAGCTTCCTGGACGTCCTGGTAGTCTATTTCCTTTCCCAGATTGGGGAAGTTCTCCTTTATTATTTGTTCAAATAAGTTTTCCACTTGTTGCTCTTCTTCTTCCCCTTCTGGGACCCCTATAATTCAGATGTTGGGATGTTTAACGATGTCCCGGAGGTTCCTAAGCCTCTCCTCATTTTGTTGAATTCTTGTTTCTTCCTCGTTTTCTGTTTGGTTGTTAGTTTCTTCCTTCTGGTCCACTCCATTGATTTGAGTCCCAGTTTTCCTTCCATCTCTATCAGTTCCCCATGCATCTTCCTTCATTTCACGTATTATAGCCTGCATTTTTTCATCTAATTTGTGAGCAAAATCAACCAATTCTGTGAGCATTTTGATGACCAGTGCTTTGAACTGTGCATCTGATAGGTTGGCTATCTCTTCACTGCTTAGAGGAATTGGCTCTGGGGTTTTTATTTGTTTTCTGGTTTGAGCCATTTTCGGTGGGGTTTTTTTTGTTTGTTTTGTTTTGGTTTTAGTCTGGTCTCGGCTATTACGTAGTGAGGGGTGGAGCCTCAGACGCTCCCCAGTGCGGGGCAGCCCAGTCCCTGGGTTGTGACGCTATAGGTGGGGGCGGGGTCTGAGAGGGAACAATGGCGCCTGCTCCGCTCCCTCCTGGATTCAGTCCCTTCCGCCACTTCCCCTCTGCCTGGACTGTCTGCACGTGCAAATGTGGGACCACCTGGTCAGCCAGCCACCTTGTGTGGCCTCACTGGTTCTGCACAATTGCCCCCCTGTGCCTGGGGATCACCAGCCACTGCCTGTGCACCTGGGAACTGCCAGCCGCTGCTGCTTGCGTTGCAGGTGCACACCTCCACTTTCTCCTGCCGCGACTCCATCCCTCTTACCGGTCTGGATAAATGGTTGTTGGACTTCCGTACAGTTCAATTTTCTATCAGTTCTGGTTGTTTTCTTGTTTCTAAATATTTGTTGTCCTTAATTTTGGTTGTTAGAGGAGGCACAGTGTGTCTGCCTACGCCTCCATCTTGGCCGGAAGTCCGGAACTATTAAATTTCTAACACAGATTTGACTAGTAATGAACTGAGTAGCAACAATGTAGTACTTTTTTACATAGTAGTTTTGGGAGTAACTTTCCCCAAAGATCCCTTCAGTTGTAAATTAGAAGACTTGTTCTAGAATGCTCACCAAAGATCTTTTCAACTAGACGATTCTAAGATCTCAGTCAAATAGATAAATGGAAAATTCTAACAACATGCTGAAATTGGCCCATTCCCACCTCACAGCCTCTCCAGCAGAAATGCAGATAGTAGAATGGATCCCATACTACAGGTCTGTGTGAAAAATTCTTAGTTTCCACCATTAGTTTTAAAATAATATCTATGCAATGAATTAATAATACTATTTTGATTATTACAGAACCAAATAAATTTCTAAATAAGCATCTTAGTTATCTCTTTATTCCACTTGTGAAGAAAAGAGAGTCTATTTCTATTTAGAACAGAGTACAATAGACTTAAAAACACATAAATGCAGCGACTCAAATTATAATTCTAAGAAAAATATAAAACAGTGTCTTGAGAGAGTCTGCACTTCCTGTTTGCTTACAGTTAAGAGACTGAGTCAAGTGTTACCTGACAGAAATAAAAATTATCTATCAAAATTGAAAACTCCCGATTTATAGAAGTAAAGGAACACTAACTAGAGGGAGCTGGTATAATTTCTAAAATCCATCATATCTCACATGTATGACTGTCCACCAGGACTGTTAAGCACTACTATACAATGTACTTTTGAACAGTGTAAATTCGTTTTAGAAACTCTGAGCCCTGGGCTTGACTATGATGGACAAGTCTTCAAGGAGGATTCCAAACAAAACTAATATAGCACTCAATCTCAACTTAAATACAGGTCAGGTTCAGTCAAATATCCATCTTCTTTTGGCACTCTGGGTAACCCATACAAAGTTCAGACTGTTGGGTTTTCCATAAAAACATTTTGCCCAACATTCTACATTAAAATGTAGGTACTTTGTACTAGTACATTTACAAACAGAGAGCTGTCTCAGGTCACCATCTCCCAGATCTGAACCAATAATAAAGTAACTGATATGAAGGCATATACCAAGGAAACACTGGCAATGGTTGAAACACTGTTCAACCTCTGGACTCTTAAATTTTGGAATCTGCGATCTGACGAGTAGTGATAGTGTGTTACCATTATTTCCTGTCTAGCTAAAGGTTGGTGGGAAATAAGTTAATAGGCCTATTTAATTTCCTTTTAAAACATTTCACCTTTCATTGTACCCAATCTTAAGGAAGTTTTCAACCTATTTATCTTTTCCTATCTAGACATGCAGGAATTTATTTTCATATTGAGTCAATATAACATTCCCTTCAAAACAATTTGCTACAATATAAAACAAACTGTTAATGTTGAAAATGAAAACACGGAACTCAGAGGAAGAATAAGAAGAAAAATAAAACCAGTTTAAAACCTAAAAATAAAAAGCAGCCTTAAGTACTAGCAGATAGATATTAGATAGATGATAGATAGATGATAGATAGATAGATAGATAGATAGATAGATAGATAGATAGATAGATTAGCTAGACAGACAGACAGACATGTGGAGATTAGAGATAGAGAGTGTGTGTGCATGTGTGAACATAAGACCATTAAAGTTCAGGTTGCTGGAAGTCTCTGAAGCTAAACTAATAAGTCATTAATTTTCCCTAGGGAATGAATGCAGCACCCTGCCCTGGAAAAAGCCAAGTTACCAGGACCCAGATCCATGGAAATGGACCTCATCTTCACATGTCTAAAAACTTATAAGAAATATTTGAAATCTTGAAAAGCAGGGACCAACATCCAAAATTGCTCTATCCAGCAAAGCTGTCATTTAGAATGGAAGGGAAAATAAAGTGCTTCTCAGATAAGGTCAAGTTCAAGGAGTTCATCATCACCAAGCCCTTATTATATGAAATGTTAAAGGGACTTATCTAAGAAAAAGAAGTAAAACTATGACAGTGAAAAGACAACAAACTCATAGCTATCAAGAACCACACCTAAAACAAAAGCAAACTAAGCAAACAGCTAGAACAGGAACAGAACCACAGAAATGGAGATCATATGGAGGGTTAGCAACAGGGGCGTGGGAGGAGGAGAGAGGGGGAAAAGGTACAGAGAATGAGTAGCATAGATAATGGGGAAAAAATAGACAGGGGGAGGGCAAGAATAGTATGGGAAATGTAGAAGCTAGAAAACTTATGACCCATGGACATGAACTAAAGGGGGGAATGTGGGTGGGAGAGGGTGGGTAGGGTG
The DNA here is from genome assembly GCA_039655065.1 of Glossophaga mutica. Classification (NCBI taxonomy): domain Eukaryota; kingdom Metazoa; phylum Chordata; class Mammalia; order Chiroptera; family Phyllostomidae; genus Glossophaga; species Glossophaga mutica. The sequence continues at coordinate 73,708,619 of CM077312.1, forward strand.
GAGGGGAATGATAGGGGAGAAATGGGACAACTGTAATAGCATAATCAATAAAATATATTTAAAAAAGTAAAAAAAAAAAAAAAACTTATATGCAGGCTGACTCCAACTAAGTTCCAATGTACTTCTAAAAGCTAGTCAGTCCTGGATAACCTAGGATTGCTATATGGGCCCTCACATTATCCCCAACACTGAGCTTGTATCTTTACTGTGTGTTGTGCAGTGGATACTCAATAAATATCTATTGAAACAGTAAGGAAGAGAGGGAGGGAACAAAGTAGGAAGGAGAGAGGGAAGCAAAAAGGGCAGAAAAAAAGAAAGGAAAAAATGTGCTTATAACAGGAGGCTTCTTGCAACACTGAAGTATATTTTTATATGACTCAGTTTTCCATTACAATAAGAGATTCTTTTCCTTGTGCTTGAAAATTAAATTGTGGTTTCATCCCGTATTTTCGAACATTCTTGTAGTACAAACAAATATATTAAAAAACTGTGTTAATAAATTATATAACAACACACTATGTTTTTATGAATGCACTATTTGTTATATAATTAAACTTTATAAATGTTTTAGGTTATAAGAACTTAAAAATTATTCTAAGTAAGTCATTAGTTTACACCAGAAGAAAAAACAACAGAATATGAGGGTAGGCTTAGATTAATTCTGTACTAACAGTACTTTGCTATAAAAGGTAAAAGAGATAGAGAAACAAAAAGGTAAACCTTAACGGTCTAAAGCTATCAACACCTCTGATGAAAGAAGAGAAAGCAACCAGCAACAGGTAGCAACTATGGGATTCCAGCTCAACTTTGAGTATTTTAATCATGTAATTAAACTATCGGATTACTTTCCTGAGAATACCAGGAAAGGAAAGACTACATGCCTTACAGCTGTTACTGAAATGTCAACTTGTACTTTCTTGCCAGCTCACCAGCTTATCAGTGGGATCACTACAATTATTTGCTCTTTTTACACCATTCTAATTTCCTACAGAGATAGTTGTTACACAGTTCAAGAGACACTGTTTCCTTCTCCATGGAAATCGCCAGTGCATATCAGGCCTTCAGTTCAGCCAGCTCCCCTCTCCTCTGAGTCCAGGAAATTTTACAGATTAAGTAGTGTCAATATTTGGATGAGTTCCAAGTGAAAAACAGGGAGTGGCTGATTTACAAAGTGGACTTTTCAAAAATTCTGAACTGTATTAACACCCCAGCATGGTGTCAGTGGTTACACAATTAGCCAAGTTTGCCTTTGAAATAAGCAGTAAATATCCATGCAGAGAAGTTAGAAGTTTGTGTTTAACTGAAAAATTCAAAAGATGTTAAGCTGATATAAATGAAAGCTCTTGCAGTGATACGATTTCTAATGTTTTATAAAATCTAAAAATGCATGCAATAGTTCATTTTGTGTCAAAATATGATATAAAATTTTTCACCCTCTGATCTTCAAATTCCCATAATAATATTTCTTCTGTGTTTTTGTTTTGGTGATAATTATAAAAAACTAAGTATTCATTGATTCATTGGACCAATGTTTATCGCACACATACTAAGTGCAGTACTTTAGGTACTAGGGAAAAACTAAGTTCCTGGTGTCATGAAACTTATATTCCCAAGAAGAGAGAGACCGAAAATAATAAATTTGTATATTTATAAGAGCAGGAGTTAGGCTGGGGTCAAGATTTTGTATAGGATGGCTAGAGAAGGCCTCTCTGATAAAGTGACATCTAGGCAGAAGTTGGGAGAACCTGGGGGCGCAAACCAGGTGACAATCCGGGGAAACAGAATCCTCAGCAAAGGCTCTGAGAAGCATTAAGCTTGCATGTTTGAGGAAAAGAGTAGCTGCAACAGCCTGAGGAGAGGGCAGTGGCAGGGCCTTCCTTATGGAAAGCCCACTGGGAGGGCTTGGTTTTTCATTTTGAGACAGGAGCCCTGGAGGGTTGGAGAAGGGGAGCGATAGAGTAATCTTCCAAGGGGTTTACTTTGAAAGCACCATTCCAACTACTGAGTATAGATTGTACTGCATAATCAAGGAGGCCAAAGGGAAAGCTCTGAGACCTGTTAGGAGGCTACTACAACCAACCATCAGGCAAGGAGTGATGGGGCTTTGGACCTGGGAGGTAGCAGTAGAGGGGCTGAGAAGTATTCAGATTTTGGATATGTTCTGAAGCCAACAGATTTTCAGGCCGTCTGGATTTAAGATGTGAGAAGAAGAGAAAACTAAAGGATGAATAAGGTTTGGGGCTTCAACAACAGGAAAAGTGGAATTGCCTCTTTTAGGATGGGGAGGTGCTGTATGGAGAAGTCTATAGGACAAGAAGATTTGGAGAAGGTCAGGGATATCAGGAATCACTTTGGATTTGAACTATGTTGAAGTTAACTTGTTAACCGTGAAGCGCCATTTAGAATCTAAGTGGAGATGTCTATCAAGCAGTTAGATACACAAATCTGGAGTTTAGAGGGGCAGTCTAGGCTATAGACATAAACTTGTAGTTGTCAGTGAGCGGACGGTATTTAAAACCAAAGACCAGATGATATTCCTTAGGGAGAGAAGCTCATTAGTGCCATCTGCATGACCTTATTATTCCTTCTGACCAAATCACCATGCATTTACATTTGTGTTTGTGTTTACAATCAATTTGCATAAAGTAACATTATTTTAGAGGAACAAACAAAAGCTGAAGCAGACAAAGGTACTGCATTCATACCAAGCCCAAAGGCTGCCTCTGCCCACTGTGTGAATGAAGGTTTCATAATCATATCTATAGGGAAAAATGTAGTATAAGAACTTTCCATTGAGTGGAGCATGAAACTTCTGCCACACTGTACTATAAGATCTTGTTTCGTACAAGTTTACAACAAAGCAGAAAGGTCTTCTAGAGCACGCATTCACACACATGGAAGACACACACAATATTTCCATTATAAATTTATCCTTAGACAGTGGAAGAAGACATGGACCTGACAAACAAGGCACTACAAAAAGAATATTAAAAGTAAAAAAAGCGCATACGTGCATTGTGGGCCAGGCCCCCAGTGGGGGGGGGGGGGAGAGACACAACCACACATTGATGTTTGTCTTCCTCTCTCTCTTTCTTTCTCCCTCTCTCTAAAAAAATAAAAATAAATTTTTCAAAAAAGAAAATCAGTATTTTGGGGGATAAGAGGTATAAAGAATTGCTTCCATTAAGGCCAAGAAGATATCTTCAACTGAAAGGTTTTGTAAGGCTGCTTTGGAAGCAGCACAACATCAAGAAAAATAATTGGTTCCAGAAAGGTCTGGAAAGAACTGGAATTCTCCAAGGGCAGTGTCACAGCTGAGACAAAAGACCTCACGGTGGTATGTTTGATTAAGGCCTCGACAGGGCCTGTGTCATCCTTCATGGGATTAAATAGAAGAAACAGACAGAGAAGTTGAAATTTTAGAAGTTGGATGCAATTTGAACTTGGAAGACAGAATTCTTCATAGAAAGAAAACCATTATTTTGTATTTGGGGAAAATACTTCAGTGAGATTTTTGGTTATTCTAAGGTAGGATTCTGGAGGCACCACTGGAAAATAAAAGTTTAAAAAAGTATAATAAAATAACAGAAAATTTCAACTTCTCTTGGCTTCCCATGGGTGAAATAGCTGAGAAAAAGCAGAGCTGCCGAGTTGCGCCCACTCCAGGGATGCCTTTCTTACCACACTCTGCGAGTTGTGCCCCTAGAGTGGTGCCCTCTACAGCCTGCACAGCCAAGCTGTGAGGCTCTGGCAGCATAAAGGCTTGGACTCACAGAAAATGGGAAATAAAGCAGGTCTTAGGATGCCACCAGAAGAAGAAGCCGCTGGCATGGGAAGCTTGGCAGCAGAAATGGGTGCCAGACTTGATTGACTCTGATCTGATTCACACTGACAGGTAATGATAATGCCTCTGAGCAATTTGGTATCTTAGTAATACTGAATTTCAAGTGTTCCCTGAGTGATTCCCTTCCTTTAATTTCAGATTTCCCAGAGGACTAACAAACTGAAGAGCACAATGGGAGTAATGCTGTGGGGAATGACTCAGAAGGAGTCATGCTTACATTTGGAGGTAATGAGAACCAGAGAGAGCTGTAGTAGCAGGTAGACAGGTGATAAAGGACTTTGTTTGAAAGGGACTTTAGTTGGGGACAGGAGTTCAGAGTGAGCGCCGGCAGGTTAACTAACCACTCCCTAACTCTTATCCCTGATGAATCATCAAGAATGTGATGAACTTCTCAGGGTTGGGATCTGAGCTTTGTGGAGGGTGGGGGAGGGTTGTTTGTTTGTTTTAACATTTAAGGGGAAAATTGTCACAGAGTATTTGGGAATCTTGGTTCATGCTGAGTTTATAGGCCCTAGGGCTTTCTAGAGCAGTAACATAGTATCTTTCCCTCAAATAAGGATCCTGGCAAATCCCCAAGGGAATAATGCCAGCTGTGCTGTCATCTGTAAATATTCTAAAATCAATACAAAGTACTGGCTACCTCAGGCTGGGCTACCTTGTACCCAATGAGACTTTCCTGGAAAAGATCCATGAGGATGACCTTATGTCAGCCAAAGTCTTAAGCACTGGGGACAGTCTGATGATCTTGTTGGGGCTGTTCATTCCAGAAGCTGGTAGAGTCATCTGCTTACTTTGGACTATAATAGAAAAAGATACTGAGAGAAGCATGAGAGTGCAGGTAGTTTATTTAGTTGCTGATGCTAGGGAGCCTGAGTATAAAAATGGGGAGTCATAAAGGAAAGGTAAAGAAATAAGATTAAATATTTATTATTTAGCAGGTTACACTTACAGACAGCTGAAGCTAATTCTGCTAAGGAACATAGAACACAGTATACAACAAACCTTGTATTTATCTTAAATGAGAGGCAGGGGTATGAGAGCTGTGCTTTGAAGTGTGCTTCGAGGGTTAGCATCATCTTACAGGGGTATCCAAACTTTTGGCGTCACTAGGCCACAATGGAAGAAGAGTTGTCTTAAGCCATACATTAAATACCTTGTGATACGTAATCACAAAAAAAAATCTCATAATGTTTTAAGTAAATTACGATTTTGTGTTGGGCCACATTCATAACCACCCTGGGCCCCATGCAGCCCGTGAGCCATGGGCTGTACACCCCTGGCTGTTAAAAATACAAATTATGGGTCTCATTTCTGACCTAATTATGTTTAAACAATTCCCCAAGGTTTCTAAGCACACTAAAGTTCAAGAGACACTAAGTATTTATCCACCATCTTTTGTCAGTCATCGGTTGAGGGTACTTGGGCATAAACTCTGAACACTTTTGGCATTCTCCCTCTCTCTCGCTGAGCTAAACTGGCTTCAGGAGCCAGAGAAAGCCCTCAGGCAACCAGCAGTAGGTACTTGCAATTAGAATCTTCCTGTCTACCTAGCACAGGAAAGGTGGATGCCTTGGAGATATGACACGCTCTGTTACACCTCCAGGTCTCTCCTTTTTCCTAACGAAATGCAGATCTGAATCAGCTCAGCAGTTGGAGTTTCCATCCCATATACTTGTTTAGTCCTTGAGCATCCTGAGAACAAAGCCCTCCCCAACCCAAGCAGTGTGTAAGAATAGTAGCCTCAAGTTCAAGAGAATCTGACCAAGAATAGCTCTGGGCAAGGGGATCAAGTGTGGTGGGAATTTAGCACAGCTGCATGAAATATTGTCTCTACCTGTGGGACAGCTGACTTGTAGTGACAAGCTCTCTTCTGGCTGGTGTGGAATACAGGCCACATAGTATCAGTTATGATCTCTGGCTCTGCAGGCAGAAAGACTGCGATTTAAACCCTATTTCTCAAAAGGTACTTGGTCTGACTAGGTAAATTAATCTCCCTGGTCTCAGTTTTGTTACAGAACAGACCCAGGGGTGGTGGTGCTGAATGATAGGAAAGACTCTACTTTTTCTCTGGGAGTTCCTCCCCCACACTAGGTTCTCTTTGCCTGTTGCCAGAGGAAAGATGTCTCTCAATGCCAGAGTTTGGTGAAAAGAAAAGGAATTAATATTTATTTAAAAGTTATACAGACTAAAGTTCTTTAGAATACCCACAAATGCACACAGTCTTTCCTTCTCCTTCTGCCCAGTCTGGGGTACCATATCGCAGGAATGAAGTAGAAGTCTGTGATTCAGGCTCCTGGCACCATCCACATGGCAAAAAGGGAGCACTTCCAAAGCTGCATGGTCCCCACTCCGCCAAAGCCGAGTGGTCCCAATAAGATGCCCAAGTCCCCGTGGTTCCCAAAAAGATGCCAAAAGGCTGCTGCCTGGATTTAAATCCCAGCACCAATCTTCCTCTGCAGCTGGCTCCTCCCACAACTGGCCATAGCTGCCAGCATTCTGGGCAGGCGTGGCCCTGTGGTATGGAGCCAATCATCACCAAGCTCTTCTGGACCCCATTAGAAATCCCTATTTGGGGTCCCCCTTTTGGCTGCACCCTGTTACAGTTTTCTCATCTATAAAATGAAGATGATAACAAAAGTACTTATAACTTAGGGGTTCATGAGGATAAAATAAGATTCTGAATATTAGGTGATAAGCACAGTGCTTGGCACTTATAAAAAGGTCATAGAACACTGAGAAGTATATATGCCGGGCACCAGGACAGTGGTCACAGCTAAATGCATAGACATGGGAAATTAAACAGACCCCCATTGCTGGCAGATCCAACAGTTACATTCTACAAGCATTTATGGACGGCCTGCCATTTGCCTAGCATGGCACTAGGGCCAGGGGAAGACAAACCAACCAACCAAGCCTGGAGGGCTAAAGCAAGCCCTGGAAAAGATGGATGTAGGATGTGTGGCACAGTAAGATCCTGTCAAAGGGACACAAATAATTAGTATCATGTACTAGTAAGACTTAGCTCTAGACATTCATGACATGGGTGGGAATTACAGCAGAGATGAAGATTCAGTATGTAGTTGTTTAGCTAAAACACAGAAGTAGGATAGGCAGAGTTACTTTGAACCGAGGCCTAAGACTGAGGCATATACCACAAATAGCCCTAAAATGAATTTATTGCTAGGACCAGAATTTGTGGCAAATAAAGACCTTCTCTGAAATTAATCAAGTTTCTCTTAAGGGGCAAATCCTACTTGATCTGAAATAGCCAGTGCCTATAAAACAAGTCCACACAGAGATTAAGGCTTTATTGAACTAATTGCTGTCTACTGACATGTGTATGGATAGTGGGCCAACATAGATTCCCAGATGCTTCCAGGTCTTACATCCCTCTGAAGCAGAGTTTGAGATCCTGGCAATTGAGTTTCAGGCAATATATAAAGCCAGGGGCAATTAAGGATGGCCTAGCTAGAAGTTTGTTCAGGTAAGCAAAATACTACCACTGGAAATTTAAATAAGTATAGAAAACTTTACTTAGGAGACTTCTCTCATATAGGAATTGGGGAGAGAGGAAAAATCATCAGACTCTCAGGAGCCTGCTTAAGCGATCATAGAGGGCTCACACACTGCCACCCTAGGAGACTTGATGCAGTTTACTGCAGAGCTTTCATTCTGTTAATTAGAATATGCAAATCTGGTGTCAGAGATTAACTGCTGGGTCAATAAAGAGGGTGGTCTTTGGTTACTTCTGCATTCTTCCCACCTGTAAGGCTGAGGGAGATCTCCAAATGAATGTGGGACATTAATGACTACAACAGCATAATAATAGCAAAGAATATTTACTGAGATGTAAATGTAAGGTATGTACATTAGTGTACACATATTGTAGAGGTATATGAACTCTCATTCAACAACCCTATAAATAAGATACTATCTCACTTTATAGATGAAAAACCGAGGCACAGATAACTGAAGTAATACTAAAAGTCACAGAGTCAGTAAATGGCAGAGGTGGAATTTGAAACCACACAGTCTGGTTTCAGAGCCTGCACATCTCACCACTATAACATATAGTTAAATAAAACTAGTCTGTAGAAGCACACATGGCTAGCCCGAACAGGGTAAGGTATCCATATGCCTTGGCCCAGCCGTGACTTTAGTTAGGATTACACATGGAAATGTGAAGAAAGAGCAAGTATTTTCTGTCAAAAACAAAAATAAAAATAAAGTTTAATTACTGTAAATCATGTTTTGCCTAAATAAAGGCAAGCAAGTTTTCAGAATATAAAATTCAGCTAAAACATAGGCAGTTTCAGTAAATATAGTCACCTGATGCCTCCCCAGTGAAATCTCCAAATCATTACAAATTTTCTTCATTTTGAAAGCATCCTTGACAACGATTCCCATAGGAATTTGATTTCCCTGAGAATAGCCATTTAGTATATTAAAATGACACATCGAAACCTCATCTTGCACAACATGACAAAGTTGTTGACTGCTGGGAATCAATGTTAGCAGTCAAAGCACACTGACAAGCTGTAATCAAAGACAGCTCATTTCAGGAAAAGGGTGTAAGTCTCCTGTGAAGCCAGAAAACAGAGTCATCATCAGCTATAGTGGTGACACAAAGAACGGTTTCCAAAGGGATGGGGAGTGGGAGGGGATGGCAGATTATACCTGCCAAATAAGTGAATATAGATCCATGGATGAAACACTAAAAGAAAATAAGGATGGAGCCAAGAGGATCAGGGCAAGAAAGAATTTAAATGAAACTTAAGTCACATTCAATATATATGGTGCCACACTTTTTTACTATGGTTTTTCACTGCCAACCAGATATAGTATCACTGGATTCTGATTTAAGGATTGCTGAAAAATACAGTAGCTAAAAAATGTCTGCAGGCCATTAAGGTTTTGTAAAAGTATCTGCAAGGCTGCATTAGAGATTCTCATAACAACAGAATCCACATTTGAATTCAACAAACTTAATACAAAGTCCCATTCTGGAAATGGCTCTGTATTAGGTGCTGAGGGACACAAACCTGAAGGCTGAAGCCTTCCCTAGAAGGAAACAAAAGGTAATTGAAAGCTAAAATCATTAGAACCCTCTCTTTGCCTCTAAAACATCAGTGGTTAACATGTGATACACTCGAGTGTTTACCAAGTGACCACTAAGATAATGACAAAGCTCTAGGTGGTAGACTTGAGGAAATTAGTCAGTTAACAAATATAGATTAGATATTAACTATCTATAAGACAAAGGGCTAGCAAAGATAGACATAGAACAGGCCAAACCAATATAATGTCTGTCAATAATACCTCAATAAAAAAAAAATTTAAAGAAAGAAAGTCAAAGACAATGCCTTTCTATCCTTGAGGAATGTAGCATCTATTTAATCAGAAAGATAAGGGCAAGAGAGCTAACCACGCAGTGATAACAGGGAAAGGTTGGAGAAGTTCAAAAGAAGAAGAAAAATAGCTGTGATACAGTTCCAGGAGATAGAGAGCTTACAAGGTGACACACTCTAGTTAGTATGTCACGGTTCTAAAATTCATTTACCACACTGACATTATTCTTTCTACTGGGTTACCTTATTCTCCACTGTGGCTTAGTAACAACAACATAAAATCAGATTATTTCTAAACCAAGACCTTTTCCATTTGTAAAATGCAATATTGAAATAATTCGTGTATATTTCCAAAAGAAACCTGTAGAACTTTTACTGCTATCATCCATGCAAATAAAATGTTTTATCAGATGAAGAATAAAATCTATCCATTGTTGGGACTCTTTCTATAACATACATAAAAATGAGCAAATTGTTGTCACAGGTCTTCGTAATTCTATAAAAGAAAATATCCTCTATGTACTCTTGCTCTTTTAACATAAAAATTCTCATTTTCTTTCAATCAAAATCACTCTGTTTAAAATCCACAGTAATGATTCAAGTTGTTGTTTATAGGTAGTCTTACTTATTTTTATTATAAAGTCAGCCAGTAATATTCCACATTAATAACTGAAGGTATTTTTAATTTGACCTTTTAGTCAATGAACTGGAACCATGGTGTTGTAAACTAACCTAAACATATTAGAGTCTTCACAATTATTACAATTTTTTTTTCACTCCTTTTTCTTTTTTTTCTTTTTTTTAATCAGTATTTTTTAATTGTTGATATAATTATTACAATTTTTTATGTGACTATCTTTAGCTTGTAATTCGGTCTCTTCTCCAGTAAAACTATAACTGTGTATGGTATGTTACAAATAAAAGGTCTGTGACTGAATTTCACCATAGAAGGGGGAACCCCAAAACCTGGAATTTATTTATAAAAAGTTGTGTATTCATTCTTACATGTTTAAACTTCAGTCACCTTCAAAGTACTCTCCATTTGATGCAATACACCTATCAAGACATTTGTTCCACTGCTCAAAACAGTTTTTGAACTTGTTAATTTTGATGCCTTTCAGTGCTTCTGCCGTTTTTTTGTTTCACCTCTTCCACATTGGCAAAATGTTTCCCTTGAGGACTTTTTTTCATCTGGGGAAACAAAACAGAGTCATTCAGTCAAGATCTGGTGAATAGGGAGAGTGGAGCACCGAGGTTGTGCCATTTTTTGGTCAAAAACTGCTGAACACTCAGTGCGGTGTGGGCAGGTGCACTACCAAATCACCCGTTGTGAAATGGACAAATGCATTTAAAATGTCTTCAGAAAAAATTCACTGAAGCCGAGGGCAGCTCTCACAACAGTGCCAGCAGGTACACTGATACAGATGGGTTTCTAGAACACTCACCTAGTGGGAGAAGCCTGTACTACTACAAACGGCCTGCCCTACAGAAGATAATTCCATTTAATAGTATACAAATATTATTAATAATTTGTAGGCAGTCACACAAGCTGTACTGTAAGATCAACAAAGTCCTGGCTTCCTGTCCATTTAATTTTTCTGACAAGCTTCTCTGCAGCAAATGCTCAGTGGAAGCAGATAAAACTACATTAGGGCAGTGGTATTATTCTGAGTTAAAGTGACGGAGCGCCCTAACATGGCTGAACACAGGCCAGGACAGAGACCTCCAATATGCTGTTGGACTTCCTAGATTCTTCAACTGTCTTTATTCCTGAATGGAGATGTCTGTACAATGCTTAACCAACCCACATATTTTGAATTCATTTCACTGAAGCAATATATCATTCCTAACATCCATTAATGAATCCTTCCATGATAATCAGACATAAAGATATTTAGAGCCTTGTAGTAGCCATTTGTAAAGAAAAAGAAAAAGGAGGATGGGGTTTTAGATTAATGTCTTCCCACTAAATAAACAGCCCTATTGTCTTAATTATCAAGTTATTTTAAATGCTAACTGACCACCTTTGTGCTCTTTCAAATCCTCTCTATTACTGAATTTTTTTAGTTGGGTATATGAACTACCATTAAATATGTATTTAAAAGTCTCAAAATGGTTCTTGTTTATCTATATTTGAATTTCATAATAAGTGCATTTAAGATTAGAATTCTTTGCCTCTAATAAATGCTTGCTTTAAAATCTATTTTATGATGTAATCAAAGCTATGCCATCTTTCTTTGACTGATATTTGTGTTACACCTTTCTTTTCCTATATTTTCTTTTAGTCTTCAATATGCTTATGTTTTAAATATGCCTCAATTCTGATCATCTTTCTTTCTTTGATGAGTTTAGTACATATGGATTTATTGTAATTACTGATAACAGTTTGGATTTATTACTAGATTTGTATTTGGTATTTGTATTTGGCTATCTGCCCTGTTTTTCTTCCTTATTTTTTTAATTTTCTTTAGTATTGATTGAATTTTCTTATTTCATTTCTTTTCATTTCCTTTAATGGTTTGAAATTTGTATCCTCTGTTATTTCAATAGTTAATCTAAAAATTATAACATGATTAACTTATTATCTAAAATTGGTGATTTTAAGTGATTTCAAAGAATTCTAGGATTGCTTTATCAATAATTATCCCTCTTCTGTTATATATGCCACTATCTAATATTTTAATTTTCTTTGACCACAAAAATTAGGCATGTTTTAAAAGGTAGTCAATATTTAGATTTTCAAAGATATTTTATGTGTTTTTATTCAAGATTTCCATTTTGATTTTAGATTATCAATATGTAAATACTTTCCACCTTCCTGCTGTCCTCCCTTTAGAACTTTATTTCTATTTCTCTGAAGATCTCTTTAATTCAGCTTCATATTTGTTATTTATTTTAGAGACAACAATCACACTGGCTTCGACTTCTATTGTGGCTATTGTTAAACTGGTTGCCAGTCTAATTGTTGATAGGTAATCTTTGTTCTCAGCTATTTAAAAATTTTTTTCTTCCTTTGGTGATCTGAAGTTTCAAAACGTGTTTCTGGGTTTAGATCTCTTTTGATCTATCTTGTTCATTATGACAAAGTCTCTCCAGAAAGTATCCATCCATGTAATATGAAAAAATAGAGATGTATATTGAAGAAGATACAAGATACAAGAAACATTGTACATAGGACAATGACCCCTCAGTTCCCCTTCAAAGTAAGCACCTTGGGACCTCACACAGTTCTCCCAATGGTCATCAGCTGCCCCACTGTACTTTCCTGAATCTGAAATCTCTTCCCTTTCAAAGGTGATTTTATTTTTTGGGAAAAGCCAAAAGTCACAGGGCTCTAAATCTGGGCTGTAGAGAGGCTGAGTCACCTGGGTGATTTGATAGTTGGCCAGAAAACTCGGCATGAGATATGATGCGTGAATGAACACATCGTCATCACAAAGCTGCCAATCACCAGTTGCCCATAGTTGTGGCCTTCTGAATTATCCAAATAGTTTCCAGGGAGGAATGTTCAACTTCAAAGCAAAACTTAATGCAGGTACATTGCTCTAGTTACTCAGTCATTTTGAATGTCACAGTCACACAGTACACATGCTCACTCAATGGCGTCTACTGCCCTCACTGACTAGTACAGTGAAGTCATCATTGTTCACAAAGTGCATTCTAGTCTACTCTCCTCGGCTGCCCAATTACATCAGTGTTGTACAACCAGTTCTGGTTATTTTTACAATGGTTGGACTTTTTCTAGACAGATCTTGTATTTGTGCTTCCCAAATGACTTCTATAAAACTTTTAGCTAGTATATTTTCAAATATAGCCTCTACCCCAATATTATCTCATTCTGGAACTCTGATTAGATGCATATTCTAACTCTATCATTGATTTCCCTTAATCTCTCTTTTATGCATTGTGCCTCTAGCTCTCTCTTCTGTATTAGTAGTTTCTTCAAATCTGTATTTTATTAATTCATTCATTAGATGTAGTCATTCATAGTCTAACTGGTAGATTCAATTATTATACATTTAATTTATAGTAATTATTTTTATTTTTTCCTGTTTAAGTGGCTGTTTTCATTTACTTTTACTTTCAATTCCTCCAATTATTTTTTATTATATTAAACATATATATTTCTATTCTGTATCTAATTGTCCCAATACCTGAAGTCTTTCAGGTCCCTTGTGTTCCTATGGGTTTTGTAAATTTTGATTTTAAGCTCATGTTTTTTAGAGCTTTATCTCTGTGAATTTCTCAGGTCTCACAGATGTTGCTCTCCTCTTTATAGATCTGTATTTCCCAGGCATCTAGAGGAATTGCCCACCTGCAACTACTTTAAACTGAAGTCTCATTTTTGTGGCATTTTGGACAACAAGGTATTTGGTTCGAGGGAATAAATATTCTATAAAAAGAATAAGAATATTTATGTCTTTTATATAAGAATGTACTACTGCTTTTACAGGGAATACAATGCACTGATTCTAGTTTATATTTGTAGGGTGAAAATGCTAGTTTTGATGCCCCAATTCTATTTCAACCTTTATAGTTAGTGATTTGAAGTATATTTTCATCAAAAATTGTGTATTAACTTCTGATCATTTGCTGAAGAGTTTCACATTTATATTCTTTAGTCTACTATAAAAGAATTATATCATGCCTTAATATTTATTTAAAATAAAGAAGATGTGGAGACTGCTATGTAAAAAACATTAAGAGAGTCTAAACTGTTTTTTTTTTTTGGTAAATAAGCTATAAAAAAACTTGCCTTTTTTGTTAATTAATGAAAATCATCTTTTATCATCTAAAGGTTAAAGAGAATTTGGAAGGGAGTAAAATGAGGCAATAACTTAATAAGCATTGTTACGGACTTCTTAGAAGTTATCATTTTGATTTTTAAAGGAATTTAAACAAATGCATAATTCTGCATTTTTCTCACCTTCAGAAAATTCCAATATAAAAGAATTTTTTAATGTTCTAAAATGAAATGCAAATGTCCTTAACATCTTCTGTCATTTTCAAACAAGAACAATTTTAAAGAAGAAATGGTATATTTGTGAATTAATTATGAATTCTATATTTTGAAGCATTTATACGTATAAGCAATTTTGATTTATCAAAGACAGTTTAATGCGTTTCAGTCTACACACCCATGTACGCAGCTGCCTCCTTTCATTAGAATGTGGATTCTTCCTCCTTCTAGGACATGACAACAGAGCCCTAACCTTCTGTGGTTGGCAAAAGGAACTATTCTAACAACATGATTAAACTGAAGACTCTAGAACTCTTTGTCCTTGAAAGAAAAGGATTTTGTTTCAATTTTCTGTTTACAGTTGTTAGCTAACTGAGATTCTACTAAGCAACCCAAAGGGAAACCAAGAAAAATGGCATGATGTGTTCATTTTTGCGAGAGCATCACCTCAGGGATCTTATTTAAATCAGCCATAGCTGAGGCAAGTCTATGAACTATCAAAACATTTCTGGGATTTAACGTTTGTAGCAAATGCACACACACACATGCACACACACACACACTCTTCCCTATATAGGAATCTTTCTTTTCAGTTTTACCACCACTCTTATAAAATGCTTAATTTAAGAAAACCCAAGCTAGAATAGTCAGAGCAGTATGTTTATAAAAATCAGAATAAGGCAACAATTAAGCAGGAGTAGGAAATAAATAGGATCAATACAATTCTCTTGGGCACATTTTATTCCAAAACACTTTCTGGGTTATATTTTCAAAGCTACCAAAAATTGTGAAGCTTACAACCAGAATGTAACTGTTTTAGAAAAAAAAACTAATACAAGAGAGTCACTGCCCCTCAGATTTCATAATTTTTAATTATAGGCAACAAAAATGAAAGCCAGAGATATTGATCATAAGACACATACCTACCCACACGCAAAGACACACTTATAGTCTAACTATAATAGCTATTTGTTGCTAGAAAAACAGCTACTATGTATTACATACTATGAAAATATATCTGTATGCATAAATACTGAGAGAATTGACTGGACCTGCAGTACACCAGAAAATCTCCAGTTTGTTGCCAAGATGCCTGTTGAGAGAAGGTAACAGCCGGTGGATGTCACTTAGATTTGTGGATCCAAAGCAGGATCTAATAGTATTGACATCCTCTCCTGTACACGTTCAGTATAGCAGGTTAGCAGAGAGGGAAACAAAACCAAATTACAATCTATTAATGGATTACAAAAAAGATGAAATGAAAGTATATGATTGCAGACTTAATTTTGTATTAGAAAAAAAGACAAGCATATTTTTGAACCAACAAAATTACTGTAAGATGACTTTTCACAGAGATACCCATCAATGCTGACAGATGGGGACTTAAAAAAGAAGTAACATGCTGAGTTCTTACTTGGATTGAGTCAATACAGGTAAATATACTGATTGGATGGCTGGCTATCAAATAAGGCAGAATATAGCCAAAAAAAAAAATGACAAACTTAAATTTAAATTCTGATTAATTTAACTGAAAGATAATTTTAGTCTTATTCTATTTATTTTACAATTATAAATGTAATATATGAAAAATTGCAAGATTTGGGGCAATAAAGAAGGACATAAAATAAAAAGTAAAAATTACCCTCTATCTTAAAAACTATATATTTCTCATACAGTATATACTCCAGATGAGATTGGGAGCATTCAGGGTATTATGGCCTTACTCATATAGTACATACTCCAAAAGTCATACTGCACATAGTCTTCCTCAATTTGCTTTTTAGTCCTGGCAAACTATTCTGAAAAGTCTCTGTATCCATCAATATAGATAGGTATATAACATGATATTGCAAAGAATAAGTGTAATGTTATTTAACTATATTTGTGTCACCACCATATTTTTAATAATCAACAAGCAATGTTGTAATGAATGTTCTCTAAGGTTCTTTGCTTTAATATCTGAAGACATGTAGGCTGTATTCTAGCAAAGAGTTCAAGTCTCCCAAAAAGAACAAAAGTAATTGTCTTCACAGTTCCTTATCTCTAGGCCTCTTGTTTATTCCCAGGCCCAGTTCCCTCCACCATTCCCACCCTTCACCCATATACATACACCTGTTTAATTCCAGAGTCCAAGCAAACTCAGTTAAAAAGTTACTTAATCTAAGAAGTGTTTTCTAATTACTCCCATCTCTAACCGTCTACTTTAATCTAATAAAGTACTTTTTACAAATATTATTTATTTTTAAGCAGTGTCATATTGACCAGAGTCCTGCTATTAACTCAATTTATTTTCTACTGGAGTGGAAAATGTACAGAGTTCCTACCATCCTTATCTCTTGGCTGAAACAATACACCTAGATTACACTTATAATCAGAAATCTGCTCAATTTAGACAACTCAAAACAATGATTAATTGACTTGAAGGATAAAAATAGGAAAATTAATTTTGGATGGGATCGAGTAAGGGTTTTAATTGACTAGTCAATTTAGTGGTCAATTTAGCCAAATAATTTAGTCTGTACAGACTCATATTGGAACAACCAACATCCTCTCAATAATAATACCTTATAGAAAATCCTGTTACACTGACACACCAAGGGACATTGACAATCAACATTACAAGTATTAATAGATATTACAGATCATTATTACTTATAGGGTAGTCTATAGTAAAAATACTTCTACTACAGGACAAGTTAGAATAATAGGAACCACATATACCCTCCAGTCTGAAGTACTAAAGTGTTTGACCAAATAAGTGGCACAATAATTTTCAGACATACGCCATCAAACAGTACAGAATAGTGATCCCTGAGAGAAGAGACACAAATGAAATGAGCCCTAGGATTGCCCCCTGCTAACTGCCTAAAGAGTATCTATGCGGCAACATAGGGAGAAGGAACCAGCATGGATTCAAGAAGTTTTTCTGAGTTTAAGATATGGAGTGCAGTATCCAATATGTCAAGGCAGCTATAGTTCACCACCAGAATACTGAAAGAAGAAAGCCAAGGCCATGCAGAAGAGCTAGAGGATCTATAAAGAGCACCTATTTATTTTCAGCTGAGTACTAATCATCACACGCATGTGATGAACTAACTGAGGGGAGTGATCTCTATACTCACGCATACTTGGGAAAAGGTTATGTTCCAAATAGCCAGAATTTAAAAAACCACATGATATAGAATATTCAAAGGGTATTAAACTCAATAGCAGGGAAAATTAGTCCTAGAATAAAGTCTGCTCTGGTCCTGCCTAACAAAGTTTAACATCAAGCTCCAATAGAGTCAAACTGTTTTTAAGTAACTTCAATACATTCCAGAACAAAAGTCAAAATATTGATAAAATACAAAACTATCCAATACCCAACATGGTAAATTTCACATTTGTCATGTAATTAACAATTATAATACATAAAAAACAAACACACATAAAATATAAGCTCTAAGGAGGATAAAAATCAATTGAAAAACTAGTACCCAGAGGCTAAGAATCTTATATAACCATATTTGAAAAGTTAGAAAAATATTAAATGTTAATATTTGAAGGATTTTAAAACATCGAAATTCTAGAGCTGATAAATGTAATATACAGGATTTAAAAATACAGTAGATGGGATTAACAGCTGATAAGACAACATAGAAGAACAATTAGTAAACTCTGAAACATAGTAATAAAAACTATCCAAAATGAAAGAGAAAAAAGACTAAAAAAAAAAAAAGTGAACAGAGCATCAGTAATCTATGGTACAATCTTAAACACCCTAATATGCATGTATTGAGTTGCTAAAGAAGTGGGGTAGAAACAGAAAGAAAAAAGTTTGAAAATAACAGAGGAAAACTTTCAGAACCAAGAAACTCAACAAAGAACAAGCACAAGCAATATGAAGAGAACTCTATCAAGTTATAAATGAAAACTATATTTCTTTAAAACAGTGAAAAGATACCCTAAAAAGGAGCTAGAAAAATTACACCTTATGTAAAATAAGATAAGAATGACTGCAAATTACTCAGTGAAGACGATGCAAGACATAAGACAGTAAAGAAATATCTTTAGAGTACTTAAAAAAAGATCCTGTCAACCCAATGAAATATATTTCTAAAACAAAGAAGAAATGGAGCTATCTTCAAATATTAAGGCTTTTCAGATATATAAATGCTGAAAGAAGTCACTGGCAGCAGAACTGCACTATAAAAAATATTAAAGGAAGTCCTTCAGTCAGAAAGAAAATGATACCAATTGGATATACAGATAAATGTAAAGGAATGAAGAGCAATAGAAATGGTAAAGCTGTTGGTACATATACCAGACTTTTTTTTCCTATTTTTTGAAATCTCTTTAAAATATAATTTAGCATTTAAAGCAAAATTTATAATAATGCATTGTGGAATTTATAATATATTTAAGAAAATATAGTATTACAAAAGTATCTCAAAGGCCAAAAGGAGGAAAACAAAAATATATTGCTTTAAAATTAAAATAATATACATGAATTATGTTATTACTTGAAGGGTAGACTGGATAAGTTCAATGTGCACAATACAAACCACAAAGAAACCATTAAAAAAAATCTTAACTAATAAGCCAACAATATAAAACAAACAACAAGATGTATGTTTAAACTCAACAATATCAATGTTTACATTAAATGAAAGTGATCTAACTATACCAATTAAAAGTCAACATTGACAGATTTTAAATCTACACCAAATTATATATGATCTATAATAAAGCCCACTGAAATAAAAGACACAACCCTGGGTGGCGTGGCTCAGTGAATTGAGTGCTTTCCTGCAAACCGAAGGGTCGCTGGTTCAATTCCCAGTCAGGGCAGATGCCTGCGTTGTAGGCCAGGTCCCCAGTAAGGGTTGTGGGAGAAGTTTCAAGTAGGTGATGTTCCTCTCCCACTCTTTCTCCTTCCTTTCCCCTCTCTAAAAATAAATAAATAAGATCTTTCAAAAAATAAATAAATAGAAAGACAAAAAATGTTTAAAGAATGCTAATACAAGCACAGGAAAACTGAGGTAGCTATATTATTATCAAACAAACCAGACTTCAGAGAAAATAATATTACCAAAATAGAATCATTTCATAATGATAAAAGGATAAACTCATTAAAAGGACATATGATTTTAAATATTTATGTAACTAATAACAAAGATTCAAAATACATGAAACAAAAACTGATAGAACTACAGGGACAAACACAAATCTACACAGAAAGTCAGAGATTCTAACACCACTCTCTCGATGATTAATAGATCAGTAGCAGAGAGAAAAATCAGTAAAAGTATAGAACAAGACTATCAGCAAATGTGACTTAATCGACATTTATAGAATATTCCACCCAATGAGACCAGAATATACATTTGTACGTACATATGAAGCATTTATCAAGACAGAAAACATCTCTTTAGCATTTAACTCAAGTCTCAATAGATTTAAGAGGACTGAAGTCACACTAAGTATGTTCTCCTACAGCAGGGGTGTCAAACTCGTTTTCACCAGGGGCTCTATCAGCCTCATGGTTACCTTCAAAAGGCCAAAATAATTTTAGGACTGTATAAATGTAACTACTCTTTAACTGTTAAGGAGTTGAAATTACATTGGGCCCTTTGAAGGCAACCACGAGGCTGATGTGGCCCCCGGTGAAAATGAGTTTGACACCCCTGTCCTATAGCAATAAAAATAAATTAGAAATTTGTAACAGAAATATATCTGGATAATTCTCCAAATACTTGTCAACTAAATTATACATTTCTAAATAACCCATGGGTCAAAGGCAAAATTAAAAGTGTCTTATAATCATTAATGTGTAAAATGAACCGCTAATATGTTATGACTTTTTACATTTAGGCAAATGTACCTACCTCACAAAATTAGGGAATGTCCCAAATAAAGTCCTATTACACACTGGATTATTATCTCTTAACTGTCTTTAATTACGTATCTTACATTAAATTATGCAAAATTGCTGGGGACAAACTATAAGCACAAAGGCCCAATAATGCAAAATTCCATTCTAAGTATGGCAGGAAAAATGAGTAATGGCATGAAATGAACTCCCTTAGTGTTCAACAAATACATTTACTTTACATAATAACATTTGATATTAAGCATCTGAAAGAATATCTGAAATCCATTAAGCAGAAATTATCTTATCTGTGTTACAATAAACATCAAATGGGATTGACTGATACACTAGATTTCAAACCTAACCTTCCCGAATGCTTGATAAAGCACTGTGCTAACATCACACATTTCTATGTCTTCCAAGGTAAAACATAGCTGTATGAAATACAAATATTTTAGAAAGAGAGGTAGCAACCTAAGTAAACTATAGGAGAAAAATGGAATTTTGAAGGTAGGAAAGGTCTCAAAGATCACTTGTCTAATCCCTTCACTGTTCCAGTGAGAAATTGCAATTAAAAGACAATCTAAGGCCGTGCTATCCAAAAGCAATATAATGCAAACCACAGAGTTGAGCCACATATGGAATTTTAAATTTTCTACTGATCACATTAAGAAAAGTAAAAAGAAACAGATGATACAAATTTCATATTTAATTTAATCCAATGTATATAAAGTATCACTTCAACAAATAACCAATACAATGCATTATTAATAAGACATTTGATGTTTTTCTTACTATTTGAAACCTTGTATGTAATTTATACTTACAGTATATTAATACTAAGCACATTTCAGTACTCAAAAGCCACATGTAGCCAGTACCTACCACAAGATAAAGCATTGGTCTAAAACCATCAAGTATTGTAATGGAGCTAGAATGAGCCCTCTGTAATTCTGATTCTTGGCAGAAAACTTATCTAATTTCACCATGCCGCTTCCAAGGCAAATAAATCAGTGTGCCTTCCTTGATAAAATGAGTTCAGGTAAACTCAGTATTTCCCAAATTGAGTTCATTCTAAATGGCTTAAAATATTCATACTGAAAACATGTGTTGCACTCAGAGTTTTCTGTAATATATGATGAATAACTGTTAAAAAATCTAAGAATGAATCTTCCAATGCAGGCTGTCCTTTAAGACATAACCAAGGGTACCTAGTAGTGATATTATCTGTATCGATAAATAATAGGAAAACCATCAAGGTTTTACTCCAATTTATATACATAGGTAGCAAAAATCCATTTATTGTTAACATTAAAAAGATATTTACTTTCTAATCATTTTTTAAATACAGTAATGGAATTTTACTAAACCTTAAACATTTAAAAACTGATTTATTTTTAATTACAAGCTTAGGTATACCCATCCTTTGTCTGACATTAATGTATACCCATTTTAGCAACAAGTATGTGCTACACTCTTACATGAACCATTATTAAAGTATAGGTACAAGATAGCCAATCTCAGGAGCTTTCTTTGCATATTAGACCAATATTTTATATCAGTTCACTATTTTTAATACTATAAAGTATTTCCTCTCTATAAAAGCCAACATAATTTTTAAAGATAAATTTTATTCATAAACCAAGTGGCTTAATTCTTAATTGAAAAAAAAGAACAAATTAGCAAATTTTTTTTATTATTTTGCACTTACCAATACACAAGTTTTTCAAGTTTACATTCCAATTTCCTAATAACTCAATGTGACTATTTTTGAAAACATGTAAATTAAAGAACATGAAAAAGGATTTAGCAAAAATAAGGGATTGTACTTTTTAAAATATTAATGTGTTCCAATCACAGATATGTTGTTGTTATGATGACTGCAGAATCTTTATGATCATTATCATTACCATTATCACCACTGCTACCACCAAACTTCATAAAATGCCAAGACTGCATCTCACAGAAAGAATTTTATGTTATTTTTTTTCAAGAAATGAATTCAAAATGGTTCCAATAAATTGATTTTATATACAATGATCAAGCTATTATAACATTATGACAAAATGAAGATTTCTCTTGGTCTACTATTTAATTAAAGGCAAAAATCATAAATATTTTTGATGACTAGAAATTTATTACATTTAAAAATTATTTTAAAATAATAGATTCACAAAATTCCTTAAATGATTATTCTGATAGTAATTTATATATTTTATATCAAGTATTAATTATGAATTACCAGGCAATATCCAACTTCAGCATATTAAATTATATTTAGCGGCTTATAAATTCTACCAAAGTAATCAGTTTCTGATCTATGTGAGTTGAATAATCTCTTAACATCCTTATATGAAATTTTTTAAATTCCTATTTACAGAGGAGGAATATTGAGGTTGAGAGAATCTGACAACCTGCTGAATGTAATAGAGATAATGAGATGCAGAGCTTGTGGTTTAAAACCTGTGCAGTTTCCAGTAGACCAACCGATGACATTATATGAATATATTTTTTTTGTTCCAGAGTAGCTGTGTTCAGACTGCAGGCAGTCCTTTGGAATATTACTTTGTAAGCTATAAAAATGTCTAATAATCACTATGTTATACATCAGCAATTAATATAATATTGAATGTCAATTGTAATTGAAAAAAATTTTAAATGTATATTCAAGATGATGATTGGCTACTTCAATTCCTAAACAGAATATCTGAACAGACTTGAGAATAAATGTGCAGCTTCCCAACATGGTGATTTTGAAGGAAATGGTTCTCATTTGGATCTTTTAACATTTTATCTACTAAAAGGAAAACATTTTTGTGGCTTCGGTTTACATACTTCTATTTATGTTACTGTAAGCACATCACTGTGTTTTGAAAGGTCAGTCCTTTCAAAAGACTTCCATTACGACTTAGCAATTAGTTCAGTGCTTTATAAAAAAACCTTTTGAAATCAGAAAGTTTCAGAAAACAGTCTAATTGCACATATCTAAACATGTAAGCCACATTGTGTCCTGCCTTAAAAAAAGAGAAGAAAGCGAAGAAGGAAGAAAGGAAGAAGAAGGAAAGGAAGAGAAGGCAGAAGGAAGGAAAGAAGAAAACATTATTTGTATTTGTACAATTTTGAAATATATAATAATTCACTATGTCAAGTCCAATTATCTAACTGAATGTATCTAAGTTTCCATTTGGGACTTCATTAAAAGTCCAATTTGGTTTTGTGTGCTATTGATGAAATAAAAAAAATGTTCCCCATGGAAGGAGAATGATAATATTAAAAAATTTGTGAACTATATGTTTACTGAGGAAAATAGGAAAAATCATATTTCTATGACAGAAAATTGATTTATACTCAAAAAGAAGGTTTAGATTTGAAAACCACAGATATCAAATAGATTTTAGTACAGATATTTCCATCTATCTTTTTTTTACAACTGACTTCCCAACCAAAAGTTTTCATGACTTTATTGCCAAAATAAAGTTTCTTAAAAAGCTCTATGTTTGTCATGTTAGATTATATAAAGAAGGAATTTCCTTGTCAGATTTTACTTATTTAGCTCCATGGTCATTCTGTAAAACAATAGCTTTTACAGATAAGAAAAAGTCTATTCTCAACTGTCTTCCTCATCATGCGATTTTGAACACCTACTATGCAATCAATCATGTTTCTTATAATTACTAAAGATTGATATTTTAATAAGGATTAATCATTTGCTTAATTTATCTGTTTACAATGTTTCATATAAAATATAAAAGAATAAATTTAAGATTAGCTTAAGTAGTTCATTCTATATAACTGTAATTTATTAAGGTTGGCCAAAAAGTTCATTTTTTTTTCCATAAGATGGTCATAGCACTTAGTTTTCTTTAACTTCATTCAAAATAATTTTGTTAGACTGGAGCTCCAGTGGCACAATCGGTTAGCGCAAGGTACTTATACAAAACAATTTTGTTAGATTGTATTGTGACAGCTGTCATATCAGTGTGAATCTAAAAAGAAAAAAACTTATCAAAACTGGTGAATTTTTGTGTAGCCATTTTAATATTGAAGATGGAAGAAAATATGCAACACTTCTGGCACATTATGCTTTATTATTGGAAGAAAGGTAAAAATGCAACTGAAATGCCAAAAAGATTTGTGCGGAGTATGGAGAAGGTGCTATAAATGATCTAATGTAACAAATGTGGTTTGCAAAGTTACTTGCTGGGGATTTCTCACTGGGCAATGTTCCACGGTTAGATAAACCAGCTGAAGTTGATGGCAATCAAAGCAAGACATTAGTTGAGAACAATCAACGTTATACCACTTGGGAGATAGCTGACATACTCAAAATATTCAAATCAATAAAGTTATTGGTGAAAATGAAAAAAATAAAGTCTTTTATGAAAAAAATAAAACAGACTTTTTGGCAAACCCAATATTATTTGATAGTATTTCTTAAATATTTATTCACTTATTTTAATATGGAGTAGAGTTAACTTAGGAAAATTAATATGACTGGACCATCACCATTATTATCAGTAATACATATACAAGAATGCTATGAACTATGACCTTTTCTGGAAATCATATAATATTCCTGTGTCCCTGAAATCTTTTCCTATTTCTCTTTTTAAATTCAACCTACCAAGTCTACCAAGTTTTAACTCTAAAACCTGAAATTCTCTCATAAATGAGAAAACTCCAGATGTCATTTAATTTATACCATTTATGAAGAATAGTTGTTAGTTCCATGAAAAGAAATATTATCATAACAAATGTTTCATTTTATATGCATTTTTTTATTTTGATTCACTTTTGCTATTGACTTTTAATTACTTAAAATGCAATTACAAGTTATGTAAAACCACACATAAAACTTATATGCAGGAAAAAATGGTCAAATAAATTAAAAATTGAATCAAATAACATCACAGATGATGGAAGAGCAGGAGGCTTCAGAACTTAGTCCCTCTATGGAAACAACTATTGAAGTGTCAAGAACTGTCAGAAAAACTATTTCAGAACTTTAAGACCTAGTGAAACACTTGCAGCATCCAAGGAAGTATTTAATGAAAAAGGGGTAAATTTTTAAGGAAATATTAGCAAATTTTGGCATTTCATATAGAAGCTACCATCCTCCAGTCCCCAGGCCCATGGCAGAAGGCCACAAGGACAGCAGATGCTGTTCTTGGTGCAGCTTTCTGGTGCCAGGCAATAAGGACATTGCCCAACAAAAACTGAGGTTGTGTATTTTGATCTGTCTGGCATTTCACTGAGGAACTGGCACAGAGGCTAGCCCTTATTGGGCTAAAGCACTTTCCTAGGCACCATCTGTCAAAGGAATTTAGAGAGACAGAACAGTTTTTTCCTCCTTTTTCTTGGATCTAAGCTTTAAAGGAATTCTCTCTGTAAGATCACTAGCTGACCACAGAATATATACTATAATGACCATGCATGATGAGAAATATAGGTTTAAAAAATAGAAAAATTCTAAATAAATGAACAACTGCAGACTTCATCAAATAACAGAAACAATCCCTGGGGACAGGGAAGAATCTAATTTCTACAATTACCACACTGTAATATTCAAAAAATTACAAAGCATACAAAGCAACAGGAAAGTATAGTCCATTTATAGAGGGTGGGGGTGCAGGGAACAGAAACCATTCCTGAGTAAGGTTGGTCATTGAAACTTAACTATACAAAGGCTTTAATTGACTTAAGCTCAAGAAGCTAAAGGAAATCGTGAACAAATAACAAAAGGAAATCAGGAGAATGCTGTATGAACAGGTAGGGAACATCAGTAAGCGGACAGAAATTATAAAAAGGAATCAAATAGAAATTACCAAGCTGCAAAGTACAATAACTGAAATAAAAAGCCTTCTAGGAGTTCAACAGTTGTACCATGTAGTAGATGAAATCAGTGACCTTGAAAATAGAGCAACTGAAATTACCCAATCTGAGGAGTAGAAAAAAAAGAATAAAGAAAAATGAAGAGAACCACAGTACCTAAGGGACGCTATCAAGCATATGAAAAGCATATGCATCATAAAAGTCTAATAAAGAGAAGAAAACAAAAAGAGGAAACAAAAGAGAAAAATGAAATACAGTCAAGCCTCTTCAGTCATGGATTCCACATTTGCAAATTCACCTACTCACTAAAATTTATCTGTAACCCAGGATCGATGACCAGTGCTTTCATAGTCATTCACATTCATCGAGCAGCCAGAAGTCAAGTTTTCCAATGTGCACATTCCCAGCTAAGGTCCAAATAGGTAAAGCTCTGCCTTCTTGTTCAAGTTCTCATGCTCAATATCCTTTTCACCATCTATTTAATGCTAGACACATCTTTTTTGCATTTTTGTGCTTTTTGGTGGTGATTTCACCGTCTAAAATGGCCCAAGCCTAGTGCTAAAGTAATAGCTTGTGTTCTTAAAAGCAAAAGGGCTATGATATGCTTTTTGGAGAAAATTGGGGTGTTAGGTAAGCTTAATTTGGGCATGAGTTAGAGTGTTGGCTGTGAATTCAATGTTAATGAAGCAATAATATGGTATATTCAGAAAAAGGAAAAGGAAATTTGGCAACCTATATGTGAGCCTACTCCAGAAAGTACTAAAGTAACATCTGTAGTGAGTAATGAAGCTATGGAAAAATGGAAATGCAGCGAACTTCATAAATTAATGACATGACAGCCAAAAACCAAAACCAAAGTGAAATGCATTGTTCCAAGGCTAACAGCAAATAAATTTATAATAATGGTACCCAGAGTCAGAAAAAATGTTGAACTCCATTGACTAATGTTTTACTATTAAAAAAGAATACTGCATTTAATAATTATTTGTAAGAAATCAATATTAAATAAGGTGTTCTTAAAGAAAAGCACATACAAAACAAGGCCATATGATGAGTGGTTAATAAAAATGTACCCAGAAGCTCACATACACCTAAACTAGCATTTCCCCCGGGAGCATACTCAGTGTTCTCTAACTCAGTGTTTGCAGTAACTTTAAGGAACATAACTACTTTGACTAAAGAGAATCCAGTGTAAAGAGACTGACTGAATTAGTAATCAAAAGCTCGCAGGAAAGAGAATCTGAGACCAGGTGGTTTTTCACTGGTAAATTCTACCAACATTTAAAGAAGAATTAACGCCAATTCTCTCAAACTCTTTCAGAAAAATAGAATGGGAGGTAACATTTCCTAACACATTCTATGAAGCTAGCTTTACTCTGGTACCAAAGCCTGGTATCAAAAAATTAAAAAACATAATGACCATTATGACTCAGAAATTCTACCCTCTGTATGTACTTAAGCGAAATGAAACATATATCCACCTCATATGCAAATGCTTATGGTAGCCTTATTCATAATGGCCAACAAGTAGAAACAACCCAACTATAACATCAACAAATGAATGAATACACAAATTGTGATACACAGGCATATACACATACACATACTCACACAGATATTCTTCAGTCATAAAGAGGAATGGAGTGCTGATATATCCTACAACTTGAATAAATCTCAAAAATTTCAATAAGTGAAAGAAGCAAGACAAAAGGTGCCATAATGGATAATCATTTATATAAATATCCAGAATAGATAAATCCATAGATACAATAAGAAGATTGGAGATAGCCAGGGGATGAGGAGAGAAGCTGGGGAAGGAATAATTTAATAGGTATGGTATTTTTATGGGGTGTTGAAAGGTTTTGAAACTAGAGGTGGTGGTAGGAAAACATTAAAATTCCACTAAAAATGATTGAATTGTATATTTTAAAGTGATTAAACGTATGTTCTGTGAATTGTACGTCAGTTAAAAGAAGGGAAGAAAGAATGATAAAACTAATTCACGTTTTCCTGAGAAGAGGATACCTACCACCAGTTACTTCTCCCAAATGAGACTGCTGGTTTGTCTACTGCTCATAAACACATTTAAGCACAGAAGACACAGGCCCAATCGTCTGAACAGAGGTACTCTCAGCACATTTCCCACCTCCTTCTTTCATCCTCAGGGAAGCTGCCAGTCTAATCCAAATGCCATTGACAACCCACCAAAAAACCAAAATGTCCTTAAAGCAGATTGTTGTATTGATAGCACAGAGTTGCCCCTATCTGTCTTAAGTTAACTGGCCTTTCCCAATGACAGAGCAAAACCAAAAAATCCAGGGCAATAACCAAAACAAAAAAGGTTCATTGGCAATTCATTTAAATATAGGTTACTTTTCTGGTAACTTCAAAATCTAGAACCCTGACACCATCCCCCTTCCTCCCAAAAAAAGCTCAAATACAGACAGACCCTGAGCAGTGATTATATTACTAAAGCCATACACACTAGTCTGTAATCATGAAGGAGTTACACAGGGCCTCCCTCATTCCTATAGGTCTTAATTGTTGGTAAAGATACAGTTCTTTGAGCTTTGATTCTGGTTTCCCAATGTTATGCTGATTAGGAACAGCAAATCAAAAGGGAGTCAGGAGCTGCTAAAGAATGGCAAAAGGTCACTTTTGCATCAAGGATAGAGGCAGTTTTGCATCAAGGATAGAGGCAGACCAATTTCAAAAGCAGATGTTAAGAGCTCACTCAGGCAGCACTACAAGTTATATCTATCTAACGGGTAAGAAAAGTTATCAGTCGGTGTGTAGCAGATGATTTTCACATTATCCCAAAGTCATCAAGAAATTGTTAACCATTTGTCATTGCTATATATTAAATGTAGAAGTGAGACATATCCTTTTTTAAGACTTCCACTGAATATACTTAAAATTAGAAGAGATTAGAAGGCATTAAAAGGGAGGAAGCAATTGTTATCAGAAAAATTTACTTTGCTACAACATCCTAGTGAATAACCTTAAGAGGATCTAGAAGTTGATTTATTAATTAATCAATACTCAGTAATATCTTCTATTAAGAATAAAAATGAAACAAAATTTAACCTCATTAAAGGGCAATTGTAAGTTTAATAGAAAGAGTCCTAGACTTATAGATACCTACTTATAAATATCTTGTCCTTGCCACTTCTTTTTAGCTGAGTGACTTTGCAAGCCTTTGACTCTTTGTCTCATGTTTCTCTGCAAAACACATAGAACAGTATTTCTTCACTGAAGTTCTACTTAATAGACTGGCTAACAAACTTGAAGACTTAACAACTCCAAAAGATAAAAGTAGTTTCAGGAAAAGTATGATAAATGATGAAGCCATAACCAAAAAACAAAGTAGAATTCACTGGGAGAATTGTCATGACTTCTCAAGCCACTATTGGCAAAAGAATCCTGGTGGCAATTAATTGCTATATTGTTCCTCAGCAGAGTTTATCTACATCAGATTAATTTCCCCAAAGCATAAATTTGATTATATGTTTCTTTGGTTTCTATTTTCATCTTTGTTTTTACTCTGGACTTTCTTGGTGATCTCATCCAGAGCTGTACCTTCATGCCATATCGATCACTAGCCTTGGCCTCTCTTCTGACCTTCAAATAGAGGAAACTGAGAAGGGCCAACAAACAAAAGCAAGAAGAATCTGGGGAGAAGAATATGGCAGAATTCAATAGAGATCAAGCTATCAACACTGCAGTAGAATTTTGGGAAACTATGAATTCTACAAGATAGATTTTATTGTCTACTGTACATCATAACTCTGACAAAATCAGACAGATGAGAGTATCAATCATTAAGCCACCACTTTCTAGGAATATGTCCTTGAGTTAGTCATTGTATGGTTTTCATGTCCTCATTTAGTAAATGAGATTTTAAAAAATATATATGTTAGGATTATAGTAAAGAGTAAATCAGATAGGGAATTGAATGCATTTAGAAAAGGGCCTGGCACATATTAGCTGCCTAACAAAAATAAACTTTATGAGATATGTACTAGCAGGTCTATAATAAATATGCATGAATGTATAAGTAAATAACATGTGTTCTTTTATATTAATAATATGCAGGTAATACAATCATTAATGAAAGACCCACACACCTTTACAAGTCATTCAGTATATGCCTTGTATATCTGAGTATGAACGTATGTACCTGTGTTTTTAAGTCATTTTAAATGGGTAAAGGGCAACTTATTCAAATTGACTACTGAAAAGGAACATCTTATCACTTAGCATTTCAGTAAACTAGTTTATCAAATACAATTTTAAAAGAGAGCAAATGTGTCCCAGATAAGAGACCAACATGAAATAAGAAACACTTGCAATTAAAAACTGGCTCCTACCAGTAAGAGGCCACCCACTGCCCTTAATTGTTTTGGAAGCCCATTAAAATCAGTAAAGGAAACAGATACTAAAAACTTTAAAGTTCTTTTATGTTTACTTCTTTCAAGTAAAAATGCTATCGTTGACATGAAGACTTTAAAGGGTTACATTACTAAGGATTAAACTGATCCATTAAAGGAACAGGATAGCCCAATGTTGATACATATGTTAAAATTGTGAAATGATGAAAGTAATTTGTGTGACCTTTATTAACTATGGATCACAACAGAGTTAATGGAAGTTAGTGTAAACAACAATGAAATAAAACTGTAATTTGATAAAGGTATAGTTATCCACATTTCAATAAAAATGTATATAACATGTATAACTAAAATGATGGATGTATTATTTTACTGCTAGAGCTTTATTTAAATGATTACTACACTTTCATTTAAAAAAAAAAAAAACTGGAATTCACTTTACTTCTCCGAAAGAACTTTTTCACCACTGATTACTAAGAAGAGATGTCATACTGTTCGCTGAAATCATTTACAAGGAAAAGTTTTCATTGTAACTTGTCACCAATGTGATGCCTTCTATAAATCCCTCAGTATGAGTTTTAACAATCCCTGATTTCTTTTAGACACCTTTGAACAAAGCAGAGGGGTGGGATTACATAAAGCACCATTTTGTTTTTGTTCCTTCCTCTTACCTGCACGCCCAATTT
Source organism: Glossophaga mutica (assembly GCA_039655065.1). Lineage (NCBI taxonomy): Eukaryota > Metazoa > Chordata > Mammalia > Chiroptera > Phyllostomidae > Glossophaga > Glossophaga mutica. The sequence continues at coordinate 73,739,531 of CM077312.1, forward strand.
ATAATTACTGTGAAAACAGGCTTTGGGCTAAAAAAGAACTCCAAGGGATTTCAAAAGAGAATTCTTAAAGAAGTGAAATTCATGAGATGCTATTTAAATTCACTTAGCAAAAATTACCACAATTGTGACAAGAGCTGCAGTGAACCCAGTTGCACAACCAATGAGTATGTGAAATAAACATTATATACAGTGGGTAGTAATTTCTTGAGTTGAATATCTTTCAGATGTGCTCCAAAGCATTTCCCTTGCTTCATGCAGGCTCCATCCACTTGCTCTGACTCCATTTTCACTTGACAGATGGTCTCATCACTTGTGAAGTTTCCTACTTAGCTCCATATATAAAAACCAAGTGCAGTGGAATGTAAACTGGTAATAGACTTCTCTCCAATAAATATCCACATCAGGGGACACCACAAACCTTTCTTCTTTCAGATGGAAACAAAACATTTGTGTTTATATTTGGATAGTACAACCTTAGTTCACTTTCTTTCCTAGTGCCAATTATGGTTGATGCAATCACAAAATGTCAAAAGCCTGATTTTCCACAGTTGTCTCAAACTCAATTTTATTTTTTTCAATTTTAAGTCAAGTAAAAGATAGCCCTAGAAAAATTTCAAATGATATCAGTTCTTTTTGTTGCCTAACAACCAAAAATCTATTCTCCAGTGGCTTTCTTCTCTACTAAAATGTCCCTGATCTAAAATATTAGATTTTTATGAATCTGAATCCTACTAGTATCAATTAGACTATACTTATCAGTATTAAATAATATTAGAAATACAATGGATACTTTAATTACCAAAGTATTTTGGCATTTTAAGACTTCTCTTAGTGCAAGAGCATAAGCAAATGAGTAAATAAAGTGTCTACATGATAATAGTTTCAGAAACAAATAGCATGAACAAAATATGAAAATTATAAGAGATCTGTATCTATACTTATGAAGAATAGCAATATATTAAATGATAAAATCATGGTAAAATATTTAAGGAATTATCTCATTAAATTTCTCTATTGAATACACACAAGAAATCAGGAAGTAAGTAGAGGCCATAACTTTGGAATGCTAATTTAATGCATAAAAGTTAACTTAATGAAAAGTTGGTTTTTATTTCTAATAGCCTCACTTTTATCTTTTTAACATAGTTACTTTAATTGAGGAATTCCTTTTTATAGCCAATATATAAAAATGTTTACATGTTTATAAAGGACAATGTCACTACAATTTCTTTAACAAATAATAATTTCCAAATTACAAGTTATAATATTTGATGAACCATTTTATTTAACTGTATTATAACAATAAATCAAGAAAACTGACTTTCATAGCCAATTTCATGTCATTCTAGAGCTTTATAAATATAAAGACTTTTCATCTCTTTGAGATCAATGGCTAGCATTAGTCCTCTCATTTTACAAATGGCCAGTCTCTTAAAGTTGAGCTCAAGTGCCTAGCACAAGTTAATAACAAAGATAGAAGTCAAAATCCAAACATTTCCAAACTGTGAATTATGATTTTGTTAATAAATTCAATGTGCACAAAGGAACAAAAGGCACAGTTTTGTTTGTTTTTAATAGATAGTTTGCTACTTATTTGGCATTATGCTGGTCATGGGGTTACAAAAAGTGGTAAGACAAGTGCCTGCTTTAGAAGACTATATAGTCTGAGGCAGAAGACATCTACAAGGGGGAGACCCCCCAAAACAAAATTATCTCCTGGAGGGTGGGCTAGCTGTAGTATAGGCTTCCCTTGCTAGGTAAGTGTTCTAGGAACCCATCTGTATCAGTGTACCACCTGGTGGTGTTGTGAGAGTTACGTTTAGCTTCAGGGAAATTTTTTCCAGAGACTCTTTTTAATTAATCTTTTTTTTTAACAGTTGTTTCCATTTCCCACTACCACTTTCCCCCACCTCACCACTCCCAGCCTCAATCCTTCCCCTGCTTTGGCTTTGTCCAAGGGTCCTTTATACATGTTCCTTGATGATGCTTCCCTTTTTTCACCCCTCAACCACCTCTCCCTTCCTCTCTGGTTACTGTCAGTTTGGTCTTAATTTGAATGTCTCTGGTTATATGTTGCTTGCTTGTTTGTTTTGTTGATTAGGTTCCACTTACAGGTGAGATTATACAGTAATTTGTCTTTCACTGTCTGGCTTATTTCACTTAGCATAACACACCCCAGATCCATCCATGCTGTCCCAAAGGGTAGGAGCTCCTTCTTTCTTTCTTCTGTGTAGTATTCCATTGTGTAAATGTACCACAATTTTTTGATCCACTCATTTACTGATGGGCACTTAGCTTTCTTCCAGCACTTGGCTATTGTAAACTGTGCTGCTATGAACATTGGGGTGCATAGGTTCTTTTGAATCAGTGTTTCAGGATTCTTAGGGTATATTCCTAGAAGTGGAATTTCTGGGTCAAAAGGCAGTTCCAATTTTAGTTTTCTGAGGAAATTCCATACTGTTTCCCACAGTGGCTGCACCAGTCTGCATTCCCACCAACAATGTACAAAGATTCCCTTTTCTCCACAACCTCACCAGCACTTGTTCTTTGTTGATTTGTTTATGATGGTCATTCTGACCCATGTGAAGTTGTACCTCATTGTGGTTTTAATTTGTATCTCTCTGATGGCTAGTGATGCTGAGCCACAATTTTTTATAAATAAATTCTAGGGGTTTTTTGGGCCTTCCCCTTACAAATATGAGGAAGTATAGGAAATATGTGCATAGACTTCTGTGGTGTCCCTTCATTGGTACTTAACTTTGTCTTTATGTTAAGAAAGCACTAATACAATCTTAGTCCCAAATTTAGTAAAACTTTTGTGGATCCTTCCACCCCAAGTTTCCTATAAATTCATCCTCTCAAAGGGTGCATCAAATTCCTGCTTCAACTTAAGGCAGTGTCCCTGAGAGTATGATGTGCTTGTTTCTTTCTTTTTTTTTTAACATTATTTTAGGGGCCAAACATAGGTCCATTTTTTATTTTAGCAGTTATGCACTTATTTGAAACATACTGGTTTTTCTTTTTGACAGCTTTACAAAGTTTCCTTTTCAAATTATTTTTAAAGGCAAGGAAAAAACAACACTAAATAAATAATAATGTAAGATTATTCAGTTATGGCAAAAATTCTCAAAGTTTTCAAGAATGAAGTTTAGAAAACCCTCAAGCTGCCTCCTGAAAAACAAAGTATTTGACAAATTTGTTGGTCACCCCACCCCTACACAAGAAGCCATGTTAACTTTTTCGGGATCAATCCCATTATAGTATATGTGGTGCAAAAACAAACAAAGCATTTTATCCCCAGATTTTGATTTAAAAACAAAATGAAAACAAACAAACAAAAACTAATGATCATTTTCACAGAGCCAGAGCTTCAAAACCTTATTTAGTTCATGGATCTGTATGATTGAAACAAGTATCTCTCTGTCTTTCTGTCTCTTTTCACTTTTCATTCACACATGAGTGTGAATTAAACAGCTGAATTTGATGCCAATCTAGGCAGCAAGTGTCATCATGGGATGGGATTAGGATAGAAAATAGGTTTTTTCTTCTTTTTTTTGTGGTGGAAACTCTTAGCACTGGGTTTTAGTATAAACATAACAGAGACAGAGAATCTGTTCTTAAATGAAGGGAGAAGCACACCAATTCCACATGCAACACATTTATACAGGAAACACACCTACAGTACTATTCTTCCTACTACTACTATGGTATTTTCCTTCTTAGAGTGTGCATTTAGTTTAAGTGATAAAGAATGGTAGGGAAAAATTCTGCCCAATATACCCAGGTTTTTCTGCTAACAACTATTCTTTAGTAAAAATTGAAAAAAAGATTATATTAAATACTTGTATTTTAAGTACTCCAACAGAGAACTTGGCATACTTTCATTGGAGTTTTTTTTAATATATTTTATTGATTATGCTATTACAGTTGTCCCATTTCTCCCCATCATTCCCCTCCACCCTGCACACCCTCTCCCATCCACATTCCCCCCTTTAGTTCATGTCCATGTGTCATAAGTTCTTTAGCTTCTACATTTCCCATACTATTCTTGCCCTCCCCCTGTCTATTTTCTACCCACTATCTATGCTACTCATTCTCTGTACCTTCCCCCCCTCGCCTCCTACCATGCCCCTGTTGCTAACCCTCCATATGATCTCCATTTCTGTGGTTCTGTTCCTGTTCTAGTGTTTGCTTAGTTTGCTTTTGTTTTAGGTGTGGTTCTTAATAGCTGTGAGTTTGCTGTCTTTTCACTGTCATATTTTTGATCTTCTTTTTCTTAGATAAGTCCCTTTAACGTTTCATATAATAAGAGCTTGGTGATGATGAACTCCTTGAACTTGACCTTATCAGAGAAGCGCTTTATCTGTCCTTCCATTCTAAATGACAGCTTTGTTGGATAGAGCAATTTTGGATGTAGGTCCCTGCTTTCCAAGATTTCAAATATTTCTTTCCAGCCCCTTCTTGCCTGGAAGGTCTCTTTTGAGAAATCAGCTGACAGTCTGATGGGAACTCCTTTGTAGGCGACTGTCCCCTTATCCCTTGCTGCTTCTAGAATTCTCTCCTTCATTTTTATCTTGGCTAATGTAATTACGATGTGCCTTGGTGTGTTCCTCCTTGGGTCCAACTTCTTTGGGACCCTCTGAGCTTCCTGGACTTCCTGGTAGTCTATTTCCTTTCCCAGATTGGGGAAGTTCTCCTTTATTATTTGTTCAAATAAGTTTTCTACTTTTTGCTCTTCTTCTTCCCCTTCTGGGACCCCTATAATTCGGATGTTGGGATGTTTAACGATGTCCCGGAGGTTCCTATCCCTCTCCTCATTTTTTTGAATTCTTGTTTCTTCCTCATTTTCTGTTTGGTTGTTAGTTTCTTCCTTCTGGTCCACTCCATTGATTTGAGTCCCAGTTTTCCTTCCATCTCTATCGGTTCCACATGCGTCTTCCTTCATTTCATGTATTGTAGCCTGTATTTTTTCATCTAATTTGTGAGCAAAATCAACCAATTCTGTGAGCATTTTGATGACCAGTGCTTTGAACTGTGCATCTGATAGGTTGGCTATCTCTTCACTGCTTAGAGGAATTGACTCTGGGGTTTTCATTTTTTCTCTGATTTGAGCCATTTTTGGTGGGGTTTTTTTTGTTGTTGTTGTTTTGTTTTGGTTTTAGTCTGGTCTCGGCTATTACGTAGTGAGGGGTAGAGCCTCAGGCGCTCCCCAGTGTGAGGCAGCCCAGTCGCTGGGTTGTGACGCTGTATGTGGGGGCGGGGTCCGAGAGGGAACAATGGCGCCTGCTCCGCTCTCTCCTGGATTCAGTCCCTTCCGCCACTTCCCCTCTGCCTGGACTGTCTGCGTGCATGAATGTGGGACCACCTGGTCAGCCAGCCGCCTTGTGCGGCCTCACTGGGTCTGCCAGCTGCCACCTGTGGGCCTGAGGACCGCCAGCCACCGCCCATGCACCTGGGAACTGCCAGCCGCTGCTGCTTGAGTTCCCGGGTCCGCACCTCCACTTTTTCCTACCTCGACTCCGCCCCTCTTACAGGTCTGGATGAATGGTTGTTGGACTTCCATACAGTTCAATTTTCTATAAGTTCTGGCTGTTTTCTTGTTTCTAAATATTTGTTGCCCTTAATTTTGGTTGTGAGAGGAGGCACAGTGTGTCTGCCTATGCCTCCATCTTGGCCGGAAGTCCTCATTGGAGTGTTTTTTTTTTCCTTTAAATATCTTTAAAATTAAAATCCAAGTCAGCAATCACTTATTTGAAACCTTTAGGAACAAATATGTTTCAGGATTCAGAATCTTCTCAATTTTATAAGGAAAATATGGTTTATGTACCATAGTTAACAAAAATGCACCATGAAATACCAAATGGTACCCTCTAATTGAACATAATATTTCTGTTATAAAAGATGTGAATGGTAATATTAAGTAAGGTTTTTTTAAAAAGACTAAATAGCCTCATGTTAGTCCAGGTCACTCTTTACTTCCAAAAGGGTCCTGGTCAGTACATGTTTTGTTTTTGGATTATGGAATTGTAGATTGGAGAGCACAGACTTGCACTAGAGCTGTAAATCAGAAGATGAACTAGTTTGCAAGAAACCTTTTTAAGATACTGTGATAAACACTGCATGAATACAATCTAAAAGTACTAGAAACCCTAGCCAGAGCTAGGGCAAATCTTTATAATCTGACTTATATGTGCAGTCTCAACAAAACCAAACTTGTACAAACAGAGAACACATTGTTAATTGCCAGAGGTGGGCAGGTGGCAGGCTGTGGGGCGCCATAAGTGAAAGTAGTCAAAAGGTACACATTCAGTTATAAGATAAATATTTCTGGGAACATAATTTACAGCATGGTGACTATAGTTAACAATACTGTATCATATATTTGAAAGTTGCTAAGAAAGTAGATCTTAAAAGTTATCACGAGAAAAAGAAAACTGTAACTATTTGAGGTAATGGATGACTAAATTTTTATGGTAATCATTTTACAATATATATATGTATATAGAATCATTATGAAACAGGAAACTAGAGGTCCCCCAAAATGGAGAAGTAGCCCATTAACCTGGGTTGGGGGACAGAGAAGCAGAGGCAGGCCATTGAGAGTTACTTTGCATATCTATCACAACTTGGCTAGCTTCATAGTTATGCTAAATAGCCGTGCCTGCCACACTCCAGGCCAAGGAGATGGGTGTGACTTTAGCTGGGGTCCTGCTGCACTGGTGTGAGACATTGGAGGCAGTTTGCTCTGAGCCACTGGGCTTTGTCTGGCCGGACTGACCAAGGCAGCTGGAGAAAGACAGAAGATATGGGGACTGGCAAAATGTAACCCATTGTGGGAAGAGTCAGAAATGGGGTTACGGAGGGGGTGCAGGGTGAGGATTTAAACTCAGGTGCAGCAGCCGTTTGCACTCTCGGCCATGTGGGGAGTGTAGTGAGGGAGGAGTCATGTTGTCTACAGTAAGGGATTTTCACCATGCGGTTTGAAAGAGAACAGTAAGAAGGGAGAAGTAAACAAACAGCTATGTAGCTTACCGTGAGGAAGGAGGCCATGCGGCCTGGACTAATAAGAAAGGCGATGCTGCTGCTGTGACCATGCTGGCTCCAGCTGACTCTGGAGCTGCAAAGACTTCCTTGCAAGATACTGTTCTGCTGCACCTGGGTTTTACCTGGACTTTTTTTTCCCACATTTTTAATTGTTGTTCAAGCACAGTTGTCTTCATTTTACTCCCACCACTACCCCCCACTCCAGCCATATCCACTTCCCACCCTCGATCCTAACCCCCTGTGGTATGCCTTTCCTGAGTTTTCACCATGATCCAGAGTAACATGGCCACATGCTTTTCTGGACTATCACCTGGAGTCTGGTGACCACATACCCCAGATCCTGAAGGAGAGAGCTGCTATGTGAGGATGGCAACTTTGGTACCTTCCAGAGGGACTGGAGAACTGTTTGTGCAGCCAGATTAAGACCAGATAAGAACATGGGAAACTTTGGGGGATGTTTGTGGCTACTAGTAACCTGGTAGGGAGCATGGGAAGTGCTGGGTCTTGTGGGATAACCAGGCTCAGAGCATGAGTGTTCTAGGCTCCCTCAAGATTGGAATGTTGTAAAAAAAAAAAAAAAAAGACCTGTTCCTTCCAGCATTAATTGTTGTGTCATTCACCAAGGCACCATGTGGACAGGCCCTCATCTGCTTGGAAGCAATTATGTTATGCACCTTAAATTTATACAATGTCATATGTACTTATATCTAAATAAAATTGTAAATGATTAAATTGCTGATTTTATGTTATATTTTATAATTTAAAAAAATTAATAATGTAATATATAAATGCCCACTGATTGTGTTAAATGAGTGAATTGTATGGTATGTGAATTATATCTCAAGTTGTTAAAATGATCTCAGTTTAGCAACACAAATGCCTACTAACAACACATAAGATGTAAACATTTATAGCATGCTATACAAGTAAAGACCACAGATGATGAAGCCCAATCTTCTCGGATTTTAATTGTGGCTCCACTGCTTCTTGGTTACATGGCCCAGATAAGTTATTTAACCTCCATACTTTGGTTTCTACTTTTCTAAAATAAGAATAACAGTACCTTCTTCACATGGTGCTATAAGGATTAAAAGAGCTAGTATTTTCAACCTGCTTAAATAAATGAATGGCACATATAAAGTCTTAGTGCCCATCATTATTATTAGTAAAAATTCTTGGAAAGAGGCACATCTGGGATTTTAGATAGGGTGGATTAGGAGGGAGTCATTTTACTTCTAACCCACTGAAGCACAACAGCCTGCTTTATGAAAGACATGAAATTTCAAGAGCTCCTTGAAAAACATTTGTCGTAGATGAAATGGAGCAAATATGGAGTTGAACAATGGCAATCGTGAGAAAACCTTTGTAACTAGAATGCAGAAATGAAGACACTGACAAAATTTGCTTAAAAGGGGGAAGAACTGACGTGTTGAGGCAAAGCAGATAAAGTAGTTAAGGGAGAATTAATAAAAGCTCCAAATCACAGAATCAGGAGCTTAGTTACTACCCTTTGAGATGATTCTGATGGTGAATTAGATAGCTAGGGCCTCACAAATCTCTAAATAAACCACAACAAACCTCTGCCTGCTCCTGCACAAGAATGAGTTGGCATATTTAATTACTGTCAGATATGTGCTCAACAAATACAACATTATTTTATTATTACTGCTATAGGCCAGAACCTCTGGATGCAGACTTTGAGATAAAGGTTAATTAGAGAATGCTGTTGAGAGTAAAGGAAGCAACATTAGGCAGAAAGAAAAATTGGGCTGTGCTATAACTGCAATGAAGGACTCATCAATCCCACAGGAGCTCTGGAGCTGGGACAGCCCTTCTGTTATCTGAACTGAGGCAAGAATGCCTTTATAATCCCTGTATTGGCCTATTATTTTATGCAAGCTGCCAGTACAGCAGGGAGTGCAGCCTTAAATAAGGCAGCTCCCATTAGCTGAGGGCAATTGATGAGAGGGCCTGTGAGCGATCACAGCCAGTACTCCTTGCAGGTGGGAATGAGTGCCCTATTTCTGGAGGGGATCTGTGCAATGTGACTAGCACTCACCAGGTCAGTGGGTTACTAAATTGTAGTTGCTTCAGCAGCAGCAGCAGGGTCTGAAAACTTGTTGGAAATGCAAATTTTCAGGCCCCCTGGGTGAGCTACAGAACAGGAAACTCTTGAGGTGGTGGTCCAGCAATCTGTGTTTCAACAAACCCTCCACATAATTCTGATGCATGTTAAATTTGAGAACCACTACTACATACACTACGTAAAACATGAAATGTACACAAAATTATTTCACTGCATGAACAGCTGTAATACAGCCTGCACTTTGTGAATACATATCATGGAGTGATACTCAATACTACAGGAAAATGAGAAAATTCAATCACTTAGAGCTGTGACCTTGGGTCAATCACAGAGCTGTTGGTTTACAGACATGAAGGTAATTACTAAGCTGTACAACATTTGCTATAGCACTTTATATGTGACAAAGATCAATGGAAAAGTGAGTTAATAAAACAATAAAGCTATATTCATTGCAAAAAAAATCTATAAACATAAAAGAACATGCTAAGAGCAAAAAATGTGAACTGAGTAAAGCAAAATAATAAAATGTGGACAACTCTAGCTAAATGCAGTGCGGTTGGCATCGACTCTCTCCTTGAGCGTCTAAGATCCACAGATGAAAATAATACGATGATGTCAGAAAGGAGGGAAGGAATGGTCTCGAGCCAATTTATCCTTTCTAAAGAAGTGGTCTTCATAGCCAATAGGGATTTACAAAATTGAAAAAAGCCAAGGAAAACCTCCAAGTCTGCATTAGCTCTATGTGAGCAATAGCAATGAGATAAATTCTAAACAGTGACAGGACAAGGTGGTGAAAATATTTTTCGAGGACATCATCATTCCAACTATTCAGTGGCAGAGGAGCTTTGGTGTGGCCTGCAACTCGTTAGAACATTCCAGGATAATGTCTGAAAAAAAAATGATAAATGAACTATTGAATGCCCCACAAAAATGGTTTCACATTTTGGTGGTTTCTTTGAGCCTGGTATTAGCAGCCTTAGCAAATGGAATAAAGGCTGTGTCTTATGTTACTACATTGCTCTGCACTCCTCAAACTCCTTTCACAGACATTTGTAATTTGACACTCAGAAGTATTCTTTGAGATTGGCCAATATTGTATCTGCATTCTGTATATAAAGAAATAGGCCTGAAAAGGCTATAGGACTTCATCAAAGTTCCATAGCAAGCTACTTGGAAAGGCTATATTTATTATTAGTGCTTTTGTTATCCTTCATTGAATGTCTTCTATGTACCGGTACGAAGTAAAAAGTTATACTAACCAATATTTTTTAAAATCTTCACAAAACCCTTCAAGTTAAGTATTATTATTTTTCTCTCATTATTAACAGACACAGAAGTTAATTTAATTTGCCCAACATCAAACCAGGGAAGTTTGGCTCCATGAAACCAGGAAGCATGTATTCCTTCCACTGTACTACTTCAGCTGGTCTTTGGTGGGCCACGGCATTATGTTTAGGTAATTTGAATATGCATCCAGGAGGGGTAAATGCTGATAAATTTCTACAGTAGCAAAGTATGTACAGTTGTAGCCAGGATGCTAGCAAGAGTCTAAATGTGTAAACTCACCAAATTTAAATAAAAAGGCATAGAAAGGGGACAAGAGATAAGTTACATTAAGAAAGAGGAGTAAACAAAATGTAATACCCAAAATTCCACAAGTTTTTGATAAATATTAAGATAGTAAGCATTAGTTGGTAAAATATTTTACTAAATAAGAAGCAGGAGCAGGAAATCTAAAAGCAAGGCACACATCAACTTTCACAGAGACAGAATAGTATTTTGATTCTGAAAGTCAAATAGAATGGTATTTCTAAATAGAGTGGTATTTCAAAATAGAATGGTATTTCAGATTCTCTAAGTCAAAACCTGGTATTTTATTTGATTTCAGAATTTATTACTTTTAGAATAAACCATTTTCTTGCATTTCAGGACACTTCCTATGTGGGCAAATAAACAGTTTTACACAAAATCAGTGTTACAATAGTGTGGCTTCTTTAAAAGTTAGTTAAATATTGATTTGCCATTCTCCAGGCATAATGACCAAACAGAACACTCCATCAGTGTGTTGAACCAATGTCCCTAAGTGCTGCCAAACAAGTCAGCAATTAATGTCTTTGCTGAGTAGTTGGTTTCCACGATATCTACAAGGAAACGATTTTCACTGAATTGAAAGCAAAACAGGAGACAATCCATTCATTCACATGAAAGCCAGCTTGTCATTTGAAACTCACAAACTGAACTAGCAGCTCTTCTCAGACACCAAGAGTTATTTCCTCCTCCCAGCTGCCAATCTTGGTTTCACCTAGAAAGCCCCAACCCCCTCTTTTTTGCTATTAAATTCCATATTAACACCTCCCAGCTGCCAACCCTCCTAGCTCTCTCCTTTGTCTACCTTTATAGTATGTGATCAAGAGCAAATGCTCCAGCAAGCTTAAAATCTTACAGCTGCACAAAATACACATGGGAAACAAAGCCTTCTGAAACAGGGCTTCCTTTAATGTTTAATTTAACCTCAGCCTATTGCTTAAACATATTTCTGTCTATTAGCTGCAAAATTCCATACTGTTTGAGGGTTTCTTTAATATTCTATAGTATAATTCACATCTGTCAGTCACACCCTGGTGATATTTTTATTCACTTAAATATATTTTAATACTTTAATCTCATCTCAATACTTTCGCTTTATCATCTTTCTATGATTTTGATTCAAAATTTAGAATACTTTTTAAATAATATTTTCTCCTCCATTCTGATTCACAATGGAGGATACAATTTCTTTTTAGGACAATTCTGCCAAAAGGGAATATAGAACCCCAAAATCTATTATAAATAGAAATTCTGAGGCCATAAAGAAAATGTTGGGATATAAAACACAGATGAGAATTTACCTGATTTCTAATGTGAGACTTTCTGAAAAATATTTTGTTCTAAATTAATGTAACTGGTTTAAATGCATACTTCCCAAATCAGGAGAAAAGATACCACAAGTTATTCACACACATACAAAAAAAACATAAAGTCCTAATCAGATAGCTTGTCTTTGTATCCATTTTCATGGTTAACCACAAGTAAGAATACCTCCTTTTATAAACAAATAGATTATCAATTAGATAGATGACAGATAGGTATACAGAGAACAGATAAAACACAAAGTGTGCTGAAGTGTACAATCCAAACTATTTGACATTTTATTTTCAATCTCCTTCTGATAATAAAAGTCTAATATCCAATTCTTATTGCCAATTCTGCAGCCCCATATTTTAAGTTCTTGTAGAAAATGTATTTCTATCAGATGTCTTCAAAGACCTTATTAGCAAGACCGAAGAATACTTTTGTCATATCAAATATACTCAGCTGTTTACCGCGTGGTGAAGTAGTGTTAGAACCATTTAAAGTTGTGTCTGACATCTTTAATCTATTTGATCTCTGACCCACAGATCTAAACTGTAACTATGGTGACTAAAGCTTGACCTTACAATGCTGAGAAACTTTAAAGCAATGCAGTTGTTTAGGTCACATTGTTAAGTTAGACAAAGGGGTAAAACAGTAATGTGACAGTTTCCTGGGAATTAAGGTCAGTAGGTCAATTGTGCTGGAGCTTTTTGTGATAAAGAAACTAGTTAAATTTTTTGATCTGTTATCATTTTTAGAATAGTTTGTCAGAAGTGGTGAAAAGTGCAAAGGAATCAATTTGTTAAACTCTAAGTAAGTTGGCTACAAAAGTACAAATAATATTGAAAATTCAATAATATCATATTCCTTACAACACTTTATAGATGTAATGCAGTATACCACCATTTTCTGGTCCTACACAATAATAAGTAAATGTAAGTGTTAATTTCATCTGCAGATTGCTGCTCCAGCTACAAAGTACTCAAAATAATAAAATAATGGGCTTTTTAAACACAGGGACATTCCTGTCATCAAATTTACAGTTGTTTACTTTAATGTCTATTAAAAACTTCATCAGATTATTCTCTGAGCAAAGCCTGAATAAACAAAAACAATTAACATGCATGTAAATGTGGAGTTAGTGTGACACCACACAGTGCTGGCCACTACCCCTGAGTATGAGCATCTCTGGTATTTAGGTGTCCTCTCACTGAATACTTCAAGCAGCAACTCACATGAAAACCATGAACCTGTATTTTTAAGATTTTCTAATTATGCCAATAATAGGCTAGATTCACCTTTTCCACAAAAAGGCATGTTCTGTGGCACTGCTTTATGGATATTTAACCTGAAGCCCTGATTACTTCTATGCTAATCATTGGAAGCAAATTTTCAGTGTGTACAGATGCAGGGGTTGGGAAGGAGCTCTGCACAAAAAAATATTAAGCAAGGCTATTTTCCACACAAGGGAAATAGACTCAAATGGTCCCCCAGCAACTCAATTTTAAAACACATTGTAAACATATACCTCAGACAATTCACATTTGCCATTATTTTTGTAATGAAATTTATTTTGCTCTAAATAATGTGGAAAATATATCATATTTCAAATGCATTTCAGCTCATATTTTAAAATATGAGAGAAATTAAACATACATGCATGCACACACTCACAAATGTGTACCAGATATATAAACACATGGAAATGAGAAATATTTCTCTTGTGCTTTCACTTGGAAATTTGCAGAATCTCAGAAAGCAGGACTGCTGAAAGAATAGACTCCACCTGCTGCTTTATTTTCTTGACCTTCACCTAAACATCTATTAAAAACTGTATGCCAGTGATTTTTTTCCCATGTGTTGTGGGGGGGCTCCGCCGGCAGAGCCCCATCCCTCCGTCACGGATGAAAATAAAACTACCAAGACATGATCTGCTTGGGGAGGAAAGGTGGTCAAACTCTCAGAGGAGAATGACCCAGAGCACCTTCCTCACTAGGCTTTTATTGGGTTCAAATACACAGGGATACAGGTTTAACATTTCAAAGAAATCTGAGGGCTTAATCTGAGTCAGTGTCTGTCAGGAAAGGGGGTTGCAAAACTTTGGAAGACATACTCATTTCCTCTTCAGACCCTTATCATTTAAATGAGAGCACTCTTAGCAAAGCAGGTTTCACAGGACTTTAGGAATTCTTTCTTATGCCCAATCACTGGGGAACCATTCTGGCCAGCACAGGGCTGCACCACTCACCCTCATAGTTTCAGGCTTTAAACCAATTAGGCTCAGGAAGCAGAAGACATCTCCCAGACAAAAATGGGGACTCGGGCTATGTCAGAATAGCCGGGGGGAGAAGGTCCATCACTCCCTCTTTGCTGCAGCTCCCCGAGTCCTTCCATGAGGCCTCCCAAGTTGTCGTGTCTGGCTTAGGTTGCCCCTCCCGTGAGGAGTCTTACCTGTCGTTGACTACCAACCAAGCATTGGGGCCAGAGATGGATGAGGCAGAAGCAGTGCTCCTGCCAGGGAGATAAGCCTTGTCTCCTTAGTGGCTCATGTCCTCTTGACAGAACAGACCCAGATGAAGTGGGTCCCTAGGCTCTTACTCAGCCCACCATGGGGTGAGGGTTACAACTCCTGAGACCAGGCTGAACGGTCCGCAACAATATGTCCCTTAGACTTTAGAAGTCTTTAGAAGGTTTGAAGGAAGCTTTGGAATGGCAAAAGATATGAAGACTTAAAAATGAAAACCCAAGTATGGGTCATTATAAATGAATTTTGACAGTATGCTCCAGGGAAGAGAATGCTTCTAAACAAACAACACTGGGACACATAATTATAAAGCCATGGTAAAATAAGGCATGACCAGTAAAGAATATACAGCAGACAGAATCAATAAAATTTTTTGATCACTTCTTTTTCTGGCTGACTTTGGACTAGACAAAAATAAATACTAGGTTCAAAACTTTTAAAGTATGAGAAGAGAGCCATGTGGTAAATACCACATAGAACCCTTCACAAAAAGGAATATAGTATCAGAGAGTAATGTTGGAAGAAAATGAATTATAAAAGAAAAGAAACAATGTAATATACTTCCCTTCTCTAATACATTACCTATTAAAATATGATCAGTTTTAACCAAGAATTGCTAAAAATCTGCTACTAAAAAAATTCTGCACAATGCCCAAAGGGTTTTATATTGACAATTCTATGGACATCGACTCTCCAAAACACATTTCATTCTCATGTTACAGTCACTATTTGTTACTAGTCTGGAAATATCCTTAGTCATACTGAGTGGTTATGTTAATATACTCACTATTAGATGTAATTTGCTAGTACTTTTTAATGTTCTAATTAAGACAGGCCAATTGTTTCACTTATATGTGAGCTATCTTTGGCTCTGCTTCCATTTTTGCTAACTCCGAAAAGTTAGTATATGTTGAATTTTATGATATTCTGTGTAGAAATAAAATATATCAAACCAGTGAATTAAGAAGAACCATTGGGAAAACAGACAGAAAAACTAGGTGTTTAGTGTTTGAACTACCGAAATCCTAAATGTGAGGTGAGCTGAGAATCTGACTGGAATCCTACCTCCTAAGGTAGACAGTTTCACTCAACTATGCAGCACATGGCAAACCACTCCTGGTCATCCATTTCTGCTTTGAAAGTATTAAAAGGAAATCACACAAATGAAATATATAGTTATTAAAGGTCAGAAACTTCTTGTGGAAAGTTCAGTGAAGAAAACTGGGACATAGAATAGAACCATGAAGAGGATGACCTCGATTTGTAAATAAAGGGAATTTACTGAGCTTTTGAATTCTACATTTTAAGACTGCAAATTTGTTTTCTTCTCCACTGTCTGGAATAATCAGTATAAATTCATCCAAGGGGGTTAGGATACATAAAAAGAGATGTGAACAAGGACTTCTTCTATTTCTCATATGATTATTGATCAACTTACGTTTCTAAATCTCTTGGATAAGATTTTGTAATATATCTTTTCTTAGAAAATAATACATTTTATCCAGATTCTCAAATGCATTGGTATAACATTCTCTTATCATTTTTAACTTCTGAAATTGTATTCATGTTCTGTTTCTCATCTTTAATTTGTGTTTTTGGATATTTAGAAATCATATCTGCCAATGTTTGTAGTTTACCTGGTCTTTTGATCAATTACTTGGTTTGATTGTTTCTGTTTTAACTTTTATCCAGTTCCCTCCTGTTATTTTCTTTATACGTATGTTGTACTATTTCCTGGTCCATTTTTCCAACTGTTGCTTTGTGATAAATGCATTTGAGATTATATATTTTCCTCTGCTGCTGTTTTAGCTATATTATATAGATTTTGATATGTAATCATCTATATTTTGCTTATTCTAAAGAGTTTATGATTTCCATTTTAATTCCCTCATTAGTAAAGTTGATTAATAAAGGTATTTTATATTTCTAAATTTTCCATAAGTATATAAATTTTAATCATTACATTATTATATTTTAAAATTTATACATTGACATTAAAGAATGAAGCTATATGAGTTTTCCCTTGAAGCCTATCTATGAAAATCTCTGTTTTTGAAAATAATATATATTTTCTATTACTTTTAGTACACCCTTTCCCATGCAATCTATCTGAATTGCAGAAATATTTGAACAGATTAGAATCTCAGAGAGATAGCTAACTAACCTATCTAATTAATCTATACAAGTACTCACTAAGTAAGTGGTGAGGCAAAGGTCAAACTCAGATCTTCCCAAAGCCTTAATAACTCCCAAAGCCTCTTAATAACTCTTAGATGTTAGAAGCAACCCTAAGATGCTTCCATAATTATTGATTTCTTATCTTTCTCTTCCTTGTGGACTGTGAATGTCCTGATAGCAAATCTTACTCATTTTTTATCACAAAAGCTGCCATAATATTACTTTGGTCACCCCCAAATGATCGCTCCTCCTGGCATTTATTCTATTGTTTAGTGCCTTCCCCTTAAATTGGACTGCCTTGATGATTCTACTTTGACACTCTTAAGACTGCATATAAAAAATGAGACTAACCTGCTGGAATGACCACTAACACAAGCTTAAGTGAAAAGGCCATGCAGAGAAGCTACATTGAGAGAGAGGTCCTGAAACTGCATGGAAAAGAACAAAAAACCCAATTGACATGGAGAAACTACCCGCAGTCAAGCTATTCCAGTCATCCTTGCTGAGTACCTAGACATGTACATGCAAAGAAGCCTACTTAGAGCTTCCAGCTCCAGTACATATCATGTGGAATAGAGACAGTCCTGCTTTGACTTCTGTCTAAGATCTTGACTCTCAGAATCTGTGACAAATAATAAGATGCTATTGTTTCAAGCTGCTAAATGTTGGGATTATTTGTTATACAACAGTTGAAAACTGAAATACTAGCCAATAGAGTGACCCTTCACTAAATATTTTTGAATAAAAAAATGAATGAATAAATAAATGATAAATAAATAGGCAACTTGATTTATCATGGAGAGTGAACTTATTTTGTATACACATACAAAGGCTATTTTACTTTCTAGTGAAATTATTTCAAGGTTATATGACAACATAAAATAGGACATCATGTTGTGGTGTTTGAATGCAGTGTTCTACATCATTCAACAACAAGTGACCATTAGAAGCTGCCTCCATACAAAGCCCTGCAAAAGGTTCAAGGATTGTGATGATGACCAAAACCAGACAAGGGATCTACCTCCATGAAGCTCCCAGTGTGGCAAGGAATACAGACAAAAGATTATAAAGAAGGCAAACTGCATACTGTTATGAAGGCCACAGAGGAGAGGAATACAAAGGAGCTGATGTGGTCAAGGAGTTCAGGGAAGGCATTTGAGAGGAATTGATGTCTGAGCTAAAATCTGAAGAACAGGAAGAGTTTAACATGAAGAAAGAAAGGAGGAGTAATGCTGAAAGGTGGAAACCTATGAGCAAATGCTAATAGTAAAAGGAAGTCTGGCAAAAGTCTCATCAAAATGTATAATATTCACAGACACATGTATATTCTAAAAGTTTTTTTATTATTTGGTTAATTTCACTTGATTTCTAATAATCTCAATATAGTAACAGCTGAACAGTCAAATATGTAAAATGAAGTCAATAATTAGAAAAGAACCAACACTTTTTCTTACTCAATTACTACTAATAAAAAGGCACATATTCAGATAAATGGAGATAAAATATACTCAAATTAATATTTTCAAAACTAAAAAAAGATACATTAGCCTTAAATATTATGTTCAAGATAAAGAAAGTTAGTATAAATTGCTCAAAATAACAAAATATTATAGCAAACACTGAAATTAATATGAGGCCTGAAAGGGAAATATTTCTTATGATAAATAAGTCAATATTTTTTATTTAATTTTTAGGATTCCTTGGATAAAAAAGCAAGACCCATATGTATGCTGTCTAAAAGAGATGCACATGTGAATGAAATATACACACAGACTAAAAGTAAAGCATAGAAAAAATATATTTCATCCAAACACTAATAGAAAACAAAAGATGGGGTAGCAATACTTATACCTGACAAAATAGATTTCAAAACACAGGCTATAGTAAAAGACAAAGAAGGGCACTGCACAATGAAAAAGGGAGCAATTCAATATGACCATTATAAACATTTATGCACCCAATACAGCAACACCTAACTGTATAAAGCAAAACTTGATGGCTATAAAGGCAGGGATCAACATTAATATAGTCATACTAAAGGACTTTAACAACCCACTGACATCAATGGATAGATCTTTCAGACAAAAATTCAACCAGAAAACAGTGGCATTAAGTGACACACTTGGTCGGAGAAATTTAATTTATATTTTCAGAGCATTTCACCCTGAAGCAGCAAAGTATACATTCTTTTCAACTGCACATGGAACATTATCTAGGATAGACCACATGCTAGCACCCAAAATGAGTCTCAAGAGATTAAGAAGATTAAAATCAGATCAATCATCTTCTCTGACCACAATGGTACGAAACTAGAAATCAACCACAAGAAAAAAGCTAAAAAACATTCAAAGATATAGAGGCTAACTAACATGTTACTACACAATACATGTGTTAACAAGTAGATGAAGAAAGAAATCAAAAGATACCTGGAAAACAATGAAAATGAGAACACAACAACCCAACATCCATGGAACTCAGGGAAAGCAGTCCTAAGGGAAATTCACAGCATTACAGGTCTACTTAAAAAAACAAGAAAAATCTCAAATAAACAATCTGACTTCACACTTAAACTTTTCTCTTTTTCTTTTCAGTTTTATTTTTATTATTTATGCTGTTACAGTTTTCGCTGCTTTTTCTCTTTCCCCACCTCCATCCAGGCCCACCCTCTGCCCACCACAAGCCCATCCCCATATTGCTGTCTGTGTCCATGGGCTGTGCATAAGTGTTCTTTGGTTAATCCATTCATCATCTTTCATCCCATGCCCCCCATCCTTTTTGGCAGCTGTCAATCTCTCTTATGCATCTAAACTTCTGTTACTATTTAGCTTGTCGGTTTATTGTGTTCATTAGATTCCACACAAGTGAAATCACATGGTATTTTTTGCTCACTGGCAAAATTCATTTAGCATAATTTTCTCCGGATCCAAAATGTAATAGTTGCTTCTTTTGTATTGCCGCATAGTATTCCATTGTGTGAATGTGCCCACAGCTTTTTTATTCAGGTATCTACTGGGGCACTTAGGCTGTTTCCAAATCTTGGCTATTTGGAAATTATAAATATTGCTACTATAAACATATATGTGTGTGTGTGTGTATAGATAGATATAGATAGATATAGATGATATAGATATAGATATAGATATAGATATAGATATAGATATAGATATAGATATAGATATAGATAGATATATATTTATATTAGTGTTTCGGGATCATTGGGGTACATTCCCAGAAGTGGAACTCCTGGGTCAAAAGGGAGTTCCATTTTTAATTTTTTAAGGATACTCCATATTGTTTTCCACAGTGGCTGCACCAGACTGCATTCCCACCAACAGTGTACTAGAGTTTCCTTTTCTCCACAACCTCGCCAACACTTATTGTTTATTGATTTACCGATGGTAGCCATATTAACAGGTATTAGGTAATATCTCATTGAGGTGTTAATTTGCATTTCTCTGATGATTAGTGATTTAAGCATTTCTTTCATATGTCTATTGAGTTTATTTTTTTGTATGGTGTAAAAAAAAAAAACAGTTTCATTTTTTGGAATGTGCCACTCCAGTTTTCCCAACGCCATTTTCTGAACACACTGTCTTTGCTACATTGTGTGCTCTTGCCATCTTTTTCAAATATCAATTGCTCATACAGGCATGGGTTTATTTCTAGGTTCTCTGTTTTGTTCCATTGATCTTTATGTCTGTTCTTGTGCCGGTACCAGGCTGTTTTTAAATACTACAGTGGCCTTATAATACAGATTGATATCAGGAGTTGTGATACCTCTTGCTTTATTCTTCTTTTATAAGATTGCTGAGGCTATTTAGGGTCTTTTTTGGTTTCACATAAATTTTTGCAGTATTTGTTCTAGTTCTGTGAAGTATGCCATTGGTATTTTAATAGGAATTGCACTGAATGTACAAAATGCTTTAGATAGAATAGCCCTTTAAATTATGTTAATTTTTATTAATTATGTTAACACAGTATATGCTTCCACTTATTTGTATCTTTCTCAATTTTGTTCTTTAGTAGCCTATAGTTTTTGGAGTACAAGTCTTTTATCACCTTGGTTAAATTTATTCCTGGTTACCTCATTTTATTTTAACAGTAAATGAAATTTTTTTTTTAGTTTCTCTTCATGATAGTTCATTATTGGCATGTAAAAATGCCATTGATTTCTGGGTATTAATTTTGTATCCTGCTACTTTGGCAATTTCATTTATTAGGTCTAGTAGTTTTAGGTGGTGTCTTTAGGGTTTTCTGTGTACCATATCATGTCATCTGTGAATAATGACAGTTTCAGGTTCTCCTTTATAGTTTGGATGCCTTTTGATTTCTTCTTGTCCGACTGCTGTGGCTAAAAAACTTCCAGAACTATGTTAGAGTGGTGAAAGCCAGCATCCCTATCTTGTTCCTGATCTTAAAAGGAACATTTTTAGTTTTTGCCCATTAAGAATGATGTTAGCTGAAGGTTTTTCATATATGGCACTTTATTATGTTGAGGGATGATCCTTCTGTTCCCATTCTGCTAAGAATTTTTATCATGAATAGGTGCTGGATTTTATCAAATGCTTTTTCTGCATCTGTTAATATGATGTGATTTTTTATTTCATTTTTTTATGTGAGAAATCACATTTATTGATTTGTGTATGTTGTACCAACCTCACATCCCTGGGAAAAATTCCACGTGATCATGGTGTATGAACTTTTTGATATATTGCTGGATCTGGTTTGCTGATATTTTGTTGAGGATTTTAGCATCTATGTTCATCAGGGAGATTTATAATGTTCTTTCTTTGTGTGTCATTATCTGGTTCTGGAATTAGGATAATATAGGCCTTGTAAAAAGAGATTGGGTATCTTCCCTGCTCTTGAATTTTTCAAATATTTTGAAAAGGAGAGATGTTAGTTCTTTGAATGTTTGGTAAAATTCACCGGTGAAGCCATCCGGTCCAGGGTTTTGTGTGCCGGGAATTTTTTGATTACTGCTTTAATTTCACTAGTTATTACTGGACTCTTTAGGCTTTCTGCTTCTCCTTGATTTAGTTTTGGGAGATTGTTTCCAGAAATTTGTCCATTTTGCCTAGGTTGTCCAGTTTCTTGGCATATCCTTGTTCCTAGTAATTACTTACAATACCTTGTATTTCTGTGATATAAGTTGTTATTTAGCCTCTTTCATTTCTGATTTTATTTACTTGGGTCCTCTCTTTCCTTCTTTGATGAGTCTAGTTAAAGTTTCATCAATCTTATGTATCTTTTGGAAGAACAAGCTCTTCGTTTCATTGATCTTCTGTATTTTTTTTTAGTCTCTCCGTCATTGATTTCTGCTCTGATATTAATTATTTCCCTCCTACTACTTGCTCTGGACTTTGTTTGTTGTTGTTTTTCTAGTTCTTTTAGGTATAGTGTTAGATTGTTTATTACTGATTTTTCTTCCTTCTTGAGGTAAACCTGTAGTGCTATGAAATTCCCTCTCAGGACTGCTTTCACTGTGTCCCATAGATTTTGAGTTGTTGTGTGTTCATTTTCATTTGATTCCAGGAATTTTTTGATCTCCTTGATCTCATTGGTCACCCATTCATTATTTAATAAGAGGCTATTTAACTTCCAAGTATTTGAATGTTTTTGAGTCTTCTTGTTGAGAGTCAATTCTAATTTCATGCCATTGTGATCTAAGAAAATGCTTGATATGATTTTGATTTTCTTGAATTTGTTAAGCCTCATTTTGTGGCCATAACATGTGGTCTGTCTTTGAGAATGATCCATGTGCACTTGAGAATGTATATACTTCTTCAAGGTGAAATGTCCTGTAGAGTCGTCCCTCACTATGTCGCAGTTCACTTATTGTGGCTTCACTGTGACCACGATATGGTGAAGCCGCAAAAAGTGAACCATGATATAGTGAGGAATGACTATATACTTCACTGGTGAGTACCCATATATAGAATTTTATGCGTTGTTAAAATTACATAGGTTTAAGAGTGTAGAAAGTGTTTAAGAGCATATGAAGTGTTTATAAGAGTGTGGGAAAGGTTAATAAGAGAGTGGGAAAGGTTTATAGGAGTGTGAAGGGTTTACAAAGCCTTAAAATATGTATAAATAATAAAATAAATATAACGTTGCTACTTCGTGGATTTTCACCTATCGCGGGGGTCTCTGGAATGTAACTCCTACGATAGGTGAGGGATCACTGTAAATATCAGTTAAATCCATTTGACCCAATGTGTTGTTTAATGCCACTGCAATCTTATTTTTTGTCTGGAAGATCTGCCCATTGTTGACAATGGCTGTTAAAATTCTCTATTATGAGAGTATTGTTGTTGATATCTTCCTTAAAGTCCACCAAGTTTTTTTAATATATTGAGGTGCTCCTATACTGAGTGCATATATGTTTACAAGGGTTATGTCTTCTTGTGGACTGAACTCTTAAAAACTATTTATTGCCCCTCTCTGTCTCTTTTTATGGCCTTCATTTTGAAGTCTATTTTGTCATATAAAAGAAATGCTATACCCACTTTTTTGTTTGTTTATTTCCACATGTGTGTAATATCTTCCTTTATCCCTTTACTCTCAGCCTGTGGAAATATTTTTCTCTGAGCTGAGTCTCTTTTAGAGAGCATATATGTGGGTCCTGTGGCTACCGTCCCTTTTCATTGGAGCATTTAGTCCATTTACATTATAGATAGGTACAATACAAAAAATGGCAGTAAATAAGTACCTATGTTTTTCTTTCTTTCTTTTGCTTCTGACAGAAGGTCCTTTAACACTTCTTGTCATGCTGGTTTTGTGGTAATGAACTCTTTTAACTTTACTTTGTCTGGGAAGCTTTTTATTTGGCTTTCAATTTTAAATGACAGCCTTGCTGAATAGAGCAATTTAGGCTTCATATTCTTAGTTTTCATTACCCTGAATATTTCCTGCCAATCTCTTTTAGTCTGTAGTGCTTCTGTTGAGAAATTAGCTCAGACTCTAATGGGGCTCCCTTGTATGTAACTGAGTGACTCTTTCTTGCTGCCTTTAAAATTCTCTTTATCTTCAAGTTTTGCCATTTTAATTATGATGTGTCTTGATGTAGGTCTCTTTGGGTTCATTTTTATTGGGATTCTCTTTCCTTCCTGGATTTGCATGCCCCTTTCCTTCACCAGGTTGAGAAAGTTTTCTGCCATTGTTTCTCTAAATAGGTTTTCTATCCCTCTCTCACACTCATTTCTTTCTGGTTCTCCTATGATGCAGATTTTGTTATACTTGATGTTATCTCAAAGGTTCCTTAGGCTTTTCTCATTTCTCTGAAGTCTCTTTTCTTTTTAATTTTCTATTTGGGTGGATACTGTCATCTTGTCCTCTAATTCACTGATTTGATCCTCTGCTTCATCTAACCTACGGTTGATTCCTTCAAGTGAATTCTTCATTTCAGATATTGTAATCTTCATTTCTGACTGATTTTTATTTATGGTATCTATATCCTTTTTAATGCTTACTATCTATTTATTTAAGTTCTCATTGAGATTATCTATTCTTCTACTAAGGTCTTTAAGCATCCTTATAACCATTGTTTTAAATTCTTCATTTGGTATTTGTGTTGCTTCCACACTTAAAGAAACTTGAAAAAGAACAATAAAAAAGCCTAAAGTGAGTAAAAAAAGGAAATAATGAATATCACAGCATAAATAAACAAAATAGAGTCTAAAAAATGATGCAAAATATCAATGAAACAGAGCTGTTTCTTTAAAAAAGATTTTAAAAAATCAACAAACCTTTAACCAGTCTAGTCAAGAAAAAAAGAGGACCTAAATAATTAAAATCAGAAATGAAAGGGGAGAAGTAACAACTGATACCAAAGAAATACAAAGGATTGTAAGAAGATATTATGAACAACTATATATCAATAAATTGGCCAATCTGGGAGAAATGGGTAAATTCCTAGAAACATATAATCTATTTAAAATGATTCAGGAAAAATCAGAAAATCTGAATAGACAGATTACAACTAATCAAGTTGGAGCAGTAATCAAAAAGCTCCCAACAAATAGAAGTCCTTGGCTAGCTGGGATCACAGGCGAGTTTTACTAAGCATTCAAAGAACTAACACCTACCTTTCCTAAACTATTTCAAAAAATTCAAGAATAGGGAAGGCTCTGAAGCTAATTTTATGAGACCAGCATTATCCTAATTCCCAAACCAGATAAAGACACTACAAAGAAAAATTATAGGCCAATGTTCCTGATGAAGACAGATGCTAAAATGCTCAACAAAATATTAGCAAACTGGATCCAGCAATACATTTAAAAGATCATACACCATGCTCTGGCTATTGTGGCTCAATTGGTTGGATGTCATCCTCCAAAATGGAAGGTTACCAGTTCAATTCCCAGTCAGGCACATGCTTGGTGTGTAGGCTCAGTTCCTAGCTGGGGCACGTGGAAGAGGCATCTGATTGATGGTTCTGTCTCACATTGATGATTCTCTCCCTCTCTTTCTTCCTCCCTTCCCCCTCATATAGAATTAATAAAAGAAAAAAAATAATAAAATGAATAAAAATTATACACCATGAGATCAAGTGACATTTATTCCAGGCATGCAAGGTTGGTACAATATCCACAAATCAATAAACATGATACACCACATAAACAAAATGAAGAATAAAAACACATGGTCATATCAATGAATGCAAAAAGAGCATTTGAGAAATCCAACACCCATTTATGATAAAAACTCTCATCAAAGTGGGAATAGAGGGAACCTACCTCAATGTAATAAAGGCTATATGTGACAAAACCACAGCCAGTATCATACTCAGTGGACAAAAACTGCAAGTGTTTCCCCTAAGATCAGGAACAAGACAGGGATGCCCACTTTCCCCTCTTTTATTCAACACAGTATTGGAAGTCCTAGTCATAGTGATCAAAGAACAAGAAAAAAATAAAAGGTACTCAAGTTGGGAAAAAAAAGTAAAACTGTCATTATTTTCAGATAACATGATACTGTATATAGAGAACCCTAAAGATTCCACAAAAAACCCACTAGAAGACAAGCAACCCAATTAAAAAATGGGCAAAGGATTTGAACAGACACTTCTCCAAGGAGGACATACAGAGGATCCAGAGACACATGAAAAGATGCTCGATATCTCTAGCTATCAGAGAGATGCAAATTAAAACTACAATGAGATACCACTTGACACCAGTCAGAATGGCCTTCATAAACAAAGCAACAAACAGCAAGTTTTGGAGAGGTTGTGGAGAAAAGGGGACCCTAGTGCACTGTTGGTGGGATTGCAGATTGGTACAACCACTATGGAAAACAGTATGGAAGTTTCTAAGAAAACTAAAAATGGACATACCTTTTGACCCAGCAATTCCACTGCTTGGATTATATCCTAAGAACCCTGAAACACCAATCCAAAAGAACCTATGCACCCCAATGTTCATAGCAGCACAATTTACAATAGCCAAGTTTTGGAAGCAACCTGGTGCCCATCAGTAAATGAATGGATCAAAAAATTGTGGTACATTTACACAATGGAATTAATTCTATGCAGCAGAAAGAAAGAAGGAGCTCCTACCCTTTGCGACAGCATGGAAGGAAATGGAGAGTATCATGCTAAGCGAAATAAGCCAGGCAGTGAAAGACAAATACCATATGATCTCACCTTTAACAGGAACCTAATCAACAAAACAAACAAACAAGCATAATATAAACAAAGACACTGAATTTGAGAACAGTCTGACAGTGTCCAGAGTGGGAGGGGAGGGAATTTCAGGGGAAAAGGGGAACAGTTTAGAGCAACAAGTATAAAGGACTCATGGACAAAAACTATGGGGGGTGGAAATGGGAGGAAGGTGGGGAGGGCTGGGGTGGTGGGCTGGGGCGGGGTAAAAGACAGAAAACTGTACAATATCAACAATTAAAAAATACTGATTTAAAAAAAAATAAAATAAAAAATGGAAAAAAAAAAAACCCCACTAGAACTGATCAATGAATTCAGTAAAGTAGCATGATACAAAATAAATTACCAGAAATTAGATGCAATTTTATATACCAATCATGAACTAACAGAAAGGGAAACTAAGGAGACATTCTCATTTATAATTGCATAAAAATAATAAAATATTTAGAAATAAATGTAACCAAGAATGTAAGAGATCTGTACTCAGAAAATTATAAGATGAAAAAAGAAATGGAAGAAGATACAAGTAAGTAGAAGTATATACCATGTTTATAGATAGAAAGAATTAACTAGAATGTACATACTACACAAAACATCTATGGATTCAATGCAATTTTTATCAAGATACCAATGGCATATTCCACAGAATTAGAATAAATATTCCAAAAATTTATATAGAACTACAAAAGACCCCAAATAGACTCAGCAATCTTGAGAAAAATGAAGAAAGTTGGAGGAACCACACTACCTGATATCAAAATATACTACAAGGCCATAGAAATCAAAATAGCATGGTGCTGCCATTAAAAAAGACATATATATCAATGGAACAAAATAGAGAGCCCAAAAATAAATCCATGCTTTTATATTTGATTAAGATTTGACAATGGATACAAAAGCATACAATGGGGTAAAGATAGTCCATTCAATGAATGGTGTTGGGAAAATTGGACAGATATGTGCAAAAAGTAAAATTAGACCACCTTTTTACACCACACACAAGAGTAAACTCAAAATGGATTAAAGACCTAAATGTTAGACTGGAAACAATAAAACTCCTAGAAGAATGCATAGGCAATAAAATCTCAGACATTTTGTATAGCAATATTTTTTCTGATACATCTTCTTAGGCAAGAGAAACAAAAGAAAAACTAAAGAAATGGGACTACATCAAACTAAAAGTTTTTACACAGCAAAGGAAACCAAATAAAATTTTTAAAAAATCCCATTGAATGGGAGAACATATTAGCCAATGACACATCTGATGAGGGGTTAATGCCAAAAATTAATAAACCTCAACACCAAAAAAAATAAACAATCCAATTTTTAAAATGGGCAAAGGACCTGAATAGCAACTTATCCAAACAGGACACACAGATGGCCAATGGACATATGAAAGGATACTCAACATCACTAATCATCAGAGAAATACAAATTAAAATTACAATGCAATATCACCTCTGTTCTGACAGCTGTCAGAACAGCTGTCAATAAATCAACAAACAACAAATGTTGGCAAGGATGTAGAGGAAAGGGAACCCTCATGTGCTGTCCATGGAAATGCAGACTAGTGCAGGCACAGTGGAAAACAATATGGAGTATCCTTAAAAAATTAAAAATAGAACTCCCTTTTAGCCCAGCAATTCCACTTTTGAAATATGTCCAAGGAAACCTAAAACACAAATTCAAAAGAATATATGCACCCCTATGTTTATTGCAGCATTATTTATAATAGCCAAGATTTGGAAGCAGCCCAAGTGTCCATCACTAGATGAGTGGATAAAAATGCTCTGGTGCATTTACACAAAAGAATACTACTCACCAATAAAAAGAAGGAAATCTTAACTTTGGGGCAGCATGGATGGATCTGGGGAGTATTTTGCTAAGTGAAATAAGCCAGTCAGAGAAGACAAGTACCATACGATTTTACTTACATGTGGAATCTAACGAACAAAATCAAGTAACAAAGTGGAAACAGATACATGGATACAGAAAACAGACTAACGGTTATCAGATGCAAGAGGGGTGGGGGCTGTATGGAAAGGTGAAGGGATTAAGCAAATAAAAAAAAGACTCATAGGCACAAACAACAGTAATGGTGACTGCTGGAAGGAAAAAGATAGGGGAAGCTAAGAGAGGGTATAGGGGGTATAAATGGTGATGGAAGAAGACGACTTGGGGCAGTAAGCACACAAAATAATGCACAGATGATTATTATAAAATTATATGCCTGAAACCTATATAATTTTATTAACCAATATTGCTCCAATAAAATCAATACAAAATAAATTTAAAACTAAATAAAAATAAATTTTAGGATTCTAAGCAAATCTCTTATATTTAACAACTCTCAAGTGAATTCAAAATGCATATACATTAATTAATCATATTAATAATCTAATGATTGTTTAATTTTTAGAGTCTACCTACACATTTACACGATCATGTTTGAACATACTACCATGTAGATTGCATTCCCCTATTAAATTATTTACCTAATAAAACACAGGAACATTCTTTGGCAGTTTCATGGGGAAAAGTAACTGTGGCTTTTATGTCTCCCTGGAAAGGAAATTAAATCGCAAATCCTGCATTTAAATAATTAAAGGTGGAGCCACCAATGAATTGGGGCCAAGAAATTTAAAGTTAAAGCTTGCACTCTGGCCCTAAAGTAGGCTATTGTCTTGCCCCCACCCCAGCCTTGCAATTTAATTAAATGTTGGTATATGTAATTTAGAAAACTCCTATAGGAACTTCATCCTTTAGATGGCCTTCTGTGCTCCACCTCCTTTCATGTGACACAAAAATTCTATGTACATTTTTCTCTCTTTAAAAAAAATGGGGAGTAAAGGTAATATTTTACCTCAATTATCCACTGTCTTTCCAAACCTTATGACCCAAAACTTTACCCTTAAAGTTCTTTCAATGTCACTATTGGACAACCCAGGCTAAAGTTCTGCCAAGGTACCCTTTTGCTTATTTAACTTGAGGGGTTTCCTCTTATATTCTTCAATGTAGGTATGCTTTTTCTGCAATTAACTTTGTTTTCTAATAATTAAAGGAGATTATATAACATGAGAGTTCAATTACAACTTATACAGTAATACCTTTCCCCTAATTATTCTTAACCACATTAGTTGGTAAAATATAAAACAGCAGCCTAATGTTAAAGTTTAAAGTAACATTTCCAAAATGGTTGAGAAAAGTTGATTTCCATTTATCTTTAATAACAAAGTCATAAAGATTCTATGGTAATTATTTCTCATTGAAAAAAAACTCAACCAATAAGACAACTGGTTTTAACAATATAAGACTTTGTATTGCATTTTGTTAAAGAATTTTGCCTTCGTCTACCATTTAAATTTATTTTCAGTGGCCAGAATTTTTTTAAACGGCACAAAGATTATTTATAAAATGACCTATTTTATTTAATCTGAAACTGTGTGTAGAAAAAAATGGAGTGTATTTTCACAATATGTATTTATGAACTGTAGTTTAGATACTCTTTAAATGAGGGTGGTAGATTTAGTAAAGTACAGAGAAGACCTAGAGTTCCTATATTTCAAAACAAACATGTTTGTTAAATTAAACTAGGGTAAGAAAGGTACATAGGAAATATGACTTTACATGTACATGTCATCATTATATTAAAGAGATAGTATATATCATATGTGACAGCTACACCCGAAAAGTAAACTATAGATACTATCAGTGAACGTGACAGAGTACACAGCTCCAAGAGCCATGCCCTCAGAGAAACATCAAGAAATCAAGCAAAACTGTCAGAGTCAACTATGGCAGAATTCTGGAAAACAGTCTGAGGTTTATTAATAACCAAGCAAACACTGAGTCAAAACAAAGGAAAATTTAAAATGGAAGAAAATATTTGTGATGTTTTCAACTCTGCAAGCAAGATGTTCAGGCTGACACAGAGATGGAAAATGGCCTAGTAAAGTATTGAAGGAGTGCCCCAGCAAAAGCCAATCTGAAGACTATAAATAGTTGGAGGGTACCTTTTCCTGTGTCCTTACTTTTTTCTTTCTTTCTTTGTTTCTTTTTTATTCCTTGTTCTCTCATTTTTTGTTTTTGTTTTGGTTTGTTTTTCTACTTGTATTCAAGTTAGTCTCTGTTTAGACACTAGCTGAACACAAGGTAAAGGAATGGAGACCCCAGAGACCACATGTGACAAAGAATACAGACTTTACAAAATGAAGTAAAAGTCATTGAACAAATAGTTACAGCTGACAGAAAGCAATAAAAATAAACTCAGGGACGAGGAAAATCTTGTTTCCAAACTTACCATATTATAATACTAAAAATGTTCAGTTAAAGAAAAAAAAATAAAGCATATAAGAAACAAGAAACTATGGCTCATTAACAGAAGAAATAAATTCAAACTATCCCAGAGGAAGCACAGACACTGAACTTATTTTAGACAAAGACTTTAAATCAACTGCCTTATTAAATTAAAGCATTAATAGAAACCAGGAGTATGCTATACAAACAAATAGGGTCTATTGATGGAAAGATTAAAATTATAAAAATACTGAAAATGAAGAATTCAATAACTAAAATTAAAAACTGAGGTTTCAATTGAAGACTTGAACAGGCAGAAGGAATAATCAGTGAATGTGGAGATAAATGAGCAGAGCCTAAGAGAACTCTAAGACACAATGAAGCATACCAAAACGCATGTAATCTTAACCCCAGATGAAAAGGAGAGAAAGAAAGAGGCAGGAAGAATAGTTGAAGAGATAGTGAACAAAAATTTTTCAAGTTCGGTAAAACACACGAAGCTCAGAGAACTCTAAGAAGGATTCATGAAGCTCAGAGAACTCTAAAAAGGATACATGCAAAGGTATACATAGAACCACATTGTAATCAAATTGTCAAAACCCAGGGCATACTGTCACAGAGGATATAATTGGTGAGTAGTATTCCATTGTGTAAATGCGACAGTATGGATAGAACTGGAGAACATTATGCTAAGTGAAATAAGCCAGTTAGAGAAAGACAAATACTGTATGATTTCACTTATATGTGGAATCTAATGAACAAACTGAAGTAACAAGCTAAATAAAGACAGATTCGTAGATAGCAGGATGACAGCTAAAGGAGGGTAGGGTAGATATTCAGCAAAAAGGAAAAAGTACTTATGGACATAGACAACAGTGTGGTGGATTGTGAGGGGATGGGGAAAGGGAGGTATAAGGGGACTAAGTGGTAATATAAAAAAATAAAAAATAAATCTCAAAAAGATATATTCAAAAAAAGAAAAAGAAAAAACAAGGGAAAAGAAAGAATCTGGAAAACAGCAAAGGAGAAGGAACTCATTACTCATATGAAAGATCTTCAATAAGACTAAGAGCTGATTTTACAAAAGATAACATTGAGGACATAGGGAATTAAAAACTTTTTAAATTGCTAAAAAGAACTGTGAACTACCAATCATATATCTGGCAACATTATTTTTCAAAAATGAAAAGAAATTAAGACAGTCTCAGAAAAATTAATGCTGAGAGACTTTATCATTAGTAGAACTTCCCTTACAAGAAATGCTAAAGTGAATCCCAAAGGACTCACTAAAATGACAGAACACCGGAGGGGAACGTTAAATGATATAAAGAAATACAGAACTCTGGTAAAGGTAACCACACAGTAAACTAAAAAGCCAAAATTATTATATTTTTGGTTCGTAACTCCCCTTGTTATTTACAATAGGATTTAAAATACAAATGCATAAAGCAATAATTATCCATGTTAATAAGCACACAATGTAAAGAGATGTAATCTGTGATGCCAACAATAACATAAGAAGGAGCTGTACAGGAGCAGGTTTTTTGTAACTAGTCCTATGCTGATATCTATTCAAACTAAGTTGATGAAAGTTTAGGATTTAATTGTAATCCTCATGATAACCACTTAAAAGTTTAAATATATATATACACACACAAAAAAAAGAAATGAAAATAGAATCAAAAGAGTATACTACAAAAAAATTAAAGAGAAAAGGATGTAATATGGAGGAAAAGTGCAAGATAAAAGCTATCCAACATAGAAAACAAATAGCAATATAGCAAAAGGAAGCTCTCCCCTATCAGTAATAACTATAAATGTAAATAAATTAATTCACCAGTCAAAAGTCAAAAATTGCCAAAATAGATTTAAGAAAAAAAAATGACATGGTGAGAAATTAGCAGACTAGATTTACAAAAACTAACCATGATACAACTACATGTTATAATAAGAAACTAATTTTAGATCCAAAGACAAAAATAGATTGAAAGAGAAAGTTTCTGGGAAAAAGTATTCTATGCAAATAGTATCTAAAAGAGAATTAAGGCACTTATAATAATATAAAAAATAGAATTTAAGCAAAAAATTGTTACAAGCGACAAAAAGACAATAAATAGATGATTAATGCTTTTGATGGATGGATGGATGGATAGCTGAAAAGACAAAAGGATTAAAACATTAAGAATTAAAAATTAGAAACATATATGCAATTAACAAAAAAGACCCAAAATATATGAAGCAAATATTGACAGAATTGAAAAAAGAAGAAACAAGTTCTACAAGTATAGCTGGAGAGTTCAGTACCCCACTTTCAAAAATAAGAGGAACACCTACACATAAAGCCGATAAAGAAATAAGAGGCCTTGAACAATGCTATAATCAAACTACACCTAATAGACATATTGAACATTCTCCCAGAATATACATTCCTCTCAAGTGCACATGGAAAATCTCCAAAACGTACCATGTTAGACCCAAAACAAATCTCAACAATTTATAAATTGAAACGTACGAACTATCTTCTCCAAGCAGAATTGAATGAAGCTAAAAATCAGTAATAGTCCTGGCTGGTGTGTCTCAGTTGTTTGGAGCACTGACCTGTAAACCAAAAGTCTTCAGGTTCGATTGCTGGTTGGGGCACATGCCTGAGTTGTGGGTTTGGTCCTAGTTGGGGTGCATCGAAGAGGCCACCAATTGATGTTACCCTTTCATATTGGTTTCTTGCTCTCTCTTCCTCCCTTTTCCTCTCTCTAGAATCAATAAGTATGTACTCAAGTGAGGACTAAAAAAAAAAAAATCAATGAAGGAAAGCTGGAAAATTTACAAATACCTGAAAATTAAACAACTATAAGTTTAACCAACCAACAGATCAAAGAGGAAATCACAAGGGAAAATTAGAAAATAACCTGAGACAAACAAAACTACAACATGTGAAAATATTTTGGATGCAGTGAAAAGCAGTGCTCAGAGAAAGTTATAACAAAAAATGCATATGTTAAAAAAGAGGGAAAATTTCACATTAATAACCCAATTTTATACCTTAAGAATCTAGAAAAAGAACAGCAAACTAAACCCAGAGCTAGAAGATTGAAGGAAATAAAAAGATCACTGCATGAATAAATGAAATAGAGAATAAATAACAATAGATTCAATGAAACCAAAGTTCAGTTCTTTGAAAATATCAACAAGATTGACAAAATTTAACCAAGATTGAAAAAGAAAAAGACTAATAAATAAATAAAAATAGAAATGAAAGTGAGGATATTACTACTATCTCCAGACAAATAACAATGATTATGACAGAATGCTACGAACAACAGTGTACCAACAAATTAGATAACCTAGAGGAAATGGAAAATTTCTAGAAACATGCAAACTACCAAAACTAACTGAAGAGTAAATAGAAAATCTCAACAGACCTATAATAAGAGATTGAAACAGTAAGGGAAATCCTTTCAACAAAGAAAAGTCTAGGACTATACAGCTTCATTGGTGAATTCCACTAAATATTTAAAGAACAATTAACAGCAATCCTTCCAACCTCCTTCAAGAAATAGAAAAAGAGTGAAGACTTCATACCTCATTGTGTAAGGGTAAGAATACTCTGAACCAAAGCTAGAATACAAAATGAAAACTATAAACTAGTAACACTTATGACAGTGAAAGCAAAAAAAAAAAAAAAAGCTCAACAAAAAACTAGCAAACAAGATTAATAGTATATTAAGAGGATTATACACCGTGACCAAGTGGGATTATCCCAGGAATGCATGAGTTGTGTCACATAAGGAAACCAGTCAATGCAACCTATCCCATTAGTAGTAGGAAGGGGGGAAAAACACACGATCATCTCAATTGATACAGAAAAAGCATTTGACAAAGTCAAATACATTATCTTGATTTAAAATACAGTCAGAAAACTAGGCATAAAAGGGAACTTCTACAAAATGATAAAAGGCAATTTTGCAAAACTTACTGCAGGGATCACCACTGCTTTCAATATTGTTTTAGAGATGTTCTAGCCAAAGCAATGAGAAAAACAATAAAAGGCTTATAAATTGGAAAAAGGAACAGTAAAACTATCTCTATTTGCAGATGATATAATATTATACATATTGAAAATCCCAAAGAACCTATTAAAATATTTACTAGATAACTGAATTCAACAAATAAGATTAATGTAAAAATCATGTGTGTTTATAAAACCAGTAATAAATAATTCAGAAAAGATATAAGAAAATACTTTTACCATAACATTTAAAATAATAAAATACCTAGAAATAAATGTAATGATAAAAGTGAAAGATTTGTATAATGTAAACTATAAAATATTATTGAAAGAAATAAAGAAGATTAAATCAACAGAAAGGTATCCTCTAATCATGGATTGAAAGTCACAATATTATGAGGTTGCAATATTACCTTAAGTGATCTATAAACAATGCAATCCTGGTAAAATTTCAAAAAGCTTTTTTTTTATAATTAGAAAAGCCAATTCTCAAATTCATATGGAATTGTAAGGGGCCTCAAATAGGTAAAACAACATTGAAAAGGAAAAAATAAAATCACAGGCCTCACATTTCTCTATTTCAAAACAGCAATCCAAACAGTATGTTACTGGCATAGAATAGACATATAGATCAGTGAAACAGAATTAGAAGTCCAGGATCAAATCCAAACATATATGGCTAACTGAATTTCAATAAGGTGCCCAGACCATTCAATGTGGAAAGAATAGTTTCTTCAACAAATGGTACTGGGTCAACTGGATATCCATATGCAAAATAATGAAGTTGGATTCTACCTCACTCCATGAAATTAAAATTCCAAGTGGACAAACAACCTAAATAGAAAGGCTAAAACCACAAAACTCTTAGAAGAAACCATAGAAATATATCTTCATAATCTTGGATTTGGCAATGGATTATTAGCTATGACTAAGAGCATAAGCAACTAAAGAAAAAGAAATAAGATTTCTTCAAATTAAAAACTTTCATGTACCAAAGGATATTATCAAGAGAGTGAAAAAAAATCCACAAAATAGCATGAAATATTTGCAAAACATATGGCTATTAAGAATTTAATATGCAGAATATATAAAGAATTCTTACAACTCAACAACAAAAAAAGCAAACAATCCAATAAAAAAAGGCAGAAGACTTCAGTAGCTATTTCTCCAAATATATACAAATGGCAAATAAGAGCATGTAAAGATGCTCAACATTAGTAGTCTTTAGGGAAATGCAAATCAAAACCACCGTGAGATATCACTTCACACACATTACTATGGATATAGCCAAAAATGTAAAATAACGGATGTTGACAAAGGTGTGGAGAAATTGGAAAACTCATGCATTGCTTGTGGGAATACAAAATGGTACAACCGTGGCCCCTCATTTAACACAGAATTACAATGTCCCAGCAATTTCATTGCTAGAAATTCCACCCATGAGAAATGAAAACTTATGTCCACATAGAAACTTATACGCTAATGTTTATAGAAGCTTATTTGTAATAGTAAAAATGTAGAAACTAATCAAATATCCATCAAAAGTTTAAACAAAATTTGGAACATATATACAATAGAATATTCTTCAACCATAAAAAATAATGAGGTACTGATAGACAATATGGATGAACCTCAAAAACATGTTAACTGAAAGAAGCCAGACACAAAAAGTATGATCCCATTTATGTGAAATATCCAAATTAACAAATCCATAGAAATAGAAAGCAGGTTGGTGACTGCCAGAAGCTGGGGAAGATGGAAAAAAATGTGTAATAACTGTTTAATGGGTATGGGTTTCATTTTGAGGTGATTAAATGTTTTAGAACTAGATAGAGAGTTTGGTTGCAGAATACTGTGAATGTACTAAATGCCACAAAATTGTTCACTTTAAAAAGACAATTTTTATAACAATGCCACCACATGTAGTAAGTTATTATTATGACTGTTATATATTATCCTTAAGCATCAGTCATTCAGTTAGGATTGAAATTTTTAAAAGATTTTATTTACTTATTTTTAGAGAGGGGAAGGGAGGGAGAAATGGAGGGAGAGAAACATCATTGTGTGGTTGCCTCTTGCATGCCCCCTACTGGGGACCTGGCCCACAACCCAGGCATGTGCCCTGACTAGGAATTGAACTGGCGACCCTTTGGTTTGCAGGCTGGCACTCAATCTACTGAGCTACACCAGCCAGGGCTAGGATTGAAATTTTAATTCACCAAAATTTAAGTCTGCAAAAAGTATATGGATCATCTATTATATGTCCAGATCCATGCTAGGCCTTAAAACAGGGCCTGAGACCTGAGGAGGCATCTTGAAAGCCGTGACAGCATGCTCCAATGAGAGAAATGTAGATATAGAAGGGCCACAGTCTTTGTTTCAGCATGTCATGGGAACACTGTAAACCCTGACAAAGGTAGAGGGCTGCGGCTTGGCTCTGGTTAAGTGGAATTGAAAGTATCTCAAAAACTTTACAGGATAGTCTAGGTGGGAATGTAAAATGTGGCAAATACTCCTCCCTCCTGGAAGCAGTGATCATAACACTCCACCCACCTCATCAAACCTGGATGTGACCTGGGATACCTAACAGTCCTCAGAGCCCCCATAAACAGATCTGCCATGGCACATGAGTACATAAATAGATAATGTAAATGGGAGGGGTTATTATCATTGAAAACTGAAAAGGTGAATTAGATTTACAAATATCCTCAATATAACCACAGCCCCTATCCACTAAAGGCTAGGAGGCCCCATTTTTCAGATCTTAGTTCAGCAGATTCTGTTTTGTCCAGGAGATATTTTCCATTTATCATCTCCCCAAATTGAAGATGTCTGCTAGAAATTAAATAATCATTATTAGAATCTATTGATTTTGACCATAATCCAAACACCATGCTAACCATTTAGCATACCTTGTATCAAATGCAGGGACGATCACAGAATGTGATTTTCTAAAACTCGGTATTTCTTAAAGACTTTCCTAAAAGAAGTTATGCTTGATAATAGCAATGACTAATGGTAAATGAGGACTTTATAGCTTGCAACTAGATTTGATAACCACAATGATTCATTTGCTCTTTCCAAAAACTATTTGAAGCTGGTGGGGAAGCTGTTAATTTCCGCAGGAAAGATGAAATGACTAGCCCAAGTTCTTGGTACAAATAGCAGTGCAGGGTCTCAAACTCTCTCCCAGATTCCAAACACATTAGACTTGACTTCGACAAAGAACATTTTGCAATGAGCCTGAATTTAATAATTTACTATCTAACCTTCCTTTCTGATCTGCCCTGCCTTTGGTTTTTGTATGTGAACTCTGAAAAAATCTCCTGCAGATACCTACTTATATTCTCTTGAACTAATGCAAAAATTTCCAAGCAATGCTGAAAAATTAAAATCATCTAAAGCAAAATTTCCAAGCACTGTTATTTAAAAAAAAATAAAATAAAATAAAAATAAATAAATAATAATAAAAAAAAACTCATCTGAAAGACAATAAAAAACAGTGGGCAAAAACCTGGATTCTAGCGCCTGCAAATGGAGCCTGACTGTAGTGCTGTGTGACTTTCATCAAGTTTTTAACCACTTTGTTCTAGGCTGTAAAAGGGTGATAATGGTATTAACTACTGCTTAGAGGTGCTGAGAGAATTGGACAAATTAGTATCAGTAAGTAAAGTGCTTAGGATAGGACTTGGAACCGAACACAAGTTCAATAAATGAAAATTGTACTTAGCCAAAACTCTACTATCTTGTAAACAGTCCCCAGGGGTAAAAATGAATCTACTTGAGAAGTTGCATTAACTCCTTTTAAGTCCCCACAGTGACTGTTTACTCCTGAGTGCTTTACTATTTCCTACATACGAGGTCTGTCTGGAAAAAGTCCAGTCATTGTTAATATAATAACAGTTTGCACGGTTTTGTGACATCTATGTAACCCGGCAGCCAAGGAGAGTGGACTGGAATACAAATACATGAACAATGACAACGTCACTGTATTAGTCAGTGGGGGCACTAGATGCTGTTGAGTGAGCATGTGTCCTGCATGGCTGTCACATTCACAATGACTGAGTGAGCAGAGCAATGAATCTGCATCAAATTTTGCCTTAAGCTTGAACATTCCTCTGCAGAAACTATTCAGATGATTCAGAAGGCCATAGCTATGGGCAACTAGTGACTGATTGGCAGCTTCATCACAACGCACCCGCTCATGCATCACATCTCCGGCACATTTTTTGGTGAAATATCAAATAATCCAGGTGATTCAGTCCTCCTACAGCCCAGATTTGGTGCCCTGTAACTTCTTGCTTTTCCCAAAACTAAAAGAACCTTTGAAAGGGAAGAGATGCAAGACCATCGATGAGATTCAGGAAAATATGAAGAGGCAGCTGATGATTATTAGGAAAACTGTGTGAGGTCCTAAGGTGCCTACTTTGAAGGGGGCTAAGGTGTCATTGTCCTATGCACAATACTTCTTGTGTCTTATTTTCTTCAGTAAATGACTCTATTTTCACATTACATGGCTGGATACCTTCTGGACAGTTTTGTATGTAAAAACACCTGCCACATAAAAGTAAACTAAATAGTTGTATTTTTCCTCTTTGAAACAGATCCTTTACTTTATATTTCAGTCTGCTTTCACCTCAAGACTGAAATGGTCTTTCCCTTTTAAAATGAACAATTTTCCCATTTGAAGGAAAGAAACATATTACATCTGCAAAGATAAGTTGAATATTTTAAAGAACTATGCCTGGCATCTGCCAAAATGAGACACCTTTAAGTCAGAGAGACAGCTTTGTTTGAGATCAGGGGCACATCCAAAGTTTTTTGGGAGACAAAGCAGCCTCTTTGGCCATTTCACAAAATCTCGAGAGCACTGCCTTATTTGCAAGCTCATTTGCATGAATCATATCAATATGAAATGGGCTCATATTTATTGTGTGTCTGCCTTACTTGACAGATGAATAGAAATTGCTCTCTATTCAGCAGTTAAAGTCAGCAGTAGCTCCTCAGTTGTTTATAACCCACAGTTCTAAGGATAGGGCCATGAAAACCACATTATATGGGATATATTTAAAGACTGAAGTTTGTCCTAAGGAACCCTACATTTAACCTAGAAATATTTGAAAATATAATCAGTTTTTCCTTCCTTTCTTTCATTCTAGAGGTGATAGCCACTAGGAATATGAACAAAGTGAGAAAAGAATGTAACAGATTTTCATCTTAAGAAATTCTACACAGAAGTTTTATATTCATGGAACATAAAATTTCTAGATACACTGTAAAACTTGTTAATCATTTAAATGCATTTCATTTAAACTTTTTATAATAGCAATTAGTTCATTTAATTTTTTAATTTAAATTTTATAATAGTAATGAGTTCAACATTAACAAAGGATAAGTAAATATCAAAAAGAAATAAAAAGTTACTCATAATCTGCACTTTGTAAAATGCACTAACTGGTTATTGATACACAGAGTTTAGATTGCTGCTGGTGCTGGTTAAGAATACCAAAAATATTATGTATATAATATCTACTATTGTGGCAAATTATATTTCTCAATGATGACTACAACATCTCCCTGTCCTTGCACTCTTCTGACAATATGACTTTGACACCCCTACCATGGAGAGGTGGATATATGTTCCCTCCTCTTAAATATGAATGGATTTATGACTAATGTAAATAACACTAAGTGACCACTGAAGACAAGTTATAAAAATGAGATGTACTTATGCTTGTTTCTCTTCAGATACTCACTCTTCAGACACAACCATCATGCCAGGAGGAAGCCTGGGCAGTCCTCCAAGAGGCCCACTTGGAGAAGAACAGAGTCCCCCCCACACGTAGCCCTGGCTGAGCTCTCACAAAAGTCAGCACTAATTGTGTGAGTGAACCATCACAAGAACGGACCCCTCACCCCCCTAAGTAGGCACCTCAGATGATGCCACATGGACAGAGATGATCTGTAGATATTAAGATTCATGAAAAAATAAACTATTGTTTTTATTTTAGGGTACTAAGTTTTGGGTGGTTTGTTATGAGGCAATACATAACTGCTTAAATGAATAGTAAGAGCTACAATAACTGAAATAATAAGAATTTATTATGGGGCAACATTGTAACAAGTGTTTTAAATGCAATATCTCAGTTAACTCTGACAATAACTCTGTAGCATACAAAGTATTATTGCTCCCATTTTACATATCGGGAAATTTAAATACAAACACAGGTTAAGTAATTCATCAACAAATTAATTAACTCAGCTAGCAAGTAGCAGAATTAGGCTATGAACCAGGAGGTCTCACTACAATCCAATGCCCTTAACCAAAAAACTGAGCAACTAAGAGAATATTCCATTTAATTAAGATTCAACAGTTGTTCTTCAAGGCCAGCTGAGTCAGGATCTGCTGTGCAGGTCCTGCTCAGCCATACTCCTCACCTCCTAATGGCAAAGATACACTACTAGAAGGACTACCCCCTTTCCAATTGTAATCAGAGAGTTAACTGTCATAAAAAGGCCCTCTCCAACCTCGGTGACCCTAAGTTTGGATTAAAAAATAGCCAGTCCACTACTAAAGATTTGTATCCAGAATAGTGAAAGAATAAGAGTGAAAAAGAAAGATAATATCTCACTATCATCATAAAAGTAATTCTAATCTTACAGAGTCTCTGCAGGAGTCCTACATTTTGTTAAAAAACTACAAGTATATAATGGGGGGACTTCTGGCCAACATGGAGGTGTAGTAGACACACTGGGCCTCCTTGCACAACCAAAATAAGGACAACAAAAATTTAGAAACAACAACAACAACAACAACAACAACAAAATCAGAACTTACAGAAAATTGAACTGTATGGAATTCCAACAACTAAGGAGTTAAAGTAGACACATTCATCCAGACCAGTAGTAGGGACAGAATTGGGCGGCCAGGCGGAGAGGGGTTGCGGCAAAAAAGCAGCAGCTGATGGACCCCGGGTGCGCAAGGCAGCAACAGGCAGACCCAGCTGGGTGGCAGATTGTGGAACAGGGTGCAGTGCACAAGGCGGCTGGCGGACCAGGAGGTCCAACATTTGCATGTAGATAAACCAGGTGAAACCATGGAGCAAGACAGACCATACAACCCAGGGTCCCAGCTTGGGGAAATAAAGCCTCAAAACACCAATTGAACACATCTGTGGGGGTTGAGGTGTCTGGAGAGATGCCCAGCCTCACAGGAGAGTTCCTTGGAAAGACCCACAGGGTCCCAGGACATACACAAACCCACCCACATGGGAATCAGCACCAGAAGGTCCCAATTTGCTTTCAGGAGGTAGGGGAAGTGACTGAAATCTGGCAGAGAGTGGAGCAAGCACCATTGTTCCTTCTCAGACTCCTTCCCCATATACAGCATCACAATCCAGCAACGTGGGTTGCCCAGCCCTGGTGAACACCTAAGGCTCTGCACCTCACTACATAACAGGCACGTCAAGACAAAAAAAAAAAAAAAAAAAAGCCCCAACCGAAAGAACAGATCAAAGCTCCAGAAAAAATACAACTAAGCAACGAAGAGGTAGCCAACCTATCAGATGCACAGTTCAAAACACTGGTAATCAGATGCTCACAGTATTCGTTGAATTTGGTCACAAATTAGATGAAAAAGTGAAGGCTACGCTAAGTGAAATAAAGGAAAATGTACAGGGAACCAGTAGTGATGGGAAGGAAACTGGGACTCAAATCAACAGTGCAGACCAGAATGAAGGAAGAAAGAAACATCCAATCAGAAAAGAATAAAGAAACAAGAATCCAAAAAAAAAAAAAAAAAAATGAGGAGAGGCTTAGGAACCTCCAGGACATCTTTAAATGTCCCAACATCTGAATTATAGGGGTACCAGAAGGGGAAGAGGAAGAGCAACAAGTGGAAAAATTTTTTGAACAAATAATAAAGGAGAACTTCCCCAATCTGACCAAGGAAATAGACTTCCAGGGAGTCCAGGAAACTCAGAGAGTCACAAAGAAGTTGGACCCAAGGAGGAACACACCAAGGCACATCACAATTACATTACCCAAGATTAAAATGAAGGAGAGAACCCTAGAAGCAGCAAGAGATAAGGAGGCAGTTAGGAGTTCCCATCAGACTGTCAGCTGATTTCTCAAAAGAGACCTTGCAGGTAAGAAGGGGCTGGAAAGAAGTATTCCAAGTCATGAAAGGCAAGGACCTAAATCTAAGTGCTCTATCCAGCAAAGCTGTCATTTAGAATGGAAGGGAAGATAAAGTACTTCTCAGATAAGGTCAAGTTAAAGGAGTTCATCATCACCAAGCCCTTATTACATGAAATGTTAAAGGGATTTATCTAAGAAAAAGAAGATAAAAAACATGTACAGTAAAATGACAGCAAACTCACAATTATTAACAACCACACCTAAAACAAAAACAAAAACAAATTAAGCAAACAACTAGAACGGGAACAGACCACAGAAATGGAGATCATATGGAGGGTTAGCAACAGGGGTGTGGGAAGAGGAGAGGGGGGAAGGTACAGAGAATAAGCAGCATAGACGGTAGGTAGAAAATAGACAGGGGGAGGGCAAGAATAGTATGGGAAATGCAGAAGCTAAAGAACTTATGACACATGGACATTAACTAAAGGGAGGGAATGTGGGTGGAAAAGGGTATGCAGGGTGGAGGGAAGTGAAGGGGGGAAAATGGGACAACTGTAATAGCATAATCAATAAAATATATTTAAAAAACTACAAGTATATAATGTAGAAAAGGTTGATATCTACTTAAAATTCAATATGAAAAAGAATATTTTAGAATAATATCTGTATGATAATGGTGCAAAAATGACATTTAAATTGATAAGAATGTACAAGCCTTTAAATTATGAAAACATTTTTTGTTAACACAAAAGTTAAAAGATAAGCCATATGTTGACAGAAGACACTTCCAACACAACTTTACAGACAAATAAGTATTATTCACAATATATTTTTAAAACTGCTACAAATCAACAAAACGTTCAAATATCTCAGGAGAATATAGGACAAAGAACATAAATGAAGTTTTTCACAGAAGAGAAAACCAAAAGGACCTATGAAATGCCGGAAAAGTTCTCCAACCCATTAGGAGCAGAAAAATGCCAAGGAATGAAACTGGAGTACCATTTAGTGCTCACTAAATTGGCAAAAACAAACAAAACTTCGCAAATTAAGGACTATTGATATGAATATAACAACCACTTAGAAATATAATATATACTGCCAACTAACTGCCTACTTGCCTTCCACTTTCCCTCTTCCTCCTTCTTAATAGCATATTTTGTTCACGCATCACCTGTCTCCTAATAGCATTCTTTAAGGGAAACTGGCCCTGTCCCCAGCCAATCATCACTGTCTGGTTTAACCTTGTAAGTAATCAATTTAAACATTGACATGTTATTACATTTTGGCCAATAAGATACAAAAGAAAACCAGGTAGGGGAAGTTTCTAGGCAATTCTGTTTGCTGTTTTGTCTGCACATGATTTCTTATAACCATGAGAACAGCAAGCCATTGAATCAATGAATTTGACCTAGAGCAGCCCTATCTCTGGACTTTTTTTTTTTCACTGAATTTATTGGTTCACAAAACCATAAAGGTTCAAGTGTACAACTCAATGAAACATAATCTATCCACGGTATCATGTGCTAATCACCGCAATAAGAGTCTCTTTCTGCCGCCATTTTACCCACCTTTGAGGCCCTCCACTTACCTCCTATCCCCCCTTTCACTCTGGTTATCACCACACTGTTGTTTATGTCTGTCTGTGTGTGTGTGTGTGTGTGTGTGTAATATATA
This sequence comes from Glossophaga mutica, assembly GCA_039655065.1. Lineage (NCBI taxonomy): Eukaryota > Metazoa > Chordata > Mammalia > Chiroptera > Phyllostomidae > Glossophaga > Glossophaga mutica. The sequence goes on from CM077312.1 coordinate 73,784,034, forward strand.
ACATACATAGTATATATATTTTATTAATCCCTTTACCTTCTTTATCCAGTTCTATAATCTTCCTCCCCCTGACAATTATCAGTCTCTCCCATGTATAATGCCTATCTCTATTTTGTTCTTCAGTTTATTTTGTTTATTAGATTCAACATATAAAAGAGATCATATGGTATTTTTCTCTCTCTGACTAACTTATTTCACTTCCCATAAAAATCTCCAGGACCTCTTATTAAGTGAGATAACAAATTTCTTGACTCAAGCCACTTTGAACGCCATTGTCTGTTATTTGCAGCTGAAAGCACCCGAATAAAGAGATTTTTGCAATATCTATTGTAGTTACCTATACCTATAGTCATCCTCTAAGGCTCAGAAATTTCATTTCTAGGCATATAAGCCAGAGAAGCTGACCCATGCAGAGTAGGAGATATGTAAAAGAATGTTCCTTATAGTCTTGCTTGTGTAGGGGGACAATTAAATGAATTTTTGCAGCTAATTAATGAATAACTGAATTATTGCTAAAATAAATAATAATTATTTTTAATTATATGAGGTAATTATTTACCCTGATGTATTTTTATTCCCTTTCTCTGTCCTTCCTGGAATGAGGATACCACTACCTTGAATTATGAGATCAAAGCCACCGATCTTAAAGCAACAAGCTAGAAGAAGCCCAAGTCACAGACCACATAAAGGCCATGGCAACTGTGGACTACCCATCTGGACATCGATGTAGGTGAGAAACCAACTTCTATATTGTTTAAGCTACTCTTTAAGTTTTTGATGGCTCCTAGTTGACCCTAATTTTAATTAAACATATACAAAAACATGGACTGAAAACATACCAATAAATCATGACAGTGGATGGTTTTAGGCATGAAAAAATATAAGTGGATAAGAGAGGAAACTAAGGATATTTCAATTTTATTATACACTTAAGTTCTACTTTTAATTAAGAAGCTACTAAAGCAACAATAAATAAATTAAATTTAATGCTAATCTTTGTCTATTCTAGGTGGTTTATCTTAAATTGTGTTATTCTCTGTACTTCCTTGTGTTTAACTTCTCAAGATGACATAGACAGTAAAGATGGTGGCGAGATAGGTGGGAGTGGAGCCCACCTCCCCCTGCACATGGGTGAAACACCTAGCCGATCTTCTGAGGAAGAGAGTGAACAGCCAATGGTATTCCAGCATATATGAAGATTGGAGATAAAAAATTGCAGAGGACATTGAAAAATCACACAGTGAGGCAATAAAACCTGGAGCTGAGAAAAGACCAGAGTTAGCCCCAAACAGGGGTCATCCTAACAACAGAGACAGTGAGAAAAATTTCACTTTGCTACTCGAGAGAACTTGCAAGGTGGGAATGGTGAACACTAGTACATTTGCTACAAGAGGAAACCCACCAACAAAGGAACCACCAACAGATAACAGAAGAAAAAGGAGGGAGTGGAAACCACACTAACCTCAATCCAGGACCAATATGGAAATACAATTATACGGTAGAGAACTTACCCACAACAAACAACCGAACAGAGCAAGAGGAAAGCCTCAAAACCTTGTACACACAGAAAAATCAGCTTTAACACAACCTGTCCACACCTGAACAACAGAATACAACATGTGGTAGATGGAGTAACCCTCAGTAAATCAGCTGGTGGGAAGGACCCACCAAAGAAAGCCCCAACAAAAATCAAAACCCAAGGACATACACAGAGCCAACATAAACAACAGTCCAAGAATAGTGAGCTCAGGAGATTAAGGAGAATGCACCACTGACTCTCACAGGTACTCCACCACAGAAGTTCACACCATAAACCCAGGAAGCCAGAACAGATCAATTTAAGAAGCTGAGGCTAACAAGAAGAGTCTCACAAACAATGGGAAGACAAAGAAACAATCCCCAAATGAAAGGAAAGGAGGAAGCCTCAGAAAGAATGCTAAATGAAATAGAGGCAACTCAACTATCACATACTGAGTTCAAAGCAATGGTTATCAGGAAGCTCAATGAGCTCACAGAGAATTACCAGAAACTACAGGGAAACTACAATGAACACACTGCAAACTATATCAACATGAAAAAGGAAATAGAAGCTATCAACAAGGGCCAAGAGAAAATGAAGAATACAATTTCTCAACGGAAGAACACAGTGGAGGAATGGAAAGCAGGCTCGATGAAGCAGAGGGTCAGATCAGCGAACTGGAGGACAAAGTAGGAAAAAAAAAAACCACCCAGAAAGAGCGAGAAAAGAAAAAGAGGATCAGAAAGAATAAGGAAGGATTAAGGGAAATGCATGACAACATGAAACAGAATAATATACATAAAATAGGGATACCAAAAGGAGACAAAGAAGAGCAAGGGATAGAAAACATATTTGAAAAAGTAACGATGGAAAACTTCCCTAATTTGATGAGAGACAAAGTCACAAAAATCCAGGAAACACAGAGAGTTCCAATCACAAGGAACCCAAAGAGGCCCACTTCAAGACACATCATAATTAAAATGGCAAAATTCCAAGACAAAGAGAGAATCTTAAGGGCAGCAAGGGAGAAAAAGGAAGTAACATACCAGGGAGCCCCGATAAGGTTAGCAGCTGACTTCTCAATGGAAACACTCCAAGCCAGAAGAAAATGCCAAGAAATACTCCAAGTAATGAGAACCGGAGGCCTGCAAGCAAGGCTACTTTAGCCAGCAAGGCTCTCAATCAAGATAGAGTGCCAAATAAGGAGCTTCCCAGACAAAAGAAGTCTAAAAGAATACACCTCCACATTTCTGCAAGAAATGCTAAAGGGACTGTTTGAAGGAAAAGAGAGACAGAGAAAGGAACATGGGTATAAAAAAAACGGCAATGAATAAGTACATATCAATAATAACCTTAAATGTAAATGGATTAAATGCTACAATCAAAAGACACAGAATGGCTGAATGAATAAGAAAGCATGACCCAACATATGCTGCCTACAAGAGACCCACCTCAGGACAAAAGACCTACACAGACTCAAAGTGAAGGGCTAGAAACAAATGTTCCAAGCAATGGACAGGAAAAGAAAGCCAGGAAAGCAATACTCATATCAGACAAAATAGACTTCAAAAAAAGGGCCATAAAGAGAGACCCAGAAGGTCACTTCATAATAGTCAAGGGAACAATCCACCAAGAACACATAAACATTGTAAATATATATGCACCCAACATAGGAGCATGCAAATACAAGAAATCTTGGAGGACTTCAAGAAAGATATTGACAGCAACACAATTATAGTAGGGGATTTTAAACCCCATTGGCAAAAAGGGACAGATCTTCCAAACAAAATATCAACATACTGTAGCATTGAACAATGCCATAGATGAAATGGACTTAACTGATATATATAGTCTTTCATTCCAAAGAAGCTAAATACACATTCTTTTCAAATACACATGGAACATTTTCAAAGATAGACCACATTATAAAACATGAAACAAGCCTCGACAAATTCAAGAAAACTGAAATCATATCAAGCATTTTCTCCAACCACAAGGGACTGAAACTAGAAACCAACCCCAAGGAAAAAACCCAAAACACTCAAAATCATGGAGATTGAATATCATGCTATTAAACAATGAATGGGCTAAGAATGAGATTAGGGAGGAAACATAAAAGTTTCTGGAAACAAATAAAAATGAACTCACAACAACCCAAAACTGATGGGACAGATGAAGGCGATCCTGAGAGGAAAGTTCATAGTGATACAAGCCTACCTAAAAAAGACAGAAACATTTCAAACAACTTAACCCTACACCTACAAGAACTTGAGGAACAACAACAAAGACAGCCCAGAGCAAGTAGAAGGAAGGAAATAACCAAGGTCAGAGCAGAATTACATGATATAGAGGCTAAAAGCATGATTCTAAGGATCAATGAATCCAGGAGCTGGTTCTCTGAAAAGATAAACAAAATTGACAAGCCTTTTAGCAGGCTCATCAAGAAAAAAAAGAGAGAGGACCCAAATAAACACAATTAAAAATGAAAGAGGAGAGATTACAACTGATACCACAGAAATACAAAGGATTGTAAGAAATTACTATGAAGAACTGTATGCCAGGAAATTTGAAAATCTAGGTGAAATGGACAAATTTATAGAAAAATATAATCTTCCAAAACTCAATGAAGAAGCAGAAAGCTTGAACAAACCAATAATAGCAGATGAAACTGAAGCAATAATCAAAAAATTCCCAACACACAAAAGCCTTGAACCAGATGGTTTCACAGGAGAATTCTACAAAGCATTTAAGGAAGAGTTAACCCCTATCCTTCACAGACTATTTGAAAAAATCCAAAATGATGGAAGACTCCCAAACTCTTTTTATGAAGCTAGCATCATCCTAATTCCAAAACCAGATAAAGACATAACAAAGAAAAAAACTTCAGGCCAATATCACTGATGAACATAGATGATAAAATCCTCAACAAAATATTGGCAAACAGCATCCTGCAATACATTAAAAAGATCATATACACCATGACCAAGTGGGATTCATTCCAGGGATGCAAGGATGGTACAATGTTCAAAAATCAATAAACATAATACATCACATAAACAAAAGGAAAGACAAAAATCACATGATCATAGGAATAGATGCAGAAAAAGCATTTGATAAGGTACAACACCCATTTATGATAAAAACACTCAGCAAAGTGGGAATAGTGGGAGCATTCCTCAACATAATAAAGGCCATATATGAGAGACCTACACCCAACATCATACTCAATGGGCAAAAACTAAAATCTTTCCCACTAAGATCAGGAACAAGACAAGGTTGTCCACTTTTACCACTTCAAAACAGTTTGGTAGTGGCATAAACAGAAAGACCAATGGAACAGAACAGAGATCCCAGAAATAAACCCAATTATCTATGGTTAATTAATTTTTGAGAAAGGGGGCAGCAGCATAAAATGGTATAAAAATAGCTTCTTCAACAAATGGTGTTGGGAGAGCTGGACAGCTATGTGCAAAAAATGAAACGCCAGCACCAGCTTACACCATACACAAAAATAAATACAAGATGGATAAAAGACTTAAATATAAGTCATGACACCATTGAAGTCCTAGAGGAGAACATAGGCAGGAAAATCTCAGATATTTCATGCAGCGATATTTCCACTGATATGTCCCCTACAGTAAGAAACATAAAGGAAAGAATAAACAAATGGAATCTCATCAAAATAAAAAGCTCCTGCACAGCTAAAGAAAACAGCATTAAAATAAAAACAGAACCAACTGTACGGAAAAACATATTTGCCAATGATACCTCAGACAAGGTTTTAATCTCCAAAATATATAAAGAACTCACACTACTCCACTCTAAAAAGACAGGCAACCCAATTAAAAAATGGGCAAAGTACTTGAACAGACACTTCTCCAAGGAGGATGTACAAAGGATCCAGAGACTATGAAAACATGCTCAGTATCACTAGCTATCAGAGAGATGCAAATTAAAACCACAATGAGACACCACTTCACACCAGTCAGAATGACTATCATAAACAAAGCAATAAACAAATGTTGTAGAGGTTGTGGAGAAAAAAGCGAACCTAGCGCACTGTTGGTGGGATTGCAGACTAGTGCAACCAGTATGAAAAATAATATGGAATTTCCTAAGAAAACTAAAAATAGAACTGACCTTTGACCTGGCTATTCCACTGCTAGGATTATACCCTAAGAATCCTGAAACACCATCCAAAAGAACCTATGCACCCCAATGTTCATAGCAGCACAATTCACAATAGCCAAGTGCTGGAAGTAACGTTTAAGTACCTATCAGTAAATGAGTGGATCAAAAAACTGTGGTACATTTACACAGTGAAATACTACGCAGCAGAAAGGAGGAGCTCCTACCCTTTGGAACAACGTGGATGGAACTGAAAAGCATTATGCTAAGTGAAATAAGCCAGGCAGTGAAAGACAAATACCATATGATCTCACCTTTAACAGGAACCTAAACAACAAAACAAACAAACAAGCAAAATATAACCAAAGACATTGAAATTGAGAAGAGGCTGACAGTGACCAGAAGTGAGAGGGGAAGGGTTTCAGGGAAAGAAGGTGAAGGGTTTGCAGGAACAATTATAAGGACACATGGACGATAATGGGGGGCGGGGAGTAGAAATGGGAGGGAGGTGAGGAGGGCTGGGGGGGTGGGTTGGGGTGGGAAGAAAAGGCAGAAAACTGTACCTGAACAAAAATTTTAAAAAAGATGATATAGACAAAGTTTACCAAAAGAGAAAAAAAAGGAGAAAATAAAAGAAAGAAGGGATAGAGGAAAAGATAATACCATTTTTCCCAAAAAGAAAAAAAATGTACACCTTCTATCTATACAAATAAAAACACTACAATGATCCAATTTTACCTGTTAAACTGAAGATTAACACTACCCAGTGAGTTGAGGATGCTGAGGTTGGGAGAATACACCCTTTCTTTAAGGGAATCTTGTAATTACAGCATATTCATTAAAAGAATGCCAGTTCTATGAATCATCAATTTTACTGCAAAGAAGTTACCTTAATAAACTTGACTGAGTGCAAAGATTTAGTTAGAAGCATTTTCATCATAATTTTGCTTATAATCTTAAAAAAACTGAAGTTCCAGCCAAGATGGAGGTGTAGATAGAAATACTTCACTTCCTCGTACAACCAAAAGGATTAACAACCAATTTTTTAAAAAATAAACAACCAGAACTGCAGGCAAACCAAACTGCATGGAACTCTGACAACCAAAGACTTAATGAAACATTTATCCATACTGATAGGAGGGACAGACACAGGCAGCCAAGCAGAGAGGATGTTTGGCAAAGCAGCAGACTATGCTGGCAAGGAGGAAGCTGTCTGAATGGGAAACAGAAGACCCAAAACCTCTAGCTCTAAAATACTGTGGGATAGCAAAGGCAGGAGAAACTCCCAATCCCACAGGAGAGTTCATTGGAAAGTGGGGCTAGAGCCAAGTAGGCAAGCTGCATTGTCCCCTCTCTGACCCCTTCCCCACAGGCAGCACCACAATGCAGCAAAGTAGGTTGCCCTGCCCTGGAAAATACCTAAGGCCCTGCCCCCTTACAGCATAACTGGTGCACCAAGACAAAGAAATATGACCCAAATGAAAGAACAGATAAAAAAAAAAAAAAAAAAAAAAACAGCTAAGTGACAAGGAGACAGACAACCTGTCAGATGTAGAGTTCAAAACATCAGTAATCAAGATGCTCACAGAATTGATTGAGCTTGGTCACAAAATGAAGGAAGACATGAAGACTACCTAAAATGAAATAAAGCAAAATACAGAGGGTACCAAGTGTGAAGGGAAGGAAACTGGGACTCTAATCAAGGATTTGGAACAAATGGAAGAAATAAACCTCCAACCACAACAGAATGAAGAAAGAAGAATCAAAAAAAATGAGAGGTTTAGGAACCTATGGGACAACTTTAAACATTCCAACATCCAAATCATAGGGGTGCCAGAAGGAGAAGAGGAAGAGCAACAAATTGAAAACTTATTTGAAAACATAATGAAGGAAAACTTCTCCAATTTGGCAAAGGAAATACACTCCCAGGAAGTCCAAGAAGCCCAGAGATTCCCAAAGAAGTTGAACCCAAGGAGGAACACACCAAGGCACATCATCATTAAGTTACCAAAGACTAAAGATAAAGAGAGAATCTTAAAAGCAGCAAGAGGAAAGGAGAGAGTTACCTACAAAGGAGTTCCCATCAGACGGTCAGCTGATTTCTCAAAAGTAACCTTGTAGGCAAGAAGGGGCTAGAAAGAAGTATTTGAAGTCATGAAAGGCAAGAACCTACATCTAAGATTGCTCTATCCAGCAAAGCTATCATTTAGAATGGAAGGGCAGATAAAGTGCTTCCCAGATAAGGTCAAGTTCAAGGAGTTCATCATCACCAAGCCCTTATTATGTGAAATGTTAAAGGGACTTATCTAAGAAATAGAAGACGATCAAAATCTATAAACAGTAAAATGACAAGTTCATAACTATCAACAACTGAACCTAAAAACAAACTGAGCAAACAACTAGAACAGGAACAGAACCAGAGAAATGGAGATCATATGGAGAGTGATCAATGGGGAGTGGGAGGGGAAGAATGGAGGGAAAAGATAAGGGAATAAGAAGCAAAATTGGTAGACATAAAATAGCCCAGGGGAGATTAAGAACAGTATAGAAAACAGAGAAGCCAAAGAATTTATATATACAATCCATGGACACAAACTAAGGGGGGGGTGGGATGCTGGAGGGTAGGAGGGGTGCAGGGTAGAGAGGGGACAAAGGAAAAAAATTGGGAAAACCCTAATAGCATAATCAATAAAATATACTTTAAAAAATTGAAAAACACACAAGACATGTTAATGATTGATCACAATCTGCAAAAAACAATGCTAAACTATGCCTCCAATAATAAATGGTGATACCTAGGTAAATTTGATAATGCAAGTTCACATTTTTCTTAAGTGAAAAAAGTTAACAAGTATGCTATAAAACTGAAAGGCTACACATACCACCTGAAGTTGACACTGGGTACTGTGAGTTCACCATTTTACTTCATTTTATTATGATTACTATTTTGTTTTTTAACATTTTACAATACACTATTAAACAGTTTCATTTAATGGCTATAGGTAAACAATAAAGTAATATGGCAACAAGTCTGATGGAAATAGACAGTAATGGTAAATTCATTTCTGATAATTAAAAAAATTATAGACATTTGCTGTGTGGTCTCAGACCCATCACTAGCAGTGAGTTGAACCTGTACCAGTCTGGTGAATACCACCTATCCCCACCTGGTGACTCATTGAGGACCTACCTTAGGCAATTTGAGTATAGCCAGAGGCTCTTTAAGTGACGGAGCCTAACAGGCAGCTGAAAGGTGAAGGCAGATCTCATACAGGTACCTTGGGACATTTGTGGATCTGCTGCAGGGCCTGGTTCTGGTAAAAGGCAGCCTTATTGCATAGCTTGATCCTTCCTGCACACATCCAGACACAGCACAGGCAGCCACACACTATGGATTGCTTTGTAGCTCCATAAAGGTTGCACAGGACCAGTCACAGGCAGCATCTGACATTGTACTGTACCAGAGTCCCTCCCAAGAAGCCCCAGAATCAACATACCCAGTGACCAGTTTCAGAAAACATCAGAGCAGGATCCAATTCACCAGTGGCATATCCAAAGGGAGATTTCGGCAGACAATCAAATCTGCTGAAGCAAATTCCACTCTATGTGGTCAGCACCTGCACGACACTTCACTCGCTGTGGTCAGAGGTGGGCCTCAAAGGTAGCCAGCCTGAGGGTCAACCCCATGCACAAACTGGACAATAGTAATAAAGACTATTACAGCAAGAAGATTCACATAACCCCCACAAGGGACTTCTTAGAGAACCCAGCTCAGGAGATTAAGGTGACTATACCACTAGACCCCACAGGACACTTACTACATAAGGCCACCCACAAAGACTAGGAGTCATAGAAGATCCACCTAATACACAGGAACAAACATTAAGAGACAGCCAGAATAGGGACACAAAGAAACAGGTCCCTAATTACAGAATAGGAGAATTCTCCAGAAAAAGAGGTAAATGTAATGAAGGCAAGCAATTTATCAGACATAGGGTTCAAACTAATCGTTCTAAGGATGCTCAAAAAAATGTAGTGAGAACTACAAGGACCTATAAGAAGATGAAAAATGACATAGAAATCATGAAAAAAGTCAGAAATGAAGACTATGATATCTGCAAAAGAAGAATACACTAGAAGAAATAAACAGTAGGTTGGATGAAACAGGGGATCAAATCAGTGATTTGGTGACAAGGTAGCAAAAAACACCCAATTAAGGCAACAAATAAATGAATTAAAAGGTGAAGATAGCCTTGGCCTGGAAGCTCAGTTAGAGTATCATCCTAATACAACAAGGTTGCAGGTTTGATCCCCAGAGCACATACAAGAATCAAAGAATGAATGCATAAATAAGTGGAACAACAAATTGATCTCTCTCTTTCTCACTTGCTCTTTCTCTCTCCACCCCCTCCTTCTCTCCCTCCCTCTCCCTCTCTTTCTCAACTCAATAAAAATAAAATAAAATAAGCATAATTTAAGGATCCTTTGGAACAACAGAAAGTAAACCAAAACATGTACCATAGGTGTACTAGAAGAAGAAGAGAGCAACAGATCAATAATTTCTTTCAAGAAATAATGACCGAAAACTTCCCTAATCTGGTGAAGGAAAACAATACTCAAGTCTAGGAAGCATAGAAAGTCCCAAACAAGATGAACCCAAAGAGGCTCACACCAAGACACATCATAATTAAAATGGCAAAAGTTAAAGACAAAGAGAGAATCCTAAAAGCAGCAAGAAAAAGGCAGTTACCTATAAGCAAGTTCATATAAGACTGTCAGATGATTTCTCGGAAGAAACTGTGCAGGCCCAAAGGGATTGGCATGAAAAATTCAAAGTGATAAAAAGCAAGGACCTACAACAAAGACTGTTTTACCCAGCAAGGCTATCGTTTAAAATTGAAGGAGAAATAAAGAACTTCACAAACAAGAATAGCTAAAAAAGTATGTTACCACCCAAATCACTATCACAAGAAATGTTAAAGGACCTTCTTTAAAAAGAAAGGAAGAAAAAGAAACACAGTTAAAAGAATAAAATGACAATAAATACATATTACCAATGAATACTTTAAATGCAAATGGCTTAAATGCTCCAATCAAAAAGCATAGGATGGTTAAGGGATAAGAAAACAAAACCCATATATATTCTGTCTATATGAGACCCACCTCAGAATGAAAGATATACAGAAACCAAAATTAAAAGGAAAAAAAATAAAAAAAAATAAAAAATAAAATAAAAGAAATGGAAAAGGATATTTCAGGCAAATAGAAATAAATAAAAACTGGGAGAGCAAAACTTATATCTGACAAAATAGACTTTAAAACAAAGGTTGTAGTAAGAGACAAAGAAAGACACTACATAATGACAAAGGGAGAAATCCAACAAAAAGATACAACCCTTGCAAATATTTGTGCATCCCATATAGCAACCTAAATATATAAAGCAAAATTTGATGACATAATAAGAAAGATCAACAGTAATACAGCCATAGTAGGACACTTTAACAGCCCATTGTCATCAATGGATAGATCTTTCAGACAGAAAATCACAGGGCAAATGGTGGCCTTAAAGGACACACTAGTTTTAATTGATACCTTTAGAGCATTTCACCCCAAAGCAGCAGAATATACATTCTTTTTTGAGTACACATGGAATACTTTCTGGGATAGACAACATGTTAGAACATAAACCAAGTCTCAATAAATTTAAGAAGATTAAAATTGTATCAACCATCTTCTCTGAACATAATGGTATTAAACTACAAGTCAATCATAAGAAAAAAACTGAAAAGCACACATAAGACATAAAGGCTAAATAACATATTACTAAACAATGAATGGGTGAACAAGTAGATCAAGAAAAAATCAAAAGATAACCTTGAAAAACATGAAAATGATAACAAAACAACTCAAAATCAATGGGACACAGCAAAAGCACTCCTAACAGAGATATTCACAGCAGTATAGGCTATGTCAAGAAATAAGAAAAATCTTTAAAAAACAATCTAATTTGACACTTAAAGAACTTAAAAAAAACAAAGTTCAAAATGAGAAGAAGAAAGGGAACAATAAATAGAGTAGAAATAAGCAAAATTAAATCAAAAAATATGAAACATAAATAAAACTAAGAGCTCTTCATTTGAAAAGATAAACAAGATTGACAAACCTATAACCACTCTCATCAAGGGAAAAAGAGAGTGGACCCAAATAAATAAAATCAGAATTGAAAGAGGAGAAGCAACAATTGACTCCACAGAAATACAAGGTGTTGTAAGAAAATACTACTAAAAACTATATGCCAAAAAATGAGATAATCTAGGTGAAATGAATAAATTCCTGGAAACATACAATCTTCTAAAACTGAACCAGGAAGAATCAGAGTTCTTAACAGACAGATTACAACTAGTGAAATTGAAGCAATAGTCAAAAACCTCCAAACAAACAAAAGTCCTGGACCAGAAATCTTCACAGGTAAATTTTACCAAACATTCAAAAAAGAATGAACACCTATCCTTCTTAAACTATTCCAAAAGAGGAGGAAAACTCACAATCTCATTTTATAAGGCCAGTGTCCTAATTCTGAAACAAGATAAAGATACTACAAAAAAACAAAAAAAGAAAGAAAAAGTATAGGCCCATAACCCTGATGAACATAGAAGCTAAAATACTCAACAAATATTAGCAAACCAGATACAGCAATACATTAAAAAGATCATACATGATGATCGAAAGAATTTAAACCAGGGATGCAAGCTTGGTAGTATATCTGCAATTCAATAAATCTGATACATCACATAAACAATATGAAAGATAAAAATCAAATGATAATATTAACAGATGGAAAAAGAATTTGATAAAATCCAGCATCCATTTATAATTAAAAACTCAGCAGAGTGAAAATAGGGGAAGCATACCTCAATGTCATAAAGGCCATATATAACAAATGCACAGCCAACTTCATAGTCAATGAGCAAAAACTACAAGCATTTCCCTTAAGATTGGAAATAAGACAGGAATGTCTTCTTTTACTACTCTTATTCAACATAGTGCAGGAAGTCCTAGCAACAGCAATCAGACAAGAAAGTAAATAAAAGTGTCCAAATTGGAAAGGGAGAAGTAAGACCATCATTATTTTCAGATGGTTCCAGAAAAAAAAAAAAAAAAAAAAAAAAAAAAAAAACTACTAAAACTGATAAATTAATTCAGTAAAGTAGAGGGATACAAAATAACCTGAAATCAATTGCATTTTTATACACTAACAATAAACTATCAAAAAGAGAAACTAAAAAAAAAAAATACCATTCACAATTGCAAATAAAGTAAAATAAAATACCTAAGAACAAATTTAACCAAGGATGTAAAATACCTGTCCTTGGAAAATTATGACACGAAGGAAGGAAGGAAGGAAGGAAGGAAGGAAGGAAGGAAGGAAGGAAGGAAGGAAGGAAATACAAATGAGTAGAAGCACATATATGTTCATAGAGAGGAAGAATTAATATCATTAAAATATCCATACTACCCAAAGCAATCCATAAATTTAATGCAATTGCTATCAAGATACCAATGGTATATTCCAGAGAACTAGAACAAATATTCCAAAATTAATAGGGAACCATAAAAGACCCCAAGTAGCCACAGTAATCTTGAGAAGGAAGAACAAAGTTGGAGGAATCACACTACAAGATATCAAGCTATACTACAAGGATATAGTAATCAAAACAGCATGGTACTGGCACAAAAACAGATCAATGGAACAGAATAAAAAGCTCAGAAATAAACCCACACTGTTATGGTAAATTATACTTTGACAAAGGAGACAAGAACTTACAATGGATCAAACATAGTCTATTCAATAAATGGTGTCTATTACAGTAAAAACAACATAAAACTCAACACCAAAAAAACCAAAGAAACTAATTTAAAAATGGGCAAAGTACCTGAATAGACACTTCTCCAAAGATGACATAATAGATAGCCAATAGACGTATGAAAAGATGCTCTATGTCACTAATCATCAGAAAGACACAAATTACAATCACAATGAGATATCACCTCACACATGTCAGAATTACTATCATGAATAAATCAACACACAACAATTATTAGCAAGGATGTGGAGAAAAGGGAACCCTTATGCACTGTTGGTGGGAATAGATTGGTGCAGTCACAGTGCAAAGCAATATGGTGTTACTTCAAAAATAATGAAACTGCATTTTGACCCAGTTATCCCACTTCTGGGAATACATCCAAAGAAACCCAAAACACTAATTTGAAAGAATATATGCACCCTTATGATTACTGGAGCATTATTTACAATGGCCAAATTTGGAAGCAACCCAAGTCCTATCAGTAGATGAGTGGATAAAAATGTGGTACATTTACACAGTGGTATAATGCTTGGCCATTAAAAAGAAGGAAATCTTACCTTTTGGGACAATATGGATGGGCCTAGAGGGTATTATGCTAAGTGAAATAAGCCAGTCAGAGAAAGACAAGTGCCATATGATTTCACTTATATTTGGAATTTAATGAACAAAATAAATTTAAAAAAACAACAAAATAGAAACAGACTCACAGATACAGAGAATATATTCATTGATGTCAGTGGAGAGAAGGTAGAGGATTGGGTGCAAAAGATGATAGGATTAAACAAAAAATTAAAAACTCATAGACATAGACAACAATATGGTGATTACCAGAGGAAAAGAGGGGTGGGGGAGGTAGAAGAAGGTAAAGAGGGAACAAGTGGTAACAAAAGGAAAGTTGGCTTGGGGTGGTGAACACACAATACAATAAACAGATTATGTATTATAGAATTCTAACCCTGAAACATATATAATTTTATTAAGCAATATCACCCAAAGACAAGAAAAATGTATACATGGTTCCTAATAGCATAGTTTTCTAAATTATTCTGTCTTATCTCTTAAACAATATTCATTTATTTTTAAATTTATTTATAAACATCCCATATTGGAGATACTGAGAGTAAAAATACAGTTGGGGCATATTGCACCAAAATCAGTCCTTGAGACTAATAGGATAATTGGAGATTTCCTTTAACTGATAAGTGAAGAAACATGTTTACTAATGAAGGATGCTGTTCATGAAGGACAAGTCAGAGGAAGAAATGAGGTTCAGAAGAGCTGAGTGAAAACAGAAATGGATGTTAGAATTCTAGCATATTATATGGCAGGTGACACATCCTAAACTGGTATAACTTTTTCTTCATATTTTCTTTTATGTACTTTCTATTACAAATTACAATGAATCCTTAATGCCAAGTTTTTTTTTACCCCATGTTATAAAACATATATATTTGTTTTGGTTTCTTATTTTGAATGACTCCATTGCCTCCTCTGATGTTACAGTGTTAGACCATATGCTATTCTGGATACCAACCAGAAGGATTTGAAAGCTGCTTTCTACTCCTAATGGACATGTGGGTGATTTGACTGTGACATGTGGCCTCATACACATATCCCTTGTTAATGGCTGTGGTTTAGTTAGGGCATACAAACTCTCTCGGCAAGTGCCACGTTCACCCTCCTGAAGATCCTGCCGCAGTCAAGGGATTACATTTCCAGAAGTAGAACAGATAGTAACTGGGGAATCCCCGGATTCTCCTGGAAACCCACACCTGGCAGCTTTTGGAAAGCCTGAAATCTCTTCCCTGGAAGGGCCTAACAAGGAAGTGAGCAAAATCATGTCATACTCCTCAATAACCCAAATTAGTAACATGTCTCCATATTTAAATATCTTTTTCCCTCCTGTGCAATTACATTTTACTATTTTAGTCTACAGTTAGCTTTCCATCACACTTTTTCATATAGTCACGATTATTGGAATATTAGTTTCATTATAATGACACTACTATTTTGTTTAAATGAATAACTGTCTTCCTTATTGGCCTCTATAATTTAGCAATCTTGTCTATCCTTCCCTAAAATTCAATGCAAGAATAGGTGAGGTGAATATGTATTCTCTCTGTCTTCTTTGCTTGCATTTACCACCATAGTAACTGGTAAGGAGTTTAAAATCTACTTACTCTCTTTGCACAAATTAACATTCTGTTCCTTGTCTCATTAGATTTGATTCTCTCCTTTACAGTTCTTCAAACAATTTCCCTCCTCGTCTGCTATGAGTCTCATTTCAAACACAGTTTTATAGTCCAGAGTGCATTGGTTAAATTCTGCCTGACCTTCTCACCCACAGACTAAGAATACACTCTTTTCTTTGGGATTGCTCAGGAACCAATATCTAGCTGTCATGAGATGGTGTTGGCCCACCCATAACCTATCTGTGAGTGGATAGAGCAACCTTAAAGGTTGGTTATAATGTCTTTGGAAAACAGAATGAGTCAAAACGACCACATTTATTTATAGCATACCTCTCATCAATAAATATTTGTTGAAAAGCTGTGGAAAGACACAGGGCAAACCAGGCATCAAATTTCAAGGGCCTTGTTAGAATGCCTTTTCTATCTTCTCTTTTTTTCATCCCCTTCATTCTCAGTGTCCACTGAACACTTTCAACCCACAAGCTCACTTAGACAACCTCACCACCTATTCCTCCTAACCAGCTAATTCAGAGATTTAGTTGGAAGTAAAATCAATCTAAAGAAAACAATAAGGACATTAGTTAGCTGGATTAAGTGCACTAAAAAACGACAACAGGGTGGGGACTGACTGAGGGAGGGGATCAGAGCAGGGCAGAACAACAGGGGGAAAACTAGGACAACTATAATTGAACAACAATAAAAAAGACTTAACCATTTTGAACCTAAATAGAATTTACTTCCCTTAGAACTATAGATATTACCTTAATACCATCTCCAAAGTGCCCAGAACAAGTTCTTAGATTGGCACCTGCTATGTAATTATTAGATAACAGCTATTTTTTTAAATTATTTATTTATTTTTTAGAGAGAGGGGAAGGAAGGAAGAGAGGTAGAGACACATCAATGTATGCTTGCATCTCAAGTGCTCCTTACTGGGAACTTGGCCTTAAACCCAGGCATGTGCCCTAACTGGGAATGGAATCAGCGACCCCTTAGTTAGCATGCCCAAGTTCAATCCACTGACCTACACCAGCCAGGGTATAGATAACATATATTTTTAAATGGAAATGTAATATTATATTGTTAGTCTAGAAAAGAGGATATATATGACTCAAAACTTCCTTAAAAACATTTTTTTTTAATTTTAGAGGTAATTTTATTATATAAAAAAGTGTATGTAATGAGAGAGATATTTGATTTTACAATAGGATTTTAAAATACAATACACTATTTAGCTAGTGTTTTCTTCACTTGATTTTTACTTTATTTGTCCACAGATAAGAATATTTTTTTAATTTTTAAGTTTTTTTATTTTTTCAAAAATACAGGATACAAATATAATATAAAATTCCTTATAATTTTATAATTCCTGACTTAATTTTATAATCATTTATTTCTATATTTATAATATTTCTACTTCCTATAATATAGTTTCATCTATTTTCTATGAAAAAGCTATTTCTAGACTTCCAGCCAAGATGGAGGCATAGGTGGACACACTGTGCCTCCTCTCACAACCAAAATTAAGGACAACAAAGATTTAGAAATAAGAAAACAATCAGAACTGATAGAAAATTGAACTGTACAGAAGTCCAACAACCATTCATCCAGCCCGGTAAGAGGCGCAGAGACGGGACAGGAAAAAGTGGAGCTATGGACCCGGGCATGCAGGCAGCAGCAGCTAGCAGATCCCAGGCATGGGGTGGCAACTATGCAGACCCAGTAAGGCCGCACAAGGTGGCTGGCTGACCAGGTAGTCCCACATTCACGCACAGAAGATCCAGGTGAAGGGGAAGCAGTGGAAGGGACTGAAATCCGAGAGAGAGCAGAGCAGGCACCATTGTTCCCCCTCAGACCCCACCCCCACATACAGCCTCACCACCCAGTGACTGGGCTGCCCTGCCCTGGGGAATACCTAAGGCTCTGCCTCTCACTACGTAACAGCCTCAACCAGACCAAAAAGAAAATAACCAAAAATGGCTCAAACAGGAGAACAAATGAAAGCCCCAGAGCCAATTCACCTAAGCGACAAAGAGATAGCCAACCTATCAGATGCACAGTTCAAAGCACTGGTGATCAGGATGCTCATAGAATTGGTTGATTTTGCTCACAAATTAGATGAAAAAATTAAGGCTACAATAAGTGAAATGAAGGAAAATGCACAGGGAACCAATAGAGATGGGATGAAAACTGGGACTCAGATCAATGGAGTGGACCAGAAGGAAGAAACAAACAACCAAACAGAAAAGAAGAAAGAAACAAGAATTCAAAGAAATGAGGAGAGGCTTAGGAACCTCCAGGACATCTTTAAACATCCCAACATTCAAATTATAGGGGTACCAGAAGGGGAAGAGGAAGAGCAACAAGTGGAAAACTTATTTGAACAAATAATAAAGGAGAACTTCCCCAATCTGGCAAAGGAAATAGACTACCAGGAAGTCCAGGAAGCTCAGAGAGTCCCAAAGAAGTTGGACCCAAGGAGGAACACACCAAGGCACATCGTAATTACATTAGCCAAGATAAAAATGAAGGAGAGAATTCTAGAAGCAGCAAGGGATAAGGGGACAGTCACCTACAAAGGAGTTCCCTTTGTAGACTCCTTTGTAGTAAGACTGTCACCTGATTTCTCAATAGAGACCTTCCAGGCAAGAAGGGGCTGGAAAGAAATATCCCAAGTCACAAAAGTCAAGGACCTACATCCAAGATTGCTCTATCTAGCAAAGCTGTCATTTAGAATGGAAGGGCAGATAAAGTACTTCTCAGATAAGGTCAAGTTAAAGGAGTTCATCATCACCAAGCCCTTATTATATGAAATGTTAAAGGGACTTACCTAAGAAAAAGAAGATAAAAATATGAACAGTAAAAAGACAGCAAACTCACAGATATTAACAACCACCCTAAAACAAAAGCAAACTAAGCAAACAACTAGAACAGGAACAGAAACACAGAAATGGAGATCATATGGAGGGTTATCAACAGAGGAGTTGGAGGAGGAGAGTGGGGGGAAAAGTACAGAGAATAAGTAGCATAGACAGTGGGTAGAAAATAGACAGGGGGAGGGCAAGAATAGTGTGGGGAATGTGGAAGCTCAAGAACTTATGACACATGGACATGAACTAAAGCAGGGGAATGTGGGTGGGAGGGGGTGTGCAGGGTGGAGGGGAATGATGTGGGAGAAATGGGACAATTGTAATAGCATAATCAATAAAATATATATTTTTTAAAAAAGCTATTTCAATATTGTTAGAAAAGTATACTGGAAGCACATATGATGCAACATAATTTCTCTAACTCCTTCCAAATATAAGATAGAAAGATTTGCTTGCTAAGAACAAATAATACCAACAATAATAATGATATATTGATAACTTTACTTAATTACTGTGTATAAAATATGGGCAAAACTACTAACTTTTACTGCACTTATAATGCTGAAGTAAAATTAAATATTTTAAAAAGATGTAAATCCTACTTTTAATTCATAGACACAGACACAAACCAACAGTATGGTGATTACCAGAGGGAAAGGGGAGAGGGAGGTAGAAGAGGTTAAATGAGGGATAAATGGTGACTAAAGGAGATTCGACTTGGGGTGGTGGACACACGTACAATATACAGATGTTGTATTATAGAAATGTACACCTGAAACATATAAAATTCTATTAACTTTCACCCCAATAAATTCAATTTAAAAATTAGAAGAAAACAATGTTACATTAGGATTCTTAACATCAAACATCTGTCATTCACAGTTTCCTTGTCTTTCCCTCTTCTTTAGTCAGCCAACAAGCTTTGCTCTTTGTCAATAAGATAGGATCTGGTAACCTTACTTCTGACTTGCCCCCAGGAAGAAGGGGGAGAACAGAATTACAGGTGGGCACTTCAGAGTGACAAGTCTGTTCCTTGGGCCACTGGAGAAAACAAAGAGGGGCTGCACGGGCGGCAACTCGAGCAGCTCCACATTGCTTCTGTGTAAACATGAGAATTAAACAACTACCAAGAAGCTTCTCGGCTTTCTCCCAACAGAAACTATGAACTTTACAAAATGATACTTTTTAAATTACTTTGCAATTCACCCTCATTAAAAAAAATGAGAATAAAGTTTCATTAAAGTATAAATCTGGACAAAATTTGTGTTTTTTTAAGAAAATTTGTTAAGTTTAGATCTTAATTTTTAAATACACATATGAAACCTAGTAAAACATTTATAAATTTGTAACACTAACATATTTTAAATGTCAAACAGTAGGAATAAAATCTTAACTAACACAAAACTATAAAATACTTTTAAATTCTCCAAATTTCAACACTCAGAGTATGAAGGAAGTGAAGCAATAGGAGACTATCCACATAGTTTAATCAATATATAACATATTTGTCATAAATCATACTCACAAAATTAGATTTATATTTTACAGAAAATTTCTCAGTGGTAAATGTGACTTAAGTTTTAACTTATTTTATTTGGAATAGATGATACTCTAAAACATTCACCTAGTCCAAATATATTGTTTTGCTAATACTTTATCCCTTAAAAAATCTTCAAAATAACCAGTTCTTACCAGTTCCCAGGGGAAAGAAATATTGTAGTAAATCTGCTTCTTCTAGACAACAATGCCAATGAGGGGCAATTTCCATAGCCATTTATAAACAGATATAATATTAAACAGTCTTTGATTCTACTTTAAACATGTTTCTTTCAACATTAAATGTGTTTATGTACCTAAGTAATTTGGACTGCAGGGAAATAGCAATCAATCCCTAAAACAAATCATCTTGAACACAAGTAGAACTACAGAGCTGATTTCCAGAAATAAGAAAAATATGACAATAATTTCAGGAAATACTCTTCTCAGAGAGTGTATTTGTGTACTTAAATTTGCACTAATACTCTAGAAATAGTGAAACAATAAGGTGATTTGCGAGTGATGACAGCTTTGGCTGAGATGTAAGAGCAGTAGCTATATACAGAGAATCACATGGCTTCTGAGCAGTCCACTTGCATGATATCTAGTAAATATACATCTCAATAATCAGACATATATTGATCTGTTCTTATTACTGTTAGCCATTCCACCAAAGCTGTGTTTTAGACTAATCATCTCCAAGTATAAGGAATTGGTCCTTTGATTTGTAATCACATCTCAGAACCAGTCTTAGATACTGTTATCTCAAGGCTCGAGCATACAGGACAGTAAGCAGAAGCATTTCTCAGATTGTTTCCTTCCCAAAGATAAATTGTGAAAACATACAGCTCAACTTAACATTAGTGGGCTGTGCCTTTTGAACTGATCCTGGCCCCCACTCAATGAAGATAAAAAGAAACCATACACAGGTTTTAGCTCTGTTTTGCTAAGTGCTTTCTCAGATTTAGTAATAAACTCTTACAAGCACCACTTTACTGAAGTTTGTAATGGCAAAATGAGGAGGGTTCTATACCTTCACCTTCATAAATGAGAGAACTGAGGCTCAGAGACTTGAAGTTCTTTTCCCAGGGCCATGCACAAAGTATCAGAGGGAGATATCACTTACTTTGCTAGATTCAAGTTTGTATTTTTTCCAAGGTCCATGTTAAAAGGCTCTCTCTCTTGTTTTTTTAATTTTAAAACAAAGAGAAAAAGATGACAGGGCATTGGATAGTGGGAAGGGGTCAAGGATACAGCCTATATCAGCTGGAGGTATTGTAGATGTATGCATGGCCACACATGAAAGCTCTCAAGAGGGAAGAAAGTCTGGATCCCCAAGCTTTCTGTTTTGCACAAGCCAGCTGCCTCACCCCATCCCTTTCGGCTAGGTCCTAACCTGTTCTGAACCACAATTCCTCCTTTTTTTCCTAGGAAGCTAAAAATGTGCTTTTTTTTTCTCAGTTGTTTTCAATCACCATTCTCCCAGTCCCTAAGGGGAAGAGAAGAGTGTACCAGAAGGTGGGCAGACAGACAGGCAGGCAGAGAAATAACCACTTTGATTTTGCTTTGATTTCTGTTTTGAGTCCTGTAATGACAGATCTCCCTCCAGTGCAGTATGTTTTGGAAATACAGTTAAAAAGGGTATGTGATTATTTCTAGGTACATTTTAAGTGTTGACCAATAAAAAACAAATATTGGAACAGAACAACGGTTTAATACAGCGTTTTTAAAATGTTTTAGTACTCTAAGGCATTTGCGACCTGCTGAAATCTAGTTGCTTCTCAAATACCCTTTGGAATTGTTCGGAAAGATGTGGTACAGTTTCTAACTGGTGCATTAAGCATCTGGCCTGACTTCACAGAATCACAGATAGCTGAGTGTGCACTCTCTATATTTTATTATCATCCCATAGGCGCATGTTAAGATGTAGTACTGATGTGCCCTGACATGCATCACTACCTGTTGACAGAAAAAAAAACTGGGCTAGACTTGAGAGGGTCTACAAACAGAAAATCTTTTAAAGATGTTTGGCAATTTAAACAGAAACTTTGGCTTAAAAAAAAGAAGAAAGAAAAAAAGAGCAGCTTCAATTTTACAAATTTATAAAACATGCCCAACTTTCAGCATGCCAAATCCTCTGAAAATGAGCTAATCTCCAGCTCATTTTCATTTCCCCCTTCTCAAACTAACAGTGCCCAATTTTTCTGTGGGTCATACCCTTTCCCCCATTCTCACCCATGTGTTTATATGGGGTTGACCCTACCTATAGCTCTTACAAGGGGCTTCAGCTCACCAAAAGTCCCTTCCACTTCCCAGTAATAGATTCTGGAATGAGCATGTGAGCAAGCTTAAACGAATGATATAGAGCAGCAATTTTCAACCTTTTTCATTTCATGGCACACATAAAATAATTATTAAAATTCTGTGGCACATCAAAAATATATTTTTTGCCAATATGACAAAAAATAGGTATAATTTTGATTCATTCACACCAGACAGCTATTGTTGTCTTGGCTGTTGTCATTTTTTTTAAAATTTGGCAATCTAAGGGAAAAGAGGTTGGTGTGTACCCCTGACTAAATAGTCAGGTATTGCATGTTTTAAAAATTCTTGATGCATACTGGTTGAAAATCACTGAAATAGAGTGAACCACAGGATTCTGTGCAGGAGCTTCTGAAGGTGACTGCTCTTCCCTTGAACACTGCAGTATGGGAATGTGACATGTGAAACTGTTACTGCCTAAGAGGAAAGCCTGGAGCTGCCATGGGTCCTTTATCTGTATGCCCAAAGGGGCTGCCAACACTAAAAAAGGCAGCACACTAAGAAACAGAGAGAAACTGCATTCTTGTTGACATATATTAAGCCACTGTATCAAGCTTTACCTGAACCAGACATTACATTTGAATTTCTCAGTTACATAAATCAATAGATTCCAACTGTTGATTAGACAGTAAGGCTTGGACATTCAATCATTTACAATCCCAAAATTCTCTAATGACAGTCCAAGGCATTTAATATACCAAAAGCCTAGCTGTTCTTTCCTTGTTTCTTCCCCCAACTTTTAAAACTTTATTTTCATGAAAAATGGTGAGGTGAAGAAAAGTCATGAAGAATGTTTCTTTGTGACCTGGCTGGGTGGCTCAATTGTTTGGAACATTGTCTCATTCACCAAGAGGTTGCAGGTTTTATTTCCATCAGGGTACATAACGAGGTTGTAGGTTCTATCCCCAGTCAGGGCATGTAAGGAAGCCAACCAATGATGTTTCTCTTTCATCTCTCTCTTCCTCTCTCTCAAATCAATAAACATGTCCTCGGGTGAGGGTTTTTTAAAAATATTGCTTTCTGAGACCTAACAGAACTTTAATACATTCTAAGGATAAATCATAAATATCATAGTTGGAGGTCGACTGAAGTTCAACTAGTCCTAGTAGCTTCTTTTATAGAAATGTTCAATGGATTTGTGTATAATGAATGAATGAATGAATGAATGAATGAGTAAATGAGGTAACTTGATCTAGACAGGTTGAAAGACCTGGATTAATTGTTTCATGAAGTAATTATGCATTATAGTCACCTTCAACTGGGTATTGTTTATAGTAAAAGAGGTTCGGTTCATTGTTGTTGTTGATTTCACTTGGAATTATAAGTAATTGGGACAGCCTGGGAAACCTGATTCCAAACCCAATCTCCTCTGCTCATCAGGGAACATCTCATATCCTCTCCAAACAAAATAAGTATATTACAACAAATATATTTTGCAGCCAAAATGTCTACTACAACTCAACCAAGTTCTAACTCCTGGGAATTAGAAAGCATGAGGACAAGAAAAAAAATCAACGACAAAATCTTCTAGTTGCCTACATCCCGCCCCATTTCTTGGCTACAGAGTAACTTCAAAGGAAAATTCTGAAGAGTGTGAAAAAAGCTGTCCTGGACCTTTTCCAACCTCCTCTTATGCACTCTTGTCTACTCCTTAATATCCTTTTTTTTCCCAGAAGCTCAGATGGCCTCATCTTAATAATGACAGCTCCCATCTTCTGGGTACTTACTATGAGTCAGGTACTGAGCTAATAAACACAGAAAGATTTAGTAATTTATCAGCAGTCATGCAGCAAAGCCAAGATGGAATCAGATATGCTAGACTCTGAAACCCTTGCCCTTGAACATTAGACTACACTGGTTCCTCCTCTCTCAGTTAAGTGCTCCTTGCTGTAAGAATTAGTCCCTGCCCTCCTATCACAGCCTAAGGAGCTTCATGCTGAAATTTCCTTCCTTCTTTCACCTCCTACCAGGACAACCATCCCCTTATTGCAACTAATCTCCCTTAGGTAACAAAGGAGGAAAGTGATCTGGAGTAACTCAGGGTAACTTCATCTTTCCAAGGCAGTACATATTATTTCAGAAGGGGTACATATTATTACAAGTTCACTTCCAACTGGCAGAATTTCAGACAGCTGATAAGAGCAAGAAGTTTAAAAAAAATGGAGGCAGAGAAAGTGTGTATATTTTTTGATTGGGTCAGAAGGAGGCTGTCTTAAGAGTTTGCCTCCAAAATCAGTACCACTAGTACAGATTGCATTTCTCACAATATCTTAACATTCTTCTACATTTTAACTGACATCTTAAAAAACAAGCAACAATGCATAATTAGCATTCAATAAATTCCTGCTGCTTTTGTTTGCCATGTGATGAGACCAAAGCCCAGAGCAGATAATAAGAAGCCATATAACAAATGACCGCCTAGAGAATGGAAGCTCAGAACTCCTAACTCCTAGGCCAGTACACCTTATTTAAGATACCTATAACCAAAATTGTCCATATATCTTTCTTTTCTGTTTAAAGTCTGCCGGAATGGAGACAAAACTGATTAAATATGGATATAAGTCCATAGGAATTTGGCCAGGCAAGAAGTCCTTTTTTAAATATAACCAACTCCCCTCTGAAAATAGCTTCCAGAAAGAATTATTTCATAATTAAATCCATGTGTTTGTTTTGCAGTAACAGGAAAAAAAAAACACCATTTATTGAGAGATTATGTTATTCCCATGTCCCCTTCCTCCAAAAATTCAGCAGCTGCATCTCCGTTTAACTTATGCTACCTAACATTTATTTCTAAGATGCTGGCTTTTCAACAGACATTAGAATTCTAAAACTCCTATACTTAATGGGTCTGTCCTCAGAGGCCAACAGAAGTATAATCATAGAACAATAGGGGTCAATACACCTCTTATCAAGGGTTCACCTTCTACTTTGATACCACCCATCCTTGAAGGGGAACTCAGAAGGTCAAACTGCTATTAACAAAGCACGTAAATAGATAAACAAAATGAAGCTAATGAAGAGACCATAATCAAATACTCGTGGAAAAGACAATTAGCTGGCTTCCTTTAGAAACAAACATTTATAGAAAATGTAAAAATTCAAAGGAGAATGTTGTGAACCTCTAATAATAAAACAAATAATATCAGTTTAAGAAAATTGTCCTCCAGGTAAATATAAGAGCAAAATTCTTCCCAGCAATATCTAAAAGTGAAACACATAGAGGCCAAAAGCAATTACTGGCCAAATGGCAGAAAGCAGCCTATGAAGATCATAATTGAAAATATAAGTCTATAATTCTGGTAATTAAGAATATTATAAACATAGACATTTATAATATTTTTCTTCCAATTCTCTGGTGTTTATTCATGTACCTAATTTAAAATAAAATAATTTTAATACAGGCAAAACCACTGTTGAAAGGTTGTTTTCCTTCTTAAGATGTTTATATCTTAACTCATGTCCACAGCAGATAAAACATACCAGAAAAAACTCTATTTAATTTTTCTAAAACATTTTACTTTAGGGAGGATCCCCTTAATATGAAAAATGTAATATATGTTAGGCTCTAAAGACTACAGATAAATAGTGTAAATATATAAAAAAGTCTTTCATTTTCTAAAAGCTATCTAGAGCAAGAACAATAACTTATTAGCCCCAGGAAAAGGACTCATTATTTCAACTTTTTAAATCTTTTTGCATCTATGTTCTCCTTCCCTTAAATAAACCAGTTATTTACTTGAACCTATTTTCTATTCATTTGTTGAATTAATATTCACATGGTATTACTAGCCTTCATAAATTATAACATTTTTATAATTAGTCAATAATGAAAATAATATTTAACTTCTTAATACAGATAGTTTAAAAATAAAAAGAACCTATTTTTCTATTATAATCTTATAGATATCCTTCTAACATGCTTGTATTTATAGACTCTTGCACCCACTACCTTGTTGTAGTACAACTTTAGACAATGTTGAGATTCCAAAGGGCTACCTACAAACCAAATAGCATGTGAGCAGGCTGAGCGCCTCATTTTGGCTTCTTTCACTCCCTCTAGCGTTTGCAAAGCCCATGTGCCTGATTATCCAGTTACCTCACTGAACAAGATCTCGGCTAAGTCCTGCCCATCTATGACATCACCCCCTCCTCCAGCCACTGCGAGGTGAAGCTTTAACTTCATACTTGGAGGTGGGCTGTGTGCTGTAAACTGGAATGCTCTCCCTCGCTCACTCCTCAGCGTAGGAGTGATCCGAAGCAGGACAAGCTCAGCCTGCCGCTGCCGTAGGCTTTGTGCAGACTCGACGCGGAGCTTGAGAGAGGGGAAGGTTTATTTCTCCAGTTCACAGTCAGTGGAATTACAGCTGTAGCGGCAGTATATATGGAATTGCTTTTTCTCGTCTTCCTGGTAAGTGTTTCCCATGTTTTTCCTTACGATTGTCCCAGAAAGTTTGCTTGATTTTTACTCTCTAGAAAGAAATGACTTGGAACCATAAGGCATCCAAATCCAATGTTTGCTCTGTCACCAATACAAGCAATGTGTGTGCATGCCAGCCAGGAAGGAAAAATGCGACTATATAGCCAAATACAAGAAGTTACTTAAAACCTCCTTTCATTTAAAAAATAGCAAATGGCTATGTTCTGTCTCATGTAGTTGCTATTTAAAAAGAGCCTTATGGAAAACCATTAGGTTGGAAAGTTAAATGTTAAATATTAAAGAATACAAGGCATTTTTTTTCTTTCACAGAGAGGAAAGCAAAGGTCTTGCTAACTTGGCATGTACTGTATGTGTGGTATGATCACCAATTGCTGTTTTTACAACTGTGAAAGAAAATCAATAATCTCTCAGCCCATGAGTGCGCAGTACATGAAAAGCATACGCGTCTTGCTCACAGCTAGCTGAACTACTACTGGAGACTTATATGCCTCTGTAAAGATTAACAGCTACACCTAGATTTTAAAGCTTGCACTGCTATCCTGCCAGAGCTACTTCAAGCATTTCAGATTTGCAAACCTCAACTAGTTAATTCAACTCAGAGGAGAGGGAGACTCTTCCTAACCATATCTCCTCTCCCATAGAATGCCAATATCCATTGCTTGGGCAAATGTAGTATGTGACTAGCATAGTAATTGGCAAAGTCTACTCAGAAAAACTAACAAAGCTGAGCCTGGAAGCTATGTGTGATGTATGCAGTGAATTTGGGTGGCAGGGAGAAAAATGGGTAGAGCCCTCATCAAGTGGGATATGCAGACTATCCATTCACTTGCAACCTATAATAGAGAAATCATACTGAAAGAAATGCTTTTATACAACAAAGCTTTCGAAAAGTAGTTAAATGGATCTTCTTATAAACATTTTTCTTTCAGTGAATTAGATCTAAAACAAAATGGTTGCACTGAGGTAAAGAGTGCAACAGGCCTGTATTTTCTCCACCTTGGGGGTGGGGGTCTTTCTAATCATTTATTTATTTATTTATTTAGAAGTAAAAAGAAAATAAGCCATAGATATTTGCCAAGTACAAAACAAAATTCTTGCATGGTTTTAAAAATTAGCTATTTAAAATTTTCTTAATAAATCTGTCTGCTCTAAAGTGCACATATGTCATTTCATTAGCAGGAAATAACATGAATAAAGCCACTAGAAAAGTGCTTCAGCTGTATCAGTGCCTTTCTTTTAGCCCTAACTGCATAAGAATATCCTGACCAGCATAAACATAAAGAATGAATTTATCTGTTTTCAGATAGGACCATTAACACATGCCCCAAAGTGACATACGACTGATACTCTTCTTTTGAAATGAATGAAGAAAAAAATCCATCCTTTAAAAGTAACACAAAATATTAATATTACCACTACTACCAATATTAATATGCCAGGTATTAATCTATAAGATTAAATCAGAGGTATGCTATTTAGTTTGCAAATATGTATGTGTGTACATCCATAACATAAACACATACATTTATACATATATTTATTAGCCTGGAATAAAAATCAAGGTTACAAAAATGTTATTACATATATTTAAGTAGAAAAGTTACACGCAATTTATTTTTAAATAGAGCACTGCCGAAACATATCACATCAAAGAATCAGCAAATATATTATTGAATGAATAAACAGAATGATTTCACAAATACTGTGTTCCTGTATAATACTAACCACCATTTATTAATTAGCCTTTTCATTTCTTATTCTCCTCCCTCTCACCTTTTAAAAAAATATGGTTAGGTTTAAAATACCCAATTAAATAAATACTTCCTAAACATCAACATTTGCAAAATACATAATTGGGCAGCAAATAAAGTTTTTACAAAAGGAAGAAAAACAGTAAGTAAATTTGTCATAACTGAATATGGCAGCAAAATAGAAGGTATGTTTCTTTTGCTTTCAAGTGTTAATTAAGGAGCCATCAATTCTATCAAAACTTTTTCAGAGCTAAATGAAGCAGTGTGAAATAAATATGGTTGAAATCTTGTGGCTGTCAGACTTTGTTAGCAAGCTATTAATTATCTTTACCCCAGTTTCTTCTCCAGACTATATTGCCCAATCAAATAGAAACTCCAATTATGTTCAGCATCTCCTGCCTGGGGACACAAGACCCTAATGAACACTCAGTGTCCCCACGTGAAAAATACAATTATCAGCTTTAAACATGCAAGTGCACTGCAGAGAGATTTATCTGTCCTTTTCTTGGCCATACAACTTAAGGCTATCTCCTCTTTCTGGATTATTTTTAATAATTTTAAACCCTACAAAAATCAGCAGCAGAGAACTTGCCTTGTATTAATAATATATAAATGTTTCCTATTTCTGCTTTATTTTTAATATGCCAATGTTCACACCAATATTGAACTAAATCTGGTCATTTAAAAAAATTGGTTTAAAACTGCCATTTCAGTGAGTCTTAACTTCCCTCCCCTTTTTAAAGGTGGGTGGGCTACATCACAAAGAATGTGATGAATAGCAAGATCCAGAACTAACTTAAAAATTCTGTATAAAGCCTGCAAATATTATTTTATTCTCCAGTTTATTTTAAAAGCATTATAAATAATTGTTGAAAGTCAATGGAGACTAGCATAAATGAAGTCAATGAGAGAAATAAGATTCAGTAAATTTTTCAAAGACTGTAATCTCTTCCCTCCTTTTTCCCTCATACTCCCTTCCCTCTCACCCCCCACCTTTTGCCCCAGAGGCCTTCACTGTTCTTCTCAACGGGAGGCTTTGTTGTAATTAAACCAGAGAAAAACTGACCGGCAGCAGCCAACATCTGACTTGCGGTTTCTGAAAGCAGTGTTCTGGTAGTGTGTACCACCCCCCAGCGGGCAAAAACTCTACAGTAAATCTCTCAGCAATATTAATTCTCCAAACTGCATTTTCCTCTTCAGAACATAAAAAGAGCTGTTTCTCAACTCCTTCTAACCTTCCACCATTTGAAAAACTTATAAGTCAACAAACCAATTTCCAACAAAGAGATGGTTTGTAAATGCCTTCTGAAGGAAAAATATATATATATAAACCTTCTTTCTCTTAAGAACCAAACTTGAAGTAATACATTTCAGAAGGCATTTTTCAGTTTCAGAATGCATATCAACATCACTAAACTTGGTAAAATATCATACTGAAAAACAGTTTTGAAAACCACATTTATATTGCACAGAAAAGCAGGTTTCGGGAGTTTGATTTGTCTACTGACAAAAACTCCAGAAACAACAGATTTTAAGGAAGAAGGAATGCAATATAATTTAAGCAGCATCAGCTAAAGCTGCATTTGTTTTACATATGCAAAATCTCCTTCCTAGCACCAAAATTAAAGTGTCAGGAATGTATAAAGAGCTCTCTCCAGGTATTAGTCTGCTTAAATGAGAGGAGAGAGAAATTGCTCTTACACTGATGAGACAATGATAGCTTTTGTTCTTTATTCTTTCACTTTTCATGTGCACAAGTTACCGTAGCAACTTTGAAAAGAAAATCCACAGGCCATATTTGGTTAAACACCATATTTAAAGTGTGCCACTGGACTGTAGATCGATCAGTTTATGTATTGTTGATTTTTTTCCCTCTTTATTTGCCTTAAATCAATAATATGCTACTCTGACATGAGAAAACAAGGTGTTTCATGGTCTTGGATGTTCTCACCAGCCAGCACAGTGTTTCGCACACAGTAGACCCAAATATTTGTTGTACTAATGTATGGAAATTTGAATATTAGAAATTTTAAGCACCTCAACCAAACTGTACTCACAACAGTGAAAAGGGAGTTTCATGTTTGTAACGGGAAAAATGTTTGCGGTTTAACAAAAGTAAGCACAGCTTTAATTGTAGTTGCTCAAAAGTCAGTACATACTTAAAGCATGTCCTCTGCCCCAAGCTCTCTACTGCTCACCTTTACCAGTCTCTAAACTAATACCTTATTCAATCTTACAAATCTTGGTTCTCTAATTTATATAGTCTGGCTTTAATGCCATAAAAGGAAGCAGCATTCACTATGATGAAAGATGACATCCCAGCTTGCCTTTTTGTTTTAAGGATGCAACATTTAACTTTACAAGCCAAAATAAATGAAGCAGAATTCCATTCATTTATCACAAACCTGTTAGGAAAAAGCATCGGTAACAAAAGGAGAAAGTAAAAATCCTTTGTTTTGAAACCTTTATCCCCTTTATTGCATAAATAAAACAAAAACTTCCTCAGTCTAGAAAACAAGTCTGGATAAAACAAAATATGAAAAGGCACACTTGCTTCCCTGCTTCTCAGCAAACCCTTAAGACTTCATGACTCTCAGGAGGAGAGTTAGAAGTCCTTCTGCTTGCCTGGCATTAAACAAAAGAATTGGAACTTTCCTGAAATCTGATGATCGTGGAAAATTTAACTACCAGACAGGCTGCTTAGAAAGCATTTTGCTGTCACTATCAACTAACCTGATATTCTCCAGTTTTTCAGTTTAACCATATATATAGTTTATTTGAAATACCATGTCCTTACAAAGACTTAGCACTCACAGGTTGATAATTTTGTTGTGCTTTTTTCTAGCAGCAATTTAAGCCTTTATAAACAACTTTCCTAAAATTCTAGATTACAATTGTATAAATTCCAATTTATCTAGAAATATTTACACACTTGAATAAATTTGATCAACCATGTGTGGGTTTTTTTTTTCAATTGCAAGTTTGTACTCAATAATAATGCATTTAAATTGGATTAAAAGTTCTACATGCCATTCTATTTTTAGATTTAATATTTTTTAAACTTGTCAGCATTAGAAAGCTATTATGTATGGCATATCATTAAAAAGAAACTGAAGTCTCAATACTCTATACTTGGTTTAAGATTTTTTAAATATGAGCAATGATTTCAAATCAAATTAATTTAAATCAAAGGTAGCAAATAAATGATTTAGCAAGTTAGCAATATTAATATACAATATAACTTTAATCTAAGTGATCAGAACAAGAAAATACTTTCTCATCTCAAACATTCCCACCTTCAAAATATTGTAGTAGCAGAGAAGGAATCACATAAACATGTAGATTGCCTCAACTTCTTGATTTTATTTAAATACCAGTTTTCTATTCAGATACAGCTTCTTAAATTATATTAATTTTTTAAAATACCTAAAAATGATAGTATGCT
Source organism: Glossophaga mutica (assembly GCA_039655065.1). Lineage (NCBI taxonomy): Eukaryota > Metazoa > Chordata > Mammalia > Chiroptera > Phyllostomidae > Glossophaga > Glossophaga mutica. The sequence goes on from CM077312.1 coordinate 73,816,100, forward strand.
TATATATTTACATACTTTGTTAGGTGTATCATGGAAATAAATTGGAGGTTTTTCACAAACTTGATGATTACATTATAAATGCAATTTAAAAAAAAACTCCATAATTTGTATTTATAAAAAGAAACTTAATAGAAAAGAACCTTATTAAAATTTTGATTTACTAGTGAAGTGATTATGTTTTTCTTCTTTTTGCTACAGTTTTAAATGCAATATACTTAAGTAATGATTGCACTAAAAATAATTTTTAAATATTCCTTTAAGTAACCAGGGCTCCATTTATGTTTTTCCCCCAAGTTACCCCATTAACAATATTGCTCTAAAAGGTCTTTGTTGTTGATATTGTTGTTCAGAAGTAATGGCCTCTTTCAAGACTATGCAGACATAGAGGCTGTGAAGCCAATGTTGTGGAAACCTGGCCACAGTGTCCATGCCAATGGGGGTCATTTTTGTTTTCATCATTCACATTCAACTACATGTCTCTACATGTGTGAATATGTAGAGCTAGCTCAAAAAGAGGAAAGCCTAAGCATGGGGACGGGATTGCATGTTTTGGTAGGTGAGATCATTACAGCCTTTAATACACAAAAAAAAAGAAACACAAAAAACACTGGCTAGCACAACTATAGTTTCAAATAGAAAGGGGAAAGAGAATATATATAACACAAAACACAATCAAACATGAATTAAACTGTTTTGAGCTTAAGTAAAGGGAGTGCGATAGGTGAGGGATAATCTTTATGTCTGAAAGAGCATCTTTCTCTCCAGAGAAACCTGCTTGATATTTTTGCCTTGTCTTTTAATGCAGTTTAGGGGAGAAGAGAATGGCACTTTCCAAGAATTTAATGAGATTTAAGGCTTTCCATTAAACCCACATTATTACTACTGTTGTACTAATGGCAACATGAGTGTGTACATCAAACAGAGCAAAGGAAGAAGTTCCAGAATTATAAAACAAAAAATAAATAAATTTCCCTTCTTTTCACACCAATTTAGGCTTTTTTCCTTCCTCTGAATTAAAAGTGTGAAAATCAGTGCACACACACACACTTAGAGCTTGATTTGGTGAAATATTTATAGATCAGATACGAGCTTTATCTCTGCTTATCATGGTGCATCACCTGCGACATCATCTTGGCCAACCTTACTCTCGGAACAATCAACAATTTTAAAATCCCCATTCATCATATTCATCTTCTCACTTTGGGGTGAGTCCTAGAGTGTGAGAAATGCCTGATTATTGGTAACATTTTAAGCAGTTTCTCATTTATGATTTTTATAGTTTTTTTTAATTAGTATCTAATGTATTTTAACAAAATTGTTTTTAGGCTTAAATTAACCAAATTATTTTATATTTTGAAAATTTTTCAAGCTTAGAAAACATTTACAGCAAATACTTTTTAAAGTAACTTTTTAGTTATAATTTCAACAGCTTGGTTTTCCATTTTTGCATACTAAGAAAGCAACAGTTTTCAAGAAAAAAAGTACTAAAAAATTAAACAATAATGAGCAAAGCCCTAAGGGCATCACAGTAAAACCTCACATTAAACAATAAATCATTTAAACTTTCCTCTGTGGGCACTTTGCAGTATCCACTTGAGACTACTTTATCCAAGTGCTATTATTTTTGTTTCAAGTTGCCTAAACAATAAATTAAAATTATAATTATTTATTAAGTTCCCTTTTGTTAATGCAGTCTATGATAGTGTTGGTATCTGGTGACAAAGTAACAGAAACTAAATTTTCAAAAACAACTGGAAACACGAATTTGGGCCTTATTTAACATTCACATTCAGTAGTGTTTGAATTCTGGAACAGATGCTATCCTTGTTGGATGCCAGGTAATTACAGGGGGAGAAGCAAATTAGTTCTCCTTTTTTCCTTAATTTCAGAGTCAAATATTTCCATGATACCCTAATGTTTCCTACATATATAGTAAGCCCCTGAGCAGATAATCCTTGAATTCAGATATTGATCCTGCGCACCCCCTGCCCATCCACCAAAAAGATCTTCATGTACATTAATTAGATAATGGACAAAGCAGTTATCATTTAAATCACTGGTCTCTTTGGTTAAGTCTTAAGTCTAGTTTCTGAAATGAAAAATACACTTACTAGAAATTGGCCTGTTCCTGTTGGAACCTAGAGAGAAATGCCTCTTCAGGTTTTGATATGTTTTCCTAATGGTCATTACAAGGAGACACGTTGAATAGTGTCCTTTCTATTCTAAATACAGATTTTTCAAATTCAGGTTGCTAAAAGAATATTAAAATTATATTCTCCTGAAAAACAAATTATGACTTTTGGCCAAGAACACCTGAGTAACTCGAGTTTTAAGATCATCAACTAGTCCTCAGAAAGACCTCTAAGGAGGAAGGTGGTGGGGTCCACATTCTGAATTTGAATAATTGAGGGCTGCAGGGCATTGAGCATATCAAAAGAAAAGCTTCTAAAGCAAATTCTTTTCAACTCTTTAAATTGCAGATTGTATAACTTTGTAAACCATGTTCACAAATTCTCACAGGTATTTTTGCCAAAAATCCTTGTTCTCTATTTGCTCACCTCTTTGACATAAAATTATTTTCTCCTTTTTATACACTTTATATTTTACATGCAAGATTTAAAAGTGAACTTTTAAAAGATTGGCCTGACCTGAATTCAAAAGCCATGGAAGGGGCTTACTGTCTCCCGAATGAAGCATTGCTTCTGTGTTTAATTCAAAGTGACACTAATAATCAGTTGACATAAATTATTTGGTGACAATCTCAACTTCATCTCCTACTTTATGTAGTAAAATGGGCAGTACAAAACAAGAGGTCATCTTATCCCTTTTTGCCAACTACTGTGATGAAAGATGTTTTTGCTTAAAGAAAGAATTGAAGTTAAATTTCTAGGAAATGTCTATAGTATGTTAAAGTTCATTATTAGAAGTTCATTAAAACCTTTTACTTTCACAGGAGATGCTCAGACTCAGTATGTTTTAAGGAAGAAACATATAAAGGATATCTAGTATGCTTCCTTTTTTTCCCCGTGAAGAATATTTGAATTCAGTTTTCTTTACCTCTTAAAAACGAATACCAGTCCTTGCATAACGCGACTACACCAGATATTCTAAGAAAGCAGCAAGAAGCAAAAGCTGGAAATAGCTATTTCACAGCAGGTAATCATACCTCAGGATGTAGCTACTGTACAAAGTTTATACATGGATAATCCTGGATGGGAATAAAGGTGGGGGGTAACTGCCTAAAAAACCTATTACTATACAGGCCTTAGCATCATGAATGGCTTTCTTCATGAGGATCTGAAGTTACTATTTCTGACCACATTGCACAGAAGAGCCAATAAGAATTTCAAAGAAAGCAATTTCCACTAAGGGAATTAAGCTACACAAAAGCAACCTTCACACAGAAACTCTATCAGAAAGAAAAAAAAAATACATAGGAAACTATGTGTTCTACATAGTAACAGGAAGCTGAATTGTTTCTGGTCCCCACTTTAATGAGCTTGCCCACAATGCTGAACCACCGCTGGAATGTTCATTGACAACAGTGACCCTGATATGGAGGTGTGTGCATCATAGGATTACGTGAATAAACAGTGAAGAACATTTCCAAGGACTAAACAAGAGTTTATAAGCCCCAGCCCCTCACCAGGAAAATATATATATATATTTATACATATATATATGCATTGGATTTTCACTCACGCAAAATTTATTTACCTCATTCAATAAGGTAGGAAAAATATTAACGTCTTCTATTTTCATGCCTGAAATTATAAAGGCTAATTAATACCTAAAAGTTCAGAAGAAATTATACAACAGCTCAGTATAAATCTATAATTTTCCAGCCATGGAGAAAGTTGAATAATATTTAGATTAGAACTTGAAAAAGGATAAATGCACCGTGAAAATATGTTGTGAGATAGAATATAATGAAAAATGTGCACAAAGCCATTAAACCATGTGACACAAAACGTAACGAAATGGGAACAAAAGCAAGAACTAGTTTAACATGGAATTTCATTAGTTGGATGTATTATGTTTGTAAATTCATTCCTTCCCTTAAATAGATGAAAAAGATTTCTTTTGATTTCCTGGCTAGAAATACCCATCTAACAATGTTTAATAATAATAACAATAAAAGAAAAAACATCAATAATCAAAGTAAACATTTTGCTTTACTGTGATTCAGGATCTCAAGAGGTAACTGTTCCTGAATAGTAAAAGAATAGATATTTTCACTACACATTTCTATACCTGTACAGTCAGTTTAATAAAAAGTAGACAAATTTTGGTTTTTAAAAACAGTAACATTATTGCCTTTAAATATAATAAATTATATTCTTATTAATCAATTGACTATGACTATTAAGAAAAAATTCAATATTTAATTAGCTTGGTCAGTGACTAGCTACAAAATTGATATCAAGTGTTATTAAAATTCTTTTAAATATTCAATGAAACTTATATTTAACATTTCAAAATAAAATGGTTTTGGGAGATGATACTTCTTAGTTTAATGCTGGAAGCATTTAAGGTAAAGAGATTATATGATTGGGTTCATTGTTTTTTTAGGTAACAAAAAACCCTAAGCATGCAAAAAAAAAAAATATTGAAAGTGATGATAGATGTTTTAATTTCCACATCTACTTTGAATACAGTCTTAAGTATGCTGATCTGATTGCATTCTGTCTTTTTTTCTTTTTAACTCACTGCACTTTAGGGCTCTGAAGCTACCTTGTGTAAAGACCTCAACACTGCTGACCATGATCAGCCCAGCTTGGAGCATCTTCCTCATCGGAACTAAAATTGGGCTGATCCTTCAGATGGCACCTCTTTCAGTTACGGCTAAATCTTGTCCATCTGTGTGCCGCTGCGATGCAGGTTTCATTTACTGTAATGATCGCTTTCTGACATCCATTCCAATAGGAATACCAGAGGATGCTACAACTCTCTACCTTCAGAACAACCAAATAAATAATGCTGGGATTCCTTCAGATTTAAAGAACTTGCTGAAAGTAGAAAGAATATACCTGTACCACAACAGTTTAGATGAATTTCCTACCAACCTACCAAAGTATGTAAAAGAGTTACATCTGCAAGAAAATAACATAAGGACTATCACTTATGATTCACTTTCAAAAATTCCCTATCTGGAAGAATTGCATTTAGATGATAACTCCGTCTCTGCTGTTAGCATTGAAGAAGGGGCATTCCGAGACAGCAACTATCTCCGACTGCTTTTCCTGTCCCGTAATCACCTTAGCACAATCCCTTGGGGTTTGCCCAGGACTATAGAAGAACTACGCTTGGATGATAATCGCATATCCACTATTTCATCACCATCTCTTCAAGGTCTCACTAGCCTAAAACGCCTGGTTTTGGATGGAAACCTGTTGAACAACCATGGTTTAGGTGATAAAGTTTTCTTCAACCTAGTCAACTTAACAGAACTGTCCCTGGTGCGGAATTCCCTGACTGCTGCCCCAGTAAACCTTCCAGGTACAAACCTAAGGAAGCTTTACCTTCAGGATAACCACATCAATCGGGTGCCCCCAAATGCTTTTTCTTATTTAAGGCAGCTGTATAGACTTGATATGTCCAATAATAACCTAAGTAATTTACCTCAGGGTATCTTTGATGATTTGGACAATATAACCCAACTGATTCTTCGCAACAATCCCTGGTATTGTGGGTGCAAAATGAAATGGGTACATGACTGGTTACAGTCACTACCTGTGAAGGTCAATGTGCGTGGGCTCATGTGCCAAGCCCCAGAAAAAGTTCGGGGGATGGCTATCAAGGACCTCAATGCAGAACTGTTTGATTGTAAAGACAGTGAAGTTGTAAGCACCATTCAGATAACCACTGCAATACCCAACACCATGTATCCTGATCAAGGACAATGGCATGCTCCGGTGACCAAACAACCAGACATTAAGAAAACTAAGCTCACTAAGGAGCAGCGAACCACAGGGAGTCCAGCAAGAAAAACAATTGTAATTACTGTGAAATCTGTCACCTCTGACACAATTCATATTTCTTGGAAACTTGTCCTACCTATGACTGCTTTAAGACTCAGCTGGCTCAAACTGGGCCATAGCCCAGCATTTGGATCTATAACAGAAACAATCGTGACAGGGGAACGCAGTGAATACTTGGTCACAGCCCTGGAGCCTGATTCGCCCTATCGAGTCTGCATGGTTCCCATGGAAACCAGCAACCTCTACCTATTTGATGACAATCCTGTTTGTATTGAGACTGAAACTGCACCCCTTCGAATGTACAACCCTACAACCACCCTTAATCGAGAGCAAGAGAAAGAACCTTATAAAAACCCCAATTTGCCATTGGCTGCCATTATTGGTGGGGCTGTGGCCCTGGTGACCATTGCCCTTCTTGCTTTAGTGTGCTGGTATGTTCATAGGAATGGATCACTCTTCTCAAGGAACTGTGCATACAGCAAAGGGAGGCGAAGAAAGGATGACTATGCGGAAGCTGGCACTAAGAAGGACAACTCCATCCTGGAAATCAGGGAGACTTCTTTTCAGATGTTACCCATAAGTAATGAACCGATCTCAAAGGAGGAATTTGTAATACACACCATATTTCCTCCTAATGGAATGAATTTGTACAAAAACAATCACAGTGAAAGCAGTAGTAACCGAAGCTACAGAGACAGTGGAATTCCAGACTCGGATCACTCACACTCATGATGCTGGAGGACTCGCAGCAGACTGTGTCTTGGTTTTTTTTTTAAACCTAAGGGAGGTGATGGTAGGAACCCTGTTCTACTGCAAAACACTGGAAAAAAGAGACTGAAAGAAGCAATGTACTGTACATTTGCCATATAATTTATATTTAAGAACTTTTTATTAAAAGTTTCAAATTTCAGGTTACTGCTGCGATTGATGCAGTGGAGATGCCTGAACACAATTCTATATTTTAGTATTTTTTAGTAATTTGTACTGTATTTTCCTTGCAAATACTGAAGTTATAAACCATTTACTTTGTGTTCTACTGAGTAAGATGACTTGTTGACTGTGAAAGTGAATTTTTTGCTGTGTTGAACAATCAGGACTGCGTTCACATGAGATCCTTGTAGTATAAGCACAGGCCATTTTTCACTTTGGTATTAATAAAATGTAAAAAAAAACTGGCTGAATGAGAAAAATTTACATTTCAAAAAATATTTATGAAGTAATATTCCAATTATTAAATTTGTATTATCCCACTGGTATTCAATAAATCAAAATATGTGAAGTAATGGGCAATATCAAACTTGCTGCATATCTCCATTTTTACTCTAAGAAAATTAGATATCCTTAAGAAAGTAAGTATATCTTCTGAACTGAATACATGAGCTGGCTTCAAAGGAGTGTGAGGTCTGTTGTAAAGCCATTGTTAACAATGCTTTAAGAATAAAGGACTTCACAAATATAATAAAGAAAGCATGTTTCCAAGTTAGGGGGGAAATATGTACTTAGGAAAACATAAAAAGTTAGACTTGAATAGCATAGTGAACACAGATACCAGAATTGCATTTTGGTTTTGCCTATACCATCCTGATTTTTGAAAAGTGAATTCTAAAAACATAATTTTTAGTGTTTATAATGTTTTTATCACAAAGGACATCAAACAAACCTTACATATATTAAAAAGGTAGCGTAACCATAAGAAACTGCCCTCAACAATGCAGAGAGAGTAGTACTATATAAATAAGTGAGAATTTAAAAGAAAATACTAGATATCAAATTCAGATTTGGTTTATATGAAGTATTGTGACACTGTACATAAATGTTCAGTTTACTTTCCACAATGATCAAGATTACTGCCCATTACTATCACAGTTTTCCAGATATTACATAATGAACTTGTAATGTTAACATTTCTTTCAGGCTTCCTACTGAATTGTGAGCTATTACTTGTTTTAAAAACACATCACTTTTCTGTTGCCATGATTTTTTTCCAACAAAAAACCAAAGTGCATTGTACGCCCTTTGGCCAGTCTTGTATGTGCCTTGATCCAACGCTACATGTATTCAGCTTTTAAAATTCGACAAATTTTTCATACTTCCTTAAATATGAAAAATTATGGTCTTCTTGCTGAATAAAACAAGAAAAAAAGTACAAAGTAATCGTGCTTGCTTTTTCGGGACTATGTTACTATCACTAAAGTAGCAATTTGCCCAGCACATTAGTCTAAGGACTCCCATGTATTTTTCTAGGCATAAAAATAAATGTTGGCTACAAATAAAAAAAAATAGCAACATCTTGAGCTTGTGTATCATTTTACTTCAGAGGTTAGTGTTTCGTGCATAAATTAATTTCCTAATAATCATTTGTAATACTCTTATTTTACTTACTTATTCAGTTGGGAAACTTCAGGAGTGGCTCTGTGACCTTTCAGTCTCATACACTGCTCCCATTGTCCTGACTGATGCTTTTTAAGGTGGTCTTTGAAAAACTAATTTTTTTTGAAAAACTAATATTTTTAAAATAGATTTTTGGTACTGGATTTGTCACCAGAGGATTCAAAATCTCAGATCTACCACTTACTAGGTATGTACTTAAAAACAATTCACTTATTCTTCTCAGCCTGGTTAACTTATCTATAAAATGGGGCTATTAATAGTACCCATCTCCCAGCATTGTTGTGAGGATTAAATGAGATGATATGCGTGGAAACTACAGTGTTCAACAAGTGTTAAGTTACTGCTACTCAGTCAAGAGAAGTTAGTCAAGTGTTCCCAGAGGTTTGCTAGGTATAGCTGCTCCTACTATACTAACAAATATCTCCAACTGCCTGAGTAACCTCATTCATTATTCATTTGCCATCTTCAAATGTTTACCAATATTTTCTCTTGATTCCTGTATGAGGTTAGCTGTTTTCTAGGAATAACTTAGTAGAAATAAATGTGATTAATATTATACATAGGAATTGTTTTCTAAAGGAAATTTGACTTTGCTTCCAAAGGTTTTGAGTAGTTCTGCTGCATTTCTTTCTGAAGTCAGGGAAATGGCTGGGTGGTTCCATAAAGACTATACAAAGCTATGAGTTTATAAAAAGTAAAAGCTAAGGGATTGTATTGACTTTTTCCCAGTTAGTACATCTTACATGACCACAGAAATTTTATATGTCTTCTAATATATCCATCTTAATAATTTTACCTGGGATAAATCAAATATGTCTTACACCAGCAAATAGAGATAACACTGAGAGGTTAAACCTTTATTCTCTACCTAGGCTTACCATGAAATTCAAATGCATTGCTATTATTTAGGTTATATATATGTAATTTAGGTTATATATATTATATGCTTGTATGTATACACACACACACACAAACATGCACCCTTTCAATAGAAGAGCAGATCAAAGATCAACTTATATCATCAAATTAATTACAGATATATTTGCGAATATCCAAAAATATTCAAAATTTTTATTGATCAGGTACTAACAGAAACTGTAGGAAAAATATCCAATCCAGAATATAAAGTTTAAAGATTTAACAAGAATACAACTAGGGAAGTTACAAAAAAAATGGAGGACAAATCACTCCCTTGCTGATTGTTTGACAATAATCAGAAATTGTTTTTGGATGCAGGCACTTGTAACTGCATTAAATCACCGCACTTACACTCTTGTTCCCTATTAAAAACAATACTGTGCTGTATACTTTAGCAAGTTCAATTTATTAAAAGTATTCCCCTGTACAAGGAACTAGTAAAAAACTCTGATTTATAAACTACAGTTTCTGAGTGAAGCACATTTTATAGCTACATGCCAACATGACAGTTTTCATGAGGAATCCAAAGAGACCCACATGCTTTAAAACACCTGAAGTGTAGGTGTTAAAGGAACGAATACGCCACTCAATTTACTTTAATATTGGTTCATCTGCTGCTGAAAACAGTAATAGCATTTAAAATTCTAATTGCTTTCTCCTACTTAGCATGATTAGCAAATCTTAATTTAGCACAGTCTTGGAATTTAAGCTACTACATTTTATGCTTTTGGACTTTGGTTAAATTAGTAAAAAATAAAAAACACTAAAGCTTATTATGAGAATGTAAAAGTCCTCTACAAATAATCTCAACAGCCAATGACTTTTACTGAGTGGCTTCTATATTAAAAATAGCAAAAGCCTTTCCTTCAAGAAGAGTGCTGTCTAGAGATTGTTAGATATAAATATAATCTAATGAAAATGTACTGTCACTGCAGTATAGAAAAAATAATACATCTGTTTGGATAAACCAAGGAAAACTTCATGAAGGAAGTAAAATTAGGGCTGGGCATTGAAGGATGTGAAGGTATTTTAAAAGAAAGCAAGAAAAGCAGACCCTGGCTGCAGAAAGAAAATGGTGATCAAAGTTATGGGGACAGGAAAATGGGTGATGTTTTCCATAGCTTTGGTCAGGACCACTTGGGGAGGCTTTTATTAAAGCAGCCAGTCAATAGAGACCTACTAGCTTTAAATCTCTATGTATACGTAAGGTTAGGTATTTATTTATTTTTTAATTCTAAAGGTGATTCTTGATGAAGTTGAAGACCACTGATTTAGACAATATTTGGGGAAAGACTGATAGTTAAATTGAAATACAGGGTCCATGAAGGATGTAAAACTGGAGAAGTTATTGAATTTTTTGTTTTTGTTTTTTATGTCAGGCTTTGCAATGTATTGACTTTCAAATTCAGAAGTCTGCATGATATTATTTGGAAGATGTATATATCCAGTGTACTTTAAGGACATTTTGCAGAAAGAAAGAATATCACATGAAGAATAAATGAGGAGTTATCTGGAAATAGGAAGACAGGTTAGAAGACTATGCAGTATTCTAGGCAAGAGGAAATAATGGCCTGAATGGTGGAATGGTGTTATTTTTTAAGGTATAACTCAAAAGATATAAGAAAGGTAGAATTACTAGGAATTGAAAACTGGGAAAAGAATAAGAATTGAAACTGATTTTCAGCTCAGATAAGTAGAATGCTGGTGAGGCAATTCATGATAGAAGCACTAGAAAATCAAATTTCAGAGTATTTGGTACACATTGTGTTTGAATGGGTGACCATATGCACAGTAGAGCTTTACACTGGCTGATTATTAATAGTGTGCCCTCTTTAAACTTCCATATGATTCAGTTTAGATGATAAATGACAACTGCCTTAGGTTTAAAGTATTTTTATGGCATCCCTCTGGAAATGTTTACAGGAAGTTGGAAATAAATGTCTGGGAACAGATCCTCAGCATCAAGGAAAGGAATCCATATCTAATAGGTTATGATCAAGGCTGAGAAGGTGGGTGAGATCACCAACAGAAAGTGAGCAGAGAGAGAGAAAAGAGATGAGCCAAAGACACATTTGCCCTCTGTAGTGATACAGCAGGGAAGAAGAGTCTGAAAACAAAAAAATTGCAAAGAAGAAAAAATTATGAGAAGAAAATATAAAATCAAGAAACTAGAAACATTAAAAAGGAAGATGCCAAAAATGTAGTCAGGAACACAGACTTGGAAAAGGATACCACTGAATGTGGAAAAAGAGGAGATCTCCAGAGATTCTGAAAGCAGTGTCAGCAGAGTAAGGAGGCAAAAGCCTCTAGGATGTTGACAGGGTATTTGGTGATAAAGAAATCAAAAGCAATGATTAAGATTCTAAGAAGTGTGGAAGGTGAAAAAATCTTGGTCATTGTGTGAAGGACCAAAATAGATAAAAGGGAAGTGAATTCCAGGAGGGATATTTGTTGACCACAGGAATGAGATGGGGTAGAGATAGGAATCTACAATGAGGACACGGAGCATATTTCATAGGAGAAAAAACAAAAAATTGACATGCACAAGAGGTGTGGTCCAAGTCATGGCTGTGACTCTAAGATGACTAAAGTAAAGACTGTGTCTCACAATCTACTGTTTGAGGAGTCGCCAGTAAGAACTACAAAGTCACTCAGAGATGGAAAGGGTTGGTACCGAGATAAAGTCTATAAAACAAGTCCTAAGGAAGATCAGAATATGTCTCAGAGACTGAGAAGAAAGACAATGACTGCATTATGTGATATAGATGAAAACAAGAACTTCAAAAGAAAAGTTTATGAATAATGATAAGAGAATCACAGCCAGGGAAGTGGTCTTTCAGGAATAGAAAAAATAATTGAACTCCCAAGGAACAAGTATTAAGGACCCTTGGACAAAGCCAAAGGTGGATAGGATTGAGGGTGGGGTGGGGGAGGGTGGCGGTGGGGAAATGGAGACAATTGTGCTTGAAACAATAAAAAATAAAAATAAAAATAAATAAACTTAAAAAAAAAAAAAGAAACTCCCTACCTACAGCCCACATCACTTCTCTCCCATAGTTTCATCAAATAGTTACAGCAAGAAATGGAACAGGTAAGAGGGAAGGTGTCATTCTAAGGGAACAGATAATTAATTCAAGGTGGTGGGAAAAAAATGCTAAGAAAAATGTCAGTTACGTGGCGAGCTGGAACCCAAAAGTAAAGAATTGCTGTGGGCCTAGGGGGAGCAGTTAGGAGATGGGTCAAAAAGGAGGTCAAACCCTTAGATAGATACACAAAACAAAACAGGAGAGCACAGGAGGGCATTGCACCTAGGACTCTTAACACATGGTCACAATTAAAAAAAAAAAAAAAGATGTTGGTTGTGAGAGGCAGTGGAAACTCCTATTTAAATAGTATAGACATTCTGAACAGATGAAAGAAAAAGAACTAGAATAACCAAATCAACCTTGCTCTATTCTTTGAACATAAAACAGAATTAATCCAAATTTATCTCAAAATACACACTGAAGAAGTAGTTCTATCTACCCACCAAAACTTTTACCAGGCTTTCCCACAAGTATCATAGGATTGTGGGTGAAGGGATAAGTAAATCACATTATGAACCCCTCCCACTTCCTACCCCCGTCTCATTTTTATATTATTTGGGTGAAATGGGATTAGAAATTACCTTTAGGGCTGCCTTGAAAGTTTTTCCCTTCTTTAAGAAGCCTCAAAAGGAAGCATGCAGCCACAGGGGTGTGGAAGTGAGGGATAATGGGATTTTAGAGACTGATTGTGTGCACACATAATAGCAGCACTTCTTTTTCAATGCCAGCTGTCTGGAGTGGAGAGGGCGGGGCAGTCTGGGAAATTATTACCCAAAGTAATTATCCTTCTGAATGTATGGCATGGCTCTGATAATGCTGATACTACAACGCTGAGGCTAGTTCATATCAATGTTCCATTAAAAGGCATGGATAGAATCACTGCTGGAATTCCACATTTTAATTTCTTCGATATGAGGACCAATGTTAAATACTTTTTTAAAAAAGTTGTAAAGACTGGTAAACAAAAGTCTAACAAAATTCTCTTTTAAAAATATGTTCAATAAATATTAGCAACGTCTTACACATGGTCATGCTGCTGCTACTGCAGGCACTACCGTTAGACAAGGACTTTGTCAAGAACAGTGCAAAATGTTTTATATATCTTAATCTCATTTAATTCACACAATAACTTTACAGATAGATATATTGTGTGTATTTTTTTTAAAGATTTTATTTTATTTATTTTTAGAGAGAGGGGAATGGAGGGAGAAAAAGAGGGAGAAGAATATCAATGTGAGAGATAAACATCGAATCTCTGCCTCTCAAACACACCCCGACCATGGACAGAACCGGCCACTCAGGCATGTGCCCTGACGAGGAAGCAAACCAGCAACCTTTCGCTGTGTGGAATGATGCCCAACCAACTGCGCCACACTGGTCAGGGCTGCTATGTATTTTTAAGATAAGCAAATTAAAGCTTTGAAAGGTCATGGACACATTTTATTCACTCAACATTAACAATGATTTATTGAGTACCTACTCAATAACTGTGCTTGGGGCTAGGTATATAGCAGTGAACCCAAAAGAGATGAAGAGTATAATAGGAGAAGACAGGAATTCAGATATTAACTAAAAAACAAATGAATATAAAGTGAAAAATTGTGACAGGGAAAAACATGGTTCCATGAATGAGCACAGCAGGAGAACTTATTCACAGAGCGGTGAGGGAAAGCCTAAGATCTGAGGGATAAAGAGTCAGCCATGTGAAGAGTGAAGCAGAGCATGTTCTGAGTACAGGAAAGAGGATTTGTTAAAGTTTCAAGTAGGGAATCAGCTTAGTGAGTTTAGGAACTGAAAAAATATCAGAGGGCTCAAGTTCAGTGAGCAAGGCAGAGGTGAGATCAGCGAGGCAGGGCTGGATCACATTGTGCAGGGGCTTGAAGGCCAAGGTAGGAAAGAAGTCTGGACGTTATTCTAGTGCAAGAAAAAGCAATAGGAGGGGGCTGGCGTGGGAGGAAGACGAGGAGAGGAGTGATGTCTGGGGATCCAACTATTAGACTGCAACAGTGATAAGGTCACTAGCAACTGTATGGAGAAGAATAAGTAATATGGAACAGGATGGTGGTCATGAGAAGAGAGAAGGGAAAAGATGCTAGATATATTTTTGGAGTTATAATGGCATCCTTCTTAATTTTTATAGTTAGTAAGTTGTGAAACAATGATCCTGTCTGCTCCTGAAGTTTGAGCTCTTAACCATTCTCTTTAAATAGTGAGCAGAAATGTTTCTTTAGTAACTTTAGAAAGGAGTTTAAATCCAGAAAAAAAAACCAACTTTATTTCCCTTTCCTGAGAAAACAACTAGAAGACATTTTTAGGATTAAATCTCAAAACATTTAATGGGGAAAATGTGAATTTTTCTACCAAGACCTACAAACCTCTGCCCCATGATGCTGAATAATGATTTCCCGCCAATAGCTAACAGCTGTAAACTAACTACCCTGAGAATAACTCTTGTCTTTCTTGCAGCTTTCAATAAATTTAAACTCAGAGTTGGCAGACAAATCTTAATGTTTACATTAACTTCAACACCTTTTCATGATCCCTTTGTGTCTTTGAAGAGCCAGAATGGAGGTGCCAGATCAATGAAGCTTTTTCCCACGCTTGGTGCTGAATTTGAGAAGCATGAATAAGAAATGCTAAGATTTTTTAATTTTTTCAATAATCAATTATTTTTAAAAAGTAATCTTTGAATTACTGATATACCATTTGATTTGTGGTATACTTACAAACATATATGCATATAAATAGAGACAGGTTTTAGAGATCTATATTTATTCTTTCTTTTAGCCAATAACTCATGGAATCTTAGAACTAGCTATAAGAGATTACATGAATTTTGGTGATGTGTGCTAACAATTAAATAAAAAAATAATCTCTTCAATGTTTTAAAACAAAACAAAATTTGAAAATAAAAGTTTGTAGTTAAGTTGTAACTAGTTTACAGTTTTTAAAAAGTCCATAATGGAAAAACATGTTGCTAATCTATGAATCAAAATGTGGATCTAACTACTGAGCTATGCATGGCTTACAGCATTCACAACACAAGAGTGATGTTATATTAATTACTGTTATTATCGAATATATGAAATATTTTACTTAATATATTATCTATACTCTGCATTAAAATGTAAACTCCATCCATCCTTAGCTGAGTGGCTCAGTTGGTTGAACGTCATCCTGTTCACCAAAAGGATGCAGTTTCGATTCCTGGTCAGGCCACATACCTAGGTTGTGGATTTGATCCCTGGTCAGGGAGTGTGCAAAAGATTGACATTTCTCACATAGCTATTTCTCTTTGTCTCTCTCTCTCACTTCCCCTGTCTCTAAAATCAATAAGCATACCCTTGGATGAGGATTTTTTTAAAAATGCATACTCCATGAAGGCAAGTACTTTCTTGCTATTTCACTGTTAAATCACTCCTATAAGAACAATGCCAGACACCTAGCAAACATTCCAAAAAATATGTTGCATGAATGAATAAAAGAATGAACAAGCTTCAAAGAGTATATCACTAACTACCATCTGAAAAAAAATCTTTGTTAAAGCTGTAAACTGTAAGGCATTCTACAAATGTAGAGTATTAATCACCATCTTTAGAATAACTAGGACAATTTGCTAAGCATCTCCTTTACTTCCCAGTTAACAAAAGAAATGGAAATTCAAACAGATTGTGCAACTTGCCCAATATTAAACAGTATAAACAGTAGAATTAGAACTCCAAAAAAATCTTAATTCCGAATACAAGGATGTTAGCTCCCATTCCTTCTGTATGTTGTTATCTTTGTTGTGAAATGCTGACCCCAAGTGTACACAACAAAATATACTAGAACACTCTATTAAATTATATGGACAATTGATAGTTGAGATGATGATTATGAGAACTGTCTTTGAATTAGACAGATCTGGGTGTGCCTCCAATTTCTGCCACTTATTTGGAGTATGCCCTTGAGCACTTTAGTTAACCTTTCTATGCCTGTTTCACCCTCTGTAAAATAAGATAATAATAGTATCACTCTAATTGTAAGGAAAAAATTATATCTTTCAAGTTGAGCACTTAACTTATACCTGGCTCTTAGTAAATGCCCAGTAAATTTTGTATTCATTTTTGATGATGAAGAAAGATTTGCCTGCTTTCTGATATTAGAACTGACATTTGAATATCAAGTAACAAAAGTTGGAAGCAGGGAAGCAAGATAAACAGACTTGTGTGTGTTTCTATTTTTCCTCTGAACCCTGTACTGATTTTACAGAAATAAATACTAATAAAGGCATACTTTTCTCTCTCTCCCAACACAGGACTGGGTCCATTATATTGCTCAGCTACACTCTGATAAAGGCACAAATAGGAAGGAATGTCAACCGCTAAAATGTATAAGAAATAATTTTTTAAAAGATTTGTTATCTTAAAGCTGTTAAAATGGTAAAAGTCTTCTTTATATTTTCTAGAATCCCAGTAAGATTTTTTGGTTGTGTAAGAACAAATATCTAGGTGGTTATTTAAGTTAGTAACAGAGTTATTAGAACGTATCAGTGCATGACCACCAGGGATGGTATTTCAGCTGAATGAGTCCCTGCTGGTGGGAATCATTTTTATTGTGAAAGAGAGAGTGTTAACAGCCAGGTACATGTCTCTGGCAACTACACAGTCTTCTGTTTAAGTGCAACGCATCTGCATAATCCACATTAGCATACACTTTGAGGGACAGAGAGAGAGAGTTTCTGGTTTTATAAACATGTTTAAGCAAGACATTCTTTCCTAATGTACTAGGTGCTGATCTTTTCCAGGTACAGGAATTTAGTTAACATTTTTCTTCAGGAAACTCCTCTTTGAATGTTAACCAATAAACAAATATACTTAAAGAGTTAGGTCTAAGAGCAAAAATTAGATTTCAATATTTATCATAGTGCAATCATATTGCCAAAAAGAAGCAAGCTAGTTCACAAGAACATTAAATTTCCTCAGTTCCCCAGACAAATTTCTCAAATTCCTCTCCAATTCTTCACCTTCCCTTAGAAGTCCCAGACAGAGTAGTGACAGTAAGAGCCATTAAAGCCAATTAACACCTCACCTTCATTTTGGGATAAATAAGAGGGAAAAAGAGAAGTGGTTTAAACTAAGTCTTTAAAAATTATGTAAAAGTAAATTTATAAGCCGTTTCAAAGTAAAGAAAAACATTTACTTGTGACAAAATGTACATGTGTGGAATATTTAAAGCTCAAATAAAAGAGATTAAATATAAATTCTTACCAATTGTTCATAAAATACATAAGTATCCACCAACTATGCTGTCCTTTAATATTAAAAAAAATAAGGATAGGGTTAAGAACTTAAAAGAATGTCAGTCCTGTGCTCTATAGCAGATAACAGAGTAACCAGTTTATTCTTTAAAAATCTTTCTGTAACAAGGAATTCTATAATATATTTCAGAATTTCTTCTAAAATTTAATGTCAATACCAAAGTGTTTTAATATAGATATTGAACTGTTATACAATTATCTCCCAGAAAACTGTAATAAATAAGAAATCAGCATATTTAAACATGTCATTCTTACATGTAGGACAGTAGTTAAGAGCACAGTTTTGGAGTTGAGCCAGCCCAACTTCAAACCACACTGGTTCTACCACTTACTAGCAGGGTAATTCTGGGCATATTGTTTAATCTCTCTAAACTTGCCTTTCTTAACCCTTCTTTATAGGAGTGGTAAATAAATTTAAAGTACAATAAGTGTTTAGTATAGTAGTGCCTGATATATTGGTAAGTATATAACATTTGGTGGCTATAAACAATATATTCCAAGGGTTAATTGTGCAAATTCTGAAACTCTACTTCTTAGATTCAAAGCAAAAATTTCTGACTTGTTACTTATTTGGGGCAGGGAAAATTATTTCACATCTCTATATTAATGTTAGTAAATACACAAAAAATTATAAGAGTACTTTGCATATGGTAAGTGCTCAATAAACGATAATTTTAAAATTGCTTCAACTAAAGTCTCATAGAAGTTAAAATTAAAAGAGCATATCAGAGCAATTTTTCTTCTGATATCTTAGCTGACTAGCATTAGAAATAAATGAACACTACTGACTCAATCCACATCCTCCTACCTTTCCCATATACTAATATGCAATTATACAGTGATCAAGCTCCTAATGTAGACTCTAAAGTTTCAGGTTTCCCAGACCGGTCTGATGATAAAAATCACCCAGAGATTGTGACTGAGCAGGTCTGGGGTGGGGCTTTGGAGTATGCATGTATAATTTGCTACCCAGGTGAGTCCTGCAGCTAGACAGGCTAGGAAACCCTGGAATTAGTCGAAGTTGGGCCCAACCACAGAACCTGAGAAGGAAATCTAGCAGTCACACAGCCGAACAGAATTATTGTTTTAAATATTATATAAGAGAAATGGGAATTATAAAAGATACCATATTTATTCAACAAACATTTTGTTGAATATTTACCAGTAACAAATATTTACTGACCATATATTATAGTACAATTCACAAAACAGTGTACGGGGGTTAATTGGAAAATAGTCCTATTTTTAAAAATTAACATCATTTGCAAGATGAGAGTAATAAACAGAAAGAAAGGGCATCCTTGGCAAAGATAGTCATAATTATATACCATTTCTCCTGAGGAGTTCAGAAAGTATTGAAACAAGAGTCCTGCTGTTCAAGAAGTATAGACCTTCAAGAAGTCTGTTATAGTTATTTATGACTATAAATAACTGTTATCGTGAATGAGCTAATAATTTAAGAACATTCAAATAACAAATTTACTGGAAAATTAATTCAAAAGGTATAACCATTTTTCTTGACCCTTCTGAACATTAATTAGTTTTCAGGAACAAATTATAGTTCATCACTTATGAGTAAAATTAGCACACACTAGGATCTGATCTTTTTTCAAGAAAATAACAACAGAAAAGACAGAAAACTGTACAAGAACAACAATTAAAATAAAAAGAGAAAATAAATAAATAAAAATAAAAATAAGAAAAGAATAACAGGAAAGCCCATACAATAAGCTTCCATTTTCCCAAGCCCCCATGCCCACTTCTCACATACATTACATATGTGCTCAGACAAACTCAGCAATTTCCACAATTGAGAGATGTGGAATCTACATCCTTGTAGAAACATAAGCATAAATAATGATGTAAAACAACCCAAGTGCAATAACACCAAAAATAGCACTAATATTATTCTGCTGAATGTGGAACACATAAATTATAGTATAAAAATGTGTGTATATTTCAACATAATATATCATTAATTACCTTAGCCAGTGTGATCAAGAATTACTGCTTAACAGTATAATCACCAATTCTCTGTAATCTCCTGGCTAGAGAATTACTAGTTACTTGCATGAATTTGGAATAAAATGGATTTCACTGTGGTCATTATAGCCATCAAAAAATTACCAGTCCACAGGAGCATGAGCTAAAATAAAGCATCTAATAAGTATTACTTAAAATATGCCAAAAGAGAACAGGCACAAAAATTCAGATTTTTTCAGTTATTCATTACCCCAAGGATTAGGAAAATAAAAGGCTCCTTAAGACTCCTGAGTGACTGTTGCAGAGTAATGAGATGATATGTGTTTTTTCTTCCTTTTTACTTTTCTGATTTTCCAAATATCCAATAAAAAAGTACTGTATTCTTTTCATGACTAGAGAAAATAATTCTACTTAAGGATATTATCTAAGAGATCTAATTTATTTGAATATTACATAAGACCATTTAAAAATGTTGTCCTTGAAGAGACTTAACCGTGTTCTTCCTCAAAGAAAATCTGTCTTGTGTTCTTATTTTGTCCAAAAAAAGTAATACAAGAAAAATAATAATACAAGAACTGAAATTCCATGTGCTACCTCCAAATGTAGGTTTCAAGAGTGGATCACAGAGCAATGCTACGTATTAACAGTTTCATTGATATTCCTCCTATTCATCTGGTGTGTAACCCAAAGAAACCCAGTGAAAACTGTCAAATGAAAAATATTTGTCCCCTCTGAGCAAAAGCAGAGCCATTCCTGCTAGTGGATTATGATTAAGAGTATAGGACATAACCATGAATGGACTTTTATTACCCATCCTTTGCCCTTTCAATCTCCAATTTCTCATTTTCTCCATCTTCGCTTTTTTTTTCTTTTCTTTTCTCTCTCTCTAGCTTTGGCCTATTTTCACAATCGGTTCCTTTTAGGAGGCACTCAAAGGTATTTAATTTAAAAAGAGATGATTGTAGACAGACCTTGGAATATGTGGAGAAGATCTATGCAGCCTCCCCTGCAGACGAAATGGGCACTTCCTAGAGCTAATCTAGAATTGATTTGTTAAGGGGTACTTCGTTTATAAGATAGCTTTAGTCAATGTCCCTAGAGCCTTTTTCAAATTTTCTTGAGCACTATGCTGATATGCTAAGTCTAATTTCCCTGACTTAATGCTGTATAGAAGGCAATAAGGACCCACAGGGCAAGGAATTCACTATGAGTCTTTAAATAATAACACTCCCACAGAAGCACCTATCAAAGTGAATTCCACACAGTAATCTGGACAAAGTAAGAAGATGTAAGTGCTCACTGCAAGACTTCAGCTGGCATATTCTTCAAAGAATCAGCACAAGGGAACTGAACAATGCAAAGCGCAGAGCTCTCTGAGGTTCTCATACTGAAAGCTGTTTGCTTCGGGTTTACATAATGCAGAAGCAACTTAGGAGGCAAATAACATAAATGCTATCACCATGTTCCAGTCCAGAAGTTTTTATTACAGTAAGTTATCTCAGTGCAAGCTGCCTCAATCAGCACATTGTGATGTCAAATACACTGACTGTATTTTCTTCCTAAGCAATATATAGCACTTGGACTGTTCCTAAGAAAGATTCATGAAACAGCTCCAACCGACACATTATCATTGGAACAGCTAGATGTAACACTCACAGTTTGTATGCCTTAATTGTCAAAATTGTTTGCTTTCTAGGTGAACAGTCAATTTTAACTTTCAGTAAAATTATCTAAACTAGATCATCAACTGAGATGACAAATAATCCCTCCCCTTCCACTACGAGCACCATCCCTTGAGATATAAATCGTTAGACAAGAAAAAAAAAAAAAAACAGTAATGGACACAAATAAAAAAAATAGTTTACCAAAATGAAGCACCAGAAGTAAAGCCAAATAAAAAAAATTTCAAAGACCATTGGTAATATGGAAAATTCTTGCTGACTTTATCACAATATAAGGCTCAATAAATGGGATAACTTCTGAAAATGGAAAAAACTTAGTTCTCTTTCTACCTTATTGTTTTGTGATCTTCTTACATATTAATTTATTAAACTCAAATTTCATAGCTCTAAAAGTATCTTGACAATTGATATTCTAGACTATGAGAAACTATAGATTATTTAAGAAACTGCAATTTCCCAAATCAATGAGAATAACTCAACAATTACTAAAATTATATTTAAAGAAAGAGTAAATAGATTATGCCCATATATCCCACAATTTCATTTTTTTAAGCCAAATTTTTTTACTAAACTCCACAGTGAAGGAAAAGTGATGGGTAATAAAAAGTGCCTGTCTCTTAACTACCCATGTTATCAAGTTTAAGAAAAGATTCAAATGTCTTTCACATTCGTCCGCCAAAATTCAGGACCACAAATGCAGAGGTCCCTTTGGCTTTTCAATGAATAATAAGATTTCAAATTCTATGTCAACTTTGTTACATAAATGGGGTGGACAGCTCATTCTCAAGTCACACTAAAGTTTATACATATACTTTACTGCCTTCTCTGGTAATAAAATCCCTTTGCTTCCTCTTAATAGTTAAGTGTGTATGTGGGGGGGGGAGGGCAGGCGGTGTCTGGTCCATGGACCAAATTCTGAGTAGAATGAAACCAGCTAGGGTCCAGCTACACTGATCAATATTTAAATCATCTTCCAGCCAAGATGGAAACGTAGGTGGACACACTGTGCCTCCTCTCACAACCAAAATTAAGGATAACAAAAATTTAGAAACAAGAAAACAATTGGAACTGATAGAAAATTGAACCGTACAGAAATCCAACAACCATTCATCCAGATCGGTAAGATCGTGGCAGGAAAAAGTGGAGGTTGTCGGAACCAGGCACTCAAGCAACAGTGAGTGGATCCAAGGCATACAGGTGGCAGATAGCGAACCACAGGCACCGGGTAGTGGCAGGCAGGCCCAGTGGGGCTGCCCACGTTGGCTGGCTGACCAGGCGGTCCCACATTCGCGCGAAAATAATCCAGGTGAGAATGGAAAGCAGGACAGACCTTGCAACCCAGGACCCCAGTGCCAGGAAATAAAACCTAAAAATACCAATTGAAAACACTTGTGGGGGTTGAGTTGTTAAGGGAGACTCCCAGCCTCACAGGAGAGTTTGTTGGAGAGACCCACAGGGTCCTGGAATGTACACAAACCTACCCACCTGGGAATCAGCACCAGAAGGGCCCAGTTTGCTTGGGGGAAGTGGAGGGGACTAGAATCCGAGAGAGAGCAGAGCAGGCGCCATTGTTCCCTCTCGGACCCTGCCCCCACATACAGCGTCACAACCCAGCAACTGGGCTACTCTGCCCTGGGGAACACCTAAGGCTCTGCCCTTCACTATGTAGCAGCCAAGATGGGGGGGAGGGACACAAACCCAAAATGGTTCAAACGGGAGAACAGATCAAAGCCCCAGAGCTAATTCATCTAAGCAACCAAGAGATAGCCAACCTATCAGATGCACAGTTCAAAGCACTGGTGATTAGGAAGCTCACAGAATTGGCTGATTTTGGTCACAAATTAGAAGAATAAATGGAGGCTACACTAAGTGAAATGAAGGAAAACGCACAGGGAACCAATAGTGATGGGAGGAAAACTGGGACTCAAATCAATGGAGTGGATCAGAAGGAAGAAAGAAACATCCAATCAGAAATGAATGAAGAAACAAGGATTCAAAAAAATGAGGAGAGGCTTAGGAACCTCCAGGACATCTTTAAAAGTCCCAACATCGAATTTATAGGTGTACCAGAAGGGGAAGAAGAAGAGCAACAAGTGGAAAACTTAGTTGAACAAATAATAAAGGAGAACTTCCCCAGTCTGGCAAAGGAAATAGACTTCCAGGAAGTCCAGGAAGCTCAGAGAGTCCCAAAGATGTTGGACCCAAGGAGCAACACACCAAGGCACATCATAATTACATTAGCCAAGATTAAAATGAAGGAGAGAATTCTAGAAGCAGCAAGGGATAATGGGACAGTCACCTACAAAGGAGTTCCCATCCGACTGTCAGCTGATTTCTCAAAAGAGACCTTGCAGGCAAGAAGGGGCTGGAAAGAAGTATTCCAAGTCATAAAAGGCAAGGACCTACATCCAAGATGACTCTATCCAGCAAAGCTTTCATTTAGAATGGAAGGACAGATAAAGTGCTTCTCAGACAAGGTCAAGTTAAAGGAGTTCATCATCACCAAGCCCTTGTAATATGAAATGTTAAAGGGACTTATCTAAGAAAAAGAAGATGAAAAATGTGTATAGTAAAATGATAGCAAACTCACAATTATTAACAACTGCACCTAAAACAAAAACAAAAATAAGTAAACAGCTAGAACAGGAACAGAACCACAGAAATGGAGATCATATGGAGGGTTAGCAACTGGGGAGTGGGAGGAGGAGAGGGGGGAAGGTACAGAGAATAAGCAGCATAGACAGTGGGTAGAAAATACACAGGGGGAGGGCAAGAATAGTGTGGGAACTGTAGAAACTAAAGAACTTATGACACATGGACATGAACTAAAGGGGAGGAATATGGGTGGGAGGGGGTGTGCAGGGTGGAGGGGAATGATGTGGGAGAAATGGGACAACTGTAATGGCATAATCAATAAAATAAAAAAAAGAAAGAAAAATATCTAACTCATGCCCAACTATGGTTTTGTACCAATTAGTGATATTTGCATCTCTAGTCTAAATATTCAAGGGGAAAGTGGGATTTTGGCTAACTGGTGTTTCTGCAATAGCTGCAACATCTTAGAGCCTTCTCTTTAATTCACCTGCATCTTGTCAACCCAATCAATTTGAGGTTGGAAGGAAAAAACATTAGGTACATGTTCACTCTCAGCCTCTCTGCTCTTTAAGCCGCAGCTGCCTGCTGTTTTGCTCCCCTCCATAACTTGTCTTCCCTAGAAGATAAGAATTCTTATCTTCCCTAGAAGATAAGAATTGTAACTTATCCCCATTTGAGAACAAGGTGCAGGCTTAAAGACACTTGAAGTGTCAATTGTCAATTGCCTTATCCCATGCAGTTTACATTTGATGATTTCTGTAAAGCATTTAACAATTTTTAATGATATTTTCCAGGACCAGATGGAGAATTACAAGCTTCATAGTTCTGTTACTAGGTAGACTGAATAACAAAAATCCCAAAATTGATCAGCAACATCCTGAAGGGAGGTCTCTGTCCTTGAGCTGAAAATTTTCAAATTTTTTATCAATACATATATCAATTTATCAAAAACTTGAACAGTGACACATAAGACCTTCCTAAAAGGAAAAGTGTCTTAGAGGTAGAATTAAGATGTTTAATGGCAGCAGATTTAAAATCATGCATTTTTACAAGAAATTACTGAGTGACTACTATGTACTAGATGGCAAATCCTGGGCAATATACAAATAAAACATATAATGTGTCTTCAGAAATTCATAACCTAGAAAAAGAGATAAAACAACAAATGTTTATGATGCAATATGAAAAAGTGCTGCAATAGGCAAATGTGCACGTGAGTAAGAAAAAGAGAAGTGTCACCTCACTCTTACTAGGAGAGTCCAGGAAAATTTAGGATGTGAAAATAAAGATACCACATGAGCCATTGTACTTATAATTCTGTCATTTGGGACACATGCATGCCCTGAGATGACGATTAAGGAGATTCAGAGCATAGGTGGTCATTAAAGTATGGGTATATATGAGATAGGTCTAGGAGATTATACAGAAAAAAACAGTCAAAATTAGTGGATGGAATCTTGGGGGACAGCAGCCACTAAGACCTGGGTAGAAAGAGAAAGATAGGAAAGAGGGAGACAGAACAAGGGTAAACTTACCAGTTCGCTAATGCTGTAGTTCTTGGGGTTCTGCTGGTGGGCAGATTTTTTACATATGTACTCTCCCGGGTTCTCATCCATTCTTTTTGTTCCAATTACCATTGATAATGTGTTATTATATTCTGCTATTTGAGAGGAAAGGTCATGTTCTAAGAGTGAAACAGGGTAATTAGATAAGAACTTGAGAAGAATGGTGATGTTTACAGTTAGCTACACTGGGGAATTCCACTCAAGAACTCTTTGTTGAGTAGTGTGACAGGACTTAGTGCAGATGGTGGAATATGGCAGTGAAAAAAGCTTAAGAAGAGGAGTAACCTCATCAATTTCTTGGTTCCAATTACCATTGATAATGTTATGTAATATGTACCATATTTTTAGGAGTATAAGATGCACCGCACTATAAGACTCACCAAGGTTTTAGAGGAGAAAAATAGGGCAAAAATTTTTGAAGCAAAAAATGTGGTAAAATATTTAATAATCTGTGACCCTGCTCCACCACTGCCCCCACCCACAGGGAGCCAGGTAAGCTACATTTGGACTATAAGATGCACCCCCATTTTACTCCCAAATTTTGGGGTGTGTGTCTGATAGTCCAAAAAATACGGTATGTGATAATATGTAGACATAAACTTCATGAAGCTTACACTCTAGTAAGGAAAGGGCATGGAATAATAAAATAGACAATAGTAACTTACCTGGCAAATTATATGAAGAAAAATAAGGTAGGGGAAGGAAATAGAAAATGAAAGAGCCTATATTTTAGATATACAGCAAAATCCTTTCTAAGAAGGTGATAATTTTAGCATAAAACCAATTAAAGTGAGAGAACAAAGTGTGCATCTATACAGAGCAATGATGTTTAACCATGACTACACAGCTGCATTACCTGGGAATTTTTTTAGACGGAAAGAATTCCTGGGTCCCACCCCTCTGAAATTCTGAATTAATTGGTCCAGGATATGGTTTAGGCACCAATTATTTTAAAACCCACCTATTCTAATGTATAGCCACGATTAAGAATACCAATGGAGTGGAAGAGCCTAAGAGGTAATTACCACATTCAAAAGCCCAGAGGGAAGGGAGCATACTTAGAGTCTACTAGAAAAATATGGTGCAGCTAACCAGATCTGAATAAAAGATTTGAATAATTGTGCTGAGGAATAGCAGAACTACCTAATTTTATATTTACACAAGCAAACAAATAAATAAAAAAATCCCACAACTGTGGTTTATAAGGTTTTCAAGAGCAGTACTCAGAAGCCCAGGGTAGTTGTCGAAGAGGTATATGGCTAGATTGATCCAGTCCTAGGAGTTTGGACTGTGAATGTAAAGAAAAGATAATAGAGAATTCTTAAACAATAGACTGTTGGATATAAACTGAAGGAAGAAGGAACGGAAGCTAAAACTCAAGCAGAAATGTGACAGATTTTTTTCAGACAAACCAAACAAGGCGAGTGGGAGGGAACTCAGCTGACCACAATTGCAATATGAGCCAGAGGCATAGGATGTCTGTTCGACGTCTTAAGACAATCTTAGATTTCTTTTAAAATGTAGTGGGTGGCCTTCACTAGATAATCACTAAGTGCCTTTCTGGCTATTGAATGAATACTCACTGGAACATGGGAAAGCCAAGTCTATACATCATGGAAAGAGGCAACCTCATCTACTAGGGGCTGAGTTTGGAATATTATGTTCAATTCAGATAAGCCATTTTAAGAGAAATTCTGATAAGCTTAAAGTATTACATATAGTCCACAAGGATAAATAATCTGAAAGTCATTTCTATTAGGAATAATAGTCATTTTTTAACCTGGAAAGTATAATGACATGAAATTTCACATTCATAAATATAAGACAGTGGAAAAGTTCTCAGCCATAAAGGAGGAGTTCCTATTTATTTATCTTCATAGTACAGTAGTACAGACTAATGAATAGACTCAAAATGTGGTCATTCTGGTAAATAAGGCTAAAAGGTCACAGTGTTTCAAGGGGCATCAACGTAGATGCTGAATTCATACAAAAGAATCATAGAAGGGACCAAGACATAGTTGGCCCCTATCCTTCATTAGAAAACTCCCAATGCACATTATGAATAAGCCCCTGTAGTGGGGAATTTAGTTCTGACTAATATGTCTTTAAATTTATTTGGGGCTGTGGGATGGGGGAAAATAGAGAGGGGTGTCAGGGAGGCTTAACTCATTAAAAAATATTTGAAACTATACTGAACTGAAAGACTGTAAACTTTTAAAAAGAAACAACTTTGATGCATATTAAGCACCAATTTTATAGGAAACAGATGTCAGTTGAAAGCCTCCTCAAATGGTGGAGTCAGCACATCCTGTTAAAAATCTGTCTCTTCAATAAATAAAAGCCAAATAGGGCAAAGATTAATGTGAAGTCTTACAACTTGAGAATGACTCCTCTTCTGGACATTGAGAGGATATAATGAATGTGACCACTGTGATGTGACCGTTCCACTGAAGGTAAGCAAACTCTGGGGCATGGTGAAAGCCGGCAAGGTCTGTCTGTAGCCAGAATCAGGCAAAGGAGAAGATCCACTGATCCTTTCTGCCCTTATTTGTTTCCCGAAGCCTTGGGAATTGCCAGTGGGAAATGGCTAGGGGGATATGATTTGAATTAGGCATGAAAATACATTTCATTGCAAAAACATCCCATAGCAAAGCTATGTTACTCTAAATCAACAAAAGTGAAAAGATAAGTTCTCCATGGAATTAAATTCACTGTCAACATGTTCTGTCCTTTACTAAATGGTTCCACCTGACATATCAGAGGAAGGGACTTGGGAATTAGAGTTAGGTTACTTACCATCTCATTTACTGAATGTTTAAGAATATTTTTCAGTGAATGCAGAAGAAATAAACACATTTTACTAATTTTAAGATGAGCTCCAGGTTTGAATTCTAATACATGTAAAAGGAATAATAATTTTTTTAAACTTATACAAAAAATGTATTCCTTTTAAAACATTGTTAGATGTAAGGACATAAAAATACTCATGTAAAGCAAGTTGCCTATTTCAGGTGCTTTGTTAGCATCAGATCTCTAAGAAATACCATAGTCATATATACATTGCTATATCTCTGTGGTAGGCAGAATGCTAAAAGAGGTCTCCAATGCCTTTTGCCCTTGTATAATACCCTCCCCTGTGAGTATGGTATAAGTGAAGTAAGAGAGTTTCCAAGCCAGAGAAAGATGTAATACGTCATTGATGGCTCTGAAAATGGAGATGACCAAAAGATGCTGAGAGCTCTCTGCTGACAGTCAGCAAGGAACAAGGGACCTCAGTCAGTACAACTGCAAGGAATTGAATTTGGCCAATAATTTGAATGATGGATTGATTGTGGAAGCAGATTTTCCCCCTGGATCTCTAGATAAAAGCCCAGCAGGCTGACACCATGATTTCAACCTTCTAAGACTCTGAGTGGAGTCCCTAGTCAAGTCTGCTAGAATTCTAATCTACAGAACTTTGAGATAATAAATCCATGTTGTTTTAAGCCACTAAATTTGGGGTAATTACACAGAATTAGAAAAGTAATATACTTTCTACAGATAGTTCTTCTATCTACAGAAATAAAGATATAAAATCTGATTTTCTGCATTGTTATAAAAATGATTTAAAGAGAAGTAAAAAGTCAAAAAACTTCACAGATTTCATGTTACAAAAGATCTGAATTGAAATAAAATGTTTTATAAATATATATGAATTGATATCCAGAAATCCATGTTGTGTACATTAAAATAAACTTCATACCTTTTTCAAAAAAGGGAAACATGTTAGATAAAGAATCCTAAATATATTAATAAAAATATATGTATATATTTTGGATAAAACAACATTAGAACATTGACACAATGGAATACTACTTGGCAGTAAAAAAATAAATAAGTTTTACCCTTTGCAACAGCATGGATGGATCCAGAGAACATCATGCTAAATGAAATAGGCCAGTCACATCGCAGCAAGCAGAGGCCATTGTCCCTTTGCTGAGCCTGCTCACTACAGAGCCAGTAGGCTGGTCCTGTAACTAAGATTCCATCAACCTGGCTAACACTCTGTGACACACTTCGGAGACCCAAGAGGCTCTACCCCACCCTACTTATAGGCCCACCCAAGCTGCTTTTCTATAAGAATGGCTGGTCTTGGCTCCTAAATCCTACCAAGCAAGCAACAGCTGGCTTCAGAGAGCCCTAGTGGCAGCCAGATTAGAGTCACAGTTTGGCTTCGCCTATGAATGTCCAAGCCCAGCACAAGTAGAAGCCATCTCAGATTGCTTTACAGCTCAGGCAGGATGCCCCAGGCAAAACAAAGGTAGGGGCTGACTTGGTCTGCATCACCCAGGGAAACCCCAGGGCCAACACACCCAGCGGACATCTACAAACCATATTGGAGCACCACCACCCTGCCCCTGCACAGAGGATCCTCCACAGAGGGCAGAGGTTGGTGGTCAGTAGTCACAGCCAGTCCTTAAAGCTGACTGACCTGGGTAAATGTCTCCTCTTAATCTGCCAATAGCAACCAAAAGCTCAACTACAAGAGGAGGGTGTACTCAGCCCACACAAAGGGTGCACCTTGAGTACCCAGCCTGGGCAATAGGGGAAGCTGTGCCACTGGACCCTACAGGACACCTACTACATTGGGCCACACTACCAGAACACGGAGTCAAAGAAGCTCTACCTAAACATAGAAACCAACACAGGGAGGCTGCCAAAATGAGGAGACAAAGAAACTTGGCCCAAATGAAAGAACAGATAAAAATTCCAGAAAAAGGGCTAAATGAAATGGAGATAAGCAATCTATCAGTTGCAGAGTTCAAAACACTGGTTATAAAGATGCTCAAGGAGCTTAGTGAGGATCTCAACAGCATAAAAAAGACCCATTCAGAAATGAAGGATACACTAATTGAAAAAAGAACAATTTACAGGTAAACAACAGTAGAATGGATGAAGTCCAGAATCAAATCAATGATTTGGAACCTAAGGAACCAAAAAAACAACCAATCAGAACAACAAGAAGAAAAAAGAATTTTTAAAAAATGAGGATAATATAAACAGCCTCTGAGACAACTTTAAGAGCCCCACCATTTGCCTCATAGGGGTGCCAGAAGGAGAAGGGAAGTAGCCAAGAAATTGCAAATCTGCCTGCAAAAATAGTGAAAATAAACTTCCCTAATTAAATGAAAGAAATAGGCAAGTCCAGGAAGCATGGAGTCCCAATTATGATGAGGCCCGCTCCAAGACACATCATTATTAAAAGGCCAAAGGTTAAAGATAAAGAGAGACTCTTAAAAGCAAGAGAAAAGAAGTTAGTTACCAGAAGGTTGCCAGATGAGTGGGGGGAGGGAGAGAATGAGTGAAGAGGTGAGGGGATTAAGAAGCACAAATAGGTAGTGACGCTTCTGTCAAGCGTTGGGATGTAAAGTACAGTGTAGGAAATGGAGTAGCCAAAGAACTTGTATGCATGGTCCATGGACATGAACAAAGGTGGATGGATTGCCTGAGAGAGTAGGGGTTGCTGGGTAGAGGGGGGCAAAGGAGGAGAAATTAGGACAACAGTAATAGCATAATCAATAAAATGTAATAAAAAAAAAGAAAGAAGCCAGTCAGAAAAAGACAAACACCACGTGATTTCACTTATGTGAAATCTAATGAGCAAACTGAACTAACAAGGAAAATGGAGACAGACTTGTAGAGAGCAAGATGACAGTTATGGGGTAGGGAAGTTTAGGGTTGGAGAGATTGAGCAAAAAAAGTAAAAGGGACCCCTGGACATACACAACAATGTGGTGACTGAGGAGAGAGGGGTATAAGGGTGCTACGTGGTAACGGAAAAATACACTAAAAATAAGAATATATATATATATATATATATATATATATATATATATGCATATTTATAATGATTTAAGAGGAAGAAAATATATCTTTTCTAATTTAAATCTTGGTAGAATAGAAGTGTATTATTTTTAAGGAGAAGTAGGAATCAATAGATACAAAGGTCACTTTTTGAGTAAGGAATGACAAGGGACCAATACAACTAGTCACCATTTGTTTCATAGTGTTGTTGCTTTAGGGAAATTCCAAAGAACTTTTTTTGGTACATGATCCTTACTTATTCAGGGATTCATGAAAATAAAAGGAGTTCACAAATAAATGCTTGGCAGTTTTATAAATCTATAAGATTTACTGCCATACAGATAATAAGGCAACCAAATTATAAATGTCTTTCTCCCTCTTCAGGTAGTTCATCTTGAAATAAATTAAAAGATTCAATCTGACACAATACTTAATGTCCTTTTATTTTCTTAATATATAGCATGTTCACATCTAAATCTTTGTTCAACTCAAGGAAAAGGAGCATAATATAGTAGTTAACATGAGAGGGACCCCACAAAAAATGGAATTATCTTCTGCAGGATGGGCCCCTTGTAGTATAGGCTTCCCCCACTAGGTGAGTGTTATAGGAACCCATCTCTACCAGTGTACCAGCTGGTGTTCGTCTGAGAGGCTGTGTTCCGATCAGTGAATTTTTTTTTTTTTTTTTGAAGACTGTCAACATGTTTGCCGATTTCATGATGGGTGTTTTTCAACTGTACTTGTCCACACTGTGCTGAGTGTTCAGCAGTTTTTAACAAAAACAGCATGAACCCCAGGCCCCACCCTTCCTATTCACCCAACTTTGCCCCAAGAGACTTGTTTTTTGATTCCCCAGATGAAAAAAAGTCCTCAAAGGGAAACTTTTTGCTGATGTGGGAGAGATGAAACAAACAAACAAACAAACAAAATAGTAGAAGCACTAAAAGGCATCAAAATCGACAAGTTCAAAAACTATTTTTGACAGCACCCATTTATGATAAAAACACTCAGCAAAGTGGGAATAGAGGGAGCATTCCTCAACATAATAAAGGCCATATATGAGAAACCTACAGCCAGCATCATACTCAACAGGCAAAGACTAAATTCTTTTCCACTAAAATCAGGAACAAGACAAGGCTGTCCACTCTCTCCATTTCTATTCAACATAGTATTGGAAGTATTAGCCACAGCGATTAGACAAGAAAAGGAAATAAAAGGCATCCAACTTGGAAAGGAGGAAATAAAACTATCATTGTTTGCAGATGACATGTTAGTATACATAGAAAATCCTATAGTCTCGGCCAAAAAACTGCTCGACCTAATAAATGAATTTGGCCAAACAGCCGGATACAAAGTCAATATCCAGAAATCAAAGGCATTTTTGTATACCAACAATGAAACAACAGAAGCAGAAATCAAGGAAAAAATACCATTTGATATAGCAAAAAGAAAAATAAAGTACCTAGGAATTAACCTAACCAAGGAGGTAAAAGACCTGTATGCAGAAAACTACACAACACTGAAGAAGGAAATCAAGGAAGACACAAATAAATGGAAACACATACCGTGTTCATGGATCGGAAGAATTAACATCATCAAAATGTCCATACTTCCCAAAGCAATCTACAGATTCAATGCAATACCTATTAAAGTACCAATGGCATATTTCACAGATATAGAACAAACTCTTCAAAAATTTATATGGAACCATAAACGACCCAGAATAGCGGCAGCAATCTTGAGAAAGAAGAGCAAAGCAGGAGGGATCACAATACCTGATACCAAACTGTATTACAAGGCCACTGTAATCAAAACAGCCTGGTACTGGCATAAAAACAGGCACGTGGACCAGTGGAATAGAATAGAGAGCCCAGAAATAAACCCTAGTCTCTATAGTCAATTAATATTCGACAAAGGGGGCAGCAACATAAAATGGAGTAAAAACAGCCTCTTCAACAAGTGGTGTTGGGAGAACTGGACAGCTTCGTGCAAGAAAATGAAACTCGAGCACCAACTTACACCATACACAAAAATAAATTCAAGGTGGATAAAAGACTTAAACATAAGCCGTAACACCATTAAAGTCCTAGAAGAGAACATAGGCAGGAAAATCTCAGATATTACACGCAGCAACATTTTTACTGATATGTCTCCTAAAGCAAGGACATAAAGGAAAGAATAAACAAATGGGATCTCATCAAAATAAAAAGCTTCTGCATGGCCAAGGAAAACAGTATTAAAATAAAAAGAGAACCGACTGTGTGGGAAAACATATTTGCCAATGATACCTCAGACAAGGGTTTAATCTCCAAAATATACAAAGAACTTACACGACTCCACTCTAAGAAGACAAGCAACCCAATTAAAAAATGGGCAAAGGACTTGAGCAGACACCTCTCCAAGGAGGACATACAGAGGATCCAGAGACACATGAAAAGATGCTCGATATCGCTAGCTATCAGAGAGATGCAAATTAAAACCACAATGAGATACCACTTGACACCAGTCAGAATGGCCCTCATAAACAAAGCAACAAACAGCAAGTGTTGGAGAGGTTGTGGAGAAAAGTGGACACTAGTGCACTGCTGGTGGGAGTGCAGACTGGGACAACCACTATGGAAATCAGTATGGAATTTTCTAAAAAAACTAAAAATGGATATACCTTTTGACCCAGCAATTCCATTGCTAGGACTATATCCTAAGAACCCTGAAACACCAATCCAAAAGAAACTATGCATCCCTATGTTTATAGCAGCACAATTTACAATAGCCAAGTGTTGGAAGCAACCTAGATGCCCATCAGTAAATGAATGGATCAAAAAACTGTGGTACATTTATACAATGGAATTCTATGCAGCAGAAAGAAAGAAGGAGCTCATACCCTATGCAACAGCATGGATGGAACTTGAGAGCATCATGCTAAGCGAAGTAAGCCAGGCAGTGGAAGATAAATACCATATGATCTCACCTTTAACAGGAACCTAATCAACAAAACAAACAAACAAGCATAATATAACCAAAGACATGGAAATTGGGAACATGCTGAAAGTCACCAGAGGGGAGAGGGGAGGGAATTTCAGGGGAAAAGGGGAAGGATTTACAGGAACAAGTATAAAGGACACATGGACAAAAACTATTGGGGGGGTGGAAATGGGAGGGAGGTGGGGAGGGCTGGGGTGGCGGGTTCGGGTGAGAATAAAAGACAGAAAACTGTACAAGATCAACAATGAAAATAAAAATTAAAAAAAAAACCTATTTTTGAGTAGTGGAAAAAATGTCTTGATAGATGTATTGCATCAAATGGAGAATATTTTGAAGGTGATTGAAGTTCCAACATGTTAGAATAAATAAAATTTTTATGAATAAATTCCAGTTTTGGGGGTCCCGCCTCATATGTGCGTTCTAAAATTAGTCTGTCTGAGTTCAAATCCTAAATCCGCCACTTACTATGTGTGTGATTTACACAAGTTAGGTAACTGCTTTGTACTTCCATTTCCCTCTCTAAATGTGGAGAATAGGAATATAAACCTCATAAAATTATAGTGAGGATTAAATGAATTAGCATGTAAAAAGTCTTTATAACATTGCCTGAAACATACTAAGTGCTCAGTAAATCTTAGCTATTAAGAAAAGTGCCGAAGCTTTTCCTTAGAAGCATCACTTTCATTTAGGCAATATTAGACACCCTAGAAATTAGTACATTTTTGCAAACAATAGCCTTGTGCAACATGGTTGCCCACTACAAACCTTCAATTATTTCTTTGGCTGGCCCCCATTACTCCTGCATTACACACAAGGTCTTTTATTTAATGGCTGCTTTTAAGTAAGACAAATTGGATATGGAAAACATAGGAGGGGCTCTCATACCAGCCAGGTGAGTCACAGACATTAGTCCATAAACATATTCTAAAACCGAAAGAGTCCTTGAGACAAGTGGTTTTACCATCTCTGTATTTGAGTTCTATCTAAAAACATAAGTGTTCGGTCAAGGAAGCCTCAAAGAACATTGGTGGGACAAGAATAAAATCCTTGTCAACTATTTAAAGTTTCCATTTGAATGAAGGTACCATTAATAGATAAAAGCATGTTTGATTCTTTTACAGCTTTGAACTAAAGGAATCCACTCTGAGATATACAACCTAGCAGTAAAGAGCATGGACTTTGGACCTAGACTTGTTTTCAAGGTCCCCGTCTGAACCCCAGTTTCATACCCAAAATGGGAATAATATTAGCCTCTGGGGGTTGTTGTGAGATTTATATGAGATAATACATGTATGCACATATAAGAGAATGTGGGACATAATAAGCTCTTAAATACAGATGTCCTAACACGTTACCCGTCATTAGTAAATGTATGTTTTACCTTTTTTGAAATGTATTTTATTGATTACAGTGTTACAATTATTCCACTTTTCCCACCTTTATTCCCCTCTGCCCTGAACACCACCCCCCCACATCTGCATGACCCCAGCCCTTAGTTCACATCCATGGGTTGTACATATAAGTTATTTGGCATCTAGATTTACTATACTATTCTTAACCTCCCCCTGTCTATTTTGTACCTAACATTTATGTTTCTTATTCCCTGTACCTTTTTCCCCATTCTCCCCCCAACCTTATCCCTGCTGATAACCCTCCATGTGATTTCCATTTCTATGATTCTGTTCTTATTCTAGTTATTTGCTTAGTTTGTTTTTGTTTTTTTAGGTTTGGTTGTTGATAGTTGTGACTTTGTCGTCATTTTACTATTTATAGTTTTGATCTTCTTTTTCTTAAGTAAGTCCCTTAACATTTCATATAGTAAGGGCTTGATGATGATCCTTTAACTTGACCTTATCTGGGAAGCACTTTATCTGCCTTTCCATTCTAAATGAAAGCTTTGCTGGAGAGTCATCTTGTATGGAGGTCCTTGCCTTTCACGACTTCAGATACTTCTTCCCAGCCCCTTCTTTCCTGTAAGGTTTATTTTGAGAAATCAGCTGATTGTCTTAAGGGAACGCTTTTGTAGGTAACTGTCTGCTTTCCTCCTGCTGCTTTTAAGATTCTCTCCTTATCTTGAATCTTGGCTAATGTAATTACAATATGCCTCCATGTGTGCTTCCTTGGATCCAACTTCTTTAGAACTCTATGAGCTTCCTGAATTCCCTGGAAATCTATTTCTTTCACCAGATTGTGGAAGTTCTCCTTCATTATTTTTTCAAATAAGTTTTCAATTTCTCCCCCTCCTCCTCCTCTTCCTCCTCGTATCCTATGATTCAGATGTTGGAATGTTTAATGTTCCAGAGGTTCCTGAGCCTCTCCTCATTTTTTTTTTTTTTAAATTCTTGTTTCTTCATTCCATTCTGGTTGAAAGTTTATTTCTTTCTTCTGACCCAAATCACTGATTTGAGTCCCAGTTTCCTTCCCCTCGCTGTTGTTTCCCTGTATATTTTTATTTCACTTTTCATAGCCTTCACTTTTTCCTCTATTTTGCAACCATACTCAACTAATTCTGTCAGCATCCTGATTACCTGTGTTTTGAAATCCGCACCTGATAGTCTGGCTATCCTTTCATCACTTAGTTGTGTGTTTTCTGGACCTTTGGTCTGTTCTTTCATTTGGGCCTTTTTTTTTTTGTCTTAGTGAGCCTGTTATGTAATAAGGGGTGGAGCCTTAGGTTCACCAGGGAGGGGCAACCCAGGTCACTAGGTTGTGGTGCTATATATGGGGGAGAGGTCCAAGAGGGAACAGTGCCACTTGCTCGGCTCTTGGTTGGCTTTCACTCACTTCCCCCACTACCTGCAAGCAAATCAGGCCTTTCTGGTGCTGATTCCCAGTTGGGTGGGTTTGTGTATGCTCTAGAACCCTGTGGGTCTTTCCAGCAAACTCTCCTATGAGGCTCGGAGTTTCTCCTGCAGCCTCAACCCCTACAGGTTTTTTCAGTCAGAGGTTGAGGCTTTATTTCCCTGCACTGAAACCCTGGGTTGTATGGTCTGTCTCGATCCCTAGCTGTTCCTCCCAGTTAATGTGCTCCCAAATGTGGGACCACCCAGTCCTCCAGCCACTCACTGCCTTGCCCACCCAAGTCCTTCAGCCACCACCACCATGCCACAAGTCCTCTCCTCCCAGCTGCCCATCTTCACCCCTTCTACAAGTCTGGATGAATGTTTCTTCTTTAACTGCTTGGTTGTCATACTTCCATACAGTTCAATTTTCTGGAAGTTCTGATTGTTTTTTGTTTTTAAATTTGTTGTTGTCCTTCTTTTGATTGTGCAAGGAGGCAAAGTGTTTCTACCTATGCCTCCATCTTGGCTAGAAGTCCTGTATGTTTTACCTCTAAGTAAAATCAATATCTTCCTTATAAAAGCTGTAGATAAGTCTCTCTACATCTACCAGTAATCTCATCTTTATGATTTGAAAAATCTTAAAAATAGATAAAAATATATGTGTGGCAGTGGAAAGAAAAGCTGCACTGGCAGCTCTAAGTATGATTCAGACACATCACATTCTACCTGCATCTGTTATTACAGTCTCATCTTAACATCAGTGGATGATATTAAATCCCTATTCTTTTGAATTTCTTTAAAGAAACTCAGGAGTCTCTAACACAGACAATCAAATTTAGGACTGATAATATGAGAATCTCAATAAGCACCTCTCTGTATATATTGAAAGCAAGTTCCAGTGTAAGAAATTAAATATTCAGTCAGTACCTCTGCTTTCTGTTATGAAGTTCCTACAAATAACATTATCCTTTCTACTCTGAAAGGTACTTTACAAATATTAATACTCAGAACAGTTCCAGGGTTAAGTAGTTATATTGTTTTTCTTTCAAGTTTTACTTGTGAAATATAAATCAACTATATAGGTACATAACATGTAGCTTAATAAATTAATATAAAGTAAATACTCTTACATCACTATCCTGGGAAAGAAGAAGAAGATTCCTGGATGTCCTACACTTGCCTCTTCATAATCATACCCCTGGACTAAAGTAACACCTAACTTTTATTGTGATAATTTCTGAAAGCACAGTCAGCCCCATTTGCTATTGTGGCACCATTTCCCTAGCAGGCCTATGACCTTGTTAAACATGACTCCCATTTTTCTCTTCCGAGTTTGTCCCCAGACTGGAAATTACTGGAAATCACAAATAGAACTAACTGTTCCCTACAGCCACAGACAGAAGACAACACAGAACAAACTGTAGCCTCTTGTTACAACACCCCAGAAGCCCAGGGGCCACACAACACCATACCCACCCTTTTTGAATCCAATTATAATCCAAGAAAAGCTCAAAGTCCCCACCCTTCAAGGTTCGTGTATCTTTCCACACCATGTCCCTTTCCTTTCTTGGAGAGTGAATAAAATCTTTATTATCTACATTCTCTTCTCTTTATGATTTCTTTCACAGCCTGTGCCACCAACCACCCTAACAATTTCCTTGCTCTGCTTGTTAGTTTCCTAAGTTTGCATCTCTCCATACTATATTTTAATTTTGCCTGTTTTCAAACTTTATTTAAACAGAATCACCCATCCTGTATTCCTTTATGTCTGGCTTCTTTCATACAAACATCACAGTTGTGTGATTCATATATGTTATGTATACATGTAATTTCTTCATTTTTACCATCATGTACTTTTATGTTACACAAATCTACCCAAATATAATCATCCATTTTAGTGCTAATGGGCATATGAGCTGCTTTGAATTTTGAACTATTGTGAATAATGCAACTATGGACTTCTTATATAACAGAATACATATCTCTAAGTACACAGAAGCATACTTAAACATATGGGGTATACATCTAGGAATAGAATTACTAAGTCTCTAGATATGCATATCTTTAAATCTATTGGATGATACCAAATTTCCCCTAGGTGGTTGTATATCATTTATACATGCTAATAAATATGATAATTTTTCCAACTCTGAGTCATAGTCTACAGGTAAGACTGCAAAAATAGCTCTAGAAAATGCTGTCACTGTAACTATGAATCAGATTGATGAGTATGGGTCCAGGTAATCCATGTGTATTTTCCATGTCTGTCTGTCTAGGTTTCCATAAGGTGGATGACTACATCAGGCTGAATCAGGATGGATTATGAAACTATTTTATTGCTATACAAGTACAATCAGAGTAACAGAAAGACCAAAAATAGGACCTCAAAATTCTGTCTGAACTGGGACCAGAGCCAGGCTTACCAGAGCCACAATAGTTCAAAATTCCAAATTTTTACAATTCTGGAATACTGGCAACTGATGATCTAGTAGGCAGTAACATGTGCAATAAAATTTTATCATTCAGTAGCATGTCAGTGGAAGAAACATAGGTTCACAAAGTCCATTCAAGTTACAGCTCTGGCAAAATATCTCTGGAGAATCGTAGGATAATTATGATCATTTTAAAGGACATTTAATGTCACCTGACTTGAAAAAGTAATAATAGATATACAAACTTAAGTTGCCTGTTGACCACTTAGTGAAAAATGTTTTTACCATGTCACTTGTTCTGCTGTGCCCCTTTGGATTATTATTTTTAAAATTAGAGCCATTACACTTGCCTTATTTATAATAAGGACTACAAAATGGAATACACAGAGATAATAAAAGTAACCACACAGACATATTCAACTGTACCTGCATTACCACAAAAATACCAGGAGTTTGGGAAGCTATATAAAAATAATAACTAGTGAAACTGCTGTGATGTGACATGGGTAGAAATCAAAGCACAACCCTTATTTCTCTGACCAAAGACCATTCTTTCATAGCATGCATTTACATGCATCTCAGCACTATAAAGTATGCATGTCAGAAACAGCTTCCACTGGGTTTGTAATTAGGTGACATATTAATAAATTGCCAGGGTTAAAATAAAATAAAAACTTGCTTATTCATTTGTATTTCAAATGGGCATTTAGAGCAATTACAATTCCTGCTAAACATACCATTCATTTAAAAAGTCAACTTAAACAAGCTCCATCTTTGTCAAATTTATAATTTATAAATCTTGAAAATACTATGTCTCAAACAGGAAGATCATACCAAAATAGCATCTTAATGACCACTCTTTAATAGTGGAATAATGTTGGAGATATATATATATAAAATCAGCTAATTTTAAAGTAAACTATTTGACTACAAAAATCTCCATAAAATATTCAAGCTCCTCTGGGCTTCTGTTGTTTCCTATTAATGTTGTCAAAATTTTATTACTACTAACACATAAAAGAATATATTTTACATGCTGCTTTCTATGAATAAACTAAAAGCATCATTCAAACTCGAATCAAGCCTACACCAATGCTTCTGCTTACTAAAGGTCTATGAGAAATTTGTAATTAGGTTGTAAGTGCTGGGTTCCAAGCTGTTCTCAAAATCATTCTAGAGACTATTAATCTAGCAGCCCTCTTATTTATATCCTAGGGGAAATTCAATCCTCCAGTCACTGTGCTATGCACATACATGCATGCACACACACACAAGAAATTATTCAATGATTATTCATCCTATGCTGTCTCATCTTTCAAAGTAAAGAACTACATCCATTAAAAATTGAAAGTAATTTTGTTTGGTTGGGAAACTATACCAAATAAATTTTACGTAACTAGTCTTTGTTGTTGTTGTTGTTGCTGTTGTTGTTGTTGTTTAGCGACAAGACTTTACGGTTAGGCAAAACAACAAAGTGTACAGTGAGCTCCAAGTTATTCACTTAGCATCTCACTTTTGATGAGACAGATGGAACCATTTATGGCATCACAAGGTTTAAAGCGATGTCCGCTGACATCAAAGGTGACTCATGAGAATGACTGCAGTTTGCTTCCAAATGAATACACTTAGAAGGAAACTGTAGAGATGAGGTACATTTCCTAGAGAGTTCATGTCATAAAAATATACATAAAACATAAATTTGTAAAAGAGTTTTAATAAAAATATTGTCGCTGCTTTAATATCTCCTTTTCTTAAATGAGGCTGGTGTGTCAGTACAGACTGCTGACATATTACTAAAATTTGAGGCGGAATGTCACCCAACGAAACCCAGACCGCGGTGGAACAGATAAGAAGTCAGATATTGAGTTTCTTGATGGAATAGGTTAATTCAACAGTAGTCTCCTGTTAAAGAAAGGCAACTGCAACAACTCCGAGTCTCTCATCTCCTGTGCATTCCAAAGGCAGAGGTCCCTCAGTTCCTGAACTATGCATTGTCACGCTGCTACCAGAATGGCAGCTCCCTGTAAACTAGCACTAGGCAGTTGGTTTGTTGTTTTTGTTTTGTTTGTTTTTTTTTTACAGATTTCTAGGTCTTTAATCTTATTTGCATTTAGAAGAAATGACTAGAATTTCTTTTTATCACACTGTAGTTTTCCACTTGAAAGCACAGGCACTATCTGCACAGGGCTGGGACTGCTCCTTCACCACAGGGTAGATGTATAGGTGCTCCATGGACTTCTCCATGGCAGTCAGGCTCTGTTGATGGTGATATCACAGAAGTCTGTCCAAAAGATCTAGGGCCTTGGGGCTGAAGAGGTATCTATTCTCATTATGGATAAAGTATTCCCAGCATTTCCACAAATGTTTTCCCAGGATACCATTGAAGGGAGGATCTAGGTCTATTTGATCATCTTCAAATACTCATACAGCTCATATGTTCCCAGACCTTGGAAATACTAACAAGTTGGTTGTAGTTGTCCTGTCCAAGTAAGAAGGATTCTTTTTGAAAGACCGTGCTCACTAACATACAGCCCAAACTCCACATATCCAAGCTAAAATCATACATCTGATGTCCCACAAGACCTCTGGTCCCTTGAAGTACCTGGGGGCCATGAGGACATTGTTATCCTGTGCAGGATGGTAGAACTCTGCTAGACCTCAGTCTATCGGTCTCAGCCCTTCCTGTTGGTGATCTATCATGACCTTGTGAGGTCTCACACCCCTGCGCATGATTCCCTTGCTGTGGCAGTAATCCAAAGCTTTAAGTAGTTCATACACACAAAACTGGTTATCAAAGTCTATCAGGATCTGACAAAGTTGCTTAAAATCTGTATGATTTATACATTAAAATGCCAAAGCCGGTGTCTTTGACACAGAGTCCTTCACAGTAATCATATTAATAATAACTCTTCCACCACAAACGTTCTCCAGAATCTTCACCTCTCCTATTATCTTCTTTATCTTCACTTGAAAATTTTTATAATCACTCTCTCATTTTTGGTGATGTTAATGGTCCCAAATACTTCACTACACTTCCCCTGACCAAGTTTTCAAACCAGTTTGTAATTATCTTGATTACCTGTAGAATGGCCAATTGGAACCACAAACCTCACCATCAGCTCAGCCATGTTGAAACTGCAAAGACCTAAGGTAGCTAAAGGTAGCTAAAGTCTTAGTTCACTAATTTGAAAGCCTTCCTCCTTCTGCTGATATGTCCAATTTGGGACATAACATAATCAATGCTTCTGTATAGCTCAAACCTAATGTCCATTCACCCCTTCAAAAATAATGCAACGCGGTTAGAAAAAAACAAAATGTTAAATATATTTCAGTATTTCCATACTTTTCCAATGGTAGATATTTTATCCAAAAGCGATGGTATAAGATAAGAAAAATATTCTATATTGCCATTATGAAAAGGGTAAAAACAAGTTGGAAGATACTGCAAGCAGGCACACACAATGCCCTTCCTGGCAATCATTATCCTCCATTGGATCAGTACATGAATCCCCTTTTGGACAATCACACATATGCCACAATGATAATCTCAAAAAAAAAAAATTAGATCATATCATCATGCTGTTTTAAAAACCTCCAATAGTTTCTCATTGCAATTAGACTAGATTCCAAACTGTTTTAGGAATCCAGTTGGCCCTCCATCACATGGCCCCTGC
This sequence comes from Glossophaga mutica, assembly GCA_039655065.1. Taxonomy (NCBI): domain Eukaryota; kingdom Metazoa; phylum Chordata; class Mammalia; order Chiroptera; family Phyllostomidae; genus Glossophaga; species Glossophaga mutica. The sequence goes on from CM077312.1 coordinate 73,859,315, forward strand.
TCACTTCTCTGAACTCATCCCTTACCTCTCCCCCACTTCTGCTCTAGAATGCAGCTACACTGGTCTCTTGGTTCCTCAATAAGACAAGCATCTTTCTCTTCCTGAAACAAACCTTCCTCTTCCCCCAGAACTTCACATGGCTGACCCCCTCTCATCATTAAGGTCTCACCTAAACTGTGATTTCTTCAAAGGAGCTTTCTTTGACCACCCTTACTAAAATATGGTGCCCTCAACTCTATCCCAACTCACTCTCTAGTCCAATTTTTCTTCTGTGTTCTTCATAGTACTTATATCTAAAATATTATTAATTATGTATTTGTTTGTTTGAATCATTATTAACTATATACATTGATAACAGAATTTTTTTCCATATTGTTCACTGCTTTATATCTACTGCCTAGAATAGCACCTGGTATATAATAGGTACTTAATAATAAATAATATATATTGGATAAATAGTAGAAACATTTCTGTTTTGTTCAGTACAGTTCACCTGTTTACAGTTGTCAAAACCACTAGCCTCTTATCTCTCCCACTTAATTTTCTGAGCCTCCTGAGAGTAAAAGCCATGTTGTACTTGTCCCTACATCCCACTGCCAAGCCTAGTACCTACTACATAGTAAGAGTTCAATATTTACTTGATAAATCAACTCGCTGAATAAACACATGGATGGATAGATGTATGGATGGACAGATAAATGAGGGTTGTTTTTTTTTTACTTCATATGGTCCGAGCAAGAATGACTCCTGTTGTTATTGCAGTTTACAAATGCAGCCTAATGCATACATGGGAAGGTATAGTAGTCACTTTTTCTGCCCTGCTCAGATTGTTTAACCCAAGGTTTCTCAAGTCTAGCACTATTGGCATTTTTGAATGGATAATTCTTTGTTGTAGAGAGGCTGTTCTGTGCATTGGTTTAGAAGCATCCCTAGCTTCCACCCACTAGTTGACAGTAGCGAAGCCATTACCAGTCCTACTCGTGAATCATGACAATCAAAATTATCTCTAGACATTGCCAAATGTCTTTCAGGGACAAAACTGCCCTACTTAAAAACTACTCCCCTTTATCTGCAGTTATCCCTCTCCCAGCTGCTGTGAGTATTGGCTGCTAACAAGAGTACCCTTCTCCTGAGAAATGTTCAGTCTCTGGGAGCTGCCTCTCTGGGCATTTATGCCTTCCCTCCAAGAATAGCTTTAGGCACTCAATGAATGATGAAAGAGAGAAACACAAGATTTGAGTCCCTTGCCTCTAGCTGAAACAACTCTGAGACTCTGCTTTTCATACTCCAGAGCTCCCAGCAGGATTAAACCAAGACCAATGTTCAGGTAAAATTACCTCTTCACTAAGCCCTTCCCCCTGTCCTATCCTACTTCCCTGCCTCTCTTACAGGATTCTCTTGAGAGCATTATTTCATTAAACTACTTGCATAAAAATTCCCATCTCAGGGTCAGTTTCTAGGGAACCCAACCTAAGACAAGTAAGACAATAGGTAAAAATAAGTAAAGTAAGTAAAGTAAGCTCAGGCAAGCATTAAAAATACACCCCCAAAATTTAAGAAACAGATTTATTCAGGGTGTTCAATGGTATATGACCTTTCTGCAGAAATAGTGGAGTACGATGAATTCAGTACTTAATGTGGAAAGTTGACAGGGTATGGATAGGTGTGGAGATATAGAAGGCAGGTCAGTGTGCCTTTCAAGATTTTCAACATGTTGATTTCACTTATACATTCCTAAATTTCCCCTATATTATGAGTAAATATGCAATAGTTATCAAATTTGCAAATCCATATGACTTTCATTCACCACATATTTTTCACCTGATGTAAAACAAAGAGCATGTCTTTCTCGCTTTGGAAGCCACACTTTTTCTTCACAATGTATATTTAATGGCCATTCAATCAAATTAAGCAGAATAAAATTTCATCTCAAAAGCATTATTTTTAAGATCCAATTTCAAGTTTTATTTGAAAATAAAAAACCAGAATTTTGTTTATACTGTATCTTCTGCCTAGAACATCTTTGACCTTATTTTAAAATGCCCATTTAAAAGTAACCCTTCCTTCCTCTGTCACTTCTTCCATACATTACATTTATTTGTGTTTAATTCATGTAATCTCTAATGAAATTCCCTAGGGCTGAACAAATGTTCTGCTCTTAATTGTGTTATTCCTTGTCTCCAGCCTTATCCAATGTTCATCAAAGAAATGAACATATGATTGATGAAAGATTATTTCTATGGACTCTTAAACTTGTTTGCTGTTTTGATAAAAGTTGTACAAATAAATGACAATTAACATAAGAAAAATTAAGAGAATAACAACTCATGTGCAAATATAATTTTAAGGAATATAACTAATATACCAACCAAGTATGAATATGACCTTTTATTGAATTTTTGAAAGTTCTTGTGTCATAAATTATGTTCCCAAATTTTATGTACTTTATATTTAAAATATTATTCTTTGTTTAGGCTCAAAATATTTTAAAACCCTGCAATCACTGAAATAAAGAATATGAGAAGTATTGAATAGAGTGATTTTTTTAAATGAACATTTTATCAATATAAGCCTAAAAAAAAGTAAGCGAAAGGAACACTGAGGGGTAGAAGATGTTCTAAGAGAAAAAGCATCTGTTTTAAACATGAGGCCACACCTTTGTATTATTCAATTTACAACAGTGAGCAACAGTTACTTTGGTAATTTTTGTACATCCAATAGTAAATTCAAACACAGTTTGCCTCAAAATAAAGATTATAGATGTGAAGAATGATACCCAATTTAGGAAAGGTGAATCACTTTAACATGTGAATATATGCAATCCACAAGTACAAGGATATCAGTTTTCACCACTCACATGAATGTCTCTGAGACCACTATTTCCACTTGAGTCAGTTATGACTAATCCTATGGTACTCAAAGAAACACAGAAATTCCCTCAAAGTCATTTCCATGCTATTTCTAATCACAAGACTAGCATGGAAGCTTCCTCTAGACTAATCCCTAAATATCAGTCATTGTCATAAATAAGTTTGGTTTGTTTAATGGCACATGAGCCATCTCTGACAAGCAATAAGCTCAAGAGTGAGGTAAATTCTGTTTCTTCTTGGAATAAAATCAGGGGCTAAAATGAAAAATACAGTTAGTAAAAATTATTGCTATATACAGGTATTGCCATAATTTCTCAGTTAAAATTTTGAGATTCACTCTGACTAAAATGGCCTTAGTCATTCTCCCACCCATGTCAGCAAAAGATAGTATATTCTGATTGGCTTAACTTGGACCTAAGGGTGATTTCAAGTTCCTTGGGGAAAAACAAACAAAAAAGAAATACATAGACCATAAAATGAAAATGAAAAGCTATTGGAAAGAAGAAAGGGGAAAATAGATGATAGAGAAGAACATCAGTTAAGATTAGGTTCAGCTACAAGAGAAAGCCAAAAATAACAGTGGCTTAAACAAAATAAAAGTTTATTGTTCCCTCAAAGAAGTCACAATTAGAGAATCTTTGAAGGCTGATGGGGTGGTTCCAGATTTTTTTATCTTGCTGCTCTCCTATATTTGTCACATGATCATACCTAACTACAAGGGAATCTAGGGAATGAAGTCTTTATTTCAGGTGGCCATACATCTGCTTAACAACAAGGTACTTTCTATTTTTGTAGGGGGGAGAAGAAAGGACAGATGCTGGGGGACAAATAGCAATCTGCCTGTGATATATGGACTCTCAAGTTGATTCCCATGATTCCTACCCACTTATGTGCGTAGCTTTGTGTAATTTCCTCCTCTTGAGTATGAGCAGGACCTATAACTTCCTCCTAACCAATAGAATATGGAAAAGATGATGGGATATAAATCATTAGTATACATGAATACATTACATAAGATTTAGTGTTCATCTTTCAGGAGATCTTCTCTCTCTCATGGCTGTGAGGAAGGAAATGGCCATGTTGGGAAATACCTCAAGGCAAGGAACTGAGGAAGATCTCTGGAAACTGAGGGTGGCCTCAAGCCAACAGCCAGCAAAAAATGGAGTTCTTGGTCTAATAACCACAGGAGACAGGAATGAGAAGTGGGGAAGACTCAGATAAGCTGTGCCCAGATTCCTGATACACAAAAACAAAGACAATAAATGTGTGTTGTATTAAACCACTAAGTTTGTGGTAATTTCTTATGCAGTAACATAAAACTAATATACTGACATACAAAGCAACCAACAGATGTTCACATACTGCATAAAAGACCTAACTCAGTCCTTAATACATAATAAGAGTTCAATAAATGTTTGCAATGACCAGCATCATCACCATCATCATCATATAATCATCATGATTTCCTAAACCTGAATACCTCCAACATTATCATTACCTTGCCTAGCAGCTTACTAGCAGGAATAAAATCCCAATAGGGGAAGCAATTTAATTCATATTGTTTCTAGACTTTTTGGAAGCAAACAACTTTAAATTTTAATTGGAGTTGAATTTCCATTAGCACTGCACTGGTGATTCTTGTATATCCATCTGCCACTCCATTCCAAGAACTTGCCTCTCAAGGATACAACAATGTCTTGGTCATGCCTCATTGGGGAAGAATTGAGAAGAATAAGATAGGACACAGTACTCTAGGGGTTCAGTTAAGAATTGCAGGCAAGTGTTTAGAAATAGATCCATCACTCTATGGAGTCAGGCTGAGGCAAAGGAAAAACAAACACAACAATTAGCTAGAGGTTAAGTAACAAAACAGCTGCTAGAAGACTTAGGTAAAAAAATGTCATGAAGCAGGAGTAAAATATTGGAAAAATAATGTGGGAATGTAAGTTATCAATTGCTTTGAAACCTGGATTTATGTATTTTAATATTTTTATATCCCACCAACACTTGCTGTTAGCAGAGTCAATCTGAGCATCTGCTTAAAGTCCTGGTATGTGACAAGAATACCTGGAGGGATTTTAAAAATTTTCAAAACTGAGAGTTACAAATAAAGAACCTTTCAGAGCATTTCAGGATAGTTTTTATAAGACCATACAAACCTGAGCTATTTTTTATGGTAATGTACTAAAGCAAATTAATGTCCCTAAATCAAGCAAAGATTTCAAAGCTAAGCCATTACATATAATAGAGTGAGGCAGAAAATGAAATCTACCCTATGAAGTATATAAAACAAATAGAAGTTGCAGTTACAAGACACCATAAAATAGTCAATAATTCAAAAGATGATTAAAAATACAATCTCACCCTGGCTGGTGTGGTTCAGTGAATTGAGTGCCAGCCTGCAAAGCAAAGGGTCACTTGTTCCATTCACAGTCAGGGCACATGCCTGGCTTGTGGGCCAGGTCCCCAGTAGGGGGCACGAGAGACGCAACCACACATTGATGTTTCTCTTCCTCTTTCTCCCTCCCTTCCCCTCTAAAAATAAATAAATAAATAATTTTAAAAAATAAACAACATACTAGTAATAAAATTCCGGCATGAGGAACATTCTAATAATGGATCTTTGGGTTTTGGCTTATAGCATCTCAAGAATCTTAGAGGGAATATGAGGAGAATAACTATTACAGTCATACCTCTGTACTTGGCTTCAGAACTTGTCAAACCCTATACTTGTTACATTTAACAAGAAGAAAATGTTACAGCACTCAGCACTTGCATGGGACACTTTTCACTTGCTAGAACATGTGTAAGTCATGATGTAGCATCGCAAGAGAACATGTTTCATCATTCACTACTCCTCGGTTTTAGAGCTCAACACAAGTTCTGGAACAAATTACGGCTAGTAACAAGGTACTGCTGTATACCAAAAAGCTATTGTAGTTTTTGTTTACGTTTACTTTTATAGGAAAATAGCACATTTTCTAAGGAATAAGACCTACCTGAAAATAATTGAAAACTAAAGCATGGAGATGGTAAAAATAGAAAAGATTTTTCCCAGAAATACATGGCATTGATAGAAGATATCAGAATTATTATATACAGTTGTAACTACTACAATATTGACAGTGATTTTTAAATTACTGGAATCCATTAGGGTTTATTTTCCTAGATGGTTCATACTTTTTTCTTTCCATTTTCATTGAATTTACCTGGGTAACAATGGTTAACAAAATTATACCAGTTTCAGGTGCATAATTCTACAAAATATCATCTGTACACTGTATTGTGTGTTCACCACCCAATTCATATGTCCGTCCATCACCATTTATCCCCCATATAACCTCCTCCACCTCTCTCCACCCCACTCACCCTGCTCCCCCAGAATCACCACACCGTTGTCAGTGTCCACAGTTTTTTTCTATTTTTTTTTCTTTTTTGGTCAATCTCTCCATTGCCTACCCAGAACCCCCACCCCAACAGCTGTTAGTCTGTTCTCTACCCATGAGCCTGTCTTTATTTTGTTTGTCAGTTCATTTTGTTTATTAGATTCCACATGTAAGTGAAATCATATGGATTTCATATGGCTTTTTCATATGGAATTATATGGCTTTTTGGTATAAGTGAAATCATATGGATTTCACGTAGCATAATGCTCTACAGGTCTATCCATGCTATCTCAAATGGTAAGATTTCCTTCTTTTTAAAGGCCCAGAAGTATTCCATTGTATAAGTGCAGAACAGCATTTTTATCCACTCTTCTACTGATGGACAATCGGACTGCTTCCAAACCTTGGCTATTACAAATAACTGCAATGGACTTATGGGGCCATACATTCTTTCAAATTAGTGTTTTGGATTTCTTTGGATAAATTCTCAGACGTGTAATCACAGGGTCATGAAGCATTTCCATTTTTAATTTTCTGCGGTAACTCCATACTGCTTTCTATAGTAGCTGCACAATCTGCATTCCCACCCACACTTGCTGTTTGTTGATTTATTGATGATAGCCATTCCAACAGGTGTGAAATGATATCTCATTGTGATTTTAATTTGCATTTCTCTGGTGATTAGTGACTTTGAGCTCCTTTCATATGCCTATTGGCCAACTGTATGTCCTCTTTGCAGAAGTGTCTACTTAGGTCCTTTGCCCTTTTTAACTGGATTGTTTGTTTGTGTGTGCATATGTGTTGAGTTTTACAAGATATTAAAAATTGTGGATATTAACCCCATATCAGATGTATCAGCAAATTGTTCTCTCATTCAGTGGGTTGTCTTTCATTTCACTGATGGTTTCTTTTGCTGTGCAAGAACTTTTCAGTTTGATATAGTCCCATTTGTTTATTTTTTTCTTTTGTTTCCCTTGCTGAAAAGATATATCAGAAAAAATATTGCTATGAAAAAAGTCTGAAATTTTACTGCCTTGTTTTCTTCCAGGATTTTTGTGGTTTTGACACAAAAATTTCACTCATTAATTCATCTTGACTTTATTCTTGTGTACTGAGTAATAAGGTGATCTAGTGTCATTTTTTGCATGTATTTATCCAATTTACCAACACCATTTGTGGAATAGACTATTTTTACTCCAATGTATGCTTTGACTCCTTTGTCAAATATTAATTGAATATAAAGGCATAGAGTTTATTTCTGGGCTCTCTATTCTGATCCATCACTCTATATGTATGTTCTTAAAGATTTTATTTATTTTTAATTTTTCTCTTTTTTATTTTTTATTATTGTTTATGTTGTAACAGTTTTCCTAATTTTCCCCGTACCTGCCCTGTGCTCAGCCTGCCCTCCACTTCCATAGTCAATCCCAGCACCATTGTCCATGTCCCTGGGTCCTTCATATATGTTCTTTGACTGATCCCTTCACCTCTTTCAATCAGTCCCAACCTCCCTCCACCCCTATTACCACTGTCAGTCTATTCCATGATTCTGTGCCTCTGGTTCTATTTTGCTCATTAGTTTATTGTGTTCATTAGATTCCTCTTATAGGTGAGATCATATGGTGTTTGTTTTTCACCAACTGGCTTATTTCACTTAGCATAATAGTCTCCAGTTCCATCCATGCTGCAGCATAAGTAGGAATTCCTTCTTTTTTTCTGCTGTGTAGTATTCCATGGTGTAAATGTACCACACTTTTTTAATCCACTCATCTACTGATGAGCGTTTAAGCTGTTTCTAACTCTTGACTATCGTTAGTAGTGCTGTTATGAACGCAAGGGGAGATATGTTCTTTTGAATTGGCATTTTGGGATTCTTAGGGTATATTCCCACCAGTGAAATTAATGGGACAAAATGAATTTCCATTTTTAACTTTTTGAGGAAATTCCATACTGTTTTCCACAGAGGCTGCATGAGTCTGCATTCCCACCAACAGTGCACTAAGGTTACCTTTTCTCCATGTTTAGTGATAGCCATTTTGGTAGGTGTGAAGTGATATCTCATTGTGATTTTAATTAGGATTTCTCTGATGGCTAGTGATGCTGAGCATCTTTTCATATGTCTACGGGACATCTGTATGTCCTCCTTGGAGAAGTGTCTATTCAGGTCCTTTGCCCATTTTTTAATTGGATTGTTTGCCTTCTTGGTGTTAAGTCATATGAATTCTTTATACATTTGGAGATGAAACCCTTGTCCAATGTATCACTGACAAATATGTTCTCCCATACAGTCAGTACTCTTTTCATTGTGATGACAGCTTTTCTGCTGTGTAGAAGCTTTTAAATTCAATGCAATCCCATTTATTTATTATTTTTCTTTCTTTCCCTTGCCATATGAGATATATAAGTAAAAATATTACTATGTGAGATATCTGAAATTTTAATGCCTATGTTTTCTGCTAGGATTTTTATAGTATCATGGCTTACCTTAAGTCTTTTATCCATTTTGAGTTTATTCTGTTATATGACATAAGTTGGTGGTCTAATTTCATATTTTTCCATGTACCAGTCCAGTTTTCCCAACATCATTTATTGAAGAGACTGTCTTTACTCCAGTGTATGCTTGTGTCCCCTCTGTCACAAAGTAATTGGCCATAGAGACCTGGGTTTATTTCTGGGCTCTTTATTTTGTTCCATTGATCTACGCATCTATTGTTATGCCAGTACCAGACTATTTTGATTACAGAGGCCTTATAGTATAGTTTGATATCAGGTACTGTGATCCCTCCAACTTTATTTTCTTTCTCAAGATTGCTGAGGCCATTTGGGGTCTTTTTCAGTTCCATTTAAATTTTTAGAGTATTTGTTCTAGATCTGTGAAATATGCCATTGGTATTTTAATAGGAATTGCATTAAAACTATAGATTGCTTAGGATAGTATGAAGATTTGATGATGTTAATTCTTCTAGTCCATGAACACAGCATATGCTTCCATTTATTTGTATCTTCCTCAATTTCTTCGGTGTTCTATAGTTTTCTTAGTATGGTCTTTTACCTTCTTGGTTAAATTTATTCCTAGGTACTTTTTGTTATTGTTGTTGTTGCTGTAGTAAATGGTACTTTTTTCACAGTTTCTGATAGTTCATTGTTGGTAAATAAAAATGTCATCAATTTCTGAATATTGACTTTGTATTCTACTACCTTGCAAAATTCACTTACTAGGTTGAGTAGTTTTTGGTGGACTTTATAGGGTTTTCTATGTACAATATAGTGTCATCTGCAAATAATGACAGTTTTACTACCTCCCTTACAATTTAGATGTCTTTTATTTCTTCTTCTTGCCTGATCACAGTGGCTAGAACCTCCAGTACTATGTTGAACAAGAGTGGCAAAAGCGGACACCCTTATCTTGTCCCTTATCTTAACAGAAACACTTTCAGTTCTTGTCCATTGACTATGATGTTGGCAGTAGGTTGTTTGTATATGCCCTTTATTATTTTGAGGTATACTCCCTCTATTCCCATTTTGCTGAGTGTTTTTATCATAAATGGGTGTTGGATTTTATCAAATGGTAATCATGTGATTTGCATAATAATCATGTGATTTTTGTCCTTCATTTGTTTATATAATGTATTAAGTGTATTGATTTGCAAATATTGTACCATCCTTGCATCCATGGAACAAATTCCACTTGATCATGTTGTATGGTCTTTTTAATGTATTGCTGGATCCAGTTTACTACTATTTTGTTGATGATTTTGGCATCTATGTTCATCAGAGATATTGGCCTATGCTTTTCTTTCTGTGTCGTATCTTTACAGAAGTACAACCCATGGGCATGAACTAAGGAGGTAGGATGCTGGAAGGGGAGATAAAGGGGAGAAAAACATTGGGACAACGATAATAGCATAATCAATAAAATATACTTAAAATGCTGTTTAATGTACAAAGAAAATATTTTAACACTGTTTCTATATAGAAAATTCCATTTCTACAGAACTGTTTCCCCCTCTTTTTTTTTTTTTTTTTTTTTTTTTTTTTTTTTTTTTGCTGCAGAATTTGTCTCTATTTCTGACATCAGTGATAGGATAACAAGGTCACTATCCCAGAGTTTCTTCCAATGATGGAGTCATTATTATACAAAAAGATACATGACTATGAAGCAAGACCTTAGGGACCACTAAACTTCATCAACAAATATCACTGGCCTTTGTGGAGTACAGAGATGAAGGAGATAGTTTAATTGTCATTGTTCTTAACAGAAACAATTACCACACTGATATTGACAAATGGTAGGTCAATAATGTCATAAATCACCAAAAGCCATGGTATTACCTTCCTGTGAAATATTGGATTGACAAAAGGAGAGATAAGTCCTCAAGTGTTTCTTCCTCTAGATACAGTTCTGCTGTTTTTCACTTTCCACTAAAGAGGTATGCTCATCCTCAGAATAAAAATCTTCCTAATGGAATGAACAGCAAGCAAACTGAGGACACAATAACCAAAAGTGAACTTACAAGGTAACTGAATAGAGTTTTTTTCGATACTTTTTTTCCCAGGGGAAATGATGTGTCCACATTACAGTAGAAAGAATAGGCTTCCTTGGTTACTATGAAGTTCCTAATAACACATTAATTATAATATTTTTATGACTTCTAGAAATTTACATTTTCACAATCAATGCATAAATAAGCAATCTGATGCCATATAATAGAGTTTGCTGTAGTCTTTGAAGAGTTTTTAAAATGTTGTGAATAATTTTTATGGAACAGAATAGTGACACAGATGAAGAGTAGTGTTAAAATATCAGGATCCAAAGTGAAATCAAAAGTCAAGACAGATTTCTGGAGCTATAGATACTGACATATTTTTAATAAAATAAAAATCATTAATACTTGTACTTAACTAGAGTCATCTGAAATCCTCCAAACTCAATCTATTCTTCCTTACTCTTGCATTTTCTAACTTAGTTCTTTCTACAAGAAATGCCATTTTATACCATCTTTTCCACCTTGCAAAACTTGACCCATCCATCCTTTAATGTCCAGTTCAATTCCCATTTTCCATGCTGTCTTCGTCCTGATCACCACACTAAAAGTGCTCTTTTTTTTTTTTTTTTTTTAATGGGGGAAAGTCTATTTTGTGAAATAATCAAAATAAATTCCAGTGGCACTATTTTACACATGGTGCCTTATAGTATGACTATTGTTTGTTATGCACCTTGTTTTGAAGGTAAACACTGAATAAAACTTTATTTCCACTAGAGAAACAAGAATAGGGCCTTGCAAATTATATTGAAAAACAGAACAAATGTTTATTGGATGAAATAATGAATGAATGATTGGATAAAAGTATGAAATGATTAGAGAATAGGTAAATGACTAATGGTATGCTATTAAACCTAATCACTATTAATACAAAGAAGGGAGAGACAAAAAAAAAGGTTAAAGTAGTTTGGATTTACAAACCACAATGATGGTGACATGAGCTGAAAAATGGAAAAAAAAAAAAAAAAAGCAAGGCGTAGGTAAAAATTAGTGTAGGCACTGGAATGAGAATCAACACATAAAGCCAAAATGAGGAATCTAGCCTCTCCTCTAGGATGTGACCTTTCCCAAAATCTACCATGAAAACATTACGATGTTATTTATTTAACAAGAAACTCAATTTTTTCATTGAAATATAAACTCTCCAAAACAGACTATCAACTTAAACTGATCAGAGGAAGCAACAAGCTAGGCAAAGTAGATCTAAAGGAAATATGCACTCATAGAATTTTTTGAAATGCACTGGAATTGCTACAGGCATTTAGAAAGTATTATGCAAGTTAGAACAGTCTGTAAATCATAAGGGCTGGTCCCTTTGAAGTCAATAAGCTACAGAGGGTGTGGTAGTAACACTCTAGCTCAGATCAAATCTGGAATCTCATGTTAATGAGAATTTAGTAGCCAGTAAAAATTTAGCTGAAATGATACCTCATAATTCTGTACCTTACTCTCAAAAAATTCCCAAAATCCATATTCTGGGTTTTCAGATGTGACTAAAATATCCAGAGGGTTTCTAAGAAACATCCATTATACCCTGGTAAGTTAATTTGTTGTAGCAAATGGTAATGGTGACCAGTTATGCTTTAGTAATCCCAATAGTTAGAGGTGACAGCAATGTTCTGGAGAAATTTTGTACACTAGGTTCCAAGTTTTATAATGTCTTTCTGCCAAATATTTTAAAATAAATTTAACATTAAGATTTTCAGTTTAGCCCTGGCTGGTGTGGCTCAGTGGATTGAGTGCCAGCCTGCGAACCAAAGGGTCACTGGTTCTATTCTCAGTCAGTGCACATGCCTGAGTTGCAGGCCAAGTACCCAGTAGGGGGTGTGCAAGAGGCAAACACATACTGATGTTCCTCTACCTCTCTTTCTCCCTCCCCTCCTCTCTTTCTAAAATAAATAAATAAATAAATAAATAAAAACTTGTAAAACAAGATTTTTAGTTTACTGAGCTATTAATCAAACTTCAGTTTCTCTGATACTGCTCTTTTGAGAAAGTACAGTGCATTACTTACCCATGATCAGTAACAGCAGGCATGTCCAACCTAACCCCTATTAACAATCTATAGACACTTTGCCATTTTGCAACAGAAAAAAAGCTTAATTTTCTAAACAGCATGAATAAGGCTTTCGGAAAGCAATTTCAGAGCAGATTTCTAGAAGCAACTTCTAAGGGCAGCTAAAAGAAAGATGCTTTTAGCATGCTTTGATATAGCTATCAAAATTTCCAAATCACATAAATGCATAATTATAGGAGACCGTTCTGTGTGGTGGAGGCCCAGCTCCCACTTGGAGATACACAGGACCCACGCCCACGGATAGGTTCTCCCATGGGGATTCAGGCCTGCATTGTACCTAGGTCGCTTTGAGACTTGGCTTTTTGCTAAAACTCCCTCACCCTGAATTGAGGCAGCAAACATTTACTGCACATCTTTAAAACAGCTTCCTAAAATCTATGCTAAATTTTCCAAGGATGAGTGTAACCAGTTCAATCACTTTTCCCTTTGCATTTGCAAATATCCTTCTTCTGTGATGTGATTAGCAGCATCCTCTCCTTTGTTTTCTGTAAAAGGTGCATCTAAAGCAAACCTGTGCATAGGAAATGAGGGCCATCATGTAATGTGTCCAGAAAAGCAATAAAAGCTTGTCAAGGCAATGGTTAGGGCGCTCTCCTCTTGAGCGAGTGGCCAAGGCTCTCCAAGGCTCTCGCCCCTTGAGAGAATGGTCATGCTGTCCTTTTTCCTCCACAGAATTCAGTAGTCCACGTGAATTTGTCATGTCTCATCCACATGCAGTGGACACTGCTTGCCAGTGACCGTATCACATAATAACAAATCAGGATTTCTAACTTGGGCCTGCATAAAATATTACATTTCCTGGAGAAACTAAAAGAAAACTTGAAGGGCATTTCATTAGCACTTTAACCTTAGGACATGTGAAAAGCAATTTGAAAGCAGTAGCAAGTTAAAAAAAATTTTTTTGCTGTTTTTGTCCACATTAAGAAACACATTTTTTTGTGGGCTTAATTCTTCCCAAAAGAGAAAATAAGTAACTACATGAATTAAGCCCTGGTGTACCTTCCTGTAACTACTTCTGATAGCTAACCAGGGCACTTTTACAGAATAAACATTGAGAGGAAAAAAAATATGCAATTTAGAAACAACAGACTGACACTAAAGCAAACAGTATTCTATTTATATTACACATCTTTATGTGTAATAAAACAATGAAAGAAACTGTTCTTAAGTAATTGAATATCAAGAACAAAACCGAACAATAATGTCACAAATTAAAAAAGAGGAGAATGGGCAGATAATAAAAAGCCATAGGGCACTCAATTCTCATTGCATTAAATATATTGCAATTGATACTATATTTTCTTTTTTTTTTTAAGATTTTTTATTTATTTATCTTTAGAGAGGAAGGGTAGGAGAGAGGGAGAGGGAGAGAAATATCAATGTGTGGTTGCCTCTCGTGTGTCCCTTGCTGGGAACTGGCCTGCAACCCAGGCATGTGCCCTGACTGGGAATTGATACTATATTTTCAATAATTCAAACAAAAGTATACAACTAAGATACTATTACTTTGCAAAGTAGAAGTTGCAACAGTATAGAGAATAATAATCACATTATAGACCAAGCTCTCAGAAGCATGACATTCAATGTTTCAGAAAAGGTCATCTACTACAAAATAGATAGCTGCAAATTCTTGTCACCCTTCCCCCATCAAGAAGTGGGGACTAATTCTCCGGTTCTTGAATCTGGATCTACCCTGCAATTTTATCCAACCAGATACAGGCAAAGTAACACTTTAACTTCTGAGGTTGGGCCTGAAGTGATCAGCAGCTTTTACTTTCTCACAAGAAAAACTTCCTTTTAGAATCCAGCAACCACGCAGTGAGAAGCCCAAGTCACATGGATAGGACATACAGAGGAAAATTGAGGCATTCAGGTCAGCTGAGCATCCAGTTGACAGCTCCAAGTGTCAGCCATATGAGTAAGTCATCTTGAACCTCCTTGGCCAGACTTGGCTTTGAATAACTGCAGGCTAACCAACATTACTTGAAGATTTGAGGTTACACTTTAACTAACCTTTAAGAATCATTACATGTCAAATTTTGTACATATAATATCAGTGAAAAATATCTGAATAATCAATTATAATACCCTTCCTTTTCCTAACCTATCTGCATAAGGCCATTTTTTACATATTTTAACCAAAACAATATATTGCAATACATGGAATGCAGAAACAGACAAGAGAATCCAATTATTCTCATTAAGCAAACCCCAAAAAGATTTGTAAAAATATATAAACAATGACACTTATTCATATATTCTAACTGGAAAATATACTTATTACTCATAAAATTATATATGTTAAAATATAATGTTTACTACATTTTTATTGAGATATAACTAACATACAATAACATTCACTATAATAAAGTACACAACTCTGTGGTTTTTATATCCACAAAGTTGTACCACCATCACCACTAATTCCAGAATACTTTCATCACCCTCAAAAGAAACTCTATGTCTATTAACAGTCATTTCCCATTTCCCACTTTCCCCAGTCCCTGGTAACATCTGTCCATTCTGAGATAACTACCAATCTACTTTCTGTCTCTATGTATTTGTCTACTCTGGACATTTCACATAGTCAGTGATCTTTGTGTCTGGCTTCTTTTAGTATTATATTTTCAAGGTTCATCCATATGATAGCATATATCACTAACTCATTCCTTTTTATGATCAAATAATATCCCATTGTATGGGTGTGCTGAATTTTGTTTATTCATTCATCAGCTGATGGACCTTTGGGTTGTTTCTATTTTTTTGCCTATTATGAATAATTATGAGCACTTCTTTTTTTTTAAAGTTTTTATTTATTTAGAGAGAGGAGAAGGGAGGGAGAAAGAGAAGAGAAACATCAATGTGTGGTTGCCTCTTGTGCGCCCCCTGCCAGGGACGTGGCTCTCAACTCAGGCATGTGCCCTGACTAGGAATCAAACTGCAACCCTTTAGTTTTCAGGCCAGCACTCAATCCACTGAGCCACACCAGCCAGGGCCAATTACAAGCATTTCTATACAAGCTTTTGTGTGGGCATATGTTAGTAATTCTCTTGGATATTATTATTTACTAATATTATGTTTAAATATATAATTTTATACATTTTCAAACTATAGTGTATAATCTATATAAATTCAAGCTCTTTGGAGCCTGCATTAATTTTTAAAAGTATGAATAAGTCTTGAAACCAAAAACTTAGAAACGACTATGATGCAGAAATTTTCTACTTCTTTTAAAGAAAATATGAAAATACAATTTTTCTCATATTTTCTTTATATTACTGATTCATAGGAATTTGGAATAATTTTTAGCTTTTATAATTCATGCTACCTTGACAGCTTTATTTCCTAGATTAAGTTATTTCCCCTTCAGGAGAAATAATTATCAACCAATATAATAAAATCATCCAAAAGAGGGTACCATGATAGTGTGTAATATTTTTTCTCTGTAAAGATGCTCAAAGGATCAAATGTTTTATTAATTTTTATAAGCTATGATAGTTTTCTAAAAATACAGAACTTCAATTTTGATACAAAAGCTCTTCAATCTCATTATCTAAATGGACTCAGGCTCCTTTGTCAACTCTCAGACCTTTGAGTTAATTTTCTAGCCTCCTTTATGCTTGGGAGAGAGATCTCTGTCCCAGGCTCCCCAGATGCCTACCAACGTAGTTTTTATCAAAGCTCTGGTAGTTGGCATTCCTCTAGCCCCTACTTACTGCTCACAAAATATTCTTTTTATTAGGCATTTTATTCACAATCATAATTCTTGAACCATTAATGTACATTCAATCCTAAGAAAACTTCAAAATTTTTTATTAAAAACACATTCAGCACATACTTTTTTCCAAAAGATTTTGTCATAAACATACACAGTTAGGTCCATGGTGTGTTTAAATGACTACATATGTGGCCAAATTGTTATATTCTGTGATCCACAACTACGTATGTGCTTCTTACATTCTGAATTTCTCCAAATTGATGTAGTGAACCAGATTCTTAAAGGCTTTAGATTAGGTTTCTGTGTGTGATAAAGTTCCAAATAGACACCACAAAGTAGAAAAGTTATCAGAAGATACTTAGTTATTCTCCCATAACCAAAAAGACTATTTTTGAAAATAAGCATATGTTCTAGGGTAGCAGTTTATTCTTTGTGAGGAATGAAAGTGAAATCCTTTTTCACTGGAGGACTGTCCCATGGAGTGGACTAGAAATTTCCCTCTGACAGCCAATCTTAATTTTCTCAAAGGTCATCTAATTATTCCTGGTTGAATCTCCATGTGACAAGATAATGTAGAAATACTTCCTAGCCCTGCCTGGTGTGGCTCAGTGGATTGAGGGCTGGCCTGTGAAGCAAAGGGTCACTGATTTGACTCCCAGTCAGGGCACACACTTGGGTTGCAGGCCAGGTCTCTAGTAGAGGGCATGCGTGCGAGAGGCAACTACACATTGATGTTTCTCTCTTTCTCCCTCCCTTCCCCTCTAAAAATAAATAAATATTTTTTTTTATAAAAGAAAGAAATGCTTCCTCATTAGTGCCAACATCTCTTAAGTGTTGGTAAGAACTTAACATATATTATTCATTTCAAATGTAGGTTCAGAAAGGGAAAAAATACCACTCTTTTAGATCTCTGAATACAATTTGATATTATATACATGTATCCAATTAAAAAAAGCTATGTTATAATTAAAAGGCATTAGAGTAGCATGAAAAGTCAAATCTTTTGGAGTTCAAATGCTGCCTCTGTCTTGCATCAACTTTGAGATCACAAGGAAGTGTTTGAGACTCCCTGGGATTAATTTCCTCATCTGCAAAAACAGAAGAAACATCTTTGCAACTAATTACCAAAGTGCAAGTAAACTGTCTGATAAAATATAGAGGATCTATATATTGATATCTTTTATTAAACTTCATTACTATTATCATAGTAAAAGCAGGACAAAGTAGACCTACCATGAAATTCACTGCAATCCCAAGTAGAAGAATAGCTATTACCTACCCACATGAAGAGTAAGCATAACAGTGTTGGAAGGAAAGGTATGACTGCACTGGATGACAGCTAGTCAAATACAATACTGTATATCACACATTGTTTTTGTTTTTGTTTTTGTTTTTCAGGAGGAAGTGGAGAAAGAACAGCCTGTGAGAAGAAAACCAATGTCTTCTTTCACTACAAGGGACCAGGAAAAGAAACCATTTTTGCTGAAACCCTCCCTAATTTTCTCTTACTTGGTGCCTCACCCTTTAACACCTCCTATCTCCAATGTACACCACAAACATCAAGTAGAATTATTTTCCTTTAACACTATTTGATTTTCCCCGAAGTATACAAAATTCCACAACAGTCTTTGAGATCCAATACAAACTCTCGTCCAAGTCCTATACTACTGCTCCTCATGAACTTTATATCACAGCAACTCTTCATTATACTAACAAAATCTTAATTTAAGAATGGATTCAAAGTAACTCTCAATTAAAACTCACTGATTGTATTTTCTGATACACTCACAAGGCAGAAGACAACTCAAGTATATGTGGTAGTAATTTATTCAAAATGGTAGTACTTTGAAGTACTGATTATTTTCCTGTACTGCTGTCCTCTACTATAATTACTGAGTAACCTACGTGCAATGTAAAATACATTCCACTTCATTTCATAAGATTTAATTACAGATCATATTTATACTATACATACATATTTATTTATAGTGATACCAAAATTAGGTTTTTTAAAAAACCAATTAGATTAAGAAAGGAGAGAGAATAGTATTCAAAAGGACTATAGAAACTCATAGCAAATATCACTGTGCTTCTCAAACAACTAGTGGAGTAGTCTGGTTTTATTTACAGGCTACTCATATCAATTAATTTTCAATCCTTTCAAAGTTAAATTTTAGTACCTTACTCACTAGTGGGTAACCTGAGACCTTCTCCTCTTCACTGGTCAGTGCATTCCAAATAGGAAGGTACAAAGGTGGGTGAAAACTGTGAGTGTTGAGAGTGTTGTGTATGTGTATATGTATATGCCCATGACAATATCTGAATACTTTTAAAATAATATTTACTTCATTGAAACTATTAACTGTTTTGAAATTGCTGAATGTTAAAGTTAATATTTAAAATCAATCTGAGAGCAAATTTAAAAGTAAACAATTAGCTATGAGACTCACTGTTCATTAACTATTATTGGTATTTCCTAAACATTACCTTATATAGTAGCTCTAATTGAATGTTATCATGCATCATCTCACTCATCTTAGCCTGAAGTTGAGAGCCCTTTCCCAAACAGATGTAGCCCCCCTTCAGGAAAACTAAGTGTCAAGTTCTTCTCTCCAGGATGCCAAGTTAGTGTTTCAACCCTGGGAACTTTCTTTTGCCTACTATGTTTTCTCTCCCCAATACTGAATGTTGAAATAGTTCTGTAAATTTAGTTTCATCCTGTCTGCATTATGTTTTCTTTCCTTCTTCCATAAAGAAGAATTGGAAAGTGAGAAAAATTTTTGCAGGAGCCCAGGATTATTTTTTTTAATTTCAAACAGATACGATATTTTTGTTTTGTTTCCTTTAAATTATTAAGACCTACAAAAGGGTTTACAAAGACAAATGAAATGATATATTAAAAGCTAACAAGGGACTTCCGGCCAAGATGGAGGCGTAGGCGGACACACTGTGCCTCCTCTCACAACCAAAATTAAGGACAACAAATATTTAGAAACAAGAAAACAACCAGAACTTATAGAAAACTGAACTGTACGGAAGTCCAACAACCATTCATCCACACCGGTAAGAGGGGCGGAGTCGCGGCAGGAGAAAGTGGAGGTGCGGCGCCAGGAACGCAAGCAGCAGCGGCTGGCAGTTCCCAGGTGCACAGGCGGCGGCTGGCGGACCCCGGGCACTGGGGGGCAACTGTGCAGACCCAGTGAGGCCGCACAAGGCGGTTGGCTGACTGACCAGGTGGTCTCACATTCGAGCGCGCAGACGGTCCAGGCGGAGGGGAAGTGGCGGAGGGGACTGAATCCTGGAGAGAGCGGAGCAGGCGCCATTGCTCCCTCTCAGGCCCCACCCCCACATACAGCGCCACAACCCAGCGACTGGGCTGCCCCGCACTGGGGAGCGCCAGAGGCTCCACTCTTCACTACGTAACAGCACGCGCGCGTGCGCAGATAATCCACGTGAAGGGGAAGCAGCGGAATGGGCCGGAGTCCAGGAGAGAGCGGAGCAGGCGCCATTGCTCCTTCTCAGACCCCGCCCCCACCTATAGCGTCACAACCCAGCGACTGGGCTGCCCCGCCCTGAGGAACAACTAAGGCTCCACCCCCTCACTACGTAATAGCCGCGACCAGACTAAAACCAAAACAACAACAACAAAAAAACCCCACCAAAAATGGCTCAAACCGGAAAACAAATAAAAGCCCCAGAGCCAATTCCTCTAAGCAGTGAAGAGATAGCCAACCTGTCAGATGCACAGTTCAAAGCACTGGTCATCAAAATGCTCACAGAATTGGTTGATTTTGCTCACAAACTAGATGAAAAAATGCAGGCTACAATCCATGAAATGAAGGAAGATGCATGGGGAACTGATAGAGATGGAAGGAAAACTGGGACTCAGATCAATGGAGTGGACCAGAAGGAAGAAACTAACAACCAAACAGAAGACGAGGAAGAAACAAGAATTCAAAAAAATGAGGAGAGGCTTAGGAACCTCCAGGACATCTTTAAACGTCCCAACATCCGAATTATAGGGGTCGCAGAAGGGGAAGAAGAACAGCAACGAGTGGAAAACTTATTTGAACAAATAATAAAGGAGAACTTCCCCAATCTGGCAAAGGAAATAGACTACCAGGAAGTCCAGGAAGCTAAGAGAGTCCCAAAGAAGTTGGACCCAAGGAGGAACACACCAAGGCACATTGTAATTACATTAGCCAAGATTAAAATGAAGCAGAGAATTCTAGAAGCAGCAAGGGATAAGGGGACAGTCACCTACAAGGGAGTTCCCATCAGACTGTCAGCTGATTTCTCAAAAGAGACCTTACAGGCAAGAAGGGGCTGGAAAGAAATATTTGAAATCTTGAAAAGCAGGGACCTACATCCAAAATTGCTCTATCCAGCAAAGCTGTCATTTAGAATGGAAGGGAAGATAAAGTGCTTCTCAGATAAGGTCAAGTTCAAGGAGTTCATCATCACCAAGCCCTTATTATATGAAATGTTAAAGGGACTTATCTAAGAAAAAGAAGATAAAACTATGACAGTGAAAAGACAACAAACTCATAGCTATCAAGAACCACACCTAAAACAAAAGCAAACTAAGCAAACAGCTAGAACAGGAACAGAACCACAGAAATGGAGATCATATGGAGGGTTAGCAACAGGGGCATGGGAGGAGGAGAGAGGGTGAAAAGGTACAGAGAATGAGTAGCATAGATAATGGGAAAAAAATAGACAGGGGGAGGGCAAGAATAGTATGGGAAATGTAGAAGCTAGAAAACTTATGACCCATGGACATGAACTAAAGGGGGGAATGTGGGTGGGAGAGGGTGGGTAGGGTGGAGGGGAATGATGGGGGAGAAATGGGACAACTGTAATAGCATAATCAATAAAATATATTTAAAAAAATAATAAAAGCTAACATATTTTTAGTAGATAGAATATACAATCTAGTTGTATCTACTTCTTCCTCCCCTCTGATCATAGTACAAGAGGTTCTCTTATTATTATTTCCTTCCTTTTTATTATAAGAGTACAATGCTTGGCACTAAAGTGGTGCCAAATAAATATTTGAAAAATGAATGAATAAATAAGGAGTGAAATAACAGTCCCCTCCCTTTTCCTTGATGTAAGATCTTCCAGCCCTCAATGTTTAATTACTTAACCACCAGATTCTCAGTGAAGTTAAACACTACTTAGCCATCTAATACCTTTAAATTATGAAGTAAACTAGTTCTTTGCAAGCCATTTTCTGAGTTTATAGGTCTTAAACTGAATATTTGATCATATTCATTCAACCAGTTGTTTCTTGAGCACCTATTCTGTCAACTCAAATAAGTTTTGTAAAGATTTAACGTGGTTTCATTAATATGTTTCTAACTGTACTTCAAATTTATATCTATAGCTCCTTGATTCAAAATTATTATTCCAGGTTTATTGTTATTTGAAGGCTATAAGAAAGCTTCTTCAAAGCTGTAATAACAACAGTAACAGCAACAAGATGTAGAATTCACAGAATCATGACCAGAGCCAAGCAAAGTGCCTGGCTCACAAGTATCTCATCAATATTCACTGAATTGATAGACTGTGTGATATTTTCTCCATATTAAAGAGTTCTTAGGTTAATCTTGAAAAAAAGTTCCCAGAAATAACAAATAAGGGAACTAAAAAGGACCTCTATTTTCAATTTAGCTAGACAACTAGACACTTACTAGTCATCAAAATAGATGACAAGAGTTCCTGCCTAAGAATCAGCTTTGAAGTAGAAAGGAACCCATGTCCATTGTACTCCTTCCCAACAGACTCTGATAGGAAGCCAAATGATTCCATGTCAAAATTGTCTCTGTGTTTAAAATTAAATGGTGCTGCAGATGAAGCTGGATAAATATCAGAATATAGTCAATTGTCTTTACACTTTTAACTATCGTGGGGAAAAAAACTGCCTCTGCACTTACATTTTATGTGGATTAGTGACATGCATAATACTGGGCAAAGGTAAGAACAGGATAAAGAGCAGTGGAAAGGGCTTTCCCATTTTTCATTGGCCATATACATTGACATTATCTGGTATCAAGAAAAATAACCTTATCACTGCATTTCTCTATAGGGTTCACAGTTCCTGAGGTGAAGAAAAAAAATTAAAAGTCTAAATCAAAGAATTTCTTTAAGCAGCAATATGAACAAATCTTGATTACCAGGACGAATACATTTTCTATTATATACCAAAAGGATGTGTGTTTTTTTAACTTGATTTTTGTTGTTGACTCTATTACAGATGTCCCAATTTCCCCCCACCCTTTGCCCATCCCCACCCAGCCTCATTCCCACCCTTCCCTCTGGCCATCACCACACTATTGTCTGTGTCTAGGGTAATATATATATGATCTTTGGCTACTCCCTTCACCTTCTTTCATCCTGTTGTCCCCTTCTCCCTCACCTTTGACTGCTGTCAGTCTGTTCCCTGTATCCATGCCTCTGTTTCTAGGATGCATATTATTTTAAATTCAAAATTATTTGGAGTTCTCTTAACCTTTTGCCTAACAGAAATTAGGATATTAACAAGAACAGGGTTTGAAAACAGTATGGGTTTCAGATTTATCCAGCAAGTGGTTGACTACTATAAATTCCATGTACAAACTCAAGAGGAAGAAAATGTACATTTATCAAATGTCTTCTATATTTCAGGTACTATACTAAAATGTGTACAATGTAATATCTCACTTAACCTTCACACCTAAAGTTCAAAGAGTCTCAATATCTTACCCACAGCCTTAAAACATGTAAGTGGGTTTAGAACTCAAATCTCTTTGCAAAGACCAATAATGAAAGGAAGGAAAGAAACAGATTTTCGGACAAATACAAATTATAACTCTTCTTATATGTGTATATAAAGCTAGGAGTTAGAACTAACATGTTGCATGATAGAACAAGATTCAAAACATCAACTAAGTACACAGAAGGTGGAAATTATATGGCCTGACAGTATTTTCTGTTCTAAAAAAAAAGATGACAATGACATAAAGATTAATTGAGCAAAGTATACTGTGGTTTTGTAATTAGAAAGGAAAAAACAAACCTTGTGTTAGGCTTTTCCTTGTATTAATGGAAAAACCAATAATAACACAGAATTCAGATGTAAATAAATAATACATTCAATGATCTGACCAGACCACACCTGGATAGTGAACCTGGTCAATACTAAGTGCTGTATCACCAAAATGTTATCACAATGCACAGATTTAAAGGAGCGTGCATAGAATTAGGATGTCTTGAACTGATGATGTGAAAAAAGAGTTGAGAAATTGGGAGAGATTTGGCCTTGAAAAAAAGAGATTGAGAAGAAAAATGTTTCTGTCTTCACATATCTAAAAAGCTCCCAACTTACAGGAAGGAAATAGATATAGGTACATTCAGTATTTTGTCACAAGACAGAAAGAAGTAGAGCTTCTAGAGAAGAGAATTTTAATTCAGTTTAGAGTTCATATTCTAATAATTAGGTCTATCTTGGAAAACAATTGAGAGAGAGAAAGGGACTTTTACAAGTTGCTTTTGAAAGGAACTCATATATGTGTACATATATATAAATTTAATAAAGATTTATGAGTTTTAAATATTTTTAATTTTACTTAATATCCCTTTCTAAAATGAAATAATACTAAAGAAATAATTTTGCATGTGTCATCTATTTAATGCCCTGCCTTATAATTTGTTTACTGAACATAATACATATTAATGTACATTTTATGCAAATTTCTTGGACTAGATTAAAATGCTTGTAAATTATCCCTAAGCAATGGGAGTATCCACCAACAGAGATTTTTCCCAGGGTTAGAATTAGGAGTGGCAAGCAGGAGGTTTTCAACACAATAAGCTATTACTAAAGGCTGATACAAATAAAAAAAAAAATCTTTAAACCAACATCATAAAAAAACCTGTGAAAGAGGTGGAAGAAAATTTGGCTCTCGAATTATAGTTTGATTAAAGAATGGTTTCAATGCTACAGAAATTCTTCAAATTTTTAGCTGGTAAACTCATGATTATTATTTTATTAATATCTATTTCTATAATAAAGACCAAAGGAGTTGTACAAAAAAAAAAACCCACAAATATTTTTCACATTATTTTCCTGAAAACCTCAAATAAAAGACAAGGAAAAAATCTTTAACTCTTTTCTAATTTTCTCTTTGTTGCTAAGAATAATAAAATGTAACTTGTTAATACTAACTTGAAAGATAATAAAGAGGAAAATAATCCCAATTAATAATTTATTTTAGCCAAAAGCTCATCCATTCCTGGTAGTATCCTTGTCCTCAGCAATGCAAATCAAATCTTAGCAAATCAAAACATTTCAGTTCTGAGATGACAGATACCAGCACATTTTTCAGGCAAGCCCAAATTAAACTGGATATACCCTTACATTTCCAAATTAAAAGCCATTACATATTATGCTTTCCCCCGCAGTGATTTGCCGTATGCTTCATTTGGGTAGTTTAATCTCCTTTTAGTTGATCTGTATATTATCAAAAAAAATTATGAAGTTTGGAACTAATTTCCATACACACAATAAGGCAATGCAACATTCATAGCAGGTCCTAACAAAGCTTCTCAAATCACCCAATCTTGATTATGTAGTGTTTAAAGAAAGCCTCTTAGGCACTTTAATATGTTTACAGACTAACTTGTTACCCTCAGTGGCTATTAGCAATGTGCTCAAGTCTCTGTGTGTTATTACGCCAACACACAAATTGTAGGACGATTGCTGGCACTGTGCTTTGGTATTTCACCCATGATGTTGATATTTATCTATCCTTGTAAAGGCTTCTATGGGAACTGATGGACTGTTTTTATAAGGATGAAATAAAGGAAACCAGAAAAAGGTGAGACAAGAATAAAAAGCACATGTCCCATGTAATAATTTCAATGTATATTAGAGTGATATCATTTGACACCGTACTTTTTATTAATATTTCATATATTTATTATTATTTTTATGGAACTTTGGGGGATACCATAGACACTTAAGGTGGGGTGAAGGAGAAGGATAAGTTCTTGTATTCCTTTTGGTCACAAGTTTATAATTTCTACTTATGAACAACTGCTAAAATAAAACTTCACAATTTTATATAGCATCATTTATAAAGCATATAGCATCATCTCTGGAAAACTTCAGGAAAAAAGGAAATAAATTGAACCTAAATCTAATCAAGCCTAATAACTCACTTCTTTAACAGAAAAAAAGGGACTAAGAAAATCCCCATGGGGGAATAAACACACAAATCTAGAATATGAGGTAACGACCTAGCTCAGTTAATTTCAAAAAGAGGAGAGCCTTTGCCAGGTAGCTCAGTTGGTTAAGCATCATCCTATATACCAAAAGGTTGTGCATTCAGTTCTCATTCAGGGCATATACTAAGGTTTCAAGTTTGATCCCTGGGTACCGCAGTATGAGAGGCAACCAATTGATGTTTCCCTCTCTCTCTTTCTCTCTGCCCCTCCACATCCACCTTCCTGTCTCTAAAATCAATAATAAATTATCCGTGGGTGAGGAATAAATACATGAATAAATACATAAATACACAAATACATAAATAATAAGGAGAAGGGTGCAGAAGTAGAGAGGCTGTAAAAAATGCAACATGTGGTAATTCCTTGGATACCAATTCAAATAAAACAAAAGGAGAATAAAATTTTTAAGACAATGGAAAATTCCAAATGTGCACAGAACATTAGATTAATCAAGGAATCAGTGTAAAATGTTGTTAGCTGTGATAATGACATTGTGGTAAAGTAAAAAATATCCTTTATTTTTTTTAAAAAAATGTCTACTAAATATATGGGGGAGAAAGTGGAATCTGGGATTTGATTTAAAATGTTTTGGCAACAACTACAATGAAAAAGCAATACATGAACCAGTTGTAGAAAAATCTTGGTGATTCTTGAGTATGAGTGACAGTTATATGGGGGCTTATTAGAATATTGTTTCTATTTTTATATATGTTTGAATTATTTACAATAAAGTATTTTAACTATATAGTATGATTCATTAAAATAAGTGATGTCAGTTATGGGTGGCATTTTGCTATTATAAAAGAACTGATATCCTATTTTTGCCCTATCTTTGAGCTGAAATTCTTACCCATGGAAGGGTCTCAGGGATCTATGAATCCCCTAATCTTTCATTCTCAATTCACTTCCCTGGGAAAGAGTCAAGTGTCACCATACTTTCCAAGATATCAGTGGCACTGATTAGGAACCACTGCAGTAGAAGTTTACTGATTGCAGGGAAGATGGCAGCACAGTAGGAGGGAGCAGATTCCACTTCCCTCTACACACAGGAGAAAAAACTAGCTGATCTACAGAGGAACAGAGCAAACAGCCAACAGTACCACAGCATATATGAAAATAGGAGATCAAAAATTGTAGCAGATATAGCAAAACCAGATAGTAAGGAGAGTACTTCAGGACAATAAGAGCCCAGGGATCACTGCAGAGACCAGGGCGGCTGAAGCCCCAGGCCTGGCGCTTGCCGGGTCTGCTACAGGGCTCTAGGGAGGGAGCCAGGTCAACTGCTCTCTGCCGGGCCAAACAACGTTTGAGCAACAATGGGAGAGACCTGATTGCTTGAAGCTGTAGAGGGGGCAGTTAAGGTCTGAGTGGCAAACATGCTGGGGCTGTGAGCACCCACTCATAGCCCTGGAAGGAGTGCACACCGGAACCGGAACCGTGCAACCAGAGGTGCCTGTATGAGCAGAGGCTTATGCAACTGGAGGAGGGAGCTTTGTGGAAGACTTGGAGCCCATGCCAGGAACCCGGGGAGTGCGAGAGATCTGTGGAAGAACCAGAACCCACGCATGTGGACGCAGGGAGTGTGCACTCTCCGTGGGAAACCCGGAACTCATGCCCATGAACTTAGGGTGAGCGCACGCAAAGCAGGACACCTGGAACCCACACCCGTAAACTCAGGGTTGGTGCACGCCCCCTAGGATACCCGAGCTCACACCCATAATCTCGGGGAAGTGCGAGCTCCCCAGGAGGCTCAGAACCCATGCCCAAGGCCCTGCGTGGAGAGGCACCGGGATAGCTCTGGGAACAGTAGCCCAAAGCTGACTGAGTACTAAACAAGGAGAAAAGTGATACCGTTGCCCCTCAGCCCATCACAGCCAGCAACACCAGAAAAACCAGCTTGGCCAGTTTGAAACCAGCAAGAAGGTTTTTGGGGTTTTTTTTATAATATTTTTATTTTTTATTTTTTTACCCCTCAATTCCTTTTGCTTCTCTTTCCTTCTTTCTTGTTTTATTCCTTCTTCCTTTCTTTCCAATTTTATCTCCTTTCCTCTTTTTAAAAATTTTTTCATTTTTTTTCTTTTCTCTTTTGAAATACCCACGAGTGAGACAAAAAAATCCCAGAACTCTGAAAAAAACAGAGTGGGACTCAAAGAGGGGGAATCCCAACAGCTGAGACAGTGGAAGCTGTGAACACCAGGATACCCAAAGGAGACTGCACCACTGAATCTCACAGGTATTCTATCACAGAAGGTCACACCACAAACCCAGGGAGCCAGAACAGATCACTTTAAGAAGTTGAGGGTAACAAGAAAGAGTCGCACAAACAATGGGAAGACAAAGAATGCCCAAATGAAAGGAAAGGAGGAAGCCCCTGAAAGAATGCTAAATAAAACAGAGGCAACTCAACTATCACATACTGAGTTCAAAGCAATGGTTGTCAGGAAGCTCCATGAGCTCTCAATGAGCTACCAGAAACTACAGGGAAGCTATGATGAACTCACTGCAAACTATATCAACATGAAAAAGGAAATGGAAACTATCAACAAGGGCCAAGAGGAAATGAAGAATACAATTTCTGAGCTGAAGAACACAGTAGAAGGAATGAAAAGCAGAATCGATGAAGCAGAAGATTGGATCAGCGAGTTGGAGGACAAAGTAGAATAAAACACCCAGAAAGAACAAGAAAAGGAAAAGAGGCTCAGAAAGAATGAAGAGGGATTAAGAGAAATGCAAGACAATATGAAACGTAATAATATCTGTATAATAGGGATACCAGAAGGAGAAGAAGAAGAGCAAGGAATAGAAAACCTATTTGAAAAAGTAATGATGGAAAACTTCCCTAATTTGATGAGAGAAAAAGGCACGCAAATCCAGAAAACACAGAGAGTCCCAATCAAGAGTATCCCAAAAAGGCCCACTTCAAGACACATCATCATTAAAATGGCAAAATTCCAAGACAGAGAATCTTAAAGGCAGCAAGGGAAAAAAGGAAGTAACATACAAGGGAGCCCCGATAAGATTAGCAACTGACTTCTCAATGGAAACGCTTTAAGCCAGAAGAGGATGGCAAGAAATATTCCAAGCAATGAGAACCAAAGGCCTGCAACCAAGACTCCTTTATCCAGCAAGGCTTTCAATCAAGATAGAAGGCCAAATAAGGAGCTTCCCAGACAAAAGAAGTCTAAAAGAAATACACCTCTACCAAACCAATTCTGCAAGAGATACTAAAGGGACTTCTTTAAGGGAAGAAAGGAAAAGACAGAGAAAGAGAGAGGAACACAGGTACGAAAATGGCAATGAATAAATACCTATCAATAATAACCTTAAATGTAAATGGTTTAAATGCTCCAATCAAAAGACATAGAATAGATGAATGGATAAGAAAGCATGACCCACACATATGCTGCCTACAAGAAACCCACCTCAGGACAAAAGACCTACACAGACTGAAAGTGAAGGGCTGGAAACAAATTTTCCAAGCAAATGGACAGGAAAAAAAAAAAAAGCTGGGATAGCAATACTCATATCAGACAAAATAGACTTCAAAAGAAGAGCCATAAAGAGAGACCCAGAAGGTCACTTCATGATATTCAAATGAAGAATCCACCAAGAAGACATAAACATTGTAAATATATATACATCAAACGAAGGAGCACCTAAATACATCAAGAAAATCTTAGAGGACTTCAAGAAAGATATTGACAGCAACACAATTATAGTGGGTGATTTTAACACCCCACTGTCAAAGCGGACAGATCTTCCAAACAAAATATCAACAAAGATATTGTGGTATTGAACAACACTCTAGAGGAAATGGACTTAACCGATGTATATATAGAGCCCTTCATCCCAAAGAAACTAAATACACTTTCTTTTCAAATGCACATGGAACATTTTCAAAGATAGACCACATGACAGGACACAAAACAAGCCTCAACAAATTCAAGAAAATTGAAATCATATCAATCATTTTCTCCAACCACAAGGGACTGAAACTAGAAACCAACCCCAAGGGGAAAAACCCAAAACCCTCAAAATCATAGAGACTGAATAGCATGCTATTAAACAACGAATGGGTCAAGAATGAAATTAGGGAAGAAATAAAAAAATTTCTGGAAACAAATGATAACGAACTCACATCTACCCAAAACATATGGGACACAGCAAAGGCAGTCCTCAGAGGGAAGTTTACAGCAACACAGGCCTACGTAAAAAAGACAGAAACATCTCATACAAACAACCTAACCCTACTCCTACAAAAACTCGAGGATCAACAACAAAGACAGCCCAGAGCAAGTAAAAGGAAAGAAATAACCAAGATCAGAGCAGAATTAAATGACATAGAGACTAAAAGCACAATTCTAAGGATCAACAAATCCAGGAACTGGTTCTTTGAAAAGATCAACAAAATCCACAAGTCTTTAAGCAGGCTCATCAAGAAAAAAAGAGAGAGGACTCAAATAAACAGACTCAGAAATGAAAGAGGAGAGATTACAACTGACACTGCAGAAATACAAAGGATTGTAAGAAATTACTATGGAGAACTGTATGCCAAGAAATGTGAAAACCTAGATGAAATGGACAAGTTTCTAGAAAAATATAATCTTCTAAAACTCAATGAAGAAGAAACAGAAAGCCTGAACAGACCAATAACAGCTGATTAAATTAAAGCAGTAATCAAAAAACTCCTAACACACAAAAGCCCTGGGCCAGATGTTTCACAAGAGAATTATACAAAGTATTTAAGGAAGAGCTAACCCCTATTCTTCACAGACTATTCGAAAAAATCCAAAATGATGGAAGACTCCCAAACTCTTTTTATGAAGACAGCATCATCCTAATTCCAAAACCAGATAAATGCACAACAAAGAAGGAGAACTTCAGGCCAATATCACTGATGAACATAGATGCTAAAATCCTCAACAAAATATTGGCAAACTACATCCAATAATACATTAAAAAGATAATACCCCATGATCAAGTGGGATTCATCCCAGGAATTCAAAGATGGTTCAGCATTCACAAATCAGTAAATATAATTCATCACATAAACAAAAGGAAAGACAAAAATCACATGATCATATCAATAGATGTGGAAAAAGCATTTGATAAGGTACAACACTCATTTATGATAAAAACACTCAGCAAAGTGGGAATAGAGGGAGCATTCCTCAACATAATAAAGGCCATATATGAGATACCTACAGCCAACACCATACTCAATGGGCAAAAACCAAAATCTTTTCCACTAAGATCAGGAACAAGACAAGCTTGTCCACTTTCACCACTTCTATTCAATATAATATTGGAAGTCATAGCCACAGTGAATAGACAAGAAAAGGAAATAAAAGGCATCCAAATTGGAAAGGAGGAAACAAAATTATCATTGTTTGCAGATGACATGATAGTGTATATAGAATATCCTAAAGACTTGGCCAAAAAGTTGCTCGACCTAACAGATGAATTTCACCAAACAGCTAATACAAAGTCAATATCCAGAAATCAAAGGCATTTTTGTATGCCAACAATGAAACAGCAGAAGCAGAAATCAAGAAAAAAATCCCATTCAATATAGCAAAAAGAAAAATGAAATACCTAGGAATAAATCTAACCAAGGAGGTAAAAGACCTGTATGCAGAAAACTACACAACACTGAAGAAAAAAAATCAAGGAAGACACAAACAAATGGAAACACATACTGTGTTCATAGATTGAAAGAATTAACATCATCAAAATGTCCACACTTCCCAAAGCAATTTAAAAATTCAATGCAATACCTATTAAAGTACCAATGGCATATTTCACAGACATAGAACAAATGCTTCAAAAGTTTATATGGAACCATAAACGACCTTGAGTAGCTGCAGCAATTTTGAGAAAGAAGAGCTGAGTAGGAGGGATCACAATACCTGATATGAAACTGTATTACAAGGCCACTGTAATCAAAACAGCCTGGTACTGGCATAAAAACATGCACATGGAACAGTGGAACAGGACAGAGAGTCCAGAAATAAATCCAAATCTCTACAATCAATTAATATTTGACAAAGGGGGCAGTAATAATAAAATGGAGTAAAAATAGCCTCTTCAACAAGTGATGTTGGGAGAACTAAACAGCAACATGCAAAAAAAAGAAACTCGAGCACCAACTTACACTGTACACAAAAATAAAGTCAAGGTGGATAAAAGATTTAAATAGAAGTCATGACACCATTAAAGTCCTAGAGCAGAACATAGGCAGGAAAATCTCAGATATTTCACGCAGCAATATTTTTACTGATATGTCCCCTAAAGCAAGGGCCATAAAGGAAAGAATAAACAAATGGGATCTCATCAAAATAAAAAGATTCTGCATGGCTAAAGAAAACAGTCTTAAAATAAAAACAGAACCAACTGTATGAGAAAACATGTTTGCCAATGATACCTCAGACAAGGGTTTAATATCCGAAATATATAAAGAACTTACACAACTGCACTCTAAGAAGACAAGCAACCCAATTAAAAAATGGGCAAAGGACTTGAACAGACACTTCTCCAAGGAGAACATACAGAGGATCCAGAGACACATGAAAAGATGTTCAGTATTGCTAGCTATCAGAGAGATGCAAATTAAAACCACACTGAGATACCACTTCACACCAGTCAGAATGCCCATCATAAACAAAGCAACAAACAACAAATTTTGGAGAGATTGTGGAGAAAAGGGGACCCTAGTGCACTGTTGGTGGGATTGAAGAGTGGTACAACCACTATGGAAAACAGTATGGAATTTTCTAAAAAAACTAAAAATGGATCTGCCTTTTGACCCAGCAATTCTACTGCTAGGATTATATTCTATGAACCCTGAAACACTAATTCAAAAGAACCTATGCACCCCAATGTTCATACCAGCACAATTCACAATAGCCAAGTGCTGGAAGCAACCTAGATGCCCATCAGTAAATGAATGGATAAAAAAACTATGGTACATTTACACAATGGAATTCTATGCAGCAGAAAGAAAGAAGGAGCTCCTACCCTTCGCAACAGCATGGATGGAACTGGAGAGCATCATGCTAAGCAAAATAAGCCAGGCAGTGAAAGACAAATACCATATGATCTCACCTTTAACAGGAACCTAATCAATAAAACAAACAAACAAGCATAATATAACCAAAGACACTGAAATTGAGAACAGGCTGACAGTCACCAGACAGGAGAATGGAGGGAATTTCAGGAGAAAAGAGGAAGGGTTTAGAGCAACAAGTATAAAGGACACATGGACAAAAACTAGGGGGAGGTGAAAATGGGAGGGTGGTGGGGAGGGCTGGGGCAGTGGGCTGGGATGGGAGTAAAAGACAGAATACTGTACAAGAATGACAATTAAAATAAAATTTAAAAAATAAAATCTCTACTAAAAAATGACAAAAAAAGAAGTTTACTGAGAAAGGACTTTGTCTATTTCTCTTTAGTTGGCATTTAATTAGTGCATTTATAGATATTTCAGCCAATAGTGAGAAATGAGAGTGGACACATGGTGGACTCTAACTAGAGCAAGAATTCATCCCTGTTTTCTTGCAATAGATTGGCTTAATGCTTGCTGCCCAGGTTTGAATGATCAACTATGTGGTCACCCTAACTCTAGGCCATGCTCTAAGTCTAAAGCAGCAAATCTCAAATGTAAATAAATACTTGAAACAGGTTTTTTTATTGTTGCTGCTATCGTTTTGTGTTCATTTTAATCTAATTGCCCAAAATGACTCTCTAATAACTGCATATATTATTAGCTAAGCCAGGAGGATTTCACCACTAATTATCCTAATTTCCTTGATAATTACAAACTTTTCATTTTTTTATGTTTTAGCACTCATATTAAATTCATCCCTTAAAAGGAGTACAGACACTTCCTTGCAGCATACTTGAAATCTTAGTGTGTGCATTCACTGAGGGATTTGCAGGGGGCGGGGTGCAAATATCTACAAATTAGAGGTTACTTAAAGAAATTTTACTAGAAATGTATAAGAACTATTGGATCCCTACATAGCTAGTTTTTACATGAATAAGGCCATTACTGTACATTTCTCTTGGGTCACTGTTCCCCTCTAGTGATAATCTGATATGGTATCTACTCTGTAATTAAGACCTGACAATAGCATTACTGTTCCCTGAAAGAAATCAATGGACATTATACCTAGTCCAAAAGCAATCACTTCGCAAATAATGACTATTTTCATTTACAAATGAGTTTATTTTTCAGGATTTATCATTGCTGAAAAATACTGATTACAATATGTGTTACATCAACAACCATTACAATTATATTAGGTGGTACATAATCCCCGCTTTCTGGGTGACCTGATGATAAAAAATAATCTTTTATCTATTTTATTTTATGGTATACTTGATACACACACACACACACAAGCATGTGATGATTCACAGAAAATTATATTTTCTAAAGTTTCAATTGTGAGACTGTATTTTTCATTTATACCAGAAACAACAGAAGATAATGATGTCCCAAGAAGAATTAAGTATCCAAATTACTCATTACAAAATGTACTGAATCTTTGCACCATACTTGAAGAGAGGGCCCTATACTTGTATTATTTTTTTTGTAATAGATCTATGTCACTGAAGATGTTTCTGAACACCTAAGTCCAGATATAAACCTTCATCCCCCTGTGGCTTGGCAGTAACAAAAGTGAGAAAATATGTAATTTTAAGAGATGAGACTGAGAAGAGAGGCAGAATTCTCCATGCCACCATTCCTCTATGGTCATTTCTATGCTCAAAAACCATGGCCCAAAAACCATGGTGAATGACTCATCCAAGGGCCACAGGATAGTTAATAAAAGAGCCTGGCCTGGAGAGCTTTCACTATATGCCATCTTCTTAAAACAGGTTTTGGAGAAAAAAAAAAAAAAACAGTATTCTATGTAGACCATAAATAAGTCAGAAGAAAAATGAAGTTGGAATTAAAAGTATATGGGACACAAGTAGAACATTGAGTAGTATTTGAGAATTTAAGGAAATTAAGCACATGGGAAATAAAAGAGCTTTAAAATTTTGAGTCAAAATAGGGGGTAGATAAGAACAGAATTCACTAAGTCTGAGATGCCATTTTATGGGCCAATACAAAAGAAAAAATACAACCAACTCCAATTGCAGGATGCCATTGATTTAACATTTCACAAATATTAAAATGTGAAAAAAGGTGCTTTTTAGAAACAATGAAATCTGGTAAATGGGTAGGATGGTATATTTTAGGTTTGACACATGGTGGTGTTAGTGAGTTCATTAATTTATTACTGTCTTTTTTCTTACTCTTCTTTCTCCTCTCCATCATTTTCTAAAGATCATTATCATCAACATTCTACTAAACACCTCCTCTGTGAAAATAAAACAATCCTACAAGTAAGGTATCATTGTTATCCTCATTTTATAGTCACAGAAACTAGGGCACAGGAAGGTTAAGTAATATGTTAAAAGTAAAAAATGGTGGAAGTTAAAATCAAACCCAGGCAATCTGGCTCCAGAATCTGAGCTCTTAGCCAATATTCATATTGTCTGTTGAAGAGTTTCATAAGGTTATCCAAATATCTTTGAGACAGGAGGATGCGACAATATGACGACATTCCTTTGGCATAAGATACCCTAAAAGTCAATTCTGACAGCTTTCACTGACACTATGCATTTCTAGTATATATATGTTTAGCCAGAGTTCCTTTGTAATGTTCAGCATATAAATACACACACACTACATACACACACACATACACACCTACACACCAATATACCTACACACAAACACATACTCACTATAGTTGTTTTTAAAACTTTTCTATCGCATTACTGTATTTCATGATATTTCTACTAATATCCATCTTCTACACTTCTCTTTTAAGACCAGGTGACAGTACAATGAATAACAAAAATTGGGGTCAGATGCAGATCAATAAAATGACAATCTATCTTTCAGGCCTTACAGCTTGTCGAGAGAAAGCATAGTTGGCCGCAAACATTTCTAGGGTTTCATCAATTAAGGAATTCCAATCTATTTCCAATTCATTTACACAACTCATTGGAATGTTGTTCTGTAACAACTGAGTGATTCACAAGTTTTCCCCTCATCCTTTCCAATTCGTTATAAACAAAGGACAGAAGAGGCTCCTACTTTTACACATATCCAAAATACTGTTCAGAGACTGTTAGAAAAGAATGAAATTCCATGTTATGCTCTATTTAATTCTAATGTTGTACTTATCACACAATATGCAACTTTCTTTTTGTTTATATCCCCAGTAGACTGACAGCTCCTGAGAAAAATGCTTTATTCAGTTCATTTTTGGGTCCCAGCATCTAGCACAGTGCTAGACACATAGCAGAAGCAACAAATCATGAATAGTACATGAACGAATTGCTCCTATTTCTGTTTTTTCTGTTTTTAGTAGTTGTTTTCATGTGGAGTTATATTCATAAAATTTTATAATAAATAGCATTTATTCAAAGAAAGAAAAACTTAAGATAAGTGTGCAGACTATGGTAACAAAACAAAATAGTTCCCAAAGGATAAACCTAGTATATTACAACTAACTGGGCTAAAGAAGTAATAAAATTAAATTATAAATTTAAGAGAAAAAGAACTATTTATTTTTACTTAGAAAGTTCAAAATATTTCCCATTATTTTTCAAACATTCCAATTACTCAAGTTAAGGGAGTTGACATTGAATAAATCTTCATTTTTATCAACATGTCATCATCAACATAATTACAACTGTAAAATGTTTTCAGTTTAGAGATGAAAGATAATTCAAACAATACAGATATTAACTGATACGGTCTAGTGGGGGTATC
Organism: Glossophaga mutica; assembly: GCA_039655065.1. Taxonomy (NCBI): domain Eukaryota; kingdom Metazoa; phylum Chordata; class Mammalia; order Chiroptera; family Phyllostomidae; genus Glossophaga; species Glossophaga mutica. Next base: position 73,896,017 of record CM077312.1, read on the forward strand.
CAAACTTTTGGCATCTCTGGGTCACACTGGAAGAAGAAGAGTTGTCTTGGGCCACACATTAAATACACAAACACTAACAAAAACTGATAAGTGAAAAAGAAGGTTTTAAGTAAATTTACAGTTTAGTGTTGGCTGCATTCATAGCCATTCTGGGCCACAGGTTGGACACCCCTGGTCAATAAAAGCAGTTGATTCCTGTTTATTTCTAATTAGCTGTCAACTTTTACCATAAAATTTCAAAAGAACTAATTATTACTCATTTAATAAAACAATAAGCTAGCTTTTAAATCATCACCAAATGGCAGGGCTCCTTCATACAAAAAAGTTGAAAGAGTTATGAAAACAAAATTTCTCTCTTCATATTTAGAAGTAATCCTCTTCCTTTTTAATGGAATTTGTTGGGGTTATATTGGTTAATAAAATTATATAGATATCTAGTATACAATTCAATAATATATCATCTGTATGTTGTATTGTGTATTCAACCCCTGAAGTCTAGTCTACTTCCTTCACCATATATTTCCCCCTTCACCCTCTTCTACCTGTCCCAACCTCCTTTCTCTCTGGTAATCACCCTACTGTTGTCTGGGTCTATGAGGTTGGTTGGTTTATTTGTTTGTTTTGCTTAATCCTTTCACCTATTTCACCTAGCCCACAACCTTACTCCCCTCTCATAGTTGTCAGTCTGTTCTCTGCTTCTGAGTCTGTTTCTATTTTGTTTATTTTTTATTATGATAGATTCCACATGTAAGTGAACTCATATGGTATTTGTCTTTCTCTGTCTTAATACACTTCACACAATACAATCTAGAATCTTCATAGAAAGTATTATGTTAACAAGATACAGTTACATTTATATCAAAATATTTCCTTGTAGAGTTTTTATAGAAGATATAGTTATACTTTATGTTTTATTAAAAGTATAGAAGTTTTAAAATCGACCACTTTTAGTCATAATAAAATTGAAAAATTAGGGTAAAAAAGGCACAGTTATTTAAAAACTCAGCATCTTAAATTATGACAGCTGTGTAGGGTAGAAAACTAGATTTTTCTTCGGGATACAATATTTTAATATTATTATTTTCCTTCGGCTTTGTGCTAAGAGAAACTGTCATTTAAATTATGACTAGGTGAAAATAATAAGTCATCAAATATGAGCCATCTTTGTCATGGGAGTTTCACATTAATAGTCTCCCTTGCATCTAAATGTACCCCAATGCTATGGGGTAAAGAACTCAAACTGTGGTGAATTTTTTGTTGTATTTGTTTTACTTTGCTTCCTTCCTGTATAATCTCTTTGGTAAACATGAAGGACTAAGACTAGGAACCAGGAAACCAAACTAGATCTTTGTTTCTACTTCTGGCAATGGTGGAATAAATTATATAGGACCAAACATCATACTGAAAACAGCTGGAAGATCTCAGAAAAATAAACAAATAAAATTTGAAGGCATCAGAAAAATACTAAGGCAGAGCCCTGGCTGGTGTGTGGCTCAGTGGATTGAGTGCCAGCCTGTGAATTAAAGGGTAGCGGATTTGATTCCCAGTCAGGGCACATCACCTGGGTTGTGGACCAGGTCAGGTCCCCAGTAGGGGGCGCATGAGAGGCCACCACACATGGATGTTTCTCTCCCGCTCTTTCATCCTCCCTTCCAGTCTTCCTAAAATAAATAAATAAAATCTTTAAAAAAAAATACTAAAGCAGGAATAAATTTGCAGGGACCAAGGTACAAAAGAAAGTGAATCCCCAAGAACAAGGCTTGTGTTTAGAATCATCAATGGCATCCAAGAGGTTAGGAAACTGAACAGAGCTTTCAAAGATTCTGAAGCTTGAAGGAATGAAAAACAAACTTTATGGGCCAATATACAGGAAGACCCTGAGCAGAAAAACTTCCTTATACGTCACCTTAGAAATAGGGTGAACCTCAAATAAACTAGTATTCTCAAGGAATGAAGTCCGCCTTCCAATAATCTCAGTCTTTCATGGTATTAAGGTAATTTTGGAATGTTAATATTACAAAAGTAAATCCTTGGGGTAAGATAACATCTTCCACAGCCTAAAAATATTGCTGCATTATCCAGTAAAAACTTATAAATTATCCAGTAAAAAATTAAAAATAACCAGGCATTAAAGAAGGTAAGACATAGCCAAAAAAACTAACAGAAACAAATAGGGTACTATAAGGAGACACACTAGGAATTCATATAATAGAATTATCAGTCATAAACTTTGAAAATAATTATGATCAATAGGTTCAAGAATTTCTTTAAAAGTTAGTAATATCTGAAAATAAGCAGAACCTGAAAAAGAAAACAAATTAACATTTTAAAAAAAGTAAGTGAAAATAAGTACTCCATTATGGCATTATGGCATAATGGATATAGAATATAAATATTCTGTAGAATATTTATATTTATATTTAGAATATAAGTAAAGGCACAAAAAGACAAAAACAAATAAAAATCAGGGGGAAAATGTAAGATATCTTTTGAAGAAAAGGCCTTATATATGGGCAACTGAAGGTCCAAAAAGGGAGTAGAGTGAAAGAGAAAAGGAGAAAAGCAATTTAAACAAATAATAATGGAGAACTTTTCCAGGCTGATGGTATCAAGCCACAAATTCAAACTGTGTTATGAAATTCTAGCAAAATAGAAAGAATAAATACCTTCGACTTTCAAGGTAAAACTACTTAAAAAACAAGGATAAAAAATGTTTTAAACAGTTGAAATATTATCTTCAAACAAGTTACAACTGACTTTTTGGGATGATCTAGAGGACTACAAAGTTCTGGGAAAGGAAAAACTCCCCAAATAACCTGTCATCGTGAGGGCCAAATACTCCAGCACAAGAACTGAGATGATTAAGGGTGTTTGATCCCCTGTCCTGGTAGCTTCAGTTCACAGGGAGGGAAGTTCATTAAATGTTCACAAGTGGAAAAAAATAAGAAAGAAAGAGAAAAAGAAAGAAAATTAAAATATTTCTTGTCAAAACCATGAGACTACATTTACTAACAAAAGACCAAGAATAGCATAAATCTAAAATTAAAGGTACTTATTAAAGCAAGAAGGAAAATGGAAATTCTGAAATGCTTTTTATAAAATCACTACCCATTATATGTATATTTGTATCAAATGACCATAGTTCAAGGCATAACAGGTATAGCCACAAGCAAAACAATAGGAAATTATATTGCAAAACTGAATTTTATAAAGCCAAAAAATTCATTGTGCACACCTAATGTTATACAATTTCAACTCTAATTTCAAGTAAATAAAAATATAGCTCTAAAATCAAAATCTAGCCCTGACTGGTACTGCTCAGTGGGTTGAGCGTCATCCCACAAACCAAAAGGTCACCAATTTGATTCCCAGTCAGGGCACATACCTGGGTTGCAGACAAGGTCCCCAGTTGGGGGTGTGCAAGAGACAATGGATCAATGTTTCTCTTCCTTTCTTTCTCCCTCCATCCCCCTCTCTCTAAAAATGAATGAACAGTCTCAAGGAAATCTAGCTTCCTTAAAGTCCACTGGTTTTTAATAAACCTTATAGACCTTTTTCTAGTATTTGCCTAAATTTAATAAATTTTACACTTTAATAGTCTCTTTCTTTTTTACTACCCATTAGGTCAATGTATAGAAAAATATAGTAAAGAAATTTTTAAAACAATTCTTGCTCAGTGTCTATATACTACTACCTTAAATAAATGTTTCTTTACCTCTGGCTTCAGAAGTTGTCATTTTTAAAACTGAAATTAACAAATGCTAGTGGTACTATTATTTTGGTTCCTTTTATTTAATTTTAATAGGTTTTAGCAATTTTACATTTGGTATTCTATCATGTGTAGAAACATTTCCATTTACTTTGCTCTATCTTTAATACAATCATTTCTTACTTGAGAAAAATATCCAGCAGTCTAAAAAAGTGTGATGAGTTCAGTTAAATTTTATCAAGACATACCCTCAGAAATGAAAGGTTAGACAAAACAGACTGTAATGTAGGACTAAAATTAATGTTTTAAAGATGAAAATACAAACAGTTCAGTTATATATAGTAATAGAGTATATGAAACTTCTCCAACTGCAGCAGCTCAATTTCAACTTTCTTTCTTGAAGTACCCTTAGCAAATGCTTTGCAAGAAAAAAAGGGAGATACACAATTAGAAAGCAGAGGAAAAAGCATGCTGCATAGTGCAATAAGACAGATGGTTTAATCTCCAAATCTATTTTTTGATGCGTGGCAATTATGAAATTTGTTGTGATTTAATAGTACATAGCTCTTCAAACACATTTGAATTCATTTGTCATTTAATTTCATGAATTTGGTAGTGCCAACAATAAAAGTATGTGTAGCTTTCAAAATTAGCATACAATGTTATCAAACTATTAAAATATTATTTTCCAGTTAGGTAATAAATATTCATTTCAATCATAGTATTTGCTGACAATCAATTAGAACTTCGTGAGGAATGAAAAAAAGTCTTAAAACAGCAGTACTATCATTGGCTTCAAATTATTTTATAAAGTCGTACTTTCAGCTATGATTATGGCATTTTTAAATTATATTCAAGTAACTGACAAAAAGGGCATTATTAATGTTGTTGTTGTTATCATTATTATTATTATTATTGCTATAGCAAGCTGGAAATCTGGAGAATTAATTTAAATGTACTAAAAACAACTTGATGTATTTGAAAAGGTAATAAGATAGCCCATTTTATGAGTGAAGGAAAATGAAAGAATAAGACAATTCCCACCCTTCTAATTCTCCAAAGGCAATCAAGAATTTTACATATGAAGAGTCAGTTCTGTAAGGATATGATGGCCTAAGCAGAGAAGTCAGGACCTAGATGTACTACTGAGAATCTGCCTCAAAGAACATCTTCCAATCTACTTTTCATGGGGCTAGTAGTATGAGGCTAGGAGAGATGATAAGTATTCACATTATTTTTTGAAAATGAAGTAAAGCCCTAGCTGGTGTAGCTCAATGGATTGAGCACTGGCCTGTGAACCAAAGGGTCATGGGTTCAATTCCCAGTCAGGGCACATGACTGGGTTGAGGGCCAGGTCAAGCCCCCAGTAGGAGGCATGCAAGAGGCAACCACACACTGTTTCTCTCCCTCTCTTTCTCCTTCCCTTCCCCTCTCTCTAAATATAAATAAATAAAATATAAAAAAAGAAAATGAAGTAAAGCCAAAATAAATTAATAATGATAATTACCAGTGATAATTTCTATTTTTCAAAGTAAAACTAAAAGAAATGTAAATGACTCTCCTAGTGCCCCATGCCAGACCACCCTGTCCCAGAACCATTGCCTGGCCTCTGCCCATGGGCTGCAGGCACTGAAGCAGGATGCACCTCAGAAAATAAAATGTAAATGAAGAAACCACAGTGTCTAGAGATGGAGGTGGGGGGCAAGGAGAAATCTGTTTATAATTATAACACAGACATATCATTCCTTAAAGATGGCAACTGTGCAATTGTTTATGTAGTCCCCTAAATCTACCTTTAATATCATAAAGATGAAACACTACACCTCCTCACCACACCTATACATTGCCCAGAAGGAGAGTTCCTTATTTCACAGTGATAAAACCTCTGCACCGTCAGTCCTGGTTGCGCTATTTCATGTTTTCACCATTACTATCTAGTCCTGGGTAGGCCAGACTTCACAACTGTTAACCTGCACTTTGTAAAGTTTTTCCTATACCCGCCCCAAGTCTTCCATGAATCTCTGAGTTCTTAAACTTTGGCTCCAAAGTCCTGCTTCTTCTTCTTCCAGACTTTGACTTGGGTTGATGATCATTTTATTCTGTTTGGTTATAGCTCTAACCACGGGTGTCCAACCTGCAGCCCACGGACTGCAAGTAGTTCAAGATGATTGTGAATGTGGCCCAGCACAAAATTGTAAATTTACTTAAAACATGAGATGTTTTATTACGTGTTGCAATGTATTTAATGTGTGGCCCAAGACAACTCTTCTTCCAGTGTGGCACAAAGATGCCAAAAGTTTGGACACCCCTGACAGAGAGTACTTCCAACTATTTAATTGCTATACTATCAGTTGTACTATAAACTACCTCCTTATGTTTTCCTAGCTTAGTATTTTTTCTCAGAAAAGTGGTAAGATATACATTGTCATATATATAGCTCAAAATCACTCTGAAGTATTTAAAAAAGCTTAAAGTTGATTACAATAATTCTGTTATAAAAACAAACTCAATATGCCAAGAATCAGGATCCTGGAAGCAGATATAATTGAGGAACTTCAAAAGTAGGTGGAATCTAAACCCCCTGAATAATGTCTTAGAGCTGTCTCCTATCTTAACACTGGAGTGTGCTATGACAATCTGCATCCTGCTCCAATACTCTGTGGTGCAGTTAGGCAAGCAGAACCACACGAAGGCTGTCTCTTGAGAACTGATGATCTTTTCTCCATCCCTGCCACATTCACCTTCGTTTTCCCCTTTCTCATTTTTTGTCAAAATCTATATGATTGAACTTCATGCCTCTGTAATCTTGCCTCTCTGATTCACCTAATCCCTTTTCTACTTGGCTCCTGACTCTGGCTTTTGCCATGACAATCCTGTTCTTGCCCTTTGAACATAGGAATGAGTGTTGTCTCTCTTGCTTCTCTCTTGACTCTCCTTCACATGCTCTTATCTGGGACCTACCCAATGCCCCGCTACTTCCTACCACTGCAGGATGAAATCCTTGTCTCAGCATACCCTTTAGCACTCCTGCTTGATCTGGCCCTCTGGCTAAACCTACCTACTCCTCCCACTGCCACAGAGGACTGTGCCTAGTCATTGTAATATTAAAAAGAAATCCAAATTCTTCTGATCCATGAACACAGTATATGCTTCCATTTGTTTCTGTCTTCCTTGATTTCTTTCTTCAGCATTGTGTAGTTTTCTGCATACAGGTCTTTAACCTCCTTGGTTAGGTTCATTCCTAGGTATTTTATTTTTCTTTTTGCTATATTAAATGGAATTTTTTTCTTGATTTCTGCTTCTCCTGTTTCATTGGTATACACAAGCATTGAAGAGGTTGTGGAGAAAAGGGGACCCTAGTGCACTGTTGGTGGGATTGAAGACTGGTACAACCATTATGGAAAACAGTATGGAATTTTCTAAGAAAACTAAAAATGGAACTGCTTTTTGACCCAGCAATTTCACTGCTAGGATTATATTCTAAGAACCCTGAAACACCAATCCAAAAGAACCTATGCACCCCTATGTTTATAGCAGCACAATTTACAATAGCCAAGTGTTGGAAGCAACCTAGGTGCCCATCAGTAAATGAATGGATAAAAAAACTATGGTACATTTACACAATGGAATTCTATGCAGCAGAAAGAAAGAAGGAGCTCCTACCCTTCACAACAGCATGGATGGAACTGGAGCGCATCATGCTAAGCAAAATAAGCCAGGCGGTGAAAGACAAATACCATATGATCTCACCTTTAACAGGAACCTAATCAATAAAACAAACAAACAAGCATAATATAACCAAAGACACTGAAATTGAGAACAGGCTGACAGTCACCAGAGGGGGGCGGTAATTTTAGGGGAAAAGGGGAAGGGTTTAGAGCAACAAGTATAAAGGACACATGGACAAAAACTAGGGGGAGGTGGAAATGGGAGGGTGGTGGGGAGGACTGGGGCGGTGGGCTGGGATGGGATTAAAGGACAGAATACTGTACAAGAACAACAATTGAAATTAAAAAATAGAAATCCAAATTCTGTTGCATGGTGCATATAGTGGAAGATCTGTGTTTTTGTTTTCCCAGCATTCACTCTACTTCTTCTAGGAACAGTACTTTGTTTTCCCATGGGAATATATGAGACTACCATTAGATGCTGCCTTGGTTGCATCTTCTATCATGGTATACCCACTTTTGTTAAGGAGTAGAAAGGTGATTTTTAAAAAAAGTACAAAACATGGCCAATAAGATGCCCTCTCCTTAGAATATAATTCCCAAGAGAGTGACAAAAGACTACCTAAAGTTCAAACTGAGGCATTCGAATGACATAATGTTATTGAAGCTATTCATTAGAGGCTAATACCCAGATCTGCACAAAAGCCTAGTGTCTGCTTGTTCCTAACATGGTTCCTCAAATTTTCCTTGAAATGTGGTGTCTATGAGCACCCAATTAGTCTTCCAATACACAGGGTGGGACAACAGTAGGTCTGTAGTTGTTCATATGGAAAATAATACAGTAATTAATAAATAACAATACAAGAATAAACTTCGTGTTTCGTGTCCTCACAACTGTAAACCTACTTTTGACCCATGCTGTAGTCATTTTGTTCCTATTAGCAGGTTGACCTCTGTTGTATGTAATTAAGGAACTCTATTTTTTCCATCTTAAAAAAGTCATGACTGAATCTGTCCACTTTTGTATGTTTCTCTCACCTTACCCACAAATACAGAATCTTTGGTATATCCTTCAAGTCCTGCCCCACATCTCCATCATTATCACCATGCTGCCCTTCCCTGTACTTAGAAATGCCATACCCTCTTCCTAGAAAAATTTTTCATCCATTTCCATTTCCAAAACTAAAATTACATTTATGTCTTATTCCTACACTGCATGCCCCTTATTTGAACTCATTCGACTGTATTAAAATTCCTCATTTGCTAGTTTATTTTCTCTGAATAGAAGTACTGTAGCTTTCCTTGTCATATACCCAACACATTGCCAAACTATAATAGCCACCTAAATTCTTGTTGAACAATGAATGAGGAACAAAAACTCTAAGACATAACATGTAGTACACAGTATTGGTGCCCTACTCAAACCCTCTTTACTGATCAGTGCACCCATCACCTACCAGCTCTAACTATTGACTGCTCATGTCTTCCAGCCACCTCCTTCTCTGGAGAAATGCACTGAAACTGATGATTGACCACAGGAGTATGAAATGCCAGTCCCTTGCCTCAACATAGGACCAACACTAGTATAATTCACAGATATAACTGATTTATAACCTACTCTTGCTTAGCTCCGTCTTCACCTTGTTCTGTTTCCCTCTCTCCCCTTTGGCTGAGAGCCCTCCCTTCTCAGGTTATGTTTGTAGGAAACCCAAGCTCTGGAGAAAATACTGAAACAAAATTTTTAACATATTTCCTGCCACAATTCAGGCTGTTAGGAGGAATTCAGGGGACTGCATCACAGCAAATCTATTTTAGATAACATGGTGGAAAAAACTGAAAAGTTCGTATGTTTCCTACAAAAAAGATTTTTGAGACCACAGAAAAGAAGACCCTAGGCAGAACAAAGAAGCCAAAAAGTGTTCTGTTAGTTATTTTTGACAAGATCTTGTCTCTAGGAAAACTCTCCATCAGACAGTAAATCAGAGTAATAATAGAAAAGAAAAATGGTGATTCAGTTAATCAGCGCTATATAAATTGACACAGAATGTAAAAGTTGTTGTTTCTCAACTAAGTAATACTAAAGGAAATATATTTTTAAAATATATTATCATATCCAAAGAAAGGTATGAATTATTTTTACTTAATATATTATAAAGGATAATTGTATATAAGAATATTATATATCAATAGTTTTTAATAATATTCTGCAAAGTTATATTTAAAGCCCCACCACCAAACAAACCTGACTAGGCTGAATAAAATATTAGGAAATGACTTCAAATATTATGACCAAATTTGAGTCATTCCTTACATATTCTGTAGGTAAGTATCACAAAGTACACATAACTACAACCATTACTGAGATGGCGACGTGACATTGCACAAAACAGCCTGGTGTCAGCCATCTCCAGCATGGGAAAGCATCTTTCCATCCCTGCATTCGTCAGTGGAGGAGCTCCACACTGGAAGTCCTGAAGACGGGGGTCCAACTGTTGGATCTCTCTATATGTGAAGGTGAACCTTGTTTACTTTATGCCAATCCTAGAGATATGTTCCTCTATTGTTAATCATTTATTTATTTATGTATCACTTCTTTCTAAAAGTGGAAAAAGTTTATAAGATCACCAATAGTGGAAAGTTGGTGAAATCAGCTCAACATTTTGGATACCGTATTAGTTACTTACTGCTATGTTAAAAAATGAACCAAAAATTTAGCAGATTAAAATAACAAGCATTTATCATCTTACATAGTTTCTAGGGTCAGAAATCTAGGCGTGGCTTAGCTGGGTGCTTCATGTTCAGGTCTCTCCTGAACATGAGGTTTCACGTTCATGGGGTCTCATGAGACCAGAGAATATACTTCCAAGCTCACCTACATTGTTATGAACATGTCTCAGTTCCTTATTGGCAGTTAGCTGGAGGCTTCCATTTCTCACAATGTGAGCCTCTCCATGGGCTGCCTAAATGTCCTTGAGACAGGCAGATGGCTTCCCCCAAAGTGAGTGATCCAAGAAAGAGAAAATATGTGAGTGAGCAAGAGATTATCCAAAGTGAAAGCAGAGTTCTTTTATAACCATGCAAGTGACATACCAACATTTCTATCACGTGCTATTGGTCATATAGATGAACGCTGGTTCGACATGGGATGAGAACTACACAGGGTGTCACTAGCAGGAGCTGGGAGTCAGAGGGACTGATCTAGAGGTTGGCTACAATAGAAACATTTTTGAAAGACAGAGGCAGGTGGTATTGCATGGATGATGGCTGCTGCAGAGGTGGCCATCACTGTTCACTGTTAAAGTTCCAGAGAGGCTCTGCGCCAGAGTCAGCTGACAGCAAGTGCAGAGTGAGATGAAAGGGAGAAAAGGAAGAAATGAATTCATTGTAGAAAGGATGAGACCCCCCACTCTGCATTCCAGCAGTTTTTATCCCTTGACTGAAGCTCTAATACAAGAACAGTACACTCAGATGTGGTGGAGGAGAGTTAGGGATAAGCATGTCACTTAAATGAGTTAAAGAAGACATTTCTGGGACTTGAGGTTATATTTATTCCAAATGTTAAACACAAAGCAATATTCTTCATATCCACAAAATATATAATCTCTTCCATTTGCTTAAAATGCACAACCTGTTTTTTACTTTTCCTCCTTTGATACAGAAATTGTTAGTTAGCAATTTTGCCAATAAACATTTCTTAAACACTTGCTAAGTGCCAAGCACTATTCTAGGAACAGTATACAAAACGAGAAAGCTAAAAGCCCTATTCTCTAAGAGCTTACATTCTCATGTGGCAGTAACAGAAATAAACATGAAAAGAAATAGATAAATGGTGTTTTAAAAAATTAAATAAGGTAATATGCCAGAAAGGGGGTCTGAGCTACTTTAGCTAAGGAGTCATAGGAAGCCTCTTCAAAAAGATACTAAGTGAGAGAAAAACTAAATGCTGAGAAGGAAGCACACAAAGACTTGGAGAAATGGAGTTTTAGGCAGAGGGAACAACCAATACAGACTATAAAATAAGAACAAGTTTGACAAGATTAAGGGAATAAAGGAGTACAATCTGGGTGAGGCAGACAGAGAAATAGTCCTCTCATAGCACTAGCATGGTAACAAACAGCAACAAACATTCAGCCCTAATGGTGGCCAAACAAAACAGAACAGTGGCAACTATGCCAGACTGAAAAGCAAGTAGCTTTTATCTCAATGGGGCAGCTATGCTCGAGTCCCAGATGATTTTTGTCATATCTACACATGTTTCAAGAGGAGCCACAAACTAGTTTTGTGAAAAATATCTCAATTTTCAAAGGTTGGTTCAAATTTTAAAACAAAACAAAATACAAAAAAAAAAAAAAAAAACAATATTCATTCTGGTTGCCAGAGTGCCACGTTAATTGCAAAGAAATTAATTTGGTGACTTACATGAAGGACTTAAGGCTCTTGCATGGTGGGTATTCCCTTAGAAAAAGTCCCTCTCTGTGTTAGATAACACAGGGCAAGAAGTAAAACAGTCTGTCTGCTCTCTCCTTGCCCATAAGTCCTTATGGAAAAAAAATTAAGGGTTACAGGAAAGAGTTAGAATAAAAAGTTATGAAACCTCCTAGAAAACAGGGCAAAAGGCAGAGCTGAGGAAAAAGAAAAACAAAAATGAGAGACATAGGCAATCAACATTAGAAAATTAGAATTTAAAAAGGATAAATTAAACTTTAGAGTTTATAAAAGACAAAGGTGTTCAGATTTAAATGGTCTACTGAGTGTTAAACAGAATGTATGAAGGAAGAATCACTCTTAGACATATAATCCTGACATATCAGAACACCAAAGGAAAAAGATTTTAAAATTTTCCAAAACAAAATAACATAAACATAAATCAGATAGCCTATAAAGATTAAAGAATTAACCTGACCTTAGCCTTCTTATCAGCAATAGGTATTCTAGAAATCATTGAGGCAAATGACAGAAACATTTTGAGACAATGATTTTGAATTTAGAATTGTATTCCCAGACAAAATCAGTCAATCATTGATATACAATAAAAAGATTTTCAGAAACTTTCAGATATAAAAGAACTCAAAGTTTACTGATACCAGAAATATTTATATAATAGTATAGTATAATAAATGTTATAGATAATGCACAATTTCATTACAAATGTGGAAAAGAATGTAAAATTTATAAACTATGGCAAACAAAAAGTAATGGTATAGAAGTGGAAAGGTCAAAAGAAAAGGGAGGAGGTTGCTGATTTTTAGGAGATAGGTAATTAAGCTATTGTGAAACAATAGAAAATACACGTTCTCCAGCAATAAAGAATCTAGTTTATGCAAATTATTCAATTACATGTTGCAGGAGTTTTCCAGACCCAAAACTCCAGGTGTCGTAAAAAACTCTTATATTGGGCCAGAAGTGTTTTATGAATAATTTGGTTCTGTTTTATTATAAAATACTTCTGAAATAATAAGAACTATATATACTTGTCTCTGCTTCAGGATCTTTACACAGGGCTCCTAAAGTCCCCAGAAATTGGGGTGTAGGAGAGTCTTTGGTTCTCACATTTACTCATTAACTTCCTGACAGAGCACCTAAAATTCTTGTAATTTACTAAATGATAAGAACACTAGGAGCATCTCTTGTTCTAATATTTAATCATTGACCCCTGTTCCTGACACAAAGCTCCTAAATCCCTTGAAATTTCCTGTGTGATAGTACTGTGTTCCGTTCTAAAGAGGTGACTCTAGGTGGCTCTGAGACTGCAGCTGAATCGCCAGGAAGACCAAGCCATGATTATAAGCTTGAGATTTTCAGCCCAACTCCCCATTCTCCAGAGAGGGGAGAGGGGTTAGAAATGGAGTTAATGATATTGGGCTGGCCAAAAAATTTAGTTTTTTTCAGTATGATGGATCTGCTCCTGCTTAGTTGTCCTTAACTTCATTCAAAACAATTTTGTAAGACTGTATTGTGACAGCTGTCATATCGGCTTGTATTTTTTTAAAAAACCAAAATTGGTGAATTTTTGTGTAGCCTTTTTAATACTTAAGATGGAAGAAGATACACAATATTTTCAGTGTATTATGCTTTATTATTTCAAGAAAGGTAAAAACACAACTGAAATGCAAAAAAAAAAAAGATTTGTGCAGTGTATGGAGAAGGTACTGTGACTGACTGAATGTGTCAAAAGTGGTGTGCAAATTTTCTTGATGCTATTGACATTTTGGCCAAATAATTCTTTGCTGTGGGGCTGTCTTATGCATTGGAAGATGTTTAGCAACACCCTAGCCTCTACCCACTGGGAGCCAATAGAGGGAGATGGCCAACATACTCAAAATATCCAAACCAATAAAGCTACTGGTGAAAATGAAAAATCCATTATTTTATTTTACAAAAAAAAAAAAAAAAAACTTTAGTTTTAGAAAGATACTTCTTTGTGATGAAGCTTCCACAATATGCCAATAGTACAGCATTTAGAGAGCTTCTGGGTTTGTGAACACGTCTAATGCTTTGAAGGTGGTGCACCTCAACTCCACAGGAATAGAAATTCTTGGGCTTGGGACCTTTTGGTCCTTCCATGATGTATCTCTTTACCTGTCTGTTGTTCATTTGCATCCTTTAACATCATTATATAATAAACGGGTAAATGTATGTAAGTGTTTCCCTGTATTCTGAGAATTGTTCTAACAAATAATCAAAATCAAGGTGAGGTACACCATGGGACCCTCTGATTTGTAATCAAGTCGGAAAGAAGCTGTAGGTAACCTGGGTACTTACTACTTGCAATTGACATCTGGAGTTGGGAGAAGTCTTTCAGGACACACTCTAATCTGTGGGGGTCTGTGCTAATTCCAGTTAGTGTAAGAATTGAATTGAATTGTACAACATTCATCTGGTATCACAGACAACGAATTTCTTGGTGTGTGGGGAAAAGAACAAAACCTTACACATCTGGTGTTAAAAGGGTTTTGCATATGACAGTGTGAGAGTAAAGGAGAAACACACAGGGGAAGTGAGTTTCCCCCACACATTTAGAAGGTAACAGAATGAAAACTGACAATAGTACTCTAGTTCTGGGGTTCTCAGGGCTGGCTGTTTCTAGCACCATGCGAGGCACTGTATGGAAGACTGGAACTACGTGAGCCATATCTGCTGAAATAAAACAAACTCTTACAATCTAGTCTATAGAATGTCTTCAACATTTCTAGTCTTCTTGGAAAGGGAGAAAATTGTCTAAAAGGCATTACTATAAATGTCCCATATTTTAAATATTTAGATTATTCAAATAGTTTATAAACAGGTATTGAGTGATTACTCTGCACCATGCACTGTGCTGGGTACAAAAGCATCACAATACAAGGGGCGGGCCAATATGAGATTTGATGAGGGAGAAAGTTAATATATTAAAGAAGGTAAATAATCTAGAGGCCACAGTTACTTATTTTAGGAATGAGTGCACTAATCCAGAAAACCTTATGATTAGAGAGAAAACAGAGAACAGCCAGGGAAACTGTAAAACATTTTATATTTATGTAATCACAGGTATGAGAGGAACCAACAAGGCATTTAGGAATTTGACCAAGTGAAGATTTTGCTGAAGGCAAAATTTCATTCCTGGTTGCCCTGCAAATGAGGACCCAATTTTTGATAATTACAGTACAATGTAAAGTAGCCCATATGAATGAAGTACTTTATAAATTACAAGTGGAGCTTCACTTTGGAGAAAAGCTGCCTAAGAGTTTGGGAGAGGTTTGTACAGCAGAATAAAGAGAAGAATTTCATTATCTATAAAGGATTAAACTGTATCTGTGTGATACAAAGTTTCTGGTTCTAAGAAACCTGTTGATTGGTAAGAGCCAGAGTAAATAAGGAAATATATGTATAATTACATTTGACTGTCAATTTGGAAGACTGAGACTGTCTAGAAAAGAAGGCTAAAGTAGAACTAGGAGTTAACAAGGTATGATTTGCAGAGAGACCTAAAAGATCAGAGGATAAGCAGATTAATTTAAATTAGGAATTAGCAAAGTCTTCACAGAATGGAGATACCTAAAGTAGACTACAGAGCTGACTGAGTTTTTCTTAGGTATTAATTAGGAGTTTTTCTGAGGAAAAGAGTATAAGTATAACTTTTTCAGGGAATATTTATCATGCCTTATTCTGATCTAATGTACATGGTACTAAAAGCATCAAAGAAAGAGACAAAAGTAACAGCGATGATGATGATATCCTAATTCTCCTCTGAACAGAAGCATGCCAGCCTGCATGTTAAAGCATCAGGTGTATGTGTGTTCTGGAATTCTTTAGTGAGCCCTAAACACATAAAGATGTACTCTCAACTCCAGGCAGAAGCAAATGTTTTCTTGGCAGAAAACTTCATACAAAACACTAATTTCAGCTAGCCTTATAGTAGATGATGGTTAGCAATAATTACAAACTAGAATTTATGCTAAAGGATGTTCAAATCTGACATTCAAAAGTGCACCAAACTAGTTGTCCCCATCTGTAAATAGATAGGTTAGCCTGAGAGAAAACAGCAATACTTACAGCAGTACTAATGTCTACTTTGTAAGATGTGCAGAACTTGATAGACAGACTTTAGGATTGCAGGAGACATGGGGAGCTTGCTTGAATATAAGCCAGAAAGAACAGCTTGAAACGAATGAGAGGAATGAAATAGTACCTATGAACTTTCAATTCTCAGTATGAAGAGTGTCTGTTAATGTTTGGCATACAGATGATAGCAATAGGAACAAGGATCCTGCCCTTTCTGGTGTGGTTCAGTGAGTTGAGCTTCATCCTGCAAACTAAAAGGTTGCTGGTTCAATTCCCAGTCAGGGCATATGCCTCAGTTGTGAGTCAGGTCCCGCACTGGGAGTGTCTGAGAGGCAACCAATCAGTGTCTCTCTAGCACATCAGTGTTTCTCTCCCTCTCTTTCTCCTTCCTTTTCCATCTCTCTAAAAATAAGTAAATGAAATCTTTTTAAAAAAAGAAAAGGATCCCACTCTCAATTTTCGCATCCATATATGCTATACCAGTAAACGCTACAGGCTAGTCCTGATGAGCTTGGAATAACCCTTTGTTATTCAAAAAGAAACTGGTACATGTTATTTTAATCTGTAATATATTAAAGTTGTCTTTTTCAGAATACCTAAAAATGAAATGACAAAAGCAAAGGATTGGGAATTCTTCAGACCTGTTTTCTGATCCTAGATTCAATGCTTACTAACCATGCAACTGTGTGCAAGTTACTCAGCCTCTTTGGGCTCCGCTTTTATCCACTAGAAAGTAGAAATGAATATGCTTTAATTTTCAGGGTCTCTGTGAGGAATACATGACATAATGCATAGAAAGTGCCTAGCAAAGGCATTTGAAATCATTACCTTCTATGGGCCCTGATTTGAGCTTATTTTCCCTCATACAGAAAGCAGGCATACTTTTCCCATAAAGAGAAGGATATATGGTGCTAAAGTTTTTCTATGACTGAAACAAGAAAAACCAGGCTCAATTAAAAAAAAAAAAAAAAACTTTAGTGAACAACTATGTGTTTGATGCTTTATGTGAAAGTACAAGAATATTGCATTAGTACTTATAGCTGATAACCAGGTTAATCTTTTTCTAAAAGGTCAAGGTTTTTCACATTTACTAAGGACTCACATTAAGCCAAGTTATATCAGAGCACGCACAAGGTTCCCTGTATTCGGGGTGTAAAAGTAATGAGGAGCAATTTATCTCTTAAAAACATGATGGCCCTGGAGGCTCCAGCCATTAGCTGTACCTGCTGTGCAGAATAGGATGCCTCTGCCAAAGTCATGTGCCCATACTAAAAAGTTACTTTTGAAGGAGGCCACAGAAAGGACAAACTTGTTCTTCCATTAAGGCTTATGCTCTGTGTAGATCCATTGGTTGGCTCATTACAGATCTTTGTGCCAGGTTCAAAAGCCATTTGCAACTCACAGCCTGCACACTGTGAAGTCACACCTTCCTCCTAGGGTGGGCCATTTACGTATTAACACCCCAACCAAAGATTCTTGATGACACCTTTCTGCTCACCATTGGATGTGGTTTGCTGAACAACACCCGCAATGTATGCTCTTGGATTTACAATTTCGCTTCTCTTTCCACATTTGACTTAACATACCAGGCTCTGACCTCATCCTCAGCCTGAGAGGCAACATAACACAATGATTGACTTTCCCTGGACCAGACTACCTGTATTCAAATCCTTGTTCTATCATTTTTCTATGTGACAAGAAAGCTTCTTAACCTGTCTCTGCTTCAGTTTCCCCAGCTATAAAATGAAGATAATAATATCAGTATCTCAAGAAGTTTTAAAAAGTAAATGAGTTGGTACCTATAGGCACTCACAAAAGAGCCTACAGCACAGCAATAATCAGTAAATGTCAACAATATTATCTTTACATTTTTCTATTAAAGACACACTGCCTCCTTAGTGCCTAATTTGGCCACTCCATGGGGACACATAACCATTGTAATGTATAGATAGATGTAATTTCTTAATTCCGGCCCTGTCTAGCACATGCTCTCATGAAACTGTTCACTATAGACTTGACAAGACATGCTATATGGAGTGTACACAAAGCTTTCCTGAGCTGACAAATATTTGCTAATGTTCCTAACATGTAGATTAAGAAAAAAAGGATATATAATTTATTGTCAAGAGCCAAATGATAGGACACAGGTCACATTTTAGTATACGTTGTTAAAACAGACAGGGTTTCCATAAAAGAGGTGAATTGAGACAAACTACCAGTAAAGAACTAAGTTCTGGGGAAGGGTTTACAGGAACAAGTATAAAGGTAACATGGACAAAAACTATGGGGGGTGGAAATGAGAGGGAGGTAGGGAGGGCTGGGGTGGTGGGCTGGAGTGGGATTAAAAGACAGAAAACTGTACAAGATCAACAATTAAAAGAAAAAAAGAAAAAGAAATTAGATAATTTCATAGAAAAAATAAAAAATAAATAAATAAAATCTTTAAAAAGGAAAAAAAAAGAACTAAGTTCTTCACTACTCTGGAGTTAACAGTTTGTCTATATAGCTACAATTCTCCCAATGTCAGAAATCCCTGGGGGCCTCAGCCAAAGCAAATAACTGAGATGTGTTTCCTTATAGGCAATGCCAGAATATTATGATTCACTTGATTTTATCAAGAAGGAAGAATAAAGAAAAAAATGCTTTCCTAACACAGCTCAGGCATGGGTTTTCAATCAAGTTAACCAGCTGACACAATGTATAGTGAACTTGTAGATGAAAAAATAAGACTGGAGAAAAACAGCTAAATGGTCAGATAAAAAGATAGAAAGCAGGGAAATTATTAAATTTCCAGCTGACTTTACTTTTTTCAAACTAAATATATATATGAATATTGCCTAAGATTAGCAGTATTCTACCATATGCAAAAGAGCATAAAAGATGACAAATTTTGTCTCAATAGATGCAGCATACAGTAATGGTCCCTATGTAAACTTCAGTTAACACAGTGAATGGAAAAGCTGACTCTACAGACATTAAAGCTGAAGGGGAGTCCTCAAACCTATCTCCAAAGATGGCCCACTGATGAAATAAGACAAAGCATGCAATTAATATGTGTGAAGGCCAATGGAATTTCTTTGTGGTCATGCATAGTTTCTGAAGCTTAAGAAGGGATTTTCCTGCTAAAAAGTAGTGAAAAGGAGATGGGAGAAAGTTGCTTGTACTTGGTGGTATCTAATTTTGTGACAAATTAATAAAATACCATACTTTTTCAACTATAAGATGCACTTTTTTACCACATTTTTTGCTGCAAATTTTTTTTCTCTATTTTCCTCCTCTAAAACCTAGGTGTGTCTTATGGTGTGGACCCCAGATGCACCTACGTTTTAGAGGAGAAAAATAGGGGAAAAATTTTTGAAGCAAAAAATGTGGTAGACCCACTTGAACTTCCGTCCTAGATGGAGGCATAGGTGGACACACTGTGCCTCCTCACACAACCAAAATTAAAGACAACAAGGATTTGGAAACAAGAAAACAATCAGAACTTAGAGAAAATTGAACTGTACAGAGGTCTGACAACCATTCATTCAGACTGGTAAGAGGGGCAGAATTGCAGCTGGAAGAAGCGGAGGTTGGCGAACGTGGGCACACAGGGGGCGGCTAGTGCACCGAGGTGCAAGGTGGCTGGCTGACCAGGTGGTCCCACATTTGCACCCAGATAATCCAGGCAAAAACGAGGAACAAGACAGGACTCGAAACCCAGGGCCCCAGTGCCAGGAAATAAAACCTAAAAACACCAAGATCCCACCCCCACATATAGCGTCACAATCCAGCAATTGGGCTGCCCGCCTGCGGGAACACCTAAGGCTCTGTCCCTCACTAACAAAACAGCCTTGACCCAACCAAACAAAAAAAAGGGGGGGACTCAAACGGGAGAACAGATCAAAGCCTCAGAGCCAATTCATCTAAACGAACAAGAGATAGCCAACCTATCAGATGCACAGTTCAAAGCCCTGGTGAGCAGGATGCTCACAGAATTGGTTGATTTTGGTTGCAAATTGGATGAACAAATGAAGGCTATGATAAGTGAAATGAAGGAAAACACACAGAAAACCAATGGTGATGGGAGTAAAACTGGCACTCAAATCAATGGAGTGGACCAGAAGGAAGAAAGAAACATCCAATCAGAAAACAATGAAGAAACAAGAATTCAAAAAAATGAGGAGAGGCTTAGGAACCTCCGGAACATCTTTAAACATCCCAACATCCGAATTATAGGGGTCCCAGAAGGGGAAGAAGCAGAGCAACAAGTGGAAAACTTATTTGAACAAATAATAAAGGAGAACTTCCCCAATCTGGCAAAGAAAATAGACTTCCAGGAAGTCCAGGAAGCTCAGAGAGTCCCAAACAACTTGGACCCAAGGAGGAACACACCAAGGCACATCATGATTACATTACCCAAGATTAAAATGAAGGAGAGAATTCTAGAAGCAGCAAGGGATAAAGGGACAGTTACCTACAAAGGAGTTCCCATCAGACTGTCAGCTGATTTCTCAAAAGAGACTTTACAGGCAAGAAGGGGCTGGAAAGAAGTACTCTAAGTCATGAAAGGCTAGGATCTACATCCAAGATTGCTCTATCCAGCGAAGCTGTCATTTAGAATGGAAGAGAAGATAAAGCACTTTTCAGATAAGGTCAAGTTCAAGGAGTTCATCATCACCAAGCCCTTATTATATGAAATGTTAAAGGGATTTATCTAAGAAAAAGAAGATAAAAATATGACAGTGAAAAGACAGCAAACTCACAGATATTAACAACCACACCTAAAACAAAAGCAAACATCTAGAACAGGAACAGAACCACAGAAATAGAGATCACATGGAGGGTTAGCAACAGGGGTGTGGGAGGAGGAGAGAAGGGGAAAAGGCACAGAGAATAAGTAGCATAGACGGTGGGTAGAAAATAGACAGGGGGAGGGCAAGAATAGTGTGGGAAATGTAGAAGCTAAAGAACTTATGACACATGGACATGAACTAAAGGGGGGAATGTGGGTGGGAGGGGGTGTGCAGGGTGGAGGGGAATGATGGGGGAAAATGGGACAACTGTAATAGCATAATAAATGAAATATAATTTTTAAAAATGTGGTAAAATAGTGTGTCTTATAGTCCAAAATATGGTAAATTAGAATAATGGACAAAAATCTTTCTGAAGAAATGCTATGAACACTAAGGGTAGATCACAATGAGAACTCTTTGACCTCATGTCTTTTGCATTGAATGGACTTTTTCCAATGCTTTAAATGACTGCAATATGAAAGGTATATAATTTGGCTTTCTGAACTTAGGAAAAAACTTAGTACAGAAGAGCAAACAAATGGTTCCATATTTTTTCCACCAAAAAAATCATATAAGCTGACAATTTACAACAATAATAATTGGATAATTAATATCTGAATGTTATCTGCCACCCAATAGTGCATTTTTATAATTCAAATAAAATTATTTCAATATAAAATTTTCTTTACATTATTAATATGTGTTGCCTAAAGCCTTTTGTGACCTACGCTCACTATATCTAAAGTAGACATACATACTTTTGTTGGTATATGGATATTCTATAGGAAAAGATCACTGGAAGCCAATATAATTGAAATTAAAGATCACATATTTTTTCAAATATTGTATGTAAAAGAATGACAAGAACAATCACCAAAATCTAAATTCATGTGTTTCTGTGCCTTTTTAGAATGCCTATATGTTGAAATAAAGTCTGTGATATTTTTTAAAGTACTGAATACAGAAACACAAAAATTTTTATAAAATAGGATAATGTAAAATTTTAAAGTAATACAACAAATAAATTAAATTTCATGTCACTTTGAAGAAGTCAAATCAAAAATAAAAACAGCAAACATCCACCATTTCATTTTCTTAACATTCAGTATAGAATTCGAGTTAAATAACTTTTAATATGAATTTTAACACTAACCATGTTTTCTGATAACATAAATGACTGAAGTTACTACGATGTAATGTTAAGCAGTATAATGTTCAAATTAATAGTAATATTCATGACATCGACTACATTTTTCCTAACGAAAATTAGCATACATTTGTGAAGGAATCAATTTGGGTTGACTCCATTAAACATAAGTAAAACATTATTAGACAATGGAATTAGCACAAGTGTCAGTAAAATTCATCCTAAATACAGTTTTTTTAATCTGCTTTTCCTCCCACTACAAAGCCTTTCCCTCAAATGGTATCCCCATTTTACAGCCAAAACAAACATGCTATCCCACAGGTTAGAGTTCAAGTGTCACTTGCTCAGGAAAGCCTTCACTGACCTTCATGAATAGGTAATTCCCTATGATAAGTATTTATATCATCATGCATCTTTATATCAATGTAATGGTCACAGCTAAATTTTATTTATACACATGTACTGGGTGGGGAAAAGTAGCTATACAGTTGTTTGCATGGAAAATTATAAAATAATTAATAAATAACAAGAATAAACTGTGTTTTGTATACTCACAACTATAAAACTTCTTTGCCCACTCCTATACAAGCAGTTTCATAATATCCTTCACACTGCGAATGTTCCTGTTTATGAAAAGTTTCTATATCTACTTACAATCCACTGAATCCATAGAACTGGCTCATGTTAAATCATTATAAAGAAAATTTTCTTCTTTTTTTTTTTGCATTAATTTTCATTGTATTTTTTCCATTACCATTTACCCCCTTTATACCTCTCTTCCTCCCTAGCAATCACAACACTGTTGTCCATGTCCACAAGTCCTTTTCGTTTTTGCTCAATCCCTCCTCTCCCTAACTGCACCTACCCATAGCTATCATCCTTCTCTCTTTGAGTCTATCTCAATTTTGCTTGATAGTTTAGTTTGTTCATTAGATTCCACATATGAATGAAATCATACGGTATTTGTCTTCTCTGACTGGCTTATTTCACTCAGCATAATATTCTCCAGGTCCATCCATGCTGTCTCGGAGGGTGAAATTTTCTTCTTTTCTCATGGATGAATAGTATTCCATTGTATAAATGTCCCATAGTTGTTTTACCCACTCATCTATTGATGGACACTTAGGCTGCTTTCATATTTTGGTGATTGTAAATAATGCTACAATGAACACAGGGGTGCTTATGTTTTTTCAAATTAGTGTTTTGGGATCCTTTGCTATATTTCCAGAAGTGGGATCACGGGGTCAAAAGGCAGATCCATTTTTATTTTTTGAGGAATCACTATACTGCTTTCTACAGAAGCTGCACCAATCTGCATTCCCAACCAGCAGTACAAAAAGGTTCCCCTTTCTCCACATCCTGGCCAGCACTTGTTGTTTGTTGATTTATTGGTGATAGTCATTCTCACCCATGTGAGGTGGTATCTCATTGTGGTTTTAATTTGCATTTCTCTGATGATTAGGGACATTGAGTATCTTTTCATATGTCCATTGGCCATCTCTATGTCCTCTTTGGAGAAGTGTCTTTTCAGGTCCTTTACTCATTTATTAACTGAATTGTTTGGAGGTTTTTCTAGTGTTGAGTTCTGTAGGTTCTTCATATATTTTGGATATTAATCCCTTACCAGTCGTATCAGTGAACATGTTCTCCCATTCCATAGGTTGTCTTTTAGTTTCTTGATAGTCTCCTTTGCTATGCAAAAACTTTTTAGTTTGATGTGGCCCTATTTGCTTATTTGTTTCCTTTGTTTCTCTTCCCTGAAGAGACATGTCAGATAAGGGATGGTAAGGGATTAATATCCAAAATATATAAAGAACCTAAAATATGACTCTTCATATTTTATCTGATGTCTCTTCATGTCTCTTCATGGCTATGAGCAATGTCCAAGATTTTACTACTTTTCTTCAGGGATTTTTATTGCTTTGGGTCTAACATTTAAGTAAACTATTTTGAATTTATTCTTCTGTGTGGTGTAAGAAGGTGGTATAGTTCCTATTTTCTGTGTATATCTGTCCAATTTTCTCAGCACCATTTATTGAATAAACAACTTTAGCCCATTATATGTGATTGCTTCCTCTGTTGAATATTACTTGACTTTAAAGGGTGTGGGTGTCTTTCTGGGCTTTATATTCTGTTCCACTGATCTATGTTTCTGCTTTTACACCAGTATCATGATGTTTTGATAACTATGGCCTTATAGTAGAGTTTGATATCAGGTAGCATAATACAAACAAGTTCCTTTATCTTTTGCAGGATCATTGTTGCCATGTGAGGCCTTTTGTGGCTTCATATAAATTTTTGAAAATTTTTTTTCGTTCTGATAAATACATTATTGGAATCTTCATAGGAGTTACATTGAATCAATACATTGATTTGGATAGCATGGACTTTTTTTTTTAACATTTAAGACTTTTTTCCACATTTTTTTACTGTTGTTCAAGTGCAGTTGTCTCCATTTTCACCCCACTGCTCCCACCCATCTCAGTCAAGTACACTTCCCATCCTTGATCCTACCCGCCTTTGGTTTTGTCCATGTGTCCTTTATACATGTTACTGAAAACCCTTCTCCTTATTCCCCCATTATCCCCTCCCAACTCCCCTCTGGTTACTGCCAGTTTGTTCATTATTTCAATGTCTCTGGTTATATGTTGCTTGTTTGTTTGTTTTGTTGATTAGGTTCCACTTATAGATGAGATCATATGGTATTTGTCTTTCACCACCTGGTTTATTTCACTTAGCATAATGTCTCCAGGTCCATCCATGCTGTTGCAAAGGGTAGGAGTCCTTCTTTCTTTCTGCTGCATAGAATTCCATTGTATAAATGTACCATAGTTTTTTGATCCATTCATTTACTGATGGGCACCAGGTTGCTTCCAACACTTGACTATTGTAAATTGTGCTGCTATGAGCATTGGGGTGCACAGGTTCTCTTGGATTGGTGTTTCAGGGTTCTTAGGATATAATCCTAGCAGTGGAATTGCTGGGTCAAAAGGTAGATCCATTTTTAGTTTTCTTAGAAAAATCCATACTGCTTTCCATAGTGGTTGTACCAGTCTGCAGTCCCAACAGTGCACTAGGGTTCCCTTTTCTCCACATCCTCTCCAACACCAGTTGTTTGCTGATTTGTTTATAATGGCCATTCTGACTGGTGTGAAGTGGTATCTCATTGTGGTTTTAATTTCCATCTCTCTGATGGCTAGAGATGCTAAGCATGTTTTCATATGTCTCTGGGCCCTCTGTATGTCCTCCTTGGAGAAGTGTCTGTTCAAGTCCTTTGCCCTTTTTTTTTTTAATTGGGTTGTTTGTCTTCCTGGAGTGCAGTTGCGTGAGTTCTTTATATATTTTGGAGATCAAATCCTTGTCCAAGATATCATTGGCAAATATGTTTTCCCATATGGTTGGTTCTCTTTTCATTTTAATGCTGTGTTCTTTAGCTGTGCAGAAGCTTTTTATTTTGATAAGATCCCATTTTCTTATTCTTTCCTTTAGTCTCTTGCTGTAGGGGACATATCAATGAAAATATTACTGCATGGAATATCAAAGATTTTCCCTTCTACGTTCTCCTCTAGGACTTTTATGGTGTGACAACGTATATTTAAGTGTTTTATACACCTTAAATTTATTTTTATGTATGGTATAAGTTGGTAGTTGAGTTTCATTTTTTTGCATGTAGCTGTCCAGATCTCCCAACACCACTTGTTAAAGAGGCTATTTTTACTCCATTTTACTCTTCTGCTCCCTTTGTCAAATATTATTTAATCATAGAGACTTGGGTTTATTTCTGGGCTCTCTGTTCTGTTCCATTGGTCTATGTGTCTATTCTTATTCCAGTACCAAGATGTTTTGATTACAGTACCCTTGTAATGCAGTTTTGTAGCAGGTATTGTGACCCCTCCTACTTTGTTCTTCTTTCTCAAAATTGCTGCAGTTATTCAGGGTTGTTTATGATTCCATATACATTTTTAAAATGTTTGTTCTATATCTGTGAAATATGCCACTGGTACTTTACTAGGGAGATGCAATGAATGTATAAATTGCTTTGGGTAGTATGGACATTTTGATTGTGTTAATTCTTCTAATCCATGAACGTGGTACCTGCTTCCGTTTGTCTGTGTCTTCCTTAATTTCTTTCTTTAGTGTTGTGTAGTCTTCTGAGTATAGGTCTTTTACCTCCTTGGTTAGGTTTATTCCTAGGTACTTTTATTTTGCTTGTTGCTATATCAAATGGGATTTTTACCTGATTTTTGTTTCTGATACTTCATTGTTGGTGTACAAAAATGCCTTTGATTTCTGAATATTGACTTTGTATCCCACTATTTTGTCAAATTCATTTATTAGGTTGAGTACTTTTTTGGTGGAGTCTACAGGATTTTCTATGTATACTGCTATGTCATCTTTAAACAATGACAGTTTTACTTCCTCCTTTCCATTTTAGATGACTTTTATTTCTTTTTCTTGTGCAATTGCTGTGGCTAGGACTTCCAATACTATGTTGAATAGTACTGGTGAAAGCAAACATCCTTGTCTTGTTCCTGATCTTAGTAGGAAAGCTTTTAGTTTTTGCCCATTGAGTATGATGTTGGCTCTACGTCTCTCATATATGGCCTTTCTCATGAGGAATGCTCCCTCCTACTTCCACTTTGCTGAGTGTTTTAATCATAAGTGGGTGCTGTACCTTATCAAATGCTTTTTCAGCATCTATTGATATGATCATGTGATTTTTGTCTTTCCTTTTGTGTTTGTGATGTATTATATCTATTGATTTGTGAATATTGCACCATCCTTGCATCCCTGGCATGAATCCCACTTGATCATGCTGCATGATCTTTTTAATGTATTGCTGTATGCAGTTTGCCAATACTTTGTTGAAGATTTTAGTGTCTTTGTTCATCAGCAATATTGGCCTGTAGTTTTCTTTCTTTGTTGTGTCTTTATCTGGTTTTGGAATTAGGATGATGCTGGATTCACAAGAAGAATTTGGGAGTTTTCCATCTTCTTGGATTTTTTTGAATAGTCTGTGAAGGATAAGGGTTAGCTGATACCTTCCTTTACAAATCAGGAAGATGATACTAATTAATTTGGTATAATATGCTATGATATATATATTCCTGAAAGAAAAACTATGGTTTAGAAAATAGTTCTTTATTATAATTCCTCAAGTAATAAAATAAATTGTTAGAAAATAATTTTCTAAAAAAAATATAACGTAGACCCTGGCTGGTGTAGCTCAGTGGATTAAGTGCAGGCCTGGGAACCAAAGGGTCGTGGTTGGATTCCCAGTCAGGGCACATGCCTGGGTTGCAGGCCAGGTCCCCAGTGGGGGGCCACCAAGAGGCAACCACACATTGATGTTTCTCTCCCTCTCTCCTCCCCTTCCCCTCTCTCTAAAAATAAATAAATAAACTCTTTAAAAAAATAGAGGGTAAATACAAACCTTGATTCTAGCCTAAGTACAAAACTTATAAGCCATTTGAGCTCAAATAGGAACTATGAGAAGTTAAAATTCTCACAGTGCATATATTTAATATATTAAATAACTATAATGCAATGCCTATTGTGTCATAAGCCAGAGAAAGGATAATGATAAACCAATAATTATGCATACAGTGTGGGAGGAAATTGGATGGTTGCCTATTACATAATAGTATTTATAACTCCAGAAATAAATGTATATTAACAAACTAGATAGTGACATCTATATCACTTTTCTTTTAATGTTTCTTTAAAAACCTCATCACCATTGTGTCTGAATGTTAGTTGACTCCTGGTGTTCCAGAACTTCCAAAGTACTCAATAGAAAGTTTGTTTTTTATTGTTGTTCTTATCAAAGAAAGTCTGTCACATATGTTTCAGTAAAAATTTCATTAGCATAAAATTGTTTTCTCAAACCATTGCAATTCTTCTGATCTATAATTTGAACTCTGCAAGGGATAACACAGAGTTGAAATCAGACTGAAAAAATAAAAACTTAAAATTTAATTTCTGAATGGCAGTGCACACTCTTTTAGAGGAATTGTCATATAGGAAATTTGGAGGAAAAAAGAGCAGGCAAGAAGAAACATAAGTAAGAAGAAACCAACAAATGTTTCACCCTAAGAATTAAAGATGAAAAAGACACAAAAGAAGTAAGACAGACTATAAGACTTCCGCAAAGAAATTTTTTAAATCACATTTGCATTATACACCCTAACTGAATAATATCTACATCCTAAAGTGGAAATTCAACTTTAATAAGTAATATATTAGATTTTTAAATTTTTTATCAATTAACATGAAACTTCATACACAAGAATGTGTAAAGACAAAGATATTTTGAAAATAAAATGTCTAAGAATAAACAGATTTTTTAAATTTTTATTTTAATTGTTGATCTTGTACAGTTTTCTGTCTTTTATTCTCACCCCAACCCACCACCCCATCCCTCCCCACCTCCCTCCCATTTCCACCCCCCCATAGTTTTTGTCCATGTGTCCTTTATACTTGTTCCTGTAAACCCTTCCCCTTTTCCCCTGAAATTCCCTCCCCTCTCCCCTCTGGTGACTGTCAGCCTGTTCTCAATTTCCATGTCTTTGGTTATATTATACTTGTTTGTTTGTTTTGTTGATTAGCTTCCTGTTAAAGGTGAGATCATATGGTATTTGTCTTTCATTGCCTGGCTAATTTCGCTTAGCATGATGCTCTCAAGTTCCATCCATGCTGTTGCAAAGGGTATGAGCTCCTTCTTTCTTTCTGCTGCATAGAATTCCATTGTGTAAATGTACCATAGTTTCTTGATCCATTCATTTACTGATGGGCACCTAGGTTGTTTCCAACACTTGGCTATTGTAAATTGTGCTGCTATAAACATAGGGGTGCATAGGTTCTTTTGGATTGGTGTTTCAGGATTCTTAGGATATAGTCCTAGCAGTGGAATTGCTGGGTCAAAAGGTATATTCATTTTTAGTTTTTTTAGAAAATTCCATACTACTATCCATAGTGGTTGTACCAGTCTGCACTCCCACCAGCAGTGCACTAGGGTCCCCTTTTCTCCACAACCTCTCCAACACTTGCTGTTTGTTGCTTTGTTTATGAAGGCCATTCTGACTGGTGTCAAGTGGTATCTCATTGTGGTTTTAATTTGCATCTCTCTGATAGCTAGCGATATCGAGCATCTTTTCATGTGTCTCTGGATCTTCTGTATGTCCTCCTTGGAGAAGTGTCTGCCCAAGTCCTTTGCCCATTTTTTTAATTGGGTTGCTTGTCTTCTTAGAGTGGAGTCATGTAAGTTCTTTGTATATTTTGGAGGTATCATTATGATGATACCTTATCTGAGGTATCATCATAATGATACCTTATCTGAGGTATCATTGTCAAATATGTTTTCCCTCACAGTCGGTTCTCTTTTTATTTTAATACTGATTTCCTTGGCCATGCAGAAGCTTTTTATTTTGATGAGATCCCATTTGTTTAAGAATAAACAGATTTTAATGCACCAATCAAATAAAAGAATAAATGGAACCATCCTGACAAAAGTTTTTCTGTCTTAGGTACCTGATGCCAGTGTAAACCTTAGGAGTTAACTTTATTTTACTCTCAATAATGGCCATTTTTAAAATAAAATATTAAAATGGCAACATTAGGGAATGTTCGGAAAATAACGAGGGAGGTATCTCCAAAATCTTATAGTTGTATTTTCTTTTTTGCTGTATTTAATAAAGTCAGATGGTATATACATGGTATCCATTTCATTTTGTATTTTTTTCTTTAAACATGTTTATAGCTAAACTTTTAATTTATGATGTTATATAAAAATAATTTTTAAAATGATAGCATCAGACCATGATAAAAAATTTTGTGGTTTCCCCTCTCAAACATTTTCTAAAAGACTTATGGAGGTTTTATCACTATTTTAGGGGAAGCAGATTCAGCTGTAATCATTACTAAGCCAATATTTTGTATCCTTTTTTCACTTAATGTGATATACTATATTTTTCAAAAATGGCTTTAATAACATCTGCCATCCCATATACTCTTCTTACAATGTGACTGTAACTATGGAGAGGTAGGGTCTATTTTTCATTCCCTTGAAACCTGAATGACTTTTAAGTATGATAAAATCTGATGGCAGGACTTCTGAGGCTAAAAAGGTAACAGAACTTCTGCCTGGTTCCTCTGGGACACTTGCTTATGGAATTCTCTCATCATGCCATGAGAGAAAGCAGTGCAGGAGGGGAATTAAGGACTCTCCTTCAACCCTCGCTGAGCACCCAGCTGACAGCAGCACCAATTTGCCAGCAATGTAAATGGATGCTGTAGCTCTCTATTGTGCTTCACTGGGTGAAGCCACATAGAAATACAGAAACTTTTCTCAACAGGATCTGTCTAGATTACAAAAATCATAAATTAAATAAATTATTGTTGCGTTAAGAAATTATGGGGTGGTTTGTTACAGAGCAACAGATAACCAGATATTTGAGTTTATATCACAAGCCAAGTCATCATATAACAGGGTGCACCCATGTTCCCTCCCCACAGGTCTGGCTGAGAGATGGGAGACATAGAGCAGGACCATTGAGAGTTATTTTGCACATCAACAGCAGGCTAGCTAGGGAGATGGGTGTGACTTTGACTCATGATGTAGCTGGGAGGCCACTCCCCCTCATTACAGTCCTTATGTGAGAGCTTGGAGATGGTTTGCTCCATTGGGGGGGGGGGGCGGGCAGGGGGCCATGCCTGCCAGGACTAACTATGCCAGCCAAGAAAGGCTGAAAAAAAAAAAAATACAGGAGTGCTATGTGGGAAGAGCTGGAAATTGGGTCACAGAGGAGTTTTCAGGCTGGGATTTAAACTAAAGGTGGGCTGCCATGAGGGAGGATAAATAATGCAAGACTATGCAAGAGGACAATGCAAGGCCATGTGGGAAGAAAAGGGGTAAAAGAACTCTCACTGGAGGGCCATCAGGAGGTGCCACGTGGTTTTAGATTAAGAACTGGAGATTGCGGTGTCACAGCTGGTGATGCTGGGGCAGTGGGAGACCTACCCAGCTAAGCACAGATTACCGGGAGGAACCAGGAGTGTAGCCAAGCTATGGACTTCTATTTCTTTTTCCTGAGATACATTATCCATAACTGACCTCCTTGGGCAAAGGGAGAAAGGTAGGATTGTGTGTGTGTGTGTGTGTGTGTGTGTGTGTGTGTGTGTGTGTTTAGCAGTGTTTTAAAAGGAATTTGGGATTTTAACGGTGACATTCTGCCATTACTCTAAACCTGTATAACTTTTGAATAAGTAATTCCTTTCCTTTTCACCAAACTCTGGCATTGAGAGCCACATTTCCTAACACCTGGTGACAGGTGAGAAGAACCATAGTACAGAAAGACCCCCAGGGAGGCGGCTTGTTTCGGTACCAGTATCTAGGCCCCAGAAATGGTTCCTTTCTCCCACAATCATAAGTATTAGTTTATAACAGTTTAGACTATATTATAATACAATGAATGCATGTACCATAATTTAAGTATACATTTTCTGAAAATGTATACATCCTCTGCTCCTTTTACTTCACTTTGCCTGGCCCCCAATGCTTAATAGGTTAGCCAATGATGGGTAAGATTCCCCAAGCTGGGAATGACCTAAGACAGGCATGATCACAAGGAGGTCCCAGGGAAGGACTTAGGGGTCTATAGCAAAAGGGAGTGATGGACCCTCACCCCTCGGCTTTGACATAGCCTGAGTCTGTATTCTGTCAGCAAGAAGTCTCCTAATCTCTTGGCTGCCTTACTTTCCCTGCCTGACTTAAGCCTGAAACAATGCCAGAGGTAGGTACAGCCCTGCGCTGGAAAGGGCAGGTTCCCCAGGGCAATCAGGCCTAAGAAAGAATGCATAAAATCCTGTGAAACCTGATTTGCCAATACCCTCAATTTAAATGCTAAAGGTCCAAGCATAGAATGAGTTTGTTTCCCCAAAGTTTTATGGCCCTTTGGCTAATTGACCTTGACTTAGAATAAGCCCTTGTAGTTCTTTGAATGTTATCTATTGTTTGATCTGCCTGACAACTATTGATGAACTTTACCTCTATTCCTGTGCAAATAGAACACAATGAAAGCCCATTAAGGAACAGGCTCCTGACCCTTCTCCTTTGAGAGATCGGCCACCTTTCCTCCCCAAGCAGATTGTGTCTTGGTAGACTTATTCCCATATGTGGCAGATGGGGGTGGGGGTGCTGTGGGCAGAGCCCCACCACACATGAGTGGAGATAGGCAAAGGTGGGGAAAATGAAGGACATCTGCAATAGTGTCAACAATAAAAAAGATACAAAATTATGTAAAATTGAACCATGACATTTTTGACAGGAAAAAATTCAAAATCATGTAAGCTAAGCTCTCATTTTGTAGATTTTAATATGTTAAAATATAAATATGGATTGAAGTACAAAGTACTCCAAAATTGGTTGTCTGACCAAGATTGCAATTTTCAAAGGAAGTACGTGAAAAACAAATGATTCTTAAAGCCTTCATCTACATCAGTATAAGAATCAGTGTATCAACATTAACATAATAAAGATTGAAGGAGAATTTAGGGGAGCCTCTATGCCTAGCAAAGCTGCAAACCCTGGTAAAAGAGAGGAGTGTGCAGGTACCTGCTCCCTTAACTCTCAGTTTAATATAGGTCCTCCAGAGTTTCAGAGTGGCATGGTAAAATGGTATCTGACTTTTGCGTTAAAAAAATCAAAGCCCTGATCAGGTGGCTCAGTTGGTTGGAGTGTTGTCATGTGCACTAAAAGGTTGCAGGTTCAATTCCAGGTCAGGGCACACACCTAGGTTGTGGGTTCTACCCCTGGTCACAGGACATATGGTAGGCAACCAATTGATGTCTCACCAATTGATGTCTCTCTCTCTCTCTCTCTCTCCCCCCCTCCCCCAACCCCTTCATCTCTCTCTAAAATCAATAAACATATCCTCAGGTGGGCATTAAAAAATAATAATTCAAAAAATCTAAAACGTGAGAGAGAGGTTGTTCACTTGCTCTGCTGGCAAGAGGTGTGTGATAGAATCAGCCTACATTCCCAGAGATTTTTCAGTCAAAGAATGTGTTTCTGATGGGCTACATGTGCAACATATTTGAGAGAGTACTGGAATGGGGTCATCTGAAGTCTGGTCTAAACAGACACCTAGACAGACCTCAGAAGAAACTGTATTGTCATCACCAGCTGCACATAGACCTAAGAAGTGGTAAGTAACCAGCTAGAATCAAGATATACTTCCTTTTGGTTAAGGAAACAGAAGGTGAGTCCCAACAAGAAAATGGAAGAGAAAATGCCCACAACAAAAAAACCAGCTTTAAACACAGGTCCAATTTAAAACAATAACAGGTAAACATTTTTTGTTCTTTTTTCTCTTCTTCACCATTCCAACCCTGAAGCAGTCAGACATTGCAGCTAGAACACTGGATTGGAGGTGTAGAAACATAAGGGAGGGAAGAGAAAAATAGCTGGTCCTGCCCTTCCCCACATGTAGACAATGGCCTGCAATAAATCCATGCTGAGAGAGAAGAAAAACCTCAACTTTAAATCAAGTTTGCTGTTTTGATTATTATACTGAACTGCTAGACATATTAAGTACTAAATTAAGACTGTTTGTAATTTAAGAACCTAGGCTTCCTATTGCCTAAAAGTGACCTGCAAAGTCATCAGTCACATATGAGATGTATTCAGGGACAAGAGGAAACTGGGCCCACCAACAGGAGAAACTCTGTAAGTATACACCATCAATTTTGTTTGTCTTCAAAGAAATGCTATACATTCACATATATGTGTACATATACATGCATAGAAGTGATATAAAATGTATATAAAACTATATTGTGGTGTTAATTCTTCAAATCTCACTTACTATATTTTCTATTCCAAATTTTGACATCATAAAAATGTGTTGCATTTTAAATGTATTTCCAAGAAACTCTAAAGCTCAAAATTTTTTTAAGTATGAGAATTTATAAAAGGATTCATGATCAAATATTAATTGCCCCTTCATTAGGAATGAAAGAAAATTAAAGTTTTAATTCCATGAATAATTTATATTGATTGATTAAATAAATACATTCAAATTATATTTTAAAATGATGTTTATAAAAACAAGTCCTAAGAAGGATAAGCAAAACTAAGGAGTGTTAAAAAAAACATTTAAAATAATTTATACAAGAAATACAACAAAGGTATTCATGTGAGAGATATTATGAAATATCAGGCTTATTCCTGTTTTTATGAATCCTAGGTGCCCCATCCATTCAAAGCTATCTGCTATCTTATCCATCTCAGCAAAATGATTTATAGCCCCATTGTGGGGCTTAATTTCCTTTTACCGCATCCATGGTGTATGCACAGCAATAGACGTAGAAACAATTCACTAGATAGGCTTACACTAAGGCTTGTTTATATTATCAATATTTTCCAAAAATAAATTTAGATAAGATGTAAAGTAAAAAGTCATTTCAAGGGAAAATTTGAGGTTAATCTTCAATACGTCGATATCTGTGTACTTCGTGATACACAGGAGATAAAGTCTTGTAATAGTTGCTAAAAAATACTGTATTTTGCAATTTTATCAGTGGTTCTGTTGCATTAGAAAATGGAAAACTTTCAACACCACATTTTAAATACCAAGCAATCATACTTTCTTATTTTTTGCAATAACGCCTCAGAGGATTTTGTTATTCAATTATTACTTCTACAGATATGGCTATTTTTGATAGCTAATACTTTCTTCTTATGTTGAACAAGTTTGTAATAACATCTTTTGACTCTTTTCCCATATTTACAAGTAGGCAGTTTATTCAATTATTTAAAAAAACTATTTTAAATGTTTCTTCTTTATCTTTTCTTTAACATGTAATTGTATAGTATATAAATTGTCCTTAATCTTTCTTCTTTTTTCTTTTGCTTGCCTATTTTTCTTCACGCTTTTTTAAAGACTTTTTAATTTTATTTTTAGAGAAGGGAAGGGAGGAGAAACAAAGGGAGAGAAACATCAGTGCATGGTTGCCTCTCCAGTGCCCCCTAGTGGGGATTTTGCCCGCAACCTAGGCATGTGCTCTGACTGGAAATCGAACCAGTGACCCTTTGCTTCACAGTCTGGCATTCAATCTACTGAGCCACACCAGCCACAGCTATCTTTATGCTTCTTATCAGCCTTTTCCACACAAAGGGATAAGAACATCTGTGTACATGTTTTTATCCCTTATGTAAATTGCTGAGTGACGAAGAACAATCTCACATTCATATTTATAACCCTAACCATTCTTAGCTCAATGCTCGAACCATATTTATATCAAAGGCATATTTTTTGACTTACTACAGGATAAGAGGTCCTTTCTTAACCTGAATCACAGTCCTTACAGATGGCTGTCTGTTGTCAAAGTCAGCTTTCCCACTTCCCTGTGCCTACCTGGACTTCTGACCATTGCCAGCAGCTGATCCTGATGGTGCCACTTTCTGCGTCATTTCAAAAGTGATTGCGGGCATCATAACACTAGGCTCCCATATGAGTAATGACCATCAGTCTAAACTTTCACTAGACTCCCTACAGGCCAGTCCTCCTACCAATCAACTATTTTGGAAGGTTTCTTTGTGTCCTAGCCATAGCCGAGCACACTGTCCCAATTCTCCAGTCTGTATCATTCCATCGCAAACCCAAGCATGCCTAATCAAAATGCATTCTTCATTATGCAACAAATGAAGGATCTTTATCAGCCCCATATTCTAAACTTATTATCTCTTTTTACATTTAAATATTAATTATAGGGGATTTATAGTATCAAATATAAACAGAAAACTCAAATGAACTCTTCCTATTCCTCAGTTACATTTTATGAAAATTTTCTGTCCATGTCAGAAAAAAAAAAGTTTTTAGGTGCTCAGAAACAATTAACTTACATGGACCATGTGTTTGCTACAGTTAGGGAAAAAAATTATCTTTTAAAAAGGAATGGGAAAGTAAAATATGCACACTTTAATGTAAAAAAAATAAAAATAAAACAGATGCTGTGAGTGTGGTATATTGTTTTATACTTTTAAAATGTCAATCTGAATTGGATTTAGATAGTGTAACCCCAATTTGTATGCATACAAATACCTGACTAAAACAGTTTTATTTTTAAAATTTATAACTTTCAATTTAAAAGACTTTTAAAGAGGGTAGGATTGAGGGTGGCAGATGGGAGATGAGGGTGGGTAAGGCAGGGGAAAGTAGTCGTGGGAAAATGGAGATGACTGTATTTGAACATTAATAATAAAAAATAAAAATAAAAAAAGATTTTTAAGGAGGGATTCAATTCTTTTTAATTTTTTTCTAGTGATCTCCATGTTTTTTGGATCTATTCGCACCACACTCCAACTCAAGGATCTAAAAATAAAACACCAAATGATTTGTTTGATAAATTGCACAACTTTAACACTGTTAGGTGATTATCATCTCTTTAAAGAAGATCAGGCACATATGCCTGATCTCTACACATATCAAGATTACTGCTATAAAAGTGTACATAAACAACTTTTAAAGTACACATTTCTTCAAGAAAACTTTCCCATCTTATTTATCCTGGCCATTTCATTTCAAGGTAACTTTTTGGTTTCAAAGTTTAATTATGCTGTCAACGTGTTTAGAACTCAAGGATTACCATTTTATGTTTCCAAACCCATTCCTGCATGAGTTCACTAACCTGCGGGAAGCACCTCAAATTGAAAAATATTCACCAGAACAAAAAGTATGTCAGAAGATATACTAATGGAGCCTCTAGTACTACATACAATCCAAACAGATATTAAATATTTGATTATAGGCTGAGTTCATGGTCATTCGATACTGACTATAACTATTTCATTGGCATCATCATAGTAAATTTGCAGAAGAAACCTGTATGAGTTATAACTTGTGGCAGAAAGTTGTATAGAAACTATATTACAAAAAGTTAAACAAAAATATAATTGAATAATATAATACTATTGGTCTTAATGACCACATACTTAGGATTTACAACAGGCCAAATATTATATGAAGCACTTTCTAAGTCTAACATCTCTTGAATCTCATAAAAACCAAGTGATGTAAGTATTATTAATTCCATTTTACCGATGAGAGTACTAAGTTTAGATAGGTAAAAAAAGGGGGGGACAAGATCATAATAACCAAATAAATGGTTAAAAAAATGTGGATTGAAACCTATGTTTGTCTGATGCCAAAGTCTATTTCTCTATCCCTAAAATACATTGGTTTCTGAAATCCTTGCCCCATGATTATTGTTTTAAAGGAAGTCATTGTGGAATTAAAAATGTATCAACTTTGTAATATTGAAGTACTTCAATCAATAACTGTTTTCTTGGCTCCTTTCATGCCCCAAGATCACCAGATGTTCACTGGAGAGAAAATAGGGCATATCAATTATCACTATCACAATGTGGCACAGAAATACATAATAAACAAAAAAGACTTTGCAGGGAGCAGGGCTTAAAAATGCCTGGGCTTTTGCTAGATAACTGGAAGACATGGTTATTCATTTTCAGAAAGACAAATAAATTTGTAAACAAGACAGGCAGGAGAGGTTAACCTGTAATTTGTATAGAAAGACAGAACTTTGAGCATGTTTTACCCTGTACATCTTTCATTCAATCACTCAACTGTCAATTCCAGGGAAAACAAATTCTTCCTATGACAGACATACTTTTGCATTTTCAAAGTCTTACTTCTAGAATGCAATAGTTGATAAATAAACAAATAAACAAATGAAACATAATAAATTTAATCATCATTGAAGTTTTCTGCCTGGTAGAAAAGATAGATTCCAGAATTCATTTAATTCATCAAATTTTTGTGTTAGGGTAAATTGCCTTTTTTTAAATCTGTTTTCCAATAAAACTCTACTTGCAATAATAAGTGGCATCGAGCCCTTTTAAATGAAAGTATGAGCTTCAGAGAGAATAACTGACTTATTCAACAGGCTACAAAGTTAGTATCAAGTTTGGAACTAAAAAGTAGTCTCTTAGTGATTCCACACTTACAAACCATATTTTTCAGACTATAAGATGCACTTTTTTCTCCTCAAATTTGGGAGAACAACAGGGGTACATCTTATAGTCCAAATGTAGCTTGCCTGGCTTGATGTGGGGGGGGGGCTATGTTATTTATGTTATTAAATATTTTGCTTCAAAAATTTTTTCCTATTTTCCTCTTCTAAAACCTAGGTGTATCTTATGGTCTGGTGCATCTTACACTCTGAAAAATTCAGTACTTTTTCTTACAATATGGATAATAATTATCAGTAAGTAAGCAAGAGTAAAAATGTAGTACTGATATGTAGCAAGTAGAAGGGTCATGAGTTTAAGAAAACTGTTTCACAGAGACAAATCCAAACAGTGACAGGTTCTAATAAGATTTAGTCAGTACAGGTACTAGTCACCCACTAATCTTTACATCCACAATATGAAA
Source organism: Glossophaga mutica (assembly GCA_039655065.1). NCBI lineage: Eukaryota > Metazoa > Chordata > Mammalia > Chiroptera > Phyllostomidae > Glossophaga > Glossophaga mutica. The sequence continues at coordinate 73,934,308 of CM077312.1, forward strand.
CTTTGTATCATTTCTTTCAATAGTCAGTATATCTTTTTAAAAAATTCACATTACTGTAGAAATATATAAAATAAACCAATAGGAAATATTTACTCATCTTTTAAAATTATTACAATGCATATGAATATAAAATCAACTATTAATGAGCCTCAGAAATGAAATGTAATAACAAAGAAATATGTCTAGTTTAAAAATATAGTCAGCCAACTCTTGGGTCATTTGGTTGTTGATGATCCAATATGTTCGGTAAATTTAGGACTCCTTGCTTCTCTATTTTCTCTTCAGATGCTCTTTTTTTCTTATTTCAGTGTTATTAGCATTATCATCAGAGAGTAGAAGAAAAAGATTCATGAAATGCAAATCAGTCAATTTTACCTCTTTGAAATAAAATAATAAAATTATAAACAAAGAAAGGGTTGTGCTATTGTCTTATTATTATTTGTAAAATTACATTATTTGTGTTATGTATCTCAGCTATTGGGTTAGCCAAAAAGTCCATATGGCTTTTTCCATAAAATAAAAGACATATTTTTCATTTTCACCAATAACTTTAATAATTTGGATATTTTGAGTATGTCAGATACCTCCCATGTGGCATAACGTTGATTGTTCTCTACTAACATCTCCATTTGATCACTATCAACTTCAACTGGTCTACCAGACCATGGAGCATCGTCCAGGGAGAAATCTCCAGCATGGAACTTCGCAAACCACTTTTGACACATTCAATCAGTCACAGCACCTTCTCTACTACACAAATCTTTTTTCTGCATTACAGTTGTGTTCTTACCTTTCTTTAAATAATAAAGCATAATATGCTGAAATGTTGCATATTTTCTTCCATTTTTCAATATTAAAATGGCTACACAAAAATTCAGCAATTTTGATGATTCTTTTTAAATGCACACTAATATGAAAACCATCACAATACAATTTAACAAAATTATTTCAAATGAAGTTAAAGGGGAAAAAAAGAGCTTTTTGGCCAACCCAACAGTTTCCAAAGACAATCACCAACTACTTGGCATCTTTTTGTGTCTACCTTATCAGTTATATTTTTGATCTGATCATTCTTAATCTGTCCTTACAACATACAAACACAATACTTCAAAATGCAAAAATTAGTAAGGCTTCACATTTTGCTTTTAGCTTTAATAAATATATTCATGGAACAGACTATAGGTATGGTAGGAGAAAAAAATGATTAAAAGTCAACTAACAGAAAGGGAAATTAAGAAAACAATCCCACTCCAATTGCCATGAAAAGAATAAAATACCTAGGAATAAACTGAACCAAGGATGTAAAAGACCTATACTTAGAAAATTATAAGACAATGAAGAAAGAAATTGAAGAAGATAAAAATAAGTGGAAGCACATACTGTGTTCATGGACATGAAGCATTAACATCACTAAACTGTCCATACTACCCAAAGTGATCTGTAGATTCAATGAAATTCCCATCAAGATTCCAGTGACATAATTTGCTGAATAGAACAAATATTTCAAAAGTGTATATGGAACCACAAAAAGCCCCCAATAGCAAGAGTGATGCTGAGAAAGAACAAAGTTGGAGAAATTATACTACCTAATAGCAAAGTATACTACAAGGCCATAGTAATCAAAACAGCATGGTACTGGCATAAAAACAGACACATAGATCAGTGGGACCGAAAAGACAGCCCAGAAATAAACCCACATATTTGTAGTATATTAATATTCGACAGAGGAAGCAAGCACATACAATGGGCTAAAGATTATTTAATAAATGGTGTTGGGAAATTGGACAGATACATGCAGAAAAATGAAACTAGACCACCTTCTTACACCACACACAGGAATAAATTCAAAGTGGATCAAAGACTTAAGTGCTAGACCTGAAACAATAAAAATCCTAGAAGAAAACATATACAGCAAAGTCTCGGGCATTGTTTGTAGCAATATTTGATCGGATATATCTCCCCAGGCTTGGAAAACAAAAGGCAAAATAAACAAATGGGACTACATACAGCAAACTAAAAAGTTTTTGCACAGCAAAGGAAATCAACAAAATCAAAAGGCAACCCATGGAATGGGAGAACATGTTTGCCAAGACATCCGATAAGAGGTTACTATCCAAAGTTTATAAAGAACTTACAAAACTCAATACACACACACACAAAAACAACCCCAAACAACCCAATTAAAAAATAGGCAAAGGACTGATTAGACACTTCTTCAAAGAAGACATACAGATGGCCAACAGACACATGAAAAGATGCTCAACATCACTAATCATCAGAAGAATGCAAATTAAAACCACAATGAGATAACATCTCACACCTGTCAGAATGGCTACCCTCAATAAATTAACAAACAACAAATGCTGGCCAGGATGTGGAGAAACGGGAGCCCTTTTGTACTGTTGGTGGGAATGCAGATTGGCGCAGCCACTGTGGAAAGCAGTATGGAGATCCCTCAAAAAATAAAAATCAATCTGCCTTTCCACCCAGCAAGCCTACTTCTGGCAATGTATCCAAAGAAACCCAAAACACTAATTCAAAAGAACATAAGCACCCCTATGTTCATTGCAATGTTATTTACAATCATCAAGATATAGAAGCAGCCTAAGTGTCCATCAATAGATGAGTAGATAAAACAACTATGGGACATTTACATGATGGAATACTACTCATCTGTAAAAAAAGAAGAAAGTTTTACCCTTTGCAACAGTATGGATGGACCTAGAGAACATTATGCTAAGTGAAATAACCTAGTCAGAGAAAGACAAATACCATATGATTTCACTTACACATAGAATCTAATGAACAATCTGCACTACCAAGGAAAATGGGGACACACTCATAGATGGAGACCAGGATGACAGCAGAGGGAAGAGGATACAAGGGGGAGGAGGGGTTGATCCAAAAGGAAAAAGGACTCATGGACATGGACAACAGTGAGGTGATTGTGGGGCAGAGAGGATATAAGGGGACTATATGGTAATGGAAAAAATACAATAAAGATTAAATTTAAAAAGTCAAATAAAAAGAAGGGCAAATGAAAAAATGGAGGTGGAAGAAGAGAAAGTTAATACACAATACAAGGAACACTAACATGACCACAACATGTCGAAAGGCAGAATAAAAAATAAAGTAGACAGGTATAAAGCAAACAAACATATACACTCTAAAATCATTTCTTAAAAAGCATTTAGTTACATTCATAATGCAAGAGCAACGCCAGTCTTCACAGGGAGCAATACACTGCTAGTAATTTATGTAGCTCAAGTCTGAGGAAGCCAGCTAATAAGGACACTGAGAGTTTTAAACTCCAAGAATCTTGACTTGACAAGAAGGAAATTAGGAACTACACTTAACTTACATCAAGCAGCATGTGTTGTCAACATGTACTGCAAACCTCTTTCCTCAAGTATCTTATCCTGGCCTTCTGGACCTAGAGCTCTTGGATAGAAAACTCTGTTCTGTAGTCTATAAGCAGCAGCTGGTTACAGTCAGAAAACGAGCAAATGTCCTCAACTCACAATGACAAGGAACCAACAGAGCCTTTTTTAGATTTTCAATTACAATACACCTTCAACTTTCCAGTGCAAACTCTCTGTAACTTCACTGAACACTTCAGTGTATTTTTCTGCTGAAAAATCAGAAGAAAAATCCACTGATCTTACTATAGAAACTTCATTGTCAAATGAATTGTTCACTAAGAATGCTGAAAACTGGAAAAAAATATTTTTAAACATCATTTTGTTCTAACATGCGTCTCAAGCAAATAAAAATTTTAAAAACATGGTGTCCTAAGTGACAAACTCCTTTAAAAACACACTCATTGAATTACAAAATGAGCCAATGACCTAAGTCCCCTGTGTGTGTGGGATAGGAAATAGCAGTGGGAAGGAGAGTGATGAGGTAATAAGAAATCAGGTTAAAGCATTAATCTAAGTTACATGTAGGAGAAAAAGATTATGAATTAAATAGTAAAATAGTTCACTGCTCAAAATATGCTCTTTTTAGATTGGACTATATTAATATATCAAACTTTATAAAACTATCATACTGTATTTTCAATATATGTACATATACTAGGTTTCTAGATCAAAAGACCTGTCACTCCTCTAAACCCACCCCTCCACACATACATATACACACACAGACAAAAGTGAAAAAAATGTACAAATATGTTTTCATTAGTGTGGAGCAAAATATGAAAGAATACCACCAAGGAATTACACCTGGTTACATCAGAGGAAGTGGAATGAAGAGGACGATAACAAGAGAGGAGAAATAACATTTTAATATATATGTTTGGAGGTTTTAAAAAATTATCATAAAAGCATATGTCACTTTTATAATAAAAATGGTAAAAACACTTTTAAAGGAAATAAATGAAGCCATCAAAGTTCTAGAAGAATACACAGGATAAATTTATTTATGCCCTTTAAGAAAGGCAACACATAAAACCCAAAAGTCACAAATAAAAAAAATTAAAAACAATGATCTGAAAAAAGTCATTCAACATTAAAATCATTATAAAAGCAAGTTTAAAAATAGGTGTAAACTACAAAATATTTTTCATCATATATGACAGTAAAAGGTTAATTTCTGAAATTCACAGATTACACAAACTTGAGATAAATTACAAAACTCAATCAAAAAAAGTAAAAGGGCTATGAATAAGTATGTCATGGCAAAATAAACACAAATAGAGAGAAACATGAAATGTGATCAACATCATTCCTGCAAAAGAAATGTAACTCAAAAAAGAAATAATATAGACAGACATATGGAACAATGGAATAGAAATGAGAGTCCAGAAATAAATCAAATATCCAAGGTGGGGGAAAAGTAGGTTTACACTTATGAGTAAATGAAACACAGAGTTTATTCTTGTATTATTGTTTATTAATTATTGTATTAGTTTTCATACAAACAATTGTAAACCTACTTTTGCCTCACCCTGCATATAGTCAACTGAGTTTTGACAAGAGTGTCAAACCCATTTAATAGGGAAAGCATAGTCTCTTAAACAAATGGTGCTTAAACAACTGAATATCTACATGAGAAAATAAAACTGAGCCCCTTTCTCACTATATTTATAAATATTAACACAAAATGGATCAAAGGTCTAATTTAAGAGCTAAAACTATAAAGCACATAAAAAAACATAGGGGGGAGACATCATGACTTTGTATTAAACAATGGAGTCTAAAATATAATACCAAAAATATGAGCAACAAAAGAAAAAATAAATTAGACTTCATAAAAGTTTAAAACTTTTATAACTCAAAGGACATTATCAAGAAAGTAAAAAGACAACCTACAGAATGATAGAAAATATTTGCAAGTCATATATCTGATAAGGGTCTACTATCCAGAATATATAAAGAATTCCTATAACTACAACACAAAGACAACTCAATTAAGTTTGAATAGCTGTTTCTCTAAAGAAGATACACTTCTATTTGGCCTACAAGAACATGAAAAGATGCTTGATTATAATTACTCATTTGGAAAATACAAATAACACTCACACTCACTGGGATGGCTATAAGTTTTTTTCTAAAGGAAAGCAGAAGTGTTGGTCAGGATGTGGAGATACTGCAACCCTTTTATATTGCTGGTGAAAATGTTAAATAATACAGTTGCTATGGCCAACAGTTTGGCTGGCTCTGAAAAGGTTAAACACAGAACTATCATAAGAACTATCATAATTCTGCTCTTACCTATATACTCAAAAGAACTGAAAACAGATGTTCAAATACTTGTACACAAATGTTTACAGCAGCACTATTCACAATAACCAAAAATATAAACATTCCAAAGTCCATCAATAGATGAATGGATAAAGAAAATGTAGTAGGCATATTCATGCAATATTACTCAGCCATAAAAAGAAATGAAGTCTTGATAAATGCCACACTGTAGATAAAGCTAAAAAATATTATAGTAATCCAAAGAAGCTACACACAAAAAAACAAATATTGTATGATTCCACTACAGAAATAACTAGAATAGGTTAATCCGTAGAGATAGCAGATCAGTGGTTGTCAGGGGCAAGGGATAGTGGAAGGAAATAGGAAGTAACTGCTTTATGAAAATAAGGGTTTCCATTAAGGGCGATGAAAGTGTTTTGGCCCTGGAGATGAATGCACAACATATTGAATGTACCAAAAGTCACTAAATTGTGCACTTTAGGGTAATAAATTTTATATTATTTGAATCTCACTTCAATTAAAAAATATACACACACATACATACAGTAATGTGCTTCATACTACAATTTAGTCAACAACAGACTGCAGATACAACATTGGTCCCATAAGATTATAATACAGCTAAAGAATTCCTATTGCCTAGTGATGTCTTATCCAACAGAATATCATATGAAACAGTACTCGTGTTTGTGGTAATGCTGGCGTACACAAACCTATTGCACTGCCAGTCATAAAAAAGTACAGACTTACAATTAGTACAGTATATAACAACTGATAATGATATTAAATGACTGTGTTACTGGTTTTTGAATTTACTGTACTTTTTATTATTATTTTGGAATATATGCTTTCTACTTATTTAAAAAAAAAAAACAGTTGCCATAAGACAGTATGCCATGTACTGAATCTACTGTCTGGATCTGAGAAGAAATATCAAGTTTGGAAATACAGATTTGACAGCTTTCACTGTATATATTATATAAAACCATGAACCATGTCACATGTTCCTGGAAAGATATCTCATTTGTAGAAACATAATCCAACCAAGAACTCCAATTCTTAGTTGTATATATTTCAAATATTCAAATGTGTCCAAAAATGTCCTCAGTAACTTCTATTAAAATATTTTGACTTTGTTCTCTAGAAAATCTTGAAAGTCACGCACTCTCTTACTCCACAAAAGGCTACTTACTGCTTATGGTACAGTGTCACCCACACTGCAACATCTCCTTTGCTTTTACTGTATATCATACTTTGGATTGTCACATCCCTCTAACCACATGTTTGCTCCTTAGAAATGCAATTCTTTCTCCCTGAATGCTTGTCTCATGAATAGTAAGGACATTTTTGAGGTCTACTCACATATCCCAATCTACTGGTCAGGGACCTTTCTACCACAAACAAATGTCTTTTGGGGGGGAAAAGTATGTCATGTTATACTGGCAGCAGCCTCATACATCCCGTGTTTAGCATATCTCTGATTGCACCAATTTCTCTTATGACTGATTTAATGTCATGTTAATTTATAAATTTAGTGTAGTCTAGTGTACAGTGTTTATAAAATCTACCATGGTGGACAGTAATGTCCTAGACATCACATTCACTCACCACTCACTCACTGACTCACTCAGAGCAACTTCCAACTCTGTAAGCTCCATTCATGTTAAGTGTCCAGCAAAAGGTGTAGCATTTTTTATCTTTCTTGTAGTATTTTTCACTATTCCTTTTCCATATTTATATATGTCTACATACACAAATACTTACATTATATTACAGTTGTCAACAGTATTCAGTACAGTAACTTACTGTATAGGGTTGTAGCCTGGCAGCAACAGGCTATACCATATAGCCTAGGTATGCAGTAATCTATACACTATATCATGTCCATACAACAAGATTACCTAACAATGTATTTCTTAGAATGTTCCTCATTTTTATTGTTCCTGATCTTAGTGGGAAAGCTTTTCCTTTTTGCCCATTGAGTCTGATGTTAGCTGTAGGTTTCTCATATATGGCCTTTATCATGTTGAGGAATGCTCTCTCTACTCCCACTTTGCTGAGTGTTTTTATCATAAATGAATGTTGTACTTTATCAAATGCTTTTTCCAAATTTATTGATGATTATGTGATTTTTTTCTCTTTCCTTCTGTTTATGTGATGTATTACGTTTATTGATTTGCAAATATTATGCGATCCTTGCATCCCTAGGATAAATCCCACTTGATCATGGTGTATGATTGTTGTAATGTATTCCTGGATGCAATTTGCCAATATTTTGTTGAGGATCTTAGTGTCTATGTTCATCAGCGATATTGGCCTGAAGTTTTCTTTCTTTGTTGTGTCTTTATCTGGTTTTGGGATTAGGATGATGCTGGCTTCATAAAAAGAGTTTGGGAGTCCTCCTTCTTCTTGGATTTTTTGGAATAGTATGTGAAGCATTGAGGTTAGCTCTTTCTTAAATGTTTTGTAAAATTCTCCTATGAAACTGTCCATTCCAGGGCTTTTATGTGCCTGGAGTTTTTGATTACTGCTTGGATTTCATCAGCTGTTGTAGGTCTGTTCATGCTTTCTGCTTCTTCTTGATTCAGTTTTGGGAGATTATATTTGCCCTAAAAATTTGTCCATTTCACCCTGGTTTTGAAAATCTTGGCATATAGTTGTTCATAATAATTTCTTACAATCCTTTGTATTTCTGTGGTATCAGTTGTAATTTCTCCTCTTTTATTTCTGATTTTGTTTAATTGGGTCCTCTCTCCTTTTTTCTTGATCAATCTCCTTAAAGGCTTGTCGATTTTATTTATCTTTTCAAAGACCCAGCCCCTGGATTTACTGATCCTTTGGAATGTTCTTTTAGTTTTTATGTCTTTTAGTGTATGTGCTGCCGAAGCGAGCATGAGTCTCTATGTCATTTAATTCTGCTCTGATCTTTATTATTTCTTTCCTTCTGCTCACTCTGGGCTTTGTTTGTTGTTGTTCCTCCAGTTCTTGTAGATGTAGGTTTAGGTTGTTTATTTGCAATGTTTCTATCTTTTTTAGGTAGACCTATATCGCTATGAACTTCCCTCTCAGTCCTGTCCATAAGTTTTGGGCTGTTGTGTGTTCATTTTCATTTGTTTCCATAAACTTTTTGATTTCTTCCTTGATCGCATTATTGACCCACTCACTGTTTAACAGCATGTTATTCAATCTCTGTGAATTTCAGTATTTTTGAGCTTTTCCAGGCCCTTGTGGTCCAAGAAAATGCTTGATATGGTTTCAATTTTATTGAATTCATTGAAGCTTGTTTTGTGTCCTATCATGTGGTCCATCTTTGAAAATGTTCCATGTGCTTTTGAAAAGAATGTGTATTTTGCTTCTTTAAGATGAAAGTTTATATATATAAATATATATATATATATATATGTATGTATGTTGCGGACCGTTCAGCCTGGTTTCAGGAGTTGTAACCCTCACCCCATGGTGGGCTGTGTAAGAGCCCAAGGGACCCACTTCATCTGGGTCTGTTCTGTCACAGGGATGTGACCTACAAAGGAGACAAAGCTTATCTCCCTGGCAGGAGCACTGCTTCTGCCTTACCCATCTCTGGCCCCATAGCTTGGTTGGCAGTCAATGACGGGTAAGACTCCTCATGGGAGGGGCAACCTAAGCCAGACGCAACCACTTGGAAGGCCTCATGGAAGGACTGGGGGGGTTGCAGCAAAGAGGATGTGATGGACCCTCGCCCCCCGGCTATTCTGACATAGCCCGAGTCCTCATTTCCATCTGGGAGATGTCTCCTGCTTCCTAATTGCCTTAAAGCCTGAAACTGTGGGGGTGAGTGGTGCAGCCCTGTGCTGGGCAGGACGGCTCCCTGGGTGATCCAGACATAAGAAAGAATTCCTAAAGTCCTGTGAAACCTGCTTTGCTAAGAGTGCTCTTCCTGAGGTGACAAGTGGCCCAGGAGGAAATGAGCATGTCTCCCAAAGTCTGGCAACCCCCTTTCCTGACAAACACTGGCTCAGATTAAGCCCTCAGATTTCTTTGACATGTTAAACTTGTATTCCTGTGTATTTGAGCCCAATAAAAGCCTAGTGAGGAAGGGGCTCTGGGTCATTCTCCTCTGAGAGTTTGACCCCTTTCCTCCCCAAGCAGAAGATGTCTTGGTAGTTTTTACTTTCATCCGTGACGGAGGGATGGGGCTCTGCGGGCGGAGCCCCCCCACATCTGGCACCCAGGACAGGGTCCCCTGAATATATATATATATATAAAATCAGTCAACTACATTTTATCTAGGGCATTCGTTAATGCCATGCACTTGTACGCTGTTGGTAGGAATGCAGATTGGTACAGCCACTGTGGAAAATAGTATGGAATTTCCTCAGAAAACAAAAACTGAAACTGCCTTTTGACCCAGCAATTCCATTGCTCGGATTATATCCTAAGGATCCCTTTAAAACACCAATTTCAAAGAACCTATGCATCCCAATGTTCATAGCAGCACAATTTACAATAGCCAATTTACAATCAACCTAAGTGCCCATTAGTAAATCGGTGGATAAAAAAACTATGGTAGATTTACACAATGGAATACTACACAGCAGAAAGGAAGTAGTTCCTACCCTTTACAACAGCATGGATGGATCTGGAGAGCAGTATGCTAAGTGAAATAAGTCAGGTGGTGAAAGACAAATACCATATGATCTCACCAAGAAATGGAACCTAATCAACGAAACAAACAAGAGAGCAAAATATAACCACAGACATTGAAATAAAGAACAATCTGACAGTAACCAGAGGGGTGGGAGAGATTATAATGGGGGAAAGGGGGAAGGCGCATCAAAGAACATGTATAAAGGACACATGGACAAAGCCAAAGAGGGGTAAGATTGAGGGTGGGAGGTGGGATGGGTGGGGCAGAGGAAAGTGGTGGGGCAAAAATAGAGACAATGCTACTTGAACAATAATAAAAAAAATTAAAAATGAATCCAGCTATTAACCTGTAAATATACAGATTTTAAATTCACTTCAATTTTTTTTTCATTTGAGTAATGATGTCATGTTTTGCAATTAAATTAACCTCACATCCCTGAAACCCCTAATGAGGGCACAGACCCTCTCCCTTTCCAAAATCCTAGGACAAAGACTGTGTGTGTATATGATTTGAAAACTTTTTAGCCATTTGGAAGTCTTGTATTCCAAACTGGGAATATATGTACATAGGTTGTTGCTGATAAGTCAGCTCCTCTGACAAGAACGTAGGGTGAAAATTAACCTCACCAAAAAGATTCAAGAGAACCACTAAAGGAACAACCACTATATTTGAAGAAATGTAGGATACGAGAAATATTTTGGTTTTTTTACCTATAATATGTATATCAATACTAGAAGTTTTTATACACATGAGGATTGTCTCTATTCTTGTGAAAGCACATTATCCCTGTTTAATACTTACTACCTAATACTTTAATACTGGTGGCGACTTCCGGCCAAGATGGAGGCGTAGGCGGACACACTGTGCCTCCTCTCACAACCAAAATTAAGGACAATGAATATTTAGAAACAAGAAAACTATCAGAACTTATAGAAAATCGAACTGTACGGAAGTCCAACAACCATTCATCCAGACCGGTAAGGGGGCGGAGTCACGGCTGGAGAAAGTGGAGGTGCAGACCCAGGAACGCAAGCAGCAGTGGCTTGCAGTTCCCAGGTGCACAGGCGGCGGCTGGCGGTCCCCAGGCACAGGGGGGCAACTGTGCAGACCCAGTGAGGTCACACAAGGCAGTTGGCTGACCAGGTGGTCCCACATTTGCGCACGCAGACGGTCCAGGCAGAGGGGAAGTGGCGGAACAGACTGAATCCAGGAGAGAGCGGAGCAGGCGCCATGGTTCCCTCTCAGACCCTACCCCCACATACAGCGTCACAACCCAGCGACTGGGCTGCCCCGCCCTGAGGAACACCTAAGGCTCCACCTCTCACTACGTAATAGCTGCGACCAGACTAAAACCAAAACAAAACAAACAAACAAACAAAAAAAAAAAAAACCCACCAAAAATGGCTCAAACCAGAAAACAAATAAAAGCCCCAGAGCCAGTTCCTCTAAGCAGTGAAGAGATAGCCAACCTATCAGATGCACAGTTCAAAGCACTGGCCATCAAGATGCTCACAGAATTGGTTGATTTTGCTCACAAATTTGATGAAAAAATGCAGGCTACAATACGTGAAATGAAGGAAGATGCATGGGGAACTGATAGAGATGGAAGGAAAACTGAGACTCTAATCCATGGAGTGGACCAGAAGGAAGAAACTAACAACCAAACAGAAAACGAGGAAGAAACAAGAATTCAAAAAAATGAGGAGAGGCTTAGGAACCTCCGGGACATCGTTAAATGTCCCAACATCCGAATTATAGGGGTCCCAGAAGGGGAAGAAGAAGAGCAACAAGTGGAAAACTTATTGGAACAAATAATAAAAGAGAACTTCCCCAATCTGGCAAAGGAAATAAACTACCAGGAAGTCCAGGAAGCTCAGAGAGTCCCTAAGAAGTTGGACCCAAGGAGGTACACACCAAGGCACATCGTAATTACATTAGCCAAGATTAAAATGAAGCAGAGAATTCTAGAAGCAGCAAGGGATAAGGGGACAGTCACCTACAAGGGAGTTCCCATCAGACTGTCAGCTGATTTCTCAAAAGGGACCTTACAGGCAAGAAGGGGCTGGAAAGAAATATTTGAAATCTTGAAAAGCAGGGACCTACATCCAAAATTGCTCTATCCAGCAAAGCTGTCATTTAGAATGGATGGACAGATAAAGTGCTTCTCAGATAAGGTCAAGTTCAAGGAGTTCATCATCACCAAGCCCTTATTATATGAAATGTTAAAGGGACTTATCTAAGAAAAAGAAGATAAAAATATGACAGTGAAAAGACAGCAAACTCACAGCTATTAAGAACCATACCTAAAACAAAAGCAAACTAAGCAAACAGCTAGAACAGTAACAGAACCACAGAAATGGAGATCATATGGAGGCTTAGCAACAGGGGTGTGGGAGGAGGAGAGAGGGGGAAAAGGTACAGAGAATGAGTAGCATAGATAGTGGGTAGAAAATAGATGGGTGAGGGCAAGAATAGTATGGGAAATGTAGAAGCTAAAGAACTTATGACACATAGACATGAACTAAAGGAGGGAATGTGGGTGGGAGAGGGTGTGTAGGGTGGAGGGGAATGATGGGGAAGAAATGGGACAACTGTAATAGCATAATCAATACAATATATTTTTAAAAAAGAAAAAATACTTTAATACTTACTACTGTTTCATCAACAGTATTACTGTTGTGTGTACATTTTTTTCTGAGCTGGCACAATGAACTGAATGTTTGTATCCACCCTCCAAAATTTATATGTTATGTTAAAACTCTAACTCCAATGTAATGGTAGTAGGAGGCAGGCATGTGGTAGGTAATTAGGTCATAGGGTGAAGCTGTGGCAAATAGGATTAGTGCCATTACAAAAGATACCTCAGAGAGTTTTCTAACTCTTTCTATCATGTGAGGGCACAATAAGTTGACCCATGAACCAGAGAGCAGCCCTCAGGAAACAGAATTTGCCAGCACCTTGATTTTGGAATTGTTAAACTCCAGAACTATAAATAATAAATGTTTGTTCTTTTAGCCACCTAATCCATGGTAATTGTGTTATAGAAGCCCAAATGGACTAAGACAGCCTGCATCATTTTAACATAAATTATGGGAAAGTAGTGCCTTCGTTGAGGATGGGTTTAATTTTTTAAAGGCTTAAATGTTATTCTTTTAAAAAAAGCTATCAAAATGTGAAGTATGATAATAGTTAACCAGTTATTAATAATGTCAGTCTTTTTCATCTGTGGCTTATAATATAGTTCTGAAAACAGTTCTTAAGTAGCAGTTACAAAAAAGACTTACCATTTTTTCGGACCATAAGATGTACCTAGGTTTTAGAGGAGGAAAATAGGAAAAAATTTTTTGAAGCAAAAAAATGTGGTAAAATATTTAATATCATAAATAACATAATATTTCACCAATGTAAATGTAAACAGAACTCAACAACAGCATTAACAACCATTTTTCCTTCCAAATTTGGGGGGGGGGGAAGTGCATGTTATAGTCCAAAAAATATGGTAAAAGAACAGGAATACTGGAATAAGAATATAGACCTTCAAGGCAATCCTGTAATACTGTGGATTTACCAATTCTAATATCTTTTTTAATCTCATTATTTTGCAACCATACATATATGACCTAAAACCAAGAGAGTGTCATATGTGAAATCATCCTTCTGAATCCGTAACTATAAAATGAGTGAGACAAAATAACTTGCAAGACATCCAGATGTTCTTTGATGCTGTATTTATCATCAGAGATAAAATAAGGAAGTTATCACTGACCTAGTCACCAACTCCAATTCTCATTTCACATCTTACCCAATCTATTAAAAACACTGAACTGACTTGATCACTTCTCTAGTTTTTTACATCATTTTCATCACAGCTTCGAAGAGTCCATTAGTCCTTCTTCTCCTCACTAGCTAGCTACTCTTTCTTAGTCTCCATTTCTGGTCACTTCTCATCTTTCCAAACACTGGACAGTGGAAAACCCAGGGATAAGGTCATTTTTTTTCTATAATCACAACCTAGGTAGTCTTGTCTAAAACAATGTCTTTAATTACTGTACTTTCAATGTTAACTCCCAAAATTATATGAGCAGGCTCAATTCTCTACTTAGTATCTTGAATATTTAAAGTCATCTCAAACTTCACATATTCAAACTATGCTCTTTCCATACCCACATCTGCTACTTCTAAAAATTACTCCATTTAATTAAATAGCACCTCTACTTTTCCAATAGCTTATGCCAAAACCTCAAGACCATCCTCAACTCCTTCTCTTCTTTCCACATCCGTCTTGAACAAAAGCTTCCTTCTTCACCTTAAAACATACCCATAATCCAACTACTTTTCACCACCTCTACATTGATCACACTGTTCAAACCATAATTATCTCTACTCTGAACTACTGACACAGGTGTCCAAATTTTTGGAGTCTCTGCACCACACTGAAAGAAGAAAAGTTGTCTTGGGCCACATATTACACTGCAACACATAACAGAAAAGTATAATAATGTTTTAAGTAAATTTACAATTTTGTGTTGGGCTGTGATCACAGTTATCCTGGGCTGCATGCAGTCCATGGGATGCAGGTTAGACACCCCTAAAACATCAGCTCATTTGGTACTTATGCTTCCATTCTTATCTCTCTATACTCCACTTTCAACAAACCAGGCAGGTCAGTGCTTTCTCAAAATCCTTCAAGGACTTCCCATCTTACTCTAAGTCAAAGTGAACCTCCATAAGCTGGCACCTCTACAATCTATCTGACCTTGCCTACCATACTCACCTTACTCACTCCACTCCCAGCATTCTTAGAGCAGGTTGAGTATAATACTGCTCAATCTGCTGCCTGTAGTGATCATATATGAGATGTACACATAAATCACAATTTTTATTTTTGAGGGGGATCTCTGCTCAGATATTATTTCATTAGACAGCTCTTCCCTAACTGCTATATATAACAAATAGCACTCTCTGGTCATACTCTATCTCTGTTACTCTGCTTTATCTTTCTTCATTGCTCTTATAAAACCCAAACATATATGATATTTATTGGTTTATCTGTTTATTGACTGATTTCCTCCCCATCATATATTATTGTTAAAGCAGAAATATTGTTTACTGCTATATCCCCTGTGCTTAAAATAGTGCCAGGCAAAAAGTAAGCATTTGATAAATATTTGTGAAATAACCAAATGAGTATATTAACTCCTGTTTTATCATGTGTAGCAGAAGTCAGCAAAACTATATAAAGGAAAAAAGCATTTTTCTAATATATAATATCTTAGGTACAAAATGTAAACACAGAAACGTATTTGCCTGCAAAAAAGCCATCTCTGAAACTTCGTATAGAAACACTCACTCCACCATTGCAGGGAATCAGCAAAAAAGTTAGCCAGGGTGATAGATGGAGCAACAGTCACCCACAGAAAATTAGAATTCCAATATGTGCTACACATGAAAGTGTCAGGTCCAAAGTCACAGTATGTATAAATCATAAAGACTCCAACTAAAAAACTAATCATAAAAACTGGTTTAGAATCAGAGCTATATGTAGGATCCCTGCAAAATCGAATATAAAACTATTTGTAGGAAAACTTCTATAACATTTAACACATAGGACTTTTTCTTTTACCACTGTGAGAAAAAAATAATCTAAAAAATATATATACCCACACAAGGAGGGGAAGTCAACAACTACATGAATAGAATTATATACCATATTTTTTGGACTATAAGACACACTTTTTTTTTACCACATTTTTTGCTTCAAATATTTTTTTCCTATTTTTCTCCTCTAAAACCTAGGTGTGTCTTATGGTCTGAAAAATACAGTGTGTATATATATATATATATATATATATATATATCCTAAAGAAATTTTTAAACATCTGAGTATTAAGATAAGCATGTTTAAAATGTTTTAAAGGTATATAAAACAAGAATAGGACAATGTGAAAATAATTAATTTCAAAAAGAACAAAAAAGACTGGAAATGAGAAATGTCAATAAAAGAAAGAGAAGAGCTATAAATAAGAGTCAGCTAAAGAGAGATATGAGGCAGATACATATATGGATAGAAAAAAGGTGAAAAATGTAAAAGAGAAATTAAGAAATTTAGAGTACAATAAAATTTACATTATATGTCTAACAGGAGTCCTAATAGGTGAGAAAAGAAGAAATATGAAGAGGCACTATTTATAGAGAATGAGGCTGATCTGCCAAAATTAAAAAGAAAAGAATCCTCATACTGAAGAAATTGGAGATTATATTTATACCTACATACACATGCAGATATTATATGCTCATAAATCAACACCTAGACATATTCTTTTTTAAATTTTTATAGTATTTTTCCACTACCATTTAGTCCCCTTATATACCCTCACTTCCACAATCATCCCACTGTTGTCTAGGTTCGCGAGTCCTTTTTCCTTTTCGCTCAATCTCTCCACCACCTAAGCTACCCCACCCTCTTAGCTGTCATCCTGCTACTTATCTGTGAGTCTCTGAGTCTGTCTCTACTTTCCTTGTAAGTTTAGTTTGTTTATTACATTCCACATATAAGTGAAATTGTGTGGTATTTCTCTTTCTCTGACTGGCTTATTTCATTTAGCATAATATTCTCCAAGTCCATCTGTACTTTGGCAAAGGGTAAAACTTTCTTCTTGTATGACTGAGAAGTATTCCATCATGAAATGTCCCATAGGTGTTTTATCCACTCATCTACTAATGGACACTGGGCTGCTTCCATATCATGATAACTGTAAATAATAAAACTGCAATGAACATAGGGGTGCTTATGTTCTTTTGAATTACTGTTCTGAGTATATTTGGATGTATTCCCAGAAGTGGGATCACTGCGTCAAAAGGCAGACTGATTTTTAATTTTTTGAGGTATCTTCATACAGCTTTCCACGGTGGCTGCACCAATCTGCATTCTCACCAACAATGCCAAAGATTTCCCCTTTCTCCACATCCTCCCTAGCACTTGTATATTGATTTATTGGTGACAGCCATTCTGACAGGTGTGAAATGATATCTTACTGTGGTTTTAATCTGCATTTCTCTGATGATTAGTAACACTGAGCATCTTTTCATGCGTCCATTGGCCATGTGTATATCCTCTTTTGAAGTTCTATTCAGGTCCTTTCCCCATTTTTTAATTGGATTGTTTGTTTTTATGGCGTTGAGTTGTATAAGTTCCTTATAAACTTTGGATATTATCCCCTATCAGATGTATCAGCAATTATATTCTCCCATTCTATGGGTAATCCTTAGATTTTGTTGGTTTCCCTTACTGTGCAAAACTTTTGGTTTGATGTAGTCCCATTTGCTTATTTTTTCTTTTGTTTCCCTTGCCCGGGCAAACATATCGAATAAAATATTTCTATGAGCAACATCCAAGATTTTGCTGCCTAAGTTTTCTTCTAACATTTTTAAATATATTTTATTGATTATGCTATTACAGTTGTCCCATTTCTCCCCCATCATTCCCCTCCACCCTGCACACCCCCCTCCCACCCACATTCCCCCTCTTTACTTCATGTCCATGTGTCATAAGTTCTTTAGCTTCTACATTTCCCACACTATTCTTGCCCTCCCCATGTCTATTTTCTACCCACCATCTATGCTACTTATTCTCTGTACCTTTTCCCCTTCTCTCCTCCTCCCACTCCCCTGTTGCTAACCCTCCATGTGGTCTCTATTTCTGTGGTTCTGTTCCTGTTCTAGTTGTTTGCTTTTTGTTTTAGGGTGGTTGTTAATATCTGTGAGTTTGCTGTCTTTTCACTGTCCTATTTTTTATCTTCTTTTTCTTAGATAAGTCCCTTTAACATTTCATATAATAAGGGCTTGGTGATGATGAACTCCTTTAACATGACCTTATCTGAGAAGCACTTTATCTTCCCTTCCATTCTAAATAACAGCTTTGCTGGATAGAGCAATATTGGATGTAGGTCCTTGCCTTTCAAGACTTCAAATACTTCTTTCCAGCCCCTTCTTGCCTGTAAAGTCTCTTTTGAGAAATCAGCTGACAGTCTGATGGGAAGTCCTTTGTAGGTGACTGTCCCCTTATCCCTTGCTGCTTCTAGAATTCTCTGCTTCATTTTAATCTTGGCTAATGGAATTATGATGTGCCTTGGTGTGTTCCTCCTTGGGTCCAAGTTGTTTGGGACTCTCTGAGCTTCCTGGATTTCCTGGAAGTCTATTTCCTTTGCCAGATTGGGGAAGTTGTCCTTTATTATTTGTTCCAATAAGTTTTCCACTTGTTGCTCTTCTTCTTCCCCTTCTGGTACCCTTGTAATTCGGATGTTGAGACGTTTAAAGATGTCCTGGAGGTTCCTAAGCCTCTTCTCATTTTTTTGAATTCTTGTTTCTTCCTTGTTTTCTGATTGGATGTTTGTTTCTTCCTTCTGGTCCACTCCATTGATTTGAGTCTCAGTTTTCCTCCCATCTCTATTGGTTCCCCATGTGTTGTCCTTCATTTCACATATTGTAGCCTGCATTTTTTCCTCTAATTTGTGAGCAAAATCAACCAATTCTGTGAGCATCCTGATCACCAGGGCCTTGAATTGTGCATCTGATAGGTTCGCTATCTCTTGGTTGCTTAGATGGATTGGCTCTGGGTCTTTGATTTGTTCTCCTGTTGGAGCCATTTTTGGTGTTTTTGTTTTGGGTTTTTTTTTGGGGGGGTGGGGCTGGTCATGGCTGTTACATAGTGACAGGTGGAGCCTTAGGTGTTCCCCAGTGTGGGGCAGCCCAGTCGCTGAGTGTGATGCAGTATGTGGGGGCGGGGTCCAAGAGGGAACAATGGCACTTGCTCTGCTCTCTCTTGGATTCCAGTCCCTTCCACTGCTTCCCCTTCACCTGGATTATCTGGGCGTGAATGTGGGATCACTTGGTCAGCCAGCCACTTTACACGGCCTCACTGGGTCTGCACAGTTGCCACCTCATGCCCAGGGTCTGCTAGCCGCTGCCTGTGCACCTGAGGTCTGCTGGCCGCTGCCTGCATGCCTGGGACCTTCCAGCCACTACTGCCTGTGTACCCAGGTCCGCACCTCCACTTTTTCCTGCTGCAACTCTGCCCTTCTTACTGGTTTGGATGAATGGTTGTTGGACTTCCGTACAGTTCAATTTTCTATCAGTTCTGTTGTTTTCTTGTTTCTAAATATTTGTTGTCCTTAATTTTGGTTGTGAGAGGAGGCACAGTGTGTCCACCTATGCCTCCATCTTGGCCGGAAGTCCCTCTTCTAACATTTTTATTGTTTTGGGTCTAACATTTAAGTCTTTGATCCATTTTGAATATATTCTTCTGTATGTTTAAAAAGGTCACCTACTTTCATTTTTTCTGCACTTATCTGTCCAATTTTCCCAATATCATTTATTGAATGAACTATCTTTAGTTCATTGTACATATTTGCTCTCTCTGTTGAATATTAATCAATTATAAAGGTGTGGGTTTATTTCTGGGCTCTCCATTCTGTCCCATTGATCTATGTGTCCGATTTTACACCAGTACCAGGCTGTCTTCATAACTATGGCCTTATAGTACAGTTTGATATTAGGTAGCATGACCCCTCCAGGATCTTCTTTCTCAGGATCACTCTTGCTATGTAGGGCCTTTTGTGCTTACATATAAATTTTTGAAATACTTGTTCTAGTTTTGTAAAATACACCATTGGAATCTTGATAGAATTGTGTTGAATCTATAGATTACTTTGGGTAGTGTGGACATTTTAATGATGGTAATGCTTCCTGTCCATGAACATGGTATGTGCTTCCACTTATTTGCATCTTCTTCAATTTCTTTCTTCATTCTCTGTCTTATAATTTTCTGATTACGAGTCTTTTACATCCTTGGTTAGATTTATTCCTAGGTATTTTATCTTTTTGAAGAAATTGTGAATGGGACTGTTTTCTTAATTTGCCTCTCTATTAGTTTGTTATTGGCATATAAGCATGCAACTGATTTCTGGATATTAATTTTGTATCTTGCTAATTTGCTGAAATCACTTATCTGTTCTAGTAGTTTCTTGGTGGATTCTTTGGGGTTCTCTGTATGCAGTATTACATTATCTGCAAATATAGACAGTTTTACTTTTTCCTTTCCAATTTGGATGCTTTTTATTTCTTCTTCTTGTCTGATTGCTATGGCTAGGACTTCCAGTACTATCTTGAATAAGAGAGAAAAAAGTGGGCATCCTTGTCTTGTTCATGATCTTAAAGGGAACACTTGTAGTTTTTGCCCCTTGAGTATGGTGTTGCCAGTAGGTTTGTGTTTATGGCCTTTATTATGTTTAGGTATGTTCCCTCTATTCCCACTTTGCTGAGAGCTTTTATCATAAATGGGTGTTGGATTTTTATGAAATGCCTTTTCTGCATATATTGATAAGATTATGTGGTTTTCATCCTTTATTTTATTTATTTTGTGAATCACATTTATTGATTTGTGAATGTACCAACCATGCATTCCTGTAATAAATCCCACTTGATTGTCGTGTATGATCTTTTTGATGCACTGCTATATTTGGTTTGCTAATATTTTGTAGAGGATTTTAGTGTTTATGTTTATCAGAGATATTGCCTACAGTTTTCATTTTTTGTACTGCTAGACACACTCTAATGAAACTCTACAACACTAAACACAAGAACAAAATCTTCAAAGCTACCAAAAAGACATGAGAGATTGTTATAGAAGCAACGATTAGATGGACAACCAACTTCTCATCAGCAACAACAAATGCTATAAATATAAAATGCTACCTGATTATTGAAGAAAGCTAACTGCCCACCTACAATTCTACACCCAGAAGTCCATACCTAGAAATCTAAATTATTATAGAGTGAAGATAAAAATAAAAAGACTTTAGACATAAAATGAATGAGAGTTTACTACTCATGGCCTCTTACTCAAAATAACCTTTGGAAATAAGGAATTAGTTGCAAGAAAATTTAATGAACATAGAATTGATAATAAATACTGATTTTTAAAATTCTGAGTGACATTTTGATTGGAAGGAAGTTAAAAATAAAGTGGATCTAAAATAGTGAACAATATAATGATTTATGCAAGATGGCATGTTAAATTTAAAGCATTAAAGATATGTCTACTTCAGACTTTTTTAATAATATAGGGATAGTAATCACAAAATAGTAGAAAAAATAGACAAAACTATGAACTAGAGAAATATGCACTAAATTTATAAATTTAGTAGCCTCTAAAAGAGGAAGCATAATGGGACTAAAGAGGAAACAGATGGTATTTCAACCAAACATTTTTGTAATGGAATGTTGCATATTTAATAAAATAATTTGACAAAAATATAAAAATGTTAATTATTTCTCTTAAGAAAATAAATTCTTTTTATTCTATTTTATTTGCAGATACAGGCCTTATTATATTTTGAGGGGGGGAGTGAGTAAGACTACCATAGTCTCAACTATGAAGTATAAAAGTTTTATTTTTATTTTAAAGATTATAAAGCCTCAAGAATTGCATGAACTAGAAGAGTTTTAATCTCTACTTGATTTCTCACTTAATTTAAAGTGAATATAAAATAAAACTTTTTCAATTTTGAACCACTCCAAGGACTGACCATTCCAATTCTACACATTGACTCTGAAATTATAGGACACAAGCACAAGCAAATCAAAACAGTCTGCAACTGATTTCAAATGGGCTTGCTTCTCAGAGATGAATAAAAGGAGGGGTATAAAAATAAATCTTTTCAAAAGTTTATGAAGGTTTTCATAGAAAATTTGGTTAGCTATGCTAAGCAAACTGGTTTTTATATTCAATTAAGCCACTCAGTTTAGAAATTTTATACACCAGTGGGTCAACTTACAGCCAGTCAGTCCATAAGAAGTATTTCAATTATAATAAAAAAAAACAGTAGTCCAATAAATGTATTTTCTCCTTATATTATTTTCCTTTCCAGTGAAAGATTAAAGTTAAACCAATAAAGGATGGGGTAGTTCCAAACGACTATGTCCTTCATGCACTTG
Source organism: Glossophaga mutica (assembly GCA_039655065.1). Taxonomy (NCBI): domain Eukaryota; kingdom Metazoa; phylum Chordata; class Mammalia; order Chiroptera; family Phyllostomidae; genus Glossophaga; species Glossophaga mutica. The sequence goes on from CM077312.1 coordinate 73,956,640, forward strand.
TATATGAGGTCCATAGCTTTTAAAACCAAATATAGTGTGAATGTCCCAGTAAATCTGCATCAGATGTGCTTTAGGTTGAAAGAAAATGATACCAAATGCAAGTAGTTAAATGAATCGTAAAAAAAAAAATAGTGTAATCGACACAGTTAGACCATGTTATACAATTGCTCTACTTGTAGAAGTCTATGAATAGAAGTCCAAAAATAAGTGTAGCTGGTTGTTCTGCTGAAGCTGAATGAGGTATTTCTTCAGAAAAGCTGTCAAGACATTTTAAGGGAGAAAAATAAGTTACCTTAGTTATGATGGAGGCAATATTGGTTAACAGTTCAGAGTGGGTGCTCAGGAGTCCTAACTGTCTGGAATCTGAACCATGGCCTCACTACTAGATATATAAGCTTGCTTATGTCTAACCACTGTTTGCCTCTGTTTCCTAATCTGCAAAATGGGAATAACTGTAGCAATTAGAACATCTGACATAATAAATAATCAATAAATATTAGCTATTATTATCATCATTTTAATGTGGGGCTAGAAACCACCAGGAAAATTATTTCTGTATTACAATAACCATTTAAGTACAATTTCACCATTAGGAATAGATGCTTCATTTCTCTGATTGAAATGTGCTTATTCAAGGTCCTAATATTAATCTATAATGTGTAATGAACATTAATGTTAAACTACTTACTACTGGTAAAAATAAGGCTCTCTACTACCCATAAATTTTTTAAAAATTCTCATGTAGACTATTTTCTGCAAATTTTGCGGTGCTAGTGTATGTGTGAAAAATATTAATCATTATGCAAAATATTTCATTGTGTAATCAACATCTTTCGTATTTTAAGAGGTGTAATATTTCAAGAAAGAAATATTTTACTATAATGTTAAGCTTTATTAAGTTAACTCTACAGCTGCTCATAATGTAAATTTTATCCCTTTTACATTTGAAAGTATTAGTCTTGAGATATGGCATTAGGTAGACTTGTATAACTTGATATTTTTTTAAAATCTCCCTGGAGAGATATGACATCTGTTTAGATTGCCCTTTTACTAAGTTCCAATTACAAACTATAAACAGAAAATGTAGGGATTTTCCCCCATATTTTACAAAAACCGAAACTTTATTAAAAATTACTTTGATCTATATTTGACTTTTAAAATATAATAACCATTTTATTCTGATGAATTAAAAGAGCAAATATTTAAGTGCTCTGCATATGCAGAACAGTGAGCAAAAAGGTGAAGCAAGAACATTTGAGTTGATTAGTAATGCTGATCTCCCAAAGGAAGGGAGAGGCAGCTGCATTCACTCTGAAATGGTCAGGCTTTTTGCCAAGAATTCAACCTAGCTACAAGGTCCAAAAATAATCTGTATGTGCATATATATTTGTCCCTTTGTTAAGGGGTGTGTGTGTGTGTGTGTGTGTGTGTGTGTGTGAGACAGAGACGGGGGAGAGAGAGAGAATGTGGTGTGACACTGGTAAAAGCTAGAAAAATGAAGCCATTCAATTTGCAAAGAAACAGGATATAATCATAGAGTACATAGAAAGCATATAACAATAAAGTACATGGAGCACAGCACACACTAAAAACATGCAGAGAACTTAAATAATCCAAAACAATTAATTAACAATTAAGAAATTAATTTAAGCTAGTTTTATTTAAACTAGCTTAAATAATGTTTAAAACAACTGTTTTCTAATTTTATTTGAAAATATAACTATATACCCTCAGAAAATACATATTTACAGGAAAATAGTAGATGAAATAGGAATAGCAAACGTATACCCAAGAAGAACTCTACAAAATATTACCAGAAACTTTGCTCTAAGGCTTAGCACAGTCTTTACTAAAAGCTTCAATAATGTAGGTATGAGGTCGATCTGGAAAAAGTCCAGCCATTGTTAATATAATGTGAATGGTCTGCACATCAATGTCACCTGGCAGCCAAGGGGAGAAGACTGGAATTTGCATAGGTGAACAATGACAACTTCACTGTACTTGTCAGTGGGGGTGGTAGAAGCCATTGAATGAGCATGTGTACTGTGTGGCCATCACATTCAAAATGACTGAGGCAAGCAGAGCAACAAATCTGCATCAAATTTTGTGTTAAGCTTGAACATCCCTCTGCAGAAACTGGATGATTCAGAAGGTTTTGGGGGATAATAGGGGTAATAAAATGAGTGCGGTGCAAACAAAAGTGTGGCACAAACACTTTACAGTTGCTCAAGAATCTGTTGAAAGTGATCCACGTTCTGGAAGACCTAGAACAAGCAGAACACCTGAGAATGTTGAACGTGTACAGGCTGCAATGAACACAGATCAGTGACCGACAGCGTAAGAACTAGAAGCTGATCTGGAGATTCCAAAAACTACTATGTCTGAGATTTCGACACAGAATCTTGACATGAAATGTTTCATGGCAAAATTTGCTTTGCAGCTTTTGCTACCAGAGCAGAAGAAACATTGTAATGCAGTTGTTAATGACTTGATTCAAACCACTACCAATGAACCAGATTTCCTCAAGGTCATAACCAGAGATGAATGGCTAATAGTGGGTCTACAGCAGAGGTGTCAAACTCATTTACACCAGGAGCTACATCAGCCTCACAGTTGCCTTTAAAGGGACAAATGTAATTTTAGGGTTGTATGAACGTAACTACTCCTTAACAGTTAAGCAAGAGCTTGGTGCTGCTGCCAGGTAGAAACAAGGTGCCTGGCCAGATAAAACAAGGTGGAGGGCCGATTCCGCCCTTGGGCCCTGTGTTTCCCACCTGTGGTCTACAGCTATGATCTGGAAACAAAGGCCCAGTCATCCCAGGGGAAGTCACCTGGTTCTCTATGCCTGAAGTAGGCATGGGAAAGTCATAGCCAGATCCAGAAGGAGTACTATTTCAATGTTCTTCATCAGTTGAGAGATGCACTATGATGAAAATAGCTGTAGCTATGGGCAACTGGTGATTGGCAGCTTCGTTATGACAATGCACCTTCTCATGCATCATGTCTTGAGCAGAAATTTTTTTGCAAAACATCAAATCACCCAGGTGACTGTGCCCCTCTAGAGCCCATATTTAGTGCCCTGCGACTTCTGGCTTTTCCCAAAACTAAAATCATCTTTGAAAGGGAAGAAATTTCACAGTTGATAAGATTCAGGAAAATACAACTGGGCAGCTGATGGTGATTCCAACAAAAGATTTTGCAGCATTTTGAACAGTGGAAGAGATGCTGGAAGAACTGTATGAGGTCACAAGGTGCCCGCTTTGAACAGGACTGAGGCATCACTGTCCTATGTACAACATTTCTTGTATCTTGTATCTTCTTCAATGTCTCTATTTTTCATATTACATGGCTAGATACTTTCTATACAGACCTCATTGTACATGATTCCTATTGTTTTCTCACAAACAGGGTTCCAGAGTTCACACCCATAGTAACATCAGATCAGAGTCACTCATTTACTGAATATTTACAACATGCCAGCCACTATACCAAGCCCTTCCTATGAATTAATTTATGTAATCCACACAATAATCCTATGATTTAGTTACTTTTATGATGCCCACTTTACTAATGAAGTAGCTGAGGCACGGACTTGCAGGTACCTGGTTCTGAAATCAGGCTCTTTACCATCACATATGCATTGCAGAAAAAGAATATCAGAAAACACAAGAAAAGCAACCTGAGCCAAGTTACCATTATCTTTTATCTGGAGAAATGAAACAAACTCCTAACTGGTTTCTCAGCTTCTGTATCTGTCTGCTACTTCCATTTGTTCACCACATAGCAGTAAGGAAGATCTTTTTAAAATGTAAATCATTAATCAAAAATTTCCAATTTCTTCCCATTACACTTAAAATGCATTCCAGGTTTTCCTGTACCCTAAAAATCCCCTATAGTAACATGATCTTGCTTCTACTTACTTAACAAATTCCATCTCCTGCTCTTCCTCAAAGCCCGGTCAGTCCCAGGTACAATGGCCTTCCTGCTATTCTTCAAACATGCCAAGCATGCTCATGCTTCAGGGCCTTTGTATTTACTGTTCCCTGTACCTTGAATACTCTTCTGTCATGTACTACCAGGTCTTGTTCCATCCCTTCTTTCAAGTCAAATAGCACTTCTTCAAGGAGGCCATCCCTAATAGGCTTATGAAAAAAAAAAAAAACCCAACTGTCAATTCTCTCCACCCTCTTACTCTATTTTATATTTATTTATGATACTTAAAAAGTAATTGAAATGATATTGTATATGGGTATTTACTTATTTTATTATCTTCCATTAGAATGTAAACTCATAAAGACAGAGTACATCTTAAGTTACCACTATAAACAGTGTGTCTATAGATATAGATATAGATATAGATATAGATAGATATATAGATGTAAGATATATATAGATATAAGATATATATAGACATATCTATATGATATATAGATATCTTTATATAGAAATAGATAGATATAGATATATATCTTTATATAGTTACCACTATAAACAGTATGTCTGTATATATATACTTTGATAATAAAGGTAACCTACACAAATCTTCTTTCCCTAAGTTTCCCATACCTGAAAATATATGGTAAGACATGAGATAAAAACGATAATGAAATATGAAATAACTGATATTGTTAACCATGGAGAAAATAAAAATGACTCACTGGTAACCATTAAATACATTAAAAGTTATTATGAGGAGAACGAAAACCAATTGTACCCCAAAGTATACTGAAAGCAAAAAAAGAAATGGAATAATTGCATCTCATGTGTTTATTTATTAGACTAATGAAGACATTTTGACACTTATAAGATTTTCAAAATGGATTAATCAAACCAGATATTTAAGATGCCTTAAAAAGTCTTCACATTACTTTTCCAGCCCTGTCCCCACTCACCTTCCTCACAAAAAAAAGCAAAAAACAAATCTTCAGTTTATATCAAACTTAGCATAACCCATCATGCCTTTATACATAAAAGAAATCTTGAAATGGGACAGCTTTAGGCTCTTCTTCCCCAGTTTAGCTGGATCAAAACATGGAACCAAAAACCAAGAAGCCTGAATGAGGTGAGCCACAACACACCATTAACTTACCAACAGGCTTTCATGCCTACATTTCTTTAGTTCGACAATTGAGGCAAAGAGTATACAACTGATGAACAAACTAGAAATATTTTTCTTGTTTTTGTCCCTAGGAAGCAAAATGCTTTCTTCCATGAGAAAAAAAAAATAAATGTGTGTGCCAATCAAAATCAATTTACTCATCATGGCACATAATTATATACTACATTCTATTTTTCAAATACTTAACAGAATCCCTTAGCAATCTCTTACTCCAAGGCATTTTCAAGTCATATGATACTTTCAATTATGAAATATTTAGAATATAAAAAAGATAGTTAAGTGTATTAAGAAATTTTTGAAAAGTAGAATATTTCTACCTAACATAGATAATAACCACCACAAAGACACTTGGTGACTATTGTTTATTGAGTTATACATATTTTTAAAATCCTAAGGAATAATTTTAATTATTTAAAATATTAAAGGAATAAAAAATAAAAATAAAATATTAAAGGAATAAAGAAAAATATGATATGATTATCTACTTTAAATTAGTTGATACTACCTTACTTTATTTTGCATTAATTTAGAAATCTAGGTAAGAGTGCATTAATTTAGAAATCTAGGTACAAAGTTGATACCTAAGCTAAATTTTTTTATTAAAAATGTAAATCAGTTTAAGTGCAAAAAATGCAACATAACATAAGAAACCACTTTTAAATAAACAAACATCTGAAAGATAAATAGATATGTATTGACACCATACACAATGAAAACATGTATGATTTCAGAAGGATAATAAAGCAACTTGTAGAACAAAGTTCTAAATGTGAAAGATTTGCCACTGAAAGTCAATAAAACATGTTTGAGAAACCCTGGAATTATATGAATATTATTTCACAATTACTTAAAATCAAGTACTACCTTAAAACACTAGAGAATTGTGAAAAATATGTTACTAATAGCAATTGATAGTATATGTGGGGTTTTTTGTTTACTTATTTTTAAGTGAGGTTTATTATTTTTTTAATGGGAAAGTTTCAGTTTACAGTCAAAATGTTTCCATATACTCTCTCTCCTCCTCCCAGAATTACCCCTAATATTAACATCTTACATTGATGTGGTACATTGTTATAATTGATAAACCAAAACTGATATAATGTTATTCAATAAAGTCCATAGTTTACACTAGGGTTTGCTTTTGGTGCTTTACTCTTCTATGACTTTTGCCGAATTGGTAATGTCATAAATCCACCATTACCACCATACCATGCAGAATCATTTTACTACCCTAAAGAGCCATGCACTCTGCCCATTCAGTACCCCCATCCAGCCCTTTCCAACCATTGATCTTTTTCCTATTTCTATGTTTTTCCATTTCCAGAATGTAAGATAGCTGGAATCAAATATTACATAGACTTTTTCAAACTCTCTTTTATGTTGCAATATCTTTTCTGGGCTTGATAACACATTTCTTTATATTGCTGAATAATAATTCCATTGAATGAGTGTGCCACAATTTATTCACCTATTGAAAGACAACTTGATTGCTTCCACTTTAGGTCAATTATGAATAAAACTGCTATAAACATTCACATGCAATTTCTTTTGTGGACATAAGTTTTCAATTCATATCAATAAATACCTATGAGCACAGTTGCTAGTACTTACTGTAAGATTACATTTAGCTTTGTAAATTTGTCTATCTGTTTTCCAAAGTGGCTGTATCAATGTACCTTCCACCAGAAATTAATGAGACTTCCTATAACTCCACATTCCCAGTAATTTGGAGACTAGCCATTAATTAGGTGGGTAGTGATTTTAACTTATTTAAATTTTCTGTTCCTTAATTAAATATAATGTTGAACATATTTCCCTATGCTTACCTGCAATCTGTTATCTTTTTGGTGAAGTATCTGTCCAGATCCTTTACACAGTTATTAATTGGATTGTTTTCTTATCATTGGGTGTTAAGAATTCTTTGCATATTTTTGGATACCTGTTATTTATCAACATATGTTTTGCAAAGTTTTCCCACAGCCTGTGGCTTGTCTTTTCATTCTCTTCCAAACAGAAATGTTTAATTTTTTTGGTGCAATTTTTTCCCAATTATTATTTTTTTAATTTTTATTTTAATTGTTGATCTTGTACAGTTTTCTGTCTTTTACTCCCACCCCAGCTCACCACCGCAGCCCACCCCACCTACCTCCCATTTCCACCCCCCCATAGTTTTTGTACATGTGTCCTTTATACTTCTTCCTGTAAACCCTTCCCCTTTTTCCCTGAAATTCCCTCCCCTCTCCCCTCTGGTGTCTGTCAGCCTGTTCTCAATTTCAATGTCTTTGGTTATATTATACTTGTTTGTTTGTTTTGTTAATTAGGTTCCTGTTATAGGTGAGATCATATGGTATTTGCCTATCACTGCCTGGCTTATTTCGCTTAGCATGATGCTCTCAAGTTCCATCCATGCTGTTGCAAAGGGTAGGAGCTCCTTCTTTCTTTGTGCTGCATAGAATTCCATTGTGTAAATGTACCACAGTTTTTTGATCCACTCATTTACTGATGGGCACCTAGGTTGCTTCCAACACTTGGCTATTGTAAATTGTGCTGCTATAAACATAGGGGTGCATAGGTTCTTTTGGATTGGTGTTTCAGAGTTCTTAGGATATAGTCCTAGCAGTGGAATTGCTGGGTCAAAAGGTAGATCCATTTTTAGATTTTTTAGAAAATTCCATACTGTTTTCCATAGTGGTTGTACCAGTCTGCACTCCCACCAACAGTTCACTAGGGTCCCCTTTTCTCCAACACTTGCTGTTTGTTGCTTTGCTTATGACGGGCATTCTGACTGGTGTGAAGTGGTATCTCATTGTGGTTTTAATTTGCATCTCTCTGATAGCTAGTGATATCGAGCATCTTTTCATGTGCCTCTGAATCCTCTGTATGTCCTCCTTGGAGAAATGTCTGCCCAAGTCCTTTGCCCATTTTTTCATTGGGTTGCTTGTCTTAGAGTGGAGTCGTGTAAGTTCGTTGTATATTTTGGAGATTAAACCCTTGTCTGAGGTATCATTGGTAAATATGTTCTCCCACACAGTCAGTTCTCTTTTTAATTTAATACTGTTTTCTTTGGCCATGCAGAAGCTTTTTATTTTGATGAGATCCCATTTGTTTATTCTTTCCTTTATGCCCCTTGCTTTAGGGGACATATCTGTAAAAATGTTGCTGCGTGAAATATCTGAGATTTTCCTGCCTATGCTCACCTCTAGGACTTTAATGGTGTCACAGCTTATATTTAAATCTTTTATACACTTTGAATTTATTTTTTCTGTATGGTGTAAGATGCTGCTCAGGTTTCATTTTCTTGCACGTAGCTGCCCAGTTCTCCAAACACAATTTGTCAAAGAGGTTATTTTTACTCCATTTTATGTTGCTGCCCGCTTTGTCGAATATTAATTGACTCTAGAGACTTGGGTTTATTTCTGGACTCTGTTCGATTCCACTGGTCCACATACCTGTTTTTATACCAGTGCCAGGTTGTTTTGATTACAGTGGCCTTGTAATACAGTTTGGTATCAGGTATTGTGATCCCTCCTACTTTGTTCTTCTTTCTCAAGACTGCTGCAGCTACTCTAGGTCATTTGTTGTTACATATAAATTTTTGAAGTTTTGTTCTATGTCTGTGAAATATGCCATTGGTACTTTAATAGGTATTGCATTGAATCTGTAAATTACTTTGGGAAATATGGACATTTTGATGATGTTAATTCTTCCCATCCATGAACACAGTATGTGTTTCCATATGTTTGCATCTTCCTTGATTTCTTTCTTCAGTGTTGTGTAGTTTTCTGCATACAGGTCGTTTACCTCCTTGGTTAGGTTTATTCCTAGGTATTTCATTTTTCTTTTTGCTATATCGAATGGGATTTTTTTCTTGATTTCTGCTTCTGCTGTTTCATTGTTGGCATACAAAAATGTCTTTGATTTCTGGATATTGACTTTGTATCTGGCTATTTGGCCAAATTCATTTATTAGGTCGAGCAGTTTTTTGGCCGAGTCTATAGGATTTTCTATGTACACTATCATGTCATCTGCAAACAATGATAGTTTTGTTTCCTCCTTTCCGAGTTGGATGCCTTTTATTTCCTTTTCTTGTCTAATTGCTGTGGCTACGACTTCCAATACAATATTGAATAGAAGTGGTGAAAGTGGACAACCTTGTCTTGCTCCTGATTTTAGTGGAAAAAATTTTAGTTTTTACCCGTTGAGTATGATGTTGGCTGTAGGTTTCTCATATATGGCCTTTATTATGTTGAGGAATGCTCCCTCTATTCCCACTTTGCTGAGTGTTTTTATCATAAATGGGTGTTGTACCTTATCAAATGCTTTTTCCGCATCTATTGATATGATCATGTGATTTTTGTCTTTCCTTTTGTTTATGTGATGAATTACATTTACTGACTTGCGAATGCTGAACCATCTTTGCATCCCTGAGATGAATCCCACTTGGTCATGGGGTATGATCTCTTGAATGTATTGTTCGATGCGGTTTGCCAATATTTTGTTGAGGATTTTATCATCTATGTTCATCAGCGATATTGGCTTGAAGTTCTCCTTCTTTGTTGTGTCTTTATCTGGTTTTGGGATTAGGATGATGCTGGCTTCATAAAAAGAGTTTGGGAGTCTTTCATCATTTTGGATTTTTTCAAATAGTCTGTAAAGAATAGGGATTAGCTCTTCCTTAAATGTTTTGTAGAATTCTCCTATGAAACCATCTGGCCCAGGGCTTTTGTGTGTCGGGAGTTTTTTGATTACTCCTTCAATTTCATCAGCTGTTATTGGTTTGTTTACGTTTTCTGTTTCTTCTCCATTGAGTTTTGGAAGATTATATTTTTCTAGAAACTTTTCCATTTCATCTAGATTTTAAAATTTCTTGGCATACAGTTCTTCATAGTAATTTCTTACAATCCTTTGTATTTCTGCGGTGTCAGTTGTAATCTCTCAGCTTTCATTTCTGATTGTGTTTATTTGAGTCCTCTCTCTTTTTTTCTTGATGAGCCTGCTTAAAGACTTGTGGATTTTGTTGATCTTTTCAAAGAACCAGCTCCTGGATTCGTTGATCCTTAGAATTGTGCTTTTAGTCTCTATGTCATTTAATTCTGCTCTGATCTTGGTCATTTCCTTTCTTCTACTTGCTCTGGGCTGTCTTTGTTGTTGTTCCTCGAGTTCTTGTAGGCGTAGGGTTAGGTTGTTTGTTTGAGATGTTTCTATCTTTTTTAGGTAGGCCTATATTGCTGTAAACGTCCCTCTGAGGACTGCCTTTGCTGTGTCCCATAAGTTTTGGGTCGATATGAGTTCATTATCATTTGTTTCCAGAAACTTTTTGATTTCCTCCCCAATTTCATTCTTGACCCATTCATTGTTTAATAGCATGCTATTCAATCTCCATGATTTTGAGGGTTTTGGGTTTTTCCCCTTCGGCTTGGTTTCTAGTTTCATTCCCTTGTGGTTGGAGAAAATGTTTGGTATGATTTCAATTTTCTTGGATTTGTTGAGGCTTGTTTTGTGTCCTATCATGTGGTCTGTCTTTGAAAATGTTCCATGTGCATCTGAAAAGAAAGTGTATTTAGCTTCTTTGGGATGAAGGGCTCTATATATATATCAGTTAAGTCCATTTCCTCTAGAGTGTTGTTCAATGCCACAATATCTTTGTTGATGTTTTGTTTGGAAGATCTGTCCATTTTTGACAGTGGGGTGTTAAAATTGCCTACTATAATTGTGTTGCTCTCAATATCTATCGTGAAGTCCTCTAAGATTTTCTTGATGTATTTAGGTGCTCCTCCATTGGGTGCATATATATTTACAATGTTTATGTCTTCTTGGTGGATTCTTCCCTTGTGTATTCTGAAGTGATCTTCTGGGTCTCTCTTTATGGCTCTTCTTTTGAAGTCTATTTTGTCTGATATGAGTATTGCTATCCTGGCTTTTTTTTTCCTGTCCATTTGCTTGGAAAATTTGTTTCCAGCCCTTCACTTTCAGTCTGTGTATGTCTTTTGTCCTGAGGTGGGTTTCTTGTAGGCAGCATATGTATGGGTCATGGTTTCTTATCCATTCAGCTATTCTATGTCTTTTGATTGTAGCATTTAATCCATTTACATTTGAGGTTATTATTTATAGGTATTTATTCATTGCCATTTTCGTACCTGTGTTCCTCTCTCTCTTTCTCTGTCTTTTCCTTTCTTCCCTTAAAGAAGTCCCTTTAGTATCTCTTGCAGAATTGGTTTGGTAGAGGTGTATTTCTTTTAGACTTCCTTTGTCTGGGAAGCTCCTTATTTGGCCTTCTATCTTGATTGAAAGCCTTGCTGGATAAAGTAGTCTGGGTTGCAGGCCTTTGGTTCTCATTGCTTGGAATATTTCTTGCCATTCTCTTCTGGCTTAGAGCGTTTCCATTGAGAAGTCAGTTGCTAATCGTATCGGGGCTCCCTTGTATGTTACTTCCTTTTTTCCCTTGCTGCCTTTAAGATACTCTTTGTCTTGGAATTTTGCCATTTTAATGATGATGTGTCTTGAAGTGGGCCTTTTTGGGATACTCTTGATTGGGACTCTCTGTGTTTTCTGGATTTGTGTGCCTTTTTCTCTCATCAAATTAGGGAAGTTTTCCATCATTACTTTTTCAAATAGGTTTTCTATCCCTTGCTCTTCTTCTTCTCCTTCTGGTATCCCTATTATACAGATATTATTATGTTTCATGTTGTCTTGCATTTCTCTTAATCCCCCTTCATTCTTTCTGAGCCTCTTTTCCTTACCTTGCTCATTCTGGGTGTTTTTTTTTCTATTTTGTCCTCCAACTCGCTGATCTGATCTTCTGCTTCATCGATTCTGCTTTTCATTCCTTCTACTGTGTTCTTCAGTTCAGAAATTGTATTCTTCATTTCTTCTTGGCCCTTGTTGATAGTTTCTATTTCCTTTTTCATGTTGATATAGCTTGCAGTGAGTTCATCATAACTTCCTGTAGTTTCTGGTAGCTCATTGAGAGCTCATGGAGCTTCCTGACAACCATTGCTTTGAACTCAATATCTGATAGTTGAGTTGCCTCAGTTTCATTTATTATTCTTTCTGGAGCTTCCTCCTTTCCTTTCATTTGGGGATTGTTTCTTTGTCTTCCCATTGTTTGTAAGACTCTTGTTGTTAGCCTCAACTTCTTAAATTGATCTGTTCTGGCTCCCTGGGTTTGTGGTGTGACCTTCTGAGGTAGAATACCTGTGAGATTCAGTGGTGGATTCTCCTTCAGATATCCTGTTGTTCACAGCTTCCACTGTCTCATCAGCTTGGATACCCTCTTTTGGAGACCAACTCTGGTTTTTTCACAGTTCCAGGTTTGTTTGTTTGTTTGTTTTTTTGTCTCACTTGTGGGTATTTAAAAAGTGAAGAGAGGGAAAAAAATGAAAGAAGAAGAAAGAAGAAAAAAGAGGAAGGTAGAAGAGATAAAATTGCAAAGAAAAGAAGAGGGAATAAAACAAGAAAGAAGTAAAGAGAGGCAAAAGGAGTTGGGGAGTAAAAAAGAAGATAAAATAATGAAGAAGTAATAATTTTAAAAAATTATATAAATAGGTACACAAACAAAAAAATAACAAAACAAACAAGCAAAACAAAATAAACAAAAACCACAAAAAAAGGGAAAAAAAAACCAAAATCAAAAAGAAAAGAGAAAAAAAAAACCTCTTGTTGTTTTCAAACTTGCTAAGTTGGTTTTTCTGTTCTTGCTGGCTACAATGGCCAAGGGATGATCATGTTGCTTTTCTCTGTGTTCAGCACTCAGTCATCATTGTGCTATGCTCCCCAGAGTTAGTATGGTCCTCAGAGTTAGTCCAGCATCTCTCCGCACAGGGCTTCCGGCTTGTGTTCTGAGCCTCCTGGTGTGCGCGCACTTCCCCAAGTTTATGGGTGTGAGCTCTGTTCTCCGGTTGCGCGCAGCCACCTGCGTTGGCCCCAGCACAGCTTTCTATGGTGGCTAGGGCCTATGATCCTGCAGCCATCTCGTGCCTACACCTATGGCCCTAAGCTGTCTGCGTTTGCGTGCCCGCCCATGCACTGGCGACTACGGTCCCACAGCTGTCTCCAGTGGCCAGCGCCTATGCTTTCACGTGTGCCTATGATCCCACAACCCTGTGCGTTCCCGTGTGGGTGCCTATTTTCATGCAGCTGTCTCACTTCACACACACCTCCGTCTGACCGGGCAATTATGATCACTGAGCTCTCAGTCGCCCTGCAAACATGAAAACTCAGTTCAAAGTCGCACAGTGACCTGGCGTGGGGCAACCACTATCGCTGGGCCCGCAGTAGCTCAGTGGCCCCTAGCATCTCTCAGCCCGTTTCAACAGCTGACCCAGCTCCCTCCCTAGAACCCTGGAGCAGTCTTGGCAGAACACCGGGCTGGGACCTCAGCCTCCCTGCTCTCCTCACTGATCCCTGGGCTCCTATTGTTCTGAAGTACTCTCCTTACCGACTGGTTTTTCAATGTCCACTACAATTTTCGATCTCTTATTCTCAAATATGCTGTGTTACTGTTCCTTGTCTGCTCTGTTCTTCCATAGATCGGCCAGGTTTTTCTCCCGTGTGTAGTGGGAAATGGAATCTGCTCCCTCCTACCATGCCACCATCTTCCCTCCACCCCAGAAAATTTTTAATTTTAATAATGTCCCACAAATATATTTCTCTTTCATAAATCATGCTTACGGTGTTCTATCTAAAATGTTTACTAACAGCCCTGGCTGGTGTAGCTCAGTGGATTGAGCGCGGGCCTGCGAACCAAAGGATCGCGGTTCGATTCCTGGTCAGGGCACATGCCTGGGTTGCCAGGCCAGTTCCCGGCAGGGGACATACAAGAGGCAACCGCACATTGATGTTTCTCTCCCTCTCTCCTTCCCTTCCTCCCTAAAGATAAATAAATAAAATCTAAAAGGAAAAAAAAAATCTTTAAAATGTTTACTAACAAATCCCAGATCATCTATGTTTTGTCCTATGTTATCTCCAAGAAGTATTATAGTTTTGAAGTTTATATTTGGGATGTGTTGAACTTATAGTTGGGAAAAACTAAGATCTTAGCAATATTGAATATATAATTTGTAATTTATTTTTATGTTATAAATTTTTCAGATTAAAAAAAAATAAATGTCCATTACCACTTATCCCCCTTATACATCCCTCCCCACTACAATCACCTCACTGTTGTCCATGTCCATGAGTCCTTTTTCCTTTTTGCTCAATCCCTCCACCCCCTAACTTGCCCCCCACTAGCAGTCATCCTCCTCTCTCTGAGTCTGTCTCTCTTTTCCTTTTTAGTTCAGTTTGTTCATGAGATTCCACATTATGAGGGAAATCATGGTATTTGTCTTTCTCTGACTGGCTTATTTCACTTAGCATAATATTCTCCAGGTCCATCTGTACTTTCGCAAAGGGTAAAACTTTCTTCTTTTATGATCAAGAAGTATTCCATCATGAAATGTCCCACTCATCTACTGATGGACACGGGCTGCTTCCATACCTTGATAACTGTAAATAATAGCACTGCAATGAACATAGGGGTGCTTATGTTCTTTTGAATGAGTGTTTTGGGTTTCTTTGGATATATTCCCAGAAGTGGGGTTGCTGGGTCAAAAGGCAGACTGATTTTTAATTTTTTGAGGTATCTCCATACTGCTTTCCACAGTGCTTGCACCAATCTGCGTTCCTAACAACAGTGCCAAGGGTTCTCCTTTCTCCAAATCCTTTCTAGCACCTGTTGTTTGTTGATTTATTGATGATAGCCATTCTGACAGGTATGAGATGATATCTCATTGTGGTTTTAATTTGCATTTCTCCGATGATTAGTGACATTGAACATTTTTTCATATGTCTGTTGGCCATCTGTATGTTCTCTGGAGAAGTGTCTATTCAGGACCTTTGCCCATTTTTCAGTTGGATTGTTTGGGTTTTTGATGTTGAGTTTTATGAGTTCTTTATAATTTTTGGATATTAACTTCCTATCAAATATATTGGCTAATATGTTCTCCTATTCCATGGGTTGTCTTTTGATTTTGTTGATGGTTTCCCTTGCTGTGCAAAAACTTTTTAGTTTGATGTAGTCCCATTTGCTTATTTTTCTTTTGTTTCTCTTGCCTAAGGAGATATACCAGATAAAATACTGCTATGAGCAATATCTGAGATTTTGCTGCCTATGTTTTCTTCTAACATTTTTATTGTTTTGGGTCTAACATTTAAGTCTTTGATCCATTTTGAATATATTCTTGTGTGTGGTGTAAGAAGGTTATCTAGTTTCATTTTCTGCACTTATCTGTCCAATTTTCCCAACATCATTTATTGAATGAACTATCTCTAGCCCATTGAATGCCTTTGCTTCCTCTGTCAAATATTAATTGACTATAAAGGTGTGGGTTTATTTCTGGGCTCTCCATTCTGTCCCATTGATCTATGTGCCTGATTTTATGCCAATGCCATGCTGATTTGATTACTATGGCTTTATAGTATACTTTTATATTAGGTAGCATGACTCCTCCAACCTTGGTTATTATATTTAGGTATGTCCCCTCTATTCCCACTTTGCTGAAAGTTTATTTCATCAGTGGGTGCTGGAATTTATCAAATGCTTTTTCTGCATCTACTGATATGATCATGTGGTTTTTATCCTTCTTTTATGTGGTGTATCACATTTATTCTTTTTCAAATGTGTGCAAACCTTGCATTCTTGGAATAAACCCCACTTGATCATGGTGTTTGAATTTTTTGATGCACTGTTGTATTCCATTTGCTAATATTTTTAAAGGACTTTAGTGTCTGTGTTCATCACGGATATTGGCCTACAATTTTCTCTCTCTCTCTCTCTTTTTTTTTTTTTTTTTTGTAGTGTTTCTATCTTGTTTTGAATTAGGATAATGCTGGAATCATAAATTCAGCTTGGGGTTCTTCCCTCCTCTTGAATTTTATGAAATAGAGAAGTAGAGGTATTAGTTTCCAAACGTTTGGTAAAATTCACCTGTGAAGCCATCTGGTCCAGGGTTTCCTTTTGCTGGTGGGATTTTTTTGATTACTGCTTGATTCCACTAGGTGAAATCTGTCTATTCAAATTCTCCGATTATTCCTGATTAGTTTTTGAATATAGTATGTTTCTAGGAATTTATTTTATTCAGATTATCCAATTTGTTGGCAAATAGTTGTTCATAATATTTTTACAATCCCCTGTATTTCTTTGGCATCGGTTGTTATTTCTCCTGTTTCATTCCTGACTTATTTATTTGGGTCCTCTCTCTCTCTCTCTCTCTCTCTCTCTCTTTTTTTTTAATGAGTCTGGTTAATGGTCTATCAATCTTGTTTATCTTTTCAAAGAAGAAGCTCTTGGATTCACTGATCTTTTGCACTATTTTTAGGACTCTATTTCATTTATTTCTGTTCTAATCTTTATTATCTCCTTTCTTCTACTCACCTTATAAATAATTTTTTAAAGCAAAGGA
Organism: Glossophaga mutica; assembly: GCA_039655065.1. Classification (NCBI taxonomy): domain Eukaryota; kingdom Metazoa; phylum Chordata; class Mammalia; order Chiroptera; family Phyllostomidae; genus Glossophaga; species Glossophaga mutica. The sequence continues at coordinate 73,973,200 of CM077312.1, forward strand.
AATTTTAAAAGAGCTGCACCAGCAGATCCTCAAAAATGTAAAGCTGGTATTACAATCTTGCCTAACACTAAATCCTTATGAACAGTTGACAAGGATCCAATATGTACAAAAAGCTACTATCACCAAGACCTCTGCCAGGACCACACCCTTACTGATCTTTCACTGATCCTATAGAACCACTGACGTCCTCTACTAAGGGGAAGGGCAACATTCACATTGCTGCTAGGCTCTAGAAGCCATGACTTCCCATTCATTACCTGAGCTTAAGAACTCTACATGAAGCTTCCACATCCAAACTCTACTTGAACTGATCAGCAACCACTGTTTTTCACTTCTAGTCTCACCACACATACATACTGCCTACTCATTCCTTCCAAACTTCCTCTATGCTCAAGAGTCAGAGAAATACAAAGAAAATCAGAACTTATAGTGGTTTGGGGATTTCAAAAGTCACAAACACCATTAAAACACTCTTTTCAGCTATACTATGTTTGAATAGGCTTTTGTAGGTAGGCCTGGGAACTTGCCATTTATTATACTAGTTCTTTGAAAAAAGCATTCTAAGTTTCAAACAACTTGTTTATAAATAATAGTTTGGATCACCTAAATTTGAGATCACTTGTTCTTAACATTAACACAGAAAACTGAAATCAATACCCATCTAGAATCTCATTATGAAATCCTATATTTTGAAATATTGATTTGTGTTATAATTTCACTAAAATCAAGTAGTTTCTATCTTGACACATTACATTTTCAATTTGATTGACATAAATAAGGTATTAAAGGCTTAAATGGTTATATTGATCTAAAGATTTAAAATAGTATACTTCAAAGTAAAATGGTTTCAGTAATCATTTTTACAATGCATAGGAGGCTATAGTAATCATATTTGAAAAGCTAAGTATGATTAAAAATAAAGGGATATGTATACTTTTTCAAAGAGAATAACTACATGTTAATATATAGTTATCATATTTGAAAAACAAAACCAAATATCAGAGCAGGCCATTAGATGAATCAGATTTTACTGTTCCCATAACATTTCTCATATGTTTTCTAAAAGTAGTTATGTTTATAGATTAAATGGCTCCTGATTTAAGTTTATCCTTTCAAAGCAGAAAAAAATATACTTCTTTTCTGTAATATTCTAAGCTACTAAATACAACCAATGAAATCATTTGATGTCGTTTTTAAGCTAAAATTATTTTTTCCTACCCTAAAATAATTTTGAAGAGGAAAATAAATTATTCTGCCATTGGAGAAAACAGCAAATTAAGACCTAATAAGTAAGTTTTAATATGCTAATAAACACGCATCTGACCTACAACCTGAAAGAAAGTTCCGCAAACAGACAGATGGCAAGCTGTAAAATAACATCTGGAATTTAACCTCAGAAAGTTAGATCTGCTCTGAAATGCTAAGAAGTGAGCACATCACTCACTGGACTATATCAGGTAGGGTAGCTGTTTACAGGATCTAAGCACCATGATAACAACTCTAAAGACAGCTATTGCAAACAGTTGTATTTGAAACCCCAGGCCCCTGAGAATAAAAATCATAATGGAGCAAAATAAGGGGAATACTCTGCTCTCATAAATATCACATGCATTCAATTATTAAAAGAATGGCAGTATATTGAAAAATTACTCCTACTCACAAAACATGATGAAAGAATAAAGAGGGCAGGAGCAGTCTTACAATAAATGAGCTCAAACCAAAGCAGAAAATATGACAAATGAAATACAATGTTCTGTGAAAACTATTAGTAAAGACTGCAAGTATTTGAAATTTATAATAAAGATCCCAGTAATTCCTATAAATTCTAGATAATGTACAAAGCTAAGGGGAAGAGATTAACTTGTAGGACACTAATGGCCCCCTAAGAGGTATAACTGTCCTAGTTCTGGTCAGGAATCTATAAACTGAGTAATCTGTGCAGAAGACTGAATGAAGTAGGCTAGAATCAAGGTGGGACATGGGATTACAGGAGGAGGCCAGGCAGAAGTTTGCACAGGACAAAAATAATACTGGCAAGACTGAGGCTAATGGTGTAGTCAGATAGGCACAAGGTCTCAGCAGTACCAGGAGTCAAGATAGACTTGAAGAATAGTCATGAACAGTTAAGAGAGAAATAGTGATGAAAATTTAAGGCCTTGTTCTTAGAAGAGCCCCCTAAGGTTGAATCTGCTATGGGGTCCAGGCAAACTCCAAGAACAGGTCCCTGTGATAGTCAGCTTTATGTGTCAACCTGGATAGGCCACGGTCTCCAAATCAAACATTATTCTAGATATTTCTTTAAAGATATATTTAGATGAGTTTAACGTTTAAATCAGTAGACTGAGTAAAGCAGATCATTTTCCATAACATGGCTGGGCCTCATCTGATCTGCCTGGAATAAGAGCAAATTCTGCCTGCACACCACCTTTGGACTAAAACTGCAATTCTTCCCTAGGTCTCCATCCTACTGGCCTACCCTGCATATTTTAGACTTGTCAAGCCTCCACAGTTGTGTGAGCCAACAACAAGCATTTGAACACTGCTTCTTCATCCCACGCAACCCAGTTCCCTAGGAAGGCTTTCCTAGAGTTATCACTCAATGGCATGAGAGTCTCAAGGGAAAGAGACCTATCTTCTTCATTTCGGCCTCCCATACCATGTCTGGGTACCACCTGACATATAATAGATAATCAATAAATCCCTTCCAGACACAGCTGAGATTAAAATTTTGGCACTTTCAGCCCAAGTGATTCTTAAAGACAGTATTCATATACAAAGGCTTACTTATTCAAAGAACTCCAATCTGTTCTCGAAAAGTCTTCTCAATTTCTTTCAGAAACCCAATGTTGAACTATAGAGCAAAAAATCTAGTTCCCCAAATCTAAGACTTGGGAATAAGTCAGGAAGTAGCATATAACAATAACACCTAGCTTTTACAGAGCACATACTGTTTGCCAAGTATCTGTGTTAGCCCCTTAACGTGCATGATTCAAACAGCAATGTAGGTAGTGATTGCTGTTACTCTGTTTTACAAGGGAGGAAATTGAAGCTGAAGAAAAGAATTTACACAGCAGAGTTGGAGTAGAATCAAGATTATCCCATTCAAAATACTAATCATAATCAAAGAAAATAAGTGTATGACCAAAAAAATGTTTTATTCCTATCAAAGGATACAAAGAATGAAAAAATTTGTATTGTTGTTAGGTAGCTTAAACAAAATACATCCTAAAGCGACAATGTCTACAGCATCTAAAAGAACAGGAATGGTACCAGAACATGGCTGGATAACTTCTCAGGTGGAAACAGTTAAGATTATAGTAGATTAAATTCAGAATAAAAACTAAATGTCTTAATTTAAAAGCTTTTTAAAAATTTAGGCAGAGACATGATCATGCCCACTTCTGGTAAGAACTATAAACTTTGGACAAAGCAAAATAAAAACGAAAAACTGCCTGAAAGCTCTGGAGAATTTAACAAAAGCCAAGAAAAACTAAAGCAGAATTGACATTAGAATAAGGGGATAGAATTAGGTGTTTTCCTTGTTTTTGGTTGTTTGCTTTTTATTATTTTTATCCTGAGGGTTTTCACAGTCCCCATGCAAGATTGCTACTACTACAAAGGGACATGACCATGATCATGACTTAGCAGTTTCTCAAATTGTGTGACACTCTTCAAAAAAGTAACAAAGACTAACAAGGGCAATTTTAAGGTCAAACAACTCACATTCTTCAAGTACTAAAGGATATATATTTATGCCTTAACTTTGCTCTGTTCTAAATAATGTATGTGTATCTTATTTTTTTTTATATTTCCCCTAAAGCCAAAACCATCTTAAGATAAGCAAGGCCACTGGGAGCACAAAATAGCAATTAGTAGGAGGCACAATGTAATTTTCTTCAAACTACATGATAATCATATTCCCATTAAATGTACTTCCTTCTATTAATGACTTCTTTTAATCTTATCCCTTCAGCCTTCTCAGATAGAATATTAATTTAAGGAGGAGAATAATGATAAAAAAACATAAGAAAACTTTTAATGTAGTTTTAAAATATCAACATTTTATCTTAATCATAATCATAGGTTTCAATTAATATTAAATACAATATTTTTTGACTGCCAAAGAAAAACTTTTTATGCTATACTGTTCTTAAGATCCCCCAATCCACAGAGTTGATTACTAATTTTTATAATTAAAAAAAACAGACAAAAGGACAATTATTTCTTATTCCATCATCACTGTGAAAGGTATATCCATTAACATATACCAACAGGACTACTTGGCTCAACAAAGCTGCTTCCTATGTTTGAGTTTATTTCTGAAGGCTCTGTTTTTCCTTTCACAATTGCTTGTGGAAATTCTCAATGTGGTATGCCACTTTATGAGGCTCTTAGAAGAAATTATACTCTGATCTTGGCACCAAGAAGCAATTAAGAGCACTTAAAAATTGTGTGCTTGGCCTTCTTTTTCTTTAGCTACAAGAAGCTCAAAGTCAACTACGTAGCTCATCTCTAGGAACTTCATAGCATGTAATACTTTGGGCTGATCTTACTGTTTGCTTAAAATGGTTAGTTTGTTCTTTATTTCAATGTCTCTGGTTGGGGTTGCGGGGAGAGTAGTGGAGGGAAAATGGAGACAACTGTACTTGAACAACAATAAAAAAATGGTTACGAAATTCCACTAGCAAAGACTGAAACTTACTATGTGAGGTAAAGTATTAAAAAATCATGGCTGAGGCAGTGAGGGATAAACACCATATGATCTCACCTTTAACCAGAACCTAATCAATAAAACAAACAAGCAAGCAAAATATAACCAGAGACACTGAAATTAAGAACAATCTGACAGTAACCAGAGGAGGGGATAATGGGGGAGAGCGGAGGGTTTTCAGGAACAATTATAAAGGATACATGGGCAAACCCAAGGGAGGGGGTGGAAGCAGGGAGGGAGGTGGGGATGGCTGGGGTCGGGGGAACTGGTCGGGGGTAAATGTGGACAACTGTAATTGAACAATGATAAAATAAATTTTTTTTAAAAAGATTTTTTTTTTATTTGTCTTTAGAGGGGTAGGGGAGAGGGAGAGGGAGAGAAATATCAATGTACGGTTGCCTCTTGTGTGTCCCCTGCTGGGAACTGGCCTGCAACCCAGGCATGTGCCCTGACTGGGAATCGAACCGCAATCCTCTGGTTCGCAGGCCCGAGCTCAATCCACTGAGCTACACCAGCCAGGGCTGATAAAATAATTTTTTAACAATCATGGCTGTATGGCATGTCATTATAAGATACAAATGTTGATTCCCATTTATTAACACTACGTTAAATATTAAAGTATTAAATATAATATTTATGAATTAATAAAAGTAAACATGAAATGTGTGGTTACAAACAAGAAAACACTCTTTCTATTCAGCTCTTTACTTCTCTGACAAAATGGAACTCGACATGTACCGCTCTACACTCATGCTGTTGCTGCAGTGATGTATGCATATAACAGCCCCAAATGGGTCGTGATTTTCACACGTAGAGCCTGGAGGTTCTGGTCAGTCCATGAGGATTTCAAATGCCACAGCAGCAGCAGTGACGCAGCTGCAGTTGCTGTCAGTCTCAGGAACACACCATCCTTATTGAGTGGCTATGTTCACAAACTGTTTCTGGTTTGAGAAACACTAAAGCTATTACTATGAGCTGAGCTCCCTATTAGATGATCAATACAGTTATTCTAGTTAATCCTCAGGATCTGGTAAAATATGTATTTTTTACCCCATTTTAAAAACAAGGACTAAAGAAATGTAGTGGTGAATTCAAAGTGAGTGAGGTAACTCAAAGCTAGCCTTCCTGACTCTAAATTCTGTCCTATCACTCAAGACCTACTATAAAATATAATCATACACAAGCAAAAATTCAAAAGCTGGAGGGTGGAATTTATTCTTGTTGAAGCACTGAACAAAGGTGAAGTAACTGAAAATCACATTATTCCTACCAGGTAGGTACCCTTTCTAAGACCTCTTGTGGAAAAAATAATGAAGTGGATTCGAGCTCTACTCTTGCTTCATCTTCTTTTCCTCTTAAGGAAAGTAACAAAGACAAGTTTATTATGATTGTGGAACTGTTGTCCAAATATTGTACCCTCTTTGAGAGATTTATTTAAACTGGTATCTCAGTGACAATTTTTTAGTACTAAGCTGTTGGTGGCACAATCTATGGACCATTTAAGTGTTCTAAGTTTAACTGAACATCAACAGGATCTTTTGAACAGAGTAATAGCTTATAAAACATGGCAAAACTTCTAAGCTAATATCATTAGAATACAGATCCATAATCCTTTATCAAAAACCCTTGGGGCCATATGTGTTTTAGAATTTAGAATGTGTATTTGTCTATATGTTTAGAAAGTAATTCAATATATATTTCAAAATTAAATGACATTCTCCATCTTTCAGGGTCCCCCCAAAAATAGCTAACATACTCAAATAGGGTAATTTAATAAAGATTTAATAAAGACATGGTTTACCAAGGTGTAGAGAAGCCATAGGATAGCTTGGTAACCTGGGGCTAGTACCTTGGTAACTACCACCTTTAAGCTGAAAGAGGTACAGGCAGGACACAGTTACTGAAAGCTGGAGACTAAAAGGCTCGTGGGGAGTGACTAACCTTTCAGGTGGTGAGACCTTCAATCTAGAGACACACTATGGTAACTCATCATAAAGGAAGCTAGGTGAATTAAGTAAGCTTCACTCTGCCTCCTCTCACCAATCTCTTGCAAATGACTTCCATTGGTCAAGTCCAAGGGAAACACACCGCAAGGAAGTATAAAAAGTAGGTCAGATTTTCTGGTGCTTAGCTGGGTTGAGAAAGTTGAAGAGTGAATCTGGAGAAATAAATGGAATCTACCCAGTATTCACCCAGAGTGGGGTTTGGGGCAACATACCTTTATCCAATATATTAATATTTCTGCCACAAAATGCATAAAATGGACACAAAATAGGATAGAGAAAAATTAAAATTTCTCTTCATTCCACAACAGGTTTTGCTGCTTTAAATTAGATACCATAAAAATATTTTAATTTTCAGGGCCTTTAGATAAGGTTATTAGGGAACAATTTTATAGATGAGAACACAGGTAGATAAAGGTAAAATAACTTATACGAAGACACAAAGCTAATAAATGAAAGTCCAGATTTGAGGCCAGTTCTGACTTTGCACCTCAGTAGCTAGCCACTGTCTAACCCAACTCATTACTTTATAATACAAGAGTTATAAAGAATTCCACAATTTATATCTTTGCCGTGTAATTCTTCCTCTTATGAAACCATGCAAAATTGGTATGGATGAAAAGTGCACCCCAGGATAACAATAAACATTGAAAAAGAAGCACTATGCTTGCCATTTCAAAATCCCATTGCATAAAGTACTGGCTAGCCATGTAATCACAAGCATTTCCCTTCTCTTCCAAGAAGCACTGTTTTCGGAGTCAATGTGTTCTGTAGTTCACAGAGTCACCGGTCAGCTGCCATCTGAAAAACATTTTCCTATTTCACAGACCATAAGCAGCATCAAAGTTTAAAACTATCTTTGACTAAGTTTCACTCTTACTGGGTACAGGTTATGGTTTTAACTGAATTTTATACACCTTAAAATTTAACTACATTCCAATTTCAATCATTACAAGTAGACACAAAATAAAATTAATGTGAGTGTGAGTAACCTTATTGTTTTATATTTCCACTGAAAATACCAACTTTGCAACATGGTCATTTCAAATTCAAAAGCTACCAGAACAATTTGCTAATCCTGAGTTAGTGTGCACGTTCTTCTCAGTAAGCGATTTAAAAGCTCCATCCTTCAATCCTGCTTCCAGCCAAGCGAGCCTATTCACCTGCTTTCTTCTCAGTAGGTTGCCCATGCCATGGGCTTGACTCCTGCCCAGCAATAAGTGTACTGAAAGCCCCTACGAATAAGCCATATCAACTCCCACTTTCTCTCTCTGTGGGTGCCTATACTGGTTTCTTCCCTCACCTCCGTATCTAGATTCTACCCATGACTCTATCCCAGCTGCTAGCTTCTTGGTACTGCCTCCGGACCGGCTCTCTTTAGTACTTCCCAATCTGCAAATCCCAGCTTGACTTGTCTTTTCTGCTCCTCGAATTGTTGTTGTGAAGGATAATTATGTGTTAGCTTAGAATTTTATAGTTTCTAACAAGGACCGAATATGAAAAATGCGTTTTGTAATTCTGAATACACATGGCAAGATGCAAGTGTATATAATTTAGCCTTTTCAAATTTATCTATTTTCCTCTCCCAGTATGAACTTTATTTTTAAGTTATGAAACTTACAGGAACTGTGAAGAGAGGCAAGGTTACCAGCTTTCTTTTGTTTCAAAGTACAGTAAACTTGTAAATACAAAAATCACTGAAGAGTGAAATCTGGGCAACAGTGGGTAATCATGGGAGATAGAGACTGTTAGCTAATCATCCAAATACATATTTTATTTTTCCCTCACACAGAGTAGATTACATTTCCCAGCCACCCTTGAAGTTAAGTGGCTTTGAGATTGAATTCTAACCAACTGAACATGAACAGAAGTGATATATTTATTCCAGTTTCACTCTGGACAGAACTTCCCATGCATGCTCTTTTCCTCTTCTGTTTGGCTGGGATGGAGGCAGTGCCTAAAAGCCACATGCTGATGATGGGTGAAGCTCTACCTGAGTCCCTAAATTACCTGTTATCCTTCCAGTAGTGTTACATGAGCAAGAAATAAGTTACTGAGTTCAAGCCATTTTCCAAAGCTCCAAAATATTTTGACATCCATTTGTTTTCACAGCTAGCATTAACTAGTATCACATACTGTACAAGGTAAAAATGGAATTTTAATTTTTTTACAGCACCACTAACATTTGTTAGAGAGAAAATTTCAGAACTCTAGAGACATTCTGGGAGGGAAGAAATAGAGATCCTAAAACTCTTCTCCCTAACAGTTGAAGTTATTGAAACCTTTCTAACTAAATCTCTCTACTAAAATAGTATTGACCAAGGATGAGTCACAGGGAAGAGAACACAGGCCCAGGCAACTCTGGCAGTTTTAGCCTGGGGAAGCGGTTATGGCAGTGAGCTATAATTTGAGAATCACAGGTCAATAGGAGCACACATCCTTCTTTACTGAAGTTGTAATGAGAAGGGATCATTTTCCTCCATTTATTTGTTTCCATAATCAACAAGTATTTATTGAATATCTGCTATATAACCCCTTCTCTAGTCCTCTAGGAATCCCAAATCTCTTGTAAGAACCTCAGTAACACTGTCAGCTTTAGGCTGTGATACTGCTTCTATCTCCTCTTATTACCTGAAAACTATTTTTGCCAAATGAGGCAACTCTCTCAAATAATAGGCATCTTTCCTCTACTTTTAGGAGAAGTGGTCAACATGTTCCTTGTTCCTCACTGCCACTTCTAGCTCTTTAGTCTACTGTCAAAATTCAGGTTTCAAACTCTTTTTGAGGTTCATACCACCTACTTATTTATTAACTTATTTATATAAGTTAGGACTCTTGGAATAAAACAGAAAACCAACTCCAATCAGCATAAACAGAAAGGGGAATTTATTGAAAGAGCACTAGATAGTGTTCATGGAAATAAAAAAAGAGATCAACAATTACTTTTGGGAAAAACAGAAACCAAATCAGCTCTGGGGACCTCTATAGTAGGAATTTGAGAACCACACTCTGTAGCACTGCTATTAATATAACTTAGCCCTATCAACCACAATGTTCCAAATTTCACATTTCCATAAAAGAATCTGAGTAGCCCAGCTTTGATCAGTTGTCAACCTCTGATTCTTCAGCTGTAGCAACAGAGCCAAGGCCACATGGCACCAGCATGACAAACAGAACTTTCGTCATGCACGTTGGGGGAAAGTCTTTCTAGAAAATGACTATGTGCTGAGCACTACCTCCAAAAAGATACCTACGCATTCAACCCCTGTCCCTACAGTTTATTGGAATACTCCCTAATTCCTGTATATCCAACAATGCCGTAATTCAATTATCCAGGCATAAAGGCAACACAGTTGATCCCCTCCCTAAAGGGAGTTGAACCAAAGATACTTTCAGCAATTAAAACCAGGATTGATATCATGGATATACTTTTCTTCAAGTCCAGAATCTCCAGAAGTATCCAGAATTCCCCTAGTTCAGCTATACCATAGCTGAACTACACACCATATCAATTGTCAATGTGGAAATTATTTTCATTCTAATTATTGTAACTATTTTAAAGAAAACAATTATTATTCTCTATCAGCAATTAAAAAAGTACAAATAAAACCAAGGACTTCTTCTGCCTTAGCTGGTATTTGGGAATTCTTTCCTCCAGTATCCTTTCCATGTGCCTTGCATTCAGGTTTATAGGTTGTACCTCACATTCAAAAACACTAACTAATGAGTTCTTTGTCTAGTGAAGTAATCCAAACCACCATCAGAGCCCTTAATGTTTCTACTATAATGTCATAGGAAAATTTCTATTACCCACACTACTGGACATGGTAGGAGCAAGAGGAATCTCAAGGAATTCCATGGGTTCTACCATACTCCTCTTGATGTCTACTTGTAATAAACAAATCTATATCCCTTTTATAGACAGAGTCAATCATCCCAGCTAATACATGATTTCCTTTTTTACCTGTACCCATGATGGCATGAGGAAGCAAAAATAGCCTGATGATATCATTAAGCTCCTACTTCATTTGAATTATTATTATCCTAAGCACTGGTAACAGAGGAACATGAACATTTTGCAAAAGCTAGGATTCAGGTAATGTGAAGAGGAAGAAGGAGTCTCCAAGACAAAGATGGAAGATATCACCTAATGCTCACAATAGAACTAGGATTCCAAGGGGCAAAAACATCCATCCTCCAGCAATTAAAATCTCTATATTTAGAAAGCTAAGAGTCATGTGGATGGGAAGCAAAAATAATTCTAGTAGGTCATTAGATATAATTCAGAAAAGCTTATACCTCTAACCTTCATCTCAGATAGACCAGTATCTGAGAAGGACAGTATCCTATACAAAACTCTGGGTCAGGATCCCATACTGGCAAGGTTACCAGCTGGCACTATAGTGGAGTCTTTAGTAAGCCATTCTAACACTATCTGATTAGCTGATTTGGGGTCAGTGGACGCATGATAAAACAGTAAATCCCACTAGCATTAATCCTTTCTCTGTGAAGTGGGTTGCTTAATCTGAGGCAACAGTATGTGAATTATTATATCAGGCCTGTATAAAAAATGGTCAGTTAATTTCTGATGGTAATAGCAGCAGGGAACATAAAAAAGGAATACAAATACAAAGGAAAAAAAAAAAGACAAGTTGCTGCACACTTGACAGTATAATTGGGCCACTATAATCAAACACCATGTAACTCACTGTTCTCAATGTCTGGTAACCTATCTTGGACTCAGGACAAGCTACATGTTACTATTGCTAGAATATTTGTCATTCAGAAGTAGAAGAAACCAGGTAAGTTTCATTGAGAGGTCTGTGCTACTTAGCCATGCATAGCTTCCATCACTGTCACCACATGCACTTTATTTCTGAGCTCATTGAGCAAATAACTGATATCTTCAAAGAAGAATATCACATGCATCTTATTATTTCTTTTATTTTTTCAATTTTTTTAACTGTTGTTCAAGTACATTGTCTCCATTTTTGCCCCACCTCAGACCCCCCACTTCACCCATCCCCACCTACCACCCTCAAACCTACCCTCTTTGGCTTTGTCCATGTGTCCTTTATACATGTTCCATGATGGCACTTCCCCTATTTGCTCCCATTATCCCTCTCCCCTCTCCTCTCTAGTTACTGTCAGTTTGTTCTTTATTTCAATGTGTCTGGTTATATTTTACTTGATTGTTTTGTTGATTAGGTTCCACTTATAAGTGAGATCATAGGCTATTTGTCTTTCACTGTCTGGCTCATTTCGCTTAGCATAATGCTCTCCGGTCCCATCCATGCTGTCATAAAGGGTATGAGCGCCTTCTTTCTTTCTGCTGCATAGTATTCCATTGTGTAAATGTACCATAGTTTTTTGATCCACTCATTTACTGATGGACACTTAGGTTGTAAATTGTGCTGCTATGAACATTAAGGTGCACAGGTTCTTTTGAATAGGTGTTTCAGGATTCTTAGGACATAATCCCAGCATCTTGTTATTAAAAGCCTTCAGTTGAGCCCTGGCTGATGTGGCTCAGTGGATTAAGTGCTGGCCTGTGAACCAAAGGGTCACCGGTTCAATTTCCAATCAGGGCACACGCCTGGGTTGCAGGCCAGGTCCCAAGTGGGGGGGCATGTGAGAGGCAACCACACATTGATCTTTCTTGTTCTCCCTCCTTTCTCCTCTCTCTAAAAATAAATAAAATCTTAAAAAAATAAAAATAAAATAGGAGCCTTCACTTGAGCAACCACATTAAATACAAATAGATTTTGTTTCTGGGCCACTCTGAGAGTTTCAACAACACAATCTCCCCCAAACCTCTGGGAAACATTTTCCAGTATTACTCCAGGAATCAGTATAGAGCATGACCTCAGGCTGTCTCTTTTTCCCTGTTAAGTAGACAGTGAGAAGTGTTGCCTGAAGTGCCCTGAGATTTTTTCTTCATCAGTGTTCTTTACTGACACTGCAGATAGGGCTGTACTACTGCAGCACTTCGTTTCTGGTTTATACTTAAATAGCTTTCAGAATCATCTGTAATTTTTATCCTTAATCAAGTTTTCATAGAGAATTCCCCATAAGAATAGTCGGAATACTTGTGTACACTAGGGAACATTAGCAATTTTATCAAGCACTGATGTACCAGAGTCTCACAGAGACAACTGGAACCATACTCTTAAAGCTCCTGTAACTTCTGCCTATTTCCATAACAATGCTATTTCACTTTCCCTTTCTTTCTTTTTCCCTGTTATTAGTTAAGAAGTGACTCTTCCGGACTTCCAGCCAAGATGGAGGCGTAGGCGGACACACTGTGCCTCCTCTCACAACCAAAATTAAGGACAACAAATATTTAGAAACAAGAAAACAACCAGAACTTATAGAAAATTGAACTGTACGAAAGTCCAACAACCATTCATCCAGACCGGTAAGAGGGGCGGAGTCGCAGTAGGAAAAAGTGGAGGTGCGGACCCAGGAACGCAAGTAGCAGCGGCTCACAGTTCCCAGGTGCACGGGCGGTGGCTGGCAGTCCTGGGGCGCACAGGCGGCAGCTGGCAGACCCCGGGCACAGGGGGGCAACTGTGCACACCCAGTGAGGACGCACAAGGCAGCTGGCTGACCAGGGGGTCCCACATTCGCGCACGCAGACGGTCCAGGCAGAGGGGAAGTGGCGGAAGGGACTGAATCCAGGAGAGAGCGGAGCAGGCGCCATTGTTCCCTCTCAGACCCCGCCCCCACATACAGCATCACAACCCAGGGACTGAGCTGCCCCACACTGGGGAGCGCCTGAGGCTCCACCCCTCACTATGTAACAGCACGCGCACATGCGCAGATAATCCAGGTGAAGGGGAAGCGGCGGAAGTGACCGGAGTCCAGAAGAGAGCGGAACAGGCACCATTCTTCCCTCTCGGACCCCGCCCCCACCTATAGCATCACAACCCAGCGACTGGGCTGCTAAGGCTCCACCCCTCATACGTAATAGCTGCGACCAGACTAAAACCAAAACAAAAAACCCCACCAAAAATGGCTCAAACCGGAGAAAAAATGAAAACGCCGGAGTCAATTCCTCTAAGCAGTGAAGAGATAGCCAACCTATCAGATGCACAGTTCAAAGCACTGGTCATCAAAATGCTCACAGAATTGGTTGATTTTGCTCACAAACTAGATGAAAAAATGCAGGCTACAATACGTGAAATGAAGGAAGATGCATGGGGAACCGATAGAGATGGAAGGAAAACTGAGACTCAAATCAATGGAGTGGACCAGAAGGAAGAAATTAACAATCAAACAGAAAATGAGGAAGAAACAAGAATTCAAAAAAATGAGGAGAGGCTTAGGAACCTCTGGGACATCGTTAAACGTCCCAACATCCAAATTATAGGGGTCCCAGAAGAGGAAGAAGAGCAACAAGTAGAAAACTTATTTCAACAAATAATAAAGGAGAACTTCCCCAATATGGCAAAGGAAATAGACTACCAGGACGTCCAGGAAGCTCAGAGAGTCCCAAAGAAGTTGGACCCAAGGAGGAACACATCAAGGCACATCATAATTACATTAGCCAAGATTAAAATGAAGCAGAGAATTCTAGAAGCAGCAAGGGATAAGGGGACAGTTACCTACAAAGGAGTTCCCATCAGACTGTCAGCTGATTTCTCAAAAGAGACCTTCCAGGCAAGAAGGGGCTGGAAAGAAATATTTGAAATCTTGAAAAGCAGGGACCTACATCCAAAATTGCTCTTTCCAGCAAAGCTGTCATTTAGAATGGAAGGACAGATAAAGCGCTTCTCAGATAAGGTCAAGTTCAAGGAGTTCATCATCACCAAGCTCTTATTATATGAAATGTTAAAGGGACTTATCTAAGAAAAAGAAGATCAAAAATATGACAGTGAAAAGACAGCAAACTCACAGCTATTAAGAACCACACCTAAAACAAAAGCAAACTAAGCAAACAGCTAGAACAGGAACAGAACCACAGAAATGGAGATCATATGGAGGGTTAGCAACAGGGACGTGGGAGGAAGGGGGGGGGAAGGTACAGAGAATGAGTAGCATAGATAGTGGGTAGAAAATAGACAGGGGGAGGGCAAGAATAGTATGGGAAATGTAGAAGCTAAAGAACTTATGACACAAGGACATGAACTAAAGGGGTGAATGTGGGTGGGAGAGGGTGTGCAGGGTGGGGAGAATGATGGAGGAGAAATGGGACAACTGTAATAGCATAATCAATAAAATATATTAAAAAAAGAAAAAAAGAAAAGAAAAAAGAAAAAAAAAAAAGAAGTGACTCTTCCATTTGAGCTTTTGATTCTATTCTCTTTCCCTGATTCCAAGTCATGAATATTTCTACCTTAGTGTGTATCAGCACCTAATATTCACAAAGTATAAACTAATTTAACATATTGCCCATCCTTCCCTTATAGTTCCTTCCTATAACCATTTTTTCCTTAGAGTTCACTCTATCAATATTCTTCCAAGTTACTCTGTCATGTACCGGCATTGGGACCTTCAACAATCCACCGCCAGTTTTTGTTTCATAATTTTTTATCCTCGCCCAAGGACATTTTCTTTCATTGCTGTTAGAGAGACAAGAGGGGGAGAGAGAGAAACACTGATGCCATAGAAAAGCATAGGTGAGTTGCCCCCTGTACCCATCTGGATCAGCGATAATAACAGGCAACTTAGATATATTCCTTGAGCAGGAATCAAACCCTCAACCTTACAGTTATGGGAAGAAGCTCCAACCAACTGAACCACACTGGCCATGACTGCTTCACATTTTTATTTATTTGTTTAAAGCTTTTTATTTAAAGATTTTATTTATTTTTTGAAAGAGGGGAAGGGAGGGAGAAAGAGATGGAGAGAAACATCAGCATGTGGCTGCCTCTTGAATGCCCCCAACTGGAGACCTGGCCTGCAACCCAGGCATGTGCTCTGACTGGGAATTGAACCAGTGACCCTTTGGTTCAGAGGCTGGCACTCAATCCACTGAGCCAGTGAGGCTGGGTACTATCAATCACTCCCTGGCTAGTGAGGCTGGGTACTATCAATCACTAGCCAGGGCTGCTTCACATTTTTAAATGAGGAAAGTAGTACTCACATCAGAGAGCTGTTTTAAAGACTAAATAAATTAATGTATATGAAGTAGACAATCTGGTATACAATTATTGCTGTAAAAATATATACAATCAATCAAAATTAAAAAACAGAAAAGGCTTAAGGTTGTAAGAAAGTGAGACACTAACATGGGTCATATCAACCAACTAGCAAAGGAAACTACACCAAAATGTGAACAGTGAAACAAAAAACAAACAAACAAACAAACAAAATGATTTTGCTAAGGAATTAGGCAGCATAAATTAAGAGTTTACTATGCATTTTGGCTATGTAAGCTATCCTTTCAGGTGTAAAGCTAGAAATTGTCCTCATTGACTGGAGCTAATTACTAGTTGTCTGGAGCTAATAATTGTTAACTATACAACTGTCTAAACTGAAAGCCTTTCTTCCTGAGTCACTCTTTACAAATTCCAACTTCTTAAGTCTGTCACAGTGCTCTCAGCTGGCTGCCATCCAAGTTTCCCAGCAAAAGCTCTAAGGGCAGAACCCTTGTCACTCACCCCCATACAGCACAGATAATGTCTATTTTAGTTAGATTTGCAAAATTAACAGACTAGAATCAATTGTTCCTGAAGAAGATCATTTATTATATAAAAGCCAAAGGCTGTTTGTATTCTATTTATGGTAACTAATTTTCAAAGTTATTTTCTCCCCGAAGATAAGTTTCAGTAACAACCAAGGGTCAAACATTGGTATACTTTTTTACTAAGAGGGAGAGAGAGAAAGAAATCCAAATTGCATTATGATGATACAAAAGAAAGAAACTCCTTTTGGCTTCAAGATGTATAAATAAATGCAATTATATTTAAGATCAGGAGTTGCTGTCACTACAGAAAAAACTGTCATTTAGGTCATTTTAAAGGTTACATAAGGCACTTTGGCTTCATTAATTCTCACAGAAAAGTATGTTTTAGGAGCAGGGGTCAGGGAGAACACTGGGGTGAAGGGTGGGGATGAAATATATAGAGATACATTAATTGTCTCTTGCCAAAAAAAAAAAAAAAAAAAAAAAAAACAGAAGTAGCATACACTCCACCATGGGACTATATAACATATATGGACAAAGATTGGTGAACTGGGTTCATTAATATGGAATAGGGGAAAGGTGCTTTTCTTATAACATTTTATTCCCATTTGATGGATAATCAGGTTTTTATATTCTGAAAGTAATAAGATCAAGTTTCCAACTGAATTATTACAGAAATAATGAATTGTCTCCTGATTCATTTGATTGGTCCTTCAACTTAATATCTGGTTTCCAAGACTCATAGACTCAAATTACGAGCAATATTTGGTCATGTAACCCATGCCTTATCATTCCTTGTTGGCTGTTCCTATAGGATGGGTATACAAAGGGGAGAGAGTCAATAAATTTATTAAATGTCAAATTACAAGAGGTCTCTCTAATGACTAAATCAGAGAGCACACACCTGCACCCTACTTTCCCACTACATCTACATCCAGCACCCAATAAAGGTGTTATAAAGTAGGCATATATTAGACCTATAGCCAGGGATCACCACTCACTATTTCCCATCCTGTGGAGTAAAAAAGAGAAAGAGAAATAAGCTCATTTTTCTGCCTCCCTTTTCCATAATATAAACATATCACTTCTAAAATCAGACCCATTTGACTACCATCTAAGATCAGCCTCCAGTGAATATAAGTTACATGCGTGCACACAAATTTTAATGCTGTACACATGATATTTTAAAAGACTGTGTAGCTTTATATTCATCTACTCATCTGTTCTGAGTGGCAAACATGCCAGTTTCTTTTACTTTAATGTCAGTCATGCCCTGAGAGCATTAAGTAGCTGTTAAAGTTTCCATTGAAAGTGCCACTTAAAAATTCACTTGTAATTTTCGGGAAGATGGCGGCGTGGTAGGAGGGAGCAGACCCTATTCCCCCTCTACACACGGGAGAAAAACCAGACCAATCTTTGAAAGACCAGAACAGACAAGGAACAGTAACACAGCATATTGGAGAATAAGAGGTCGGAAATTGTAGCGGACACTGAAAAACAAGCGGTAAGGAGAGCTCTTCGGAACAATAAGAGCCCAGGGTTCCAGGGCGTGGAGAGCGGGGCGGCTGAGGCCCTGGCCTGGCACTCTGCCAAGCCTGCGCCAGGGCCCTGGGGAGGGAGCTGGGTCAGCCGCTGAACTGGCTGGGAGATCTCAGGGGCCACCGCGGGACTGCGCCCAAGCAAAAGTGGGTGCCCCGCGAGGGAGCGAAAGTGGGTGCCCCGCACCAGGTCACTGCGCGACTTTGAACCGAGTTTTCTCGGTCACTGGGCGACTACAAAAGCACAGGCCTCCCAACAGAGACAGAGGCGTGGGCGAAGTGAGACATCTGCATGAAAATAGACACCCTCAGGGGACCGCACACGGTCGCGGGCTAGTGGACACTCGTGAAAACATAGGCGCAGGCCGCTGGAGACAGCTGTGGAGCCAGAGGTGCCAGTTCACGGGCAGGTGCTCAAACGCGGACAGCTCAGGCCCAAGGTGCAGGCGCCGGATAGCAGCTGGAACGCAGGCCCCTCTCAGAAACAAAGGCAGGCAGCTGTGCCCGAACACTGAAAGCCTCCCAGGGACAAAGGCAGGTGGCTGTGCACGTCTGGAGAACCTAACACACACCCATAAACTCGGTGAAGTGCGCACACACAAGGAGGCTCAGATCACACGCTGGAAACCCTGTGGGGAGAGGCGCCCACTAACGCTGGGATACATAGCACAATGAGGACTGAGTTCTGAACACAGAGAAAAGCAGTAAGATCACCCCTCGGCCATTGCAGCCAGCAACACCTGAAAAACAGGCTGGCAAGTTTGAAAACAACAAGAGGGTGTTTTTTTCTTTTGTTTTGTTCTGTTTTGTTTTTTCATTTTTTTAATTTTATTTTTTTAATATATATATATTTTTTAAATATTTTGTTGTGCTTTGCTTGTTCCTCCCCCCCTCCCCCGGCTGCTTATATTTGTGTGGGGGTGTCTGTGTGCGTGTCTCTTTTTTGTTTTGCCAGTTTGTTAGTGTCTTTTTGTTTGTAAGCCTGTCTATCTATATGAGTTTTTAACTACTCCTTCTTCATTGTTTATATCTTCTTCTTTACTCCCCAACTCCTTTTGCCTCCCTTGAATTCCTTCTTCTCTTATCCCCTGTTCCTTTCTTTTCAATTTTATCTCTTCTACCTTCCTCTTGTTTTCTCTTTCTTCTTTTTTTCATTTCCCCCCTCTTCTTTTTGTAAATACCCACGAGTGAGACAAAACAAACAAACAAGCAAGCCTGAAACTGTGGGGGGAAAAACAAAAACAAAAACAAAAACAAAAACCAGAGTTGGCCCCCAAAAGAGGGTATTCCAGCTGATGAGACAGTGAAAGCGGTGAACAACAGGATATCCGAAGGAGAATCCACCACTGAATCTCACAGATATTCTACCACAGAAGGTCATACCACAAACCCAGGGAGCCAGAACAGATCAATTTAAGAAGCTGAGGCTAACAACAAGAGTCTTACAAACAATGGGAAGACAAAAGAACAATCCCCAAATGAAAGGAAAGGAGGAAGCTCAAGAAAGAATGCTAAATGAAACAGAGGCAACTCAACTATCAGATATCGAGTTCAAAGCAATGGTTGTCAGGAAGCTCCATGAGCTCTCAATGAGCTACCATAAACTACAGGGACGTTATGATGAAATCACGGCAAACTATATCAACATGAAAAAGGAAATAGAAACTATCAACAAAGGCCAAGAGGAAATGAAGAACACAATCTCTGAACTGAAGAACACAGTAGAAGGAATGAAAAGCAGAATCGATGAAGCAGAAGATCAGATCAGCGAGTTGGAGGACAAAATAGAAAAAAAAACACTCAGAATGAGCAAGATAAGGAAAAGAGGCTTAGAAAGAATGAAGAGGGTTTAAGAGAAATGCAAGACAACATGAAACGGAATAATATTCGTATAATAGGGATACCAGAAGGAGAAGAACAAGAACAAGGGATAGAAAACCTGTTTGAAAAAGTAATGATGGAAAACTTCCCTCATTTGGTGAGAGAAAAAACCACACAAATCCAGGAAACACAGAGAGTCCCAATCAAAAGGAACCCAAACAGGCCCACTTCAAGACACATCATAATTAAAATGGTAAAATTCCAAGACAAAGAGAGAATCTTAAAAGCAGCAAGGGAGAAAAAGGAAGTAACATACAAGGGGGCCCCAATTAGGTTAGCATCTGACTTCTCAATGGAAATGCTCCAAGCCAGAAGAGAATGGCAAGAAATATTCCAAGCAATGAGAACCAAAGGCCTGCAACCCAGACTACTTTACCCAGCAAGGCTTTCAATCAAGATAGAAGGCCAAATAAGGAGCTTCCCAAACAAAAGAAGTCTAAAAGAATACACCTCTACCAAACCAATGCTGCAAGAGATACTAAAGGGACTGCTTTAAGGGAAGAAAGGAAAAGACAGAGAGAGAAAGAGAGAGAGGAACACAGGTACGTAAATGGCAATGAATAAATACCTATAAATAATAACCTCAAATGTAAATGGATTAAATGCTCCAATCAAAAGACATAGAATAGATGAATGGATAAGAAAGCATGACCCACACATATGCTGCCTACAAGAAACCCACCTCAGGACAAAAGACATACACAGGCTCAAAGTGAAGGGCTGGAAACAAATTTTCCAAGCAAATGGTCAGGAAAAAAAAGCTGGGGTAGCAATACTCATATCAGACAAAATAGACTTCAAAAGAAGGGCCATAAAGAGAGACCCAGAAGGTCACTTCATAATACTCAAGGGAAGAATCCACCAAGATGACATAAATATTGTAAATATATATGCACCCAACGGAGGAGCACCTAAATACATCAAGAAAATTTTAGAGGACTTCAAGAAAGATATAGACAGCAACACAATTATAGTAGGTGATTTTAACACCCCACTGTCAAAAATGGACAGATCTTCCAAACAAAATATCAACAAAGATATTGTGGCATTGAACAACACTCTAGAGGAAATGGACTTAACTGATATATATAGAGCCCTTCATCTCAAAGAAGCTAAATACACTTTCTTTTCAAATGCACATGGAACATTTTCAAAGATAGACCACATGATAGGACACAAAACAAGCCTCAACAAATTCAAGAAAATTGAAATCATACCAAGCATTTTCTCGGACCACAAGGGACTGAAACTAGAAACCAACCCTAAGGAGAAAAACCCAAAACCCTCAAAATCATGGAGATTGAATAGCATGCTATTAAACAATGAATGGGTCAAGAATGAAATTAGGGAGGAAATCAAAAAGTTTCTGGAAACAAACGATAATGAACTCACATCGACCCAAAACTTATGGGACACAGCAAAGGCAGTCCTGAGAGGGAAGCTTATAGCGATACATGCCTATCTAAAAAAGACAGAAACATCTCAAACAAACATCCTAACCCTTCACCTACAAGAACTCGAGGAACAACAACAAAGACAGCCCAGAGCAAGTAGAAGGAAAGAAATAACCAAGATAAGAGCAGAATTAAATGACATAGAGACTAAAAGCACAATCCTAAAGATCAATGAATCCAGGAGTTGTTTCTTTGAAAAGATCAACAAAATCGACAAGCCTTTAAGCAGGCTCATCAAGAAAAAAAGAGAGAGGACTCAAGTAAACACAATCAGAAATGAAAGAGGAAATATTACAACCGACACCGCAGAAATACAAAGGATTGTAAGAAATTACTATGAAGAACTGTATGCCAAGAAATTTGAAAACCTAGGTGAAATGGACAGGTTTCTAGAAAAATATAACCTTCCAAAACTCAATGAAAAAGAAACAGAAAGCCTGAACAGACCAATAACAGCTGGTGAAATTGAATCAGTAATCAAAACACTCCCGATGAACAAAAGCCCTGGACCAGATGGCTTCACAGGAGAATTCTACAAAACATTTAAGGAAGAGCTAACCCCTATTCTCCACAGACTATTCCAAAAAATTCAAAAAGATGGAAGACTCCCAAACTCTTTTTATGAAGCCAGCATCATCCTAATCCCAAAACCAGATAAAGACACAACAAAGAAGGAGAACTTCAGGCCAATATCGCTGATGAACATAGATGCTAAAATCCTCAACAAAATATTGGCAAACCGCATCCAACAACACATTAAAAAGATCATACACCACGACCAAGTGGGATTCATCCCAGGGATGCAAGGATGGTTCAACATTCGCAAATCAGTAAATGTAATTCATCACATAAACAAAAGCAAAGACAAAAATCACATGATCATATCAATAGATGCGGAAAAAGCATTTGATAAGGTACAGCACCCATTTATGATAAAACACTCAGCAAAGTGGGAATAGAGGGAGCATTCCTCAACATAATAAAGGCTATATATGAGAAACCTACAGCCAGCATCATACTCAACGGGCAAAGACTAAATTCTTTTCCACTAAAATCAGGAACAAGACAAGGCTGTCCACTCTCTCCACTTCTATTCAACATAGTATTGGAAGTATTAGCCACAGCGATTAGACAAGAAAAGGAAATAAAAGGCATCCAACTTGGAAAGCAGGAAACAAAACTATCATTGTTTGCAGATGACATGTTAGTATACATAGAAAATCCTATAGTCTCGGCCAAAAAACTGCTCGACCTAATAAATGAATTTAGCCAAACAGCCGGATACAAATTCAATATCCAGAAATCAAAGGCATTTTTGTATACCAACAATGAAACAACAGAAGCAGAAATCAAGAAAAAAATACCATTTGATATAGCAAAAAGAAAAATAAAGTACCTAATAATTAACCTAACAAAGGAGGTAAAAGACCTGTATGCAGAAAACTACACAACACTGAAGAAGGAAATCAAGGAAGACACAAATAAATGGAAACACATACCGTGTTCATGGATCGGAAGAATTAACATCATCAAAATGTCCATACTTCCCAAAGCAATCTACAGATTCAATGCAATACCTATTAAAGTACCAATGGCGTATTTCACAGATAGAGAACAAACTCTTCAAAAATTTATATGGAACCATAAACGACCCAGAATAGCGGCAGCAATCTTGAGAAAGAAGAGCAAAGCAGGAGGGATCACAATACCTGATACCAAAATGTATTACAAGGCCACTGTAATCAAAACAGCCTGGTACTGGCATAAAAACAGGCACGTGGACCAGTGGAATAGAATAGAGAGCCCAGAAATAAACCCTAGTCTCTATAGTCAATTAATATTCGACAAAGGGGGCAGCAACATAAAATGGAGTAAAAACAGCCTCTTCAACAAGTGGTGTTGGGAGAACTGGACAGCTTCGTGCAAGAAAATGAAACTCGAGCACCAACTTACACCATACACAAAAATAAATTCAAGGTGGATAAAAGACTTAAACATAAGCCGTAACACCATTAAAGTCCTAGAAGAGAACATAGGCAGGAAAATCTCAGATATTACACGCAGCAACATTTTTACTGATATGTCTCCTAAAGCAAGGGACATAAAGGAAAGAATAAACAAATGGGATCTCATCAAAATAAAAAGCTTCTGCATGGCCAAGGAAAACAGTATTAAAATAAAAAGAGAACCGACTGTGTGGGAAAACATATTTGCCAATGATACCTCAGACAAGGGTTTAATCTCCAAAATATACAAAGAACTTACACAACTTCACTCTAAGAAGACAAGCAACCCAATTAAAAAATGGGCAAAGGACTTGGGCAGACACCTCTCCAAGGAGGACATACAGAGGATCCAGAGACACATGAAAAGATGCTCGATATCGCTAGCTATCAGAGAGATGCAAATTAAAACCACAATGAGATACCACTTGACACCAGTCAGAATGGCCCTCATAAACAAAGCAACAAACAGCAAGTGTTGGAGAGGTTGTGGAGAAAAGTGGACACTGGTGCACTGCTGGTGGGAGTGCAGACTGGGACAACCACTATGGAAAACAGTATGGAATTTTCTAAAAAAACTAAAAATGGATATACCTTTTGACCCAGCAATTCCATTGCTAGGACTATATCCTAAGAACCCTGAAACACCAATCCAAAAGAAACTATGCATCCCTATGTTTATAGCAGCACAATTTACAATAGCCAAGTGTTGGAAGCAACCTAGATGCCCATCAGTAAATGAATGGATCAAAAAACTGTGGTACATTTACACAATGGAATTCTATGCAGCAGAAAGAAAGAAGGAGCTCATACCCTATGCAACAGCATGGATGGAACTTGAGAGCATCATGCTAAGCGAAGTAAGCCAGGCAGTGAAAGATAAATACCATATGATCTCACCTTTAACAGGAACCTAATCAACAAAACAAACAAACAAGCATAATATAACCAAAGACATGGAAATTGGGAACATGCTGAAAGTCACCAGAGGGGAGAGGGGAGGGAATTTCAGGGGAAAAGGGGAAAGATTTACAGGAACAAGTATAAAGGACACATGGACAAAAACTATGCGGGGGGCGGGGGGTGGAAAGGGGAGGGAGGTGGGGAGGGCTGGGGTGGCGGGTTCGGGTGAGAATAAAAGACAGAAAACTGTACAAGATCAACAATGAAAATAAAAATTAAAAAAAAAATTCACTTGTAAGATTTTAGTAATGCCTTTTGGGAAACTAAAAGTTATCTTTAGTTAGTCAGCAATGTATTTGCTTTATCACTTAACCACAGCCTGTTTTATCCTAAGTCAACTTTTTTCATTATCCAGACAATCTTTTTCAATTTGAATGTTTCTGTCAGTTTATGCTTACAAATGCAAGAAAAAAAAATGCAGCTTAAGCCAACAGGAAACATAATAAAGAAGGCAAATCTCCAATAAAAGTAATAAATACATTTTAAATGCCAAAATAACACTCATTTAACTGTTTGAAGCATTCGTCTTCATTATTGTTCCCCTCCATAAATATGTATGGCCTAGAGTGAAATATATGTACTGGCAAGCACAGCCCTCAAAACGTAATTATTTCATGGTAGATTAACATGTTGAGCACACAGCATGTACTGTTTGATTACAAGAACTTTAACCCCCCACACACACCTGATTACAATGAGAGCAGCTGAGGGGGAGGGCACAACAGGCCCAAACTGGGACATTTCCTAGGATCCACGGACCTCTGAAGCAGGAAAGCCAAGTCAAAATCTTTAGTCCTTCTTCAGTGGCAAAGCTTTATTACATAACACTTAACAGCTGTCAGCAACCATATTTTCTGAATGTAGGAAACCATTCTGCAGAGAAACACAAAATCCAAACAGACAAAGAAGCCAATATAAAAATAGCCAGAGTCTAAATCAACAAACAACAAGTGCTGGAGAAGATGTGGAGAAAAGGGAATCCCAGTACACTTGGTGTGGATGCAGACTGGTGCAGCCACTGTGGAAAACAGTATAGAATATCCTCAGAAAACTAAAAATGGAACTGCCTTTTGATCTGGCAATTCCACTGCTGGAATTATACCCTAAGAATCCTGAAACACCAAATGAAAAGAACCTATGCACCCCAAAGTTCATAGCAGCACAATTTACAATAGCTAAGTGCTGGAAGCAGCCTAAGTGCCCATCAGTAAATGAATGGATCAAAAAAACTATGGTACATTTACACAATAGAATACTACACAGCAGAAGGAAAGAAGGAGTTCCTACCCTTTGCGACAGCATGCATGGATCTGGAGAACATTATGCTAAATGAAATAAGCCAGGTGGTGAAAGACAAATACCATACGATCTCACCTATAAGTAGAAGCTAATCAACAAAACAAATAATCAAGCAAAATATAACCAGAGACATTGAAATAAAGAACAAACTGATGGTAACCAGAGGGTACAGAGAAGGGAATAATAGGGTGAAAGTGGGGAAGAGTCATCAAGGATCATGTATAAAGGACATATGAACAAGGCCAAAAAGCAGTAGGATCAAGGGTGGGAGGTGGGGATGGGTGGGGTGAGGGGAAGTGACAGGGCAAAAATGGAGACAACTGTACTTGAACAACAATAAAAAAAGGAAAAAAATAAAATAAAAATCATATATTAAAAAAAAATGATAACCAGCGTCCAAACAGCATATACCTCTACTTGCAGCCATTCCTAAAGCTCAGCTGTATTCCTGTCCTCATCATGCCTTAGTCATACTGAAATATGCACCAAGAAACTGCTTCTATGCTCTCCCTTACACTGAAGCTATTTATTCTGGCTGTTATCTGCTGTTTCATTGAGGCCCATTCCCTCAAATGACTGACAGTGTAATGAAGGAGACGTATCAGAAAGTCATATCAATATGATATGATAAGTGAATCACAACATAGATTTGCATAGCATAAATCTATCTGGGGTGGCACTGGGAGCAAGGAGGGTGTCAGTGTGGAAGCCAAACCGTGCCTAAAATCTTAACGGACAAGCAAGAGTTAACCTTTAAAGGAGGAGGACATTCCAAGCACCTAAGCAGGGAAGGACCAACAGAAATGCAAGGGAAAACCAGATGTGTTTCCTGGGCATATGGCTGTGGGGTTGTTGTGCTATACCTCAATCTTAACTATTTTTGACAGTTTTTCCTTTTTATATCTTTTTCCAACTCATTTGTCCTCTTCATACTCAACTTATCCAGAATAAAGTTAATTTTTAAAAATAAAATAACTACTTCCCATTAAAAGGGAAATTCTTCATTTTAAAAGGCTGAATAAGAAGCTCCTTTTAAAAAGAATTCAAGTAAAATTTAGGCTCAAACCCACAGAGTAGAAAAAAAATGATACGTGTCTATTATACTTCTCTTTAGCTGCAGACTGAATATATATTTTCATTCACTATTATGTTCTCATTACACAAGGGTTGATAAGTAGATTAGACTTGGTAACAGTCTCTCACCTGAACTACAGGTCTAATAATCCCAGGTAAAGACTGTCAAGCTTGCTAATACTTTTGCACTGCTTGATTGGGTAATAAACAATGACCTTTCTTTAACATTATGTAATTCTCTCTATACATCAACCAAGCTTTCTTATTCAATGTTAAACAACCCTACCCTTTTTTCTGCTATGAAATAATTTTAGGCTCAGCTAAGAGTTTTTTTGTTCTGTCAGGTCTTCCTCTGTTTTCCAACTTTGCATCAGGTGTTTTTGTCTGAGCCCCAGATGATTCAAGGAAAGTTGTTACTTGCCCTGCTCACCAGTGGAGTTGGTTCAATGTACTTTTGTTTGCCACCTCATTTCTGGCCACAATTTGATCTTCCTGAGTAACCTAGGTGGTTTTTAACCTCTTGTCACAGAGTCATTTATGTACTTGTCATAGCAGTTGGTGACTGAAATTAACATCTAACCTATAGAATTTTCTCGGGAGGAATGTTGGCAAGGGCATCCTTAATTCATTTCACGAAATCATCTATTTGAACTGAATTTACCTGTGAGTTTTTGAGTCAGGTGTGAGCAGTAAACTATTCCAATCAGGGCAAGACAGAACACATGTGAACTGTGTTATCTTCTGAGGCCCTAACAATATAATTCCTAAACTAAATATCTACTGTTTTGGTGAGCCTAAATCCATACCTCACCCCCAAAAATCACTTAATAAAGCAGCCTAATTTTCATTTTGGATTTCTACTACCACCATACAAAGTCCATATGTTTCCAGGTAAATTTACTCCATTCCTGGCCCTGAGGATAGAGTATGATGCTCAGGGCCATGCTCACCAATACAATCCTAGCACACTATAAATAAATGGATAAGAATGGACACTTGACTTAAGATGATCTAACAGGACTTCCAGCCAAGACGGAGGCGTAGGTGGACACACTGTGCCTCCTTACACAACCAAAATTAAGGACAACAAATATTTAGAAACAAGAAAACAACCTGAACTGACAGAAAATTGAACTGTATGGAAGCCCAACAACCATTCATCCAGACCAGTAAGAGGAGCAGAGTCGTGGCAGAAAAAAGTGGAGGTTGGGGGACCCAGGAGAGCAGGCAGCAGTGGATGGCAGATCCCAGGCATGCAGGTGGCAGCTAGCAGACCCCAGGTGCACAGGCAGCAGCTAGTGGATACTGGGCATGGGGTGGCAATGGTGCAGACCCAGTGAGGGCGTGCAAGGCGGTTGGCTGACCAGGTGGACCCACAGTCCCATACAGATAATCCAGGTGAAGGGGAAGTGACAGAAGGGACTGGAATCTGAGAGAGAGCAGAGCAAGTGCCATTGTTCCCTCTCGGACCCGCCCCCCACATACAGTGTCACTACACAGCCACTGGGCTGCCCCACCCTGAGGAACACCTAAGGTTCTGCCCCTTATACGTAACAGCCATGACCAGACCCCGCCCCCCCCCCCAAAAAAAATGGCTCCAACAGGAGAACAAATCAAAGACCCAGAGCCAATCCATCTAAGCAACCAAGAGATAGCGAACCTACCAGATGCACAGTTCAAAGCCCTGGTGATCAGGATGCTCACAGAATTGGTTGATTTTGCTCACAAGTTAGATGAACAAATGAAGGCTACAATAAGTGAAATGAAGGAAAACACACAGGGAAGCAATAGAGATGGAAGGAAAACTGGGACTCAAATCAATGGAGTGGACCAGAAGGAAGAAACAAACAACCAAACAGAAAACAAGGAAGAAACAAGAATTCAAAAAAATGAGGAGAGGCTTAGGAACTCCAGGACATCTCTAAATGTCCCAACATCCAAATTATAGGGCTACCAGAAGGGGAAGAAGAAGAGCAACAAGTGGAAAACTTACTTGAACAAATAATAAAGGAGAACTTCCCCAATCTGGCAAAGGAAATAGACTTCCAGGAAGTCCAGGAAGCTCAGACTGGAGTCCCAAAGAAGTTGGACCCAAGGAGGAACACACCAAGGCACATCATGATTACATTACCCAAGATTAAAATGAAGCAGAGAATTCTAGAAGCAGCAAGGGATAAGGGGACAGTCACCTACAAAGGAGTTCCCATCAGACTGTCAGCTGGTTTCTCAAAAGAGACCTTACAGGCAAGAAGGGGCTGGAAAGAAGTATTTGAAGTCTTGGAAGGCAGGGGGACCTACATCCAAAATTGCTCTATCCAGCAAAGCTGTCATTTAGAATGGAAGGGAAGATAAAGTGCTTCCCAGATAAGGTCAAGTTAAAGGTGTTCATCATCACCAAGCCCGTATTATATGAAATGTTAAAGGGACTTACCTAAGAAAAAGAAGATAAAAATATGAGTGAAAAGACAGCAAACTCACAGCTATTAACAACCACATCTAAAACAAAAGCAAACTAAGCCAACAACTAGAACAGGAACAGAACCACAGAAATGAAGATCACATGGAGGGTTAGCAACACGGGAGTGGGAGGAGGGGGGCGGAGGTACAGAGAATAAGTAGCATAGACGGTGGGTAGAAAATAGGGGGAGGGCAAGAATAGTGTGGGAAATGTAGAGGCTAAAGAACTTATGACACATGGCCATGAACTAAAGTGGGGGAATGTGGGTGGGAGGGGGTGTGCAGGGTGGAGGGGAATGATGGGGGAGAAATGGGACAACTGTAATAGCATAATCAATAAAATATATTAAATTTTTTTAAAAAAGATGATCTAACAGGACTGAAGTCCACAGCTTCCATTGGTAGCCAAGAAACATGGGCTTTCTTCCACCAGATTAAGATTGTATTGAAGACATGACATTGGTAATGCTTCAAGTTGAAGGTGTCAGGTGGACACCACTATACTTCTACATGAATCACAAATGAAGATGGCCAAAATCCCTGGACAGCATGCCTAGTTGGACCTGTCCTGGCATCTCTTATCTGTAGTGAAAGGACCAATATATTTTCCTACTCACTAAACACTTATCCTACTTAATAAAATTAAACCATTATTCCTTGCTAATATATCCTAAGATATGCCAACCTGAGCTATTACTTCCCTGTCCTCTCACACTTACTAATAATTTCCTCTTGAATGCCACTGATCATCAGATCTCAAACATATTCTCAACATGCTCCTCACATAACACCATCCAAAGAGGGATCCAACGTACTGTATTTACTGCCTTATGTTTCTCACACACCCCATATCAGAGTGACATATGGGGCACACTTCTTCCTTATAATTATACCTCTACAAAACTCCATAATTTATCACAGGTTCCTCACTCTAACCAACCTATCTTGCCAACATCCCAGAATTATGTTCTGCTATAATTTTCCCCCCAAACGTAGTAGATTTATTCACAAATTTATTCATTCTATCAAAATATTTTCAATAATTGCATACAATGCCCTGCACTGAACTCTGGATCATATAAAGGTAAGTAAAATTGAGTTTCTAGAAACTGTCCTCAAGGAGTACTTAGGCTAGTAAAATAAGGAAAACATACAAGTGACTTTTACTTTAACCATGATCTGTGCCATGATAGAGTTCAAAGGAACAAAAGACAACTTCTGACTAGGGATATCAGTAAAGGGAAGTGAGAAGGAAGGCATTAACAATTACAGAATGCCTACTACAGGTCACACACCCTGAGTGGCTTTGTACATAGTTTGCTGAACTCTCACCTGATATATTCAACAGCCTACTCAATATCCTCATTTGCTCCTTCCCCCAAAATTATACAGAGGCCAGACAGTACTTATAAAAGTAAAAAGTCAGATCCTGTGACTCCTTGCCTCAAAACTTTCCAGTGGCTCCTCATCTCATTCACAAAGTTCTTACTGACATTGACCTAAATACCCTGCATGACCTGATGTTTTTCTATCTGCCCTCATTTCACTCTGAAATAGCTGACTGACCTTGTTTGCTGTTCTTGGAACACCATTCAAACGCCCTGGTCAGAGACTTTGTGCACCTGTAGTCGCCTCTGTCTGAAATGCCCTTTCTTCAGATATCCCTAGTCTCTTCCAGGTTTAAAGCCACCACCTCAGTAAGTTCTTTTCAAATTATCCTAATTAAAATTAAATCTTTGCTATTCCTCCACTTTCTGCATTCTCTACCCTCCCTCTTCTCACCATTTCTCATACTACAGATTTTGGGTTTTATTTATTTACCTGTCTATCACCACCAGGATAAAAGTTCTATGAGGGGAGGGCTTTTTGTCTATTGTTATCATTGATATCATAACTTAAAAATGCTTGAATGACTAGATTATGTATTATTTAAAATTTAAAACAATCCTAAGATTTGGGTATTGTCCCAAAGATGAAGGAACTGAGAGGCAGAATGACTGTTACTTTTCTCAGGGTCAGAGAAATATGAAATTTTAGTATCAGAATATGTATGGAGTCAATATTTTGGACAATAAGCTTGTATGCTAAGGAAAACATCAAGATCTGGAAGGGCGGACTTTACAGGATGGGTAGAATTTAGCTAAGTTTATCTGAGGGCAACGGGAGTCAAAAAATGACAAGAACATGAGTAAATGTAAGGAGGCACAAAAGCTGGGGCATGTTCATAAAATAGTATGTGCACGCATATAAACTTACATAAGAATAATATGGGTCTGAGCGTAATGTGCCTTTAAGGAGATAAACAAACAAACAAATAAAAAAAAACCTGGATAAAATGAGGTAAATTCCTATGGTTTAATAATGAATTCTATTCTTTTTTTTACAAAAGTAAGCAAGTGGGTAAAAATAAAACTACATAAAGATGCTAAAGGCAGGCTAAAGAGGTAACTCAGACCAGCATTTTTCAGGAACTCTTCATACACTCCTTACAAAGACAGACAAATTTGAAAATAAAATTAAGAGTAAAGACTTCATACACATTTCAGTTAGATAAGTGATCCCACATTATTTGATAATCAAAAGTTGTCTGTACCAACAAAAGTTATTTTCTAAAAGTATTCTGAATACTAATTAGGAAATTCATTCAACCCAACTATTGCATCTTCAAAAATATTTCTGGCAACCATGTTAAGAAGAGATGAAGATATGATAAACATAATCTGTCATTTGAATGTTATATGCCCTAGCTTCTTAAGGGTAAATAAAAGCATCACCATTAGAAATGCATGTACATAAATAATACAGTGACTGAGGTTACACTGGTGGTAGAAGGGAGACAATCACAAAATTACAGAGATACAGAGTTAGCAGTGCTCTTAAAGGTAATCACCAAACTTTTCATTTTGCATACACAGAATCTGAGTCTAAAGAAGTCAAGTGACATATCCAGGTTCACAAAACACATGAGTGTAGAGTCTGAACGTGAGCTCAGGATCCTGACTGTAAATTTACCATCCTTTCTGCCATATCAAAAGTCTCCCCCCACACAAGATTTTATATATAACAATACCATTCTATGTATTAAATCCCTTAATGCTGCCTCATGGAGCACTCCTGAGAGAATCTTTATGTAAATGTCTCAGAACTGACAGTCACTGGTTCAATTTCCAGTTAGTATAGCATCTTTATTCACTGAACATTAACTGAAATGGTTTTTATGCTAACAGTTTGTCCGACCACAGATTTTCATAAAAGCAACATCAAGCAGTTTAAAACACATGTGAAGCATTCTTACTATATTAGAATCCTGTTGTAAAATGTAATCAAAAGAAGATCAGACATTCATGATGACATGTGTACTATTCTGGACTCATATTTCACTCTCTTCACACAAGTTGCTTTCTCAAGGAGGAACAATGTCTTCCAGACCCTCCTGCAATGTCTGCATTCCAACATGAGCTTGACCTCAGCCAGCCTGATGCTATCCCTTGAAATTTCATACTACTATTTCTTCATCTAAAAGTACTGATTTTGTATATATATGAAATCTTAAAACTCTATAACCTCAAATATTCTCTCTCATTTTAACCTCATCTATGAGGTAGGTAAAAAGCATGAGTAAAAGAAACCTAAAAGCTCTTCTAAGTCAATGCACGGAATACATTTGAACAAATCCCATTCACAAAAAGTCTTTGTTTAAAGGAACTGTAAAAAAGTTAAAAAATATCCAAATAGGTAATAATCCGAAGTTTAAAAATTAGCAATATTTTTGATAAGGCATTGGATATCTTTGTTGAAATAAGTACTTTTATGGTTCAGTGCATTATGTTTATTTATCTCTAAGATCAATTTATCTTCTCATAAGTTTGGTTTTGTGTAAAGGTTATTTTTCCCTTCCCCATTTTAGTAATTTTAGGGAAATAATGTAAGCATGATATAACCATAAACAATCTTGTGTGATAATCTATCATGAAATTTTAATGGAATTACTGCAGATAAAAAATAAAGATGTCAATGCAGCACCACAGCATGAAGCAGCACATGTAAGCATTAGTAAAGAGAAAGATTCATTCAACTGAGTTACTGCCACTCTTCAACTGAATGAAACAGAGAAAAAGATGAATGCCCAAAACAATTCACCACATTAAGTGAAATGGAATGAGAAGCATTTTAATTGGATAAAATGTAAGCACTAAATTACCAATGTCACGTAAATAAATAGCTCTAAATAATGTGTTTTTCCAGTTAAATAACAACTTTACTAAAACAGATGAAAATGTAGGCTGTGTTGTTTTTTCCTGCCTGTCAGAATCTCATTAGCATTTCAATTTAAATTCTACAAGTGCATTCAAATCTCTCATTTGTACATCTGGCATAACTCAAAACACTGCCTTATTTGTTAAAAAAAAAATTAAGGCAAATGAGCCAATTCACAATATCTTGCAGTGGTATTTTAATGGCCGAAAACAATGTTGTTATTTCAATGTTGCATAACAGTAAGGGCCTCCATGTGAAGACACTGAAAAAGATTTAAATCAAAGAAAATTTGTTTTTATAAGAGAATCTCAAAAACAGAATTAAGTGCTAATGCTATCTTTACACTACTTCATATACAGAGTTAACATATGAAACATTTATTTCTCTTTATAGCAAGTAGAAATAATATCTAAAGAAACAATTAACGAAACTATAATTTCAGGTAACTATGGCATTACCGTAAAGATTTTTGTGACAAAGATTTCCTATATAACACCTAAAATTAAAAAAGAAAAAGCAGAGGAAAATTCTTTAAACTATATGTTTAGCAATGGTTCTAAAATTTTTAATGTGTATTTCATGAACTAGCCATAGAAATTCCAATTCACAGATGGGGAGCAAAAATTAAAGTTTTTTTTTTTTCATGGTCCAACAACATGATTTTTATTAAGAATAACTTTGGTTCTAAGAATTCCACCCTCAATTCTATAATATTTCCTGTTAAAAACAATTATACAAGAACAAATACAAAAATTAAATTATGAAAACAAATTCAAGTCTCCCTTTTTCTGTATTCTATACACTCAAGTCAGTATTTTTCAGAGCAGAAAAATAAAGTGAACTGTCATAGTGTAGAAAACAACACTGCTTTATTACTAGGAAATTATAAAACACTGAATTAGTTTAAGAAAATTACAGACTAGAAAAAAATTGAGTTATTTTTATTAAAGAGTGGTTCAAAGCACAAAACTATTCAAACATTCATGAGTCCTATGAGTTTAGACTGTACTGTATCAAAGTGTGGGGGGAGACTGATGCCTTTTTAAATTTAGGCCTGTGAGCTAAGCTGATCTGATGACTTCAAAGAGCTTCTCTATATGTACCTTCCTGTATTTGTTGTAAAACATCACTGTATACTATTACAAGCCTTTTGGCCAGACCTGTACTACCAACTACAAATAATAATTCTACCGAGCCCTGGCTGATGTGGCTCAGTAGATTGAGCACAGGCCTGTGAACCAAAGGGTCGCCAGTTCAATTCCCAGTCAGGGCATATGTCTGGGTTGCAGGCCAGGTCCCCAGTAGGGGGCACGCAAGAGGCAACCACACAATGATGTTTCTCTCCCTCTCTTTCTCCCTCCGTTCCCCTCTCTCTAAAAATAAATGAATAAAATCTTTAAAAAATATTCTACCAATTTGTGAGTGAGATTGGGAGGAAAATGCTTTTGTAATTTATTTTTCCCCTAGTGAAGAATGAATTTGAGGTAAGTTCTAGGAAGAGAATTAGTCCTTCTGAAAAAGGCTGTCAGAGCTCTTGGGAATTTTATCAAGTAGCACAATTGCTTCAAGGATACAGGATATGAAGATCTTATATGCAGTTAAAGGCTATGTAAGCCAGTCCTGAATCCTCACTTTACAATGAATCATTAGTACATATATACAAAGAAACAACTCCAGTCAATGTGCAATCAGAAATGTATTTTCAAGATGATCAGTTAATGTACTTTCTTCTCTCAAAAGAAAAGCCAAAGGGAAGAAGGTTCAAGGGTGGGAGGCAGGGATGGGTGGGGCGGGAGGCTGTGGTGGTCTGAAAATGGAGACAACTGTACTTGCACAGCAATAAAAAAATTAAAAATATCAATCTAAAATATGACAAAAAAGGAAGAGTAATGGAAAAAAGTTATCATTCCATCCTTCAAAAGTAAACTATTATTATAGAGCAATGTCTTATCCTAAGCACCTCCCATTATATACAAATAATACCTGCTGATGAGAGAAATCACCCATTCCAGATGTAATCCACATATTCTCAACCTAGCAGTATATGATGACTTCATTTACTTGTATCTTGTCCAGATTAGGATTAGAATATGAGTTTAATCGTCAGCTGTGAAATCTAAAGCATTGTCACAAAAAGCCAATTTCTACTATGCTCATTAAGGATTCAAAAGCTTGGAAACCAGCTTTCTATGAGCCTATAGAGGAATTATAAGAAGTGTCTTCAATGTAGAAATTATTGGCTATACCATAATACCTGAATTCAGTATATTCTCCATGAAGACGATTCTGGTTGGATTGTCTTTATGGAGAATATACTGAATTCATACAAATTCTTCCAAACCACCCCAAGTCAAACATGCCACACCAGCATTATAAAATGAATTCTGCCTAAGAACGTTGCCGTTATTGATAACTTGTGCTACACTTTGAGTAACTTGCTAGCTACAGTATAAAAACTAAGCAGCTTCTGCCTTCACTGTGGCTTTTCCTGAGATGCAGTATAGTAGTCATTAACATCATCATAATCAATAGCATCAACATAACTAAGAGTGGGGTTTCTTAACATATATCACAAGTGATGCTGATATAAGTAGGCTATGGACTACAGTTTGAGAAACACTAACTGTAGGATTAAAGTTCATTTCCTTTAGACTGATGAAGTTTTTCATAAGCTGGTTTCATTCTACTTCAAACTTACTCTGTAGGAAGAACTACTCAATTTGATCAACTGGATCTCATTACCACCATCTTAGTTTAGTGTAGATTACCAAAATCTAAATCTGAATCTTAAAATTAATTCTTTATATCACAGTTTTGATAAGATCACTTAAAGGGCAGTTCATGGGATATGGAAAATAGGTAACAGGTGTTTGCCTTAATTCAGACATCTAAATTAGAGAGATCCTAAGTGAGGTGTGGGAAGGAGCACAGGAAAACAAGAAACAGGTGGTACAGAGAAAATATCTAAGACTAACTCATCTCTACAAAGTTCACTTGAGTCCATTTATAGCAATTCATCTTTAAAAATAATTTTTAAATACATAAAAGTAACCTGCCTTTATATTACACTTAACAAAATTTTAGTTAAATGTAACATAATTTTGTGATAATTTTAAATCAAGGAATAAAGCAGCAATAAAGTTTTTGTTGATTTTTCTAAAATTAGTTCATGATAGTGTGAAATATAAAATCAGTAAATTTACATTTAACAGCTAAAAGACAGAAATAAATATCATCTAACAAATGTTTGAAGACGTCATCAGCTTTCCAAAGCATTTTTCTCAATCCTTTACTATTCCAGGAACTTTTTGAAGCATTATCCTATAACCCTTGCCAATTTTCTCTGCTTCAATTATAAACTGTAAAATCTGCATTTACCATGGGTTTAGATATGACTCAATAAGTTCTCCAATATCATTTACACCAACTTCATGAAATATGTATCTTTCTCAATTTATTATATTATTTACAGTCAATTTACATGGTATTCTTTAAGGTCTGAAACAGTCAACTGAAAAACACAAATTCATTATACCTTTCAATTGCTACAAGAATGAAAAAGATTCTTGTGATGGCAGATGTAGTAAACAATGTTAGATAAATCTGGATGAAGCCTAATATTACATATGTCTACTTCACTAGAAAATGTTTTTATGTCAGGCTTACTTTAATTCACCATAGGACCTAGGTGGATTATAAGTAATCTGGTAACCACCATTATGGAAATCCAAAAAGAGTAGTCCGTATTAAAAAACATCTTCCAAACACTGCGAAGACTTCCGGCCAAGATAGAGGTGTAGGCGGACACACTGTGCCTCCTCTCACAACCAAAATTAAGAACAACGAATATTTAGAAACAAGAAAACAATCAGAACTTATAGAAAACTGAACTGTACGGAAGTCCAACAACCATTCATCCAGACCGG
Organism: Glossophaga mutica; assembly: GCA_039655065.1. Lineage (NCBI taxonomy): Eukaryota > Metazoa > Chordata > Mammalia > Chiroptera > Phyllostomidae > Glossophaga > Glossophaga mutica. The sequence continues at coordinate 74,010,397 of CM077312.1, forward strand.
TAAGAGGGGCGGAGTCGCGGCAGGAAAAAGTGGAGGTGCAGACCCAGAACAGGAGCAGCAGCGACTGGCAGTTCCCAGGTGCACAGACAGCGGCTGTGGTCCCCGGGCCCACAGGCAGTAGCTGGCAGATCCCAGGCACAGGAGGGCAACTGTGCAGACCCAGTGAGGCCGCACCAGGCAGCTGGCTGACTAGGTAGTCCCACATTCGCGCGCGCAGACGGTCCAGGCAGAGGGGAAGTGGCGGAAGGGACTGAATCCAGGAGAGAGCGGAGCAGGCGCCATTGTTCCCTCTCAGACCCCGCCCCCACATACAGAATCACAACCCAGCGACTGGGCTGCCCCGCCCTGAGAAATACCTAAGGCTCCACCCCTCACTACGTAATAGCCGCGACCAGACTAAAACCAAACCAAAACAAAACAAAACAAAACAAACAAACAAAAAAAAAAAGCCCCACCAAAAATGGCTCAAACCGGAGAGCAAATAAAAGCCCCAGAGCCAATTCCTCTAAGCAGTGAAGAGATAGCCAACCTATCAGATGCACAGTTCAAAGCACTGGTCATCAAAATGCTCACAGAATTGGTTGATTTTGCTCACAAATTAGATGAAAAAATGCAGGCTACAATACGTGAAATGAAGGAAGATGCATGGGGAACTGATAGAGATGGAAGGAAAACTGGGACTCAAATCAATGGAGTGGACCAGAAGGAAGAAACTAACAACCAAACAGAAAACGAGGAAGAAACAAGAATTCAAAAAAATGAGGAGAGGCTTAGGAACCTCCGGGACATCGATAAACGTCCCAACATCCGAATTATAGGGGTCCCAGAAGGGGAAGAAGAAGAGCAACAAGTGGAAAACTTAGTTGAACAAATAATAAAGGAGAACTTCCCCAATCTGGAAAAGGAAATAGACTACCAGGAAATCCAGGAAGCTCAAAGAGTCCCAAAGAAGTTGGACCCAAGGAGGAACACACCAAGGCACATCGTAATTACATTAGCCAAGATTAAAATGAAGCAGAGAATTCTAGAAGCAGCAAGGGATAAGGGGACAGTCACCTACAAAGGAGTTGCCATCAGACTGTCAGCTGATTTCTCAAAAGAGACCTTCCAGGCAAGAAGGGGCTAGAAAGAAATATTTGAAATCTTTTTTTTTTAATTTTTATTTGAAATATTTGAAATCTTGAAAAGCAGGGACCTACATCCAAAATTGCTCTATCCAGCAAAGCTGTCATTTAGAATGGAAGGGCAGATACAGCGCTTCTCAGATAAGGTCAAGTTCAAGGAGTTCATCATCATCAAGCCCTTATTATATGAAATGTTAAAGGGACTTATCTAAGAAAAAGAAGATCAAAAATATGACAGTGAAAAGACAGCATACTCACAGCTATTAAGAACCACACCTAAAACAAAAGCAAACTAAGCAAACAGCTAGAACAGGAACAGAATCACAGAAATGGAGATCATATGGAGGGTTAGCAACAGGGGAGTGGGAGGAGGAGAGAGGGGGAAAAGGTACAGAGAATGAGTAGCATAGATAGTGGGTAGAAAATAGGGGGAGGGCAAGAATAGTATGGGAAATGTAGAAGCTAAAGAACTTATGACACATGGACATGAACTAAAGGGGGGAATGTGGGTGGAAGGGAGTGTGCAGGATGGAGGGGAATGATGGGAGAGAAATGGGACAACTGTAATAGCATAATCAATAAAATATATTTAAAAAAACAAACAACAAAAAAAAACATCTTCCAGAAGATATCCAGCAAGCTCTACCAGGCAGGCCATCGGAAAGATCAGGAATGTTGTTTTCTAACTATCTCCTCAGACAAGGGAAACAAAAGAAAAAATAAACAAATGGGACTATAACAAACTAAAACGTTTTTGCACAACAAAGAAAACCATCGACAAAATGAAAAGACAACCTACTAAATGGGAAAATATACTCACTTGCGATACATGTAATAAGGGGTTAAAATCCAAAATTTATATAAGAACTCATAAAACCAAACACCAAAGAAAATGAACAATCCAATTTAAAAATGGGCAAAGGACCTCAATAAACACTTTTCCTAAGAAGACATACAAATTGCCAATATACTTATGAAAAGATGCTCAATGTCACTAATCACCAGAAAAATGAAAATTAAAACCACATTAAGATAATCACCTCACATCTATCAGAATGGCTATCATCAATAAATCCACAAATGACAAGTGTTGGTGTGGATGTGGAGAAATGGAATCCTCATGCACTATTTTTGGAAATGCAAACTAGTGCAGCCACCATGGAAAACAGAATGAAGGGTCATTAAAAATTAAAAATAAAACTGCCATATGACCCAGAAATTATACTGCAGGGTATACATATGAACAACCCAAAATGCTGATTCAAAAGAATATATGCACCCCTATGTTCACTGCAACATTATTTACAACAGCCAAGATATAAAAACAACCCAACTGCTAATCAATAGACAAGTGGAAAAAGAAGTGGTACATATATACAATGAAATATCACTTGGCCATAAAAACAAAAGAATGAAATCCTACCATTTATGACACTATGGATGTACCTAGAGGGTATTAGGCTAAACAAAATAAGTCAGACAGAGATGAGCATCTGGGACAGAGAGGACTCATGGCAAGGCTGTGGCTGGAGGAGTAGGGCAGGCAAGGTGGTGGCTGGCAGACCTTTTAAGGTGGTGGCTAGTGGAACAGATGGTCCCACATTTGGGAGCAGATAAACCAGGAGGAATAACTGGGGAGCGAGACAGACTACACAACCCAGGGTTCCAGCATGGAGAAATAAAGCCTCAAAACCTTTGACTGAAAAAAAACCTGTGGGGGTTGTGGCAGCAGGAGAAACTCCCAGCCTCACAGAAGAGTTCAGTGGAGAGACTCACAGGGTCCCAGAACACACACAAACCCACCCACCTGGGAATCAGCACCAGAAGGGCCCAATTTGCTTGTGGGTAGTGGAGAAAGTGACTGAAACCCAGCAGAGAGCCAAACAAGTGGCATTATTCCCTCTTGGACCCCTCCCCCACATACAGCACCACAATACAGTGACTTGGGGTGCCCAGCCCTCGTGAATACCTAAGGCTCTGCCCCTTACAAATAACAGGCACTCCGAGACAAAAAAACTATGGCCCAAATGAAAGAACAGATCAAAGCTCCAGAAAAAATACAAGTGAGCAACAAAGAGATAGCCATCCCATCAGATGCAGAGTTCAAAACACAGGTAATCAGGATGCTCACAGAAATGGTTGAGTATGGTTGCAAAGTAGAGGAAAAGTGAAAGCTATGCAAAGTGAAATAAAGGAAAATGTACAGAAAATCAACAGTGATATGAAGGAAACCAGGACTCAAATCAACGGTTTGGACCAGAAAGAGTAAACATTCAACCAGAACAGAATGAAAAAACAAGAATTCAAAAAAATGAGGAAAAGCTTAGGAACCTCCAAGACAACTTTAAATGTTCCAACATCTGAATCATGGGGGTTGCCAGAAGGAGAAGAAGAAGAGTAAGAAATTGAAAACTTATTTGAACAAATAATGAAGAACTTCCCTAATATAGCAAAGGAAACAGACTTCCAGGAAGTCCAGGAAGCTCAGAGAGAGTACAAAAAAAGTTGGATCCAAGGAAGCACACACCAAGGTTCATCATAATTACATTACACAAGATAAGGAGAGAATCTTAAAAGCAGCAAGAGAAAAGGAGACAGTTACCTACAAAGGAGTTCCCATAAGACTATCAACTGACTTCTCAAAAGAAACCTTACAAGCAAGAAGGGGCTGGAAAGAAGTATTTGAAGTCATGAAAGGCAAGGACCTACATCCAAGATTACTCTATCCAGCAAGCTATCATTTAGAATGGAAGGGTAGATAAAGTGCTTCCCAGATAAGGTCAAGTTAAAGGAGTTCATCAGCAGGAAGCCCTTATCATATGAAATGTTAGAGGGACTTATCTAAGGAAAAAATCGAAAATATGAGCAGTAAAATAACAACAAACTCACAACTATCAACAACCAAACCTATAAAACAAAACGAATTAAGCAAACAATAGAACAGGAAGAGATTCACAGAAATGGAGATCACATGGAGTGGTACCAGTGTGGAGGGAGGGGGGAAATAGGGGGAAAGATACAGGGATAAGAAGCATAAATGGTAGGTACAAAATAGACAGGGAGAGGTTAAGAATAGTATGGGAAATGGAGAAGCCAAAGAACTTATATGTATGACCCACGGACATGAACTAGAGTAGGGGAATGCTGGTAGGAAGAGGTTATAGGGTGGAGGGAAATAAAAGGGAGAAAAAATGATGGGACAAATGTAGTAACATAATAAAATATATTTAAAAAAATAAAAATCCACATAAAGTGGGTAGGAAAGGCTGAGACACACTCTCAACATAAACATCACCCCCAAAACAGTGCAGTACAATTGGGAGAAAATTCCCAACTGCTGCTCTCTGAGGATCAGAGGATTTGGACTGCATATTTAGCACCCAACTTTTAAGGATGCCACTCAAGGTACAGGCATGCAAAATACCCAGCTCTGAAAGCCACTGTGGCTTGCATCCCTGAGATTCACAGGAGTACAGGGGGAAAAAAGCAGCAGTTCTTAACAGGCATCCACACAATAACCACAGCTTAACCCTCAAGGCTCAGTGCAGAGGGAACAGGCAAAACCATTCATTTCCTAGTCCTTCCCTCCAAGGGGTTTGACTGTATACTTTATAAGCTGCTGCCTGGCAGTTCATCAACTTCTAATTTAGTATGCATCTAGTATCTGAGTATAATCCTCTCCAGAGCATGGGGAAGCCAGTGGGTATTTCCCCTGATTTCTCCCTCTGGCTCATTCCAACAGTAAAACCAAATTGTCCAATTATCTCTGGAAGGAGCTTGGTCACACATCTAGCACCCCAACTTTTATGGCTGCCACCTGAAGAATATGCTCCAAAACCACCTAGCTCTGGTAACCAATGGGGCTTGCATTCACAAGTCTCACAGGACTATAAAAACAAAGCAGCAGATTTTAAACAGATGCAGGAACACCCCCACACAGCTATATATCTGGGCTCTGCACGAAAAGATCAGGCAAAAACACCCATCTCCCAGTTTCTCCCTATTAGATGCATAACTGTATGCTATCCCCACTCCTACCTGAGGATTTGGTTTCTAATCAGCCTGCATCTTTGCACATTCTCAAATACTGGCAGCCACTAAGAACAAAGACAGTGCCTTGGACAATTACAAAGTTTAAAAGAAAACCAGGGGCTAAGACAAGGTTCATCTCCTACATCAGACCATTCTGTCAAGACTGTGAGAGGAGACTGTTTTATCAAATGCACTGAAACTAATACAGACAGTCAACAACAACAAAAAAGAAACAAAGAGAAATAATTTAATATCTATAGAGAGTTCAAAATAATGGTCATAGAGATGTTCATGGAGATCATGAGAGCACTGCATGAACAAAGTCAGAATTTAAAAACAGAGAAAATATTAAGTACCAAACAGAAATCATAGAGCTGAAGAATAAAATAAGTAAAATACTCAATAATGGGGTTCACAGCAGACAGATAAAGTGGAATAAAGAACCAGCAAACTTGAAGGCAGGATGGGGAACTAATCCAATCAGAGGAGGAAAAAAAAAAAAAAAACTAGAAAGAGTGAGGTGACATCAATAGAATCGCAGATTGAGAAAACCTCCTGATCTCTCCCCTTAAAGTTACAACTCACTCTGATAGATGGGGTGATGTAGGTGGGAGCTGAATCCACTTGCTCATGCACCCAACTGGGACACCTCGCCAATCTTCAGAGGAACAGAATGAACAGTCAACAGAATCCCAGCTGATATGAAGTTTAGAAGCCAAAGTGTGCAGAGGACATCTAAAACAGATGGTAGGAAGATTTTGCAGGCTAATGGGAAGGTCCCTGGGCCTTGCACCAGAGACCACAGCTGCCCTGACAGCATTGGAGGAGAGCCAGGTCAGAGATAGCAACCTAACAGCTCCTTGCCCTCCCAGGGCACGTAAGTCTCAGACTCACACCAGGAGATATCTGAATGCCTAAAGTCACTGGGGGGATAAAAAGACAGTAAGTGACATAAAGCCAACAGCATATATCGGCTGGGGCAGTGGTCACTGGCTGGGACATTATCAGAGAAAATGGGGAGCTGGTTTACACCTGAAGCTAGGAGAAGAGATGGGTTACAACCGGCCATGACCAAGCTACAGTCTGGACTGCTCAGAGAGTTGGACTGTGTGGAAAGCCGGGCACTTGTTTGGAGTGGCAGGTGGCACCCAAGGGGAATTTTCTCAAAAGTGGAACTAGCCTCTGTGCAGGGACCTCATGCATGCAGTGACCTTGTGCGGTGCAGCAGCCATACCAGTGAAGAGGGAGGAGTGGGGGGTGGGATTTGTTCCCACTAAATGCACATCACAGTCTGATCAAAGGGTTGCAAAACAAGGTGGATTATTGGTGACAGCCTGGAGAAAATGTGCAGAGTGGACAGTGTGGGCTACACAGTGCTCTGAGGAAGTAGGCTGAGAAGTTGGCACGTGTGATTATTGTAGCCCAGATAGAGAGCTCCCATCCTTGCAGAACTACAGGAAAGGGGAAAAAAAAGGAGCCCAGCCCCTTTCTGCCTGCAGGATCCAGGAAGACCTGTAAAATAGGTTTGGCCGGTTAAAATCAGCAGGAGGCTTTTTAAATTTACTTTTTATTTTATTTTTGCAAGGGTAAGACAATAAGACCTGGAGCTATGAGAAAAACAGACATGATTAAGAAGGAAGTCAGAAGGCGAACAGCAACAGCTGAGACAAATTTCACTTTTCTATCTTTCAAAACTTGCATGTTTTTTAAAATTTCTCTTTCCACTTATTTAGTTCTTTGTTTTGTTTGTTTTTAATGTTTAATTTTTTTATTCTCCCTTTCATATAGCATTTTAATTTTTCTTCTTTCACTTCACTCATATTCCAAATAACACACTACTCTTGGTCTTTTACTTTTTATTCAGATTATATATTTCTTATCATATTACTATTATTCCAAATCCCATACAGCACACTTCCCTGGTTTTAATCCATTTTGCCATCTCCCTGAGCTTTATCACTGTTATACTACGCCAAGTGTCTATCCCTTACTCTCACTATTTCTCCTTCATCTAACCTTACATAAGTGCTCTTCCTCCTTAAGTCTGCTCACATTCTTTTTCCCTTCTAACAAGAATCTCATTTCTTTTTCACATTTTACAAATAATGGCTATGTTGGGTGAAATCTCACAGTTATTGCTCTACTTCTCCAAAGGAACTCCTATTTGTTCACTACTTGTTTATACTTTAAATCCCATAGAATACAATCTCACTATCTCACTCCATTTTGCCTTTGCCCTGCCCCTGATCAGCTGAGTGAGGAATTTTATTTCATTGATTTCTTTAACCCCCCTTTTTTCCTTTCCTTTTTCCCTTTGTCATATCTTATAATATTGGAAAGCTCTCTTCACCTTTTATTCATCTTAGTTCAATTGAGGTTGAGACTGCTGATGTAGTAGGGGGGTTCTTTTTGCTGGCATAACTTTGGTTGTCTGGTAATACTGCTTTGTTAACCAATACCTGTACAACAGCATACAAGACAAGGTGGGAGTTGTGAATGTCTGTAAACCCCTTGGAGGGGAGAACCCATCAACAAAGGAACCACCAACAGGTAAACCCCAAATACAAGAAAGCCCACATGAATGGAAGAAAGGGAAACCCTAGAGCATCCAGACAAGGAGATCAAAGAGACCATACCACTGAGACCCAAAGAACCCCTACCACAGAAGTTCATCCTACAAAAACAGCTAGCAAAGCAGAGTATCTGGGAATCACAGAAACAAACAAAAAGAATCACCTAAAATGGGGACACAAAGAAAGAACTTGCAACTGAAAGGAATGGAAGATTCTCAGTAAAAGAGCTACATGAAGTGGAGGCAAGCAAACTATCAGATACAGAATTCAAAAGAATTATGATAAGGATGCTCAAGGAACTCACTACCAACAAAAAGGAACTGAACAGGAACTACAAAAGTATTAAAAAAGAAATAGAAACTATAAACAAGAACCAGGAAGAAATGGAGAATACAACATTTGAAATAAAATACACTAGAATAATTACAAGCAGGCTAGATGAAGCAGAGGACCAAATTACTGAGCTGGAAGACAAAGTAGAAAGAAATACCCAGGTAGAGAAGCTGCATGAAAAAGACTCGAAAAATATGAATATACCTTAAGACAACTGCAGGACAACATAAAACACAACATTCAAATCATAGGAATAACAGAAGTGGAAGAAAAGGAGTAAGGGATAGAAAACCTGTTTGAAAAAATGACAGTAATCTTTCCTAAACCGGAGTGGGGAAAGCCACTCAAGTTCAGGAAGCACAGAGGGTCCCAATCAAAATGAACCCAAAAATACCTACTCCAAGACACATCATAGTTAAAAGGCCAAATATTAAAGACAGGGAATCTTAAAGGCAACAAGGGAGAAACAGAAAGTGACATACAAGGAAAGCATGATAACCTAGCAGCTGATGTTTCAACAGAAACATTACAAGCCAGAAGAGAATGGCAAGGAATATTCCAAGTAATGAAAAGCAAAGGACTGCAACCAAGACTACTGTACCCAGCAAGGCTCTCAATGAAAATGGAAGGAAAATAAGGAGTCCAGACAAAAGAAGGCTAAAAGAATTCACCTCTACCAACCAGCACTGCAAAAGATGCTACAGGAACTGATTTAAGAAGAGGAAGTAAAAGAGTGAGAGAGAGAAACACAGGTACAAAAGGGAAAATATGAATAAGTATCTATCAATAATAACTTCAAATGTAAATTGATTAAATACTGCAACCAAAAGACATAGGAAAGCTGAATGGATAAGAAAACATGACCTGTACATAGGCTGCCTACAAGTAACTGACCTCAGAACAAAAACTACAAACACTGAATGTGAAGGGCTAGAAAAAAATATTCCAAGCAGATGGACACACAAAAAAAGCCAGGATAGCAATACTCATATCAGACAAAATAGACTTTGAAACAAATGCCATAAAAAAAAGACAGAGAAGGACAATTCATAATAATCAAGGGAAGAATCCATCAAGAACACATAAACATTATAAATATATATGCACCCAACATAGGAGCACTCAAATATATAAGGAAAATATTGAAGGACTTTAGAAAGATAAAGACAGCAGCACACTTATACTAGGCAATTTTAACACCCCACTGTCAACAATGGATAAATCTTCCAAACAAAATATCAAAAAGGATATGGCAGCATTGAACAACATCCTAGATCAAATGGACTTAACTGATATATCTTTCACTGATATATATATCTTTCATCCCAAAGAAGTAAAAATACACATTCTTTTCAAATGCACTTGGAACATTTTCAAAGATAGACCATATCATAGGACATAAACAAGCCTCAAGAAATTCAAGAAAATTGAAATCATATCAAGCATATTCTTGGACCAGAAGGACCACAACCTAGAACCAACCTCAAGGAAACAAAATAAAAATATCCAAACTCATGGAGACTGAATAGCATGCCATTAAACAATGAATGGGTAAATAATGAGATCAAGGAAAAAATAAAGAAGTTTCTGTAAACAAATGAAAATGAATGCACAACAGTCCAAAACTTATGGGACATAGTGAAGGCAGTCCTGAGACAGATTCATAGTGATAAAGGCCTACCTAAAAAGATATAAACATTTCAAATAAACTACCTAACTCTACATCTACAAGAACTAGAGGAACAACAACAAACAGAGCTCAGAGCAAGTAGAAGGAAGGAAATAACCAAGACCAGAGCAGAATTAAATGATACAGAGACCAAAAGAACAAGTCTAAGGATAAATAAATCCAGAAGCTGTTCTTTCAAAAGATAAACAAAATTGACAAGTCTTTAAGCAAACTCATCAGAGAGAGAGAGAGAGAGAGAGAGAGAGAGAGAGAGAGAGGATCCAAATAAATAAAATTAGAAATGTAAGCGAACAGATTACAAGTGATACCACAGAAATACCAAGGACTGTAAGAAATTACTGCAAACAACTATATGCAAAGAAATTTGAAAACCTAGGTGAAATGGACAAAGTTCTAGACAAATATAATTGTTCCAAAATTGAATCAAGAAAAAGCATAAAGACAGAATGGACCAATAACAGCCAGTGAAATTGAAGCAATAATCAAAAAATTCCCACCACACAACAGCCCTGGACCGGACAGTTTCACAGAAGGATTTTACAAAACATTTAAGGAAGAGCTAACCCCTATCCTTCCAGACTATTCGAAAAAATCCCAGAAAAGGGAAAACTCCCAAACTCTTTTTATGAAGCCAGCATCATCCTAATCCCAAAACCAGATAAAGACACAACAAAGAAAGAAAACTACTGGCCAATATCACTGATGAACATAGACACTAAAATATTCAACCAAATATAAGCAAACCACATCCAACAATACAAAAAAAGATCATACACCATGATCAAGTAGGATTCATCCCAAGATGCAAGGATGGTACAACATTCACAAATCAATAAATGTAATACATCACATAAAATAAAGGAAAGACAAAAATAACATGATCATGTCAATAGATGCAGAAAAAGCATATGATAAGGTACAGCACCTATTTGTGACGAAAACACTCAGCAAAGTGGAAGTAGATGGAGTGTACCTCAACATAATAAAGGCTATATACAAGAGACCTACAACCAACATCATACTCAACAGGCAAAAGCTAAAACCTTCCCCACTATGATCAGGAACAAGACAAAGATGTCCACTGTCACTATTTCTATTCAACATAGTATTGGAAGTCCTAGTGACAGCATTCAGGCAAGAAAAAGAAATAAAAGGCATCCAAATTGGAAAGGAGAAAATAAAACTGTTACTGTTTGCAGATACTATCATAGTGTACACAGAAAACCCTATAAACTCCATCAAAATGCTACTCTACCTAATTAGTGAATTTGGCAAAACGTTGGGATACAATGTCTATATTCAGAAATTGAAGGCATTTTTGTACACCAACAATGAAATATCAGAAACAAAAATCAGGAAAAAAATCCCATTTGATATAGCAAGAAAAATAAAATACTAGGAATAAACCTAACCAAGGAGGTAGAAGACCTGTATGCAGAAAACTACACAATGCTGAAGAAAGAAATTAAGGAAGACACAAATAAATGGAAGCATATACTGTGTTCATGGGTAGGAAGAATTAATATCATCAAAATGTCCATACTACCCAAAGCAATTTATACATTCAATGCAATCCCTATTAAAATTGTAATGACATATTTCACAGATATAAAACAAACATTTCAAATATCTACATGGAACTATAAACAACCTAAAAGCCTCAGCAATTTTTAAGAAGAACAAAATGGGAGGGATCACAATATCTGATATCAAACTATATTACAAGGCCACTGTAATTAAAACAGTCTGCTACTGACATATTTACAGACACATAGTCAATGGAATACAATAGGGATCCCAGAAATCAATCAATGTCTCTATGGCCAATTAATATTCAACAAAGAGGGAAGAAGCATAAAATGGAATAAAAATATCCTCTTAAATAAATGGTGTTGGACCATTAAAGTCCTAGAAGAGAACATAGGCAGGAAAATCTCAGATATTCCAGGCAGCAACATTTTTACTGATATGTCCCCTAAAGCAAGGGACATAAAGGAAAGAATAAACAAATGGGATCTCATCAAAATAAAAAGCTTCTGCATGGCCAAGGAAAACAGTATTAAAATAAAAAGAGAACCGACTGTGTGGGAAAACATATTTGCCAATGATATCTCAGATAAGGGTTTAATCTCCAAAATATACAAAGAACTTACACGACTCCACTCTAAGAAGACAAGCAACCCAATTAAAAAATGGGCAAAGGACTTGGGCAGACACCTCTCCAAGGAGGACATACAGAGGATCCAGAGACACATGAAAAAATGCTCGATATCGCTAGCTATCAGAGAGATGCAAATTAAAACAACAATGAGATACCACTTGACACCAGTCAGAATGGCCCTCATAAACAAAGCAACAAACAGCAAGTGTTGGAGAGGATGTGGAGAAAAGGGGACACTACTGCACTGCTGGTGGGAGTGCAGACTGGTACAACCACTATGGAAAACAGTATGGGTTTTTCTTAAAAAACTAAAAATGGATATACCTTTTGACCCAGCAATTCCATTGCTAGGACTATATCCTAAGAACCCTGAAACACCAATCCAAAAGAAACTATGCATCCCTATGTTTATAGCAGCACAATTTACAATAGCCAAGTGTTGGAAGCAACCTAGATGCCCATCAGTAAATGAATGGATCAAAAAACTGTGGTACATTTATACAATGGAATTCTATGCAGCAGAAAGAAAGAAGGAGCTCATACCCTATGCAACGGCATGGATGGAACTTGAGAGCATCATGCTAAGCGAAGTAAGCCAGGCAGTGAAAGACAAATACCATATGATCTCACCTTTAACAGGAACCTAATCAACAAAACAAAGAAACAAGCATAATATAACCAAAGACATAGAAATTGGGAACAGGCTGAAAGTCACCAGAGGGGAGAGGGGAGGGAATTTCAGGGGAAAAGGGGAAGGATTTACAGAAACAAGTAAAAAGGACACATGGATAAAAACTATGGGGGGGTGGAAATGGGAGGGAAGGGCTGGGGTGGTGGGTTGGGGTGAGAATAAAAGACAGAAAACTGTACAAGATCAACAATTAAAATAAAAATTAAAAAAAAAAACAAAAAAAAAAAAACAAAAAAAAATAGCTGTGGTATGTTTATATAATGGAATACTACACAGCCATAATAAAGAAGAAACTCTTACCTTTTGTGACAGTAAAAAAAAAATAAAAAAAAAAAAAAAATAAATGGTGTTGGGAGATCTGGACAGCTACATGCAAATAAAGAAACTCAACCACCAACTTACACCATACACAAAAATAAATTCAAGGTGGATAAAAGACTCAAATATAAGTCATGATACCATAAAAATCCTAGAGGAGAACACAGGCAGGAAAATCTGAGATATTGCATGCAGCACTCTTTTCACCAATATGTCCTCTAGAGCAAGGGACATAAGGGAAAAAATAAACATATGGGACTTCACCAAAATAAAAAGCTTCTTCATGGCTAAAGAAAACATCAACAAAATGAAAAGGGAACCAACCATATGGAAAATTATATTTGCCAATGATACATCGGACAAGGGTTTGATATGCAAAATATATAAAGAACTCATAGGACTAAATGCCAGAAAGACAAACAATCCAATAAAAAAAATGGCCAAAGGACCTGAACAGCCACTTCTGCAAGGAGGACAAACAGAGGGACCAGAGATATACGAAAGGATGCTCAACACCACCAGCCATCAGAGAGATGCAAATTAAAACCACAATGAGATACAACCTCACACTGGTCAGAATGGCCAGCATAAATGAATCAACAACCAACAAGTACTGACAAGATTGTGGAGAAAAGGAAACCCTAGTACACTGTTGGTTGGGAATGCAGACTGGTGCAGCCACTGTGGAAAACAGTATGGAATTTCCTCAGAAAACTTAAACTGCCTTTTGACCCAGTGATTCCACAGCTTGTATTATACCCTAAGAACCCTGAAACAACAATTCAAAAGAACCTATGCACCCCAATGTTCATAGCAGCACAATTTACAATAGCCAAGTGCTGGAAGCAGCCTAAGTGCCCATCAGTAAATCAGTGGATAAAAAAACTGTGGTACATTTACACAATGAAATACTACACAGCAGAAAGAAAGGAGGAGCTCCTTCCCTTTGCAACAGCATGGATGGATCCGGAGAGCATTTGCTAAGTAAAATAAGCCAAGCAGTGAAAGACAAATACTATATGATCTCCTCTAGAAGTGGAACTTAATAAACAAAACAAACAAGCAAGCAAAAATATAACCAGAGACCTTGAAATGAAAAACACACTGACAGTAACCAGAGGGGAGGGTGGTAACAGAGGAAAGAAATGGAAGGGTAGTCAAGGAATATGTATAAAGGACCAATGGACAAATCCAAAGAGGGGTAGGATTGAGGGTGGGAGGTTGGTGTGGGTGGGTGGCAGAGAGTTGTGGGGAGAAAATGGAGACAATTGTACTTGAACAATAAAAAAATAAAGTTACAACTCAGACTACCATAATTCAACAAAGGATTCCCTGCTCCACACACAAACACCTCTCAGAGATTTGCGCATTGAGATATCTGAAGGTGAGGCAAATCAGAGCAAGCAGGGGAAGTGGGATGGGATGGGACAGTACAGAAATGTGAGCTGCAGAGGACCTGAATAAGACAGTTTTCCTGAGAAGACATAGAGATGACCAACAGATATATGAAAACATGCTCAACTTCACTAGATATAAGGGAAATGCAAATCAAAACCACAATGAGATAACACCTCACATCTGTTGGAATGGTTACTATTAATGAAACAAGAAATAAAAATCATTAGAGAGAATGTAGAGAAAAGAGAACCCTCATACACTATTGGTGGGAATGTAAATTGGTGTAGCCTCTACGGAAAACGATATGGATGTTTCTTTAAAAATTAAGAGTAGAGCTAACATATAACCCTGTAATCCCTCCTCTGAGCATTTTACCTGAAAAATTTGAAAATGCTCATTCATAAAAATATATGTACCTCTATGTTCACTGCAGCATTATTCATAATAGCTTAGACATGAAAGAATACTAAATGACTTCCGATCAACAATTGGATAAAAAAGATGCGGCACATATGTATAATGGAATACTACTAGGCCATAAAACACGATGAAAATACTGCCATTTGCCACAACATGGATGGATCCTGAGAGTAACATGCTAAGTGAAATAAGTGAGATAGAAAAAGACAAGAGCCATGAGATTTCACTCATATGTGGGACACAAAAGAGAATGCAACAAATGAACAAACAAAAGAAACTCATAGACACAGACAACAGTAGAGTGGTTACCAGAAAAAAGTGGGGTTGGTGGAGAATTATGAGGGTAACAGGGGTCAAATATGTGGTGACAGAAAAAGACTAAACTTCGGGAGCTAAGCACAAAAATGCAATATACAGATGACATATTACAGAATTGAAACATATGTTATTAGGCAATGTTACCAGAATAGATTTAATTAAACAAAAGAGAAAAAAAGTATGAAGACAGCTTAAGGAACTTATGAAAAATCATTAAACAGACAGATGTACACATGCAGGAATCCCAGAAAGACAAGAGAGAAAGTGGCAGTAAGTTTATTAAAGAAATAATGGCTGAAAATGTCCCTAACCTGGGGAAAGTAACAGACATCCATATCCATGTAGCCCAAACAGTACCCAATAAGATAAATTTCAAGAGACTAACACTGAGATGCATTACGATTAAGTTCTCAATATTAAAAACAAGGAGAGAGGATTTCCAGCCAAGTTGGAGGCATAGGTGGACACACTGTACCTCCTCTCACAACCAAAATTAAGGACAACAAACATTTAGAAACAAAAAAAAAACACCAGGACAGGTAGAAAATTGAATTGTACGGAAGTTGGACAATAGTTCACCCAGACTGGTAAGAGGGGTGGAGTCAGTGGCTGGTACTGAGAGGGATTGCAGCAGGAAAAAGCAGTAGCTAGTGGTCCCGGATGCACTGGCGGCAGCTGGCACACCCTAGGCACACAGGCAGTGTGGTTAACAGACCCTGGTGCGGGGAGGCAAGGAGCAGACCCTGCGAGGTGTGCAAAGTGGCTGACCGAGGTCACACATTTGCGTGTAGATAAACCAAGCGAAAACGGGCAGAGAGACAGACTACGCAACCCAAGGCCCCAGCACCAGGTATTAAAGCCTAAAAGTACTGACTGAAAACACTTGTGGGGGTGGAAGTCCCAGGAGAGACTCCCAGCCTCACAGAGGGGACTAAAATCCGAGAGACCAGAGCAAGCACCATTGTTCCCTCTCAAACCCTGCCCCCACATACAGCGTCACAACTCTGCCACTGGGTTGCCCCACCCTGGTGAACACCTAAGGCTCTGCCCCTCATACATAACAGGTGTGACCAGACCAAAAAAAAAAGAAAAAAGAAAAGAAAAGAAAAGAAAAGAAAGAAAGAAAGAAAGAAAGAAAGAAAGAAAGAAAGAAAGAAAGAAAAGAAAAAGAAAGCAAAAAAATGGCCCAAACGAACAAACAAATCAAGCCACCAGAGCCAATACTTTTAAGCAACCACAAGATAGCCAACCTATCAGATGCACAGTTCAAAGCCCTGGTGATCAGGATGCTCACAGAACTGGCTGATTTTGGTCGCAAATTAGATGAACAAATGAAGGCTACAATAAGTGAAATGAAGGAAAATGCACAGGGAACCAACAGTGATGGAAAGAAAACTGGGACTCAATTCAATGGTGTGCACCAGAAGGAAGAAAGAAACAACTAAACAAAAAAGAATGAATAAAAAAGAATTCAAGAAAGTGAGGAGAGGCTTAGGAACCTCCAGGACATCTTTAAATGTTCCAATCCAAATTATAGGGGTACCAGAAGGGGAATAAGAAGAGCAACAAGTGGAAAACTTATTTGAACAAATAATAAAGAATTTTGCCATCTCGCAAAGGAAATAGACTTTCAGGAAGTCCAGGAAGCTCAGAGTCCTAAAGAAGTTTGACCTGAGGAGGAACACACCAAGGCACATCATGATTACATTACCCAAGATTAAAATGAAGGAGAGAATTCTAGAAGCATCAAGAGATAAGGGAACAGTCACAAAGGAGTTCCCACCAGACTGTCAGCTGATTTCTCAAAAGAGACCTTCCAGGCAAGAAGGGGCTGGAAAGAAGTATTCCAAGTCATGAAAGGCAAAGATCTACATCCAAGATTGCTCTATCCAGCAAAGCTTTCATTTAGAATGGAAGGGCAGATAAAGTGCTTCTCAGATAAGGTCAACTTAAAAGAGTTCATCATCAGCAAGTCCTTATTATATGAAATATTAAAGGGATTTATCTAAGAAAAAGAAGATAAAAAATATGAACAGTAAAAAGACAGCAAACTCACAGATATTAACAACCACACCTAAAACAAAAGCAAACTAAGCAAACAGCTAGAACAGGAACAGAAACACAGAAATGAAGATCATATGGAGGGTTAGCAACAGGGGAATGGGAAAAGGAGAGAGGGGGAAAAGGTACAGAGAATAAGTAGCATAGATAGTAGGGAGAAAATAGACAGGGGGAGGGCAAGAATAGTATGGGAAATGTAGAAGTTAAAGAACTTATGACACTTGGACATGAACTAAAGGTAGGGAATATGGATGAAAGGAGGTGTGCATGGTGGAGGGGAATGAAGGGGGTAATGGGACAACTGTAATAAAATAATCAATAAAATATATTTTAAAAAATAAGGACAAGGAGAGAATCTTAAAAGCAGCCAAAGAAAACCAACTTGTTATGTACTAGGAAACCTCCATTAGACTATCAGTGAATTTTTCCAGCAGAAACCTTGCAGGCTGGATGGCAATAGATTAATATATTCAAAATACTGAAAGAAAAATCTTCCAAACAAGAGTATTCTACCCAGCAAAGATGTTACTGAAAATTGAAAGAGAGAGTATGTTTTCCAGACAAACAAGAGCTAAAGAAATTCATCACCACTAAAATAACTTTATACAAAATGTTAAAGGGAGTTATTCACTAAAATAAATATGCAACTAAATAGTAATGTGAAAACTTATTAAAGTATAAAATAATTGGCAAAAGGAAAGATATTCAGAATTAAAAGTTTGCGGGTTCAATCCCTAGTCAGGGCATGTGTGAGAGACAACCAATCAATGTTTCTCTCTCACATATGTCACTCTCTCTCTCCCCCTCATCCTCCTTCCCTCCCTCTCTCCCTTCCTCCCTGTCGTGGTGTTGCTCAAACTGTTCCAAGCTTTGGCCATTAGGAACTCCTTCCCATTGGTTCTTGTGTCATTTTAATTAGCCCCTATCCCACCACAAGAATTCTCAGGCTCATATGCATTTTCTCCATCCCTGGAATGTATCACTTCTCCATGAAGCTCTGGTTCCTTTTATTGGAAAATGGTATTTAAAAACCAAGACCTGTATGTAGGCTTACCACTATGGAGGTATCATTGTTCTTAGGCCCTGTCAGCGAACAGAGTTAGGATGCTAAGATATACGTATAGAGAGAGAGATATAGATGTGTGTGTGTGTGTGTGAGAAAGAGAGTGTATATGTATATATGTGTATATGTG
Organism: Glossophaga mutica; assembly: GCA_039655065.1. Classification (NCBI taxonomy): domain Eukaryota; kingdom Metazoa; phylum Chordata; class Mammalia; order Chiroptera; family Phyllostomidae; genus Glossophaga; species Glossophaga mutica. The sequence goes on from CM077312.1 coordinate 74,028,709, forward strand.
TGTATGTGTATATATATGTACACACACTAATTCATGAATACATACAGTTATTATGTTACTATGGAGTCACACCACAAAGCAAAAGTTCACCAATTCACTTCCTGGTCAGGGTACATGCCTGGGTTGTAGGTTTCGTTCCTGGTCAAGATGTGTTCAAGAGGCAGCCAATTGATGTTTATCTCTCATATTGATGTTTCTCTCCCTCTCTTTCTCTCTCCCTTTCCCTTTCTCTAAAAATAAATAAAATTTTTTTTAAAAATTGCCATTCCAAAAATTGATTGTATTTTAGTATTGTTTTAATTTACATTTCTCTAATCATGAGTGAATTTGAAGATTTTTTCATGTTTATCATATATTTATATATTTGATTTTTGTGAATTTTTCTATAGGGCAGTTGGTCTTTTTCCCCTGCGTTTTTAATAGTTCTTTGTGTATTTAGGAATATTGCTTTTTGTCTGTACACATGTTGCAAATATTTTCTTGCACTTTGGCATTTGTCCTTCAACTTTGTTTGTGGTGTTTTGGGCCATACACTATTTTAAAATGTTTGGGGTTTTTTTGTAGTCAAATAATCAACTCTTTCTTTGTTGCCTCTGGATTTTGAGTCAGAGTTAGAAAGCCTTTCCCTACACCAACTTTAAAAAAGAATACATGTATATTTTCTTCTACTGCATGTATGGCTTCATTTTTTAATATTTAGATCCCAAATCCATTATTTTAAGGTATAATGTAAGATATAGTATAAAATAACTTTTTCCAAATGGCCACCCAATGTTTGCAGAATCACTATTAAGAAGTCTATCTTTATTACAATCATTCGAGATACTCTATTTAACATATGTTAAATTTCCATATGTATTTAGATTTATTTCTGGACATTTTTCCCCATTCCATTGCTCTATTTATGCACAATTACTACAATGTTTTAATTATAGAGGTTATCTAGTATTCAATTACGTTTTGATGTCTGGTAGGGCTAGTTACCACTCGTAGTTTTTTCTTTGGTATTTTTCTAGCTATTGTTACATGTTTGTTTTCTTTATGGACATCACAATCAACTTACCTAATTTCATAAAATGGATTGTTGGTACTTGTGTTGGCATTTTATTCAGTTTGTACACTAATATGGAGAGAACTGTCATTTTCATAATGTTCAGTGTCTATATAAGAACAGGAAAGTCATTCTGTTCATTCTAACTCTAGTCATGTGTTTCAGGAATGTTTAAATTTTTTCTAGTACAGGTTTTGCACATCTCTCATTAAATTTATTCTTTTTTAAAATATTATTTATTGTTGTTCAAGTACAGTTGTCTCCATTCCCCCCCCACCATTCCCCCGCCCCTCCAGACATTTCCACTTCGCACCCTCAATCCTACTCCACTTTGGCTTTGTCCATGTGTCCTTTATACATGTTCCTAGACAACCCTTCCCTTTTCCCTCCCACCTCCCCTCTGGTTACAGTCAGTTTGTTCTTAATTTCCATGTCTCTGGTTGTATTTTGCTTACTTGTTTGTTTTGTTGATTATGTTCCACTTAGAGATGAGATCATATGGTATTTGTCTTTCACCGCCTGGCTTATTAAGGACTTAGTCTTTGTTGCTATTGAAATTGTTATTTCTTTAAGCTACTAAGTTGGGGGTGGTTTCTTTTACAATAGATAATCAAAACATTTGAATTATCAAAAATCCACTATCATCACAGGAAAATAAACCCAGATATATGACTGTATTTCTTTGAAGATAAAGGGAATAAATAATAAATGGAAATTGTTTGAAGTTCCTTAATGCAATGAAATCAAAGAGCATAATGTTTCTCTTTACATTCATAGGCATTTTTTATTTTTTTATTTTTTGAGGCCAATAAAGTCATTTATTTACACCAAATTTACATGTGATGTCTTCCATTATTCAGAACAATATAATAAAATGCTTTAATCACTGTTTCTGTTTTATTTTCAGTCCTGTTTGTACAAATTATACTGTACTTCCACTTCTGACAGAGTACACATTCTTCTTCTATTAACATTGTGGTACTCCATATACTATATTCTCATTTGGTTGGTTGATTGTTTGGGAGAATCTTTTCTTTACTTTTTTTAATATAACAGTTGTATTTTTTTAATTAAGAAAATTAAACAGTACATTACTTTCAAAGTTTAATAGGAAAATCTCAGTGCTATAGAAATGACATTAATTGCATTTCAAAGCATTTGAGTGAAGAAAAGGGATAAATATCACAGAAAAGAAATCCCAAATGACAGTTTTTCATTTCATATTACAATAGTAAAGTTATAAATAAAACATTAGGAAGTACTTACATATTGATTCTAATATCACCAGATATTGGCGACTCCAGGGAGCACATTCCATTTTATATATCTGCAGAAGTTATCACTAAAGACCACACCTTAACTGTACATATTATCATTTAAAACTACATAGTGAAAAATCACACACATTTAGTTTAAACACTTTTACCATCTGTCGCATGTGTTTTATGCATTTTAATTATTTTGGAGACTTACAGAAGCTCTACTTTGTAAGAAATGCTTTCTGTCACTACATGCACTCTCACAATCCTATGATTAATAGCAATCTCTCAGATAAACATCTCTAACAAACCAGACAGAAAAACTGATTCAAGTTTAATTCATTCTGGATTCCATATTTTAGGAATTGGTATTATGAAATCCATGCTCAAACCTAAGCTTTCAAGTATGGCTTAACAAGTGTTAGAAATATTTACAGGAGACATATATGCAGATTCTCTATTGATGCTAGAATGACATTTACATTTGTTTGGAGTTTAATGATAATAAATAATTCATTAAAATTAGGACAACAGAATAAAACCTCATTTGCCTGTAAGTCATTAAGTTGGCATCTCCACCCAGCAAATGCCCAAACCCTAAGATACATCTAACCAATGTCTCAAAGGTAGTATCATAAAGTTCACAAGCGAAATTCAGAGGAGAGTTTTTAAAATTCTCACTCAATATCTATTTTTCCTAGATACAATTTTAGGTACAATTTGAACAAGTTGTTGTACATTTTCCAGCAGATATTAATTCCTTTTACATGATATGTTGTCATATCTTGGTTCCAGCAGCGACAACAAAAATTGCAAGACATGCTGAAAAGGAAACAAAACACAGTGTGAAGAAACAAATGGAGCATAAAAATCAGATGATACCTCAGAGATTTTCAAATTATCAGGTCAGCAATATTATGATTAATATTTTTAGAGCTCTGCTGGGAAAAGGGGACAACATGCAAGAACAGATAGATAATATATGCTGAGAAAGGTAAGTTCTAGAATAAAATTCTAGAAAATGCTGAAAATAAAAAACACTGCAACAAAAATGGGAAAAGATGCCTTTAATGGGCTCACAGATAAATTGGACATGCCCAAGGAAAAAAAATCAGTGTGATTAAAGATGTTAACAGAAATTTCTCAAACTGAAAAGAGCAGAAATGAAAGTTTTTGAACAGAATAGAATATGCAAGAACTGTGGGACAATTACAAAAGGTATAATTTTGCATAATGGCATACAAGAAGGGCAAGAAAGAGAAAGAGAGGGAGGCAGGGAAAACAAAAGAAGAAAAGGAGGAAAGAAGATGAAAAGAAAAAAATAAAAAATAGAAATACTACAGCTGAAAAATGCAATGAATAAAATTAAGATGCAATAGTAAGCATGGACAGCAAACTTGATCAAGAAGAAAGAATCTGTGAAGTACAAAAATCTCATCTGAAGTTACCCAGTCAGAGAAGAATGAAGACAAATATGAAAAATAAATAAATAAATAAATAAATAAATAAATAAAGTCTACATAAACTACAGGATACCGATGCATTATTGGACTCCCAGGCAAAGAATGGAAGGAGAAAGAAGCAGAAAGCTATTTTAAGAAATAATGGCTGAGAACTTCCCAAATCTGGGGAAAGATTTGGATATCCAAGTTCATGAAACCCCTAAAGACTCAAACAAATTTCAACCCCCAAAATCTTCTCCAAGACACATTATATAAAAGCGTCTAAAATCAAAGACAGAGAATGTTAAAAGTAACAATAACAAAAAAACAGCCCTGGCTGGTGTAGCTCAGTGGATTGAGCACGGGCCTGCGAACCAGAGTATCGCGGTTCGATTCCCAGTCAGGGCACATGCCTGGGTTGCAGGCCAGTTCCCGGCAGGGGACACACGAGAGGCAACCGTACATTGATGTTTCTCTCCCTCTCCCTCTCCCTCTCTCCTACCCTTCCCCTCTAAAGATAAATAAATAAATTCTTTAAAAAAAAAAAAAAAAAAAAAAAAAAAACACTGCACACAAGCAAGTGAAAACATTTGAGGCTTACAGAGGTTTCTCAGAAGAAATCATGCAAGCCAGGAGACAGTGGAATAATATACTCTGAAAGCAAAACAAGTTTACTTTACCTGGCAAAGATTTCTTTCAGAAATAAAGGATACAAAAAGACTTTCCCAGAGAAACAAAAGCTGAGGGAATTCATCACTACTAGACCTGACTTACACAAAATTTGAAAGGAGTTCTTCAAGCTGAAATTTAAGGAAATAATTATTAATGTGAAAACATATGAAACTACTAACACACTGGTAAAGGCAAGTATAGTGAAATTAAAAAAATTTTAACACTGTACAATGCTGGTAAGTTATCACTCATCTCTGGTATAAAATTAAAGAAAAAAGTATTAAGATAAATATGCTTACAACAACACAATAATTTTAATGGCTATACAATATAAAAGATATAAATTGTAGCATCAAAAACATAAAATTTAAGGGGAATAATTCAAGCTAAGTTATCTGTTTAAAATGCACTTTTTAAAAATACATTTTATTGATTACGCTATTACAGTTGTTCCAATTTTCCCCCTTTGCCCCTCTCTGCCTGATACCTGCATTACCTACAGCAATCCCCACCTTAGTTCATGTACATAGGTTGTACATATAAATTTTTTGGCTACTCCATTTCCTATACTGTCCTTAACAACCCCCATCTGTCTTGTACCTACCAATTTGTGGTTCTTAGTCCCTGTACATTTTCCCCCAATTTCCACCTCCCCCTTCCCAGCTGATAAATCCCCCAAATGATCCCAATATCTATGATTCTGTTCCTATTCTACTTGTTTTCTTAGTTTGTTTTTTGGTACAGTTGTTGATAGTTGTGAATTTATTGCCGTTTTAAAGTTCATAGACTTGATCTTCTTTTTCTTATTTAATTTCCTATAACATTTCATATAATAATGGCTTGGTGATGATGAACTTTAGTTTTACCTTGTCTGGAAAACACTTTATCTCCCCTTTAATTCTAAATAAGAGCTTTGCAGGATAGAATAATCAAGGCTGTAGTACAGATGTAGGTAAACACGTTTTGCCTCCTTGCACAACTACAGCAAAAATTACAACTAGACTACAAAACAAATATCAGCCATATTCATTAGAAAATCAAGCTATATGGAAGGATTTACAGAAGCCATATTCATCCAGACAAGTAGAAGGTACAGAGAGATGGAGAAACCTGGAGGGGCACAGAGAAAGGTGGAAAGCCATGAAGAGGTGCAGAGACAAGAGGTGCAGAGACAAGAGGTGGCATGGAGAGATGTGGAGACACAGAGAAGGTGGTCCCACATCCATGTGTGGTAGATAAAAATTGGGAGGGATACCTTAGGTGCAAGGGATCCCAGCCCCAGACCAGACCACACAGCCCAGGGCTCCAAAGCCAGGAAGATAAGTCCCTGTAACTTCAGGCTGAAAAAACCAGTGGGGGTTGGGGTGGTGGAAGAAACTGCAGGATTCTCAGGTGACCCCTCTTAAAGGGCCCACAATGGACTTAGGACTTATGCAGATCCACCCCCTCTGGGGTTCAGCACCAGAACACTTGGAAGGGCACCAGTGACATATAGGGAAAAATTAAAGTGAAGGGCAACAGGGCAAGTGCCAGGAGACAGTTTCCTCCCAGGTAAAACTCCAGAGGCCAGGCAGCAGCATTGTCCCCTCTCCGAGCCCTCCCCTACACAGAGCCACAGAATAGTGACAAGGGTTGCCCTACCCTAGTGATTACCTAAGGTTCCACCCCATGTAACTTATAGGTGCTCTCTTCTATAGTAGGCCACAGTACTAAGACAGGAAGTCAAAGCAGCTCTACCTAATACGCAGGGAGGCTGCCAAATTGAGGAGACAAAATGTACTGTTATATTTATAAGATGTTTTATTGGCTTCATAGTGACCACAAAGCAAAAATCTACATAGACACTGAAAATCTGAAGATAAGTGAATCAAAGCATACCACCATGGAAAGTCATTAATTCACACAAAAAATAAATAAATAAATACAGCAAGAAAAAAAAAGAACAAAGGAACTACAAAACAACCAGAAAATGGCTAATAAATTGGCAATATTAAACTCTTATCTATCAATTAGTCAATTTATAAACGAATTAAATCCTCCAATCAAAAAGCATAAAGTGGCTAAATGAAATAAAAAAACAAGACCCAAATAAATACTCCCTACAAGAGACTCACTTCAGCTTTAAAGACACACATAAATTGAAACTGAAGGGATATAAGAAGATATTCCATGCAATTGGAAACAAAAAGTGAGGAAGGAAAGCTATACCCATGTCAGACAAAATAGACTTTAGGTCAAAATCAGTACCAAGAGGAAAAGAAAATGATTATATAATAAAGGGATAAACTCATCAAGAGGGTATAACAATTATAAATACATATGTACAGAACATTGGAGCAGCTAAATATATTAAGCAAATACTGACAGATCTGGAGGGAGAAAGAGATAATTTACAATGATAGTAAGGAATGTCAATATCCCACTTTCAACAATGGATAGGTCAACCAGTCAAAAATAAATTGATAGAGAAAAAATGGATTTGAACTATATGTTAGATCAAATGTACCTACTGGAAACACACAGACCACTTCATGCAACAGCAGCAAAATGAATACACATTCTTCTTATGCATACATGGAACATTCTCCAGGATACATCATATGTTAGGTCACAAAACAATTCTTAACAACTTCAAAAGAAAAACTAATAGCAAGTATCTTTTCCAAACATAATGGTATAAAACTAGAACTCAATACCAAGAGTAAAACTGAAAAATTTACAAATATATGAAAATTAAACAACACACTTTGAAGAATAAGAAATCAAATAGAAAAAAAGAAATGGGTCAAAGAAAAAATCTAAAGAGAAATTTTAAAAAATCTTAAAACAAATGAAAACAGAAATACAACATAACAAAACTTATTAGAGCAGCAAAGAAAAAATCATTTAGAAAAAGAAAAATCTCAAATAAACAACCTATCTATATACCTCAGAGGACTAGAACAAATATCAATTTATACCCAAAATTAGCAGAAGGAATGCAATAACAAAGATCAGAGTATAAGTAGATGAAATAAAGACCAGAAAAACAATGGAAAGATAAAGATAATGAAGAGCTGCTTTTTCTGAAAAGATAAACAAAATGACAAACCTTTATCAAAACTAAGGGAAAAAAGAGAAGATTCAAATTAATAAAAACAGGAATGAAGAAAAGACATTATACTGATGAAATACAAGGGATCATAAGAACCTATTATAAATAATTATGCACCAACAATTTGGATAACACAAAAGAAATGGATAAATTCCTAGAAACAGTCCTGGCTAGTGTGGCTCAGTGGATTGAGTGCCAGCCTGAGAACCAAAGGGTTGCCACTTCCATTCCCAGCGTAGGGCACATGCCTGAGTTGCAAGCCAGGTCCCCAGTAGGGGGTACATGAGAAGCAACCACACACTGATGTTTCTCTCCCTCCCTTTCTCTCTTCCTCTCCCTCTCTTAAATAAATAAATAAATATGTTTTTTAAATTCCTAGAAAGATACAACCTACCAAGACTGAATCATGAATTAAAAAAAAAAAAATCTAAACACTAATAATGAGATACTAAATCAGTAATCAAAAACCTCCCCACAAAGGAAAAAAGCCAGGACCAGATGGACTCAAAGGTGAAATCTACAAAATATATAACAATTTACCATGCTCCTTCTCAAAATCTTCCAAAAACTGAAGATGAGAGAACACTCCCAAACTCATTTTACCAGCCCAGCATTACTCTGATACCAAAGCCAGGTAAAATCCCTGTAAGAAAAAAAAATGTAAAACCAATATTTCTGATGAATATACATAGGAAACCAATCTGACTGCAATGGCAATTGTAGCTCAGCCCTATTGAAAAACCCAACAGGTGCGCTGTGGCATGCAGGAGCCAAGCCCACAGATGGGTTCTCCCACGGGAAATCAGGCCTGCATTGTAACTAGGCTGCTTTGTGACTCGCTCTTGCAAAAACTCACCCTGAATTCAGGTGGCCAGTGCTTGCTGCATATCTTTAAAGTAACTTCCTAAAGTCTGTGCTAATTCTCCCAAGGATTGAAGTGTAACCAGACCTATTATTCTTATTGTTCCCTTGCATTTGCAACATTTTTTCCTTGTTAATCTGTAAGAAGTAATCAGTAACATCCTTCCATTGCTATCTGTAAAAAGTAATTACCTAAAGCAAATCTAAGTATAATGAATGAAAACCTTCTTTGATGTATGCTATTAGAAAGCCAATAAAAGCTTGTCAAGGCAAGGGTCAGGGAGCTCTCCCTTTGAGAGAGTAGCCGGGCCATCCCTTTTCCTCCACAGGACTTGGTAAATCCATGTGAATTTGTCTCATATCTCATCCATAATGACTCAGACACTCCTGGCTGGTATCCACATCAAATATAGATAGAAAAATTTTCAACAAAGTATTAGCATGCCAAATTTAACAGCATATTAAAGAAATCATTCATATACCATGATCAGATAGGATTTATCCAGTGCATACAAGGAGGGTTCAACATATGCAAACCAATAAATGTGATATATCACATTAACAATGAAAAATAAAAATCATCATCACTTCAGTAGATACAGAAAACTCATTTGACAAAATTCAACATCCTTTCATGATTAAAAACACTCTCAAAAATTTAAGTATAGAAGGGAAGTACTTCAACATAATAAAAGCCATACATAATAAATCCACAGCCTCAATGGTGAAAGGTTGAAAATCTTTCCTCTAAGGTCAGGAACAAAACAATAGCACCCCCACCACACACACACACACACCATTCCCATTCAACCTAGTACTGGAAGTCTTAACCAGAGCAATGAGTCAAGAAAAAGAAATAAAAGACACCCAAATCAGAAAGAAAGAGGTAAACTGTCACTCTTTACTGATGATATAATCTCATATATAAAATATCTTAAAGACCACCCAAAAGAAACCTATGAAAATTAGTAAACAAATTCAGTAAAGTTGTAGGATACAAAGTCAACACACAAAAATAAGTTGTGTTTCTATGCATTAACTAGTATCTCAAAAAAGAAAAATTGTTTTTAAATCCCATTTATGATAGCTTCAAAAATTATTAGCAATAAATTTAACTAAAAAGGTGAAAGATCTAAACACTGAAAACTATAAGACACTAATGAAAGAAATTTAAAAAGACACAAAGAAATGGAAAGATATCATGTGTTCATTGGTCAGAATTAACAGTTAAAAATATCCCTACTTCCCAAAGTCATCAATAGACTCAATGGAATCCCTATCGAAACTTCATCAACATTTTTTACAAAAATGGAAAAAATAATCCTAAAATTTGTATGGAAACACAAAAGACCCAGAATAGCCAAAGCTTCTTGAAAAAGAACAACAAAGCTGGAGGCATCAAATGTACTGATTTCAAACTAAATATAGTAAGCTATTGATCAAAATAGTATTCGCATAAAAAAATCACATAGATCAAAAAAACAGAATAGAGAGCCCAAAAGTAAACCTATCCATATATGGTCAATTAGTATTTGCAAAGTTTTCAAGAATGCTCCAAAATATAAACAGATACCTTGAATTAAAGGACGAACTGACAGTAACCAGAGAGATTGGGGAGAAGGACAATGGGGGGAAATAGGGGAAGTTCCATCAAGGAACATGTATAAAGGACACATGGACAAAGCCAACGTGGGTAGGTTTGAGGGTGGGAGGTGGGGTGAAAATGGAGACAACTATAGTTGAACAATAATAAAAAAAGACAAGACAAGAAAAGAATGCTCCATGGGGAAAGGATAGTCTCTTCAACAAATGGTGTTTTGAAAACTGGATATTCACATGCAAAAGAATGGAACTGAACTCCTATATTATGCCATTCACAAAAATTAACTCAAAATTAATAAATGACTTGAACATCAGACCTGATCCATAAAACTTCTAGGAAAAAAATAAGGAAAATTCTTCTTGGCACCATCTTGTCAACATTTTTTTTTGACATGATACTAAAGCACAAGCAAAAAAAGCAAAACAAATCAGTAGACTACATAAAACTGTAGAGTTTCTGCACAGCAAAAGCAACAATTAACAAAATTATGCCATAGCCTAAAGAGTGAGAAGATACACTTTCAAAACAAGAGAGATGATGAAGTTAATACCCAAAATACCTTGAGGATAGTATGCTAAGTGAAATAAATCAGACAGAGACTAACAAATAATGTATAATTTCACTGATATGTGGGCTCTAAAAAGGGCTGAAACATAGAGAGTAGAATGGTGGTGTGTGGAGCTGATGGGTGTAGGAAATGGGGAGGTGTTGGTCAAAGGGTATAATCTACCAGTTATAAAATGATTAAGTTCTGGGGATCAAATGTATAGCATGTTGGACATGTTAACTAGCCTTGCTGTAGTCTTTTTGCAATATGTATGTGTATCAAATCATTACATTACAGCCCTAGCCAAGGACTCAGTTGGCTGGAGCATCATCCCATATACCAAAAGTTGAAAATTCGATCCATAGTCAAGGCACTTACCTAGACTGTGGATTCAGTCCCCAGTCAAGGTGCATATGGGAAACAACAAATCAATGTTTCTCTCTAACATTGATGACTCTCTCTCTCTCTTTCTCTATCTCTCTGTCTCTATCTCTCTCTCTACACTCCTTTCTTCTCTATCTAAAATCAATAAAAAACATATCTTGGGACTCTCAGAAGAGAATTTAAAATAAATAAACAAACAAGTAAATAATATCATAGCATCATATTGTACACATTAAACTTATACAATGTTATCTCAGTAAAGCCAAATTTGTTTCTTAATTTTAAAAAATAAAATTAAAATGAGCCAAAGAATTGAACAGATATTTCTTAAAGATGCTATACAAATGGCTAATAAAAATATAAAAAGATGCTCAGTATCACTAATCATTGGGAAAAGCAAAACCAAAAGGCGATATCACCTCATACTCATTAGGATAGCTATTATAAAACAAACAGAAAATAACCAATATTGAGGATGTGGAGAAATTGAAATACTTCTACACTGTTAGTGGAAATGAAAACTGGTATAGTTATGCTGAGAAACAGTAGGAGGGTTCCTTAAAAACTTAACAATAGAATTACCACATGATCCTGCAATTCCACTTCTGTGTGTGTGTGTGTGTGTGTGTGTGTGTGTGTATACATATACTGAAAGCAGAATCTTGAACACATAGTTACACACATTATGTTCATAGAAACACTATTCACTATTGTCAAGAGGTAAAAGTAACCAAGTATCCATGAACAGATAAATGGATAAAGAAAATGTCGTGTATGCATACAATAGATTATATTCAGCCTTAGAAAACGAAGGAAAATCTCACATATGCTACAACATCTTTGAAGACATTATCTAAATGAAATAATCCAGTAATGAAAAAAATACTATTTTCTTCTACTTATGTGTGGTATCTAGAGTAGTCAAACTCATAGAAAAAGAAAGTAGAAGGGAGGTTTCCAGGGGATAGAGGTAAGGGAAAATAAGAAGCTGCTGTTTATTGGGCCTTAGTTTTGTTTTGTTCTTTGTTTTGTTTTTAAGATTTTATCTATTCATCTTTAGAGAGGGGGAGGGAGGGAGAAATACATCAAAACATCAATATGAGAAATAAACATCAATTGGCTGCCCCCACACAACCCTGGTCCAGGGACCAAACTCACAACCCAGACATGTACCCAACCATGAATTGAACTGGCAACCTCTCACTTTGTGGGATGATGGACACCCAACCAACTAAGCCACACCAGTTAGGGCAGGCTTTAGTTTTTTAAGGTAAAAAATTTCTGGAGATGGTTGCACAACAATATGAATATACTTAAAACTATGAAACTGTACAGTTAGAAATGGTCTAGATGGTAAAATTTGTTAGGCATTTTTACAACACTAACAAAATTCTTCAAAACTTACACACAAATGTTTACAATAGTTTTATTCATAAATGCCAAAAAGTAGAAGCAACCAAGATATCCTCAATAGATAAATAAATAAACAAACTACAAAACTACAATAATCTATGCAATAGAATATTACTCAGCAATAAAAACAAATGAGTTATCTGGATATCCACATGCAAAAGAATGAAACTAGACTACTATCTTACACCATACACAAAAATTAACTCAAAATAAATTAAAGCCTTAAATGTAAGAACTGAAAGCATAAAACTCCTAGAAGAAATGTGGTTAGTAAGCTCCTCGACATTAGTATGGACAATAATTTTTTAGATCTCACTCCAAAATTAAAGGCAACAAAAGCCAAAATAAACATGTTGGACTATAACAAACTAAAAAGCTTCTGCAAAGCCAGGGAAATCATCAAAAATTAAAAAAAAAAAAAACCTACCAAACAGGAGAAAATATTTGCAAATCACATATCTGATAAAGGGTTAATATCCAAAATATATAAAGAACCCATAGAATTCAAAAGCAAAACAATAATCCAATTGTAAAAATGGGCAAAAGATCTGAATATACATTTTCCCAAACACAAACGTAAGGCCAACAGGTATGTGAAAAGATTATTGACATCACTAATAATTAGGAAAATGTAAATCAAAACCACAATGAGATACCATCTCATACCTCTTGGAATGGCTATTATAAAAAAAAAGTAAAAAGTATTGGCAAGGATGTAAAGAAAAGGAAGCCTTTACACTATTGGTAAAAATGTAAATCATATGCAATTTTACTTCCTTTTAAAATGTTTTGTCATACTAATTATACTTGGAGAATACAGATCATGTGTTGTACAAGCTTAGTATCTTAAATTAATTATAGGGGTTCTTCTGATAGAAACTCTGAGAGTTATTTTTATAGGTTACTATGAGGATAAGTCAGCTGCCAAAATATGTCCAAATTGGATGTACCAAATTTTCTTACTCACTACTTCTTTTCCTTGAATTATGCAATCAACTTCCTTTATCAATTAATGTGATTGATTACTATACTACATATAGAACATATCATACTACACAAGAGTGAACAGCTCATAAAACTAGTTCCTGGCACACAGGATAATCTTAAATTTTCAATGTTTTTTGAATCAATATTTTTCAGACACATGGAAAATATTATAAAGAGTATAATTCACTGAAAGCTTAAAAACAGCTGCATGCTGAAATGGGCTAGCTTCATGAGAAACGACATGAGTTAGATCTTGAAGGGGCATGAGCAAAAGAAAGTAAAATATCAAGGCATGTTGAAGAGTACCTGTGCTGACTGGTTTAACTGAAATGGCTGATTTCAGAAGCCAAAGGAACGGAGTCAAAACCAGAAATGCAAGGCACGGAAAAATTAAGGAAAATCTTTAATTCCAAGAAAATTAGTTTCGATAATAACTGTGAGCAATGTAAAATACTGATAGTATTTTATGGCAAAGAAATATGCTGAAATAAACAGCTGTATATAGTTTTTTGGATCAAGGAGGTAGGAAGACCTGAAGAACAGTTAAGAAAAATGATTATGGGTATGATGAGGCAAGTGACTAAATGGGGAAGAGGGCAATGAAAACGAAAAGGATACAAAAGTCCTCACCACTCACCCCTAAAAGAAAAACATTGTTGGAGAGAAATAAAATAGGTGGGTTCAAAGGTGAGTCTGGGGTCAAAGGTGAGTCCAAGTTACTGAAGCTAGAGAAGAATGATAAGAATGAAAAAACTGTTCTTAGCCATCTTAAACTTAGACTGTCTGGGAGACCATAGGTTAAAATGTATACTAAATAATATAATATCGAAATTGAAGGTGAATGGTAAGATTAAAACTAAAGAGAAATATTCTGGAATTAGTGTCATAGAAGTGATTATTGAATCCCTGAAAACGGAAGCTATTCTCTAAAGGAGAAACTATCTTTAGAGAGATAAAAACAGAAAGTCAACCAAAATCTGGAGAACCTACTTTTAAGACACAGATGAAAAAACAGACACCAGTAAAAAATATACACACACACACAAATCAAAGAGGAAAGTAAAGAAACATCAAGGAGACTAAACAAAATTTTGTGGCCTGTCCCATATTATCATGAAAATCTTTCCTGTAACCCATAAACCTCTGTAACAACTTCAAAATCCTATAGTCATCAGAAAATATTATATTTTAAAAATATTTCTTTCATTTATACAGAAGATATTAGCCTCAAGGGACAATCAATGACAACAACATTTTACTATTCATTATTGGTAAATTATTCACTATTGCTGTATTATTCAGGAATAAACCAAAATAAGTAGTGATATGATATGAACCAAAAGTAATACTGTTAATTTTATTAAGGCATATGCAAGAGTGCTTAGGATTTCTTAAATATGGGAGGAGGTCAGTTCCTTTCTGAAAGTCATAGTGACAATAACATTATTCCAGATTTTAATAATCTAAGGAGGGTTTAAATAGCAGAAAGAGATTACAATAGGACAGACAGTCAAGTTAATATAACCCAATAATTTAGAACTTCCACACTTAAAACTGAGAAATTTTAATTCATTCATCAATGTATTCACTTATGTATTCTTTAAATTACTAAGTAGACACTCTGTATCAGGTATTAAAAATACAAATATGAATAAGACACATCCCTGACCTCCATGGCGTTATTGTCCTTAACCAAAACACATGTGAATATTAGGCAAGACAACATAGAAATATTTTATTCCTGGATGCTAAAACTCCCTCACCCTGAATTGAGACAGTAAGTGCTTATTGTAACTTCCTAAAATCCATGCTAAACCTTCCTACGAGGGGTGTAACTGGTTCGACCCCTTTTCCCTTTTTCATTTGCAAATATCCTTCTGTGATGTGATTAGCGGCATTGGCTCCTTTATTGTCTGTAAAAGGTAACCACCTAAAGCAAACCTGTGCATAATTAATGAGGACCTTCATGTAAAGTGCCCAGTAAGACAATAAGAGCTCATCGAAGCAAGAGCCATGGCTTTTGCTCCCCTTGAGAGAAAAGCCATGCTGTCCCTTTTTCCTCTACCAAACTCGGTAGTCCATGTGAATGTCTCATTTCATACATAACAACTCGGACACTGTCGGCCAGTGTCTGCTTCACTTTGCAAGTCAGTCAAATGGAGGGTGACACTCATGACAGAATATGCATGCATCAGCCCTTTGCTCTACAGATTCTACAAAAGATTGTTACAGTATGAGTAGTCTCACTTGTTCCTTTCTCATTTCTTCTAATCCATCCTTTACAGTTTAATTTAGGCCAATCTGAGATTCAGTCACCCTAATTTCATCTGAGAACTGATTTCTTTCAAGAAATGGAGTATAAAGGAATATAAACTAATATTCCCTTAAAGCTAAAACAGAGTTGGGTATAATTTGAAATCCAAATCTTAACAACTTTGATAATAAACTCCTGGCAATGTTCAGACTACCAAACTCTGTAGAATTCAAGACTTAAAATCCATCAGGATGGAGAACCATCTGCTCATAATGACCCTTACAGAAAAATTACATTAACTATTGCAACATAGTTTCATTTATTCCAGTCAGAAATTATATTTTAGACATTGTCTCTCAGTAGATACAATCAATAACTCAACCAATCATATGACATCCAATATTCAAAAAGAAATTTCAGGAAAGCAGAAATTTTGCAATGGTTAATTTCAAATTGATGATTTTTCCTCACTACATAGATGACTCAAATAGAAAACAATCGAAAATATAAAAAACAAATAGTGAGTATAAAGTGGACTTAAATGCAATTTTTAAAAACTTTCGCAGTAAATTTTTTTAGTGATTATACTTATAAATTAATTTATCTTGCCACTGATGATAAAAATTTAATTGGAACTCAAAACTGGATTAACAGGTTATATAGTAAGGAAATGTCACTTTCAGTACTACCAGAATAAATTTTTGTTCAGGTTATTAAGTTAATAACCTGAAGGAAATATAGATAATGGATTAGAAATTCTAGCACTTCATAGTTAAGCAACACTGCAAATAAAAATAGCCTCTGGGAAAGGCAGAATAAAAAAGCCAGGGGGTTAATACATTTTTTTAAATACTATTTCTCTATTTCATTTGAGAAATGGATCCAAACCAAGCAGTGAACAACAGCTGTAACACAGACTCTACCCACACCTGCATAGTTTTTCAAGAAAATTGAGAGAATTACTAATTATATATAAAAAAATACAACCATTTCTTAAATAAATACATGTTAAAGATATGAATTTAACTTTGAAATAGGCACATGGATTCTAAATTAAAATGTGATATAATTAAAATGTTTAAATGTTAAAATGATAGATAACTTTTATAGGTTTCATATTAATAACAAATTAATTCTGCTTGCTTTGAGAAAACGGTATCATGAATTTAAAAAGCTTTTTAAGTTATGTAATGTCTAATCACTGGAGTATATACCTGAAACTAATAAAGTACGTCAACTGGAACTGAAAAATACAAAAAATATTCATTTTTTTAATTTTTATTTTAATTGTTGATCTTGTACAGTTTTAGTTTAAGAAATTTAAAAAGCTTTCTAAAATTAGCTTAACCACAACAGCAGAAAAAATAATAAAATGTGGTAAAATAAATTACCAAATAGGCTGTGGAATCTCTTAAGATTAATAAAGCCAAGAACATAACTCTCTCGAATTATTTAAATGAAGCTAGATTGAAGGCTTAAAGTTGAATTCAGTGAAAGCCAATAATCTCTTTTCATCAGTCATGTCTGTGGATTCTAGTCAAACTTCACAAAGAAAGTAAAGTTTTAAAATTTATAACATTTATACCAGATATAGTCAATTGATATGTGAAATAGCATACTGATCAGAAGGTGTCTATACAAATATTCAACTGTAAAGAAGGAGTAAAATACACATAAAAAGATAAGACATATGAAACATAGGAACTCCAGCAGAAAATTTTAAAGGCCCTCCAATCAGCTGAAACAATCATCTTCCTTCAATTTGAAGTATTATTAAAGAACTGTTTAAGATGAATTTCAATGTTATATATATATTACATATGTAATATATAATATGTATATTATAGGTATATATCAATATATATTAAATTTAACATAAACATTTTAATTTTCCTGGCTAAAGAATGAATCTCACTAGGACTTTCTATTCAAAACAATGTCCTCCTATTCTAACTTAAATTAACAGAGATTTTAACTGTGAAACACAGCCAAGAGACTTCCCTGAGACTCCCTTTCAGGCCCTTCCCAGAGCTTTCCTTTGCACCCAGGGTTGGGTGCTAGGGAGATGCAAAAAAGAAAAGCACTTAGTTCTCGTCTTTAAGGAGCTCACATTTTAGCAGGGGAGAGTGACTTGTAAACAAGCAAGTATTACACACATGATAAACACTAAAATAGGCATTTCTTACATAATGCTTCCAAAACTGAAATGAGTTATTACATAGGCCTGTGGCACAGGGGAAGATGAACAGCTCCGGACTACCAAGGGAATGTGAGGCCAGATTCTCCCAAGGAAAGCTTCAGCAGAGTTCACTGATAAAATTAATAAAAGTATGACTAAATTACTGAGCCTACCCTGACAGGTTCCACTGACAGTGCCCATGGAATATATCCATCTGTTGCCAATATTCTCATCATAAAAAAAAAGGTCTCATCCTGCAACAAAAACTGACCAGAACATTTCATCGGGCAAAATGAGAACAAGACCCAACTAAAGTTTCAAGTCAATACTGATGACATCAGTCCAAAATCAGACAAAACCAAGTGATCAGCACCATGAGGAATGAAAAAGAGCCCTTTATCTTTAAAAGCTTCTTAAATATTTAGTATATTTAATGCTATTTAAAAATAAGGTAAAATTAGTTCAAAGTCTTGGGAAATAGGCCTGCCCTT
Source organism: Glossophaga mutica (assembly GCA_039655065.1). NCBI lineage: Eukaryota > Metazoa > Chordata > Mammalia > Chiroptera > Phyllostomidae > Glossophaga > Glossophaga mutica. Next base: position 74,046,946 of record CM077312.1, read on the forward strand.
TCCTTCTAATAGTTGTGCATTTCAAACATTCCTATCACATTTTAGCTTTCTTCACAAAGCTGCTGACAAATCACTTCTCCAATCTGGCAAAGAGTGCTGAAATTAGATTTAAAACAAGAGTTAGCAGGCAGAAAAGAAAGAAAAAGAGCTTCATCCTTTTTGACACTACATAAATATATTATTAAAATATCTGCTTCTCTTTTTTATGTGAAGAGGTTTATAATTAACATACATTAGAATTAAAATTTTGTGAATTTTTTATTGCATAATGAATGTCATTTCATCAAGGACATATTTTTCTCTCACATTTAGATTTATTTTATTTTTTTTTTTTCTTTTTAAATAGAAGGAGTGGGTCTTTTTTTTTTTTTATTTTTTTATTTTTTTCAGTTACAATTGTCCCACCTTTTTTTTCCCATTTTTTATTTTATTTTTTTTTAAATCAGTATTTTTTAATTATTGATATTGTACAGTTTTCTGTCTTTTACCCTGCCCCAGCCCACCACCCCAGCCCTCCCCACCTTCATCCCATAAGCCAGGCAGTGAAAGACAAATACCATATGATCTCACCTTTAACAGGAAGCTAATCAACAAAACAAACAAACAAGCATAATATAAACAAAGACACTGAATTTGAGAACAGTCTGACAGTGTCCAGAGTGGGAGGGGAGGGAATTTCAGGGGAAAAGGGGAACGGTTTAGAGCAACAAGTATAAAGGACTCATGGACAAAAACTATGGGGGTGGAAATTAGATTTATTTTAGAATCACAGAATGTATATACCACATTTTTATTGAATATAATTTGATCATCCGCCAGTTAATTTTTTCAGTTTTATACATTCAGAAACCACATGCTGAGGTTTTCCTTTGAAGATCAATATAATAATATTTTAATATGATCTGTTTTCAATATCTGCACATAAATTATATATGAAAAAATCATAATATGAGGTCTGTCCTGAAAAATTCCAGCCATTATTAATATGATGAGAATGGTTTGTGCAACATTGATGTAATCTGGCAGCCAAGGGCAGTGGATTGGAATATGCATGCCTGAACAATGATGACTTCACTGTAATAATGAGTAGGGGCAGTAGTCACCATTGAGTGAGCATGTATATGGCCATCACATTCAAAATGACTGAGCAGAGCAATGAATCTGCATCAGATTTTGCATTAAGCTTGAACATCCCTCTGCAGAAACCATTCGGATGATTCAGAAGGCTACAGCTATTGGCAACTGGTGATTGGCAGCTTCATCACAACAACGTGTCCACTCATGCATCACATCTGGTACAGATTTTGGCAAAACATCAAATCATACAGGTGACTCAGCACCTCCAGAGCTAAGATTTGGCACCCTGTGACTTCTGGCTTTTCCCAAAACTAAACTCCACCTTTGAAAAGGAAGAGATTTCAAACCACCATTAAGGTTCAGGAAAATACGATGGGGCAGCTGATGGAGATTGGGAAAATTGTGTGAGGTCCCAAGGTGCCTACTTTGAAGGGGACTGAAGCGTCATTGTCCTACATACAATGTTTCTTGTATCTTCTACAATAAATGACTGCATTTTTCATAGTACATGGCTGGACACCTTCTGGACAGATCATGTATGCTCTTGGAACTGAACAGCCACTAACTTATCACACATGATTACAAAAAAGCTGTAACTTTGGACTTCATTTCCTCTCAACATTCCCAGATGGACTTTTTCCTCACTCTTTTCTTTATTCTTTGAATACTCCTATTTTTTTTAAATTACACTAAACTTTCTAGGGTCACCTGCCAACCACTAAGAAAGTTTTCCACTGCTTTTTTGACCATAAACTATTCCCACAACTGTTTTCATTTCTCACCCAAGAAGATATTCCTTTTTCACAATCACACCTTACCACCAATGAGACATGTGCTAAATTGATTATTCCTCTTGCTTATTCCTTGAGCTTTCTTCTCAAACATTGTGGTGGCACCAAGAAAAGTCCTACACATATTTTCTTTCCTAATTATAATTCTAGCAGTCCATTTTAATCAGATAATAAAATAAAAAGCTGATTATTGATAATAGGTATTTATAAATATAGAGATATACTTATAGACATGAATATATGTCTACCCATTCAGCCTGATTTTAACTTACAATCAAAGCAAATTGTTTTGTTAATATGGAAGGATGTCCATGAAGAATGGAAAATTAATGTAAGCATACAATGATGAAAACCTTCTTGATAACAGGTATAAATTAAAGATAACACATGACATTATGATAGAATCCATGAAAATATTTCACCAACAGAAAAACAAAAGAGTTGTCAAAAGTATGTATCAACAAGTCATACTACCAGTATCAGTAGCTGGAATAATTTAAAACACATTATAAAATAAATAAATATGTAGAAGATAAAAGAAACAATGAAAAAAGACTCAAAAGATTTCATTGTTGTTGACTGATATAATTTACTCAAAGCACTGGGAAAAAAATCAAATATTTTTGTCATCAAATGCAACAAAACTGATGGTATTAAAAGAATGATAAATTCTGCTAATAGAGCAGATATTTTGTTGGTTGATTTTAAAAAGAAAGAAAAATCACATGAGGCTTAAAAAAAAATACCATTCTATTGAGACAAAACATCTCCAAGACATGGAGAAGCATACACAAAGTATATAGCCTAGTGAATGAAGGACTTGAAATATATATAAAGTTAAAATACAAAAAAGCAAAGCCAATTACCAGTTTAAGTGTGTGATTATAACGCTATTACTTAAGAAATCCAAGATGGTAGAGAAGGGAGGGAGACTATGCTAACCTCTTCCGAGGACCAATAAGAAATTATAACTAAATCGTGGCGAAATCATCCAGAATAAACAACTGAACAATAGTGGGAGAGAAGACTTATAACCAAGGACAGACAGAAGAAAGAGTTTCACCACAATGTGAATGGCAGGGAATGAGGAAGAAATGCAAGAGGGCTGGCTGGGCTCCCATTGAGGGCAGCTGAAGTACTGAGGAATATTTCAGTAGCTGGGGGATTCTCCTTGAGAATTGTGAGGTACAAACCCCAAGATGGACTCCCCAGTCTTCAGCACCAGAGCCCAAAAAGTACCCAGATAACACAGCTACAAAAAGCGACAGGGTTTCTCTCTGCTAGGGACAGAGAGCTGCACACAGAGAGTTTTTTAAAGGGCCAAACCATAAATTTTCATTTGTAGCTACTTGCCCTGGGCTCTGGCAAAGGCAGGGCAGAGTGGACTACAGACACTTGAGAAAAAACTAAAGACAGTGGCTTTGGGGAGAGAACTGAAAGAACAGCTGCCAGGACCCTGGTGCTGAGTCATTCCCCATACTGCTAGAGCCATCTTGCTCAGGGAGAGCAGTCTTCTCCAAGTGTCATCAACCTGAGGGGAAGCAATAGTCCTGCCTGCAGGAATTACTCTGCCTCACTCTGTGGTGCTTAAGTCTGATTGATGATTACAGAGTGACTAGATTAACAACTGAAGGAGTCAGCAACAGGCGGTGGATCGTTGGTAGTCTCCATACCTCCTGACATCATCAGAGGCAGATACAGAAAGGGAAAAACAGTGGTAAATACTAGATGCTACCAGGATGAAATCCACCACAGTCTTCTTCATGATTTGCAATATTTCCTCTCCTGAATAGTTTTTTAACATTCATTTCTTGTCCTTCAAGTTTGTGCATATTAAGTCACTAGATTTTATATTATAGTTTATATAAAATCTCATATTTTGCTCCTCTCTTCTCTTACCCCATTTTACCTTCTTCTTTCCTCAGTTTCATTTTAAATTTTGTTTTCTCTCTTGCTACAAGTTGTTCCCATTGCATGCTATTACTATTTCTCCCCAGTGCAGACTCTCAAAACCATTTTTCTTGTCATCGGTCATCTCACATTCTTTCTCCTGCTCTTAAAATACCTGTGTTCTTGCTCCACCTTTACCAATCTTTGCTCATTGGTTGTTGCTGCATTTCTTTAATTTTCTCTCTAGATCGTCACTATTTTGGTATTTCAAATCTCAACTTTTATTATTCCCCTTTCCTACTCCATTCTGCCTTCCTCCTTCCCTTTCTTTTTTTCTCTCAAATTTTAATTTTTTACTGTCTTAGCCTGGTTTTCATTCCTCATTCTAAGTATTCCTTCTTCCCCCATCATCTCAAAATCACTACCCTTTCCTCTAGATGTCTCTTAAGCTTCTCCTTCTTTCTTTTTTCCTTCTTATTCCCATCACAACTATACTAATCTTAGCTAATTTGTTGTTGATAGTGCAGTGGTGGATCTTTTTCTCAAATTTGGTTCTCATTTTTTAAATTTATTTACTTATTTTTTCCTTTTTCTTTCTCTCTCACTTTTTTAATTTGTTTAAATAATACTGTACATTTGCCTTCTCTTGCTCCATTACATCTTCCTCATTCCCTTTTTTATTTATGATGTAAATTTTATTTTCTCTCTTCACTTGTTGCAATTCCCTACTCATTATTGTTCCTCCTTATACCATCTCAACATCATTTTTCTTTCAGTTAGTCATCTCATATTTGTTTCTCCTTTCTTATAATAATCTTAATCTCTTTACACCCTTATTAATACTGGCTCATTTGCTATTGATAGTGTGATTGTGGTGGGGGTTATTTTTGGGGGTGTGGGTTTGTTTCCTGGGCTGTATGGTTTTGTTCTGACAGCACCTGCACAATAGCAGACCAGACGTGGTGGGCGAAGTGACCCTCAGTCAACCAGCTGGAGGGAAGAACCCACCAAAGAAAGTCCCAACAACAACCAAAACCCAATTAAAACCAGAGAGTCAATATAAATGGCATAAAGGGCAGCCCAAGAGTATCAACTTCAGGAGATCAAGGATAATGCACCACGGAATCCCACAGGTCTCCTACCATGAAGACAGGCAGTCAAAGCAGGTCAACCTAAGAAGCAGAAGCAAACAAGAAGAATCTCCCCTAAAGCAAGGAGACAAAGAAACAATCCCCAGTCAAAAAGAAAAGAATCCCCAGAAAGACTGCTCAATAAAAGATAGGCAACTAAACTATCAGACACTGAGTTCAAAATAATGGTTATAAAGAAGCTCAATGGGCTCAGTGAGAACTACAAAGAACAGCAGGGAAGCTATAAGGAACTTACTGCAAACTATACCAGCATGAAAAGAACATAGAAACTACCAATAAGAGCCAGGAGGAAATGAATAATAAAATTTCTGAATTGAAGAACATAGTAGGAGGAATTAAAGGGAGGCTAGATGAAGCAGAGGATCAAATTATCAACCTGGAGGACAAGGCAGAAAAAAATTCCCAAACAGAGCAACAGAACAAAACAAAGACTCAAGAAGAATGAAGAGGGATTAAAGGGAGCTATAGGACAATGTGAAAACTAATAATATGAATATTATTCATATTGTTAGATATTATTATCACATCATAGAAGTACCAGAAGGAGATGAAGAGGAACAAGGCATAGAAAACCTGTTTGAAAAATTAATGACAGAAATCTTCCCTAACTTGATGAGAAAAAAAATCATATAAATCCAGGAAACATATAGGATACCAACCAAGATGAATCCAAAGAGACCCACTTCAAAATACATCATAATAAAAATGGCAAAATTTAAAGACAAAAAGAGAATATTAAATATAGCAATGGAGAAACATCTAATAACATAAAAGAGAACCCCAATAAGGCTATCAAATGATTACTCAACAGACACACTAGAAGCCAGAAGGGAATGGCAAGAAATATTCCAAATAATGAAAAGCAAAGGTCTGCAACCAAGACTACTCTACGAAGCAAGGCTCTCATTTAAAATTAAAGGCAAAATAAGGAGCTTCCCAGAACAACAACAACAACAACAACAAAAAGGCTAAAAGAACACATTTGAACCAAACCACCATTGCAAAAGATGCTAAAGGGAGTGCTTTAAGAAGATGAAGAAAAAGAGAGAAAGAGACACCTGGCTGGTGGAACTCAGTTGATTGAGTGTAGGCCTGCAAACCAAAGGGTCACTGGTTCAATTCCCAGTCAGGGCACAAGCCTGGGTTGTGGGCCAGGTTACCAGTAGGAGGTGCTTGAGAGACAACCACACACTGATGTTTCTCTCCCTCTGGAGATTTTAACACCCAGCAATCTGTTGTGGACCCTACTGTCCACAACAGATAGCTGTTTCAAGCAAAGAAACAAGGATATTGTGGCATTGAAAAATACTCCATATCAAATGAACTTAATTGATATATTCAGAACATTTCACTGTAAAGAAGCAAAATATACATCTTTACAAATGCACATGGAACATTTTCAAAGATAGACCACATGTTAGGTCACAATAAAAGCCTCAAGAAAATTGAAATCATATCAAGCATCTTCCCAGGTCACAATGGCTTGAAACTAGAAACCAACCTCAAGGGAAAAACTCAAAAACATTCAAATGTATGGAGACACACTAACATGTCATTAAACAATGAATAGGTTAACAATGAGATCAAGCAAGAAATCAAAAAGTTTCTGGAAACAAATAAAAATGAACACACAACAGCCCAAAACCTATGGGACGCAGCGAAGGCAGTCCTGAGAGGGAAGTTCATAGCAGTACAGGCCTACTTAAAAAACGTAGGAAATTTTCAAAAAACAAGATAACCATACAAGAACTAGAGGAATGACAACAAACAAAGCCCAGAGCAAGTAAAAGGAAGGAAAGAATCAAGATCGGAGCAGAATTAAATGACATAGAGCACAGGTGGCAAACATAAGGCCCACGGGCCAAATCTGGCCCTCCACCTTGTTTTATCCAGCCTGGCAACTTGTTTCTACCCAGTGGCAGTGCTAAGCTCTCATTTAACTGTTAAGGAGTAGTTACATTTATACAGCCCTAAAATTACATTTGGCCCTTTGAAGGCAACCGTGAGGCTGATGTGGCTCCCAGTGAATATGAATTTGACACCCCTGGCATAGAGACTAAAAGAACAATGCAAAGGATCAGTAAACTCAGAAGCTGGTTCTTTGAAAAAATAAACAGAATAGACAAGCCTTTACCCAGACTCATCAAGCAAAAAAGAGAGAGGACCCAAATAATAAAATCAGAAATGAAAGAGTAGAAATTACAACCCATACTACAAAAATACAAAGGATTATAAGAAATTATTATGAACAACTTACATTCCGATAAATTGGACAACCAAGGCAAAGTGGAAAAATTTCGAGAAAAATATAATCTTCCAAAACTGAATCAGGAAGAAGTAGAATGCCTGAATGGACTAATAACAATTAGTGAAATTGAAGCAGTAACGAAAAACTCCTGGCAAACAGACAAGAAAAAGAAAAGGCATCCAAATTGGAAAGGAGGGAGTAAAACTGTTATTATTTAAGACAACATGATAGTGCACATAGAAAACCTATAGGCCCCTTCAAAAATCACTCAATAAGTGAATTTGGCAAAATAGCAAGATAGCAAATCAAAATTCAGAAATTGAAGGCATTTTTGTACACCGACAATGAAATATCAGAAACAGAAACTAGAAAAAATTTCATTTACTATAGCAACAAGAAAAATAAAGTACCTCGGAATAAATTTAAACAAGGAGGCAAAAGACCTGTACTCAGAAAACTACAAAACACTGAAGAAAGAAATTAAGGAAGGTACAAACAAATGGAAGAACATACCATGTCCATTGATTGGAAGAATCAACATCATTAAAATGGCTACACTATCCAAAGCAATATATAGATGTGACACAATCCCTATGAAAATACCAATGACATATTTCACAGATTTAAAACAAATATTTCAGAAATTTTTATGGAATCAGAAACCACCCCAAATACCTGCAGCAATCTTGAGAAAGAAGAACAAAGTAGGAGGGATCACGATACCTGACATCAAACTATACTACAAGTCCACTGTAATCAAAACAGTCTGGTACTGGCATAAGAACAGACACATAGATCAATGGAACAGAATAGACAGTGAAAAAATAAATCCATGTCCATATGATCAATTAATCTTTGACAAGGGGTGGAAGCATAAAATGGAATGAAAATAGCCTCTTCACAAATGGTGTTGGGAAATCTGAAATGGTATATGCAAAAAAATGAAACCAGACCACCAATTTACACCATACACCAGAATGACCTTAAAATGGGTAAAAGACCTAAACATAAACCACAACACGATAAAAGTACTGGCAAAAACATATTTGCCAATAATACCTCGGACAAGGGTTTGATTTGCAAAATGTATAAAGAGCTCATAGGACTAAATGCCAGGAAGACAAACAATCCAATTTTTAAAAAATGGCCAAAGGGCCTGAACAGACACTTCTCCAAGGACATACAGAGGGCCCAGGAATATATGAAAGGATGTTCAACATCAATAGCCATCAGAGAGATGCAAATTAAAACCACAATGAAATACCACATCACACCAGTGAGAATGGCCATCATAAACAAATCAACAAACAACAAGTGTTGACAAGGTTTGGGAGAAAAGGGAATTCTAGTGCACTGTTGGTGGGAATGCAGACTGTTGCAGCCACTGTGGAAAATACTATGGAATTTCCTCAAAAGCTAAAACTGGAACTGCTTTTTGACCCAGTGATTCCACAGCTTGGATTATACCCTAAGAATCCTGAAACACCAATTCAAAAGAACCTATGCACCCCTATGTTCATAGCTGCATCATTTACAATAGCCAACTACTGGAAACAACCTAACCACCCATCACTAAATGAGTGCATCAAACAACTGTGGCACATTTACACAATGGAATACTATGCAGCAGAAAGAAAGAAGGAACTCCTACCCTTTGTGACAGCATGGATGGACCTGGAGAGTATTATGCTAAGTGAAACAAGCCAATCAGCGAAAGACAAATACCTTATGATCTCACCTATAAGTTGAGCCTAATGCACAAAACAAATAAATGAGCAAAATTGAACCAGATGCATAGAAACAAGGAGTAGACTGACAGGGACCAGAGTGGAGGGGTGAAGGGGTAAGGGAGGAGAAAAAGAGTATGGGCCTAGATAAACAAGTATAAATGACCCACGGACAACAGGGTTGGGATTGACTGTGGGAGTTGGGGTTGGTAGGCGGGGCAGGGGAGAGCAACAGGGAAAACTGGGATAGCTGTAATAGAACAACAATAAAAAAATATAATATAATATAATTAATATAATAATTAAAAACAATAAAATAAAATAAAGCTACTACTTAAGATAAATTTTTTTACCCTGAAATAAACTTTGGAGATGATACCTTTGGATAGCCTGGAATAAGCTCGGAGATGATACTTTTGGATAGCTGCCATTTAATCAGTCCATGGTTTTCAAAAGTAATTATCATATAATTGGTTAATAATTCCGCTTAAAAACATAAGAATCCAAACCAAAATACAATACTTGCAGTTAGAGAACATGAAATACCACCTGCTTTCCAAGAAGCAACAAAGATCAAAGGCATAAAGCACAATTTCATGGCCCAGTCTATGAGAATAATATATTCCTTCTTTCTTGCACTCAAGCCAAACTCTTACCTGGGTCTAACAGCACAATGTCCTAATCTTTATTGGCCTTCGGACCCTGTACAGTGGAATGTGCATAATAACCATACACATAAAACTAGGTCCATGGACATTCCCTCTTCACATCATTCTCACCCTCAAGTCATGGGTCTGTAACTTCAAGTTAAGAACTCAGAGACTAGAGAAAAATCTATTCTAGTTATAGTACTGTTGAAATGTCTAAAACTACTGTGCTCTTTAAGTGCATAATGTGTAACACAAAACTTTACTAAATGTAACAGAGTTCCAATAACATCTCAACGATTTAACATCTTTTATCTACAAAATTAAGTGACAGACATTAGGCTAGTTTCAAACGACTGAAAGTAAATGATTCCCAGTCCTGAGATCTACTTCATCAGGTTATACTACCTGAAAATTAACAGACTACGTAATCAACTGGCTCAAAATTCCATTCACTGTAGATCCAACTCAAAGTTCCTAAAAATTAAAGAATAGTCACAGTATTCCAAATAATTATCTGTTTTCAGAGACAGAATACATCCTAAATCCAGGATGAATATCACAGCATATTAATTCTTGATTAGTTGAGTGTAATTTATTTTATATGGGCTTCAAACTGGAGAATTCAGGATCATGAGCACCAAGCACAGACTTTCAACTTCATCTGCTGACCCACCTTTGCTCACTCATCTTTCTTTTGGTGTTATCATAAATACTATGTGTTCAACCACAAGTATACTTTGGGAAGAAACCTATCTATAATTATTTGGTGCTGAGTGATAAATACAGACCTTCTGCTTTACAGAATATCATTCAGCAAAATTCCATTAAGTTATATTTTGAAAAGTCGACTTGAGCACTGTATACATAAAATACACTCCAACAAAGTAGTTAACCCCATTTTATCCATCCATATGGTTATTTACCCAACCATATAAATCACACATAAAAATAATTACAATAAGCCCTGGCTGGGTGACTCGGTTGGTTAGAGTGTCATCTCATGCACCAAAAAATCACGGGTTTGATTCATGGTCAGGCCACATACCTAGGTTATGGGTTAAATTCCCGGTCAGGCACATATGGGAGGCAACTGATTAATGTTTCTCTCTCACATTAATACTTCTCTCTCTCTCTCTCCCTCCCTTCCACTCTCTCTGGAATCAATAAACATATCCTCAGGTGAGGATTAATAATAATAATTATTATTATAATTATAATTATAACTGCAATGAGCTCAACACAGGACTACTGCTTCCTAGGTATCCTTACAACTGAGCACATACAAGGACATGCAGATGGCTTCCTTACAGTTTCATACTATGCCATTCATAACCACAGACACAAGGAACAATTAACAATAACTATTATAAAGGAAGACCTGCAACTGTGTGTCAAGAGCCTTAAAAATGCCTACCCTTTGGTTCTCCATATCCCTTTATAAAAATTTACCCTAAGATAATAATGATGAAAGCACATAAACATGTATAACATATAATAGTCAAAGAGTATAATTTATAATAATGTAATTGTTTATTAAAATGCTTAAATGCCCAGCAATGAAGAATTAAGCAGCTACAGTATATCTAATAAGGTATGGTTATTGAAACTTATATTTTAGAAGGTATTATATGGCATGAAAAGATCATTATGTGTTGAGATGCAGGGAAAAAAAGAGGTCACAAAATGGTATGCTGAGTATAAGTCCATTTTCAAAATTTAAATACAAATTTATATGTAGAACAAGACCTAAAGAATATATACATCAAAATATAGCTATACTTCATCCCTGGGGTGGTGATTACAAATGTTTTTAATTTTATTCCTGTTTCTTCTCTGCATTTTCTGTTCATTTTTATAGTAAATATGTATTACTTCTACAAAAAGGCAATTTTCAAATTATAAAATTTAGCAAAAGTGACAACATATAATATATAAAATTCCCTTAAAATTATAATTTTTTGAGAAAGAAAAAATTTGGGGATGTTACCACTCCACTACAGAAAACAAATGAGGAAATTTCTGCTGCCATGAGTGATGTTACATGATGTATCTGTTGCAGAATCACAATCCCTGTTATTTTGAAATAGAATATGACATTGTCACAACTACATTTTCCTATCATCTTCACTTATTTTTTAACTCTAATCAGTATTTTTTTAATTGTTGATATTGTACAGTTTTCTGTCTTTTACCCCACCCCCAGCCCACTGCCCCAGCCCTCCCCACCTTCCTCCCATTTCCACCCCCCCATAGTTTTTGTCCATGTGTCCTTTATTCTTGTTGCTCTAAACCGTTCCCCTTTCCCCCTGAAATTCCCTCCCCTCTCCCCTCTGGTCACTGTCAGACTGTTCTCAACCCTGAATCACCAATCCAAAAGAACCTATGCACCCCTATGTTCATAGCAGCACAATTTACAATAGCCAAGTACTGGAAGCAACCTAGGTGCCCATCAGTTAATGAACGGATCAAAAAACTGTGGTAAATTTACACAATGGAATTCTATGCAGCAGAAAGAAAGAAGGAGCTCCTACCCTTTGTGACAGCATGGATGGAATTGGAGAGCATCATGATAAGTGAAATAAGCCAGACAGTGAAAGACAAATACCATATGATCTCACCTTTAACAGGAACCTAATCACCAAAACAAACAAGCATAATATAAACAAAGACACTGAATTTGAAAACAGTCTGACATCTTCACTTCTAATCCTTGTTGGTACATTCATAATTGACTGGATTCCTCATTATTTTTATCTCTCTCTTTCCTCATCCTTTTTATTGCTAAAAAAATTTTCTTACCAACAAAAAACTACTACCATAAAATATATTTTATTATCTGAATTGATTTCTAGCTAAGAAGTCTTTCCTTTTTATTTTTTCTGCTTTTCAACTCATGTTTTATTGAGATATAATTCTTATATAATAAAATTCACATTAAAATTGTACAACTTGTTCTTTTGAGTATATTAACTATTGAGATAGATTGTGCAAACACCTCTACTAATTACACAATATTTCATAGTGCCCTCCCCACTAAAAAAAAAAAAAAAAACATTAGCAGTCACTCCTTATTCCTCCCTCTCCCCATCACCTAGCAACCATTAACCTACTTTGAGTCTCTATTGATTTGCCTATTCTTGACACTTCATGTAAATGAAATCATTCACTATATGGTCTTTTGCATCTGGCTTCTTCATGTGGCATAATGTTTTCAAGGTTAATCTATGTTGTAGCATGTATCAGTACTTTATTTCTTATAGCTGAATAATATATAATTGCTTTATATACCATATTTTATTTATACAATCATCTTACAAACATTTGGGTGTTTTCACATTTTTGACTATTATGATAATGCTGCCATGAAGATTTGTGTGAAAGTTTTTGTGTTAACATATGGTTTAATTTCTCTTGGCTGGATATATAGAAATAAAATAAATGGGTCATATGAAAAAAGTCTTTTCCTCTTAAAGGAAAAGCATGGAGAAGACAAAAATCAGAAGGGAGGAAGAAAGTTCAAAAGAACAAAGAGAAACAAAATTGTATGCCTGTACTGATCAGAAATAAGAGAGAGAAAGGGAGAGGGGTGGGGAAAGGAGAATCCCTTCTTCCTAATATTTTCATGTTCTTTCGCTATTTAGACTAAAGTCTACTGGGGGTGGAACTACCTTCATTAGGGAAAAGATAATAATAATCCTAAAGTAAATGATTAACACTGAGCTGCTCATATATAACACTCACTATGACAAACTTAAGGTTTCTTTTAATTACTGGATAAGGCTTTTAAGGCACAGTTGGGCATTTACTCATTAAGTGCAAACACCACAAAAAAAAGTAAGTTAAATGACAATATTGACACAGCTTTCTAATTCAAATCCTCATCAAAAGTCAACTTTTAAATGTAGTACTTAGTTCTGTGTCAGCATTATTAGTCTTTATATCCAGGCTCAGTTTTTACTTCTTTGAGTATAGTTGGTGAGGAGGAGGTATGAAATCAGAGAGAAAGGGAGAGAGATAAGGAGAGAGAAAGGGAAAGTAGAGAAGATAAGGGGAAGGAGCAAAGTGAAGAAAGAAGGGAAGACAAAGAAGATGAGATGGGGAAAGATGGGGAAAAGGAGAGTGTTTATTGATTAATAAGAGAAATAGAGCATTTTATATGTAAAATACATCTGTATTCATAACATAACTAAATTTAAGGAGAAAAATCACAGTACTTTATCAAATTTACCTAGGAAAAATTAACCAAGTTTTATTCTTTAAAAAGAAGAGACAACACTTGGATATATCTCATTATGAATTTGTCCAAACCCATAGAAGGTACAGCATCAGGAGTGAACCATAACATAAAGTATGGACTCTGGGTAATAATGATGTGCCAATGCAGATTTATCAATTGCAATAAATGTTAATAACAGGGGAGGCTGTGCATCAGGGATAGAAGGTATGTGTGAAATCTCTGTACCTTCCCCTTAATTTTGCTGTGAACTTAAAAACTGATCTAAAAAAAAAGGCAACACTCCTGAGAAAAACACTGTAAATCAGGAGGAAAGCTAAAAATTCATATTGCTATATTATTTAAAACAGGTCACTTCATTGAAAAAAACAAGAACACTAAATTAGCTATCCACCTTCTTCCCTCAGAGTACTTTGTAGCTAGAAGAATATTGTTTATTAATGATAGCAAATGAAATGTTCTCAGTGGAATATATTACAAATATTAAATACCAAGTACTAAAACATTTTTGCTTTTAACAAAAATATTTAAAATTTCTTCACAAAACCTAATTATTCTTGAGTACATTTAAATGCAGTTAAAGTGAAAGGAAAGCTGGTTCTACATGATGCAATACCAATTCCCCTGCTTACATTAAAACTCGTCTAACCAAAAATGATCAGTTTGACAGAAAATAAAGTACAAAAAATATGGTTTCAAAGCATTAGTCTTGTTTGAATATATAACAGTGTAGCATCCTTTACTGTATAAAATCTGTCAATGACTGCTAAAAGTAAACCTGAAAGCTGGACAAGTAAAGAAGACCAAAATAATAAAATGATTTTCTAAGGAACTGACACCAAAAGGGATCTAATGAAATAAAATCTCACAAAATAATTATGGATTTTACAGACATATTTTTCAGATTCCAGTACATAAATATCTTCCAAAGTAATTTATTCAACATGGTAAGATATCACAAAAATATTCTTCAGTTACTAATTTACCAGTATTTGCTACATCTCTACTCTCATTCATGCATTCATGCATCCCAAACATAATTCCTGAATATGTACTTCATGCCAAGCATTGTGCCAGACACTACTAATACCAAGGATCCACATGAATAAACACAGAGTAAATAATCCATAATAACTCAAACATGAGTCAATGACAGCTCTGAAATTTAGAAACTTTTAAAGCCTCAATATAGTCAAAAAGTTCAACTATTCCTTCTACAATTACCTTAATTCTAATGCTGAAGTGTAGTAAAACTTAACCAAGTTTATATTTAAATTTTCTGGCAAACTTATGTTCAGGTAAATTTGCTTATGAGTCATAAGAAAGTTGTTTTTTTTTTTTTTTTTTTTTAAGAGGAGACTCAAAAGATCTAAAATCTCCACTGCCTTGAAAGGAAGAACTTTCCTTAAACATAAAGTCACTAATTACACACACTGTGCTCAAATACAATATTTCAATTTCTTTTTTCAAAAGAAAAAAAGACATCAAAATTAGTGTTCTAGAAATAGGTCTGATGGAAAGAAATGCAGCAAACCCTAAGTGCTTAAAGAATCTTTAGAGCCCTGAAGATCCTCACATGTAACCATTGTAAACTTTTCTGAAGCACAAGTTTGAATTTGCATTCATTGCAAAGCTTAAGTGTGGAAAGTCTGTCCCTTGGCCTGGGCATGAGCATGAGCCCTGCCACAGACTCCTTCTCTACATGTCAGCATAATTTGTTTTTCTACCTGACTTCACTTACATTGTATAATGGCTGCCTGGAAGGAATAATATTACTTTCAACCATGAGTCTTTCCCCTATCCCTAAACTGCTTCAGGACAAGAAATATCTTACCATCTTCATATCACTCACATCCAACATAATGCATATCCCACAGCAGGAACTATAACAATAATAATGATTATGATAATTAACACTGGAGCTTATTACAGTTAGACCTGGCATTGTTTTAAGTGACTTGCATATATTGTTTGATTTTCACAACTCAATAAGCTACTATTATTAATTTCATTTTACAGATGAGAAAACTGAGGCTCAGACAAGTCAACATAATGGATAACATGGAAAGTACATGGTGGTTGGATAAAAACAGAATTTAAAGTTCAAATTCTGGTTACTACACACTGTGCCACCTTGGGAAATTTGCATACCATATGATTTCACTCATATGTGGAATCTAAAGAACAAAACAAACAAACAAAATTGCAGTCCAGTGGTTGCCAGAGGGGAGGGGGTTGGGGAACTGGTTGAAAGAGGTGAAAGGATTAAGTAGAACAAATTGATAGTTTCAAAATAGTCACAGGGATATAAAAAAACAGCACAGGGAATATAGTCAATAATACTGTGATAACTGTATTTGGTGCCAGGTGGGTACTGGAAATATCAGGGGAAACACTTTGTAAAGTATATGGTTGTCTAACCACCCTTCTCTACACCTAAATCTAATGCAAAATAACTTTGGATGTAAACTGTAATTAAAGAATAAAAAATATTAAATAAAAATAAATTGAAAAAATACATACATGTTCTGAATTTCAGTTTACTCATCTGTAAAATAAAGGTCATATTTACTTTATTGTGATGCTGTGAAGATCCATGTGATAACCCCTAAAAGCACCAACTCATTACTTAGATATAAGAGGCTCTCAAAGAAGGATAGTCCTTCTCCATCTCCTCTACCCCTTTCTCTTTATAACTCACTGTGTCCAAGAAAAGCACACCAGAGAGATCTTTCAACCCTACCCCCAGAGGTTCTCAAACTTTGCTTGGTTATTAGAATCAGCTGGTGGAACACAGTATAAATGCAAAAGCCCTGGCCTATTTCAAGGAGCCTGGGCCTTTGTCGTCTTTCTTAGAGTTCCAGATTATGAAACATTGCAATGTCTAAGAAACACTGCTCTAGCGGGCCTCTCTCCCTAGCTATTTGACCTTCTGACTCCTATCCAGAAAGGGAGCTTTAACCTCTGACTGGAAAAACTTGGTGAACTTTCCCTCACCTTATTGCTATCAATCTAGAAGCCCTCTTAGGCAAAATTCCTTGATTTCTTCACAAGCAAAGAAAAGGGTAGGTATTAAGAAGTAAGCATAAGTTTATAATTTTCAGAGATAAAACACTGACCACTGGATTCTGGAGTGGCATACTCAGCAACTAGGTTGTGTGCCTTTTTTCCCTTGTCCCTCCCTCCCCCAAATTAACCACTAAATTTACCCAAGCCTACAGCTGACTGGAATAGCAGGAAACCTGAGTCAGCCCAAACAGCAACAAGTGGGGAAGTGGCAAAACAAGAAGGCAAATTTACAGTTTTCATTTAGCTTATCAATGCCAACAACTAAACTGCACAGTAACTCTATACTGACAGAAATCTTTAATGAGGATAAAACTATAATCAATCTTACAAAGAAGTAATGGTTCAGTAGAATACTGGTTTAAAGAAAACAGTAACCTCCCAGGTAGTGATTAAGGAGGCTTCCAATAAAGTAATATGCAGAAAATAATTATGTTAACTCTATACTAATATTAACTTTAATTCCTGTTCAAATTTCAGAAGTTATTCATTATTTTTTTATTTCAGAAAAATTGAATATTTATAATAACTCTTTAGGAAGCCCAAACTCTCTATCAGGAGTCTAATAGGAAATTTAATAGTGAGAAAGTCCAGGAATAGCAATATTGTGTGTGGTTTTCAAATTAATTAACTATTTTGTAAGCATTATTCAATTAGTTGAGCAAATAATTGTGAGAAAGTAAAAAGAATTACAGTTAGCTTTAGATTTCTGGAGATTCATGCAAACAAACCCCTATTTCCTAGAACCTTACCAATTAGAAAACTCTAGAAACTTGTATTTTATATATAAATGCAATCTGGTGGTCAATATCCATATTTTTAAGAAATATTTATTTATTAATGTTTATAGATGGGGGAAGGGAGGAAGAAAGAAAGGGAGAGAAACATCAATGTGTGGTTGCCTCTCATGCACCCCCTACTGGGGACCTGACCCACAACTCAGGCATGTGTCCTGACTGGGAATCAACCCAGTGACCCTTTGGTTCACAGGCCAGCACTCAGTCCACTGAGCCACACCAGCCAGTGCCCAATATCCATATTTTGACAGATCCTTAAAAATCTCTACCTTAATGAACACAGATAGAAGAGTCAATCTTGCCTAAAAAATGTTTTTCTCTACAGAAACCTATAAAAAATTAACAATTTAATTAAATCAATATTTTTGTACTACAACTTGAGCTGGGTCATATACAAAGAATAATCATTATATTAACTAACATTTATTTATAATTACCACAAACACTAAGTTATGTTATGGAGTCTTTGGATGGTGGAGTGGGGTCAAGTAAATCTATGAATATTTACCCCAAACTCCTTTAAGCCTAAAACATAGAAGTACAATACACATACACAATGCTTCGTGGAGTTATATTTACTAATTTAATTATATACATTCATTCACACTTATACATATATGCACACATATACGAGGGGGGTGAGGGAGCTTGCTTGCAGGGAAAATATGGGAAGAAAACCCAGAGGATATCTTGTCAATCAAGATATGAAATAAGGCAAAAGCCCTAGGACAAAGCCATCTTGATACAGAGTGGCTGAACATGAGCCCTGAGAGAAATCTGTGGAAGTAAGGAATATTCTGGAGGTGAAAAACCTCAGACAGTACAGTGGGCAATGCCCCATAATTACAGGCCACTAAAGCTGTGCTTACACAAATAACATACCGACATTGTCTCTCTCCATTCCTAACCACCCATATAAACAAAAAATGGAGGCTGCTTCTAAAGGTCATGGAACAAATACACAATATTCTCTAGTTTGAAGATGTGAAAACATGCATGTCTAAGAATATTACAGAGTTTACCATTGTAATTATAATTCAATTATCAGTGTCTTCTTTCCCTGGCCAAACTATAAGCACTCTGAGGATAAACACTAGGATCATGTCTCCATGTCCAGTTCTGGACCAAGGAAGTACAGGCAGGTAATGAATATTACTTCAATAAACAAAAAACTAATCAATCCATATGTAAAAGATGGGAGATAAGTAAATGAACAGAAACTGGTTAGCAAAAGGTCAGACTGAGGGGAGAATGAAACTTGGAAGGCCAGACAGTCCTGAAAATATCCTGAATAAAAATTAAAGGTTCACATGCACTTCTAACAAGAACATAGTCTGTGAAAAAGAGTGATCGACAAATCCAAGTTTAGAAGAAAGAAACTAAAATAAATATATAATATATTATTTGTATTTTCTTTCATCAATAATTTTAAAGGTTTTGCTATCTTCAGGGTAAAAAAAGTCTTTCTTTAATCTATATACATTCCACACATTTAAGACACATAAATTTCCAAGTATTCAAGAAAAGAACACAAAAAATGGCTAATGACATTCTTAGGTATCTATCTAAGCATCAGAGTTTTACACTTAAAATGTCCTCAAAAAAAAAAAAAAAAACTTTGTAAAAAGCAGAGATAGAAAGATTGGCATTTAGATCAAAAGAAGGGAAAAAATCTTTGCCTACTGTAAGACCCGATAACCTTAATTAACTTTTAAAAGAACCTAAGTACAGAATTGAACTAGGCCTAGTCTTTCATCTAGACATTTTTCCAGGTTTACTGAATGAAATGTAGTTGATATATAACATTGTATATGTTTAAGGTGTACAAACATATTGATTTGATACACTTATATACTACAAAATGTTTAGCGCTATAGAGTTAGCTAACACATCCATCTTGTCACATAATTACCACTTATTTTTTATATTGAGAACATTTAAAATCTACTCTCTTAAGTAATTTAATGACACTTTGTGTTGTTCATAAGATAATCCTGTCTAATTTATTTTAATTTCTTCAAGAATATGCTTCAGGTCCATCCACACTGTTGCAAAGATAAGATTTCCTTTTTTTTTTTTTTTCACTGAGTAGTATTCCATTATGTAGATGTATTGTAGTTGTTTTATCCAGTCATCTACTGATGGGCACTTGGGCTTCTTCCAAATCTTGGCTATTGCAAATAATACTGCAATGAACTGGTGTTACTGGTAGATGGTCAGAGCCCAGGGAGTCACCGCCCCCAGCCAAGATGGCAGCAGGGGGAGGTTACTCTGAATGCATGAAAAGCCCTGTCCCCCACTCCTCCAGTACCACACTGGGAGTGGGACCAGGAGAGGGCAAACGTATGCACCATAGACGTCAAAATGGCAGCAGATAAGGTGCTGGACCAAAGAGGCCTATCTCTCTAACCTGGAGAAAGAAGGGATTGCAGAGGAGGTAGATCCACCTGAAGCACATGAAGGTTTAGTCATTTTGAAAAAACACTTGGTCCATCCCACACCCAAACTAATATAGCAGCCATGTGGCCCATGGCCTGCAGGAGGGAGCCTTTCTTGCTCTCTTGCCCACTTCATGATGCATTCACCAATGTATTGACACAACCTTGTGACCCTAGCAGCCACATGGTCCATGGCCATGTGGGCTCCAAGTGCATCCCGAAGGAGGGAACCTGAAATGGAGAACAGCCAAGAACATGCTAAGCTACTTGGATGACCAATAAGCAGCCTCCTGTGAGCTTCAAAGAAATGTGATTTTAATTGTAGCAGGAACTCTGGACACTGGTTTTTCCATGGTTTTGCTGACTAGATGGACCTTGAAATGGAGAGTTCACCATTCTCTCAGATCATGCAGAACCTCAATAAAGCCTCTTTCCTTTTCCAAAAGCATCTACCTCACAAGTTTGGCTTTTGTGGTGGCAGGCAGATGAACCCATTTTTGTTCAGAAACAATAAGGATGCATATATTCTTTTGAATTAGTGTTTAGGTTTCTTTGGATACATTTGTATATATTCCCAGAAGGGGAATTTCTGGGTCATATCTATTTTCTCCACATCCTTGCCAACAATTGGTATTTATTGATTTATTGAGGATAGCCACTTTGACAGGTGTGAGGTGGTATCTCATTGTCATTTTAATTTGCATTTATCTGATGATTACTGATGTTGAGCATCTTTTCATTTGTCATTGGCCATCAGTATATCCTCTTTGGAGAAGTGTCTGTTCAAGTCCTTTGCCCATTTCTTAATTGGGATGTTTGAGGTTTTTTGGTGTCAAGTTTTAATAAATTTTGGATATTAAGCCCTTATCAGATGTATGAATGAATATGTTTCATTTCATTCAATGAAAGAATGAACATATTCTTTCATTCAGTGGGTTGTCTTTTCATTTGGTTTCCTTTGCTGTGCAAAACATTTTAATTTGATGTAGCTCCATTTATTTTTTTCTTTTGTTTACCTTGTTTGAGGTGATATATCAGAAAAAAATATTGCTACAAAAAACATCCTAGTTTTACTCCCTATATTTCCTTCTAAGATTTTTACAGTTTTTAGTCTAACGCTTAAATCTTTAATCTATTTTGAGTTTCTGCTAAGTGAAATAAGCCAGTCAGAGGAAGATGTGTAATATATGATTTCACTTATATGTGGAATCTAATGAACAAAATAAACTAACAAACAAAATGGAAACAGACTCATAGGTACAGAGAACAGACAGACAGCTATCAGAGGGGAAGGGGCTTGGCAGTGGGGTTAAAAGGTAAAGTGATTAAGCAAAGAAAAACACTCAGACACAGACAACAGCAGGGTGATTACTGTTGAGGGAAACGGTAGTAGGGAGAAGTTAAAGAGAGTAAAGGGGTATAAATGGTGATAGAATGATAAGTACACAGATGATGTATTATAGCACTGTGTACTGGAAGTCTATATAATTTTATTAACTAATGTCACCCTAGTAAATTACTGGGAGAAAAAGCAAGGGGAAAATTTGTGGGAAATAAAAAAAAGAATATGCTTCCTATACTATTTTTCCAGCAAAACTGTAATTTAGAGGCTGAGGAGAGACACTATGTTTCAGAGTGTATGTATGAACTAACATACCAGTCAGTGGGTTCAATTAAATACAATGGTTAGAAATTTATTCAGAATGAAATAACCAGACTAGAACTTCTTACAGATTTTTTATTTAAGCATTTGGCCATCAAGAAGGAACTCCAGACATACTAGGTACTGTAAGCACTTCCCCATTAAACAGACTTATCACGTTGCTATAAAATGCTAACCCCACTTAGGAATCCTGCTGCCCAGTGATTTCATCATTTTATCAAGTATACAAAGGCTGTTATCTTCAAGCTGAATGTTGCTACACAAGGTGGTTAGACAAACACTGTTTGCTTAAAGACAGTGTTATCTGAAAAAGAAGTCTCTTTGTCCAAGTAACATAAATCATTTCCAAAGATATCTCACAATGCAGCCTAGACTTCTAACAAACTCCTTAGACAAGGGTAGAAACAAGCATCCTTTGAAGGAAAACTACATGTTAATTAATATATTGAAAACAATGTACATAACTAACTTTTAAAGACAGGGTCATATTGCCATGCTAACTTCATTTTGGTGCGTTAGTTGTTTACGACTCTAATTGCTCAAATTTTCTAGGATAAATATCATCAAGAGATTAATTCAATTTTAAAAAAATAATGAAAGACATGAAAAGTTTTCCTAATTTATTATACAATACAAAATTAGCGTGCCAGAAACCCTGCCATATTATACCTCTCATGTGTGCGTAGACTTCAAACAAATCTATGCTTTTTTCACAATTCACAGTACATACACAACTTTTAATTCACAAATGAATTAAAGTGGTCCTTTATAATCACAGTTCCTTACAATATTTTTTTATAATTATCAGGTATTTTAGTTACAAGAAATAATAATATGCTATAGGGGCTTAGCTACCAAAAACACTATGGACATTTTAATGCAGCCCTGATTAATTCCAAATTCAGCAGGAACCTCACAGCACAAAAGACATTAAAATTCAAGTTTTAAAAGCAGTGGCAAGTTTAACAAAATGCTGTTGATATCAAATTTTTGAAGTCCATCAATTTTGCAACCTCATGCAAGTTTCTTATTTAGCAAAATAATGAGTATGATGGCAGCATGATAATGCTTGACAACATAGAGCTTTTCTGGGGCATCCTCTGCTAACAAGCCAGCAGCTCTGGCTCCTTCCTTTACATAAGGACACCAGTGAGCAGAAAAAGGTGGCATAACACAAAAAGAAAATGCCTTGGGAACTCGGGCAGTTGCCCAGGTGATGGTAAAGCCCCAAACTGAAAAACCTATAGTCGCTAAGCCTCAGTAAAGGCAGTAGAGAGATTTCCTTCCAGCTTCAGGCAGCTGCAGTAAGTTCAGATTTGTGGAATGACAGCACACCCTGGTGACAAAAATAGGCTACCTCTGGCTGCCCAGATCAAAGTCACTGAAGCACCATCAAAGTAGGGAATAGAGTAAACTACCTAACATTTCTTCTAAGAACCAAAAACGCAGTGTATACTTACACTTTTATGGAAAAAATGAAAATCAATAGAAAGTTTACATAAATTAAATGCTAATGTTATTTGTAAAGCATATCTGGCTCAGTAACTAACCATCAGTGTGACCTTTGGCAAGGTTTTAGATTGTCCCTCACTTTTGTGTTAAGAGATTTTTAAAAAACACTCACCTTAAGGGTAGCCATAAGGATGGCATAAAGACAATATTTGTACAATAATATGCTTAGACTAGAACCTGGCACACAGAAAGTACTACATGTATTCATTGAAAATTGAATGAAGTCAATGTAGAGACAGGATTTGTTTAGCTGAAAAGAAATAATAATATTAAAAGCTATAATGTATTGAATGCTTGCTAAGTGTCATCCACTATGCTCTTTACATATTCTCCCCTTTAACTTTATACCAAATCTCTCATTTACAGATCAGAGAAGGTAAATGTGAAGCCCAAAACACAAAACTAGTAAATGGTAGTGCCAAGATGCAGACCCACATATTTTTTACTCTAGAACCCATGCTCTTAACCACGTAACCATACATGAAGCTGATTTTATTCACCTATTTCTATTTTATTTTAAGATACTGAAGTGTCTTAGCTAAAGCCCCACAGTTAGCTAGTGGATAAATGAGGAGTTAAGGTATCTTAGCCTATGTTGAGTCTAAGACTAAATATGTATAAAATTCTGCTGCCACTAGAAATAGTCGGTTGAATTACCCAGAATTGTAGTTAAAGATACTCACCTTCCCTCTATGACACATCCAGGTATACGCTATAGTAACTTAGGGAGCAGAAGAATTTTTTTCTCCCATGGTGGTAAAGGCAGGAAGGTTAAGTGTCCTAGATGACTCTGTAATATAACCAACTCATTCATCACAGTAAATGCCAAGCCTAGCACCAAAACATGCTACTGCAAATTCAACTTTGTTCTTCCAACACAGAAGGAAAGACCCTTAAGGAGAACTGCGTAGGTACATAATAAGCCCACCAGCTGACTCATTTGGCCAACAACACTGATGCTCAGTTCAAAAATAAAGAGGTCTGTGGCAGGTGCATTGTCCCTGAGTATGCTCAGACTTGACATGAAAGAAAACCCAGGCAGCTTCCCACCTGCAGGTGCTGGCTGGGAGTCATCTGGCAGCAGCTGAGCCTGAGATACACACAAGCTCTATTCTACCACTCTCTGCAGTGAAAAAGTTAATAGTTTAACACTGAGTGTAAAAAGATATAAGTATATTGAAAATACAGGTGCATCTCCAAGGTGTCTAACAATTACAGCTCAGTGCTCTCACCGCTGTATAAAAAATAATCAACCCCTTTCTAGGTTCTATAAATCAAACTAAACCAAAGGAAGCTGTTCTCAGAGCCACAAAAAAATTGTTTTGGAAACTTTCGCACAACTATACTCATTAATCACTTGTTTATGGAACACATAAAAGAAAAAAATACAGTTAAGTCCTCACTTAACAGATGCTAAGACTTTAACTGAAATGACCTATACCTAAACCAGTTTTACCATAGGCTAACTGGTATAAATAAACAAGAATTAAGTTCCTTAGGCAATCTATCATTATAACAAAGTGATATTAAGGGGAGCAACATTATTCATGACCTGCTATATTTCTTTACATAAACATGTTTATCATTTCTATATCTTTTATACCTATTATAATGGAAATGGTAATCTTTCCATTTAAATAGTAAATACATATTCATAATTCTGTCAGAAACTTTGCAAGAAAGCCAAAGTTTACCTAGTAATGGTCAAAATACTAGTAATGGCAAACCATTTCACATGGATCATTTTACAGTATTTGTATTCCATTAAATCCCACCAAATTTAAGATATTTTTCCACTACAGGCATTCTCCTCCTTAGTAATTGAAGACTTACTTTTAATATGCTGTATACATGAAATAGTATACTCTAAAACTGTTACAAAAGACTTTACCACTTACACATTTGATTAAATGTTGTCCTTTTATGTGATATATTTATCCCATAATTAACAGCATCAAACTTTACAGCAGTATTACTAAAAGGGTCTCATCTATACCAACAGTGCCAAAAACAGGAAATAATTAATATGTCCTCTTCAACATCTTAAAAATTGTTTATAAGTTTTACTTCTATATAAAATATAGAAGGATAGGAAGATGTTACACCCAAATACAATAACCTAAATTGTGAACACAAACTAACATTTATATTCTCTTGCTATATTTATCATAAATGACCTCTCAGAATCATTGTGCACCTGAGACAATTTCTTTTGTTTTTAACAGAAACAAATTATTTTATTTATTTGAGGCAAAATCAATAAAATTAATTATCCAGGGGATTTTCTTTCTGGTTACTCTTTCAAAATAAAATATTTAATTATATTTACCCTCAGCTATGATCTAAATGTTTATGTACCCCCCAAATTCATGTTAAAATCCTAACCCCACAAAGATGATAGTATTAGGAGGTGGGGTCTTTGGGAGGTGTTTAGGTCATGAGAATGAATCCTTCATAAATGGGAATAGTATTCTTATACTCATAAAACAGACTTCCCAGAGATCCCTCTCCCCTACCATGTGAGGATACAGTGAGCACGCACCAGAGAGAAAGCTATCATCAGAACACAACTCTCCCGGAACCTTGATCTTGGGCTTCCCAGGTTCCTGAACTGTGAGAAATAAATTTCTGTTGTTTACAAGCTACCTGGTCTGTGGTATTTTGTTACAGCAGCCCAAATGAACTAATACACCTACAGAATACAGAAATTAATTGATACAGAAGGACTATTATTATTCCTGTCCTGTTCTTTACATGGTTGGTCTCCCTTTGGTATCTACCAATTCTTCTCGCAGGAGAGGGAATGTGGCTCATTCATCTTTTGTCCACTAATGCTCAAGAGCTAGGAAGTGTTCAATACACATTTATCACAAAGTGGAATGTCAAACTTTATTTGAAGAAAAAAAATCCTCCATTGTTTAAATGCCTACATGCCTTCTGGCAAGACTGGCCTCATGAGGCCTGTGCTTAGAAGGGTCCACCCTTGATTTAATGATTTGCTGTTGCCACCCTGAATTTCTCCATATTTTTAAAAGAAGCCATGTATTTTTATTTTGCACTGAGCTCCACAAGTATGTTTCAGTCCTGTCTGTTCATATCATTCCATGTGAACCCTCAGGATTAATCTAAGTGGAAGCATGGCTGTTTCAACTTCTCCCCAAAATCACAGGGTCCAAACGCAGTACTGATTTACCTCCAAGCAGTTTATATAAACATTTAACCTCCAAAGTAACTCCACATTATAGAAGTAACAACCAGTACTTTCCAATTTCTATATTTTTCAAAGAATGAAAAAGATTCATATGAAGCACTTCAGAGCTAGTCTATGTTTCAGCTCCCTCTTTATTATTTTCTGAATAAAATGATTTCATGGTTATACTATATCTACAATAATAATAATATCCTGTTTTTATTGAACATTTATTATGAACCTGGAATGGTCACTTTATGTATATTATATCCTTTAAC
Source organism: Glossophaga mutica (assembly GCA_039655065.1). Lineage (NCBI taxonomy): Eukaryota > Metazoa > Chordata > Mammalia > Chiroptera > Phyllostomidae > Glossophaga > Glossophaga mutica. The sequence continues at coordinate 74,073,658 of CM077312.1, forward strand.
CCATACAACAAATGTGTGAAGATATAATCAACTATTATTAATGCTATGTTATAGTTGAGTAAAAAAGTAATTAATGCAGCCACAATTTGAACTCAGATGGTCTTATTCTAGATCCGAGCTCTTAACAATTACACAATACTGAAGTGCAAAAAAATAAATTAAAAAATTTTTTAAATGTCAGCCTACTTTGTATTATTTCATGATTCTTTTTTTCTGTTTTCTTTACTTTCTTAAATTCATTTTAATTGTTGTTCTTGTACAGTTTTCTGTCTTTTACTCCCATCCCAGCCCACCGCCCCAGCCCTCCCCACCTCCCTCCCATTTCCATCTCCCCTAGTTTTTGTCTGTGTGTCCTTTCTACTTGTTCCTATAAACCTTTCCCCTTTTCCCCTGAAGTTCCCTCCCCTCTCCCCTCTGGTGACTGCCAGCCTGTTCTCAATTTCAGTGTCTTTGGTTATATCATGCTTGTTCGTTTGTTTGTTTTGTTGATTAGGTTCCTGTTAAAGGTGAGATCACATGGTATTTGTTTTTCACCACCTGGCTTATTTCACTTAGCATGATGGTCTCCAGTTCCATCCATGCTGTCACAAAGAGTAGGAGCTCCTTCTTTCTTTCTGCTGCATAGAATTAATTCCATTGTGTAAATGTACCACAATTTTTTGATCCATTCATTTACTGATGGGCACCAGGTTGCTTCCAAAACTTGGCTATTGTAAATTGTGCTGCTATGAACATTGGGGTGCATAGGTTCTTTTGGATTGGTGTTTCAGGGTTCTTAGGATATAATCCTAGCAGTGGAATTGCTGGGTCAAAAGGTAGATCCATTTTTAGTTTTCTTAGAAAATTCCATACCACTATCCATAGTGGTTGTACCAGTCTGCAATCCCACCAACAGTGCACTAGGGTCCCCTTCTCTCCACACCCTCTCCAACACTTGCTGTTTGTTGCTTTGTTTATGATGGCTATTCTGACTGGTGTCAAGTGGTGTCTCATTGTGGTTTTAATTTGCATCTCTCTGATAGCTAGCGATATCGAGCATCTTTTCATGTGTCTCTGGAACCTCTGTATGTCCTCCTTGGAGAAGTGTCTGTTCAACTCCTTTGCCCACTTTTTAATTGGGTTGCTTGTCTTCTTAGAGTGCAGTTGTGTAAGTTCTTTATATATTTTGGAGATTGAACCCTTGTCTGAGGTATCATTGGCAAATATGTTTTCCCATACAGTCGGTTCTCTTTCTATTTTAGTACTCTTTTCTTTAGCCGTGCAGGAGCTTTTTATTTTGGTGAGATTCCATTTGTTTATTCTTTCCTTTACGTCCACTGCTTTAGGGGACATATCAGTAAAAATGTTGCTGCGTGAAATATCTGAGAATTTCCTGCCTATGTTCTCCTCTAGGACTTTAATGGTGTCAGGGCTTGTATTTAAATCTTTTATCCACCTTGAATTTATTTTTGTATATGGTATACGTTGGTGCTCAAGTTTCATTTTTTTGCATGTAGCTGTCCAGTTCTCCCAACACCACTTGTTGAAGAGGCTATTCTTACTCCATTTTATGTTGCTGCCCCTTGTGTCGAATATTAATTGACTGTAGAGACTTGGGTTTATTTCTGGGCTCTCTGTTCTGTTCCACTGGTCCATGTGCCTGTTTTTATGCCAGTACCAGGCTGTTTTGATTACAGTTGCCTTGTAATACAGTTTGGTATCAGGTATTGTATTCTCTCCTACTTTGTTCTTCTTTCTCAAAATTGCTGCAGTTATTTGGGGTTGCTTATGGTTCCATATAAATTTTTGAAGTGTTTGTTTTATGTCTGTGAAATACGCCATTGGTACTTTAATAGGTATTGCATTGAATTTGTAAATTGCTTTGTGAAGTATGGACATTTTGATGATGTTGATTCTTCTGATCCATGAACACCGTATGTTTCCATTTGTTAGTGTCTTCCTTGATTTCTTTCTTCAGTGTAGTGTAGTTTTCCGCATACAGGACTTTTACCTCCTTAGTTAGGTTTACTTTTTTTTTTTAATATATTTTATTGATTATGCTATTACGGTTGTCCCATTTCTCCCCCATCATTCCCCTCCACCCTACACACCCTATCCCACCCACATTCCCCCCTTTAGTTCATGTCCATGTGTCATAAGTTCTTTAGCTTCTACATTTCCCACACTATTCTTGCCCTCCCCATCTATTTTCTACCTACCGTCTATGCTACTTATTCTCTGTACCTTTTCCCCCTCTCTCCTCCTCCCACACCCCTGTTGCTAACCTTCCATATGATCTCCATTTCTGTGGTTCTGTTCCTGTTCTAGCTGTTTGCTTAGTCTGCTTTTGTTTTAGGTATGGTTCTTAATAGCTCTGAGTTTGCTGTCTTTTCATTGTCGTATTTTTATCTTCTTTTTCTTAGATAAGTCCCTTTAACATTTCATATAATAAGGGCTTGGTGATGATGAACTCCTTGAACTTGACCTTATCTGAGAAGCACTTTATCTTCCCTTCCATTCTAAATGACAGCTTTGCTGGGTAGAGCAATTTTGGTTGTAGGTCTTTGACTTTCATGACTTGGAATACTTCTTTCCAGCCCCTTCTTGCCTGTAAGGTCTCTTTTGAGAAATCAGCTGACAGTCTGATGGGAACTCCTTTGTAGGTGACTGTCCCCTTATCCCTTGCTGCTGCTAGAATTCTCTGCTTCATTTTAATCTTGGCTAATGTAATAATGATGTGCCTTGGTGTGTTCCTCCTTGGGTCCAGCTTCTTTGGGACTCTCTGAGCTTCCTGGACGTCCTGGTAGTCTATTTCCTTTGCCAGATTGGGGAAGTTTTCCTTTATTATTTGTTCAAATAAGTTTTCCACTTGCTGCTCTTCTTCCCCTTCTGGGACCCCTATAATTCGGATGTTGGGACATTTAATGATGTCCCGGATATTCCTAAGCCTCTCCTCATTTTTTTGAATTCTTATTTCTTCCTCGTTTTCTGTTTGGTTGTTAGTTTCTTCCTTCTGGTCCACTCCATTGATTTGAGTCCCAGTTTTCCTTCCATCTCTATCACTTCCCCATGCATCTTCCTTCATTTCGCGTATTGTAGCCTGCATTTTTTCATCTAGTTTGTGAGCAAAATCAACCAATTCTGTGAGCATTTTGATGACCAGTGCTTTGAACTGTGTATCTGATAGGTTGGCTATCTCTTCACTGCTTAGAGGAATTGGCTCTGGGGCTTTGATTGCTTCTCCGTTTTGAGCCATTTTTGGTGTTTTTTTGTTTGTTTGTTTGTTTCTGTTTTGTTTTGGTTTGGTTTGGTTTTAGTCTGGTCGCAGCTATTACGTAGTGAGGGGTGGAGCCTTAGGTGTTCCTCAGGGCGGGGCAGCCCAGTCGCTGGGTTGTGACGCTATAGGTGTGCTCAGGGTCCGAGAGGGAAGAATGGCGCCTGTTCCGCTCTCTCCTGGACTCTGGTCCCTTCCGCCGCTTCCCCTTCGCCTGGATTATCTGCGCACGCTAGAGTGCGGTTATGTAGTGAGGGGTAGAGCCTCAGGCGCTTCCCAGTGCGGGGCAGCCCAGTCGCTGGGTTGTGACGCTGTATGTGGGGGCAGGGTCTGAGAGGGAACAATGGCGCCTACTCTGCTCTCTCCTGGATTCAGTCCCTTCCGCCACTTCCCCTTTGCCTGGACCGTCTGCGAGCATGAATGTGGGACCACCTGGTCAGCCAGCCGCCTTGTGCGGACTCACTGGGTCTGCACAGTTGTCCCCCTGTGCCCGGGGCCCACCAGCTGCTGTCTGTGCACCAGGGAACTGCCAGCCACTGCTGCTTGCGCTCCCACACCTCCACCTTCTCCCGCCGCGACTCCACCCCTCCTACCGGTCTGGATGAATGCTTGTTGGACTTCCGTACAGTTCAATTTTCTATAAGTTCTGGTTGTTTTCTTGTTTCTAAATATTTGTTGTCCTTAATTTTGGTTGTGAGAGGAGGCAAAGTGTGTCTGCCTACGCCTCCATCTTGGCTGGACAGGTTTACTCCTAGGTATTTTATTTTTCTTTTTGCTACACAGAATGGGATTTTTTTTCTTGATTTCTGCTTCTGCTGTTTCATTGTTGGTATACAAAAATGCCTTTGATTTCTGGATATTGACTTTGTATCCGGCTGTTTGGCCAAATTCATTTATTAGGTCGAGCAGCTTTTTGGCCGAGTCTATAGGATTTTCTATGTACCCTATTATGTCATCTGCAAACAATGATAGTTTTGTTTCCTCCTTTCTGATTTAGATGCCTTTTATTTCCTTTTCTTGTCTAATCACTGTGGCTTAGACTTCTAATATTATCTGGAATAGAAGTGGTGAACATAGACAAGCTTGTATAGTTCCTGATCATAGTGGAAAAGATTTTAGTTTTTGCCCATTAAGTATGATGTTGGCTGTACATCTCTCATATATGGCCTTTATTATGTTGAGGAATGCTCCCTCTATTCCCACTTTGCTGAGTATTTTTATCATAAATGGGTGTTGTACCTTATCAAATGCTTTTTCATATCTATTGATATGATCATGTGATTTGTGTCTTTCCTTTTGTTTATGTGATGTATAACATTTATTGATTTGTGAATATTGTACTGTCCTTGCATCCCTAGGATGAATCCCACTTGTCACGGTATATGATCTTTTTAATGTATTGCTGGATGTGGTAGGCCAATATTTTGTTGAGGATTTTAGCGTCTAGGTTCATCAGCAATATTGGCCTGAAGTTTTCTTTCTTTCTTGTGTCTTTATCTGGTTTGGGGATTAGGATGATGCTGGCTTCATAAAAAGAGTTTGGGAGTCTTCCTTCATTTTGGATTTTTTTGGAATAGTCTGTGAAGAATAAGGGTTAGATCTTCCTTAAATGCTTTGTAGAATTCTGCTGTGAAACCATCTGATCCAGGGCTTTTGGGTGTCGGGACTTTTTTTATTACTGCTTCAATTTCATCTGCTGTTATTGGTCTGTTCAGGCTTTCTGCTTCTTCTTCATTGAGTTTTGGAAAATTATGTTTTTCTAGAAACTTGTCCATTTCACCTAGGTTTTCAAATTTCTTGGCTTACAGTTCTTCATAGTAATTCTTACAATCCTTTGTATTTCTGCGATGTCAGTTGTAATCTCTCCTCTTTCGTTTCTGATTGTGTTTATTTGGGTCCTCTCTCTTTTTTTCTTGATGAGCCTGTTTAAAGGCTTGTCAATTTTGTTTATCTTTTCAAAGAACCAGCTCCTGGATTCACTGATCCTTAGAATTGTGCTTTCAGTCTCTATGTCATTTAATTCTGCTCTGATCTTGGTTATTTACTTCCTTCTACTTGCTCTGGGCTGTCTTTGTTGTTGTTCCTGAAGTTCTTGTAGGCATAGGGTTAGGCTGTTTGTTCAAAATGTTTCTATCTTTTTTAGGTAGGCCTGTATCGCTATGAACTTCCCTCTCAGGACTGCCTTCGCTGTGTCCTGTATGTTTTGGGTTGTTGTGAGTTCATTTTCGTTTGTTTCCAGAAACTTTTTGATTTCCTCCCTAATTTCATTCTTGACCCATTCATTGTTTAATAGCACGCTATTCAATCTCCATGATTTTGAGGGTTTGGGGTTTTCCCCCTTGGGGCTGGTTTCTAGTTTCAGTCCCTTGTGGTCAGAGAAAATGCTTGGTATCATTTCAATTTTCTTGAAACAATTTTCTTGTTTTGTGCCCTATCATGTGGTCTATCTTTGAAAATGTTCCATGTGCATTTGAAAAAAAATGTGTACTTAGTTTCTTTGGGATGAAGGGCTCTGTATATATCAGTTAAGTCCAATTCATCTAGAGTATTGTTCAATGCCACAATATCTTTGTTGATATTTTGTTTGGAAGATCTATCCATTTTTGACAGTGGGGTGTTAAAATCCCCTACTATAATTGTGTTGCTATCAATATGTTTCCTGAAGTCCTCTAAGATTTTCTTTATGTATTTGGGTGCTCCTGTGTTGGGTGTATATATATTTAAAATGTTTATGTCTTCTTGGTGGATTCTTCCCTTGAGTATTATGAAGTGACCTTCTGGGTCTCTCTTTATGGCCCTTTTTTTGAAGTCTATTTTGTCTGATATGAGTATTGCTATCCCGGCTTTTTTCTTTTTCCTGCTCATTTGCTTGGAAAATTTGTTTTCAAAACTTCACTTTGAGTCTGTGTAGGTCTTTTGTTCTGAGGTGGATCTCTTCTAGGCAGCATATGTGTGGTTAGTGCTTTCTTATCCATTCAGCTATCCTTTGTCTTTAGATTGTAGCATTTAATCCAATTACATTTAAGGTAATTATTGATAGGTACTTATTCATTGCCATTTTTGTACCTGTGTTCCTCTCTCTCTCTCTCTCTCTCTCTCTCTTTTCCTTCCTGTCCTTAAAGCAGTCCCTTTAGCATCTCCTGCAGAACTGGTTTGGTGGAGTTGTATTCTTGTCGACTTGTTTTGTCTCGGAAGTTCCATATTTGGCCTTTTATCTTGATTGAAAGCCTTGCTGGGTAAAGTAGTCTTGGTTGTAGGCCTTTGGTTCTCGTTACTTGGAATATTTCTTGCCATTCTCTTTTGGCTTGGAGCATTTCCATTGAGAAGTCAGCTGCTAACCTTATCAGGGCTCCCTTGTATGTTACTTCCTGTTTGTCCCTTGCTGCCTTTAAGATTCTCTCTTTGTCTTGGAATTTTGCCATTTTAATGATGATGTGTCTTGAAGTGGGCTGTTTGGGTTCCTCTTGATTGGGACTCTCTGTGTTTCCTGGATTTGTGTGCCTTTTTCTCTCATCAAATTAGGGAAGTTTTCCAGCATTACTTTTTCAAATAGGTTTTCTATCCCTTGCTCTTCTTCTTCTCCTTCTGGTATCCCTATTATACAGATATTACTACATTGCATATTGTCTTGCACTTCTCTTAATCTCTCTTCATTCTTTCTGAGCTTTTCCTTTCCTTGCTCTTTCTGGGTGTTTTCTTTCTACTTTGTCCTCCAACTCACTGATCCGATCTTCTGCTTCATCAATTCTGCTTTTGATTCCTTCTACTGTGTTCTTCAGTTCAGAAATTGCATTTTTCATTTCCTCTTGGCCCTTGTTGATAGTTTCCATTTCCTTTTTCATGTTGATATAGTTTGCAGTGAGTTCATCGTAGTTTCCCTGTAGTTTCTGGTAGCTCATTGAGAGCTCATGGAGCTTCCTGACAACAATTGCTTTGAACTAGATATCTGATAGTTGAGTTGCCTCCATTTCATTTAGCATTCTTTCTGGGGCTTCCTCCTTTCCTTTCATTTGGGGATTGTTTCTTTGTCTTCCCATTTTTTGTGAGACTCTTTTTGTTGGCCTCAGCTTCTTAAATTCATCTGTTCTGGCTTCCTGGGTTTATGGTATGAACTTCTGTGGTAGAATACCTGTGAGATTCAGTGGTGCAGTCTCCTTTGTGTATCCTGGTGTTCACAGCTTCCACTGTCTCAGCTGTTGGGATGCCCCCTCTTTGGGTCCAACTCTGGTTTTTTCACACTTCCAGGTTTTTTTGTCTCACTCGTGGGTATTTAAAAAGAGAAAAGAAAAAAATGAAAAAAGAAGAAATAAAGAGGAAGGAAGAACAGATAAAATTGGAAAGAAAGGAAAAAGGACTAAAACAAGAAAGAAGAGAAGAAAAAGGAATTGAGGGATAAAAATTATTAAAATTATTTAAAAAATAAAAAATATATAATTAAAACAAAACAAAGCATTAAAAAAAACACAAAAACAAACAAAAAAATCTTTTTGTTTTCAAACTGGGCAAACTGGTTTTTCTGGTCTTGCTGGTTGCAGCAGGCTGAGGGGTGACTGGTATCACTTTTCTCCCTGTTCTACACTCAGTCAGCTTTGGGCTACTCTCCTCGGTGCCAGCTGCTCACTCTCCTCAGGGATAGCCGGTGCCTCTCCCTGCAGGGCCTTGGGAGTGGTTTCTGAGCCTTCTGCAGAGCGGGTGCTTTCCTGCGTTTACAGTTGTGAGCTCCGGGTCTCCTACAGGTCAGCAAACACCTACATGAGTTTAGGGGTGTGGGCTCCATGGGTTTCCTGCATTGCAAGCACCCACGCTAGGATCACGGGTATGAGCTCCAGGTCTTCCACAAAGCCCCCTCCTCCAGTCAGTCGGCCTTCACTGGTCACAGGGGCTTGGGCGTGCACTCCTCCCAGGGCTATACATGGGTGCTCACAGCCCCTGTGTGTTTGCCACTCATACCTTAACTCCCCTCCCTGCGACCTCAAGCAACCAGGTCTCTCCCGGTGCTGCTCAAACCTTGTTTGGCTGGGGAGGGAGCAGTTGACCTGGTTCCCTCCTAAAGCCTTGTAGAAGACCCTGGGAGTGCCAGCCTGGGGCTTCAGCCGCCCTGGTCAATGTGCTGATACCTGGGCCTTTTTTGTCCTGAGAAACTGTCCTTAACGTCTGATTGTTCAATGTCCGCTACAATTTTTGATCTCCTATTTTCAACTATGCTGTGGTACTGTTGAGTGTTTGCTCTGTTCCTCCATAGATTGGCTAGGTTTCTCTCCCATGTGGAGGCAGAAGTGGAATCTGCTCCCTCCTACCATGCCATCATCTTCCCTCCTATCAATTAAAAACTTTTTAAAGTAGCTTGTCTTTGACAAATAGACTAACTCAAGACCAGTACTGTTCAATAGAAATGTAATAGATATCACATATGTAATTTTAAATTATCTAGTAGTTCATTAAAAAAGTAAAAACAGGTAAGTTAATTTTAATAATATATTTTTATTATATTATGTAATGTAATATTATACATAAATGATATATTTTAAATATAATATATATAAAATATAAATATAAACTGTATATTTAAAATGCAGAAATAAACACCTGCTTGAGTGTGGTTAGTATTGTAATAATATGGGTGTAGTAGTTTATAGTTTTAATTTGAACATTTCACCTAAAATGTCATATGGTGTACTTGAGTGTGCTGTTGTTATGTCACAGAATTACATGCTCATGATTTTGTAATAAAAGATTTTGTAATAAAAAAGCATTATTTGTGCCAGACCCCTGCATTATCATTCAACATATAATTAGTATAAAATTAATGACATTATACATTCATTTTTTGTACTAAATCTTTGAAATCCAAAGTGTACATTACACCCATAGCACATCTCAATTCAGACTAGCTATGTTTCAATTGCTCAACAGCTATTTATAGCTAGCTCAAGATGGTGGCTACCATCTTGAGCAGCACAAGTCTAGATCACAAACAAGGGGGTGAGGGGACAGTAGATAATTACTATAATCAGGAAAGAATTTCCAAGGCAGATGGAATTTAAGTTGAATCCTGAAAGAATACTAAGGTTTAGAAAAATGGGGAAGGTATTTCTGGAAGAAATAGTGTAAAGAGAATAGAAAGTAGACAGAAAACTGTACAAGAACAACAATTAAAAGAAAAATTTAAAAAAAAAAGAAAGTATGCTGAGGCAGACATTTGTTTTTGAAATTAAGTATGTACCTAGTACATAGCAAACACTGTGACCCTCAACATACAACATATATAATCCTTACATCAGTGGTTCTAAAACTTGAGAATGCGAATCACCTAGAGGGAAAAACATGATTTACTGGACCCCACCCTTTGAGTTTCTGAATCAGTACATCTGTATTTGCATTTCTAACAAATTTCCAGTTGGTGCTAATGCTGCCTAAATTAACACTTGGTAATAGATATTATCTCCATTTTATAGGTAAGAAAAGGGAGGCTCAGAAAAGCTAAGTGACTTACCAGGTGTCACACAGGTAGTATGCAGCACTGTGGTTCAAGGCCAAGTCTGGAAGATAAATCCAGGTCTGTTTGTCTTCAGCCTCTTATTCATCTGTGATTTCTTCTAAAACTTTTATAGTTTTTGTGGTCACATTTAACTTTATGATACATTGCAATTCTATTTTAATATGTGGTATATGATAAGAGTGAAGTTTCTTTTACTGCATATTGCTGTTCAATTGTTCAAGTGTCACTTGTGGAAAAGATTGTCCTTTCCCCACTAAATGACCTTGAAATACTTGACAAAAATCAATGTCCATACATATGTACATAAGTCTATTTCTAAAACTTCTATTTTGATCCACTGACCTATGTTCTATCCTAATGATCTCTGTGTTGATCTTCACACCAATAAATACACTTTTGTCATTGCCAAGGATCCACGATAAGTTTTGGAGTCATACAGTAAAATTTCTCCAAATTTGTTCTTCTTTCAAAATTGATTTGGCTATGGTAGGATCTTTGCATTTCCATATAAATTTTAGAATTATCTCATCTATTTCTATAAGGAAGGCAGCAAGAATTTTGGTTAGAATTCTGTTGAACCTATGGATCAATTTTCCAGAGACTTGACATCTTAACAATATTTAGTCTTCCAACCCATAAGTATAGTTCATACCATATTTTGCCATGTATAATGTGCACTATTTGCTCAAATTTTTGAGGAAAAAATAAGGATGCACATTATACATGGATAAAAGAATTACATGCCATGGATACGTATAATGCACACAAAAAAGCACATTATATATGGCAAAATACAGTATATCTCCCTATTTATTTAGGTGTTATTTTTTCTCAGCAATGTTTTGAGGTTTTCAATTGAGTCCATCTTTCAAATACTTTGTTGATTCCTAAATAAATTATATTTTATGCTATAGTAAGTGGTACTTTTTAATTTCAATTTTCAAGTGTTTGTTGCTAGTATATAAAAATGCAATTGACTTTTGTGTATTGTACTTGTATCCTGAGACCTTCCTAAGCCCACTTATTTGTTCCAATATTTTTTTTAAAAATCCTTAGGATTTTCTACATAAACGATCATGTTATCTGAAGATAAAGACCATTTTACTTATTCCTTTCTGTTCTGCAGGTATAGAGTCAGCCTTGGTCAACCACGCAGGTAACTCTGGAGTGGAATGGCCCTTCAGAGTTGTCCTCAGTTGGGCCAAAATGTCAGGCTTTTATATTCTAACAGTCATCATTCATTGACTGTGGACCACTCTGGGAAGGCAAGTTACCTAATTTAGGCTGGCTCTCTGCAGCTAAGGCAGTCCATGAAGGGGTTGGCAGCTATGGGTTGTCTAATCATTGCCTTCCCAGTAGTTGGGGCAACAAGCTTTTAAGGAAGGGAGATCTGAGTGGCACATCACAGTACCTATCATATTAGACAAAGTATAGAGATTTTAAAAAGATGTTAAGCCAAGCCAGAAACAGTAATTAGATATGTGCATACTAAAGTTTATATGACTTGTTCCTCTACTTTCTTCAGATCTCTATACAAATATCATTTCTTCAAAACTCTCCCTGACAAGATCTATCTAAAGTGGAACATTTTTACTATGTTTCATTTTCTCATGATGCTTATTACCACCTGATATATTATTAGATATTATTTGGCACTTCTACTGAAACATAAATTATGGAAAAGAGCAACTTTATACTGTTCACCACTATATCCCAGTGTCTAGAACAATGTGGGAAAAAGAAGATTCACAAATAATCAGAGTTCACTTAATATTTATATTGGGAATAATAATGATTTATCATCATTGATAACTCATTAACTCATTAACTGTGATTGAACTGGATGTCAAAGGTTATAACTTTAGTCTAGGTTCCCGATAAGAAACATGAAACATACAGCAAAGAACTTTAAGGTAAGTCACTGAAGTGGTTAATTTTATGTATCAATTTGACTGGACCATGACATGCCCAGGTTATTTGGTCAAAAGTTATTCTAGGCGTTTCTGTGAGAATGTTTTTGGATGAGTTTAACATCAAAATAAATAAACTGAGTAATGTGTGTGTGTGGGCCTATTCCCATCAGTTGAAAGATTGAATAGAACAAAAAGGCTGACCCTCCTTGAAATAAGGAAATTCCTCCTGCCTGACTGCCTTTAAGCTAGGGCATTAACTGTTTGGGTTTTATATATATATATTTTTCAATTATAATTTACATTCAGTATTCTTTTGTATCAGTTTCAGTTGTACAGCATAGTGTGTAGACCATCATATACTTTACAAAGTGTTCCCCCCAATGTTTCCAGTATCCACTTGGTACCATACATAATTATTATAATATTATCTACTATATTTCCTATGCTGTACTTTAAATCCCTGTGACTAGAACTACACCATCATCTCACCTGGGTCTCCACCTTGCTGACTGCGGCTATTGGGACTTATCAGCCTCCACAATAGTATGAACCAATGTCTTAGGTCATTTGGACTGCTATGACAAAATACCACAGACTGGGTGGCTTATGAAGAACAGAAACTTATTTCTCACATTTACGGAGGCTTTGAAGTCCAAGATCAAGGAGCCAGCGCAGTTACATTATCATTAAGGCCCTCTTTCTGGCTCATAGCCAGCAGATTCTCTCTGTGTCCTCATATGGTAGAAGGGCCAGGGAGCCTTCTGGGGCCTCTTTTAAAAGAGTTATTAATCCCATTCATGAGGGCTCTACCTTTATGTCCTCTTAATCCCCTCTTAATGGCTCCCCTAATACCATCATCTTTGGTGGTTAGGATTTCAACATACAAATTTTGGCAGTACACAACATTCAGACCATAGCAATTGATTCCTTATAATACTTATAAGTCTATATATACATACATGGGGGGGGACCCAAAAAAACAGAATTTATTTGTAAAAATTGTGTATTTATTCTTACATGTTTAAACTTCAGTCACCTTCAAAGTATTCTCCATTTCATGCAATACACCTATCAAGACCTTTTTTCCACTGCTCAAAACAGTTTTTGAACTCAATTATGATACCTTTTAGTTACCATATCTTCTGCTGCTTTTTGTTTCACCTCTTCCATATCAGCAAAGAATTTTCCTTTGAGGACTTTTTTCATCCAGGGAAACAAAACAAAGTCACTTGGGGTGAGATTGGGTGAATATGGAGCATAGGGCATGGGCTTCATGCTGTTTTTGACAAAACTGATGAACACTCAGCACGGTGTGGGCAGCTGCACTCATAAATCACCCATCATAAAATGGGAAAATGCGTTGAAAGAGTCTTCAAAAACAATTCACTGAAGCCAAAAGCACCCTTTCACAACTTTTATCAGCTGGTAAACTAATACAGATGGGTTCTTAGAACACTCAACTAGCGGGGGAAGACTGCACTACAAGTGGCCCACCCTCCAGAAGATAATTCCATTTCGGGGGGGGGGCCTCCTATTTATATTATATTGTACTGCAAAGTGCCAATACAATAATCTTACTTAAAAGAAATGAATATACAATTATGGAAACAAATTATAAATAAAATACTAAGTAATTAATGTATGCTTTGTTATTCTCTACAAAGGATATTAGCTATCATTTGAAATTTATCTGCCAAATGTGCTGTACCTTATATGTATATTTGAGCAACTGAGGATTTTGTAAAGGACTGTAACTCTTAAAAAAAAAAAGAAAATTTGAATATCTAAAGTACAAAACCATATACATATATATCCCACTCAACTAAATACATTCTAATGTTTACTCATGGAGGGGTACAGAATGAGCCTCCCAAAAATGTGCCACTTTGGGATGTGGATTACTTTGAACTGAAGTCAATAAAGGACCAAAAGTTAACTTCCCCCTTAACTACCTAAAGAATTTATATAAAGGGCCTGGTTCAGGAAGACAGCTATCACCAGAGATAACTACAAAGAGTACGGGCTAAGACAGTAGACTGGAGGAAACCCAGCAGAGCCTTTCTGTTCAAAGTCCTCTCCGTGTCCCATTGTGTCTGCGTGGCATGACCAACATTTGTTTACCAAACATTTGCTCTTCCCAAATTTCGGTGAATGTCTTCCTCCTCTTTGAAACCCCTACCACTTCTCCCTAGCTCATGATGGCACATAAGCCTCAATTGCCTAACTGTGAGAGAGCCTCTCATGTCTGTGAGCTCCTATATGTACAAAATTTGTTTTTCTCCTGCTGATCTCTCTTATGTCAATTTAACCAGCCAAAGAAACTACCTTTGAAAGGAAGAAGGCAAAATTTTTCCTCCCCTGCACTTAAAATTTAAAGGTGGTCAATAAAGTCATGGGATATGAGACAGCCCCTTACCTAAAATGCCTTGAAATACTAACAAAAAGTACCTTTCGTTAAAGGCTTCTTGGGAGTCACTATGCCTATGCTCTCTTTTCATTAGTATGAATAATAAAAAGCTAACTGGATCTGATGTGAAACATTTAAATTCATATCTTCTGATGTTATTTTGTACAAATAATTTTGAGAGACATACATGTTTAAGAGAACCATACTATTTCTTGCAAAGCTGAATTTAAGGGGTTCCTCATAAGCAAATGGTTATTTAACCTACATGAAAATGTTCAAATTAATCTAGCTTACTCTGGGTGAATTTAGTTGGTTTTACTATTTCATTGTTAATATATGAAGGCTATAAAGTGTGTTTGTTTTAAATAAAAGAAATAAAAAGAAATAATGTTTCATTTGAAATATATTTCCACTTAAAAGTCAAATATATACCTTAGAAAATAACACCTCATCCCCTATCTAAATGAATATTATACATTTTAAGGAAGTCATAAATATTATCCAACATTTAAAAATTTCTGTAACTTTTTCAAAATTTCTGTATTCACAGATCTTGAAGAGAAAATTCAAACAAAACTTGGTCCTTGAAAAGAAATTCTCCTTTAAGAATATTCCACTAACCTAAAGTGTTTATAATTTATTTCAAAAATGTGACAAATTTACCCCAACTTGTTCCTATTTGAAAGGAATGTCTCTAGAAAAAGTAGAACCTAAACTCTTCTGATCTCTAAAAGCTACTCATTAACAATCCTTGTTTATGGATTAATTATGAACTGTAAAAATATTATTTCATTTTATTCCATCAAAGCAGTAGAAATGGATCGCTTTAATAAATTTTCTTATGCTGAATGTAAATATTTTCCTGTTTAAGGAGAAAAAGCAAAACATTTTCCTACTGTTCTTGCCTCTTACATTGTTTAATTAATTCTCTCCTCTCTTAATTAGAGCCATTCCAAAAGTGTGTAAGAAAATCTAACTCTTGATAGACTTGGATGATGCACTTTAATTGAATCCACACAGTAAGATTCTTCTAGACACAATGAAAATGTCTTTCTCAGTTTGTAAAATGTTATGCACTGAACTATGCCCCTCCAAAATTCATATGTTGTAGTCCTAATCCCCAGAGCCTTAGAATGTCACTGTATTTGGAGATAGGACCTTTAAAGAGGTAATTAAGTTAACATGAGGCCATTATGGTGAGGCCTAATCCAATCTGACAGGTGTCATTATAGAATGAGGCAATTAGGACATGTAGAGGCACCAGGGATGTGCATACTGAGAGAAAGCTATGTGAAGACACAGAAGGCAGCCATCTACAAAGGGTTAAGGGAAAACCAAATCTGACAATACCTTAATCTTTGACTTGCAGCCTCCAGAACTATAAGAAAATAAATTTTGTTGTTTAAGCCACCCCATCTTTGATATTTTTATGGCAGTTTGTAATATTGTGATTCATAAGAAATATACAGTTGGTCATTCAAATTACCAAAATATATTCCTCATATACCAGGTCTTTATCCACAGTTCCTGGCTTATAACTCCCCAAACCCTTGAAATTTCCTAAAATGATAAGAACAATAAGAGAAGACATCAGAGGAATGGCAGCATGAGAGATCCCCTTGGTCTGTCCCCTTGAAGTTTCAACAATTTAAACAGCTATAATGGAACAAAGGAGTTCTGTTCAATGTACAAATATGCCCCTCACTGAAACATCTAAAGGTGGGCAAGTGGAGCAAAGGGGGAGGCAAAAAGGGAGAAAGGAGGATACAAGCCAAGGACACAGCTGGGCAGCCATGAGCTCATGGTGGATGTCACTTCTTTCAGCCTGGAAGGACGAAGAAACTTAATGGGCACTCCTGAGGAAGGAAGCAGTAAGAGCTATGGCTGAGCCAAGACCTGGGCAAGGACACAGAGACAGTAGCCACAGTTGAGCAGTCAACATTTCAGAGGGAGAAACAAGGCCAAGAAGCCACCCCTTAGTTTCCCCTTTCCCTTCCAAAGCATACCTTTCTTTGCCCTTAGTGTTGGGTTGTGGAGCACAGTATCTTAAAGCTCCAAAACTAGCAATACAGAATCACATTTCTCCCTGAGTGAAGGGTGCACTCTGTGACAGATCCAGTGGTCAGAGCATAAGAGAAACCCCACAGAGCACTGAGGTTGCCATTACCAGGAGGGCAAAACAATAAAAAAGTTGATGGGTTCCCCCAGCCCCACCCAACCCAGATGCATTGCAGCTACACTGGCAGCAGCCAGAGACAGCAGGGCAACAATGGTATCTCACAGAGCTAAAAAAAAAGTTTTGATTAAGCATCAGCTACTGGAAAAGAATAGAAAAACCTCTTTTTATTAATGTGCTAGAGAAACACCACTCACACATTGATGTCTAGACAAAGAAGGAATCTATCAAATACCGTGAATAAGATCAGAAAGAAAATGAACACTCTCCAGGAAACAAACTTAAATATATGGAAATACATCAGTCTGTTCCTTGTTTCCATGCTTCTGATTCTATTTCACTCATTTATTTGCTTTGTTCATTGGGTTCCTCTTATAGGTGAGACCATATGGTATTTGTCTTTCACTGCCTATCTCATTTCACTTAGCATAATGCTCTCAAGTTCTAACCAGGCTGTCCAGAGGGCAGGAGGGACGAGAATAGAGGTGAAAAAAAGGAGAAAGGACTAGTCAAGAAACATGTATGAATGATCCATGGACATAAACAACAGGGTGGGGACTGACTGTGGGAGTAGGGGTGGGCTGAGTGGAGCAAAGCAAAGGAGGAAAAATTGGGAAAACTGTAATTGAACAATAAAATATTTAATAAAAAATAAATTATTTTAAAAAGATGAATAATAAAAAAATGAAAAAGGTATGGAAATATGTAACATAAATGATAGATAATTTAACATTGCAATTCTTCATATCCTCAATGAGATGCAAGAAAATACTGACAGGCAATTTAGCAAGCTCAGAAAATAACAAACAAAATGAGTACTTTGCCAAACCAATTAAACCTTTAAAAAACAAAATTCTGGAAATGAAGAATTCCATAATAGAGATGAAGAATGAACTAGAGAACATGGAAAACAAAACAAACCAAATGGAAGAAAGGATTGGTGATATTAAACACAGAAATCTAGAAATGATTCAGAAGGAAGAAGAGAGAGACTCGAGCATTAAAAACTTAAAGAACTCTAAAGCTGCTTGACCTAATAAATGAATTTGGCCAAACAGCCAGATACAAAGTCAATATCCAGAAATCAAAGCCATTTTCGTGTACCAACAATGAAACAGCAGAAGCAGAAATCAAGAAAAAAATCCCATTCGATATAGCAAAAAAAATAAAATAAAATACCTAGGAGTAAACCTAACTAAGGAGGTAAAAGTCCTGTATGCGGAAAACTACACTACACTGAAGAAAGAAATCAAGGAAGACACTAACAAATGGAAACATACGGTGTTCATGGATCAGAAGAATCAACATCATCAAAATGTCCATACTTCACAAAGCAATTTACAAATTCAATGCAATACCTATTAAAGTACCAATGGCGTATTTCACAGACATAAAACAAACACTTCAAAAATTTATATGGAACCATAAGCAACCCCAAATAACTGCAGCAATTTTGAGAAAGAAGAACAAAGTAGGAGAGAATACAATACCTGATACCAAACTGTATTACAAGGCAACTGTAATCAAAACAGCCTGGTACTGGCATAAAAACAGGCACATGGACCAGTGGAACAGAACAGAGAGCCCAGAAATAAACCCAAGTCTCTACAGTCAATTAATATTCGACACAAGGGGCAGCAACATAAAATGGAGTAAGAATAGCCTCTTCAACAAGTGGTGTTGGGAGAACTGGACAGCTACATGCAAAAAAATGAAACTTGAGCACCAACGTATACCATATACAAAAATAAATTCAAGGTGGATAAAAGATTTAAATACAAGCCCTGACACCATTAAAGTCCTAGAGGAGAACATAGGCAGGAAATTCTCAGATATTTCACGCAGCAACATTTTTACTGATATGTCCCCTAAAGCAGTGGACGTAAAGGAAAGAATAAACAAATGGAATCTCACCAAAATAAAAAGCTCCTGCACGGCTAAAGAAAAGAGTACTAAAATAGAAAGAGAACCGACTGTATGGGAAAACATATTTGCCAATGATACCTCAGACAAGGGTTCAATCTCCAAAATATATAAAGAACTTACACAACTGCACTCTAAGAAGACAAGCAACCCAATTAAAAAGTGGGCAAAGGAGTTGAACAGACACTTCTCCAAGGAGGACATACAGAGGTTCCAGAGACACATGAAAAGATGCTCGATATCGCTAGCTATCAGAGAGATGCAAATTAAAACCACAATGAGACACCACTTGACACCAGTCAGAATAGCCATCATAAACAAAGCAACAAACAGCAAGTGTTGGAGAGGGTGTGGAGAGAAGGGGACCCTAGTGCACTGTTGGTGGGATTGCAGACTGGTACAACCACTATGGATAGTGGTATGGAATTTTCTAAGAAAACTAAAAATGGATCTACCTTTTGACCCAGCAATTCCACTGCTAGGATTATATCCTAAGAACCCTGAAACACCAATCCAAAAGAACCTATGCACCCCAATGTTCATAGCAGCACAATTTACAATAGCCAAGTTTTGGAAGCAACCTGGTGCCCATCAGTAAATGAATGGATCAAAAAATTGTGGTACATTTACACAATGGAATTAATTCTATGCAGCAGAAAGAAAGAAGGAGCTCCTACTCTTTGTGACAGCATGGATGGAACTAGAGACCATCATGCTAAGTGAAATAAGCCAGGTGGTGAAAAACAAATACCATGTGATCTCACCTTTAACAGGAACCTAATCAACAAAACAAACAAACGAACAAGCATGATATAACCAAAGACACTGAAATTGAGAACAGGCTGGCAGTCACCAGAAGGGAGAGGGGAGGGAACTTCAGGGGAAAAGGGGAAAGGTTTATAGGAACAAGTAGAAAGGACACACAGACAAAAACTAGGGGAGATGGAAATGGGAGGGAGGTGGGGAGGGCTGGGGCGGTGGGCTGGGATGGGAGTAAAAGACAGAAAACTGTACAAGAACAACAATTAAAATAAAATTTTAAAAATAAATAAATAAATAAATAAATAAATAAATGCGGGAAAAAAATTAAAGAACTCTACAAAAAATTGTTGACTCCATCAGAAAAAGTAACATAAGAATGATAGGTAGACCAGCAGAAGAAGAGAGGGAGAAGGGAATGGAGAGCCTATTCAAGTAAAGAGTTGATAAGAACTCAAACCTATGGAAAGAACTAGATTCTTGAATCCAAGAAGCAAACAGAATGCCTAGTTACCTCAGTCCAAAGAGGCCCTCTCCAAGGTACATTGTATTAAAACTGTCAAAAATTAATGACAGAAAGAATTCTCAAAGCAGGCAGAGAAAAGAAGAAAGTAAAGCCCTATAAAGGAAAGCCCATTAGGTTATCATTGGACTTAGCAGAAACCCTACAGAAGAGAGAGGAGCCAAAAAACTTAAACTACTGAAAGAGAGAAATTACCAACCAAGAATAAACATATCCAGCAAAGTTATCCTTTAAATATGAAGGAGAAATAAAGATTTTTCCAGACATACAGAAGCTGAGGGAATTCATTACCAGAAGACCAACATTGCAGGAAATACTCAAAAAGGTTATTCTACCTGAAACAAAGAATAAAAGATCACAAATCTATGAATAAGATCACCAACAAACTTACAATATAACCAGGGATAATTTGTGATAACAAAAACATAAAGGGAGTGGGGGGAAGGTATGAACTTGTAGATGCATTAAAAAGAAAGACTACTGTATATATGAAACTTTCTTTTTTACAAATTTAATGTTAACCACACACAAACAAAACAAAAAACAAAACTAAGGATTTACAGGAACAAGTATAAAGGACACATGGACAAAAACTATGGGGGGGGTGGAAATGGGAGGGAGGAGGGGAGGCCTGGGGTGGTGGGTTGGGGTGAGAATAAAAGACAGAAAACTGTACAAGATCAACAATTAAAATAAAAATTAAAAAAAAAAAAAAACTAAGACACACAGTATAGCAAAAGTGGAAACACAGGAAAAAAGTATGGGATACTACCAAACAAAAACAAGACAGAAAAATGAAAGAAAAGAACCAATGCAGGTACAGAGCTATTAGAAAACAAAAGATAAAATTGCTATAGAAAATCCTCACACAGCAATAACTACCCTAAATGCAAATGGACTGAATTCACCAATAAAAAGGCACTGAATAGCAGATTGGATCAAAAAACAAGCCCAACTGTATGCTGCCTTCAGGAGACACACCTAAGCTGCAAAGACAAAGGTAGTTTCAAAGTGAAAGAGTGGGAAATGATTCTCCAACCAAATAACATTCACAGAAAAGCAGATGTAGCCATACCTATATCTGACAAAATAAATTTCAAGATAAAACAGGTAACAAGACAAATATGGACATTTTACAGTGATAAGAATACTACATCAAAAAGACATAACATTTATTAACATATATGCAGCACCCAATCAGGGAGCAACAAAACTACTAACAGAACTAAAGAGAGAAAAAGACAAAAACACAATCAGTGTTGGAAGCCTCAATACTCCATTGACACCTCTAGACAGACCATCCAAACTGAAAATAAATATCAGCCTTAAATAACACATTAGACTAAAAAGACATAATTGTCATTTACAGAGCCTTTTATCCAGAATATCAGATTACACATTCTTCTCCAAAACGCATGGAATATTTCAAACACAGACCATATGCTGGGTCACAAAACTAGCCTCAACAAATTTAAGAAGACTGAAATAATACCAAGCATATTCTCTGACCACAATGCTTTGAAATTATAAACCAGCTGCTTTTTGCCATTGATTTTGAAGTAAAGAAACCCACAAATATGTGGAGAGTAAACAACATACTACTAAAAAAAGTAACTGGGTCAAAGAAGATATAAAAGGTGAGATCAAAAGATATGGAGACACAAATGAGAATGACAATACAGTATATCAGAACTTCTCAGATTCAGCAAAAACAGCAATAAGAGGGAAGTTTATATCAGTGGAGTCCTATCTCAAGAAACAAGAGAAACTCCAAATAAAAAACCTAATATTACAGCCTAAAGAACCAGAAAAAGAATAAAGGCAACCAAAGTCAGCAAAAGAAGTGAAATAATAAATAGTAGATCAGAACTGAATAAAATGGAAAACAAAAAGACTGTTATAAAAATTAATACAACGAAGAGCTAGTTCTTTGAAAAGTTTAATGTAACTGAGAAACCACTGGCTAGACTCACAGAGGAACAAAGAGAAAAGACTCATATAAACAAAATAAGAAATGAAAGAGAAGTTACCATACACATCACAGAAACACAAAGGATCATACTAAAATACTATAAAAGACTATATGTCACCACATTCAATAATCTAGAAGGATGGCTACATTCCTAGAAATACATATCCTTCTTAGACTGAATCATGAAGAACTGGAAAATCTAAATTGACCAATCAACTGTGAGGAAATTGAAACAACCATCAAAAATATCTCCCAAAACACAAAAGTCTAGAACCAGATGGCTTCCCTAGTAAAGTCTACCAAACATTCAAAAAAAGATTTGATACCTGTCCTCAAACTCTTCCAAAAAATTGAAAAGAGGCAATACTTCCTAACACATTTTATGAGGCCAATGTAACCGTGCCACCAAAACATGGCAAGAAGAAGACACAAAAAGAAAACTACAGACCAATATCTCTGATGGACACAGATGTAAAAATCCAAAACAAAATACTAACAAATCAAAAACAACAATATATTAAAAAATGCATCATAATAATGTGTGGTCCATTACAGGAGCACAAAGATGGTTCAACATATGCAAATTGATTGAGGTAATACACCCTATTAATAAAACAATGAATAAAGTTTATATGATCATACTGATAGATGCAGAAAAAGCATTTGATAAGATACAACACCCATTTATGATTAAAATATTCAGTAAAATGAGTAAAGTACTTCAACATAAAGGTCATATATGACGAACCTTCAGCCAATATTATACTCAATGTTGAAAATCAAAGCTTCTCCTCTAAAATCGGGAACAAGGTAAGGATGCCAATTCTCACCATTCTTATTTAACATTATCCTGGAAATCCTAGCCAGAGAAATCAGGCCAAAAGAAGAAAGGAAAGGCATCCAAACTGGGAAGAAGAAAAAATGTCACTTTTTGCAGATGACATGATTCTATATATAGATAACCCTAAAAACTCCACCAAAAACTACTAGAAACAATAAACAAATACAGCAAAGTTGCAGGATACAAATATCAATGTACAAAAATCCACTCTGCTTTCCTATGCATGAACAATACAACTTAAGAAAAAATATTTTAAATAATTCCTTTTGCAATTTAAACCAAAAGAATAAAATACCTAGGAATAAAATTAACAAAGGATACAAAGGACCTATATACTGAAAACTACACAGCATTAGTAAAGGATATTGAAAAAGACACAAGGAAATGGAAAGATATTCCATGTTCATTGATTGGAAGAATCAACATAGTTAAAATGTCCATATTACCCAAAGCAATATACAGATTTAATGCAATCCCCATCAAAATCCCAATGTAATTTTTTTTCCTCACCCAAGGGTATTTTTTTCATTGCTTTTAGAGAGAGAGAAAGGGAGAGAGAAAGATATCAATGTGACAGAAGAACCTCGATCAGTTGCCTCTGATATGCACCCTAACCAAGGATCAAATCCACAACCTTGGTATGTTCCGTGCCCTGGATTTAAATCCAGAACCTTTCAGTTACAGGATGATGCTCCAACCAACTGAGCTATACCAGCCAGTACCCAACACCATTTTTTTAAGAAAGAGGACAAAAAATAGTCAGATTTGCATGGATCCACAAAAAGACCTCAAATAGCCAGCCCTGGCCATGCGCCTCAGTTGGTGGAAGCATTGTTCTGTGAACCAAAAGGTTACCAGTTTAATTGCCAGTCAGGGCACATGCCTATAAATGTGCCTCTTCAATAAATGGTGCTAGGAGAACTGGAAAGCCACATGCAAAAGAATAAAACTAGATTACAGTTTGACACCTTGTACAAAACTTAATTCAAAATGGATCAAAGACCTAAACATAAGATCTGAAACAATAAAGTACATAGGAGAAAACACAGGTATTAAACTTACTGACCTGAGTCATAGAAAATATTTTATGAATTTGACCCCAAAGGCAGTGGAAGTAAAGGTGAAAATAAATGAATGAGACTGTATCAAACTAAAAAGCTTCTGCATAGCAAAAGAAACCAACAATCCCTGGCCAGCTGATGGGGCTCAGCTGGTTAGAGCCTTATCCTATAACCAAAAGTTTGTGGGCTAAATTCCTGGTCAGGGCACATCATACCTCGGTTACAGGTTCAATCCCTAGTCAGTGCATGTATGGGAGGCAACTGATCAATAATCTCTCTCACATCAATGTTTCTCTCTCTCCCCAACCAAATGGGAGAAGATTTTGCAAACAACAGCACCGATAAGGGGTTAATATTCAAAGTATTAAAGAATTCATACAACTCAACACCAAACAATCCAATTAAAATATCGGCACAGGACCTTAACAAACACTTCTCCCAAGAAAACATATAAATGGCCAACAGATAATACAAAAAGATGTTCAACTTCACTAGCCATTAGGGAAATGCAAATCAAAACTACAATGAGTTACCACTTCACACCTATTAGAATGGCTATTATCAGCAAGACAAGTAATAACAGTGTTTGAAAGTCTGTGGAGAAAAAGGAACTCTCATTCACTGCTCATGACAATGTAAACCGGTACAGCCACAGTGAAAAACAGTGTGGAGTTTCCTCAAAAAAATGAGAATAGATTTATCATATGACCCAGCAATCCCTTTTCTGGGTATCTACCCCCAAAAATTGAAAACCTTTATTCAAAAAGATATATGCACCCCTATGTTCACTGCAGTACTATTCACAGTGGCCAAGACATGGAAACAACCAAACTGTCCTTTGATAGAGGACTGCATAATGAAGATGTAGTACATATATACTATGGAATACTACTCAGCCACAAGAAAATATGAAATAATGCCATGTACAACAACATAGATGAACCTGAGAATATTATGCTAGGTGAAATAAGTCAGTCAGAAAATGCTAAGAACTGTATGATTTCACAGACACATGTGATACAAAACTGAAGCTATAGGCAGAGACAATAGTATAGTTGTTACCAGACGGAGAGGGATAGTAAAGGGTAAAGGGGGTCAAATATATGGTGACCAAAGATGATCTATCTGACTTTGGGTGGTGGGCACACAATGCAGTATATAGATTATGTATCAGAGGAATGTACACTTGAAACCAGTATGATCCTATTAACCAATTTCATCCCAATAAATTTAATTAAAAATAAATAAATAAAAGATACAACAATACCTCTTTTAGTTTTGTCATTTCAAGTAAAAAGGAGATCTTTGGAAAAGCAGTCAGGTATTAATATAAGAAAACATATCTGTCAAACTGCTTCCTTTCTGTAACCAACAAACTAAAAATACTCAGCAACAGTACCATACAAAAACGTCCAGAAATTCACTAAGGCCAAACAATAATGCTGCAATCACAGATTTCAGTTACTATCCATATTTCATATAAACAAATATTTTGAAAGATAGAAGGTTCATTATCCTAATAGAAACCATCCTGTTTCAATATTATAGAAAAGAACAATGAGTCCTAAAATCCTCCAGAGTTCAACTTATGATATCAACTTACCTGTCAATTCTACTGAATTATTAAGTATGGTTAAGTAGCACAAGGGACTGAATTAAGGAAAAGAATAAAAGTAAGTGTCAGGGCCCTGGCCAGGTAGCTCAGTCGGTGAGAACATCATCCCAATATGTCAATCATGAAGGTTCAATCCCCGGTCAGGGCACATACAAGAATCAACCAACGAATGCAGATATAAGTGGAACAAAAAAATCTATCACTCTCTTTCCCTTTCTCTCTAAAAATCAATCAATTTTTTTAAAAAAGAGTATATATGTGATATGTAACATGTTGAATGTGTGATGTATTTCATAATATAATCTAATTAAAAAAAAAGTAAATGTCAGAAGACCTGGACCCTACTCATGGTTCTGTCAGATATGGCCTAAATGTCCTTAAGTGTGTTACATCCTCTATCTAGGTCTCTCAATTTCCCCATCTGTAACATGAAGCATCTGGCCTGGAAAAACCTCTGAGTTCCACTCAAGTTTTAAAATTACATTGTAAATCTGGTCACTATATGACAAGATCACTTTCCAATCTATACATAATGTCTGTGTGCTTGGGTGTCAGGTTTATAATTAGAGTTTTCTCATTCCCATGATTCTAATTCTTGTCTCAGTGCTTAAATCAAGATTTAATAAAAATAATCCCATATTTGAGCATATTAGCACACATTTATATTATAAAAATGAAAACATTATCTTAAATTCAGCATAACTACTACCCTTTGCCTATATAAAGTCCAAGTCTTTCTACGAGGTCTGCCAAGAAAAAAATTAGTATACATATGTACTTTCTTTTAGAACATTGAAATTTTCTTGGCACAGGCAATTTGACACCTAAGTGTCATATAGAAAAGGCAAAAATAGTAAGGACTGAAGAGCTAGCACAAACTAGGTTAATATCTATATATTCAAAGAGCAGATGTGTCCACATCCTTGTTTGGGATGCTTTTAACACCAATCTGGGAATGTTAGAGAAATACCTGAAGCATCAACATAAATCAATAGAAGAGATGGTTGTTAAAAAATTTTTTCAATCACAGTACTCAAGTTTATTGTTTATAACTGTCTTTGGATTCCTTCTAGTCTCTTATAGAAGCCTATTCGAG
Source organism: Glossophaga mutica (assembly GCA_039655065.1). Taxonomy (NCBI): domain Eukaryota; kingdom Metazoa; phylum Chordata; class Mammalia; order Chiroptera; family Phyllostomidae; genus Glossophaga; species Glossophaga mutica. Next base: position 74,099,696 of record CM077312.1, read on the forward strand.
ATCTGAACAACACTGACAATAATGGGCAATAGGTCAGATTTAGGCTATCCATAGAAGTTGCAATTTGGAAAAATGGTAGGATAACAATTAATAACCTGAAGAAGCTTTCTCTTGCCAAGAATTAGAGTGAAAGGAAGAACGAATGGCATTGTTCTAAGAAGCTACCCTCCAATGTTAGGGCCCTTTTACTGCTGAAGTACAAGAATAAAAAGTTCCAACCAGCCCTGGCTGATGTGGCTCAGTTGGCTGGAGCATCATCCCATAAAAGGAAAGACTGCAGGTTTGATTTCCAGTCAGGGCACATATATGGGTTGTGGGTTCAGTCCTCAATGGGGTCTCATTCAAGAGGAAAGTGGTCAATGTGTCTCTCTAACATCAATGTTTCCATCCCCCTCTCTCTCTCACTCCCTTCCACTCTCTCTCTAAAATCAATAAGCATGTCCTAGGGTAAGGATAAAATAAACAAAAAGAGCTCCATCCAAATATTGAGAGAAAAACATTTCTCTCAATATTTGAACCCTCTTTACTGCTTTGTGTTCTGTGTGAGGGGAGGGGTCAGAGAAGGAGAAATGCTGCTGCCTGTCTTCTGGAGGTTTGTCTGGCACTCACCCTGTTTCCAGTCACTTCACCCACTTCCTGTATGCAACTGGAACCCTTCCATCTGTTGCTTTGGTGGCGATTCCCAGAGTGAGTGGTTTTGAGTCCATACAGGACCTTTAAATGGACTCTCCTGAGAAACCAGCAGTTCCTTCCACTACCCAAACCCCCACAGCCAGAGGTTAAGGCTTTATCTTTCCAGCTCTGGAACCCTGGGCAGTAGTCTGGCCTAGTGGCTAGGATCACTCACTCCCAAGGTTTCTTTCCTGATGTCTTTCCACCACACATAAATGTGGAACCGCCCATTCCGCTGCCACTGCTGTCCCCTCTCCACACCACATCCTCTCCACCCCAACTCTGCAGCTCTGCCCCTCTAACCATCTGAATGAATATGGCTTCTTTAAATCCTTGGTTGTTGGACTTCCATACAGTTCAGTTTTCTGGCAGATCTGGGTGTTTTTTGTTTTGAGGTTAGTTGTATTTCTTTGTGTGGTTGCACAAAGCGGCAAAGCATGTCTACCTATTCATCCATCTTGACCAGAAGTCTAAAATGTTTTTATATAAGTAAAACTTAAAATAAAATAAAGCAGAAAATATATATGTAGTAAATAGCACAGATAATTAACATATTATTAATTTTCTATTACTGAATAACAAATTTCCACAACTTAGCAGCTTAAAACAATACTCATTTATTAGTTCACACTTCTATAGGCCAGAAATACAGGCACTATGCACTGTGTATTTGAAGTTGAAATTCAGGTGCTGGTGGGGCTGAGTTCTAGTCCAGAAACTGGAGAAAAATCTTCTCCCGAGCTCATTCTTGTTGACAGCATTCAGTTCCTCATAGTGGTGGGACTGAGCCCCCTGTTTCCTTGTTGGTGATCAGCTCCTAGAGGCTGAGGAATTGACCATTTCAAATCTAGGTCCTTTCCATATGACCTTCTCAATCTTCAAGCTATCAATAAGTGATGAATGCTTGCCATGCTTTTAATTTTTTCTGACTTCCTCTTTTACTACCAGCTAGAGAAAATGGTGCTTGTATGGGCTACTGTGATTATAACTATAAGGGAAAAACCAATCTTGATAATGTTCTTCTTAAAGTTAATTGTTTTCTGAGGAAATTCCATACTGTTTTCCACAGTGGCTGCACCATATGATCTCATCTATAAGTGGAACCTAGTCAACAAAACAAACAAACAAGCAAAATACAACCACAGACATTGAAATAAAGAACAAACTTACAGTAACCAGAGAGAAGTGGGGAGAGGGATAATGGGGAATAACAGGGGAAGGGCCATCAAGGAACATGTATAATGGACACATGGACAAAGCCAAAAGGGGTAGGTTCAAGGGTGGGAGGTGGGGATGGGTGGGGCAGGGGGGCATGGTAGGGTGAAAATGGAGACAACTGTACTTGAACAACAATAAAAAAAACTTAAAGTCATTTGTGCCATTTACCATAACCTAATCATGGGAGTAAAATCTACCAAATCTATAGTCCCAGAGAATACTTGGGGCATGAATCCTGGGGAGGAAATACAGAAATTTTGAGTAACATCATAGAATTCTGCCTACCACAATTATATAGAAAATTATACAATGAAAAATATATTTTAAGATACTAAATATAAATGAAAAATGACATGGGCAAATATGGCATAGATAAGGGAAAATATTTATTTCAAAAATAATTTGACAAGAAAAATTAAGAGCCATAAAAATGTTACCTCCTTGGCCTAGCCATAACATTCCTGGATATGAACCCTCTCTCCCCTAAAAAAAATTCATAAGAAAGAAGAAGCTATTATATGAATATGTCAACCTCCTCTGGGTTTTGCTACCATGATACATATATAACTCTAGAACAGCAATTTCTACATGATATTTACCTACCTGTTTCTACCACTATACTTTGAGCATCAAATCCTAAAACTGTACTTTAGTCCTCCTTCTATTCCCAGACCTTGGAATGATATCTTCATTCCGCAAATGTTTGTTGAATATCTACTATATGGCCATCACTGAGTGAGGCACCAGGACACAGAACTGTATAATCCATGCTCTAATGTACCTCATTTCCCCCAATTGTTGTAAAAAGAAAAAAGTTATATAATACCAAAAGTTCTACAGTCAACATATGCATAAAATACTAGGAGCATAAGTCAACAGAAATCGAGGCACTGTTCAACCAGTCCCTGAAAGCTAAGTGACAATTCACTGTACAGATAAAAACATATGAGGAAATAGGAAATTACGGGGAAAAGGAAGTAGAGAATATATTATGAAGTCATTTAAAATTATAATTATGAACTACATAAGCTACATGAAAATGTTTGTATTAAGTGGATAACTGTATACAAAATTAGATATGAGTTCTTATCATAAAAATGCAAAAAAGTGTATAAATACATAAAGACAAATAGGAAAAATCAACACTTTTCTAGAAGTTGGAGTGATCAGTAATTTCTGTCCTCTTATTTTATGTATATTATTTTATTTATAATACAATTTGTGCTTCCAAAGAAGTTTTAAATAAAAATTAAAAATAATGCATTAAAAAATAAATCCACCAGTTGAGATATTTCTGCTGACAGAAAGTATAAAATCTTCAATGTCTGAGTCTATTTACCACCATTCTAACTAAAAACCCTGACTACAACTTAACAATTCTTTAATTCCACAAACATCTCCTGAACACTAACAATGGGTCAGCAATAGTACAAATGAATAGCATAGTCCCTGCCCTCAGAACGTTCTTGATCTGACAAAACATTATAGTGAGATTTCATTTGGTATTTATATTTTAAAAATTGCTGAGAGACGAAATCCTCTAAATAATACTTCACTTCATGGGTGGAAGCGTCAGTCTGACAGAATGAGTAAAATAGCTCAAGTCTTCCCATTAGAGCAGGATAAAGGCCTGTCATTGCTGCCAAGCAAATGTCTTCCCAAGCTTCACAAATTAGACCCATCTGATTCTTAAATTGCATCAGCTCCATCACAATAAAAGGTGATCTACTCAGTGCCTATGCATATGGCTCAGTATGTCGATAGATGTAACAACATCTTGGCTCACTAACAGAATGTCCTGTTTTATGCTTGAAGGATAATGTTTCAGTGCCCAAAATTCTGACAGTAAGTTTACTTACTGGATCTCAACTTTCATAAGGAAAAATCAGGATCACTAAAATTTGTGTATTTATGTTTTATACTTTTTTGGTTTTGATCTTTAATTGCTCCTAATTCTTGTCATAAGTAGCCACATGTAGCAGTGAAGAAACATATAAATCTCAGTTTCACTCAAACTTGTGGAACTGTTGGAGGAAGAATTTAAAACTATACGAACTTCTAATTAATGAATACATTGTATCTCCACTAAGATCATCTATGCCAGCTACCAAAATGGAGTTTTTAGATAAAAAGTGTCTCCTTTCAAGCTTCAGGCTATTTGAAGAACCCCAGTTTGAACAAAAGAAAAAAAAGCCTCATCCCAAAAGACAAAATCTCTTTACTATATATCCCTCATGAAACACAAACCCAACTCCAGGAATTTTTGTTACAGGATGCTCATAATTTCACTAAATGGGTTCTTACTGGGGGTTTAACTAACTGTCATTTACATGGGACACTTTATAAATTACTCAGAAGTAATGACCTGTAGTTTATTAAATTAGAAATCTTAATATAGCACAATGGATCCATTTGGGTTCCCCCTTTTATTTTACATTGTTCCTATTACCATTGGCACCATCATCACTATTACCATCATATTTAACATTTACTAAGTAGTTTATGATATGTACCAGAAAGTGGAAACCATATAAACCACATACATACATGTTAAGTAATTTCCTCCTCAGAACCACTCTGTAAGCACTTAGAGATCTAAAGAACTTGTCTAAGGTCACACTAACAATAAGATCCCTATTATTCTAATTTCAAAGCTTAACCTCTTAACCACTGTATTAGTTTCCTAGAACTGCTATTTTTAAAATGCCACAAACTACATGGCTCAAAACAAAACATATTTATTCTCTCAGTTCTTGAGACCAGAAGTCCAAAGTCAGTTTCACTGGGCAAAAACCAAGGACTGCCTCCCTCTGGAGAGTCTAGGGAAGAAGCTCCTTACCTCTACCAAATTCTGGGGGTGGCCAGCATTCCTTCTCTATGGCTAATCTACAAGACCAGTATCTTCGAATCTCTCTCAGCTCTATCTTCATATTGCCCTCTCTGTTATGTGTTATTAAAACTCAAAATCTGTAACTTAATTACATGTGCCATCTAAGGTAATACTCATAAACTCCAAGGGTTAAGAGGTGAATATCTTTGGGGAGGGGTGTTTTTTAACCTACCACAGCCACTAAACTCTACTGCTTCCACAATTGAATTATTCATGGGTTCTTGGTATGATGGTGAATCAGAGATAGTCCAGAAAGATACTAAGGGAACACTACACACTGTTCTTTGAGACAACTCAGTAATTCAAAAGAGATAAAACAGATTAAAACCAATAAAGAAAACAATACATATAAACTTATAATGGAGGTCACCAAAACCTATCTGATCAAGTCCACAATAGTATTTGAACCCCAATCTCCTTACACCTTGCCCAGTGTTTTCTCCTTATACCTCGCCCAGTGTTGCCACAAACAGAAAAACTTTGCACTGATGCAGCATTTCCGCAACAGGCCAGACTTTCTCATGCTCCTTTAGAACAAAGAATGTCGCCCTGGCTGATGGGGCACAGTGGATTGAGTGCTAGGCTGTGTACCAAAGGGTCGCTGGTTCAATTTCCAGTCTAGGGCACATACCTGGGCTGTGGACCAGGTTCCCAGTAGGGGGTGTGCAAGAGGCAACCACACACTGATGTTTCCCGCCCCGCTTCCCTACTCTAAAAATAAATAAATAAATCTTTTTTACAAAAAGAATGTCTATCATCCCAATGACAGGCAGAGAATTAAGCACAAATTCTAACACAATATACAATGTGCATCAGAAAGAAGGAAGGAAGGAAAGGAGGAAGTAGGAGAGGAAAATGTGGAGGAAAGGGAAAGGAAGAGAAAGAATGGGAAAGGCAAATATTAAAGCCTAGCTTGTTTTAAGAAAACAGAAGGAGATACAGTTCTTTCCAAGACAAATCTGTGAAAGCCCTAAAGAGAAAATTTCCCAAGTGTCTTAAAAAGAATAACAGAGAGCAAGCACATGGACCTTTCTTGACATGATCTGAGTCCTAGATTTCCAGGAAATTATTCCCAAAGAAGGGTGTGCAGACTACTGTATCAGAACCTCTGCATCACATGCTTGTTAATTGGAGATTCCAAGGGCACCTCCTACATCTACTGAACCTGAATCCTCGGGTGCTGCAGACTGGGAATCATCATTTAAAGTCAGCTCCTGAGTGATTCTGATGCCTACTAAAGTTTAACACAATCATTACTCTCATAGGGAAAAAGGAAAAAAATCAAACAATGTCCTGTATACACAAACACACACACACACACACACACAGGCTTGATTCCCAAGGACTAGTACTGGAGTTGATGATCATTTTCCTTGAAAGGTAAAAATGAAAGTCCAGTTTCTGAAATGACAAGGTTGCAGGTCTGCAATGTGTTCCAAGGAAAAATGCCAAAGACTCAGAGAGGTGATCTGGGAAAGGTGCCAAGATGATTCAACACTGAGGCCCTCTAGATTATGAAGATATTACTTTAATCAGTTTAGTCATAAGAATGATAGCCACAATTTGCCTGACACCTCCAATCAATGACAGTGCTATGCCAGTTTGTGATTTCCTGTCATGTCAATTATTTTTCACTGACTTAAATTCTCCCTGAAGGTGCTTCAGGGCTTGAGAATTCCCCAGTGTCCCTTCCTGAAGTTATATCATAGATCTTATTGATCTTGTGCTCCCTCATTCCTCAAATTCCTTCTCAGAAATGATTTGTTAACCAGCCTTCTTCAATCTTATAAAATGTGACAGTTCATGCCAGGTTGCAACTAATCTCTAATATTTCATCCCCATTACCCTCTCAGAGCTACAGATACCAAGAGAAGATGACATCTTAGGAGGAGGCTCCTGTCTTCAAGCTTTGGACAATCAGTCACTCTATCATTTCTACTGTGTTCTTTTGTTCTGTCATTTTTACAGGACACATTTGTTTTTCAAGGATCAATATTCAATTTCACTTTCCATGTACTATAAATCAAGTCTTTAAAAAGTAAAGAAAATGTATTTCTGGTTTGGAACTTAGTTTAAAACCATAGCTACATCCTCAGCTAAGCTCAATTATTGAGGCTCATCCTTGAGAATTCTAAATGGAGTCAGAGTGAGCTATGAAAGACAAATTCCATTTCTTCCTCACTGTTAAAGAATACTGCTTTAATAGATATTTTTTAAGTAAAATAATGAACTGTAAATCAGTCTAATTAGAGAATTTGTAAGTACTCAGAAGATGTGAAGTTGTGAGCTTTAAGAAATAATTTCTTTCGCTCATTATTTCCTGATATAGATACTATAAAACATGTTTAAGACCAGTAATTTTTATATTTAAAGATGGAATTATATTCACAAGATTATTTAACATATTTTAGTAGTTATTTTGGCAATGAATTAAGATTAACAATTTGTCTATTTAATTTAGAAATTTTCTTACGTGAACAAATAAACCTTAGCTCACTGTCACGATATACCCTCAAATACTAGTATCATTTACACATTTTAAGACAGACCTGAATAACACAAGTGGAATTGTAAAAGAAATCTGTTTTATGCATTTAAAATAATTTATTTCTAAATGTTGTCACAAAGCTTAAACAGGTCTCCTCAACCTCATGGTATTGGACATGTTTTTTAATTAATTTCCACCTGGAAACCCAAGGGATAAAAAATTATAACTGCGTGATAAATTAAATTGCCAAATGAAATGGATTAGCAATCAATGAAATTGCCTGATAAACTGTCAGATCCATTTTGGATTGGGATTCCTCCTCTTTCTCCACCTGTTCATTAAGCTCCAAGTTCATAGCAACACCAGGGACTGATTGCACATTAACAAGCTGTTTATATGTGAAGCAGTACCTAGCCTATTCAATATTCCTATACATACACATTCATTTAAACATAATTCTCTGGCATTTATTCTGTTCACAATCCCAGTGTAGAAAAATATACCTCTACTCTGAAGTTTAGTTCTGGACACAATAGTGATATGATGTGTCATAAAATTAAAACAAAGCAAGTCAGATTGCAACTCAAGGTCAAAAGAAGCTAAGGATGTTTCATGTCATAAGTGCATTTCTTCAAACAATAACCAAGGGGAAGGGTCTAGTCAAGTAACATGTATAAAGGACACATGAACATGGACAATAGGGTGAGGACTGACTGTGGGACCAGGGATGGGCATGGCAGGGGAGGGCAACAGGGGAAAAATGAGACAACTGTAATAAAACAACAATTTTAAAAAAAAGAGAAAGTCAATAGAACATTTTTAGAATCAAAAAAATAAATTTAGCTCTAAAAAAAGAATAAAAAAGTTACAAAAATGAAAAGAGTAGTGGGAAAGTTGCTGATAATATGTCAAAATAAAATATATTTCTGTCTCCATTCCAAAGTAAACATTAGCCACTTCTATAACTAGAAAGCAAAACCAGGTAAGAACACTGAAAATAATTCTCAATATTTCTTTCTTATCAAAATGGTCAAAATCTTCCCTTATACAATTCCACGTTTAATAAACCACTTATCAAACAAAAAGCACCAAATCTGAGCTATAAATAAGAATATTGTTCTTACTCAAGTATCAACATTGACTCTTTTTTAAATTTTTTAAATATATTTTATTGATTATGCTATTACAGCTGTCCCATTTCTCCCTCATCATTCCCCTCCACCCTGCACACCCTCTCCCACCCACATTCCCCCCTTTAGTTCATGTCCATGTGTCATAAGTTCTTTAGCTTCTACATTTCCCATACTATTCTTGCCCTTCCCCTGTCTATTTTCTACCCACTGTCTATACTACTTATTCTCTGTATCTTCCCCCCTCTCTCCTCCTCCCATGCCCCTGTTGCTAAGCCTCCATATGATCTCCATTTCTGTGGTTCTGTTCCTGTTCTAGCTGTTTGCTTAGTTTGCTTTTGTTTTAGGTGTGGTTGTTACTAACTATAAGTTTGCTGTCATTTTACTGTTCATAATTTTTATCTTCTTTTCCTTAGATAAGTCCCTTTAACATTTCCTATAATAAGGGCTTGGTGATGATGAACTCCTTCAACTTGACCTTATCTGAGAAGTGCTTTATCCATCCTTCCATTCTAAATGACAGCTTTGCTGGATAGAGCAATTTTGGATGTAGGTCCCTGCTTTTCAAGATTTCAAATATTTCTTTCCAGTCCCTTCTTGCCCATAAGGTCTCTTTTGAGAAATCAGCTGACAGTCTGATGGGAACTCCTTTGTAGGTGATTGTCCCCTTATCCCTTCCTGCTTCTAGAATTCTCTGCTTCATTTTAATCTTGGCTAATGTAATTACGATGTGCCTTGGTGTGTTCCTCCTTGGGTCCGGCTTCTTTGGGACTCTCTGAGCTTCCTGGATTTCCTGGTAGTCTATTTCCTTTGCCAGATTGGGGAAGTTCTCCTTTATTATTTGTTCAAATAAGTTTTCCACTTGTTGCTCTTCTTCCCCTTCTGGGACCCCTATAATTTGGATGTTGGGATGTTTAATGATGTCCCGGAGGTTCCTAAGCCTCTCCTCATTTTTTTGAATTCTTGTTTCTTCCTCGTTTTCTGTTTGGTTGTTAGTTTCTTCCTTCTGGTCCACTCCATTGATTTGAGTCCCAGTTTTCCTTCCATCTCTATCAATTCCCCATGCGTCTTCCTTCATTTCACGTATTGTAGCCTGCATTTTTTCATCTAGTTTGTGAGCAAAATCAACCAATTCTGTGAGCATTTTGATGACCAGTGCTTTGAACTGTGCATCTGATAGCTTGGCTATCTCTTCACGACTTAGAGGAATTGCCTCTGGGCTTTCATTTGTTCTCCAGTTTGAGCCATTTTTGGTGGGGTTTTTTTGTTTTGTTTTGGTTTGGTTTTAGTCTGGTCACGGCTATTACATAGTGAGGGGTGGAGCCTTAGGTGTTCCTCAGGGCGGGGCAGCCCAGTAGCTGGGTTGTGATGCTATAGGTCGGGGCGGGGTCTGAGAGGGAACAATGGCACCTGCTCCACTCTCTCCTGGATTCAGTCCCTTCTGCCACTTCCCCTCTACCTGGACCATCTGCGCGCGCGAATGTGGGACCACCTGGTCAGCCAGCCGCCTTGTGCAACCTCACTGGGTCTGCACAGTTGCCCCCCTGTGCCCTGGGTCTGCCAGCTGCTGCCTGTGGGCCCGGGGACCACCAGCCGCCGCCTGTGCACCTGGGAACTGCCAGCCGCTGCTGCTTGCATTCCCGGGTCCGCACCTCCACTTTTTCCTGCTGCGACTCTGCCCCTCTTACCGGTCTGGATGAATGGTTGTTGGACTTCCGTACAGTTCAATTTTCTGTAAGTTCTGGTTGTTTTCTTGTTTCTAAATATTTGTTGTCCTTAATTTTGGTTGTAAGAGGAGGCACAATGTGTCCGCCTATACCTCCATCTTGGCCGGAAGTCCTCAACATTGACTCCTTTTTAAGTATATAGAATTCACTTCATAAAGGACACAAAGGTAATAAAAATCAGTTAGTTCTCTAAAACTGCTGAAGTTTAACAGATTTATATTTCATGAAAATGTAAGGATATCATCTACTTTCTATTGATAAGTTACTTTTCTTCACTATCATATATGGAGACTAATTCTTATATGAATTAATTATTAAAACTTGGAGATCAATGTCATTTTTCCCTTTTCATACACACATAAGCCAAGGCCTTAATTGAATAAGAACTAAGTAAACTAATAGTCAAATGACTACAATAATATTGAGCCAACAGAACACAATGGATATGACTCAGATGTTTTTCAACCCACTAGTAGCGCTTCCCCAGAAGTCACAAATAAAGAAGGAAAGTAACTTTTAGAAATTAAGTTGACCTATATATGTAACAAATAAAATATACATTCCCTTTAGTTAAAATTAGTAGAAATACACAGCAAAAATTCTCAATTTTACTGTATAACTTTTTAAAATTATTTAAAGTAAAAATCATTGAGAATTTCAAAAAATGTACACATAAGGTAGACATTCCCTAGGCTTCATAAAATGTCATTTAGCATTATTTTATTTATAATTGAAAAATACTTTTATTGTTTTTCAAGTACAATTGTCTCTCTTTTTCCCTCAACACTCTCCCCAACCCCAGCTACCCCTACCTCCCTATGTGTCCTTTATACATGTTCCTTGACAACCCTTCCCTTTCTTCCCCATATTATCCCCCTCAGTCTTCCCCTCTGGTTACTGTCAGTTAGTTCTTTATTTCAATGTATCTGGTTATATTTTGCTTGCTTGTTTGTTTTGTTGATTAGGTTCAATTTATAGGTGATCATTTAGCATCATTATAAAGCTCAAGTTTTAATTAGATTTACTATAATCAACTTCTGACAAATCACACAATTATAAGAATTAAACTATGGTGGGCAGTATTTGTACTTATTGTTAACTACCAGCAGAAATAAAAACTACTTCCCCATTCCCCTTATCGTAATTCAAGCACAGCTGTTTATGCTTGGAACTCCACCCATTCTAGCCACAGGGATGGACTTTGAGATTTTCCTGCCTAAGGTACTGTACTGTTCAACATTTGAGAGCAAGTATGCTTGGTCACCTCCAAAAACTGAAGCCATAATCATAAGATGTCCCCAAGTGCCAAGTGCTATTCTATATGCTAGGTACTACTCTGAAAGTGAAATAAACAGTTCCACTCTCAAGGAACTTACCCATCTCTGTCCCCACCATCTTGAATTTCAGGAACAGAAGCAGTGGCATTGAACTTGAGCTACTGGGTTTCTCAGTTGAGAAACTTTAAGCACTTCCTCAGGCTTCAAACCAACCCCACCTCACCTAATGTCTCCTGGCTACCACCATCAAGTTACTTGTACCTTATAAATGCTAATAAAATATAAATAAAATCCCACTTTTTATTCCAGAAGGTAAGACCAAAAGCTATGTTACCTGTCTTCAAAGAAATGGAAATTTAAATAACAACAAAGTATAACTCAAAAGCAAAGATTAAAAATTCATTAAACTTAATATTGATAAAGTTTGGAGAATGCATACTCTTATAATTGAGAGATATAAATTAATTTAATCTTTCCATAGAACTATTTGGTTATATCCATCAAAAGTTTAAAAATTTTCATACTCTCGTAATTTCACTTCCAAGGAATTTATTTCAAGGGAATAACTAAATATTTTTTGCCAAGATATATCTGCTAGAATGTTTGTCTTAGCCTATTTATAACAGTAAAAAATAAAAAATAAAAAAAAAAAACAAGCCCAAATGAAACAATCAAAATTTCCAACAGTGAGGAGATAGTTAAATTTATTAACATTCATGTGTATGACTGAATATCATGCAGCTATTAAAAATGACATATAGCTCTGGCTAGTGTGGCTCGGTGGATTGAGCACCAGCCTACAAACCAAAGGGGTTGTCAGTTTGATTACCAGTCAGGGCACATGCCTGGGTTGCAGGCCAGGTCAGGTCCCCAGGAGGGAACATGCAAGAGGCAACTGCACATTGATGTTTCTTTCCCTCTTTCTCCCTCCCTTCCTTCTGTCTAAAATAAATAAATAAAATCTTTTTAAAAATGACATATAAAAATGACCATAGTATTTAAGAACAAAAAAATTAAGCAGTATTTTATAAAAATCAAAATGTATCTACGAAATGAAAAGAACCTGAAACATAAACACTGAACTTATACAATGATGTGTATGTTTGAGAACATTATGGACAATGTTTTGTTCTTTGTATTTTATGGTTTCCTTTTTAAATATTAGATTATATTCCTTCTGTAAGAGGACCCCTCAAAAATATTTTGAAATATTTTTAAAATTCAGTTCACCAATATGTGTGACAAACAAAATATAAATCTCCCTAAGTACACTGAAGAATTCTCAGAGGAAAAAAATCTCTGAAAATATCAAACAAATGTCATAGGAGCTGACTTTCACCATTCTTTTTTTTTTTTACATTTCAGTCTTTCAAAGTCCATTGAGGACTATGGCATTATTTAACTCCAAAGGGTATTCCCTAAAAGTAGTGACAGCAGGAGTCCAAGCTAGAAAATGGAAAATTCAGCAGAAATTTCTTGGCAGCTATCCATACCCCTTGACAATTACTTTTGCTTGAGAATTATCTTCTAATTCCCTGGAGCATTTAATGTTCAATTTGATTTCACAGATTCCTTTAGAAAAATTTATAAATCAGAAAAAAGTGATAGTCGAAGAGCAGAAATATTTTGAAAAAATACTTTTGCATGCTAAACTAAACAACAAATATAAATGATGGTTTAACATATCACCAAGCCTCATTTTCATTCATCCTTTCACTGCACCCTCACAGAAATCCTGCTTTCTCTCTATCCTCACACTAAAGATCCTTCACAGCAGGAAGTTCACATTTCAAGTTATAGCAGTGTTAAGAATTCAGCTCAAAAAGTATATACAGTTCTTCCCTATCCTACTACCCACACTTTCTACTCGAACATATTCCACAGGTTGGCCAAATGACATCTACCTACAGCAGAGATATAAAGCTTTCAGCAGGTTCTAGCACAACAGAGGAAGGAAAGTGAAGGGAGAGTTGATGTACAGTAATTTTCCCCCCTTTTACTGGCTTAGCTTGAATGGGTGCTGGGCTGAATCTGCAGAGAGGGAAGTAAGAGGTGATTTTTGAACATTATTGGCTCTATGCTAAACACTACCACTTTCAGAAACTTCAACAGTATCACCCCATAAGTAACTTGTAGCTAGCTACTAACTGTGTAATACCTGGCCATTCCAAATTAAGAGGTCTGAAATTTCAGTAAGTTCAGTAAGAGACTGTTATTTGAATAGTCTCTTAGGTGGCACTGAGTTCTTCAAAAAGAATGAAAAGAACTGATTAACAGATGGAGGAACTATTTCTAAGAGAAAAAGCAACCAAAAAGATCATGAACTTAAGTTCTCAGTCTATATTAAGAAAAGAATTCCAAAAGCTCAAAGAAATAATAGAAAGATATGGACAAGTACTAATTCGTCTACTTGCTTAAACACTTAAAATAATTGTTCCATTGTGGTAAATCCTTTAATTTTTTTATTTCAACTTTCCTCATAGAATGAACTCTCCAGTCATGCTTTGTAGTTGAAATATCAGAATTCCTTACAATTAGTAAAATTTTAAAATATATTTACAACAAAAGACTCAATCTGTCAATTCAAAACTATAGAATTATAAATTTATATATATTTAGATAACTGTTTAATTACAATTACCCACTGGATTTTAAATTCAAAAGCTTAGATGATATCTGTTTTTCTCACATTTTATCTCTTATACTTAGCACAGTGCTTGTCATGTAGTAGATACATAAAATATCAGATAAAATTTAGAATTATTTTCTAAAATAATTTGTTCATCACTTGCTGATGAACAAATAAATGAATTACAAAACACTTGACTACAGGCATTCCCATTAAAATCAAGAATAAGCAAGAATATCTTATCACAACTAATTTAACACTATCATCATGCAGTAGCCAATGCAGTAAAAAGAACAGAAAAATAGTGTGTATAACAATGTATGTGCCTAGAAAACCCAAGGGGATCAACTGAAAAGCTAAAATTAATATCAGCAAGGTAGACAATTATTAAATTAATAGCTTTTCTATATTACCAAAATAATCTGATAAAATAAAAAATAGAAAAAATAGAGACCATTCATAATAGCAACAAAATTATAAACTTGCTAGGATAAAACAACTATTTAAGTCCATATGCAGAAAACTATAAAACTTCACTGAGGGATTTTGAGGAAAGAGATTGAAATAAATCTAATAACCAGCACATTTATAGATAGAAAGACTCAATATGTTAAAGATGTCATAACTCCCTGAATAACCTAAATTTCTAATTAAAATCCCATTGATATTTCTGGAATTTTGTTGTTCTGGTGGTTATTTGTTATTTTTTCTGATTTTGAACTTGACAAAATAATTCTAAATTTTATCTTATAGAATAAAAGGTCAAGATTATGCAAAAAAAATATTTAAAATGGCAGACAAATGGCAGAGGTTGGGGAAGCAGACACACAATCCCCAATTACAATACATGTATGAAAGCCACAATAATTTTAAAATATGATTCAGTACTTCAGACCTTTCAGGAGCACAAATTCTATATGAAGTTTAATACAAATTAACCATTAAAAATTGGGGCAGAATATGGGAGACTATCTAACTTTAGAGTGGCAAAGACCATTCTAAATTCAATATCAAAGAAAGCCAATAAGAACACATGAAGAATATGATGATATACCATCAACATATTTGAAAAGTAAATGTCAAATTAGAAGAAATATTAGCAATGTATGTGGCAAAGGTTGCTGTTATTAATACATAAATAAGCTCTCCCCAATTTAAAAAGATAAATGTCTAATAGAAAACCTGATTAGGAATATAAACATAAAACTTTAAAAACACCACACAAATCCCCAATAAATATAAAAAAGCATTTAATATCACAAATAATAAAAAATAGATAACATTAATCACTATTAAACTGGAAGGTTTGATTGTATAATGATGTAACGTAGTATTTACAAGAATTTGCACCTATATATCGCCCTTGACAAAATATATTATAACACTGCAAGAAGCAATGAATATCAAAATCATTTCTTAAAAATATTATACTCTTTTATCTAGTCATTCCTTTTAAGTAATATATTTTGGTAAAATAATCAGAGATGTTCATTAAAATTTCAGTATCGGGACATTCATTACAGTTTTATTTATAAAAATAAAAGAACTGGAATAATAATTATGTAAAATAATTTTCTTAACATTTAAGTATATAGAAAATAAGATTTATATAAGTGAGGGGAAATAGGTTACAATACAAATATAGCACATAAGTATTTTTGCACATATAGTATTGTCTACCCATACATTTTAAACACTATAAGATATAAAATAAGTTTTAATACAGGTTATTTCTGGATAAAAATTTGACATGTCTTATTTATTTATACCTTTCTGTATTTGTCAGTTTTCTCAATGAACATACATTAATATTATATACTGAAAAATAAATTTTATACATTTTTAAATTACCAATCCTATAAGATATTAAATAAGTCTTATCTCTTTTAATATCTATGATGTAAAAACAAACTATTGACATAGCCCTATTCTGAATGTGCCTTTAAGACTACAGGCATGCTCAACAGGAAAAACTAAAAGCATTTTCCTTAAGATCAGGAACAACACAGGAATGTCCACTTTCAACACTCTTATTCAACATAGTATTGGAGGTCCTAGCAATCAACATAGTTTTGGAAGTCCTAGCCACAACAATCAGACAAGAAAAAGAAATAAGAGGCATGCAAAATGTAAAGGAAGAAGCAAACTGTCATTAGACAGAAGACATGATACTATACTGTCATTGCAGAAGACATGATACTATACACAGAGAACCCTAAAGATTCCAAGAAAAAAAACACTAGATTCGATTTAAAAATTTTAGTACAGGAGCAGGATACAAAATAGATATTCAGAAATCAGTTGCATTTTATATACCAATAATGACCTATCAGAAAGAGAAACTAAGAAAACAATCGCATTTACAATTGCATCAGTAAAATAATAAAATACCTAGGAATAAATTTAACCAAGGAGGTAAAAGACCTGTACTTGGAAAATTATAAGACATTAAGACAGAAAATGAAAAAGATACAAATGAATGGAAGTTTGTACAGTGCTTATGGTTGGAAAGAATTAACATCATTAAAATGCCCAAACTACCCAAATCAATCTATAGATTCAAATGAATTACTATCAAAACACCAAAAGTGTTTATCACAGAACTAGAACAAATAATCCAAAAATGTATACGGAACTATAAAAATACACCAAATAGGCACAGCACTCTTGAGGGAGGGAAAGAAAAGTTAAAGGTATCATAGTACCTAAGATCAAACTATACTACAAGGTTGTAGTAATCAAAGTAGCATTATACAATCATAAAAACCGAAACATGCATCAATGGAAGAGAACAGAAAGGTGAGAACTAAACCCTATATGGTCAATTAATATATGACAAAGGAGGCAAAAACATAAAATGGGGTAAAGATAGTCTAATCAATAAATGGTATTAGGAAAATTGAACAGATAGATACAAAAATGAAACTAGACCACCTTCATATACCATATATAAAAATAAACTCAAAATGGATTAAAGAATTCAATGTAAGACTTGAAACCACAAAACTTCTAGAAGACAACATAGTCAGTAGCCCCTGACACTTTTCTCAGCAATATTTTTTGTGTTCTATCTCCTTGAGCAAGGGAAAAACAAAAAATAAACTAAAGGAACTACATCAAACTAAAAAGTTTTGCACAGCAAAGGAAACCATCAACAAAACAGAAAGACAACTTACTGAATGAGATAACATATAACTCTACACCAAAAAAACAAACAATCCAACTTAAAAATGAGCAGAGAATCTGAATAGACACTTCTCCAAAGAGGACATACAGATGGCCAACAGACATGTGAAAAGATGCTCAACACTACTAATCATCAGAGAAATGTACATTACAACCACAAATGCGGTATCACTTCACACCAGTTGGTGAGAATATGAAGAAAAGGGAATCCACGTGCATTGTTGGTGGGAAAGCAGATTGGTACAGCCACTATGGAACACAGTATGGAGCTTCTTCAAATAAATAAAAATGGAACTGCATTATGACCCAGTGATTCTACTTCTGTATCCAAAGAAAGCCAAAATACTAACTTGAAAGGAGATATGCACCACTATGTTCATTGCAATATTATTTACAATAGCCAAAATATAGAAGCAAAACAAGTTCCCATTGTAGACAAGTGGATAAAAAAGCAGTGGTACAGATTAGACTTCCGGCCAAGATGGAGGTGTAGGTGGACACACTGTGCCTCCTCTCATAAACAAAATTAAGGACAACAAATATTTAGAAACAAGAAAACAATCAGAACTGATAGAAAATTGAACTGTGCAGAAGTCCAACAACCATTCATACAGACTGGTAAGAGAGGTGGAGTCGTGGCAGGAAAAAGTGGAGGTGTAAACCTGGGCACACAGGCAGCAGTGGCTAGCAGACACCAGGCAGCAGCTAGTGGACCCTGGGCACGAGTGGCAACTGTGCAGACCCAGTGAAGCTGCGCAAGGTGGCTGGCTGAGCAGGTAGTCCCACATTCGCGCCCAGATAATCCACGCAAAGGGGAAGCGGTGGAAGAGACTGGAATCCAAGAAAGAGCAGAGCAAGGACCATTGTTCCCTCTTGGACCCCGCCCCCACATACAGTGTCACAACCCAGCAACAGGGCTTCCCCACCCTGGGGAACACCTAAGGCTCCACCCCTCACTATGTAACAGCCACGACCAGACCAAAAAAAAAAAAAAACCACCAAAAATGGCTCAAACAGGAGAACAAATCAAAGGCCCAGAGCCAATTCATCTAAGTGACCAAGAGATAGCCAACCTGGCACATGCACAGTTCAAAGCCCTGGTGATCAGGATGCTCACAGAATTGGTTGATTTTGCTCACAAATTAGATGAAAAAATGCAGGCTACAATAAGTGAAATGAAGGAAAACGCATGGGGAACCAATAGAGATGGGAGGAAAACTGGGACTCAAATCAATGGAGTGGACCAGAAGGAAGAAACAAACAACCAAACAGAAAACAAGGAAGAAACAAGAATTCGAAAAAATGAGGAGAGGCTTAGGAACCTCCAGGACATCTCTAAATGTCCCAACATCTGAATTACAGGGGTACCAGAAGGGGAAGAAGAAGAGCAACAAGTGAAAAACTTAGTTGAACAAATAATAAAGGAGAACTTCCCCAATCTGACAAAGGAAGTAGACTACCAGGAAGTCCAGGAAGCTCAGAGAGTCCCAAAGAAGTTGGACCCAAGGAGGAACACGCCAAGGTACATCATAATTCCATTAGCCAAGATTAAAATGAAGGAGAGAATTCTAGAAGCAGCAAGGGATAAGGGGATAGTCACCATAAAGGAGTTCCCATCAGACTGTCAGCTGATTTCTCAAAGCAGACCTTACAGGGAAGAAGGGGCTAGAAAGAAGTATTCCAAGTCATGAAAGGCAAGGACCTACATCCAAGATTGCTCTATCCAGCAAAGTTTTCATTTAGAATGCAAGGGCAGATAAAAAGCTTCTCAGATAAGGTCAAGTTCAAGGAGTTCATCATCACCAAGCCCTTATTATATGAAATGTTAAAGGGACTTATCTAAGAAAAAGAAGATCAAAAATATGACAGTGAAAAGACAGCAAACTCACAGTTATTAACAACCACACCTAAAACAAAAGCAAACAACTAGAGCAGGAACAGAACCTCAGAAATGGAGATAACATGGAGGGTTAACAACAGGGGAGTGGGAGGTGGAAAGAGGAGAAAAAGGTACAGAGAATAAGTAGCATAGACGGTGGGTAGAAAACAGACAAGAGGAGGGCAAGAATTGTGTGGGAAATGTAGAAGCTAAAGAACTTATGACACATGGACATGAAGTAAAGAGGGGAATGTGGGTGGGAGGGGGTGTGCAGGGTGGAGAGGAATGATGGGGGAGAAATGGGACAACTGTAATAGCGTAATCAATAAAATATACACTGAATTTGAGAACAGTCTGACAGTGTCCAGAGTGGGAGGGGAGGGAATTTCAGGGGAAAAGGGGAACGGTTTAGAGCAACAAGTATAAAGGACTCATGGACAAAAACTATGGGGGGTGGAAATGGGAGGAAGGTGGGGAGGGCTGGGGTGGTGGGCTGGGGCGGGGTAAAAGACAGAAAACTGTACAATATCAACAATTAAAAAATACTGATTTAAAAAAAAATAAAATAAAAAATGGAAAAAAAAAAAAGAAATGTTAAACCTGTATTCCTGTGTATTTGAACCCAATAAAAGCCTAGTGGGGAAGGCACTCTGGTTCATTCTCCTCTGAGAGTTTGTCCACCTCTCCTCCCCAAGCAAAAAAAAAAAAAAAAAAAAAAAGCAGTGGTACATATATACAATGGAATATTACTTGGCCATAGAAAACCATAATGAAATCTTACCATTTGCAACAGCATGGAGGGACCTAGAGGGTAAATAAGTCAGAGACAGAAAGACAAATACCATAAAACTACAACATAGGGAATGGATTCAATAATATTGTAATAACTGTGTATGGTGCCAGATGGATACTGAAAATATTGATGGGACTACTTTATAAAGTATATGATCATCTAACCACAATGCCTATACCTTAAAGTAATACAAAATAATATTGAATGTCAACTGTAATAAAAATAAGATTAAAAATCCTACACTACAGGATTATTTTTATATCTATGTTCAACAAAATGATAGGCTTTTTTGGATAGCTCACATATAGGAAAAGACCTCATTTGACTTTTTCCTGACAGTGCCTTTTTTTTCACAAATGTAAAACCTATCAGTTCTAAAACTGTTTGAAACTATCAGTTCTAAACCTGTTTTCTCTGTTTGAAACTGTCAGTTCTAAAACTGTTTTCTCTATTTTTGGTCTTTCCAAAAGAAGAACTGTAGTAGTGGTAGTAGTAATAGTAGTACTTTTATAGTATGATAGTTTGTTTGTTTCTAAGTGCTGCTATCTGCAGGAGGAAAATGTATTACATTTATATTTTTATAATCCCAATATAGAACTACACACAATAAACCCCACCTTCTCAGCTACTGGAAAACAGCATTTATATTTTTCACTTTAATATTTCTTCACTTACACGAGCCTTAAAATGGATTTCTCAATATGAAATGCTATAAAATTTGATTTGTCATGTGTATCTTACATATATTACAACTTGACCTATGATTAACCACAAAGTAAATGTATCTTTCTTTGGCATGGTTGGTTGGGTACAGGAATAATTGAAATAAACAAATCAACCTTTCTCAATTTCCACTTTGAAATTCTTTTTATGACAAATGAATTAATTGTTAGCTAAAGCCAGTCCATTAGAGCAGGAAAGTTAACCACTTTTTCATTACACAGCCCATAATTCACAAATGAATAAAAATTATATCTCCTACAAAATATTTTTCTGTGATTATGGTACAAGTGAAATTGTCTCTAAGAATATAATACTGAACTATAAATTAGATTGATGTATTCTCCCCAAGCTCTAGCAAAGAACAAAATTCTCTGATCAATAGGCTTAGTACAAAATCATATAAGGGCCCAGTCACACTAAACAGATCATCCTACATGCTACTACTACACACAAAAACCTGTATATGAATCTTCATAGCAACTCTATTAGTTACAGCAAAATACTGAAGAGAACGAAAATGCCCTTCAATGGGTGAATGCCTGAACAAACTTTGATACACACACGCAATAGACTCCTACTCAGAATAAATAGGAATGAATTACTGATACATATAACAATCAGAATGGGCCTCAAGGGCTTTATGTTTAGTAAAAATTCAATCTCAAAAGTTTATATACTGTATGATTGCATTTATATAACAATCTCAAAATGACAAAACTATAGACATAAAGAACAGGAAGTGGTAGAGAAATGGATGACAATACAAAGGGTAGCATAAGAAACTTCTTTCCTAATGGAGCAGTTCTGCATCTTTTTTTGTGGTAGTAGTTACATGAATCTATACATGGAACAAAACTGCACAAAACTACACATACACACACAAATGTTAGTTAACAACAGTGAAAACCAAATAAGATCTATAGTTTAGTTAGAATAAGATCTATAGTTTAGTTAGAATAATAGTAAGGTACCAATGTCAATTTCCTGGTTTTAATATTGTATTATAATTATATGATATCACATTTGAGGAAGGCTTACATGCTGAAGGTGAAGGGTAGAAAGAACTCTCTGTACTATTTTTGCAATTTCCTATAATTATTTCGATATAAAAGTTTAAATAAAAAAAACCCGCTGGTATGAGAACCTGAATTTGAACTTGGGACTGCCTGGCTCTAAAACTTGTGCTACTGCCCTGTGTACCCTACTGCCTATAATATCTATTTTATTAAAATATACTAAATATGCACTATTTCCTACAGAGAAGAATAAAATATATAGAAGGTTCATCTTGGATTACATTTAAAGAAATCTAAGGAAATTCAAAACACATTGTATTAGAAAAATAATTAAAATATTGAGTTATTTCATTCATGGTGAATAAGATCAGGCATTCCAATGTACAACATGGACATAGAAACAGAACTTTAGAAGTCAGATAGAAGTGATAACTGGGCTGCTTTGGTACCTTAACTATAGGCTCTACCTCTCTTCCCTTCTCACCAGAGGCAGCCCTGGAGTTTCCTGCCATGTTGCCTTGTTCATCTGAAAGATTAACAGCTGTTTGTCTCCTTACACGCCAGGCAACCAAACTGCATGGCAGAGAGTTGTAAGTAGTCATCACACTGTATATTTGGCATCTCTTTTCCATCTACCCAGGAACTTCCTGATGAGGTTGTCCTTGTGAGATACAGAATATGGCCAAATTATAATCATCACAGCCAGAGATGTGAGCTAAAGATGCCTGTCAGATGGTTTTTGGGAGTGAGTGATAGCTGCTTCTTGCTTTCATATTGATTCATCAAACTCTTGTACACAATGTGGCAGCTATGAAAAAATTACACATACAGGCAAGGACAAAGAATCAAAATAATAATGAAATGTTTTCATGTTTGTGATGTTTTCCTGTTTTACACCATTTTATTTCAATAAAAAATAGCAAAAATTATTTTTTATTTTCATTTATAGGTCAAATATAAATCATTTTAACAATCAGAACCAAACTGGCTCATTGTGTCAAGTCCCCAGTGATGAATGTGCTATTGGTCAGAGATGCTACATATTCAATTGCATGTGTTTCATTTTAACAAATATACAATATTAAGTGTTTATTAAGAACATAAGGGCAGGACATCACTGTAGGAGCTAACATAAAAAATGAAAAACTGTAACCTCATGAGGGAGATAAACTGTAGGGGTTAACATTAAAAATGAAAGTCTGTAGCCTCATGACGGAGATAAATGGATATACATTTAACAAACTTCAAGAAAAACTGTAATTACTGCTATTATTTAGTATACTAATGTGGCAACTCAGTATTATGCTAATAATAAGAAACAGACAACTCATGAAAGTGGTCTTCAGGTATCTAAGAAGAAAGTACACATCATCAGTTGTGCTCCACAGGAAAAAACTAGAATCAACAGGTAAAAATTACAATATACAAAAAGTTTGCTTTATACATACACACACTCACACACACACACTCACTCACAAACACAGACACACACACACACACGAGCTTTTAAAGATCTTAAGAATTTCATGCTAAGTGAAATAAGTCAGACAGAAAATGGAGATGGACAGAGACGTGACTTGGGGTGGTGAACACACAGTATAGGTTACAGATGATGTGTTGTGGAATTGTGCACCAGAAGCCTGTATAATTTTGTTAACCAGTGTCACCTCGATAAATGCAATATAAAGGAAAAAATAAAGAAGACAAAAAGATCAAGAACCATATGCTTTCACTCATGTGGGATATAAAACTGAAAGCAACAAATGAACAAACAAGAAAAAAAAAACACTCATAGACACAGACAACAGCATGGTGGTTACCAGAGGGAAGAAGGAGGGTAATAAAGGGTAAAAGATGTCAAATATATTGTAACAGAAAATTTTAACTTTGGGTGATAAACACACAATGCAGTATATAGATGATGTATCATAGAAATGTATACTTGAAACCTATATAATTTTGTTAACCAATGTCACTCCAATAAATTTTTAAAAAATAAAAATAATTTTTATATTAAAGCCCAAATGTATGGCATAATAAATTGTTGACAACTTAAGAACTGCAATGATATCTGAGTCAACCTCTGTACTTGAGAAGAGTTCATGAACTTTCCAAGAATCTGTCTCCTCCAGAGGCCCCACAGACCAGAGGAAAGCATCCTGATCCCCATGCAACAAATGAAGAGTCTGCAGAGACTAGATATGAGAGACACTTGCATTCTGTGAAGGTATCTGAAGATGGAATTGTATCCAAAAGGAGTGATTCATATTGGGTGGACATTAAATCACTCGAAGATCCTCTCAAATAGTTTATATTTTAGAAAGGTAGTAGAGGATAAAGGAAGTACAGAGGTATCAGAGGAACAGAAAGCAAAAAAAACTGAGCTCTGATTATGGCAAAGCAAATACAGTACAAAGTAACTGACAGCCCAATCTGAGGGAAGAAAAGCTGATTAGGCTTTCGAACTATGCTATAATACTCCATCATGAACAATATTCCAGTTCTTCATGAGACCATTCTGTTTACCTACCAAGGATATTCCTACTACATTGTGTGAATTTAATCACTGCCAGGGAGAAACTTAAGACAAACTTAGACTTTACCTGAATCCTGTACCCCTGGAAAATAGGAACATTCAAGAAATTAACCTCCACCACTCATCCCCACAGGGCTTAGATAAAACTCATGGACAACCAACTGCTTGTAACCTATGACAAAGCCAAGGCCCAGACCCTACAAATTTCCATTCTTTGACTCAAATGATTAGCTGAACTATTTGTCCCAATCAACTGCTCTGGTTGGTCAATATCTAGACTTGATCAAATTTTAGTCAGGTTTCTTCCAAGCTACTGAGCTTTGGCCCATCCTGCAGAATGGAAGGTGAAGAACTGCTCCTCAATGACCTCTCTCAAGAATCAGTTGACCTCAGGAGAAAACATTCCCTGATCAACTGTCTGATCATACCACTCAATCAACCCACTGCTCCACATCCAATACTTTTCTGCCTACTTACTCTTCTCGGGGGCGGGGGGCGGGCTATTTTGTTTGACCTTTGAGGTGCTTGTAAATCTCATGGTTAAAGTGGTTCTTCCTATTTCAAAATTCTTCCTTCTCTTATTGCAATAGTCCTCCTCCCCTTAGAAAAATAACTTTTGATGAAATCAAGATTTATTTTTATAGAATCACAACTGTGACATATTTTTTTATATATAGCCACATAGTAAAATACATAAGACATCCAGAGCACCACAAATAACAGTTATTATTCCATGTTCAACCATGATATTATTTACATAATTAATTGTTCAAATAATAAAAATAAAGCATTTAATCACTAACATGAAAAGTTGAAACCAAAGAACTGAGGTTTGAGAATCACAAACAAAATTTCTTTATATTTTACTTTTATCTGGTATAATTCAATCATCTCTTTATAAGCTATTCTAAAGAAAAAAGGTTGATAAACTTGTGTTTATGTTGGCCAATTGTTAAGCATAAAACCAGCACTAATATAGCCATTAAATTTCTTTCTAAAGAACTCTCTGTAACAATCTATCACTTTTCCATTGGTCCAACTGGTCTCAACTTGGCATGGATACTATGTAGAGTTAGCACATTAACTGTGGCACATACACAAAAATAAATCCTCAAGGTTTTTAATCAACAAGGGAAATACATAAAAACATTTCTATACCAGGAACTATGCCTTTTTCTAAAATACTTATATTTCTGTTTATGAAAAATGTTCTTAAATAATAAATACTTCTAAAACAAATACATCACAAACAAATCAACTACTCACCTGCATTGACTATAGCATCCACCTCTAGCAATGTGATGTCACCTCTATAGAGAGAAACTTTTTCATTCAAATTTTTCTTCACCTGTGATGTTTCCTGAGTATTTTCTTCTGTAAAAAGAGCAACATACATTAATAATATTCTTAATTAATCTAATAAAGATAATTTTGATACAAATGCCTATATGAGTCACACTATGATACATTACACAAGTAGAAATACATAAGTGTCAAAGATGTGGCTTATTCTCAACATGTTGTGTATTCCTAAATACAAATATAGAATCACATAAATAGTAAGCATTCATTAAATGTAGGCAAGTTACACTGGCCAACAAAAAAATTCAATGTTTATTACCATTACTAAAATATCAATTTTAAAATAATATTATGTAGTACGAGTTTCACAGGGAGATAAGAAAAAGATATGCAAAAACTGAAACAAAATAAATTTTTACATAAATGAGCTTAATTCTGTTTTGTTATACCTTTTTCTAAAATACTTATGTTTTGTTACAGTTACCTGGAAGACACTCTTAAAAGAATATTTACTCAGAACAAATACATACAGCTTCAGTTCACTGCTACTTCTAATTAACAAGCTGTCCCTCAGAATGAATTAGATTAATAATATTTGAATGTGTGAAACTACTCACTTCTTAACAAATTTTATTAACCTTTCACTCAGAAGCCACTGATAAATTTAAAAGAGAAATAGCTCTGTCCTGCACACAACAGCTGCAAGGTGGTATAATTAAAACAACCAAAACATTACATTCTAAAACATAGCATATTTTTAAATGTTTTAGAGAAATACTCAAACTTGAATTTTCATTTATTTTTAACAAATAGTAATGTGATGTTAAGACATATTAAAGAAAGCTATATAAAATTAGTATTTTAAAATACATTAAAATGCTATGCTTAAAAAGTTTTTTAATATAACTTTTAAACTGACTATGAATGCCAACTTTTTTAAAAATATATTTTATTGATTATGCTATTACAGTTGTCCCATTTCTCCCCCATCATTCCCCTCTACCCTGCACACACCCTCCCACCCACATTCCCCCCTTTTAGCTCATGTCCATGTGTCATAAGTTCTTTAACTTCCACATTTCCCACACTATTCTTGCACTTCCCCAGTCTATTTTCTACCCACCATCTATGCTACTTATTCTCTGTACCTTCCCCCCGCTCCTCCCACTCCCGTGTTGCTAACCCTCCATATGATCTCCATTTCTGTGGTTCTGTTCCTGTTCTAGCTGTTTGCTTAGTTTGCTTTTGTTTTAGGTGTGGTTGTTAATAACTGTGAGTTTGCTGTCTTTTCACTGTTCATATTTTTATCTTCTTTTTTTTAGATAAGTCCTTTTAACATTTCATATAAGGGTTTAGTGATGATGAACTCCTTGAACTTGACCTTATCTGAGAAGCACTTTATCTGCCCTTCCATTCTAAATTACAGCTTTGCTGGATAGAGCAATCTTGGATGTAGGTCCTTGCCTTTCATGACTTGGACTACTTCTTTCCAGCCCCTTCTTGCCTGCAAGGTCTCTTTTGAGAAACCAGCTGACAGTCTGATGGGAACTCCTTTATGGTGACTGTCCCCTTATCCCTTGCTGCTTCTAGAATTCTCTCTTTCATTTTAATCTTGGCTAATGTAATTATGATGTGCCTTGGTGTGTTCCTCCTTGGGTCCAACTTCTTTGGGACTCTCTGAGCTTCCTGGACTTCCTGGTAGTCTACTTCCTTTGCCAGACTGGGAAAGTTCTCCTTTATTATTTGTTCAAATAAGTTTTCCACTTGTTGCTCTTCTTCTTCCCCTTCTGGCACCCCTGTAATTCGGATGTTGGGAAGTTTAAAGATGTCCTGGAGGTTCCTAAGCCTCTCCTCATTTTTTCGAATTCATGTTTCTTCATTCTTTTCTGTTTGGTTGTTTGTTTCTTCCTTCTGGTCCACTCCATTGATTTGAGTCCCAGTTTTCTTCCCATCACTATTGGTTCTTTGTGCATTTTCCTTCATTTCACTTATTGTAGCCTGCATTTGTTCATCTAATTTGTGAGCAAAATCAACCAATTCTGTGACCATCCTGACCACCAGGGCTTTGAACTGTTCATCTGATAGGCTGGCTATCTCTTGGTCACCTAGATGAATTGGCTCTGAGGCTTTGATTTGTTCTCCCATGTGAGCCATTTGAAGGTTTTGTTTTGTTTTGTTTTGTTTTGTTTTGTTTTGTTTTGTTTTGTTTTGTTTCGGTCTGGTTGCAGCTGTTACTTAGTGAGCGGCAGAGCCTTAGGTTTTCCCCAGGGTGGGGAAGCCCAGTTGCTGGGTAGTGATGCTGTATGTGGGGGCAGGGTCTGAGAGGGAAAAATGGTGCTTGCTCCGCTCTCTCTTGGATTCCAGTCCCTTCCGCCGCTTCCCCTTTGTCTGGATTATCTGTGCATGAATGTGGGACCACCTGGTCAGCCAGCTGCCTTGCTCAGCCTCATTGAGTCTGCACCATTGCCACCGATACCCGAGGTATGCTAGCCACCATCTGCATGCCTGGGATCTGCCAGCTGCTGCTGCCTGCTCTCCCAGGTCCACCAACCTCCACTTTTTCCTGACGCAACTCTGCCCCTCTTACCAGTCTGGATGAATGGTTGTTGGACTTCTGTACTGCAGGGGGCTCTGTCCTGGGCACCAGATGTGGGGGGACCCCGCCCGCAGAGCCCCATCCCTCTGTCACGGATGAAAATAAAAACTACCAAGACATCTTCTGCTTGGGGAGGAAAGGGGTCAAACTCTCAGAGGAGAATGACCCAGAGCCCCATCCTCACTAGGCTTTTATTGGGCTCAAATACACGGGAATACAGGTATGTCCGGTGACAAGGATCAAACAATGGTTAACATTTCAAAGCAATCTGAGGGCTTAATCTGAGCGAGTGTTTGTCAGGAAAAGGGATTGTCAGACTTTGGGATACATACTCATTTCCTCCTGGGACACTTATCACCTCAGGAAGAGCACTCTAAACAAAGCAGGTTTCACAGGACTTTAGGAATTCTTTCTTATGCCAATCACCCAAGGGGCCATCCTAGCCAGGACAGGGCTGCACCCCTCACCCCCACAGTTTCAGGCTTTAAGCTGATTAGGAAGAAGGAGACATCTCCCAGATGGAAATGAGGACTCGGGCTATGTCAGAATAGCCGGGGGGGTGAGGGTCCATCACATCCTCTTTGCTGCAACCCCCTCAAGTCCTTCCATGAGGCCTTCCAAGTGGTTGCGTCTGGCTTAGGTTGCCCCTCCCATGAGGAGTCTTACCCGTCATTGACTGCCAACCAAGCATTGGGGCCAGAGATAGGTAAGGCAGAAGCAGTGCTCCTGCCAGGGAGATAAGCTTTGTCTCCTTAATAGGTCACATCCTTGTGACAGAACAGACCCAGATGAAGTGGGTCCCTTGGGCTCTTACACAGCCCACCATGGGGTGAGGGTTACAACTCCTGAAACCAGGCTGAACGGTCCGGAACACTGTACAGTTCAATTTTCTATCAGTTCTGGTTGTTTTCTTGTTTCTAAACCTTTGTTGTCCTTAATTTTGGTTGTGTGAGGAAGTACAGTGTGCCCACCTATGCCTCCATCTTGGCTGGCAGTCTCAAATGCCAACATTTTAAAGTGTTTATGAACTATGCAACTCTTGCCATAGGGAAGATAATGCTATTAATTAACTATGACACTCTCAGGTGAGCATGAAATTTTGAGGTATCTCAGTGATTAGAGGTGACAAGTTGCCAGTCCCTTAAATTGTCTTTGGGCCCACATAGGCAAAGAAAAGTTGTTTTCAATCAAGTATCAATATACTTATTATTAGTATCATTATTAAATATTCTCTACCAGTGAAAGAGATTGGATTTTTTGCACTCTTACCAAGCTGCCAGTGACTGGCTCAATGACAAAGACTTGGAACCAGATGACCTTGAATTCAAAATCCAATCAGATTCTATTCTTACTACTTTTACCAAAGTACAAAGTCCTGTTTCCCAATTAAAGATTATTAGAATGACAACAAATATTTGGTGTGTTTTTCAAAAAATTCTGGGTATTTGGACCTTTTCAACCTAGAAATTATGAAGACTTCTCACTGATGAGGAGTTTCAGAACTCCATCATTCATTAAATTGACAAGCATGTCACAAACGAAACAAAAGTTTAAAGCTTTCAACTTGGGAGAAAGAATTAAAGACTCTTAACCCATTCTCTAGTTGCATTTATTTATTTTGTTTGTTTTAGAGAGAGATAGGAAGAGGAGAGAGGGGGGGAAACATCCATTTGTTGTTCCACTTCTTTATGCACTCATTGGTTGATTCTGACATGTGCCCTGACCAGGGATCATACCTGCAGCCTGGACATATCAGGATGACTCTCTTACCAACTGAGCTACCTGGCCAGGGCCTCTAGTTATATTTAGTTCTGAAAAATGTTTCTTCATTTTTTCCTGAAGTATTATGTATATATTATTGCATTTGGAGTAATGTGACTTTTAAACATATGAGACAATAAATCCTATATACTCAAAAAGTGAAATATTGGTATTGGAAAGTATCAAAAGTTTAACCATTTATCATTTATACCACAGTTCAGTTTCCTTAAAAGAAATCATCATTTCTCATCTGCAAATTTAAAAATGGGTATTTTGAAATTAAATAAATGTTTAAGCAGTTGAACATACTGTATTGAATAAATATACTACTGTGATGTCACAGTCAGGTAAGTTCCAAGAAAGGTCTTATTAGAATTATCAGCATAATGAAGAAATATTTTTATCTCCTTTTGGCCAAGCTGGAGGCGTAGGTAGATACACTTTGCCTATGCGCACAACCAAAAGAAGGACAACAAATAATTTAAAAACAAAAAATAATCAGAAATTCCAGAAAATCAAACTATATGGGACAAGCAAGGAGTTAAAGAAGAAACATTAATTCGGATTGGCAGGAAGTGGGGAGACAGGCAGCCAGGGCAGAGAAGACTCGCAGCACGGTGGCAGTTGGTGGAGCAGGCAATCCCACATTTGTGTGCAGATAAACTGGAAGGAACAACTGGGGAACAAGAGAGATCATGCAACCCAGGGTTCCAGCACAGGGAAATAAAGCCTCAAAGCCTCTGGCTGTAAAAACCTGTGGGGGTTGTGGTGGTGGGAGAAACTCCCAGTCTCACAGAAGCATTCATTGAAGAGACCCATGGGGTCCTAGAATGTACACAAACCCACTCACTGAGGAATCAGCACCAGAAGAGCCAAATCTGCTTGTGGGTGGCAGAGATGTGACTGAAAGAGGGCAAGAGTCGAGCAGTGGCATTGTGCCCACTCTGACCCCTCCCCCACATACAGCATCACAATACAGCAAAGTGGGTTGCCTCACCCTGGCCAAACCCTAAAGCTCCACCCCTTACCACATAACAGGTACACCAAGACAAAGAAATATGGCCCAGCTGAAAGAAAAGATCAAAACTCCAAAAATAGAACTAACAATGAAGAGATAGCCAATCTATTAGATGCAGAGTTTGAAATACTGGTAATCAGGATGTTCAAAGAAATGGTTGAGTATAGTTGCAGAATAGAGAAAAGAGTGAAGGCTATGAAAAGGAAAATAAAGGAAAATATACAGGGAACAACAGTGAAAGGAAGAAAACCAGGACTCAAATAAACGATTTGGCACAGAAGGAAGAAATAAACATTCAACCAGAATAGAATGAAGAAACAAGAATTTAAAAAAATGAGGAGAGGCTTAGGAACCTCTGGGACAACTTGAAACTTTCCAACATCTGAATCATAGGGGTGCCAGAAGGAGAAGAGGAAGAGCAAGAAATTGAAAATTATTTGAACAAATAATGAAGGAGAACTTCCCCAATCTGGCAAAGGAAATAGACTTCCAGGAGTCCAAGAAGCTTAGAAAATCCCAAAAAAATTGGACCCAAGGAAGCATGCGCCAAAACACATCATCATCACAATACCCAGGATTAAAGATAAGGAGAGAATCTTAAAAGCAGCAAGAGAAAAGGAGAGAGTTACCTGTAAAGGAGTTCCCATAAGCAAATTTCTCAAAAGAAACCTTGCAGACAAGAAGCAACTGGAAAGAAGTATTCAAAGTCATGAAGGCAAGGACCTACATCCAAGCATACTCTATCCAGCAAAGCTGTCATTTAGAACGGAAGGGCAGATAAAGTGCTTCCCAGATAAGACCAAGTTAAAGGGGTTCATCATCACCTTATACATCACCAAGCCCTTATTATATGAAATGTTACAGGGACTTATCTAAGAAAAAGATAAAAACTATGAACAGTATAATGACAACAAACTCACAACTATCAGCAACTGAACCTAAAAAACAAAAACAAAAGCAGACTAAGCAAACAACTAGAACAGGAACAGAATCACAGAAATAGAGATAACATGGGGGGTTAACAGTGGGGAGGGGGAGAGGGGAGAATGGGGGAAAGGTACAAGGAATAAGAAACATAAATGGCATATACAAAGTAGACAGAGGGAGGTTAAGAACAGTATAGGAAATGGAGAAGCCAAAGACTTTACATGTATGACCCGTGGACATGAACTAATGGGGGAGAATGTTGGTGGGAAGGGATATGCAGGGCAGAGGGGAATGAAGTGGAGAAAAAAAAAAATGGGACAACTGTAACAGCATAATCAATAAAGTATATTTAAAATGAAACAAATATTTTTATCTCTCATTTTAAAAATTCATATGAGCATCTTTTTTCCTCATAACCAGACTTGCTGCCCAATTCCTCACATGATTCATAAAAAAGGCAAGAATGTACTCAAAAGCTACAACTTACAACATTAATAATTATTAGTAGTTCTTTGAACAACAAACCAAAACCAAATGGAATATTTATGACCACCAACTGTTTTCTATAAATACAAAAATATAAATTACCTCTGGAGGCCACTTCTTTTATTTGAATATCAACGCACTGCCTTCCTTTTCACACAACTGTGTTTCATCAACCCTGATCCCAAAGTATCTTTCCCATAACCTGGGTCTTCAGTAATAAGTAGGACAGAACATTGACAACTGCCATTCCCTCCCAAGCATTCTACATGTACACAATGCACCAATTCACATTTTGTTCATCATTGGGTTTATCCAACTGCAAGTTGAAATATCTATCAGTTGTACACATATGATAATAATTGTTCTTCCAAACTGTATACTGTTATTATTTTAAAAAAATAGATGGACAATAAAGTGGTAAAAACAGATTTTATTCAGAAATGACTACAATAGGGAGAAAGAGGCCTCAGTATAGAACTAGGCTCAATAACAAATACAGAAAGAATAAGTGGGGATTTATAGCCAAGGAAAAAAGTAGGAATCAATGGAAGGAAAATTACTAAGAGGAAACATTGGGGATAGAAATTGTGGTTCAACAAACAGGATTCTTGCTGCAGGCAGGCCAAGGTGATCATATATAACCTGGGGAATGAAGGAGGGTATGGAATTTTATCAGAAACTGAGGGGGATTAGAAATCAAGGGTGGGGATTCTCTCTAAGCTGATTAGTAAGGATTCTTGCTAAAACTGGACTATGCAGGTCTGGCAAGGAAAGGACCAACTCCAGAAAAGGGCTTAGTGGAATCTCTCTAATGTTTAGTTAAGAAGAGAGTCTTTGTCAATCTGTCCTCTCATTCAAGGAAAGAAGCATTTTCCTTTCCTTTGATCCATATAAGTCCATTTCTCATTATGTTACCCTTTGTTCATTAAGGACCAACTAAACCAACAATTGAGACTTGGTAGTAGAGGATATGGATAGGTAGTGTGAGCAATCATTCAGTGAGGGGAATGTCTATGAAAAAAAGATTAGAATAAAAATAAAAATAGATTAGAAAAATAAAATAAAGATTAATGGTTGGAGCTGACTGTAAACCCAGTTTATAAATCCAGAGGGCCAACAGTTAAGATTTCTTTATGTTGGGGTAGAAGCATCTTTCACATTTTGAATGTCCTTGGTGATGGCATCAGATGTGTCAGGGAACTTTCTGAAGGGCCCACACAACAGCAGGCATAAGCCTGACCATGTATGATCTATTGTGGTGATTTCTTTGAAGTTTATATCAGGTCATCCAGTTTCAGCTTGCAGAGCTTCAGAAAAAGGCAGTTTTACTTCTCAGTGATGCCAAATCAGAAGGAGAGAAGAAAATTCAAAACATTTTCAAGAGTTGTAGCCAAATATTGAAGGAAATTAGAATTGACAAAATGTTCAAGACAATAAACAGAACTGGAATTTAATAACCTACAGGGGCACACTATAGTTTTCCACAGAAACATAAAATGTTTCTCTAGCATCACCCTCCTTTTTTATTCTTGTTTACAAAATAAGTCTGATGTCATTAGAGTTGGCCTAATTATTTACATAAGTACAGTGAGAATGGTAATTGACCACTTATGTCTTTTGAGTTTGCTTTCCTGCAACTCTTAATAAAGAATCTCAGATAAGACTTTTTAAAACTTTTCAACAGGAAACCAAGCCAAGAACTCCCTACTAGATTGAGCCTGCATATATTTGGGTGAATTCTTCTACTCAAGTTTCCCAAAATACCCTTAAAGTTTGTGGGCTTGCCAGAAAGTGAATGTCCACACTCATGGGTAAGACCAAGAACCCAAGTATAAGACTGTTTTCTTTTTTTTCCAAAAGGGCTTTGTAAGCATTAGCTCTATAAAGTCAACCTTAGTTCCTTAACTGTCTGATAATATCTGATTCTATACATCGTTCTCAAATATGACCTCCCAGTCAAAGCCTTGATTATACAACCAATTTTTTTCAATTATGTCCTGTTACAAGAAAGACAGATTCTTATTGAACTTTACAAATAATTTGGTTGCCACAAAAAACAAGAATACTCAAAAGTTTCTGAATTCTGAAGAGATCAGTAGGGAAAAAAATTGTTTCTATTTACTAAAGTACAAATCTACTAAACTGTCATGAGTTATAGACAGCTTGAGAAAAGAAAAATGGGATTCCTTAAATAAATCATTAAATAACCAGCAATCTTCCAATAACCATAAAAATCATAATCGCTCCTCATTAGTTCAGTTTCACGTAATTTACTCTTTTTGTCCTAGCACCATTTAATGTATTAAAATGACAAAAAAAAAAAAAAAACCCTCACATCTTTCTTACTCCATTAAACCAACAATTATATTAAGCAATCTTATATACTGAGATCTATTGCCTTCAGAAGCCTGTATGTACTCCAGAGTACCTGTCAAAGTCCTTTCCATGGATCTCTGAAATAGTCAATTTTTTTGTTGAAGACACAGCACTCTTTTCTGTAGCTGATTTTGAGAGCTTTCAGGGAAAAATCAGAGTGTAACAAAAACTATCCATGGATGATAAAAGACATAAAATAGCCATGGGTAAAGATGGACAGTTCATTATAAAAATGAAGCAATTAATAAGGATTTGATTATTTCTATGATATACAATGCTTAAATAACTAGAATTATAACAGGTAAGATTATACCAGGACATATCATGGACAAAAACGGTTCTGGCAAATTTCTATTAGCTTCATACAATTTTTGAAATATCTATATTAATAATATTTAGCCATACACATACAACCTAAGAAAGGTTAAGCATCACTTCTTATTTGACAATGTTTCCCACGCAATTTAACATATCAACTAAACAAAATTATTTTTAATATTAGTTTTTTATAAAGTGATATAATGGAGCTTTGAGATTTTCCAGGGGTTCTCTGGGAAATATCAATTTCAGTCTTAAATCAAAATTTCATTTAAGATTTGATTTGAGGAAGTTGTCAAAAAAGTTAACAGGTTTGAGCACTTGATTAAATAGGAATATAGATTACTATAAAACAATACTTTGGTTCTCTTAAACATATCATAAAGACAACATAAAACACAGAAAATTATTTTGATAAAATGTAGGCTCCTTTTTGTCCTAGGCAGATTATTTTAAATCTTTTACAATCTCTTACTAAGAACAGACCTAAGAGGTGGTGTGTGTGTGTGTGTGTATATATATATATATATATATATACATACATACTTTGGAATATCTATCAGCCATAAAAGAAAAGAAAGAAATCTTACAAATTGCAACAACATAGATGGACATAGAAGGTATTATGGTAAGTAAAATAAATCACAGAAAGATAATACTATATTATTTCACTTATAAGTGGAATCTAAAAAACAACATAAATGAATAAACAAAACTAAAACAAACTCGTAGAGGAAAAATTATGGTGGCCAGATAGGAGAAGGTTTGGAGAAAATGGGTGAAAAAAATTAAGAAGTACAGCCCTGGCTGGTGTAGCTCAGTGGATTGAGCGCGGGCCTGCGAACCGAAGGATCGCGGTTCGATTCCCAGTCAGGGCACATGCCTGGGTTGCCAGGCCAGTTCCCGTCAGGGGACATACAAGAGGCAACCGCACATTGATGTTTCTCTCCCTCTCTCCTTCCCTTCCCCTCTAAAGATAAATAAATAAAATCTAAAAGGAAAAAAAAAAAAAAGTACTTAAAAAAATCTAAAAAAAAAAAAAAAGTAAATCTCTAAAAAAAAAAAAAAAAAAAAAAAAAAAAAAAAAGAAGTACAAACTGCCAGTTATAAAAATAGTTATGGGGGATGTAGAATATACCATAGGGTATATAATCAATATTATTATAATAACTATGCATGTTATCAGATGGATACTAGACTTATCGAGATAACTTATAAATGTCTAATCACTATGTTGTACACCTGAAACTAATATACTAGTGCATGTGAACTGTAATTGAAAATAATTTTTTAAAAATTAAAAAAAGAACAGAACAATAATCCAAGAAATCTTTGTCAGTATAAGAGAGAGAAAAAAAACCTAACTCTAATTTTGCATAAGCACATCATTGGGTTCATTTAAAAAAAAAACTTAATAAATAAATCCATTCAATTTTAGCCAACTTGATCACATAAAAAATTTTCTTCTTCAAAGCTTTGATAACTCTCTGTATCCATTCAGGTTTTATCCTGTTATTTTCCTCTTTCCCATACTGGAATAACCAGTGATCACTTTTTTTTTCCTTGATTTAGGACAAAACGACTCTTTAACAACAACAACAAAAATCCTTCATTCCTCACGAACTTTGCACACAAAGTTGCTTCTCTTCACATTTATTACCTTTAATTGTTTCATATGTATGTATTAATTATAATTTTTAACCATCAGTACCCTTTGTTTTATAGTAGCAATTTTCAACCTTTTTCATCTCACAGCACACATAAACTAATTACTAAAAATCTGTGGCACACCAAAAAACATATTTTTGCCAATCTGACAAAAATATAGGTATAATTTCGTGGATAAAAGGCTTAAATATAAGTTGTGACACCATAAAAGTACTAGAGGAAAGCATAGGCAGTAAAATTTCAGATATACTACATAGCAATATTTTTGCCAATGTATCTCCTAGGGCAAGGAAAACAAAGGAAAAAATAAACAAATGGGATACCATCAAATTAAAAAGCTTCTGCACAGCTAAAGAAAACATCATTAAAATGAAAAGGGAACTGACTGTATAGTAGAACATATTTGCCAGTGATATATTGGGAAAGGGTTTGATCTCCAAAATATATAAAGAACTCATATGACACATCACCAGGAAGACAAACAATCCAATTAAAAAAAAAAAAAAATGGACAAAGAACCTGAAGAGACACTTCTCCAAGGACATACAGAGGGCCCAGAGACATATGAAAAGATGCTCAATGTCACTAGCCATCAGAGAAATGCAAATTAAAACCACAATGAGATATCACCTCACACGCATCAGAATGGCCATCATTAATAAATTAACAAACAAGAAGTACTAGCAAGGTTGTAGAGAAAAGGAACCCTAGTACACTGTTGGTAGAAAAGCAGACTGGTGCAGCCATTGTGGAAAACAGATGGAATTTCCTCAAAAAAACTAAAAATGGAACTGCCTTTTGACTCAGTGATTCCACTGCTGGAAATACACCCTAAGAATCCTGAAACACCAATTCAAAAGAACCTGTGCATCTCTATGTTCATAGTGCTATTTACAATAGCCAAGTGTTGGAAACAGCCTAAGTGCCCATCAGTAAATGAGTGGATCAAAAAACTGTAGTAAATTAACACAACGGAATACTATGCAGCAAAAAGAAAGAAGGAATGCCTACCTTTCACAACAGCATCAATGGAACTGAATAATACTATGCTAAGTGAAATAAGCCAGGCAGTGAAAGACTCACCTATGATCCCACCTATAAGAGGAACCTAAAGAACAAAAATAAACTAACAACAAAACAGGACAAGAGGCATGGAAACACAGAACAGACTGACGGTGACCAGAAGGGTGGGGAGAGGAGGCTAACGGTGGAAAGAAGGGGAAGGGACTATTCAAATAACTTGTATGAATGACCCACAGACATGGACAACAGTGTGGGGATTGACTGTGGGGATGGAGTATGCGCTGGGCAGAGAAGGACAAAGGGGGAAAAATTGGGACAACTGTAACAGAATAACAATAAAAACTTTTTTAAAAAACATAGGTATAATTTTGATTCATTTACACCAAACAGCTATTGTGATGGCTGTTGTCATTTTTTTAATTTGACAGTTTAAGGAAAAAGAGGTCAGTACCCCTGACTAAATAGTCAGATATTGCATGTTTTAAAAATTCTTGCAGCACATCAAGATTTTAATATTAGAATCTTAAGATTATAAATCTGTCCCTATTGTACTTCAATTAACTGTCATCCAGAACACTGCCTCAGGAGTCCTACTCAA
The DNA here is from genome assembly GCA_039655065.1 of Glossophaga mutica. Classification (NCBI taxonomy): domain Eukaryota; kingdom Metazoa; phylum Chordata; class Mammalia; order Chiroptera; family Phyllostomidae; genus Glossophaga; species Glossophaga mutica. The sequence continues at coordinate 74,137,933 of CM077312.1, forward strand.
CAATAAATCTCGAATCAATCTGAAGTGAAGAGAAAGTCTTCTAAGATCAGATACTGAAGATAATCAGATAGCCAGGGTTAAGACACTCTCTAAATTGACTTAGCAGAATTCTTTCTAAAACTGGGCTATACAGGTCTCACAAGGAAAAGACTTAGAGAAATTTGCCTATGTTTTTTTAAACAGAATCTCTATTATGTGACATTTAAGTGTTTAAAAAATAATATTTCCTTCTACTTCCTACCCTGGGGATAACATGTTCATGTTATTAACTTTGTATTGGGTTTATAATTGTTTGTAATAGTCTGACATGTTAGAAAAATTGTGAAAAAACACGAGGAACAAAAGATTAGTGAGTATCCTGTCTAGTTTACCCATCAATGTGACCTCTACCTTTCTTTGTCTACATACTGTTTCACATTTCCATAAATCGTAGAAAACAAATAATTTTGAAAATGATTCTTGTCCACAGAAATGCAAATAAATTATGTTCTCCTGAATGGAACTGATATTGTCCTGTGGACAATTTCCATTTATTTGTATATTTCATTTCAGAGTTCCTTACTGCCTATAAATGTGTGTTTTTTTTTTTTAAATTCTCCTTTGAACCAGAGTTAAATAAAATTGTCAACAAATTTTCATTTTACATTTGTCTGAGTCATAATCTCATCTTTATAAAATCATTCCTTCTAACAGACATTTTTTAGTTCTGGTTTATTTATTTAACTAAGACTTGTATAACATTCACTATGTTTCAGATGACGTTCAAATGCAAGGGTATCAAACTCATTTTCATGGGGGGCCACATCAGCCTCATGGTTGCTTTCAAAGAGCTGAATGTAATTTCAACTCCTTAACAGTTAAGAAGTAGTTACATTTATACAGTCCTAAAATTATTTCAGCCCTTTGAAAGCAACCATGAGGCTGATATGGCCCCTGGTGAAAATGAATTTGACACCCCTGTTTTAATGCTTGCAAATGTTAGCTCCTATAATCCTTGTAACAAATCTATCTACTACATATTACTGATATTCCTTCTATGTAGATAAGAAAGCTAAAGCCTACAGAAATAAGGTGGTTTGACAAAGTACACAGAGCTGGTAAGTACAAGCCTGGGACTTGAACCCAGACAGCACATGCTTTTAATCAACAAGCTACACAGGCTCACATTTACCTAACTTTTTTTTTTTAATCTTTTTCTTTCAAAGCGTCCAGACACCTCTAAATCAGGTGTCTGTTGTTTAGGTCCTATCTTTCCCTTTAGTTGCAAAATAGAGCAATTTCAAGCCCCCCTGCCCTCAATAAAAACTATTATTTGGTTTTGCCTTAGGAAAAAAAATGTAATTGGTTTACCAGAGTGGTTACCATACTTTGAAAATATTGCAAAGGCCTCAGTAGTTTCCTGCTACGTGTATTTGACAAAGTTTTATAACATCACATATCAGGGATTACAGGACTACCCAATAAAATCAAATGTGCAGATATTAATTATGTATCTTCTATTTTTATCTTTTTTATGCAAAATCTTCTAACTTACAGATTCATGCGTCCCAATACACCCTCTATTTATACTGGCACTCTTTATTATTTACATTTATTCTGAGTTCTGGCATTTAAGTTACTATTGTTACTATTTCACCTCTTTTTTAGGCATAGATAAACCACTTTAGAGATATTGATTCATTTTATGAGGGAGAAATACAATACAATACTGTAGTAACAACAACAAAAATTTAATCAAACATACATTGACACTCTAATAACATGAAGGCACATAAGGAGAAACAAACTTTATTAACTGAATCTTATATAAGATAAACTGACCAACATCCTCCCTGTTTTGAAAGCATAACTTTTAAGGCTATAATAATTACTGGTAATAAAATAGAATTTTCACAAAAATAATATTTAATTTTATCCCAGGGTTCTTTGAATACTATGGTAATAATTAATTAATATAATTACTAATCTTGGTTTATCTCTATTCACCAGCTCTCTTCATTTAATTTATCATCATTCATATGATTTAGTTATTAACAGCTGAATTGCACTTAACACTGTACCAGATTTACACAATTTAAACACACAGCTGCTGCCCCTAAATATTAATAGAAAAAAAATCAATGACCTTTTTAATCAGCAAGTATTATTGGAAGAGAACCTAAAAGAAGCATAGATCTCCAAGGAAGCTCTTAAAATAGTCTTGGCTTGAACTAAGACTATGACAATGAAGACAGGAAAGGGCGTATGCTAGCAAAAATCCTCAAGAGAAATATTTAACAAAGTGTGAGGGTTCTCACTGGAGGAGGAATGAAAGGAAATCTCTGAGGTTGACTTTCCGTTTCTGATTTAGTGGCTATGAGAGGCAATGCAGTGGAAGAGCCAGTTTAGGAAGAAAGATAAATAAGTCTTAAGTATCTTAAGTTTGAACATCCTGCAGAATATTTAAGTAGAGGTGCTGTATATACAGGTCTTGATGCTCAAAAAAAAAAAAAAAAGGTTTTCAAACTAGAAATGTGGATTTGAAAGATGTCATCATGAGTAAGGGCCCTGGCTGAGAACATCATGGGTTGAAATGAAATGAAAATCAGCCAAAACAGAATACTGGAGAACACTAACTTTTGTAGGTAAGGCAAAGGGAAAGAATATGAAAAAGACAAAGAACAAATATTTACAGAGACAGGAGAGAAATCAGCAGAAGCCTATGAAGGAGAAAGGTTAATAAACAAGTTACCAGCACCTTCAAATGTCACAGAAAAATAATAGACTACAAACATCTCATTAGATGTAACAATTATGTCATCACTGGTGACCTTAGCAATAACAATTTCAATAAAGCCAAAATATGGATGTGCCTACAACCGAGCTTAGACCATAATGCCCCATGAGATGGTGAATAGTAAGATAGAAAGAATCTCTGTCCCTGAATGACCACATGGAGTAAAACTTCCAGCTAACTTGAAAATTCTGCTGTAAAGGAAAAAATTAAATTCAATCTTCATTAATCCATGAAATCATTGATAGGTCTCTCTATTACAACAGTCCAACCTTTCCTTAACTTACTCATCAAATAGATATACCATATCTGTCTAATCAATCCTTTCGTGAGAGCATTTACATCATTTCCCATTTTTGTTAAAAATAGTATCTGAAGACCTTTATTTATATATTAATATTTGAACTCATTCCCGATTATTTCTGTTTTCAACTTCTGAAACAGAATTACCAAGTCACACACAGGGTTTTGATGCAGACTGCAAGATCACACTGCTTTTTTTGCCTAGGAGTGTGGGGGGAACACAAATGCTTTTTTTGCCTAGGAGCGTGGAGGAAAACACAAATGCACATTTAGACTGTGAGAGAAGAGAGAGGACATGCTCATATCCTGGGCAACTTCAAAAAGGACAAGGCAACTGAGGGAATCCTTTCACAATGTGTACCTGTAACAAATTGTCATGTCGTACACTTTAAATATCTTACAGTTTTATGTGTCAATTATACCTCAATGAAAATGTAAAAAAGGAAACAAAAAAAGATAAGGCCTAAAAAGAGGCCATTGGATTGGAAGTTCCCTATTTATCCAAATATGACTGAGAATTTTTGTTAGATTCTGCATTGTCATTAACTCTTTCAGTTAGTTATTCCAAGTTCTCTAACTTTTGCAAAGTTCAATTTTAACTCTCCTAACACATGTCCAACTAGTTTTTACATATTACCAATTCTACTTTTAAAATATCCCAAATTTATTTTCTCCTCTTGACACTGCAACTGCCCTGGTGTATTAAGTTAAACATTAAAATAAATTAATCAAAATACAGTGTCTCTTACCCTATCTTATCAACTTCATTTTCCACAACTACCCATCACTCTGCTCTCTAAACAAACCAGCCTCTTCAATGCTTCTATGTCTTTGCAAAGGTTCTCACTAACCCAAATGACATTCCCTTGCATCCCCTTGACAAACTCGTACTCACCTCTTAATAGCTAGTACAAATGTTAGACGTTTTATGAATTCTTTTCCTCTACCCAAAATGACTTTGTCATTCAATATATTACACAGTCATCAGTCATTTTATGATTCTCGGTCTCTGAAATGAGAATACCAAGGCTATGTGCATGTTTCTTGCATATTTGAGTCTTTACAGATTCCTACCACAATGACTGACACACTGTAGATACTCAAACTCTTACTAGAATAAGGAAAGGAAAACTGAAATTTAAATAACAGAAAACAACCCTAATACAAACAATATTTTCAAACGCAAGGCTAATAACCTTAAATATTGTAGTGAACAATACCAAAAACCTTGTTAAACTGATATGTTTCTAAGCAAAAATGGTAATGATGTGGATATATTTTAATTTCCTGCCTCATAAATCACTGATTTCCAAAACTTTTACTTTTTTACTATTTAGTCTTCAAGGTAGTTTCATGAAGTATGTTCTGTAGAACAAGGTAAAATCTCTGGGAATAGGACTGAAGCCATCTTTTTTAGCAAGATTTAAGGTGATTCTTAAGTACATTAGATGACCAATACTTTAAATGATTATTTTATATGTAAAATCACTGACACATTTTTTTAAAAAAAGTTTCAATCTTCACCCAATGATATGTTTTATGGATTTTAGAGAGAAAGGGTGGGGTTGGGGAGAGGAGAGAGAGAAATACAATGTGAGAGTGAAACATTGATCAGTTGCCTCTTGTATGCACCCTGACCAGGGATTGAATCCTCAACCTAGGTATGTGCCCTGACCAGGAATCAAATCCACAACCTTTTGGTTATAGGACAATGCTCCAACCAACTGAGCATCAAGCCAAGACACTGACTTTCCACTATTATTTTTAAAATAATAGTGGAAACCCAACAGACTTTTTAAACCTACACATAACATTCATACAAAGTAAAACCTATTAACCTACTGACTCACAATGTGTTCTTCTCCATGTTGTCACAAACCTGGAAGGATATATAACTCCTAGCTATGCTTTACATGTTGGTAATGATAAATTCCATAACTATACACATGACCACTATTCTAGAGGTTATAAATTTTCAGATTTTAAGGAAAATTATGAAATCTGCAATTCTAGATTATAAGGAAAATAAACACTGTAAAACTCTGGGCCAGAACTCCCTCAACCTTTTCCTTCAGTACTGATATGTAAAATCATATTCACATTTGCAAATCACCAACCTCTACTAGAAACATCAGCCCTAAAGGAGAAAAAAAGCATACAACGAAATTCAAACTTAAAAAAATACATGACTTCTTAGGTTATCCTGACAAAATACATTAGAGATTACTTTCATAACTTCCCATGTATTTACATGCAATTTTTATTTTTTTAAAGTTAGATCATTTTCTACAAATGGCAAACGGAATTTTAACTGAGCAACCTTTATCAGATTTTTGGGGGGGTTTTTTGTTGTTTTTTTTTAATATTCACCCACCTTAAAACAAGTTTATATACTTAGTCTCAATTGGGGTAATTTAGTGGAAGTACTCCATAATTAGAAATCAAGAAAGAAAATACAATAAAATGTTTTTAAAAGCTACTCTGAAAATAATTTATTACATTTCAATATGCTTTGATTACTTTTGGTTCTCCATTTCAATGTTTTTAATCCTTTCAAAGTAAAGTAGTTGATTTGACATTTTATTTTTTGGGGGGTAGAAGGGTAGGGAAATGGTGGTAGGAAAATAGAGACAACTGTACTTGAACAACAATACACACAACTTTTTACAAGAACTTTAAAAACCTGACAACTCAAATAACTAATAAAAATTGAAATGAAAAGAATTTCTCAGCAATAGACTTTATATCCAAATTCCTTCAGTAGATTCTTCAAAATGTGAAATAAATACTGTATCTGCACACAAAAAATATCAGAAGCAAATATCAAGAAGAAAAATAAAAAAATGTAACAACACTTTTCAGTGTGAGAGTGCTGACAACATTCATACTTCCATGGTGTACATAAATATATAAATAATGAGATCAAACACACAATGTGAAAGCTTTAAGGTAACTGATACATGTAAAAAATACAATTTCCTGTCTTTCTTTTTAATCATATTTTATATACTTATAAGAACTACCAAGTGACAATAATATTCTCATGGCTATATTATTAAGATACCAGGCACCTGACTACAAATACAATTTATTTTTTTTTTATTTTATTGATTATGCTGTTACAGTTGTCCCATTTCTCTCACATCATTCCCCTCCACCCTGCACACCCCCTCCCACCCACATTCCACCCCTTTAGTTCATGCCCATGTGTCATAAGTTCTTTAGTTTCTACAATTCCCATACTATTCTTGCCCTCCCCCTGTCTATTTTCTACCTACCATCTATGCTACTTATTCTCTGTACCTTTTCCCCCTCTCTCCCCCTCCCACGCCCCTGTTGCTAACCCCCCATGTGATCTCTATTTCTGTGGTTCTGTTCCTGTTCTAGCTGTTTGCTTAGCTTGCTTTTGTTTTAGGTGTGGTTGTTACTAACTATGAGTTTGCTGTCATTTTACTGTTCATAATTTTTATCTTCTTTTTTTAGATAAGTCCCTTTAACATTTCATATAATAAGGGCTTGGTAATGATGAACTCCTTGAACTTGACCTTATCTGAGAAGCTTTTTATCTGCCCTTCCATTCTAAATGAAAACTTTGCTGGATAGAGTAATCTTGGATGTAGGTCCTTGCCCTTCATGACTTGGAATACTTCTTTCTAGCCCCTTCTTCCCTGTAAGGTCTGCTTTGAGAAATCAGCTGACAGTCTGATGGGAACTCCTTTATGGTGACTGTCCCCTTATCCCTTGCTGCTTATAGAATTCTTTCCTTCATTTTAATCTTGGCTAATGGAATTATGATGTGCCTTGGAGTGTTCCTCCTTGGGTCCAACCTCTTTGGGACTCTCTGAGCTTCCTGGACTTCCTAGAAGTCTATTTCCTTTGCCAGATTGGGGAAGTTCTCCTTTACTATTTGTTCAACTAAGTTTTCCACTTGTTGCTCTTCCTCTTCTCCTTCTGGTACCCTTATAATTTTGATGTTGGAATGTTTAAAGATGTCCTGGAGGTTCCTAAGCCTCTCCTCATTTTTTTGAATTGTTTCTTCATTCTTTTCTGTTTGGTTGTTTGTTTCTTCCTTCTGGTCCACTCCATTGATTTGCATTCCAGTTTTCTTCCCATCACTGTTGGTTCCCTGTGCATTTTCCTTCATTTCACTTAGTGTAGCCTTCATTTGTTCATCTAATTTGCGACCAGAATCAACCAATTCTGTGAGCATCCTGATCACCAGTGCTTTGAACTGTGCATCTGATAGGTTGGCTATCTCTTGGTTACTTAGATGTATTGGCTCTGGTGCTTTGATCTGTTCTTCCATTTGAGCCATTGGGGGGGGGGGGGGTCTGGATGTGCCTCTTATGTAATGCAGGGTGGAGCCTTAGGTGTTCACCAGGGTGGGGCAACCCGTGTGCTGGCTTCTGACACTGTATGTGGTGCAAGGGTCAGAGAGGGAACAGTGGTGCTTGCTCAGCTCTCTCTCAAATTTCAGTCCCTTCTGCCACTTCCCACAAGCAAATTGGGCCCTTCTGGGGCTAGTTCCCAGGTGAGTGGGCTTGTGTACCTTCTAGGACCCTGTGGGTTTCTCCAACGAACTCTCCTGTGAGGATGGGAGTCTCTCCAGGCACCTCAACCCCCACAAGTGTTTTCAATCAGTGCTTTTAGGCTTTGTTTCCCAGCACTGGGACCCTGGGTTGCGCAGTCTGTCTCGCTCCCCATTTTTCACCTGGTTTATGTGCAGTCAAATGTTTGTCCTTGGTCAGCCAGCCACCTTGTGTGCCTCACTCGCTCTGCCCATTGCCACCCTGCACCTGGGGTCTGCCAGCCGCCGCCTGCGCACCTGGGACCACCAACCACCACCTTTTCCTGCCAGGACCCCTCTCCACCAGCTGCCAACTCCACCCATCTTACCAGTCTGGATAAATGGTTGTGGGACTTCCTTACAGTTCACTTTTCTGTAAGATCTGGTTGGTTTTTTGTTTCTAAATTTTTGTTGTCCTTAATTTTGGTTGTGCAAGGAGGCACAGTGTATCTACCTGTACCTCCATCTTGGTCAGAAGTCCTAAATACAAATATAAATCTTGAATAGTTAAACTCTGTCAACTAATCCAAATATTAGAATCAGTGAGATATGGGTTATTAAATTTTCAAGAACAAAGACTTTATGCAATGAATTCATTAGCTAGCCAAGATATACAAAGGCTCAACAGTATACACCACCTATACACATCCTAAATCACTACTTTAAAAAAAAAGCCAGCATATATAATATGTCACAATATCTAAGAGGAATAACACCATGGTATAAGTGAACTGGTAGTAGGTACTGAAACTACTCAAAGAAAAATACACAGATTCTCCTTCTAGTACATGATGATTACACTTACCTCCATCCTCCATCTAGATCTCAAGTATTACCATCGTGCATGTCCTCTGGAACTCCTCCTCAGAGACTGGAAATCTCAACTACATCCTAAGCCTAGTCATCGAACATTTCCTTGACTTTCTGGACATCACTGAAACTTAGCTGCCCTCTAAAAATAGCAATTTCTTTCAAATGAAAGCTGTTTGTTTGAACTCTAACCACATTTTTCCTCCTAACTTCTGTATTGGTTACCCCATTTGGATTAATGACTCCCAAGCTGATTATCTATAGCCCATATATCCTGAGATCTAGACTTCAGCAGCAAATCCTTCTAGTTCTAAAATATATCTCAGGACTTCTGGCTAAGATGGAAGTGTAGGTGGACAAACTGTGCCTCCTCGCACAACCAAAATTAAGGACAATAAGGATTTAGAAACAAGAAAACAATCAGAACTGAGAGAAAATTGAACTGTAAGAAAGTCCAACAACCATTCATCCAGACCAGTAAGAGGGGCGGAGTCATGGCAGGAGGAAGCGTAGGTTGGCAGACCCTGGCACACAGGCAACTGCTGGCTGACCTGGGCATGCAGGCAGCAGCTAGCAGGTTCCAGGTGCACAGGAGGCAGCTAGCAGACCCCAGGCACAAGGCAGCTGACTGACCAGGCAGTCCCACAATCACACACAGATAATCCAGGCAAAAATGGGGAACGAGACAGAACTGAAAACCCAGGACCCCAGTGCCAGGGAAATAAAACCTAAAAAAACCAAGACCCCGCCCCCACATACAGCAACTGGGCTGCCCCACCTGGGGAAACACCTAAGCCTCTGCCCCTTACTACATAACAGCTGCAACCAGATCAAAAAAAAAAAAAAAAAAAAAGCTCAAACGGGAGAACAGATCAAAGCCACAGAGCCAATACATCTAAGCAAACAAGAAATAGCCAACCTATCAGATGCACAGTTCAAAGCACCAGTGATCAGGATGCTCACGGAATTGGTTGGTTTTGGTTGCAAATTAGATGAAAAAATGAAGGCTACAATAAGTGAAATGAAGGAAAACGCACAGGGAACCAATGGTGATGGGAGGAAAACTGGAATGCAAATCAATGGAGTGGACCAGAAGGAAGAAACAAACAAACAGAAAACAATGAAGAAACAAGGATTCAAAAAAATGAGGAGAGGCTTAGGAACCTCCGAGACATCTTTAAACGTTCCAAGATCCGAATTACAGGGGTACCTGAAGAGGAAGAGGAAGAGCAACAAGTGGAAGACTTAGTTGAACAAATAATAAAGGAGAACTTCCCCAATCTGGCAAAGGGAATAGACTTCCAGGAAGTCCAGGAAGCACAGAGAGTCCCAAAGAAGTTGGAGCCAAGGAAGAACACACCAAGGCACATCATAATTCCATTAGCCAAGATTCAAATGAAGGAAAGAATTCTAGAAGCAGCAAGAGATAAGCGGACAGATAACTACAAAGGAGTTCCCATCAGACTGTCAGCTGATTTCTTAAAAGAGACCTTCCAGGCAAGAAGGGGCTGGAAAGAAGTATTCCAAGTCATGAAAGTCAAGGACCTACATCCAAGATTGCTCTATCCAGTGAAGCTTTCATTTAGAATGGAAGGGCAGATAAAGTGCTTCTCAGATAAGGTCAAGTTAAAGGAGTTCATCATCACCAAGCCCTTATTATAGGAAATGTTAAAGGGACTTATCTAAGAGAAAGATCAAAACATGTACAGTAAAATGACAGGAAACTCACAATTATTAACAACCACACCTAAAACAAAAGCAAACTAAGCAAACAACTAGAACAGGAACAGAACCACAGAAATGGAGATCACATGGAGGGTTAGCAACAGGGGCGTGGGAGGAGGAGAGAGAGAGAAAAGGTGCAGAGAATAAGTAGCATAGATAATGGGAAAAAAATAGACAGGGGGAGGGCAAGAATAGTATGGGAAATGTAGAAGCTAAAGAACTTATGACACATGAACTAAAGAGGGGGAATGTGGGTGGGAGGGGGTGTGCAGGGTGGAGGGGAATGATGTGGGAGAAATGGGACAACTGTAATAGCATGATCAATAAAATATAATAAATAAATAAATAAATAAATAAATAGAAATATATCTGAAATCCATCTACTTCTCTCCATTTTCCTCACTTCCACCTGGTCTAGGTCATTATAAACCACTCACATGAACTAATTAGTCCCATTTTCATTTGTTATCATCTCCACCTTCCACAATATTCTCTTAGGAAAATGAGAGTAATTTTTAAAAAATGAATGTTCACTCCACTGTTGAAAACACTTCAATGGTTTCATGAGAGAAATTGCTAATCATTCCTGAGTATCTGTTATCCATCTCTTCTGTTTAGTAATAACCCACACATACACACGAGTTTTAACATGGTACAAGGCCAAACAGGTAGGGACTATACTTTCAAACCTCCCCGGTACCAATGTTAACTATATGATTAAGTAATGACTAATGAAATAAAAGTAGAAGGTACACTTTAAAAAGAAGTTGCCAGCTCTTTAGTCCCTCTTTCCAAAGTCAGAGACATGGACATGCAGATGGTAATGTGGCTTGGACCACACAGACAAGAGTAACACTTTATCAGATGGATAAAGACCAAAACACAAAGAACAAGGGTTCTTAGACAACATTGTGGAACTGCCAGCTATTGCCTCTGGACTAAGTTGGAGAAAATTCTATTTTGCTTGGGGCCCTGTATGTAGGGATCTTTTGTTACAGCAATTGAATGTATACTTTCTTATTGTACTTGAAATAAAATGTAAGCTCCTTACCATAGCACATAAGGTCCTATACAATTCAACCTCAGTCATCTTCTTCCGCCCAGTAACTTGGCTCCAACCCAACTGAAACCCTGCCTTACATGCTCTTTCCCTAGATTTTCATATGAATGGAACTTTTTATTACTCATTCACTCAAACATCACCTCCTTAGAAAACATCCCTCACTATCCTAAAATGGTCCCCTCTCATCATTCAGCATCTTACCCATTTTATCTTCTTTGCAGCACTTACCAGTTTGAAATTGTTTATTGATCTATTTGTTCCAGGTAAAATGTAAGTGCTTTGAAAGCAGAAACTTTATTTGTTCATGACTATATCATAAATACTTACTACAATGCCTAACAGAAGGTAAAAAGTAATGCTGAATAAAAGTTTTTCAAAAGATAAAACTTTTTATTTCATCAGGGCACTGGCTACCCTCAGCCTGGGCTGCTCTTAACCCAGGCCTATGTCCTTTCTTGTTTTCAAGTGTCGGTTTAATGTCATTGTTTCCCAAAGGCATTCTCTGACCAATCTCTCTAACATGGAATCAATCCCAACTGCAGCCAGTCATTCTCTGTCACTTCACCCTATTTATTCCCTTCATACTATTCTCCAAAATATAAAATTATCTTACGTACTTCTTTATTGACCATCTGACACAAAGAATGTAAAGCCTCCTGAGATCAGGGGCCCCCATCTAACTTTTTCATTTATATTCTTATTTACTCATGTTTAGCAGGTGTGCTCAATAAATTTCTGACTACATAAATTAATGATTGTAAAAATGGTTATAAACAGAAGGTAAGACTCAATCATTAACTGTTGAGATTAAACAAAATGCCAAAAAATAATTAAACAAAATGTAATCTGAGCCATAAACTACATCATAAAAGACAAGCATGAGAGAAAGAATGAAGGGAAAGTGAAAGTGTTTCATTTATTTTTGGTACTGATAACTAGAAAAATATAGATTCACATATTCAGAAAATTTAAAGATAATTTTCAGACAAATTAAAAATTAAGTTTAATCTACACACACAAAGAAAACAGTCTGTGTAATTACAGCAATAAACCATAAAAATTTAAAAATATTTATGATTATGAATGCAACAAATAAAAATTCACTTGTAAAACACAAAGACTCTTAAAATTCGTGAAAATTCCATAAAAGGCAAATAAAAGAAAAAAAAGATGTAACTGCCAAATGAAAATAAAAACAAATTCAGAATAGAATTCATGAAAAAATGCTTTGCTTTGTTTTCAATGTACCCAGCAATGTAGAGCAGGACTGTGAAAAAGTTGAGATTGAATGTAACACAAAAGCAAAAAACTAGAAGAGAATGCTATTTACTGAAATTTTCAATAGGTGATCAAATTGTAGCTAACTGGTATTGAATTTGTACTGTTACTTTGATATTAATAGTATCTTTGTACTAAAGCAACATTTTTTATTTCCTATAATTTAAATGTTCTTACTGAAGTACAATATGCATGCAAAAAAGCATAGAAATCGTATCATAAATTATACAACTCATTGAATTATTTCAAAAATCAGTTATACCCATGTAAGCACCACACACATCAAGAAATAGAACATTACTAACACATAGAAGTCACCTTAACACCACTTCCAAATTACTATTCCTTCCTCCTCCACAAAAGTAATCACTGAGGTCAAATTCGTAGGTTAGTCTCTTGGCCGCTTTTAAATCTTACATATCTATGGAACCACAGACAATACATATTCTTTTATGCCTGATTTCTTTCAATGAACATTATGATTCATGTAACTTCTTTGTTGTTACATAAAGGTATAATTTGTGCATTTTCATTGCTCTACTCATTACTGTATAATATTCATTATGCCATTTTACTGCTGATGAACATTGTTTCCAGGTTTTAACTAACACAAATAATGTTCCTTTGAATATGACTGTACTTGTCTTTTAGTAAACACCTGCCTAAATTCCTACTGAAATTGCTGAGCTATCTAGTACCTATATACAGGGTATGGCAAAAGTAGGTTTACAGTTGTTGAGTACATGAAACATGAAGTTTATTCTTATATTGCTTATTATTGTACTATTTTCTATACAAACAACTGTAAACCTTTTGACACACCCTGTATATCTGTGTAAATACAGCTTTAGTAAATGCTGCCAGAATTTTCAAAAGTGATTTTCCCAATTTACAGCAGCAGTGTTTCACTTCTATCCACATCCTGACACTTGGTTATTATCAATCTTTTTGCTGTAGCCATTCTAGTGAGTGTTGCAATAGTATCTCCTTATGGTTTTAATTAGTATTTCCCTGGGAAATGATAAGTTGAGCAGTTTTTCACATGTTTATTAGCCACCTAAGTATCCCCTTTTGTGAAATGCCTATTCAAGTCTCTTCCCCATTTTTCCACTGGGTTGTCTGTCTTTTTCACATTGACTTAGGATTTCTTTACCCAATATGGATACAAGCCCTTTGTCATGTATAGACATGGCAAGTAAAGTATCTTCTATTGTCCTTTGGTTTACTTTTTATCTTTTTGGTATCTTTTGACAAAAGTTCTTACCTTGTCCAACTTAACTTGTCAGCTTATCTTAACTTGGTCTAGTTTATCAATCCTTTCCTTTATGTTATTAAGTTTTGTGTCCTATTTAAAATATTTTCCTACCGTAAGACAATAAAGATATGGTCTTATATTGTCCTCTAGAGGCTTCATTATTTTCCTTTGTACTTAGACCTTCAATCAAATGTGCAAGGAGGGAAGCAGAGATCAAGTTTCATTTTTTTCCCTATATGGATATCCAAATGACTAGCAACATTTTATTTAAAAGATTATTTTTAATTGATGAAAAGTAAAACACCACACTATGAAGATATCAATTATAAACTTTTAAACATCAAATAACATAGCAATGAAACATGTTGGAAACAATAAGAAAAATTACAAACACCCAACAATTCAAAAATTTACTATAATATTCCTAAGTATATGACAATTGAATCAAATTATAAAAGGTATTTGAATATATGTAATAAAGCCAATAAATAAATGTACAGAACTGTAAACCCTATGGAGAACTCAACTTCTTTCTCAATGCCTAGGGAACATTTTTTTTAACTTTTTAAAAATAATTTTATTAATTATGCTATTACAGTCATCCCAATTTCTCCCACTATACCCCCTCCACTCAGCACTCCCCACTCCCTCAGGCAATTCCCACATCATTGTCCATATCCTAGGGAACATTTTAAATACTAATCTCATATGTATCATAAGAACAAAGTCTCAAAAAATAGACATCTGTAAGGGCCCATTCTCTGATCACATTATGATAAACCTAGAAATAGTGTAAACACACACACGCATTTCATAATTTAAAAATATCCACTTAAATAACTCTTAGGTCAAGAAGAAAATCACAGCTGCTCAATTCATTGAACACTTAGAAAACAACAAAGCTAGTATACAAAGTCAGTCCAGAAACATCCAGCCATTGTTAATATAATAAGAGTTTGCACATATTGATGAAAACTGGCAGCCAAGAATGCGGACTGGAATGCACATGCATGAACAATGACAACTTCACCTTACTAGTTAGTGGGGGTGATAGACATTGTTGAGTGTACATACATACTGTGTGGCTGTTGCATTCAAAATGACTGAGTGAGTACAGCAACGAAATTGCATCAAATTTTGAATTAACCTTGAACATCCCTATGCAGAAACTATTCGGATATGGGCAACTGGTGATTGGCAGCTTCATCCCAACAATGTGTCCACTCATACATCACATCTTGTGCAGAGTTTGTGGTGAAACATCAACTCACCCAGGTGACTCAGACCCTCTACAGCCCAAATCTGGACTCTGAGGCTTCTCTTTTCCTCAAACTAAAATCACCTTTGAAAGGGAAGAGATTTCAGACTGTCGATGAGATTCAGGAAAATAAAACCAGGCAGCTGATGGTGACTGGGAGAACTGTGTGAGGTCCACAGGTGCCTGCTTTGAAGGGGACTGAGGCATCATTGTCCTCTTAACAATGTTTCTTGTATCTTGTATCTTCTTCAATAAATGTCTCCATTTTTCATATTACATGGCTGGATACCTTGTGAACAGACCTCATACATATTATCAAACCATAGGGACTTGGTTAAACATATAATTAGAAGCAAATTTAGAGTAATAAAAGCTTTCACAAAGAAATAAATGAGAGTATTAAATTACAAAAACTTAGAAGCAGGAATATAGATAAAATTACATATTTTGGGGTTATTTTATTATTGTTCAAGTACTGTTGTCTACATTTTCCCATCCCTCCACCCCAACCCCAGCCATCCCCACCTCCCTCCCGATTCCATCCTCCCCTTGGTTTTGTCCATGTGTCCTTTGTAGTTGTTCCTGAAAACCTTCCTCCCCCATTATTTTCTCCCACCTCCCCTTTGGTTACTGTCAGTTTGTTCATTTCAATGTCTCTGGCTTGTTTGTTTTGTTTATTATGTTCCACTTAAAGGTGAGATCATATAGTATTTGTCCCTCACCACCTGGATTATTTCACTCTGCATAATGCTCTCCAGTTCCATCCATGCTATTGCAAAGGGTAGGAGCTCCTCTCTTTCTGCTGCATAGAATTCCATTGTGTAAATGTACCACAGTTTTTTGATCCATTCATTTACTGATGGGCACTTAGGCTGCGTGTTTCCAGCACTTGGCTATTGTAAATTGTGCTGCTATGAACATTGGGGTACATAGGTTCTTTTGGATTGGTGTTTCGGGGTTCTTAGGATATAATCCCAGCAGTGGAATTGCTGGGTCAACAGGCAGTTCCA
The DNA here is from genome assembly GCA_039655065.1 of Glossophaga mutica. Taxonomy (NCBI): domain Eukaryota; kingdom Metazoa; phylum Chordata; class Mammalia; order Chiroptera; family Phyllostomidae; genus Glossophaga; species Glossophaga mutica. Next base: position 74,153,975 of record CM077312.1, read on the forward strand.
TTTTTAGTTTCCTGAGGAAATTCCATACTGTTTTCCACAGTGGCTACACCAGTCTGCATTCCCACCAACAGTGCAGTAGGGTTCCCTTTTCTCCACAACCTCTCCAACACTTGTTGTTTGTTGCTTTATGATGGCCATTCTTACTAGTGTGAATTGTTATCTCACTGTGGTTTTAATTTGCATCTAAAATACCGAGGAATAAACCTAACCAAGGAGGTAAAAGACCTGTACTCAGAAAATTACATAACACTGAAGAAAGACATCAAGGAAGACAGAAATAAATGGAAGCATATGCCATTTATTTTGTATCTTCCTTAATTTCTCATGGACTAGAAGAATTAACATCATCAAAATGTCCATACTTCCCAAAGCAATTTACAGACTCAACACAATCCCTATGAAAGTACCAATGACATAGTTCACTGACATAGAACAAACATTTCAAAATTTATGAGGAACTATAAACAATCCCAAATAGCTGCAGTAATTTTGAGAAGAAACAAAGTAGGAGGGATCACAATACTTGATACCAAACTGTATTACAAGGCCACTGTAATTAAAGCAGCCTGGTACTGGCATGAGAACAGACACATAGAGCAATGGAACAGAACAGAGAGCCCAGAAATAAACCCAAGTCTCTACAGTCAATTAAATATTTGACAAAGGGGGCAGAAGCATAAAACGGAGTAAAACAGCCTCTTCAACAAATGGTGTTGGGAGAGCTGGACAGCTACATGTGAAAAAATAAATCTCAATCACCCACTTACACAATACACAAAAATAAATTCAAGGTGAATAAAAGCCTTAAATATAATTCACAACATCATAAAAGTTCTAGAGGAAAACATAGGCAGGAAAAATCTCAGATATTCCACACAGTAATATTTTCACCAATATGTCCCCTAGAGCAAGGGACATAAGGGAAAACATAAACATATGGGATCTTATCAAAATAAAAAGCTTCTGCATGGCTAAAGAAAACAGCATTAAAATAAAAAGAGAACCAACTGTATGGGAAAACATGCTTGCCAATGATACCTGAGATGAGGGTTTGATCTCCAAAATATATAAAGAATCACACTACTCTACTCCAGGAAGACAAATAACCCAATTAAAAAATGAGCAAAAGACCTGAACAGACATTTTTCCAAAGAGGACATAAAGAGGGCCCAGAGATATATGAAAAGATGCTCACTGTACTTGAACAGCAATAAAATAAAATTAACATAAAATAAAATAAAATAAAATAAAGATGCTCAGTTTCACTAGCCATCAAAGAGATGCAAATTAAAACTACAATAAAATTATGTATTTTTGGAGTAGAAAAATAATTCCCATGCTTCAAAAATACCAACAAAATGCACACACTTCCAATCCAATTAAATATTTGAAAGAAGAAAAAATTGGTAATACTAAAAGGAGTTTAACCAAATAAGGAAAAATCAAATATTATAAGAAAACACTACATACAGCTGCTTACTAATAAATTTAACCAGATAAAATCAACAACTTTTAAGAATAAAAACAAATTATCGTATTATCAAAAACCTGAAAAGGCAAAACTACAGAAAGAGTTAAAAAAATTATCAAATAAATACCTCTATGAAAGTCCAGGGTCAAAATCTAATTATATCATGTAGACATAATACCAGAAAAATTTCTGTAACATGCTCCAGAATTCCTATTTACAAGTGGAATCCATTTTTCAGTCATTAATTCATTTAGTCATTTAACAAATACCTAATGAGGATTCTGTATGTACTGGAGAATATGCTTAACACTAAGTATAAATTTGCATGAGCCAAACATGATTCCTGGCTTCTACAAGTTATATAACAAGGACACATATATAGATAACTACAATATAGAGAGATGCTTCATAACAAGAGAACTTAAAGGAGAGAAAAAAGAGAACTGACCACTAGCTTAGTCAATGAGGAAGAGGAGCAGAGGGTTGGAAGAGTGAACTGGAACATGTAAAATTGTTCTCTGTGTCAGGTGCCTTAAAAAAACGTTCTCATTCACTCCTCAGGACAACTCTGGACATACAGCTTACCCGACGCGCACAGTCTGATAAATGGAAGTATAAGAATTCACATCCAAAATTTTGGCCCCAAAGTTCCTGATCTTTCCATAATATCATTGAAGGAGAATACGAAGTCTAACTGGCTACAAAATACACACACACACACACTCAATTGAGATGCAGTAAAAGAGGACACCAAACAATTCGCACTGTGGCAAAGGACCCATGGAGTCAAAAGAGAGACTGGTTGAAGGAGTTCATCATCACCAAGCCCTTATTATATGAAATGTTAAAGGGACTTATCTAAGAAAAAGAAGATAAAAATATGACAGTGAAAAGACAGCAAACTCACAGCTATTAAGAACCACACCTAAAACAAAAGCAAACTAAGCAAACAGCTAGAACAGGAACAGAACCACAGAAATGGAGATCATATGGAGGGTTAGCAACAGGGGTGTGGGAGGAGGAAGGGGGGAAGGTACAGAGAATGAGTAGCATAGATAATGGGTAGAAAATAGACGGGGGAGGGCAAGAATAGTATGGGAAATGTAGAAGCTAAAGAACTTATGACACATGGACATGAACTAAAGGGGGGAATGTGGGTGGGAGAGGGTGTGTAGGGTGGAGGGGAATGATGGGGGAGAAATGGGACAACTGTAATAGCATAATCAATAAAATATATTTTTAAAAAAAAGAGAGACTGGACACTTTCAAGTTAATCAATGCATTTGGTGAAGTTATCACTAGAGGGCAGCATTGCAAAGACTGTAAATAACAAATCAATAGGGGAAAAAAAGGCCTAGGGTAAAACCAAGTTAATTCAGTGCTTAAGCCCATTTTTAACTACTAAAAAGGAAATGTTTTCCGGTGGTCAGTTAATTTTTAGAACATTTAAAGCACTCTAAAATAAATGCACAAAGGTTTCTTTTTTACCATAAAATGTGTAGAAAAATTTCCTTGGGAGTTTCACAAAGATCAATATCATATTAATGAGGACAGATAAATAAACCTATAAATACAAAGACTTATGTTATAAAGCAACTTTGTTACAAGAACTTTTCAGTTTAAAAATAATCACATCTAACTTTATATTCTTATAACTTTTATCAGCTTATTTATATTAATGAAATTTATTCCATATTCATATAGGTAGCCTATAATTAGATCATTCAGTTGTGAACTTAAGCTTTGAGAAATGCCTTAAAAAAAAAAAAAAAAAAACAGAGCAAGGATTTTTTCTGAAGGAAAATAACTGTTTAGGCTTTCTCATCTCCCAGTAACTCCAAAATTCAGTTTTCTAGGTTCTGGCCCCAACGAAATTGTTCTAGACAAATTTGCCAGTGGCTGCTCTGTGACAAACGCTCTGTGGCACAACTAAACAAACTTGTTTTTGGAAACACTGATTCCTGTCTCTAACATAGTCAAATCACAAAACTTACTTTTACCATGAACAGCACTCAGTCCTCTCACCGGCCATTGTTAAAGTTTAGAACTTGAGTTTCCATCCACAACCCTCTTCTATTCCCATGACTTTTTCCTTAGAGAATCTTCCCTCTACTATATAGAGGGCTTTCCAAATTCCATTCTCTGGTCTAGCTCTGACAACTGTGCACTATCTATCTCTACTTGAATGAAACATAAGCATATCAAAACCAACGTGTCCAAGCCTGACTCCTCACTTTTCACCAAGTGATTCTTCCTACATCTCCTTGCCTAAGTGGGTAATACCCATCCAGTCTCTCAAGACAGAAATTCTACTTCCCAAATCATTTTATTTCTGTCAACACTGCAACCTCCTCTTGGTCAGCACTGTAACTAGAAATTACAATTTTAAGGGTGTTTTATTCAGTATTTAAATTTTGAACGTTGACTACTTGGTGGGGAAAAGGGAGTACATGCTGACTTTCCTTTCATCACAGAGCCTGCCCCTGTCTAAGCCTTCTACCACTGCTACTCCCCACATTCATTTTACCTGCCTGACCCAATGAAGAATTTGAGTTTGGGTTTTAGTTTTGTGGATTTAAACCACTACCTCAGACTTATGTACCTGGGATTCAAGCCCCACATTTTACCTCTCTCTGATTCATTCCTCACAATGATACTAGACTGCTCCCTCTAAAATGCAAAGTACAAAATTAACCACTTCAAATGCCCCTCCCTCATCATCTACAGCTGAAGGGACTACCGTGGTCAAGACTTACGATTACACCACTGCTTTTCTCTACAGCCCCCTCTTCCTGCTTTCTACTTTGAGCTGTTACAGCAAATGATCTAAGACTGCACTCAAAAGGTAACTTCCCATTCTGAGTGTTTGGTATATTCATCTCACTTCTCAACTCTCCTGCGCACCTGCTTGTGGAATTCCACTTCAACCTTCTACATCTTGCTGAATTGTCACCTCCTTGGCAAACAGCAGGCTCTCAATAAATGTTGAAGTGAGATAATCGAATGACTCCCCAAAGTCCATACATACTTTCCAGACATAATGATTTAGTCATCTGGAACTTCCCAGCAACCATCTATGTTCTTATTGCCCTCTCCTCCACCCCAGGCACAAGACTAACCAGCTTCTCCTCCCAAACTTAGTAAACATCATCTGCCAGCCAGCCAATTTCCAAACCTAGGAACACACCAAATTATCTCTCACTCAACAAATCTCCTTCACAGCCAAATAACCACCAGCTTTTTATTCTACTTTCTGCCTATCTCTTGCCTCCATCTCTTCCTCCTCCCCTCCAGTATCACACAATTTTTTTCCTCACCAAGCTTAATGATCACCGTGCCTTCTACCCCTATGTAAGCAAAATTTTCTTAAAATTAAAGTTTGGTCATATCACTCCTTCAAGCCCCGCAGAATAAAGTTAGAACTCTTTAGTGTAGTTAGGAGACCAGCAGGATCAAGCACCACTTAGGAGCATCACCTCAACCACTGAGCATAGGTGCCTACCTCTGACTTACTGAATTAGAATCTGTATTTTAACAAGGAATTCATGAGTATTAGTTTTATATAATGGCATTGGTCAATGAGAACTTTCATTAAGTGGTCCCTGTCTCCTTCTTCCACTGCCTCACCTGCCACTCTCCCATAGAGAGCTCTCTACACTTAGAAATGGCTAAGAGGATGCTAGAACTCAGTAGGTCTTTTAAGTCTTGCATCTTCTTTCCTACTTGTGTTACTCCTCCACCTACTCCTACACTGATTCTCTTCTTTTAGGTCTTAGCTTTGCTATACTCTCTTCTTTTAGGTCTTCCCAACCATATCTCCTCCTCCTTTGTCTTAAACGCATAAAAGACTACATTTAATTTTGTAAAGAGCCTTAAGACATCAGAATTTTTGTCTCATTCAACTTTGCATTCCAAGTACCTGAAGGAAAGCTAGGAGGGCTTGAAAAAAATGTTAATTGAATTAAACTATAAATGAAGGCCAATAGTCCTGATAAAGCAGGGGTGTCCAACCTTTTGGCAGCTCTGGACCACACTGCAAGAGTTGTCTTGGGCCACACATTAAATACACAAACACTAAAAAAAAACTGATGGAGGTGAAAAAAAACAGGTCCATGCATGATTTTTGTAATATTCACCACCACAGATAAGCAAAAAGTCCTCATACAATAACCCCAATTATGCAGCAGCCCTTCTGATAATCTTCTAAAATCATCAAGCGGGTCCCAAGTTTGTGATCACTAATATGGAAAATGTACATATCTAAGTAATAAAATGTCATTTAAATTTTTTTTATTTTAAAAGGAGCAACATAAAACTAGTGGGATATTTGACATTGCATTTAAGAAACTAGGGTATCAATAACTGATTTGATAGAAGTGGTTGCAATTCTCAGGGAGTACTCAAGGTACTCATGAGATACTTTGGTTCTGTTTTCTGTGTTTTATTCTCGAGAATAGTCACTTGCAAATGCAGATGTTGACAAGCAGCAATGATATGAATAAGGCATGACTGTGAAGCAAGGGATACTTGTCTGGGGGAAGATAGGACCTGTAAAAGTCCAAGAAAGAGGCACAATTTTTACTTCTAGTTGAATGTCAGATTTCAACTGTATGCATTCCATTTGAAAATGAGCAGGTAACATTTATGGTGACTGAAAATGGAGTCTCAAATAATAGCAAATATTATTTTCCTGGAAATGTTAAAATCTGTTTTTAAATTCTTGTATCAAATTGAAAAGCAAGACTGCATATTTTTCACTCTTCACAGGACTGTTTAGCCAACATGTCAAAATGCATAAAATTAATTGCCTTAATTTGAGCTTGCCATAATTTGTTTCATTTGGAACACTGTTGTGCTCTGAAACATGGTGTTAAGTTGGTTTTCACCTTGAAGATGCATGTTTAACTCATTTAAATGAGCAGTTAAATCCACAGAAAATGATAAATCTGTAAGCCAGTTTTCATCAAGTTCCACCACAAATTTGTGTTCTGATGCCATCAACGACTTAATAACATGTTGCAAATCATAAAATCTTTTCAACATTTGACTTCGACTTAGCCATCTTATTTCCAAAAAGTAAAATGTCACCGTGGTCAACATCAATACTTTTAAGGAATTCCTGGAACTGGCAATGATTTAATCCCTTGGCTCATAAAACTCACAGTCTGATGATGATTTGCATGACATTATCCATTTTTAAAGCATAAATTTTCTTGCTTAAATTTTCTTGATGTACTATGCAATGATACTTCATCAAGCGTTAGTTTGGAGCAGCAATTGCATCATCATCTATTAATTTTACAAGTCCCTCTCTTTTGCCTGCCATCGCCAGGCCACCATCATTAACTATACCAGATATATTGACAATGAACAAATAAAATCACTAACATATTTTTTACTGCTTCATATAAATTTCTTGGTTAAAGTGTGCCTTTTAATAGCACTAAAGAAGCCATTTCTTCAGGGACACTACATTCGTCATCAACACCTCTAATAAAAATGGTAAGTTGAGTTGTATCTGTAGCATCAGTCAAAGCATAAAATTTTAAATTAGCTCTACTCTCCAAACTTCTTTCAACAAGTTTTCCGATTTCTTCAATTCTTCTGGCTGCAGTCCAGCGAGACAAACTGATTTTAGAAATATCCCCCTTTTTTCAGGGCAAATTATATCTGCCACTTTCTATACAGTGCTTAATAAACTCACCATCAGGAAAGGGTTTTTATTTTTTGCTATTAAATATGCTGCCACATAACCAGCTTTACAACAGAATCCACCAGAGCTGTAACTTTCTGAAAAAATTTTTATTAAGACAGACTTTTTTTCAGTTCCACTATTTTGTCCTGACGACACAATCCTTCATTCACATTGCATTTGGCAGCAGGTTTTTGCATATAAGGCCTTTTCAAATTGTAGTGTTTGAAATCTTGTACAAACTCCTTACAAATTAAGCAGAGTGCCTTACTATTTTCAACCAAAAAAGTAGTCACCTGTCCACTGTTCATTGAACGATCTTCCTTCATCTGTAATTTTTCTTTTTGAGGGTTCTTTTTTCTTTTGAGACATTGGAGAAGCCACGCTGGGATTTAAAAAAACAATAGATAAGGGACTTTATTTACTTTTATTATGAAAATTAATTGACAGAATAGAAAGCAAGGTTTGGGCCCTTCCACAGACCTCTTGGCTACTGATATAAGCCATGGTGGAGGGGTGATTGTGAAGTGTGGTGGATGACATGTGAGGCACTGCCAAGGTGTAGAAGTACTTTTAGTAATCAAGTAAGAATGCCTACCTGATTTCTAAATAACATTAAATGCTTAACACTGCAATAGCAGGTTGAAATATTATTGATAATCACTGCCTCACTAAGTCATCACAAGCACATGTAACATCTGATGGTATCAATTCTACTGTCTGCACTTGGAAGGTAACACACTGGAATCTGCACACCGCAGTGAAACTGCAGCCACACAGGCGTACAAATAGCAAGAGCATACTTACGTTTATTTTACATGACATTGCAACATGTAATCACAAAAAAATCTCGTAATGTTTTAAGTAAACTACAATTTTGTGTTGGGCTGCATTCATAGGCATCCCGGGTTGCATGTGGCCCATGGACCAGAGTTGGACATCCCTGTGATAGTGTTTTCTATTCAGCACAGGTCAGTTTCTGCATACAGACAATAAACACATTTTTGTCTTCACTGTAATAATAAAAATAAATAGAAGTAAACAAATAAAAGCTAAACTTAAGAAATTCTATTTCAAGAAATAATCTGTGGTGACTCTGGCAATTTTATTTGAAGAAAGATTATTAATTCAACTAAAAAGCTCTACCAAGCAGAAGAGTCACCTTGAGCTATTTCTGGAAAAATGGTAATTCATCATAAAAAGGAATCATTAGGCCAGATAAGTTTATACAAGTTTCACAGTGGGAGGAAATTGCTACCTTGGATAATGCTTTTGAGTGCCTGACTATGCATGCGATTATGGGGGTGGGAGTAGGAGTAAGTGGTTAAAATCTTTGCTACTGTGAGCAGTTAACTTTCACAAAGTAGGATCTGCACAATGACCAAGTAGTAATTTAGAAACCAAAGTTATCTCTACAAGTGAGAAAGTAGTAGGAGTACTACTGAGAGATTATTTAATTCTTCCAGATAAAAAAAGTCAGGCATGAATTCTCTACTTGCAAAATGATGAAAAGGAGGAACAGCCTTTAAGGATTCAATTGGCAGATCTTAAGCTATTTGTAGATAATACAGTTTCACTAAATCCTTTATTTCAAGGCAAACTGTGCCTGAATTGAAGAAAGATTTTACCTTAAGGTTTATGAAATAGCTTCTCCTTATTTTTAACAGCTATTTTGACATAATTTACATATTAATTAACTTGCTTATTTATTAAATGAGAGGCAAAGTGAATCTTTGATTTACATTACTAAAAATTAGTACCAGTTGTAACAGGAAAAATATCTACAACCAACTGTTAACAAATAACTTTTCAAGTTTTTCAATAATCAAATCCCTGAGACAAATTCAATCTAAAATGTATCTAATACCCAGCCTAGATAGAAGATCCACAGTTAAGTGTGACATTAATTGATAATTCAGCAAATCAGCTACCATATTTTGCCATGTATAATACACACTCATATTTCTGTGATAATTATACATGGGATTATTATACCCATGATAAGTAAGCATTATACCCACATATAATTCACATCTTTATTTTTCCCTCAAAAATTTGGGCAAAACAGTGTGCATTATGCACAGCAAAATATGGTAATTCCAATTTTATCTGGCTATTGAAAAATGTTATGACTTTCATGCACAGAAAGGAAAAGGAATTTCTTTTTACTTTTCAGTGATTTGCTTTTTCCTTTTTAGATCACCTCAGCTGATCAATGGCTCAAGTCATTTCACCAATACGAAGTATCCCAAGCCACATTTGCATTGGCTAATGGAAAAGAACCAAACTGAAAGTTTAGTGAGGTTAGCAAGACACACAGAAAAGAACCAAAAAACAAAACAAAACAAAAACCCTCACATAAGTGCTTAGAAAAGAAACTGCCACACTCAGATGTGCATTACATAATTTCCTTCTTTTCAACTACAGAAGTGGATTATGAAGCATAATATAACCAAAGACATGGAAATTGGGAACATGCTGAAAGTCACCAGAGGGGAGAGGGGAGGGAATTTCAGGGGAAAAGGGGAAGGATTTACAGGAACAAGTATAAAGGACACATGGACAAAAACTATGGGGGGGAGTGGAAATGGGAGGGAGGTGGGGAGGGCTGGGGTGGCGGGTTCGGGTGAGAATAAAAGACAGAAAACTGTACAAGATCAACAATTAAAATTTAAAAAAATTAAAAAAAAAAAAACTGATGGAATCTCTACCAAAACAATGGTCCACATCCACTGTGTCATCCATATTAAGATTCCAATTTTGATTTCAAATTTATCGATTAATTCAATATTTATTGAGCGCTTTACTAATTGGTAATCACCATGCTAGGTGAAATAGAGACAACAGCCAATAAAAAACATTGCTTACCAAAGTGCTTTGGGAACTCAAGGTAAAAAATTTTTCATTACATATATTAAACTTCTTCAATCTCTCAGGATTTATCAGGATTCTTTCCTTCCGCCAATGTTGAATGGGGACATGTAAAATACCAAGTGTAATACAAAGCACAAGGACTATAATGAAAAATGAGGCAGCTCATGGACCCTAGATAAGCTTTGAATGTAGTGATAGAGACAGAAAAGTAAACAACCAATTACAATAAAATAAAAGGAGAACTTAGGGTGAAATAAGCCAGAGAAAGACAATTGCCATATGATTTCACTCACATGTGGAATTTAATGAACAAAGAAAAACAGAGACAGAATCATAGATAGAGAACAGGCAGACAGTTGTGGGGAGTTGGGGCTGGGTCGAGTGGGTGGAGATTGAGCAAAAGGAAAAAAAAACTCATGGACACTAACAACAGGGTGGTGATTGTCGGGGGAGGCAAGGGGTAGGTAGAAGAGGGGATGGGGGGATGAGGGGATAAATGGTGATGGACAGAGACCTGACTTTGGGTGGTGAACACACAATACAATGTACAGATGATATAGAATTGTCCACCTGAAACCTGTATAATTTTAACCACCATCACCTGAAAAAGAAAATCAGACCTCTAAAAAATTTAAAAAGATTAATTAATTGGCTACTTTAAAAAAAAAAAAAAGTACTTTGGATAATCCTATCTACAGAGGAGGACAGTGAAGAACAATAAGGCTGGAGAATTACAACAGAAGGTAACACTAAGTGCCAATCAAATACTAAGCACTCTCACATATGTGAAATCCCCACAATAATCCTCCAAGGGAGGTGATTACAATCAACTTCCTTTTATAAACTGAGGAACCTAAGGAGTGTAAACTTAATAGAGGTCACACAGTGATAAGGGTAGAGCAGTGATCTGGACTGCAGTCATGTGCTTCCAAAGAACTTGCAGGTTCCTAAAGCAGCCCTTTGTATGAATTTAGACCTTTGTCAAAGGACTTTTAAAGGGTAGGATGCCAAAAGAGTAATTTGATCAGATTTCCCTTTAGAAAGTTTGCTTTGAGAAGGTATAGATGAGCTGCAGCAAGACTTTAAAGACAGGTAGATGAGTTATGAGGGAGCCATTATAATCCAAATAAAAAATGCTTAGACCCTGATCTTGGGTAAGTGGCAGGGGTGACAGAAACAGAGGTATTAAAAAAAGGCATTAAAAAAATTTAGTAATTTAGGACCTGCTAGAAGTAAGTGTTCCTGGATAGTAAATGATAAATTGAGACAACTCCAAAATATGGGTAAAGACAAATAGGCTTGAAACAAAGATAACAACTTTAGTTCTGGCCAACCTGAGTTAACAAAAGTATAATAAGTTTTAATACCTTATGGTCATAGACTGAGATCTCAACTTTAAAATAATATTGGATATTTTCAGAGCCATTTTAGATAAAATGTTTTAACTATTTATGAAAATCTATTGATTGAATTAGAAGTTTTTCATATTTTTTCTTAAATATTTTACATCTTACATATTTCCATATCCCACTGTACAATACTGATAAAGTCAATTAATCAGCTAGTAAAATCATCTCAATTTTCTCTCAGTAAAACAGAAAGTTCTATTCATAAAACTGCACCCAGCATAAGTAAATGATTTGCAAAGTATTTCCAGCCCTTAGGAACATACTAATATGCCCTCTAATCTTTTTCAACCACTGAATAAAACAATAATTTTGTTTGTATAGTTTTGCTCCTTTTCAAAGTGTTTCCATACATAGTCTCTTTCAATCCCTATAATAATCCTATAAATTATAATAAAAGCCAAATAACAGACAAGTCTTTTGAAATATACAGATGCCAAATACAAAACCACAACTCATAAATCAGTCTCCAGTTCATACTGTACACAAATATATACTATAAACTTGATTATACTACTGTATGAAACTTTGAAATTTAGAAAATATGGGGTTTCACAATTCTTTGATAATCTAGTTGAAAGGAGAAAAACATGGTAATAAAATTTATTTAAGTTTATAACCAAGTAATAAGAAAACCAGAGGAATTTATAATTATTCAAGATGAGGAAAAGAGTTGGTAAAGACAAAAATGAAAAACAAGTCTCTGCCTGTGAATACTAGGTTCAATGACTCGCCATGAAGTTTCATAGTAAAAATTCATCTCTATCCCACAGATATGTTTCTTCCGCAAGTAAACTGTGTTAATTTTTTTAAAGTTAAGTGCACAATTCCATGAGCAGAATACAAAACAAATATAAGGCTTTTGTTTCTTTCAATATTATAATAGCTATTTCCGGACACTTGTATATTTATTACCTACCACTTTGCTATATTTTATACTGCTATATTTTAAAACTGACATCCTATGAACTCAAGATGTTAAATGTACAAGCCTAAGACAGCCACATATATTTGCTACTATAATAATTTTCTTTATGCAGCAGTAACCAGGTCTTAAAGAAAAATATTCTGATATTCTAGTAGTCCAAAGTAAGGCCCAACTTCACATCCACATGCATCACTATAGTGTGGTACCTCAGTTCCCAAACTCATTTGTTCTGGAAGTCTGTTCAATAAGCAATCTGTTCAAAAACTGAATAATTTATTCCCATTAGAAATAATGTAAACTGAATTAATCCATTCCTGATTCCGTTTTAGCCTTTCTTATATACAGTACATGCCAGCATAATATGTAATCTATAACACTGTAAGAAAATGACATAAAATATAAATGAAAATTTAACAAAAAGCAAATGAAATATACAGTAAAAAATGAAAATTTACCTACACATTAGAACTTACCTTTAATGTTGAGCACTATTGACTGAATATGGAGTAGGGGGATAAAAAGATGGAGAGATGTTATTGTTTGGGAGTCCCCTTCCATAAAAATGTCAGGTAGTTATTCTCCTGGGGTTGTTGCTCTCCTCTGTCTCTTTGCTCCACTAGAACTTGCTTCAGGATTACTGGGCTTATTTCTCACTAAAAATCTATCCAATGATGTTTGGTTTTGCCTGCATTTTAACACTTTCCTAAAGTGAAATTATCAATCATAATTGATAAGCATTATCAACTATCAATGATAACTGAAGCATTATCATTTAGTATCATGGGGTTTACCACTTCTTTGACAGGGTGATATTTCTCAACAAAACTTTGCATTTCTCCCCATTTCCCAAGCATTTCCTTCATTAGTGAAGTAGGAATATTCTTCTTTCCCTCCTCCTCTGAGAGAGCTTTTCAGCTGCCATCTGTTGCTGTTCCCACTGAAGGTCTTGGAGTCCTTGGTGGTCAGCTCAGTGTGCTGGTCCTCTATCTACTCTTCCTCATCATCATCATCCACCTCCAAGCCCAAGAACTTGCCCAGAGACAAAATATCCTCAGTAACAAACACAGGCTCATCCTCAAAGCCTTCAAATTCTTTCAGCACAGACTCAGGCCATAATTTCTTCCAAGCTCATTACATGTCCTAAAAGACACTTCCTCCCATGCTTTGTCTATGAGCCTCAAGCAGGTAAGGATATCAAAATGTTCCTTCCAGGACTACCTGAGTATCAAATTAGTTTCAGAGGTCACCTCAAAACACCTCTGAAACAGTGCCTTTGTGCAGAGTTTCTTAAAATTAGAAATGACCTGCTGGTCCATAAGCTGGATGAGAGGAGTTGGTAGGTGGCAAGAACCAAATAGTGATGAAGTCCCACCAACTCAGCCACCAAACCTGGAGGGTGGGCAGAAGCACTGTCCATTACAAGTGTAATGAGTGACAACTGTTTTTCCGGAGATTTTTCTTCACACTTGGGGCAAATGCTTCATGAATCCACTCAATAAAAAATTGCTTGGTCACCCAAACTTTACTATTAACCCTCCACATCATATTCAACTTATTTCTTATGATATTACTTTTGTTGAAAACTCAGATTTTCAAAATGGTAGAGGAGTAAAGGTTCCAATTTAAAGTCCCTACTTGCATTCCCACACCAGTAATGTCAGCCTGACCTTCACTGGCTTGTGTCATGGAATTGATTTCTCCTCCTGTGTAATGTAGATCCTCTTTAGCATTTTCTTCCAGAAGAGGGCTGTCTCATCACAACTGAACACTTGTAGGGAAAAGATCCCTCAGCCTCTACATATTCTTGAAATTCTGTCACAAAATTATCAGCTGCTACTGTGTTAGAACGGGCAGCCCCCCCGCCATGCCCAACTACACTATGAATGATACTTCTTTTCTTAAATTTATCGGAACCATCCCTACTGGCCTTAAATGAATCACTTTCAGCAGTCATTCCTGGGGTGTCTTTCAGGAGGTCAACATGCAGCACCTCGCTTTCTCACATATCACTGCCTCCAAAATGCTATCACCAGCAAACTGCTTTTCGTTTATCCAAATCAACAATTTTTCTACCTCTTCAATTGCCTGTGATCATTGTCTTGTGGGCACTTTCATAACCTTAGCAATATCAGCACTCTTGACAGGTGCTTTATGTTTTAAAATTGTGCTAATTGCCAATTCACCACGCCAGAGTAGGTAGCCAGGTCAGACATGTGAACACCTCTATTATACTTGGCAATTACTTCTTTTTAAAGCTCTATTGTTTTCACACTTTTCCTTTTCACTTTGCTGCTATCACTAACCTTCTTAGGACCCATGGGGACTTACTGTATGTATTCAATAATAAGAAGCAACAACAAAAACAAAAAAAAAAAGAAACAGGAAATAATCACAGCACAATTTCCTGAAGCATAACAATGGGAGGTTTAGCAGTAAACTGACACACATTCGCACACTCTCTCCTTTGTTTTGAACCTCAGAGACACATTACTGATCATACAGGTATCAGCATGAAAGGGTTGTCAGGTCCAGAACTAAAGTTTTGTTTGACAACTGAGACGTATTTTTCCATGAACAACTTAGTCAAGAACCTAACTGTTAAGATGGGAGATATTCAAGAACCAAGGCTGGGCAGTATTTATAGTTCATCCCCTCAAAGGCAAATCTCTATTATACAAGGATTTTTTATTTATGTAATCCCATTTCCAGGACAGCCTTTTGTATTTATGAGTCCAAATTCCTTATTTTACAGCTGAGTAAACACAGATCTGGAAAATTTTTTTATCAGAACAGGTCCACAATGCCTAGTTCTAGTCAGTGTGTTCTCCAGCACATCATTTTCCTCTTTATACCGCTGAATGTTCCCCTTCTGCCTACTCCTTTCAAAGAAGGGGTAAGAGAGAAAGGATAAAAGAAATCTCAATTAAATTTTGTTGAGCAATTTCTTGTCTCGAATGCAAAAGCACTGAGGATAAGGAAAGAAAGCAAGTTAAACTGAAACTAGTCCCTATAATAAGAATTTTTACCACGTTTCCAATGTGCATACCAGCCCTGACTCATTATCTCCTACAGGTAAAAATGGCTATCTTAGTGTTCCTATGAATCAAAATGATGCTGCAGCACTTCAATTTATTTCACAATAATGGCAAATTATGTATATCACTGACCACAATAAGTATTTTTACTTTTCTCTATTAAGTTACTCTATAAAGTTAAAAGGTGTAATAAGATTGCATTTAAGGCCCTGGCTGGCGTAGCTCAGTGGATTGAGCGCGGGATGCGAACCCAAGGGTCGCAGGTTCGATTCCCAGTCAGGGCACATGCCTGGGTTGCAGGCCAGGCCCCTAGTGGGGGCCACATGAGAGGCAACCACATATTGATGTTTCTCTCCCTCTTTTTCTCCCTCCCTTCCCCTCTCTAAAAATAAATAAATAAAATCTTTAAAAAAAAAAAAAAAGATTGCATTTAAGTACTTTTTCCACAATTCTTAAACTCTTCCTCAAAAATTATAAAAATAATACTTCCATTGAAACCATGTGATACTACAAAATTATGAGAAGGGAATAAAGATCATCTCTATTCCTTCTTTATCCTCCATCTCATATAGCAATAATTATATCTTTATTTCAAATATATATACTTAATAAAAACAAATCTTTAAAAATAGGATACTCTGTGAGTTGTAACTAGCTTTCCTCACTTATTAAAACATCACAGACATTCCTTAAAAAAATTAACACACAGAACCCATTTTTTTTTTCAGAACCCATTTTTTAAGAGCTCCACAATATTCCTGCATTGCAACCATTCTCCATCTTGATGTACATTAAAGGTGTTTCTAGCTTTCTGTCACTGCTAGCAATGCAGAGATAAACATGTTTGTATAGTTGGCTATGTCATGTTAAAACAAAGTCACACCCTTACATATATATGTATAATCACTGAATAATAAGAGGGCACTAAAAGAACCCAGTGTATGAGAAGGACTTTCAATCAAGAAATCCTCTTTGGAGAAATGCTCAGGAAAACACATTCTTGACAATTGAGATAATATGTTCAAAATGGATCACAGCCTGTTCTAAAAGTCCTTAAAATAAGGAAAGACTGAAGAATTAGGAACACAGTTCAGAGTTCATATTATTAGCCTGGAGAACTAAAACAACCAATTATAGGCTCAAAAAAAAAAGTCTTCTTGTCTTTCAAAGCAAAGTTGACTAGTAGAATATTACATAATTTTAAAAGAATTTTAAACAAATAATATTTAAATTTAATAAGCACACACAAGCCAAACCCATAAGAAGCTTCTCATATAAAACAGATAAAACTTAAATTTCCAATAATTGAGATAAATTTGTTACTCAGTAGAAAATTAATGTGTATCAATATCACAACATAGTTACTATTTTAAATTTTTTGTTTTATCATAGACAGTGAAATAAGATCTGTTAAAATCTCAACAAAAACATCAAATCATATAATTACACACCATAAATCGCAAAATCACTTAAATGTAAAAACGAAAATCTGTTTTATCAAGATTTCTATACATATTAAATTAAAAAACTGACCAGAATATGATTATACTTCATCTTGAAAATATAATATTTATTGACCAAAAGCCTCTACAATAGTTGGTTCTAAGTTCTACAGAATTTTAAAAACAAGAGGGGTACCTTGCAAAGTTCTAATTATAAATAAACAAAATGTACTTTTTAGGTTTTGGCAGACAATATATTTTTTCATTTATCCTTGGAAGCACTGCTGAAACAGAAGCAGGAGTACCAATCACTCACAGAGGACAAAGGAATGGTTCTGAAAGTAAAAAGAATTTATGATAACTGCACACTGCAGAGACAGAGAATCCTGGGACTAAAGCATCAACTGTCTTTCAGTGTTAGTAGATGGCCAACATTTTTCATCAGGACCCACAAAATTCAGTCATTTCTTAATTTTCTTCTTTCTCAGCTCCCCATGTTCACTCTACAAATTCCCATTGCTGTTACACACACAACAAAAATACATTTTTCTATCACCCTTTTGGTCTGTTCGCCTTCTTGTCTCAACAGAATTTCCTTTTCCTTCTTCAAAACAGACTCTTCTCAAAGGGGTCTTCAATGAGTCTTTCTTGGATTGGAGACCAGATGGGATAAAAGAGCTCTTTTCTTTGTGCCCAAGCTGAAGGGAAAAAAAAAAAAAAAGAAGAGAAAATGATACAAAATTATCTAATAATGCTTCTTATTTTCACTGAAACAAAAACAGAAAACTTTACCAGATATACTCTCACTTGGCCAATTTTTTTGTTCATGTCCTCTTGAGTTGTTATAGGTATATTTCCCAAGTGCTTCAAGTATTCAAACACAACTTCCCCCCACTTACTCATGCATACTTCTTATATTATCACAGCAGAATTATAAAAAAAGCACAGCAGAATTATAAATTTTCAGGAACACAACTGAGAATACCATTTCTAAAACTTCAGTAACTATCTATGTAGAAAATCTCTACATAATTCCCTGACATATGGTTTGAAGAGAAAAATCATTGTACAATATTTTTAAGCTGCACTGAGACTAGAGCTATCTTGGAAGCCATTCAGTGAGCTCTTGCCATGCCTCTGCTATTCTAGAGAAAAAAAAAAAAAAACAAGAATTTAAGACTTAAAGAGCTCCAGTTAATTAACAATTGAACTGCTAGCAGTGTTAAACATTTTTATGCCTGAGAAGTCAGTGTCAAATGGTTAAATAACCAATTAACACAACCAAATAAGAGATCATTATCAAGTTAGTTACAAATAAAATGTTTAAACATATATTCAAAATATTTAAAATTCAATATAGTTCACAGATCTACACATTTTCCACTGGTTTCTAAAAATTGCTGCTAATGCTATTAGCTAATACTATTATGTCTTTATGCTATGTACCAAAATGTTCCTTATGAATCTCATTACCATAGAAGTGAGTCTGATTCAAGAACTCTGATACAACTTCCTTTTTATAAAGCAAAATTTGTGCAAGAGCCAAAAAAGAAATACAAAAAGATGCTAGTATTCTTTCCTGATTCTTTTAACACACTTACAAAAGAAGATGACTCCACCTCAACCCTCCCGTCTCCCATCCCCACCAACCACTCCCCATTCCTTCCAGAAAAACAATTATTTTATCTAACCAAAACAAAGCAACCACGTAAAATATATAAGAGGAATACCTGTAAAATTCTTCTTCCCATAAATTGTCCCAGGCAAGGATCCTTGGGCACTCACTCCATGTTGTCCTCCACCAATTCTTCAACCATTAGAGATGCATCCTGAATGATGGTGGAGGGTTCAGAAGTTTATAGTAGATGTGGCATATTGAGATCAAGGAACATATCCATTTCCTCAAAAGGGATGGCGCCTTTTAGATGGTCCAGAACACCACTTCACACCTCTGTGATTATACTACATGTTAGTATTCTGATTCTGAGCAATTTCTACTCTCTGCCCAAAAAAATCCCATCAAAATATACTTCAAAATCTTGAATATGACACTCTCTTTATTTTTCCCTTTGTTATTGATTATTTTAATTTATTTACATCCTGGCTCATCCTCCAAAAGATGTTGGGTTGATGTTAACCTTTTAGTAATGAAACAATACCCAGAAGATATCATTCCTTGAAAGTATTCTCCACATATGTATCATCTCTCGTAAAATCCATATGCAAATGAAGAAATTAGAAAGAGAATTTCTAAACTCCTGCTCTAATAGTCTAAGTAAAAAAGAAGGTTAAGAGAAGTGTGTGAACACACTTCCGTGAGGGCTGAGGAATAGTGAGTGAAGGAGATGACAGCTAAGAAGTAAAAGAAAAGTGTATGTTACAAAGAAAACCGGACTGGAGACTATGTGTAAATTGAAGTTGCTTAAGTAACCACTGCTACCATCACATTGCTCTCCTCCCCTCCACTCCAACATAACTTTTAGTGCTTCATTTTTTAAATAAAAATATGTTCCTAGTGAAACATTGTTTTAAGAAAACCATATTAATATTTCATGTCCTTTCATCTTTCTTGTGCATATTTGAACATGCTTATATTTCTGAGCACAAATATACTATTCTTACAACTTTTTAAAATATATCTTTACCTTTTCACATAATATATATTGATCTCACTCATCTTTTCAAATGTTCTTATAATACTCCCTTGCATCCAGGCATTGTGTTCTACTATTTTTTTTTTTATCATTCTCTCCCCTCCTATCTCCTCTGAAAGTAAAAATACTTGGTTCCATGCCCCATGTGATGTAACATTTGCTCGTATGTTCTATCTTCATTTTCTTATCTTTAGGTTATGGGATGTTTCCCCAACTTTCCCTCTAAATCATTAATTTAGTTTTCAGCCCTTACTTTTAATTTTTTTTAACAACCAGAATTTTGTTTCTGACAACTGTGTAGATTGCTTCTTTCAGAAGAGCCTTACTCATTTTTTTCAGCTGTTTTATCCACTTAAATGTCTTTGAAGATACAAATTACATTTAAGAAAAAGTGTTGGTTTCCTCACCATTACTATCTACTTATCAAATTGTTTATTCTAAAGTATGGCATCTTTTGTAGTTTAAAAATGAATTTCTTTTAAAATGAGTGAATTTGAGCATATATTTGCATTTTCTAAGCCATTTATATTTCTTTTCTAAGTCAATAAATACTTGATGGCCTATAAAAACTACATTTATGTCCCATCTACTGCTTGCATCATTCCTATACTCCAGGGGTGTTTTTCTCTTAGTTCTTACTCTATTAGTATTGCTGGTTTTCTAATGATACTTGGTATTCCAAATTTATGAATGGTGTTCTAGAGATAGCTAAATGACCTAGTTTTCTCCAATAGATCTATCACTCTGTACCTTTCTGAAGCCATTTTCCTGAATGAGAGCTGATTTCAGGATGAATGTGGGTAGATGGAGTACATCAAGAAGCATTCTTTATTTTACAACATGTGGTCATAAATCAGTTGTAGGCTGAAACCCCCCCAAGATTGCCGACATCAGGAAGATTCTACTTTTGGGGTGGAGTATTTTAATGCATGCATGAACTATGTTCCCTTTCCCTCTCCTTCACCTCTACCTGTGTCTTGGTAGAGTTCTCAGGCTCTGTTCTGATACTCTCTCCCACCCCATCACACACAATCAGAAGCTTTCTCCAAAATCATTATCTGCAGAACAAAAGCCACAACTCTGTCCTAGAGACAAATACTATACCCAGAACACAATCACTCTGTACAAATGAGGAAGGGGGAACCCCTACTGATACAGTTCCTTAATTGCTCTGATGATTGATTACCCCACAGACCACTCCAAATCTTTGAAAATGTCAACAACACAAATGGAATCCCCTGAAGTCCAGTGAGGAAAAACTTCACTTTCAACTGTGGTTTTCTCTCTTATTTCTGTGCTGCTCTCATTCCACCTCCTTTGTAACTTCATAGAACTCCCCCAAATCTGCTGCACCAATGTTACCCTTTCTTGTTGTCCAATGCAACAAGACTTTTTTAAAAAGTTACAGGCAGGCCTAATTTAAAAATACATTTAAAAAAAATTCAGCCTAATTTTTTTTTAAGAACACATTTAATCATTCCAAACACAAATGGAGGAAGTTGGGAGAGCTCATTTTTTGCCACCTTTTAACAAAAGTCTTTTCAAAATTTTTAACATATATTTCCATCTATAAATCTTCAAAAATATCAAGAAGTAAAAAGTATCCACTCCTATAATTCTGTAAGTAGAAACCTTTGCATAGCATACTATGCATAGTATTCTTTTATTTCCCCCATTTCACCACATTCTTACCTGCTAGTCTACAGGTTTTATTATTGAGTCATCTAGAATCCATTTCCTAGCTACCATTTCTTCATCTCTTTCATTTTATTAGGAATGTTTTCTCTAAAGTAATATTATACCTTCAAAGTACATTATTAACAATATTTTAGCTTTAACCGTAAGTTTCACTGATATGTTGGGTTTTGGTTGTTTGCTTTTGTCTGTCAACACATATAGGTGCATCTTGTTTAGTTGTGCTTCATTTTATTGCACTTCAAAAATGTGTTTTTACATATTGAAGGCATGACCCTTCACAAGCAAAATAATTGTGACTCAATTTATTCAAATACTCACTTTATACAGTGGTCTGAAATCAAACCCATGATAACTGTAAGGTTTGCCTATTTATACCTTTCCTTTTCTGAGTCCGGCATTCATTATTCTGATTCATTTCATTTTGCTTAAGTAATTCCAAATAATAGATTCATTTATTTAAGTCTGCAAGTGTAATAGTTCAGTCCTTTGGAACAAATACATACTTTGCCTTGGTACCTGAAAAATAGTTTTTGCTTCATACAGAACTTTAGGATCATAACACTTTTATCTCAAAATCCTATAGGCAATTCCCACTCTTTCTCAGTATCCAGTGCTGCATAAGAAACATCAGATGCCAATCTGATTCTTTTTTCCATCAGGGTAAGCCTATTTACTCTATCTGGAAATGATTTTCTTTTCATCTTTGGAATTCAGAATTTTTACAATATTTGATTTTAACAGAAACTTGATTTTAGTATATGTTATTTGATGGCATTCTTCATCCCAAGAAAATCTTATTCTACCATTTTATTATCTACTGCTTCCCAATGTGGACCTGTTTTTTACTTTTGGAATTCCTATTTCACAGACACTGATCTCCTGGATCTACTTGGTAGGTCTCCAACTTTCTCTCATAATATTCAATTCTTTTTGCCCTTTTGTCCGAGAGAAATCTCAATTTCACTGTCAATATTGTAGTCTTTCTTTTCAAAATACTTACTGTAAAATATTTTAGACATACAAAGGAAGGTAAAATATTATTCAATAAATACTTATGTATCTACCACTCTACTTTAAAATATACATGTATCTAGACAACAGAAATACTTTTACTTCCCTCCCAGAAATAACCTAAATTTGGTGTCTATCATTTCCATGGATTTCTTTATGTATTTTTATATCTGTGTATAACTACATATAGTATGGCTTTGCATTTTAAGCTTCATTTAAATATCACATTTTATATATTCTTTTGCACCTTCCTTTCTACACAAGGATTATATTTTTAAGTGCATCCATTGAATATGGGTATTGTAATTCACTGATTTATTGTGATGTATAATTAAAAATCCTTATATGGATATGCTAGTTTTTTAATCTAGTCTTCATTTATTAATGCTTAAGATTGCTTCCAATTTTTCACTGTTACAAATGATACTGTTATGAAATCCTTATCCTTGTCTCTTTTGCAATTATGTGTAAGTTTCTTTAAGGCAGGGTTTTTGAAACTACAGTTCGTAACCCATCAATAAAAAAAGCCCATTAGTGAGTCAAGGTCACAAACAGCTTTTTAAAGAGAGACAGTGACTGGTGAGGAGTGAAGGGAAAAAGGAAGAAAATGAACAAAGTGGTAAGGCACAGAGATAGATCAAAGTGTACTTCATGTAGTAAGAGTAAATTTTGTTTCCTGAAAATTTGATTTCTGTTATGTCATAGTCAAAACAGGATCAACAAACTAAGGTATACACATTTCCACACAAATATATATATATACACACACACATATGTATATGAAAAATATAGATAAATAGATTTCCTAGGTCACAGGGGAAATACACATTGAAACTAATAGGTATTGACAAATTACTTTAAAAAATTGGTTTCTAATTTTTTTGTTAAGAATTTTCATTGTTAAACATGCTCACTAACACAGTATAGCCAGACTTTAATTATCGACTTATGTTTACCAGAAAATGTTTCAAAAGCCTTTGTTTTTGAGTGATTTTGCTAGTTATCATTTGTAGGATGACATTTGTTTTCTTTCAGTATTTGAAGACCGATTTCTGACTTCTGGCATTCATTTTTGTAGTTTTGAGGTCTGCTGCCAATCTAATGTTCATATTTCAGAAAATAATCTATTACTGGCTACTTTAAGTTCCCTTTGTCTTTAATATCATCCAGTTATTTTTCTACCTCTAAAATTACTGTTTTATCAATCTAATGATTTACATTTTTTAATTCTGGAAAATCCTTAGTCGTTCCTTCTTTGGAAACAGATTGTCATCAGTTTCTTCATTCTCCTCTGGAACTCCAATTTCACATAAGTTAGACTTATTTATTCTTCTGCTCCTAAATATCTCTTTCATATTCCTATATCTGTTTTTTTAAGATCTAGCTTCAGATTCATTAAATCTCTCTTCTGCTGAGCTAATAAGTCATTCTATGTTTTTCAATTTCAATTATTATATTTTTAATTTTTGAAAATTCTGCCCTTTTTTAGATCTTCCCAGTATTTCTGGATAGCATTTTGTTCCTTGCTCACGTTTTTAATCCCCCATTTTATTTCTCTAAGCATTATATACATGTATATTATTCCATACTCTTATCTAATAATTTTAATATCTGATAGTCACAGAAATTTAATTTTGCTGGTTGTTTTATCTGCTTACTCTTTGCTCATGATTGCCAATTTTCTTCAAAGAATTTCATTCAGGCTTCAATGGGCAAAATAAAAAGTCTTACCCTGAAGGTGCATCCCTCTAAAGAGTATTAACTTTTGCTTCTGTTAGGTGCTCTGCAGCAATACAGACATTTGACTATTTTCAAATAATTTTTCTCTGCCTACAGTTAAGTAAAAATTAAAATCTCATACCCACATGAAAACAGACTTATGGTCGCAAATTTTGGAGGAGACTTTTCATCATCGACTTCCCATGCCAAGAAAAGAAAACTCCTATATTCTCTGGTAGAAGTTAAATTTAATTTTTGAAGCGCTCTTTCATTGCATCATGATCTTGAAGAGCCTTGGCCTTATATAAAGGCCTCAATTTCAATTGCTCATCTAGTGGCAGCACAAAGACCTACCACCTCAAACTCATACGAACTTTAAATACAACCCTCTACATCAGTAAATGTTCTAAGAACAGCTTTGGAGCCAACTTAGTAATCTGGTTTCTAGCATCTTCTGTTGTTTTTGGACTCTAGAGATTTTAGTTGGCAATTATATTTTTAATTTTCTACAACTTTTTTCACTGCTCCTTCTCAATACAATGTTTCCTCAATTCTAACCAGAAATTTTCAGTTTACTTTTTTTTTTCATTAACTATGATTTCTGAGTTATCTGCTTTGCTTGCTAAAGCAAAAGACCGTATGGGTCTTCTTTTTAGCACTGCTAATTTTCCTCAAATATCCAGTATTTCATCAAATGTTCACTAATACTTATCCAAAAGCCTCAGTGTATAGTTTTTTCCCTCATCAACATTTTAGTAGGATTCTTGTATCCTGTCAGGAATCCCCCCAAAAAATACTCTTCAACTCTTTAATTCCTACTTCTGGTTCATCTACTAAAGCATAAGTAAAGAAATCTGATTATAGAAGCTAGAGTATTTTTTCCTTTATTATGCACAATTTACTTTAAGTATCTTCTCTATTATAAAAGTCATTAGCCAAATTATTAAAAAGTTGCAATCTACACAGTTTTATAGATGATGTAAATTAAATATGCTTTAATGAACCAACATATAGTGATAAATCAAGAAAGTTAGGCAAAAAACATGAAAACCTAAGAATTATTCCAATTCTAACAATTGCTTTTTTTCTTATTCAGTCAAGTCCAGATGTCGTAAAAACCAAAAGATCAGAGTATATTTTTTCTGATTTAATTTTTGGATCAGAGTAAATGCTTTATTTTCCTCTCTGCTGCTGGATAGGAAATTCCACACAGAAAATATACTCCAGGGAAGCATGAAAATTAGTATTTAATTTGCTGTCCCCAAAATTACCCTATTAAAAGGTTCTCTGACATTCACAATTTCTATCTGGACACTCTAAGAATACATTCATGCCACTCTAAAGTCAAATGATAACTGTTTTAATGGCTACACTTAATAATAAAAAATAAATGGCACATTCAATCCCTATTCTAAGTATTTAGAATGAAATTAAAGGCAACTATATCTGTATTGTTTACACCCAAATCAATTAGGTATTTAAAAAATAAAAAAACTGGCTATACAGGTTTCCAAATTGATATCCTTTTAATTTTCCCCATGGTATTTGTTTGTTTGTTTATTTATACTATATGCAGGCCTGAATGCATATAATAAACTGAAGAAGCTAAAGAAACAAGCTATTTAGAGGTATACCATGTTCAACCTTCTGTAAATTAAATAACTAATTATCTTTCATACAATCTTTTCAGCAGCCCAACAAAGCTTACTGATTAACATTTGGGTACTATATTTATACTACAGCAACTGACTGACCAATAATGAGGTCTCTTTCTCAACTTTAATGACGAGCATTTTATGTTATTCACTTATTTTATAACTTTCCAAGACACCAACTGACTTCAAATACAATCAAGCACTCCTGAAACTTTTCCACAGAATGAACTGATTTATCTTCAAAATAGGGTAGA
The DNA here is from genome assembly GCA_039655065.1 of Glossophaga mutica. Classification (NCBI taxonomy): domain Eukaryota; kingdom Metazoa; phylum Chordata; class Mammalia; order Chiroptera; family Phyllostomidae; genus Glossophaga; species Glossophaga mutica. The sequence goes on from CM077312.1 coordinate 74,179,814, forward strand.
AACCATTATTACAAAATTCTTTGCCTGTTATCATCAGAATCTTTCAGTTTTAACATAAAAATATTTCTTAAATGCTGAGCAATAAAACTACTTAATATTCCATGCCTGTCAATCTTTAAGTAGAAATGGTGCTTTAAAAGAGTAATACTTTTATTGTGTAGCTTCACATACTCCCTGGTACATACCCACAGATACCTTAGTGTTCTAATTCTGAGAAGCAAGTTCATAGAGGTCAGTTAAAAGTTGCAAAATGTAGCCTTATGTTCAATATGTGATTCACCCTACTAAAAAATATAGTGACTGGTGTAAAAAATAAAGAATCAGCTTTTAAAAACTTTCAATAGATAGCAAGTACAAATTTGCAACACTGATGGAATTATAAAGAAATGTTAATAATTTTTTTTAATGGTGTAAGGCAGTGTTCATTATACACCTGACAGGATAAAGCCTTCTTCCTAACAATATTCAATGATTATTGTCCATTTTATTATCTATAACGTTATGTCTTTTAACAGTTGTTTTAATTAAAAAAGAACATTATAGTATTATGAGTAATCTATAAAAATTTTATAATGTGCCATATAAAATACATCTTTCCAAAAATCAAATATAATTAATAGTAAACACATAAACATATCAGCAGTGCTTTCGGAAAACAAAAGGCAGCATTAACAGAGGATAAGAGGATGTAAAGCCAGAGGCCAGGGTTCAAATTCAGACTTTGCCACTCAACAACAGTGTGACCTGGGACAAGCTAACACTGTATGTCAGTGACCTCATTTATAAAATGAGACAATGATAGTACCTACTTTCCTACTAACAGTACCTACTTCATGGGGTTGTTGTGGTAATTACCTAAGTTAACATTTGTAAACTCCTTAAAACTATATCTGGCACATGTTAAGTGATTTGTAAGTATTTGTTTTTTTAAAAAGTACAATTTTTCCTAATTCCAAGGGAATATTTGTTTCCCTCATCATTAACTTCAAGTAATTCTTAATCTTATCATCACTTTCACACTTCATCTCCACACACACAGATAAACAGAAATGTTCACACAGATAAGCAACATCACTGACTTAAATTCAGAAATGAAATATCCATTCCTTAGAACTAAGTAAAGTTCAATTAAGCCATCAATCAAAAAAGTATGTATCTCTTACTAAAATCACCAAATAAATTAAATACATACATGCCCATCGTGATAAAATACATTTGGTATCAGTTATATAATTCAATGAAAGGAGCCTTTTTTCTTTTGTGGTCAAGACTCAAATAATTTATCTTACTGAACTTAGAATCAAGTTCATCTAAGCACTGTGTGGTTAACAAGATTCAAACATCATAGAAAAATCTAAATCACAAGAAAGCAAGCTGGGATTTTCATAGAAATATTATAGTAGATTAAACCCCCATCATCACTCCATTTTGGCCAAATCAATGAGTCCAAAATTAGTAAATTCTACAAACTTACCATCATGTTTCTGTTGGTCATGATTTATTCATATTTTGAGTATATGACATAACACAAAAAAAAGGCTCTAATACATAAAAAGCTATCTTAGAGTATAACCAGCAACTCATGCGCAATACTTTTTTTTTAATTGTTCAAGTACAGTTCTATGCCTTTCCCCCCATCCCAGCCCATGTCACCAGCCCTTCCCACCTCCCTCCCATTTCCAACCCCACCCCTTGTTATTGTCCATGTTTCCCTTATACTTGTTCCTGCAAACCCTTCACCCTTTTCCCCTGAAATTCCCTCCCCTCTCCCCTCTGCTCACTGTCAGCCTGTTCTCAATTTCAGTGTCTTTAGTTATATTTTGCTTGTTTATTTGTTTTGTTGGTTAGGTTCCTGTTAAAGGTGAGATCATATGGTATTTGTCTTTCACCGCCTGGCTTATTTCGCTTAGCATAATGTTTTCCAATTCCATCCATGCTGTTGCAAAGGGTAGGAGCATCTTCTTTCTTTCCACAATACTCTTTAAAATAAAGGTTAGACTTTCATTAAAAGAATATATCAGGTATCATGTGAAATGCTTAACCTTTTCAAGCTCTATATACCTAGACCACGAGAAGGATCTCAAGGAGGAACAAAGATCAATTCAGTTTTTAGAAGTACTTTTAAAAAAACACATTAAAGTTAATAAAGTTAACATGAACTACTATATTAGTAAATTATACCTAATGCAACAATTATTCTAAGTTTTTAATGTTAAGTAATCACATATGCTCTAAGTGGTTACCAAGAGCCCACCAAGACTACTTTAAAATGAAGCCGAAGTCTAAAACGAAAGCTAAATTTACAGTACTAACACATGGAAGATGACAGTGGATCTCTCCCTCAAAAATTTACTTTCTATGAGATTCAAGGGAAAATCTCTACTCCAAAAAAACTTTTTGTACTTATGGGGAACAGTTGTTGCAGGCCATTCTGCCTGGTTCCAGGAGCTGTAACCCCCACCCCATGGCTAGGCTGCGAAAGAGCCCAGGAGACCCATTTCATCTGGGTCTGTTCTGTCATGAGGACCTGAGCCACTAAGGAGACAAAGCTTACCTCCCTGGCAGGAGTGCCACTTCTGCTTCATCCATATCTGGTCCCCAATGCTTGGTCGGTTAGCCAATGATGAGTAAAATCCCTCAAGGGAGGGGCAACCCCGCCAGGCATGATCACTTGGGAGGCCCTCATGGAAGTACTGTGGGGGGGAGGCTGCAGCAAAGAGGGGGTGATGGACCCTCCCCCACCCTCTACCCCTGCTATTCTGACATAGCCTGAGTCTCCATTTCCATCTGGGAGATGTCTTCCTGATCTCTTGCTTCCTGGCTCTAATCCGCTTAAGCCTGAAACTATGATGGTGGGTGGTGCAGCCCTGTGCTGGCCAGAGCGGTTCCCTGGGTGATCAGGCATAAGAAAGAACTCGTAAAGTCCTGTGAAACCTGCTTTGCTAAGAGTGCTCTCATTCAAATGATAAGGGTCCGAGGAGGAAATAAGGGTCTCCCAAAGTTTTTGCAGCCACCTTACCTGACAGACACTGACTCAGATTAAGCCCTCAGATTTCTTTGAAATGTTATCCATTGTTTGATCCTTGCCGCCTGACATTGACTGATGAGCTTTACCTGTGTTCCTGTGTGTTATGAACCCAATAAAAGCCCATTGAGGAAGGGGCTCTGAGTCTTTCTCCTTTGAGATTTCGACCACCTCTCCTCCCCAGGCAGATCATGTCTTGGTAGTTTTATTCTCATCCGTGGCGGACAGGAGCTCTGCAGGTGGAGCCCTCCACAAACAGCCAACTGAGTTATAATCTATACTTCGAATATGAATTAGATACTGAATACACTTCAAAAACAGTAAATATGTTAAGCAAAATATTTTGAAAATTGAACAGAGTCCAGGCATTGCCAAAAACTGAAGATTAATAGAATATTAGTCTCACTAAATCATAGCTGACAAGAAAACTAAAGGCTTCTAAACATCATAAACATGACTTCTACATTACTGAATTCCCAACTGCTATCTGAATGATTTAAAAAATGGGCATGTTGACCATTTTCTGTTTACCTACACTACTTGACCCCTATACTTTCTGAATAATGAATTTAAGTGCTGACAAGGGAAAAAAATAAAATGTTTGAATAAGCTTTCTCTATATTATACCAATAAAAAATACAAATTAATTTTAGCCACTCATATACTGATTGAAATCTGGACTGCTTCCACATCTTGGCAATTGTAAATAATGCTGCAATGAACATAGGGGTGCTAATGTACTTCTGAATTCATGTTTCAGGTTTCTTCTGATAAATTCCCAGACAGGAAATCAACAGGTCATAAGGCAGGTCCATTTATAATTTTTTAAGGTAATGCCATACTACTTTCCATAGTAGATGCACCAATCTTCATTCTCACCAACAATGAAAAAGGGTCCCCTTACTCCAGATCCTAGCCAGCACTTGTTTGTTGAATTATTGATGATAGCCACTATGACTGGTGTGAGGTGATGTCTCACTGTGGTTTTAATTTGCAATTCTCTGATGATTAGTGATGTTGAGGATTTTTTCATGTGTCTATTGTTCATTGTATATCCTCTTTGGAGAAGTGTCTATTCAGATCCTTTGCCCATTTTTTAATTGGATTGTTTGGGGGTTTTGGGTGGTGATTTATAAGTTCTTTATAAATGTTGGCTTCAGATGTATCTGAAACACAGATGTATCAGCAAATATGTTCTCCCATTCAGTGGGTTGTCTTACAAAATTTTATTTTGTAGATGATTTCCTTCGCTGTGAAAAAAATTTTTTAGTTTGATATAGTCCATTTGTTTATTTTGTTTGTTTCCCTTGCCTTAGGTGATATATCAAAATATTGCTACAAACAATGTCCAAGATTTTGCTATGTTTCCTTCTAGCATTTTCACGGTTTGGGGTATAACATTTAAGTCTTTAATCGATTTTGAATTTATTCCTGTGTGTAGTGTAAGAAGGTGGTGTAGTTTCCTTTTCCTGCACTTATCCATTCAATTTCACCAACACCACTTATGGAATAAACTATCTATAGACCATTGTATGTGCTTGCCACCTGTGTCAAATATTGACTATAAAGGTATGGATTTATTTCTGGGCCCTCTGTTGTGTTCCCCTGACCTATGTGTCTGTTTTTATGTTAGTAACATGCTGCTTTGATTATTATGGCCTTGTAGTATAGTTTGCTACCAGGCAGCACTTTATCACCAACTTTGTTCTTTCTCGGGATCACTGTTGCTATGCAGGGTCTTTCATAATTCCATGTGAATTTTTGAAATATTTGTCCTAGTTCTATGAAATATGTCCCTGGAACCTTGAGAGGAATTGCATTGAATCTATGGACTGCTTTGTGTAACATGGACATTTTAATGATGTTAATTCTTCCTATCCATGAACACAGTATGTGCTTCTACTTATTTGTATCTTCTTCAATTTCTTTCTTCAGTATCTTATAATTTTCGAGTACAGGTCTTTTTATACATCATTGGTAAGATTTATCCTGGGGATTTTATTTTTTTTAAAATAATCATGAATGGGATTGTTTTCTTAATTTCCCTATTGATAGTTCATTAATGGCATACAAAAATGCAACTGATTTCTGGATATTAATTTTGTATCCTGCTACTTGGCTAAATTCATTTATCAGTTCTAGTAGTTTCTTAGTGGAATGTTCAAGGTTCTCTACGTACAGTATCATGTCTTCCGCAAATACAATTTTCCTTCTTCCTTTCCAATTTAGATGCCTTTTATTTCTTCTTCTTGTCTGACTGCAATGGCTAGGACTTCCAGTACTCTGTCGTACATGACAAGTGAAAGCAGGCAACCTTGTCTTGTTCCCAATAAGGAGAATGCTTGTAAGTTTTTGCCTGTTGAATATGATGCTGGTAGTGGGTTGGTCATATATGGCCTTTATTATGTTAGGAATGTTCACCCTATTCCCACTTTGCTGAAAGTTTTTATCATTAATAGGTGCTAGATTTTATCAAATGATTTTTATGCATCTACTGACATTACCATGTGGTTTTTATCCTTCATTTTGTGGTGTATCACATTTACTGATATGCAAATATTGTCCCATTATTTCATCTCTGGAATAAATCCCACTTGATCATGGTGTATGACCTTTCTGATGCATTGATGTATTTAGTTTGCTAATATTTTCTTGAGGATTTTCGTGAACAACTATATATCAACAAATTGGATAACCTACATGAAATGGACAAGTACCTAGAAACACAGTAGAAATACCTACCAAAACTGATTCAGAGAAATAGAGAATCTGAATAGATCTATAACTAGTAAGAAGATTAAATCAACTATCAAAAACCTCCCAACTAAAAACACCCAGGACCGGAAGACATCATTGATGAATTCCACCAAACATTGAGAGAATAAACACTAATCCTTCTCAAGTTCTTCCAAAAAATTTAAGAGGAAGGGACAATTCCTAATGCATTTTATATAATGAACATAATCCAAAACCAAAGCCAGAAAAAGACACTACAGGCATACCTCAAAGATATTGTGGTTCAGTTCCAGACCACCACAATAAAGTATCATACTACAGCAATTCATAATCTACTTGCTGGTGGAGGAGGGTCTTGCCTTCAATTTGTAAAATGCCACATCTGTCAATCATAATAAAATGAAGCACGATAAAAAGATATGCCAATATAAGAAAACTGCAGACTGATATTCCCTGTGAATAACTATGTGAAAACCCTCAACAAAGTACAAACTGAATTCAGCAGCAGCTTAAAAGGAATACATACCTGTATTAAAAAGAAAAAACTAAAATTATCTGTTTACAAATAACGTGATCATATACGTAGAAACCCAAAAGATTATTAGCTTCAATTCAACAAAGTTGCAGAATACAAAATCAACACACAAAAATCAACTGCATTTCTGTATACTAGCAATGAACAATAAGGAAACTTTTTTAAAATTCCATTTATAATAACATTAAAAAGAATAAAATACTTAGTAATAAATTTAACCAGAGAGTTGAAAGACTTGTATACTGAAAACTACAAAACACTGCTGAAAGAAATTATTTTAATATTATTTTCTTTTTAAAAAAAGAAAATGACAAGCATTTGAGAGAATGTGGAAGAACCCCTGTGCCTTGCAGATGGGAATTAAATAACGGTATATAGGTGCTGTGGAAAACAGTTCTGTGATTCCTGAAAAAGTTAAACAAACACAGAATTACCATATGATCAAGCAATTCCACTCCTAGTTTTATACCCAAAAGAACTGAAAACAGAGACTGAGAAACTTGTAACCAATGTTCATAGAAGCATTACTCACAAGAGTCAAAAGGTGAAAATAACCCCAACATCTTTACAGATGAGTAAATGAATAAAATGTGATGTATACATACAGTGAAATATTATCCAACCCTAAAAAGGAATAAAATCTGATACATGCTATAATATGGATGAATACAGAAGCAGCACCCTAAGTAAAAGAAGACAGAAATAAAGCACAAATATTGTACAATTCTACTTATATGAAGTCTACGATAGGTAAAATTATGGAGACAAAAAAAAGAAGAGAGATTACTAGAAGCTAGGTGAGAAGAAAGAATGGGTACACAGTTTCTGTTTAGGAAGATGAAAAAGTTTAGGAAATTGGTAGTGGTGACAGTTGCAAAATATTTTAAATGTACTTAAAGCCACTGAATTGTACACTTTAAAATGGTTAAAAGATTTTAAACACATTTATGGACCAAGTCAAGTTACCAGAAATTTGAAGTAGTTACTTGAATAACAAAAGCATCATGTATTATAAATCATCAGGTAAACATTTTTACCTCTATCCATCCACATACCATCCGAACAAGAGGACTATAGAGCATATATGTTTGTTATTTATGAAAGACACAAATTGTCTTTAAAAAATCTTTCTTGACCAATTATAATTCCATTTAGCATGCTTACCAAAACTACTAAATGAATACATACACACAGACCTCCACTAGGCCCTATAAAATAAAATTTCAAAGCAGTTTCTACCTTCTAAAGCAAACAGTATAAATGCAAACTGTACATGTGTTGTACTTATAAGCACAGAGAAAAAAATCTACTTTATATTTACATTGGCTAAGAGCATAGATAATAATAGTCATGAATACAGAGTCACGAGAAGTTTCATGTAAGAGCAGAGTGCATTCTAGAATAAGAAAGCTTTGGGTTGTCTAGGCTCACTTATGTCATCTCTCAATTAATTATGACAACCTCAAGAAGGAGAAATAAACAGCCCCCATGTGGTAACTAACACATGAAGAAACAAGTTTCGATTGGTCACAGGTTCTTGGTAAGAGTACATAATAGCAGAACTGAGATATGATGCCAAACATGTTACATGAAAGATACATGTATATCAAATAATGAAAGTCACCCCCAATAGCATGTATTTAATGGGTATTTAACATTAATCCTCAACTTACATCACCAATAAAAAAGGAAAAAAGTTATTTACCCCAACAGAATCAGTAATACAAGAGAAGTATACAATTTGGGAAATCTCTGTTAATTCCTTTTTTTAAAGAGTTACATGTAGAGCTTCACATACAATATTTTGAATTATCACAGTATCTCTGAAAGGTGGCTAATATTATTATCTAGATTTTATAGATGATTAAACTGAGTATTTGAAAGTTTAAGTAACTTGCCCAAGAATCACAGTTTCAGCACTAGATCTGACTTGAAATCATAGAATATCAAAAATCTACTACTTTCATACAACCTTTGTGTGTAGATATGTTACTGTTTATTTTTTAATTTATTTTTACTTATTTTTAATTAAATTTACTGGGGTGACATTGGTTCATAGGGTCATATAGGTTTCAGGTATACATTTCTATGATACGTGATCTGTATATTGCATTGTGTGCCCAGCACCCAAAGTCAAATCATCTTCTGTCACCATGTATTTGGCCCACCTCACCTTTAACTTCCCCCCACCAAATTCCCTCTGGTAACTATGCTGTTGTCTCTGTCAATGAGTTTCAGTTTTATATCCTACATATAAGTGAAATCATATGGTTCTTAGCTTTCTCTGACTGACATTTCATTTAGCATAATATTCTCAAGATCCATCCATGTTGTCGCAAACAGATTTCATCTTTTCTTACAGCTAAGTAGTATTCTACAGTATACATGTACCGTATCTTCTCTACCCAATCCTCTATGAAGAACAGTTTGGTTGTCTCCATGTCTTGGCCATTGTGAATAATGCTACAATGAACACAAGACTGCATTATCTTTGTAAATAAATGTTTTTGAGTTTTTCAGATAGATACCCAGAAGAGGGACTGCTGGGTCATATGGTAACTCTTCTTAATTTTTTGAGGAACCACACCATACTATTTTCCACAGTAGCTATACCAATATACATTCCCACCAGCAGTGAATGAGGGTTCCTTTTTCTCCACAACCTCCAACATTTATTACCTGTTTTGTTGATAATAGTCATTCTAACAGGTATGAAGTGGTATTTCACTGTAGTTTTGATTTGCATTTCCCTAATAGCTGGTGAAGCTGAACATTTTTTCATATATATGTTGGCCATTTGTATTGGTATAATCCCCTCTTTGTTGGGATAGTCTGGATTCTTAAAAAACTGAATATATCTAAATCCAGTCTCTAGGGAACAATCAGTAATACCCTAAAGATAGACCAAACTAAACCTCGATATTTCCAAACCTCCAAAGGCACACACATTTTTTGCTGAGATATGCATACCACCAGGCATATGAACTTCATTGAGTTGTATTTATTATCTATATTTTAGTACTTGTTTCATCAGCAATCTTCAACTTGGTTCTAAATCAAAAGCTTAGGTAAACCACAAATTTGTATTTAAATCCTGGTTTTTAATGCTTATATGAAAATTCAATAAGTAAATATTTCAGAAAAGATAAAGACTTTATAAAGATTCTTTCATACAGAAAGAAAACCAGAGAGAAAAAAGAAAAGGAAAAGGATGGCTTTAGCTACTACTAGTCTGTAACCCATCTCTAGGTATTTGTCCATGCTGATCAAAATGTATTTAAGTAAAATTCATGTTTAGTAGTATAATTCATTTAATGGGTTTAAAAAAACATAGAATCTGTGGTGAAATTATGGAACTGGTGAAACTTAGGAAATACACAGTAAAACTTTTCATTTTGTGGTCTCCGTGCCAAGTCATGTTTATAGATATGTGATTTTTTTTATTTCTAGTACATTATTTTAAAAACAAGCTTAAATAAAAAAATTTACATGGCACTTAGTGATATACACTACAATGCACAATAAAATTTATCTATACCTTGTTAAAATAATCTTGGAAAGTAGTTTAAAAGACTAAGAAAGAAGTAATGGTAGAGGAAAAACAAAACCATGTGGTGAATAATGAATTCTCAATTTTACAAGTTAACCTCACTTCACAAATGTCTGACTAAACCAGCACTCACACCTTCATATAGAGTATCACTGCACACACAAAAACTTTTATCTCAGTAGCACTTAGTTTCCAGTGATTACTCCAATACCAGGTTTTTTGTTAGTTAGTTTGTTTGTTTGTTTATTAGAGCAAGGGGAAGGGAGGAAAAGAGAGAGAGAAAACATCAACCTGTTGCCTCTCCCAGCACACTCTGACCACTGGGACCAAATGCAATACCAGCGTATGTGCCCTGACCAGGAATTGAACTTGGGACCCTTAAGTTTATGGGGTGACACTCCAACGAAGCAAGCCACACCAGTCAGAGCTCATTACACCAAAAAAGTTTAATAGTAATTTAAATGCCATTTATTCTCAAAATTCTTGGAAATTATTTGGACTATTTATCTTAATTTTTCCATGGGCAAACACATTCTCTGTAGCCAAGTTCTTTTTTGAAGCAAACTGACTAACTCGGTAAAGGGTTTGAAAAGGATATAGTATTAAAGTAATTTCTTACAGATGCTTTACTTGTCAAGAAACAATGCCAAAGTAAATGCATTTAAAATGGCAATACTTCAACACTTTTCAACACTTCAAAACATTAGTATATTAATGTACTAATGTTTTGAAGTGTTACTAAATTGTTACATTTACACTCATTTAACTTAAGCTCTGTTGACATCTAAACTCATAGAAATTGAAATCATGAAGTTTAGTTACTAAGTACTATCAATAATACTATTCAATGTTGATGAATACACCACATAACACACAAATTCTCATCTTTGTATCAACTAGTTAAATATGTAATAGTTCATTAAAATCTTTATTGAAATTATCACTGAGCTATCTACCTTTTAAAATAAAACTGACCTTATATTTAAAAAAACTACCCACATTAAAAGCATCTGACTTAATTCTAATCCTATCATTTCCACATGATTCTTTAAAAAACAATATAAAAAAGGTGGGAAGAGAGGAAATAATGCATGAAAATACCATCACACAGTAATTTATCATTTATTCAATTAACATGAAAAATATTTTCTGAATATCTACTATGCACCAAGCGCTATGCTGGATGCTAGGGATACAAGGAAGAATTAAAACACCAACATTCCTATCTTCATGTCTATTACAATTTCCTAAGGAAATTGACCATAATCAGAAAATCTTAAGATTGAATATGTTAAAAAATTGATATAAATGCTCTATGAAGAAGAACATAGCTCTGTGAAAGTATACAATAAAGGAATCCGTTACAGAGTAAGAACACAGAGAAGACTTCAGGGAGAATAGAAGGGTTTCAAGCTGAGAACTGAAAGCTGAGAAAAATTAGGAAGGTGAGAGTAGTAATGAAAAAAATATCAGAAGAAGACTCAGTAGTGGAAGGAAACACAGAACATTCAAGACACAGGATAGTGTAGCAAGATGCAAAGACCAAGAAAGGAAGCTGTATAAAAGAGAATAAAGAAGAAAGGGGCCAGATCATAAAAATGTACAGGCCATTTTTGGATGTTAGTCTTTATCCTAATGTTCACTTCTAAAGTGAAAAATGTCTGTTTCTAATATAAGTTCTACTTATTTCAGGTAATGGAAGCTTCACAAATAACTGTTCAAAGAAGTCAGAGTGGTCTTAGTTACTTGAGGCAAAACAGATTTGTTTTTCTAAATTAAATTCATTTTAAGATCATGTAAGAGTAGGTAAAAACCACTACCCACTCAACGTAAAAGATTTGTATCTAAGAAGTGTGGGTGTTTTGCTCTGAGACTTCTGCTTCTCCAGGTATTTTACTTTTAAATTATAGTGTTCAAACTCAGTCATGACAGCATAAAAAGGAATCAATATCAAATGATTAAACAGGAAACATTCCTTTCAAAGTTTTTTTTATCCCTACTAAGTTCCATCCTGTTTTAAATATCATTTTCTAACCCTTCAGTCACTTTATATTTTATACAACCAACTCAATCTGAAAACTGGTAAAAAAAAAAAAAAATCTAGCATTTTTTCTGCCTTCTCTGTCTAAACTGTATTGCATGAAAACAAAAAACAGTTGATTTAAAAAAAAAAAACAGTTTATAGTCCAACTAAAAAATGATGAATGAGTGACAATATTAAAAAACACCATTTTGTAACCCCTAAAAAGTAATGCTCATCAATGGCTACTAAAATCATTTAGGTGAAAAGTTGATAGGCAACTTTACAATGATGAATTAGCCTGATAATATTTCAACTAGTAATCAGTTTTATCACCACAGAGAGAAGCAGACATTATGTGCTTTGTAATATTATACAAAAGTACAATAATCCATAAAGTACACTTTCAAAAAATTTAAACCCAAGTCTAATCAAGCTTCTGTATTTACCAGTTCATAAGAAACACAGGAGATAGAGGAACATGTTAAATTAAACCACAAAGATGCAGTCAGCAAAATGCAACATATGAAAAATTCTATAAGACAAACAATCTACTTTATTCATCAAATAAATTAGAAAGGGGAAAAAAGAACAGAGAAAAAACAACTTACACATTAAAGGAGACTTACAAAATACATCAATTAAAAGCAGTATGTGGACCTTGTTAGATCTTAACTCTACCAAAACCAACTGTACAAAAAAAACAAAACCCTTTGTGATACAATGAGAAAAATAAAATACTAATTGGATATTTAATTATATTAAAGAATTCTTAGTTTTTAGGTGTGATGATAGCATTGTGGTTATAATAAAAATGTGTCCCTATCTTTTAGATGTACATGCATATGCATACTTACATATACTTACAGATAAAAATTGATATTATGTAGCAGAATTGCTTCAAAATAATCTGGGAAAAAGGTACTGGGAGCTATGGTATAGATGAAATAAAAAATTTAAATTAAGTTCATTAAATGACCACATATTAACTGCCAAACTGAGTAATGGGTACAAATATCTTCATTATACTCTCTATTTTATATATGTATTTAAATGCTCATTTTAAAGTTTGAGAAAAAATAAAAAGAACTACCCTCCACAGACTGTTAACCTATGAGGCATTCTTATTCAACATTGATTGAGCCTACCTAGGCATGAGGCACTATTCCAGGTGTTACAGACACAGTACAACAAGAGAGACAAGCATTTTTAAATTCCCTACAATAAGGCAACTGACAAATGAAATAGAATTATTACAATAATTGCTAATACAGAGGAAAAATTAATTAGAAGCACCTAATTCCAAAGATTTACTAATAATATTTTGATAAATATGGACATGAACAATAAAACAAATGGATTTTTGTTTTGGTAATTATCTCCTATTCTTGTCCTCCTCTGAGCCATTGATTTCCAATACTATTAAAGTAGTAGTAAGTCAAGTAAAAATAGAGTGGGACAAAAGTAGAATTACAGTTGTTCATATGGAAAATAATGCAATAATTAATAAATAATAAATAATAAAAGAATAAACTCTGTTTTACATATTCACAACTGCAAACCTATTTTTGCCCCACCCTATATTATCTGCTTGCTTCCTCCTTTCTACACAAACACTGATTTTATATTTTTGGCAATTTTTGGTTTTCTTTTATTAGAAGAGGTTAAAGTCAAAGCATGACTAACACATTCAGTCTCTCTCCTTTTAAAACTTTTTACAATATAACAAGAAGCATTTAATTAAAGTAAAAGAAAACTGAGCAAAGTAAAAAATAAATTTTTTTAAAATAGCTTGAGAAGTTTCCATGTAATCATGGATTTCAAGTCAAAATGACCTATAAAAACAAAGATAATGATAAACTACTAAATTTAAATTTGATATATTGTGCTAGTCCAATAAATACTGTCCTTTTCCTAAATTTCAGAAACTATCTTCTTTTAAAACTTAGTTTGATCTCATACATAAAAAATAAAACTATTATAAATATCAGTACCTACTTATACATACATACATTTATAAACAGTGCATAAGCTTAAACATTTCAAAATAAAATATAAAAGTTCAACTATAGTTGTCCTTTATGATTTTTTTAATTTATATTTTTCAAAAATCTTTCAAACTGTAAAAATACTAAAATTTTAACGAATATTTTAGTTAACTAAGACTGGACATGTAACAGTAGAAGAAAATACTTACAAAAGATATATATCATATAAAGAAATTAACAGATAGTACATGTAAAATGAACCATTCTGTTTCACGCAAAAGGAGAGGCCAGTCACCAATTTCTGTCATAACGGAGAAGAGCAAGTAACATTAGATAAAGAGAATAAAAACACTGTTTAATAGAGGTAAAATTTTGATCATATCACCTAGTTCCCATGAAGGCCTGTTATTTTCAAAACCCATGAAGGTAAAAACTAAAATACATAGAGCAGTTGTAAACCACTTATAAAGCTCGTATTGGGAGACAGGATTAAATGCATGGGATCTTGTTAGGGAATAACAATGTCAGATGTTACTCAATGTATCTTAACTGATTTGAGGGACATTTTGCTGTGTAGTGTCTCTAAAAAATGCAACACTGAGTTCATAAAAACCCAGTTCAACCAACACTGTTGCATACTGAATGTTCAAGTAGAAGCAAACAACATAAAGACCAAGCCTCTATGCAGAGGTGAGCCAACCCAACACTGGGCAATGCAGCCCAAGTATCACTACTGCTTTGTCAATGATTGGGTCAGCAACAGGAATCTACTTCTATCTCAGGAGGCAATTTTTGTAAAAAGAGGCCACCATGTACTGCATCCTTAGAAAACTGACCAGCTAAAACTGTGACCAAGAAAGAAAACCAGATGAATGAAGCACTGGGAAAAAAAAAAGATTTACTAGCATAAAAAAATGAAGCTGAAATATTTAATACCAGTTTCTTATAAACAAAAGAATAACAGATCCAAACATTAAGAGTATGTGGTCCTAGGTCAGATAAGGCCTAGAATTCTGTCCTTTTGATCTCTAGTTCTGTATTCTTTTCATTACACACCACTACCTACTCTTCCAATGATGTCTTAATGAACCCATTATTAAAATAACTTGCATTTACTTAGGACACTGGACATGCAGGTCAGATGTGTACATCCCATCAGCTAATGACCCCATTAGAAACTGGGATAAACCCACTACGCAACTTGTTCAAGGGCACACATTTGCCCTCCTAGAAAAGCAAAATTCTGTCCAAAGCCTAATAACTCTCAGGTAAATGTGTTTTCTTCACAAATACTAAAGCTTCATTTAGCTGTTATTTCCCACAGAGTTTGTCCTTAGGAACTCCATCTAGTCTTATTCTGGACCATAACACCCTGTATATTTCCATCAAAGACCACAATTTATGAAATCAGCATGTTTTAAGTCTCTTCTATAAAGTTACCTTTCTTTACCAACTGTTAAGTATCCTAAAAATCACCCTGTTTCTTCAAACTTAACATCCAAACCATAAATACCAATGAATGTTAATTCAGAGATAAGCATATTAAACATACTAAACATACATTAAATTTATTATGTTTTTTTATTTTCTTCCATGAACATTTGTAATACTTAAAATTTCATTTATATTCTAATACATATATTTCCCCTCAATCTAGACTATCATTAAATCAAAATAAGTTTGCCATATACTAAATTTGTCATACAAATACTTTATATATAGACATAACACCAGACCACACAAAATACATACTTGTCTCAAAAATTATGTGAAATGTTACATTTTCTCTATTCTTCTTGATGCACTGTCTTTGAACTGTAGCCAATCCTTAAACTTGAAGAAATCCAACATAAATTAACCTAATCAAAACAAACTCAGGGGCATGCCACCAAAGCAGCAATCCCTAATATCATTTGCTCCAAAAACTACTGCAAAGTAATTTTTTGATAGTGCCCATAACAGAATATAATATAATTTTGGTATATTTCAGAATGGTTAGGGTTAGGATAAAAAAATAAGTAAAAAATAGTAATTTTCTAAGTTTAAATAATGCATGATAGATTGCTAAAAATAATTAAATGACAGCCAACAATGATTTCAAATAGCAAAATTGTCATCTCTTTATTGAATGCCTGTTAGTGATTTCTGTCAAAAATTATCCTGAAGTCATAAAAAAATAGCAACAGTATCTACCTGAAAAATATTCTGAGAAACTTACCATCATTTTGGCTCTTGCCCTTCACCTCCTCCTTCCATGATAGGATAGTGTTCAGGGGAACATAGTCCCTTATGTATTCTTTACGTCTTTCCTCTAGGGACATCTTCAGTAAGCGTTCTTGCAAAATAAAAGCAGAATTTCCATTTGTATATAACTTTTAAGATCAGGAATTATTTTATAATTTAAATATTAACCATGTTAAACTACCAAAAAAAAAATCAATGTGGGCTTGAGAAACACCAAAATGCAAATCTAATGATTCTATATTTGAATGTTAAAAGGTGTAAAATTAATACTGCATTAGTAGGGGGAAAAATAAGGAAACTCAATCAACCTCTATTGACAGTCTGTACTATGTAATAGGTGATATGTTTATACACGGCAAGTACAAAGGAAATCCTTGACTCTGAAAAGTTCACAAGACAAAAGAAATGGATAAGAGGCAAAATAACAGCTTCATAAATAAAACACTAAATCCTAAAACAGGTATGTACAAACACTAAGAGCACAAGGAAGGCAGCCACCAAGATATTTTCTTAATTCGAAAATGCCATCCACAATAAAAGTGCACTTTTAATTTAGTAACACCTTCGTGGAAGTGATAATAAACAATAAATATAAATATATATTTATATTTATATTTAAATATACTCATACATCTTGATTACAAATGTAAGTATTTTTAAATGCATCTTAGAATTGATAACAATTGGAGTCATTTATAAAGAGTTCACTGGCCCTGACCAGGTGGCTCAGTTGGTTGGAGCAACGCATGGTACACCAAAAGGTCGCAGTTTGTCTGCTAGTCAGGGCACAGACCTAGGCTGTAGGCTGCTCCCCTGTCAGGGCACATGCAGGAGTCAACCAATAGATGTTTCTGTCTCACATCAATGTTTCTTTCTGTCTCCCCCAATCTCTCTCTGTCTCTTTCTTCCTATCTCTCTCCCTAAAACAATAAACATATCCTCAGGTAAGGATTAAAGAAAAATAAAAAGAATTCACTGTGCGCCAGGTACTTTACATGTATAATTTCACTGAAATAATCTTCCCAACAACTGAGTAAATTGACACTATTAGTATCCTTATTTTGCAGGTAGAGAAATAAAGCACATCAAAGTTCAGTAGTCCAATGCAAGAGAACTTCCCATGAAAACCCAGTCATATTTCTCCTATGGCCTATACGATTAGCCACGGTATTGTACTACCTTTTCAGGAAAAGCTGAGTCCCCAAAAGATGTGATGTGTATGCTGGTAAGACAAAGAGACATGAATAATTTAATGAAGCTGTGAGATATGCTACGAAAAGGAAAGTGGCTACAGAAGTAAAAGGCAGCTTGAAACATAAGTTAAAACAAAATGTGAACAGTTTAACCTTTATTCTATAGAGGAGACCACTAATATTCGAAGTTGATTATGCATATCCCAGAAGGTACATAAAACAATCCACTAAGATACAAAGGAAAAAATGTATAAAATTTTATTTGTATATTTAATCTAAAGAAATAAGGAATAAAATTTACTAACAATTTTTTTAGTTCTGTAATAATTTTTTTTTAATTCTGTACTCAGTAAACTACGCAACACAGAAGAAAGGAATTAAGGAAAACACAAACAAATGGAAGCATGTACCATGCTCATGGATTGAAAGAATCAGCATCATCAAAATGTCCATACTTCCCAAAGCAATTTATAGATTCAATGCAACCCCTCTTAAAGTACCAATGGCGTATTTCACAAATATAGAACAAACATTTCAAAAATTTATATGGAACCATAAACGACCCCGAACAGCTGCAAGAATTCTGAGAAAGAAGAGCAAAGTAGGAGGGATCACAATACCTGATACCGAACTATATTACAAGGCCAGTGTAAACAAACAGCCTAGTACTGGCATAAGAATAGACACATAGACCAATGGAACAGAATAGAGAGCCCAGAAATAAACCCAAGTCTCTATGGTCAAATAATATTTGACAAAAAGCAGAAGAGTAAAATGGAGTAAATATAGCCTCTTCAACAAGTGGTGTTGGGAGATCTGGACAGCTACATGCAAAAAAAAATGAAACTTGATCACCAACTTACACCATACACAAAAATAAAATCAAGGTGGATAAAAGATTTAAATATAATCCACACCACCATAAAAGTCCTAGAGGAAAACATAAGCAGAAAAACCTCAGATATCCCACACAGCAATATTTTCACCAATATGTCCCCTAGAGCAAGGGCCATAAAGGAAAGAATAAACAAACGGGATCTAGTCAAAATAAAAAACTTCTGCATGGCTAAAGAAAACAGCATTAAAATGAAATGTGAACCAACTATATGGGAAAACATACTTGCCAATAATACCTTGGACAAGGGTTTGATCTCCAAAATATATAAAGAACTTAACTCGAGTCCACTCTAGGAAGACAAACAACCCAATTAAAAAATGGGCAAAGGACCTGAACAGACACTTCTCCAAGGAGGACATACAGAGGACCCAGAGACATAGGAAAAGATGCTCAGCATCACTAGCCATCAGAGAGATACAAACTAAAACCATAAGGAGACACCACTTCACATGGTCAGAATGGCCATCATCAACAAATCAACAAAAAACAAGTGTTAGAGAGGATGTGGAGAAAAGGGAACCCTACGGCACTGTTAGTAGGAATGCAGACTATTGCTGCAACTGTGGAAAACAGTATGGAATTTCCTCAGGAAACTAAAAATGGAACTGCCTTTTGACCCAGCAATTCCACTGCTGGGATTATATCCTAAGAACCCTGAAACACCAATCCAAAAGAACCTATGTACCCCAACGTTCATAGCAGCACAATTTACAATAGCCAAGTGCTGGAAGCAAGCAGCCTAAGTGCCCATCAGTAAATGAATGGATCAAAAAACTACGGTACATTTACACAATGGAATTCTATGCAGCAGAAAGAAAGGAGCTCCTACCCTTTGAGACAACACGGATGGAACTGGAGAGCATTATGTTAAGTGAAATAAGCCAGGCAGTAAGGGATAAATACATTATCTCACCTTGAAGTAGAACCTAGTCAACAAAACAAACAAGCAAGCAAAATATAACCAGAGACACTGAAATTAAGAACAATCTGACAGTAACCACAGCAGAAGTGGGAGGGGATAATGGCAGGGGGAAGGGTTTTCAGGAACAACTATAAAGGACACATGGACAAAACCAAGGGGGGCGGGATAGAAGCAGGGGAGGGAGGTGGGGATGGCTGGTGTGTGAGGGGAGTGGTGGGGGATAAATGCAGATAATTGTACTTGAACAACAATAAATAATTTTAAAAGAAATACAAAATAAAAAATAAAGTGAGTTTAAAAAAGTAATAATATTCAATACATAAACTGACACTGGCATCCTCACTCATTCTATATGTCAGTTGTCACATATCACATACTTTACCAAAGGATGTACTCTCACTCTCCAATTCTATTTCAGCATATTACAAGATGTCATAGTTTCATTGAATGGCTTTAAGGAGAATATCCAGGTTTAGATAACCTAACCCTAAAAAAAAAAAATCACTTTAAAAGATTCTTCCACAGAAATAAACTTCAGAAAGTATTAATGTAAGCATAAGTAAACAGGAAACAGAGAACCAACATTTTCCCCAGCTCCTAGAACTGGCTTATCTTCAGCCGCATAAACAGACTGAACAACGACCCCTCAAAAAAGCCATATTTTAATCAGATGTGATATATTCAAGTCACAATACTACAATACTCAAGAGTCATCACCATATTGAAATTCAAATGCCTACAGGGCATTCAAGTTGAAATAAAATATCTGGAACTTAGGAAAGAGGTCCAGCCTAGAGGATTTTGGAAATTACAACCTGAACTTCTGGTCCTATAAGAAGTTCATAGGGGAGGGTAAGAGAGGAGAGCAAATCTCAAAAAACATTTAGAGAGTAGACAAAAAAGGAGGGAAATAAAGTAAAGTTTAGATGTCACTTGGGCCACAAGGTGAATCACGGTCCCAATGATGTAAAAACCAGCAAAGAAAAGAGTTTTAGTATGTAAAAGAGGAGACATACTACCAATTGCTATAAGAAGATCTGGAAGAATAAAAATTAATAGGCCATTGGCCTTATCAACTGGGTCACCAAAGGCACTGAAAAGAGAGCAAAGCAGTTAACAAAACTGGGTTTTAATCCCAAGTCATGCAAAAAATGTGATCTTGGGTTACTTAAACTCTATGTCTCAGTTTCCTTTTGAGATAGGTTGGTAGGTATATTCTAAACTTACGAATCAGCAACTAAAACAGAGAAGTTCTAATCTGAAGTTCTACATATAGTAAGCAATACAACTAGGTTCAAATCCATGCAAATCGTGTTCAAAGCTTTTGACCCTAGAGTATACTACCTCAGAGGATTGTTGTGAGAATTACATGAGATCCTATGTAAAGTACCTAGAATACTGCTGAGCAGGATTCAAACAGTAACTACTTTAAATTAGTAGCATCACCATTGTTATTACTAAATGACCTTAGAAATACAAGTTTTATTAGTGTAACTGAGATCCAGGAGGCTGACTATGAGAGACTGAGAAAAAGAAAGTGAGAACAGCAAACTCCAAGGTGAAGCCCTATGGAAGGAAGGCTACTTTATAAGAGACTAGAGCCATTCTTAGAGGCTGAGGAGAGAAACCTGAAGATGCTCAGAAATTAAACATACCCAAAAGGGAATAAATGATAGCAGAAGCTCTCAAAGAATTCAGGAGATAAGATAAATTGCACAAGTAGAGGGGTTAATCTTAGAAACAAAGAATAAAAGTGTTTCCTCTAAGGTAGAAACAAAGCTAAAAAGACAAAGGACATGTGAAGAAACAGACAAATAAGACTATGTAGTTGTTCATGTTATATGACCTGTATTTTCTCTATGGACTAAAAGGCAGTATCTAGTGCCTCTCTCTATGGAGCACACCAATGCCTTTCCCCATCCCCTTCTTTCCCCAGGGTGCAAGCACTGCCTCTCTCCCGCCTTCCCTCCTCCTCTTTCTCTTTCTCCTGAGCACTCCAAGGCCCTTCTTTTGCTGTAATTTGTTTCCTGAGCCCATTTATTCTACAGCTCACTTCTACCTCTGTAACTGTCTTAATAAACTTTCTCCTATTAAAAAACTTTTTAAAAGGCAGTAACATCTGTCTAGTAGGAGGACAGGGTCTTGATGAAATAGGAAGCTTGAAGGGAATAAAAATTTTGAAATAATCACACAGAGAAGGAAAAGGGATGACTAGAATTTACCAAAGCCCTACTAGTAAAGCTCAAATCACTAAAATGGAATATTGCGATACCACTGATCAGACTGAAATATATGAAGCACCTGTAGTTTTAATAAATGTCAGAAGGTGCCTGTGGGAATGAAAGCTGGCCTCTGTAACTACATTTATTTAAAAATTTAAGTGTGGACACTTTAAACAAAATAAGATCGATAAGACAATAAGATAAAACAATGAGATAATTTAAGTTTCAGTACTTAAAATGATAATACACATTAAGTAGTGTTGAATTATGACCCAAAATACTAGGTCAATAACATCTAGTTAACATGTATGGACTTGAGAACTTAATTTTTTTTTAAACAGTAAGACATACTGAGGGCTACATATATATACTATATAGTTTCTGAGGTATTAATCAAAACTTTTCCTTAAAGAAGGAAACTTATCCTTGCAATACCATATTTTGCCATGTATAATGTGCAACCATAGTTTTTGAGCGCATTGTACATGGGAATTATTATACCCATGGTATGTAATCATTATACCCATATATAATGCGCATCCTTATTCTTCCCTCAAAAATTTGGGCAAAAAAAGTACACATTATACAGAGAAAAATACATAAATCTTTTTTTGGTTAACCAAGCATATAAATAGATCTACTCACTAGATGTTATACTGTGTTAAAATGTTTCTACAATGTCTTGACATTTCAACGAGGTGGATAAGCCTTTAGATTTAAATAACATCTGCAAAAATATGATACCATCCTCTACAGTGTAATAAAAGGAAAAAGGTGATGCTTCCCATCAGCTTCTTTAATACTAACTACTGTACTGAAAATTCCTAGCTTCTTCTTCATGATATAATAAATATATATTTAAATATTAACTATTTCAAAAATAGACATCCTGATAAGACATTGAGACATCTATTAAAGCCTTCAAGTCTCAATAACTTTTCCCTTTAACATTAAACCTCAGACAAAAACAGGTTAGTTCGGACAAGAAAACATATTTTGTTAAATGCCTTCCTTAATAATGCATTTGCTTCTTTATTTAGAAAATATTAATTTGGTTATATTTGCCCCTGTTATTAGAAGCAAAAGAAGAACTAAGACGTTAAAAATTCTAAAATGCCTGCTTATCACAGGTCAACTGTGTAGATGTTAAAAGAAGGAAGCATTATAACATCATTATTCAGGAACATTATCTATTATGACAGAAAAAAACAGTTCTTAAGTAATTACTATAAGCTCATCAATGATTCATGTATTGAAAGCAATTTCCATGTCTTTCATTACTTTGCCCTCATTATTATCAATAATACAAAGCTAACATCTCAAGACCATCAATAAAAATGGGCATAAATGACTTTTCAATGCTTACAAGGTAAATCCTTGTTAAAAGTGTGTAGTGACTGCTTTACAAGAAAGTAAAGTGACTGCTACTGCAAAAACAAAACATATTTCATACTACTTTATATATGAGGCTATTACTCTCAACATTTGTTTTGTGACACCAGAATTTTTAGTTCTATATATGACCATAATCATTAAAACAAAATTACATGACATACAATCTAATCTTTGAATATTATAGAAACCACCTTAATCAGTTATGTTAATCCTTCCCGCGGTTAGTTTTTTAAAAATCCCTTTCCTTGTACATTGCTTGAAGTAGCCCCTATAGAGAGGATTCTTTTCCCACATTAAGTCCATTTTTTGTCCACTATTTGCCTAGATATTTACAAAGGACTTGCACTTAGTCACCCCTCTACCCTTCTTCTTTAAAAACAGGATACTTAGGAGAGATTTGCCCCACCCTCATAGGACCTCACTCCACAAATAGGTTTAGTATATCTTAGCAGAAGCAACGCAAGTACTTTTTGCTACATTTCAGTTAAAAAAAAAAAAAAACTAAATAAAAAGGAGTGAAAAAAAGAAAAATCTCCAGAGTTTTTCTCAAGTTTTACCTTAGAATATTATCTAACTATAAGGCCAAAGAGAGAGTGAGAGAGAAGAGAAAAGAGGATTGGATTGTACACTTCTGTATCTTAAAGAAATCACTGCCACTTTCACTGATTTGGATAAGCCTTGATATGCACAAAATTCAGGGGTGGGTTCATTCACTGAGTGACATCAGTCTCACACTTTTACTCTGAACAACTTTAAACTATGAATGGGGATGGAATATTGAGAAACACACGGCAGAGAGAAAAGCCCATTGAGATTTCTCTGAAAGAACTTATCCTCATGGACAAGACGCTCGGTTTTTTTGTTTGTTTGTTTTGTTTTTTTAAAGATTTTATTTCTTTATTTTTAGAGAGAGGGGAAGGGAGGGAGAAAGAGAGACAGAAACATCAATGTGTGGTTGCCTCTCACATGGCCCCCACTGGGGTCCCAGCCGCAACCCAGGCATGTGCCCCGACTGGGAATCAAACTGGTGACCCCTTGGCTCACAGCCCGCGCTCAATCCACTGAGCTACACCAGCCAGGGAAAGATGCTCGTTTTTAGTTTCCCCTAGAGTTCCAGGTTTCAAGTCACACTGCGGCGCAGAAGTGAAGGACTTAGAGAAGGGGTAAACACCCGAAGATGGAGACACTGCAGGCAGAGTGAGGGATCAACGGAGGCGAAGAATGAAGGAATGAGGGTCGGCGGGGCGTGGAGGCGCAGCAACAGCTGCAACGGGTTTGTCCGCCGGCGGGCACGTGTCCGTGGAACACGCCTGGCAGGTGGGCGAAAGTCCCAGCAGGAGTCCCGAAACCGCGCGGGACACCTGAGGAAGTTGTCCGGACCCGGAGACTATCGCGCGGGGATCAACGCCCGAGCGAGACTAAAGCAGCCCCGTCTGGAGAGGTGACCCGTCGCGGCGGGCGGCAGAGAGGGGCGTGAGCCCACACGTGCGCGAGCTGCAGATACCCGGGGGCGGCGCGTGCCCGCCGGTGTGAGCGTGCGTGTGCGCGTGTGTACACACGGACACACGAGGGAGGCGGCACTGGTCAGGAGGGCGCGAGGTGGGAGCTCGGGCGGAGGGCGCCGCGGCACATATAGCCCTGACCCCCGCCCACAACCCACAACCACCCGCACCCTAGGGCTCGGCAGGCCGGTTACCTTTCTCTTCTCTCCACACCTTTTTCTTCTTGTTGCTGGGGTACATGTTGCCGTGGGGGTGGCTGGCTTTAAGCTGCAAGTTCCCCAGGCTCACGGGCAAACAGGGTGGTGTGGAGTGGGAGGGGTGGGAGGGGGCACTCGGGAAGGAAAAAGTGAAAAAGGCTCCGCGTTCCACGCGGCTCGCAGCTCTTCAGTGGCCGCCCTCCTCCCTCAGCCCGCGATCAGCTTCAGTTCCCACCCGTCCCAGCTTCGCGGAGGCCGTCACAGCAGCACCTCGGAGCCTGTCAACTAGGTCACGCCTCGCGCTAACCTAACACCCGCGCAGGCCCCGCCTTCCAGCCGCTAGCCAGCGCCACCTCCCATTGGCTGCACCGCCCGCCGCTCTCCGCATTCCAGCCAAGGCGCGCCCCGACTTCGTCCCCGGGGCGCACGCGCAGGCGCAGGCTCCAGCCTGTCGCGGTGGACGTTTGGGAGCTGGAGGGGGCGGAGCCAGGGCGTGAGGGTGCTTGAAGTGACCTCGTGACGGGGGCATAGGAGGAGCGGACACCTGGAAGGACGCGAAGGAGGCAGACACCTCCCCAGGCCTCGAGGCGCTGGTTGGTCCTGAGGGCGTGGCGTATAAGCCAGGTGCTCTAAGTGACTGAGGTGTGCGTTGGGGAGCCCTGCATTAGGGATTGTAAGATGAGGAAGTGGGAAATTTGAGTCTACCTGTAATGTCCATGCACACTCTAGCTCGTTTGCACGGATTTTACCAGATAATATGAAGCTTCTTTCTTGGTGGGCAAATATAACAGGAAGAAATTAAAGGATTGAGAAATGTTTCAAGATCATATACAATGCCCCCCTGAACCTTGTAGTAGAAATTGCAAATTTCATTGGGAATTCGGTGAAGGTAAGAACGAACAAAGGTAAATTGGACTGCTCAAGTGTTTTAAGAATCAGCAAATAGCCCTGGCTGTTATAGCTCAGTGGATTGAGTGTGGGCCTGTAAACCACAGGGTTGTGGGTTAAATTCCCAGTCAGGGCACATTCCTGGGTTGCAGGCTGGTCTCGTTTGGGGCCCATGAAAGGCAACCACACATTGATGGTTCTCTCCCACTCTTTTTCCTTCTCTTCCTCTCTCTAAAACTAAATAATTAAAATCTTTTAAAAAATATCAGTAAATAGTATGCAACCAAAATGTTGTATTGGAAACAGAAGCCTTACATCAAAGCAAATTCTAATAAGTGCTAACCAGAGTAGGGTCATTTTATTGTTTTATTCCTCCACCAGTTGCTTCAGGTCAAGGTACTGGTCCAAAGGCACCAGTACCTTTGGTGCTGTAGTACCAAAGGACTGGTTTGATTCTGGGTAATATTAAATAATAGTAATAATAGTACCAGTACCAAATATAATATTTATTTATTTAATATTATATTATTTAATATATTATATTAAATTATTATATATTATATTAAATATATTAACATTAAATAATATAATAATAGTAGTACTGATAATAATAGTACCAGTACCAAAAGACTAGTTTGATTCTGGGTAATATTAAAATCCAGTGTCAGTAGAGTCCATGCCAAGAGTAGATTGACCTAGTATTTAGAGAAAGTTTGGTAACATCCTCTCCAAATTTATTGCATTTCTAAATATCAGACAATCCACAGAGCCAGTTGGTGGTTGCGTTGAATCCACATTTATTTGACAGTTGTGGTGCTCTGTTATATGTGTTCTACTTAAGCAAGGTGTGTAAGAACAAATAATTACTCCTAACACTTTTTTTTTAATCTTTATTTATTATTTATTTATCTTTTTTTTTAGAGGGGAAGGGTAGGAGAGAAGGAGAGGGAGAGAAATATCAATGTACGGTTGCCTCTCGTGTATCCCCTGCCGGGAACTGGCCTGCAACCCAGGCATGTGCCCTGACTGGGAATCGAACCGCGATCCTCTGGTTCGCAGGCCCGCGCTCAATCCACTGAGCTACACCAGCCAGGGCACTTTTTTTAAAATAATAAAAAAAAGAAAGGGGCAAGCCCCATTAAGAATTATAAAGAATAAAATGTTTTGAGTAACATGTAGTAAGGTAATAATTTTTATTTTGACATTGTCTCTGCTTCTGTTTTTTTTTTTAAAGCTAAGTACATAAAAATTTATTTGGCTAGGAGAAATAGGGAAAGCTTCAAGAAAGAAGTGACATTTGAGCTAGTAATAAAAATATGCACTCATTTTATTGGCAATGGAAATAAAAAGAGGGCTTTGATTCAAGTTACATTACCAAGGTAAAATTAATAAAAATTGGTAATGAAATAGATTTCAGAAAGATGATAAGAAAGAAGATAAGGGTTTCATTGGCTAGTTAAGGTGTTAAGGTGGAGAACAACAATATTAATGTTAGGCAATACAGGAGCAATTGCATATTTTTATGGGAAAGATATCTTCTTACTTAGAAATGCTGAATATAAGGGGACTGCTGGAAAGTGCATCATAATGTAATCTCTCAAAAGTGAAACAAAAAGCCGCAGAAAGCCTAAACAGACCAATAATTGAAGCAGTGATCAAAAAATACCCAGCACACAAAAGCCCTGGACCAGATGGCTTCACAGGTGAATGTTACCAAACATTCAAAGAACTAATATCTATCCTTCTCAAACTATTCCAAAAAATTAAAGAAGAGGGAAGACTCCCAAACTCTTCTACAAAGCCAGTATTATCCTAATTCTGAAACCAGGTAAAGACACAACAAAGAAAGAAAATTACAGGGCAACATAGATGCTAAAATCTTCAACAAAATATTAGAAATCTGGATCCAGCAATATATTAAACAGATCATACACCGTGATCAAGTGGGATTTATCCCAGGGATGCCAGGGTGGTATAACATATGCAAATCGATTAACGTAATACATTATAGAAACCAGTAGTGTCGAACTCATTTTCACTGGGGGCCATATCAGCCTCACGGTTGCGTTCAAAGGACCAAATGTAATTTTAGGACTGTATAAATATAACTACTCCTTAACACTTACGCAAGAGCAGAGCACTGCTGCTTAATAGAAACAAGGTGCTGGGCTGGATAAAACAAGGTGGAGGGCCAAATTTGGCCCATGGGCCTTGTGTTTGCCTCCTGTGATATAAACAAAATGAAAGACAAAAATCACATGATTATATCAATAGATGCTGAAAAAGTATTTGATAAAATCCAGCACCCATTTATGATAAAAACACTCAGAAAAGTAGGAATAGAGGGAACATACCTCAACATAATAGAGGCCATATACGAGAAACCTGCCAACGTCATAGGCAATAGGCAAAAACTAGAAGTGTTTCCCTTAAGATCAAGAACAAGCCAAGGGTGCCCACTTTCACCCGTCTTATTTGACATAGTACTGGAAGTTCTACCCACACCAATCAACAAGAAAAAGAAATGAAAGGAGTCCAAATTTGAAAAGAGGAAGTGAAATTGTCATTATTTGTAGATGACATGATAGTGTACATAGAAAATTCTATAGTCTCCAACCAAAAACTATTTGACCTAGTAAGTGAATTTGGCAAAGCAGCGGGATACAAAGTCAATATTCAGAAATCAATGACATTCCTGTACACCAACGATGAATTATCCAAAAGAAAAACTAAGGAAAAAATCCCATTTACTATAGCAACAAGAAAAATAAAGTACCTAGGAAAACATTTAACCAAGGATGTAAAAGACTTGTATGCAGAAAACTATAAAACACTGAAAAAAGAAATCGAGGAAGGTACAAATAAATGGAAGCATATACCGTGTTCATGGATTGGAAGAATCAACATCATTAAAATATCCATACTACACAGAACAATCTATAGATTCAATGCAATCACTATTAAAATACCAATGGCATATTTCACAGATCTAGAACAAATGTTCAGCAACTCTGAACATTATTGAAACATTAATAGGTACATGAACAAATTGGACTTATGTACCTTCCTTCAGTTTCTAAGAGCATGTCCTATTTCAAGCCTCCCCTTATCTCCTGCCAAGGAAGTAGCAGAGTAGATATGGTTCCTTACCGTAGCCTGCTCTCCAGCAGCTGCCTTCATTCTGGATTGCAAGAAACTTCCTAGAAGCTCATTGGCCAAAGAGTAAGGAAATGGTTGCTTAGCAACAAAATCCTGACA
This sequence comes from Glossophaga mutica, assembly GCA_039655065.1. NCBI lineage: Eukaryota > Metazoa > Chordata > Mammalia > Chiroptera > Phyllostomidae > Glossophaga > Glossophaga mutica. Next base: position 74,208,387 of record CM077312.1, read on the forward strand.
CTCACCCTCAACTGAAAAGAAGAAGCTTCTGGGCCAGCCACCTAGTGCTGCCTGTGTTACAGTGAGGAGGAGCTGCTTAGAAGATGAAGCTCTCGTCCCTTTTCATAGAGATATTGATAATTCTTGGGGTCACAATTAAAAGTAAGTGTTTCTGTCCTTATTGTTCTATATGAGGCTCTTTTCTCTTTAACAGCACTGAGGTTATTTAAATCAGAAGTAACCTCAATGTATGCCCAATTAACACCTTTTTTGGATATTTAATAAGGATAGATAATAATTATACTCTCATTTAGGATAATATTGGGAAAAACATATGTGTGTGTGTGAGAGAGAGAGAAATTGGGAGAACATATTAAACAAATTTACAACAAAAGCATTACAGTGATTTTATAGTGTAGGGATATTTGAGACAGTTAAGTTTTATTAAATCTAAAATACCTTGAAGGTCTAGTTCCAGGACTGTAAAGGAAAAGTATAGGACTCAAAGAATGGTAATATGTAATAAATTTATATTCTGTTAATTTTAGGGATCTTTTTATATAGCAGTTCTACTTCCTAAGATTTCATGTTTCCTAACTAGTTACTGTCTTGAAATGGAAATAATTTTTCAATCTTATTTTTTTGGCCATTTATTGAGTTAACTTTTTACTCAGTCCTCAGGTAATTTAATGATTGTGGATCCAATTTAAGGAATATTTATTTGCATTTAACTCAGTAAAGAAAGTTTGGCATGAGATTCAAAAATTAATTAATGTAACAAACCACATTAATAGAATAAAAGACTGCATGATCATCTCAAATAATAAAGAAAAAGCTTTTCACAAAATTCAATATCCCTTTGTTATAGAAACACTCAATAGTCTAGGAATAGAAACTTCCTTAACCTTCTAAAGTGTATTGTTGGGTGAAAGCCTCAAAAGAATCAATTCTAAAGAACAGACACATAGCCATATTCAAATTCATAAGAATTTTAAAAGGAGAAGCTTACATACATGGGCAAAGCAGCTGCTCCCAGTGGTAGCCAGCAGGGAAGAATCTACACCCCTCTCAGAACAGGATCCTTTTTAATAAGAAGGTAATAATAAAACTGTATGGTGGGTAGTCACTAACACCACCAGAAAGATCAATTAATTTTAAGTTAACAGATAGCATCAGGAAGTTATTACACTCTATACATTTGTTATAGAGTGTAATAACTTCCTGGAGTCATGATGTTTATCTTTGAATGGCATTCCAGTTTTCTTCTAGTCAGCCAAGCCTGAGGCTACAGGGAGTTTAACTGTCACAGAGGGTTAAACAGGGAGTTCAGCATTTCCCAGACACCTTAGCTGCTGGAGCCATAGTGCATCTCAGAGCTCCCCTACAAGCATCCTCAAAAAAACAAACACTTAATATGCATAAAGGTGAGAGACCAAATGTTTCTCCTCTAAAGTCAGGAATGGAATACAAATGCCCACTCTTGCTATTTCTGTTCAACATTTTCCTGGAGGTTCTAGCCAAGGAGATTAGATAAGAAAAAGAAATAAAAGAACACCAATGTTGGAAAGAAAGAAGTAAAACTATCTCTATTCATTAATGATAATGATCTTAAACACAAAAAAAAAATCCTAAGGAATCCACTAAAAACTATTACAACTAATAAACAAGTTCAGCAAAGTTACAAGATAATAGGACAAATACAAAAATCAATTCATTTTATACAGTCTCAAAAAACAAACCAAAAATGAAATTAACAATTCCATGTACAATAGTGTCAAAAAGAATAATGTACTTAGGAATAAATTTAACAAAAGAAGTGGAAAGTTCATACTCTGATGACTGCAAAATTGCTCAGAGAAGTTAAAGAAAACTTGAATAAATGAAAATACTCATGTTCATGGATTAAAAAAATATTAAGATGATAATATGCTCCAAACTGGTCTACAGATTCAATACAATTCTTATCAAAATCTCAGCTGACTTCTTTGCAAAAACTAACAAAATGATAGAAAAATTAATATAAAAATGAATATTATTGAAAGAAAAGAACAGAGTTGGAGGACTCACGCTTCTCAATTTCAGAACTTCCTACAAAGCTACAGTAATCAAGACAGAGTAGTGCTTGCATGAGGATAGAGATGTAGATCAGTGGAATATCACTGAGAGTTCAGAAATAGATCATTTATAATCTATTCATTTTTTTTGGAAACGATGACAAGACAACTCAGTGGGGAGGGGAAAGAACAATCTCTTCAATGAATAGTAAGAACAACAGGATAGCCAAGTACTAAACAATGAATTTTAATGCAAACCTCACACCATACACAAAAATTTATTCAAATGGGTCAAAGATCTAAATATACTTGCTAAAGCTTAAAAATCTCTTAGAAGAAAACATAGACATAAACCTTTGTGACCTCGGATTAGATGTGCCACCAAAGCACAAACAAACAAACAAAAAGATAAACTGGATGTCATCAAAGCAATTTTATGCTTCAAAGGACATAACCAAGAAACTGAAAAGACAACCCACTGAATGGAAGAAAATTTCTGCAAATTACATATCCCATAAGGGCTTGATATTCAGAATATGTAAATAAATCTTACAACTTATCAACAATATGACAAACAACTTAATTTTTTAAGTAGGCAAAGGAATTGGAAAGGTGTGACTCCAAAGAAGGTATGCAAATGACTATCAAATGCACAAATAGATATTCAAAATCATTGGTCATTTTAAAAAATGAGAATCAAAGCAACAATGAGATACCACATCACACCCATTAGATGGGTATAATTTAAAAAATGGAAAAATAACAAGCTTTAGCAAGGATATGAAGTAGGAATGCTCATACATTACTAATGGGAATGTAAAATGATACAGCCACTGTGGAAACAGTTTGGCAGTTCCTCAAAAAGTTAAATACAGAATAACCATATGATCTATCAATTCCACCACTAGGTATATACTCAAGAGAAATGAAAATGTATGTCCAAATAGAAAATGCATAAACAAATGTTTATAAAAAACATTCATTATAGTTAAAAGGTTGAAACAACGTAAATGTTCATCAACAAATGAATGAATAAACAAATTGTGGTATATGTATATGTGATGGAATATTATTCAGCGATGAAAAGGAATGACGTGCCCTGGCTGGTGTAGCTCAGTGGATTGAGTGCCAGCCTGCAAACCAAAGGGTTGCTGGTTCGATTTCCAGTCAGGGGATATGCCTGGGTTTCGGGCCAAGTCCCCAGTAGGGGGTGCTTGAGAGACAGCCACACATTGATGTTTCCCTCTCTCTCTCTCCCTCCCTTCCCCTCTCTAAAAATATAGAAATAAAAATCTTTATTTAGAAAAAAGTTATAAAGTACTGATACATACTAGAAGTGGGATGGACCTCAAATACAGTAGAAGTGAAAGAAGGCAAACACAAAGGCCATGTGTTATATAACTCCTATTATATAAATATTAAGAATAGGCCAATCTATATAAAACACAAAGCTGTTGCCAGGAGTAAAGGAGGAGGGAATGGGGAGTTATTGAGTACAGAATGTACTTCTGGGATAAATAAAGGTTTTCAATCTGGAGAGAGATGGTGGTTGCACAATATTGTGAATCCATTAAGTGTTACTTAACTGTACACTTTATTTTTTGTTTGTTTTTAATATATTTTATTGATTATGCTATTACAGTTATCCCATTTCTCCCCCATCATTCCCCTCCACCCTGCACACCCTCTCCCACCCACATTCCACCCTTTGGTTCATGTCCATGTGTCATAAGTTCTTTAGCTTCTACATTTCCCATACTATTCTTGCCCTCCTCCTGTCTATTTTCTACCCACTATCTATGCTACTCATTCTCTGTACCTTTTTCCCCTCTCTCCTCCTCCCACGCCCCTGTTGCTAACCCTCCATATGATCTCCATTTCTGTGGTTCTGTTCCTGTTCTAGCTGTTTGCTTAGTTTGCTTTTGTTTTAGGTGTGGTTCTTAATAGCTGTGAGTTTGCTGTCTTCACTGTCATATTTTTATCTTCTTTTTCTTAGAAAAGTCCCTTTAACATTCCATATAATAAGGGCTTGGTGATGATGGACTCCTTGAACTTGACCTTATCTGAGAAGCACTTTATCTGTCCTTCCCTTCTAAATGACAGCTTTGCTGGATAGAGCAATTTTGGATGTAGGTCCCTGCTTTTCAAGATTTCAAATATTTCTTTCCAGCCCCTTCTTGCCCGTAAGGTCTCTTTTGAGAAATCAGCTGACAGTCTGATGGGAACTCCTTTGTAGGTGACTGTCCCCTTATCCCTTGCTGCTGCTAGAATTCTCTGCTTCATTTTAATCTTGGCTAATGTAATAATGATGTGCCTTGGTGTGTTCCTCCTTGGGTCCAACTTCTTTGAGACTCTCTGAGCTACCTGGACTTCCTGGTAGTCTATTTCCTTGACCAGATTGGGGAAGTTCTCCTTTGTTATTTGTTCAAATAAGTTTTCCACTTGTTGCTCTTCTTCTTCCCCTTCTGGGACCCCTATAATTCAGATGTTGGGACGTTAAACGATGTCCTGGAAGTTCCTAAGCCTCTCCTCATTTTTTTGAATCCTTGTTTCTTCCTTGTTTCTTTCTGTTTGGTTGTTAGTTTCTTCCTTCTGGTCCACTCCATTGATTTGAGTCCCAGTTTCCTTCCATCTCTATAGGTTCCCCATGCATCTTCCTTCATTTCACGTATTGTAGCCTGCATTTTTCCATCTAATTTGTGAGCAAAATCAACCAATTCTGTGAGCATTTTGATGACCAGTGCTTTGAACTGTGCATCTGATAGCTTGGCTATCTCTTCACGGCTTAGAGGAATTGGCTCTGGGGCTTTCATTTGTTCTCCGGTTTGAGCCATTTTTTTTGTTTTGTTTTGGTTTTAGTCTGGTTGTGGCTATTACATAGTGAGGGGTGGAGCCTTAGGTGTTCCTCAGGGTGGGGCAGCCCAGTCACTGGGCTGTGACACTATAGGTGGGGGCAGGGTCTGAGAGGGAACAATGGTGCCTGCTCTGCTCTCTCCTGGATTCAGTCCCTTCCGCCACTTCCCCTCTGCCTGGACCGTCTGCGCACGCAAATGTGGGACCACCTGGTCAGCCAGCTGCCTTGTGGAGCCTCACTGGGTCTGCACGGTTGCCCCCCTGTGCCCGGGGTCCGCCAGCTGCCTCCTGTGGGCCCGGGGACCACCAGCCACCGCCTGTGCACCTGGGAACTGCCAGCTGCTGCTGCTTGCGTTCCCAGGTCCGTGTTGTATCCCGATCTCGAGACAAATGACCAAGTCGGAGACAGGTGAAAGTGAGGATGGGATTTATTAACCTGCGCAGGGGTGAACTCCCGACTGCCTAAGCAGGAGATACAAATGAGAGTCGCGCCCTGCACTTGTAGGGAGCTCCTTTTATGTATGATTAGCAAGCAAGCAGTTTACAGAAGCAGAAGTTGCGGTTATTGCTAGGGTATACAAGGGTCCTGGCTTGTGTCCTAATTTTACCTTGGAAACGTAAGGGTCCTGGCTTGTGTTCTGATTTTACCTTGGAAACGTCTAGTTCCTTAGTATTGTTGTGTCAACGTTTCTCATTTCTTAGGGTTACTGAGGCCATATCCTTAAGGTTCTGTTAGTTCTCCTTTGTTTCAAACCTAGGAGACCTTACCAAACTTCCTCCTCTATGGTCCTATGACTTCTACGAATGGGTCATTTGTTTGGATGTCTGACAGTCTTAATTACTCATAAAACTGGCCTTCTACATTCCCCCATTTGCTTTTGGTAATATTTGAGTCAAATCCTTGACTCATCATCTCTTGGTATTATGGCATACGGTTGGGATAATACCATAAGTTTGACTGTGTCTACCCTGTCTTTTATAAAAGATACTAGCTTATTTAGTAGAATAGGCCCATAGGTCAGGCCTATGAATAACAACAATAAGGGTCCACTTATGGAAGAGATAAGAGTGGTCAACCGGGGGGACATCTTAAATACCCCTGCATACCAGCTACTTTCTTCTCCTTTCTCCCTTTCCCGAAGTCTACGGGTAAGGGTTCTTATGCTGTCTCTTATTATTCCTGAATGGTTAGCATAAAAACAGCAATTTTCCTCTAAAGCTGCACAAACTCCTCCTTGTTGCAGGAAGAGTAGGTCTAGCCCTCTCCTGTTCTGGAGGGCTACCTCAGCCAAGGAGTCTACTTGTTGCTCTAAATAGGCTACCTGACTCTGCAAAAGAGATATGTCCTTGGAGAACGTTTGGGATAGCTGACGCAACTTCATTTCCCCTTGAATGTAGGCGGCAGCGCTTAATGCTGTGGTTCCTAATAGTCCTACTGTTGCTGCAATTGGTATTAACAATGGAGTTCTTTTCTCCCTGTAGTTCGTAAGGGTCATGAAATTGGGATTACCAGCATACAGGTATACTTGGGGAATAATATAAGCAGCGATACAAAGTTCAGGGTCTGTCCTAGGAAATAGACATCTGTGAATACCTCTTGTACATATGAACCAAATACCTTCTGGAGCTTTTAATACCCAAAGGTTATCACTGCCCTGATATAAGGTAACGTTGTTCAGACAATGTTCCTTATAGGGTGATTTGTCTAATAGGTATTCAGACAGTAGATAACAACTTCCCTGCCCTTGGAATTCAGCTATGGACAGGGTCCCTTCTTTTAGGCACTCTTGGAGTTTACTTTCATCTCGTTCCTGGTTATAGGAGGAGGAGGTCAGGTTTTCTAGTTTTGTTTCACCTTTTCCTGTAATGTTTGCCCCAATTCTTATATAGTAAGGAGGTTTTGGACTTAGACATAGCCAGCAGGAAGTCGTTACGTTGGGCTGAGTTTCATTTAAGAAAGGGAAAACAGCATCTAGTAATTCTAGGGTGGGCAACCCTGCCTGACCAACCTCAATCTCCTTTGCTAGACTATGGGGAGACCCCGATGGCATAGCGTTGGGTGCCTTAGTGGTTCTTGGGGCTTTCTTAGGCAGTCCCCCTTGTTCCTTTAATAGGGGTCTTCCATTGGTTGGGAGCTTTCTTATGGTGAAGAATGTGCCCGGATCTGTCCCTTCGACATATAGTCTAAGACCCCATGTTCGACCAACTACCCACTCGGGATCTTTGGGACTCTTTACTCTAATAATAGTGGGATTACAATTGTCTTTGGCACATTCGGAGTCATACCCTGTCTTGGGTCTCTCTCTCTTTCTCAATAGAGTAATGTGGGTATCAGGACAGGATGGATCCCATCCCAGCGCTAGTGTTTCACAACCCCACTTTTTGCAGTAGTAATCACTGATAGATCCACATTCTCCCCTTCATTCTACTGGAGGTTCTGGGCACCCATAGTGTGGTGTAAACCATAAGGCCTGATTCATCCCCCCGGAATTATAATTATTAGTACTCCAACCCCCATAGTCTCTGAGTAATAGCCCCTCAAGCAGATAGTTTCTTTGGGAGACTAGTGAGTCACAGAACCTGTCTCCAAAGAATTTGGAAAAATCAGTGGTTAAGGTTATAGCAGAATTATCCCAGGTATAGTTAGAAGCAATAACAGTTCCATTCGTTGTTCTTATCAGAACCTGTTCTTGCCTGCTTAGGGCCTGACTTGTGGCAATGCAGATTAGCAATAGTCCTAGTTGGTAGTGAAAGTTACTTTGAGTGGCTGGTCTGGATGCTGCTTTACTTGCCATCTCCTCTCGTTGTGGTCCTGATCTGAGTCAGCGGGCTTGAGGTGTGAGTTATGGTCCAGTAGGGTTTTTCTGCTACTTTCACCGCGGTGGGGGTGCTTAGTATTACCTGAAATGGTCCTTCCCACCTGGGTTCAAGGTTCTTTCTTCTGTGTCTGAGTGTCCATACCAACTGTCCTGGCTCATATGCCGCTTGGGATATAGAGGCTGCTGGCTGTTCTGACTGTCGTTGCCTGAGTGCTAGAGCTTCTTTCCTGATGTGCTATAATGCCTGTAAGGACTTAAGAAAATGGTTGTTAGATATAGATAAAGCTTCAGTGGTAAGTTTTGGAATTATTGGCACGGGCTGTCCATATATGAGCTCATATGGGGTCTATTGGTTTAGATAAGGGGTACACCTTATCCTCAGTAGGGCAAAAGGGAGGAGCTCTACCCAGTTCTCGCCGGTCTCCTCTTGAAGTTTAATAATGGTTTCCTTTATAGTCTTGTTCATTCTTTCTACTTGCCCTGAACTCTGAGGTCTATAAATGCAGTGTAATTTCCAATTGATCCCTAACCTATTTGCTAACTCCTGGGAAATTTTTGAAATGAAAGCTGGTCCATTGTCGGAACCGAGGGCAAGGGGTAGCCCATATCTCGGAATTATTTCTCTTAATAGTATTTTACATATTGTTGAGGCAGTTTCTCCCTTAGTTGGGAAGGCCTCTACCCATCTAGAGTATGTATCTACTAATACTAATAGGTACTTATGTCCAAATTTCCCAGGAGACATTTCAGTGAAATCAACTTCCCATAATTCACCCGGGACTTGCCCCCGATACCTTACCTGAAGAGGGAAACTTCTGACTGGGGAATTTACCTTTGCACATATTTTACATCTTGATACTATCGATGTTACTAGTTTGCTTAACCTTGGGGCATAATAATATTTTCTAACTAATAACTCTAACTTATTCTGTCCTAGATGGGTGCTTTTATGTAGTTCTCTAACTATTTGTCTAGCTACTCCTTGTGGTAGGTAGAGTCTGTGATCTGGTAGTATAATCCATCCTTCTTCGTTCTGCTTTCCCCCAAATTCTAGCCCTTCGTGTTTTTCTTCTTTAGTATAGAAGGGCATTGCCAGTAGCTCAGGATGTGGTAACAGTGGCAGGAGAGTCATAGGTTCTAGTTGGGCGGCGGTTCTTGCCGCAGCATCGGCTAGTTGGTTTCCTCTTATGATGGGGCTATCTCCTTTCTGATGTCTTTTACAATGGATAATCGCTACTTTCTTTGGTAACCATATAGCATCTAGCAAGGCTAAAATCTCCTCTTTATTCTTGATCTCCTTTTCCCCTGCTGTTAAAAGTCCTCTTTCTCTATAGAGTGCCCCATGGACATGTGCAGTTGCAAAAGCATATCTGCTATCGGTGTAAATGTTCACTGTCTTTTGTTCAGCTATTCTAAGGGCCTGGATGAGTACTACTAATTCTGCTTTTTGTGCAGATGTTCCCCGCGGTAGGGCTGCTTGCCATATTATTTCAGTTTCTGAGGTTACTGCAGCTCCTGCATATCGTTGTCCTTCCCTGATAAAGCTGCTGCCATCGGAGAATAAATTCAATTCAGCTTGCTCATAAGCCTCATCCTTTAAGTCTGGCCTGACCCCAGCAATATGTTCTAGTATATTTTGACAGTCATGAACAATGGTGGGGTCAGAAGCTGGTAACATGGTGGCTGGATTTAAGGCAGCAGTTTTCAAAAACTGTACTGCTGGTGGGTTCAGGAGCTGCATCTGATATTGCGTTAACTGGGCATTAGAGAGCCAACGGTCTGGTGGCGACTTCAGAATCCTTTCAATATGGTGCTCTCGATCACTTGCACATTCTGCCCTAAGGTCAGCTTACTGGCTTCCTTAACCAGTAGGGCAGTTGCTGCTAAGGCCCTCAGACAAGCCAGCCATCCAGCTGCCACGGGATCTAATTTCTTGGACAGGTAGGCTACAGGCCTTCTCCAGGGTCTGAGTCTGGCTCAGTACTCCTTTTGCAATGCCAGTCTTTTCTGCTACAAATAGCTGAAAAGGCTTAGACATGTTGGGTAAGGCTAATGCTGGTGCAGATACCAATGCTTCCTTGAGAGCCTGGAATGCCTTTTCCTCTGCTTCTGTCCATTGGAAGTTCCCCTCTTTCCCTCTGTTCAGGTCATGGAGGGGCATGGCTAGCTCAGCAAATCCCATTATCCAAATTCTGCAGTATCCCACTGCCCCTAGAAATTCACGCACTTGTCTCTTGGTGGTAGGTGTAGGGATTTGCAGTATGGTCTGGATTCTCTGGGAGGAAAGGGCCCCCTTACCTTGTTGTAACACATAGCAATCTGGGCCTTCTTTGCAGATACTCGATACCCCATCAGCTCCAGGTCCCTTAGGAGGTCTATGGTGGCTGCCAAGCATTCCTCTTCTGTTTGGGCTGCCAGCAGTAGGTCATCTACATACTGTAGGAGCACCACGGTGGGCTGAAGAGGGCAAAAAGCCTGTAAATCCTTACCCAACGCTTCATTGAACAAGGTTGGAGAATTCTTGAAGCCTTGTGGCAGTCGAGTCCATGTAAATTGTCCTATTTAGTCCATTCTCTGGATCATTCCACTCAAAGGCAAATATCTCCTGGCTTGCTGGTGCCAAAGGGATAGTGAAGAAGGTGTCCTTTAAATCCAGTACTGAATAGTAGCTATGTGTTGGGGGCAAAGAACTTAACAAGGTATACGGGTTAGGCACCGTTGGGTGGATGGTTTCTCTCCTGGCATTGACCTCTCGCAAGTCCTGTACTGGGCGATAATCGTCCGTCCCAGGTTTCTGCACTGGGAGTAAGGGCGTGTTCCACACTGACTGGCACGGCCTCAGTATTCCCGCCTGCAGCAATCGCCAAAGGTGTCTGGCGATACCTTGCCTCGCCTTTGCCGGCACAGGGTACTGCCACACCCTAATAGGGGTGGCCGTACTGGCAAGCTGGACCAAAACAGGGGGTTGATGCAGGGCCCATCTGGGAGGGTTGGTCTCCGCCCATACTCCTGGCACCTGCTCTTGGACTTCAGTTATTCTACCCTGCTCCCAGCTATTATCTTCCGTTACCGGAGACACTAAGTACTCCTCTGATATGGGTACCATTACATTGAGATTTATCACGGCCTCTTGACCCGGTTCCCCTTGAGGTCTGGCATCTCCCCTGAAGGTAATGGTGGCCTGGAGTTTCTGGAGTAGGTCTCTGCCCATTAGTGGATAAGGGCAATCAGGAATTACTAGGAAGGAATGAGTAATTGTTCCTTTTCCTAAATCCATAATCCTTGCCATTGTCCAGGGGTAGGCCTGCGCCTTCCCTGTAGCCCCGACTATCTTTGTAGTTGCCTTTTGCATATGCCCTTGAGGCTGTTTAAGTACTGAGTTAAGTGGCTCCCGTGTCTACAAGAAAGTCCACAGGCTTTCCTTCAATTTTGAGGTTTACTAAGGGCTCCTGGGAGCCAACAGAGATGGAGCCCTGGCCCCGTCAGTCGAAAGCTTGCAATAGGACCTCCGGTCCCTTTCCTTGGTGTCCTTGGGCCTCACGTAATTTGGGGCACTCGTTTTTCCAATGTCCTTTTTCCTTGCAATAGGCACATTGATCCTTTTCGACTCTCCCTTTTCTTCCCTTGTTAACCTTACCCTTCCCTTTCTGAGGGGGTTTCTGAGCTGCAATTAGAATCTTGGCTACTTCTTTTGCTTTTCCTATTTCCGGATTATCTCGATTCACATAAACCTTCTGAGCTATCTCTAATAGCTTGCTCCTATTTTCTCCTTCAAATCCTTCTATTTTCTGCAATTTTCTTCTTATGTCTGCAGCTGATTGTGTCACAAATGCTATATTTACTAGCCGCCGGTTTTCATCAGCTTTGGGGTCTAGGGGAGTATATATTCTGTACACCTCTATAAACCTCTCTAAGAAGGCTGCTGGCAACTCATCTTTTCCCTGAATTACTTCCCCTATCTTTCCGAAGTTTGTGGGTTTTCTAGCTGCTGCCTTTAGCCCTCGCAATAAAGCCCGGCAGTCGGTACTGCAAGAGTGCCTCTCTTCCCCCTGGGATGTTAGCATTCCAATTTGGGGGTTGTGAGGGAGGAATGTCTTCTAGCTCCTGCCTAGCTGCAGGAGAATTTCCCTCTTCCCCTAGTACAGCCTTGGCTGCTTCTCTTAAGATTCTTTCCCTCTCTTTGGAGGTAAACAATGTATACATTATTTGTTGGCAATCATCCCAAGTTGGTTGATGGGTTCTAAGTATTGTCTCAAGTAAAGCAATTAACCCTTGTGGTTTTTCAGAAAATGGGGGATTTTGGTGTTTCCAATTATACAAATTGCTGGTGGAAAACGGCACATATATTAGCCGTGAGGGAGTCCCAGAGGGGGCATCAGGTGCAGGAGCAACCTCTTGCAAGGGCATAATGGCTGCTCCCTCTCCCGTCGATGCCTGTTCCTGTCCATATCTGGTTCCCCCCCCCCCCCGAGTATGAGGTGGACTGGCATAGGAATCCTTGCCTTCCTGCTGGGTGGAATGGGGTTCTTCCCTCCTAGGGTAAGGAGGTGGGGAATTCAAAGGATCCAAGGGGTCTTCGATTGCCCCTGGTAACACCGGATATAAGCTGGGGTTTTCCCGGTCTGAGGGTGCAGTGGGCATCTGTGGTCTTCTGTCTCCCCCTGTTCCTGTGGCTAACAGAATGGCCCTTCTGCTTCCTGTTCTCTGTCTTATGCACCTCTGCACATAACCTGGCTTGTCCGTTGCTATATCTATCCACACATCTATATAGACCATCTGGTCTGGGTGAGGTACTCTATATACTACCGATCTTACAGCAAATAATACCAGTAAGTCAAAAGTTCCCTCAGTTGGCCACCCCACCTCAAACGTAGGCCACTCCTGTCCGGACAAGATTCTTAAAATTTCTGGATTTACCTCATAACTACCATAGCTGTGAGCACGGCGCTGGAAGTCAGAAAAATTATCCATGAGACATTCTAGAGGAGTACTAGGTCTTGATCCCCTCTGGCCCATTCTTATAAATGTTAGTATCACAAAACAGATGACAACACTGAGGACAATACACAGAGACACAACAGATGCATGCGACACAATGTAACTAGGCATAAGTTACTCAAAACAGAAACCAAATCAGAGAGCAGCGTCCTGCTTCTGAATTCCTGGGTAGGTCTCAGGCGGCATCCCACCTACTACCACAGGACAAGGCTCCGGAGCACTTCCAAAAGAGGATCCTCATACTTACTCAGTTCGAACTGCCCATCTAGTCTCCAGAATGCAAACTCCTCCAAAGGAGATCTCGCTGGGGCCTCCAAATGTTGTATCCCGATCACGAGACAAATGACCAAGTCGGAGACAGGTGAAAGTGAGGATGGGATTTATTAACCTGCGCAGGGGTGAGCTCCCGACTGCCTAAGCAGGAGATACAAATGGGAGTCGCGCCCTGCACTTGTAGTGAGCTCCTTTTATGCATGATTAGCAAGTAAGCAGTTTACAGAAGCAGAAGTTGCGGTTATTGCTAGGGTATACAAGGGTCCTGGCTTGTGTCCTGATTTTACCTTGGAAACATCTAGTTCCTTAGTATTGTTGTGTCAACGTTTCTCATTTCTTAGGGTTACTGAGGCCATATCATTAAGGTTCTGTTAGTTCTCCTTTGTTTCAAACCTAGACCTTACCAAACTTCCTCCTCTATGGTCCTATGACTTCTATGAATGGGTCGTTTGTTTGAATGTCTGATAGTCTTAATTACTCATAAAACTGGCCTTCTACAGTCCACACCTCCACTTTTTCCTGCCATGATTCCACCCCTCTTACCGGTCTGGATGAATAGTTGTTGGACTTCCGTACAGTTCAATTTTCTATAAGTTCTAGTTCTTTTCTTGTTTCTAAATATTTGTTGTCCTTAATTTTGGTTTTAAGAGGAGGCACAGTGTGTCCACCTATGCCTCCATCTTGGCCGGAAGTTAACTGTACACTTTAAAATGGTTAATTGTATGCTATGAATTTCACCTCAATCTTTTTAAAAAATCGTACAATACTTTGGAAAATAATCTGGCAATTCCTCAAAAGATTAAACATAGAATTACCATATGATCTAGAAATTTCACTGTTAGGTATATACCCGAGAAAATTTAAAACTTATTTTCATGCAAAAACTTGTAGCAGCATTATTGATAGTAGCCAAAAAGTAAGAGAAAACCAGATGTATACCAACTGATGAATGGATAAATAAAATTTGGTATATCTATACAATGGAATATTATTCAGCCACAAAAAAGAAACATTGAAACTATTATGCTGATCAAAAGAAACTAGAAATAAAAGGCCACATAGTATATGCATATGAAATGTCCTAAATAAGCAAATCCAAAAGATAGAAATTTTGTTCCTGGTTACCTAGGGCTGGGAGGTATATGGGACTTGTGGAGATAATGGGTGAGGGATAAAAGATATCTTCGGCAGTAATAAAAATGTTCTAAAATTACAGCATGGATAGATCTGGAGAGCATTATGCTAAGTAAAATAAGCCAGGTGGTGAAAGACAAATACCATATGATCTCACCTATAAGTGGAACCTAACCAACAAAACAAACAAGCAAGCAAAATATAATCAGAGACATTGAAATAAAGAACAAACTGACAGTAACCAGAGGAGAGAGGGATAATGGGGGGAAATAGGGGAAGGGTCATCAAGGAACATATATGAAGGGCTCATGGACAAAGCCAAAGAGGGTAGGATCGAGGGTAGGAGGTGGGGATGGGTGGGGCAGGGGAAGGAGTTATGAGGGGAAAATAGAGACAACTGTACTTGAACAACAATTAAAAAAAGAAAATGTTCTAAAAGTGTGATGATTGCACAAATCTTTGAATATCCTAAAAGTCATTGAATCGTAGGGAGAAATAAATATTTAATAAAAGTTATGTGTTAATGTGTATTGGTGATACAAGACTATCTAAGACACAGTCCTTATCCTTGAGGAGCTTAGAGTCTGGATGAGGAAAACAAGTAAACAAGTTAATAAATTGTAAAGTTTTGTCGATATTAAAATAGAAGCATTTAGAGGGTACTGTAGGGCACAAATGAGGGATTGACTAATTCTATCAGTGTGTAAAGTGATCAGAAATCCTTCATAAAGGAAATAGCATAAGTTGAATCTTGAAAGGTTAGTGTTCACCAAGCAGAGAAAAGAGAACAGAACATTTCAAACCAGGTAAAGGGAATAAAGACACGGGGGAAAAAAGGGGCATGATCTATAAATAAGTATATTAGTTTGCTGTGGTGTAGAAAACAAGAAGGAACCCAGTAATTAATGAAGCTGGAGTGTAGTGGGCAGAGACTTTGTGTAACATGCTATGTAGTTTGGGCTTTGTCCTGTGAACAACAGGGAGTCGTTTAAGTGTTCATTCATTAAAGAACATGAATAGAATTATGCCTTGCCTTGGGCAATAGAGAGGTAGGCAGATTCTAGCTGTATAACTCTGGTGACAATGTAATCAATAGTAGCCTATTCAATGGTCCAAACAAGAACAATGAGGACTTAAATCATAGCAATAGTAGGGAGGACTGAGAGGAGTAGATGGATAACAAGGCTAGAGAGAATAGTGTTGCCAGAGTCCAGGGTGAGAGTATACTAAGAAGATGGCAATGGCCAATAGTGCCAAATACCTGAGAAAGTGGGAAGGTAAAGGCCAACAAGTGACCATTGGATTTAATAGCTGGGGAATCTACATTTCCAGGACAGCTGTATTGAAGAAGCAGGAACAAAACCTGATTTCAATTCATAGAAATGAACAGGAGAGGAGAAAGTAGAGATAATAATGATGGTTGCAGGGCTCTTCTTGGATTGTGGTGATTTGCAGGATCAGACATGTGTTTTCAACACATCATTGATTGATTGCAGTTCTACAGAGACTCAGAGAAGTAGTGGGGGAGAAGCCAGTTGTGGGGGAGAAGCTAGTGCTAAAAGACCTAAGATTCATACATAAAATCAGCACTTAACCCTACTCTTTTTTTCTCTCTTTGTGCATCTTCTCTGACTCTCAAGGCAAATATACCTTGAAAGCTTGTGTATTGTCTTTGTGTTTTCACTTGATGCTCAATGTGCTTTGACTTCACTTGTATAAAAACATTGAGAAAGTGATGATGCAATAACTATGTGATTGTCTCTGACTCTGCATTGATCTAGGGAAAGTTTTTTTTTAAGTTACTGACTTCACTTTTTTTCTCGGTAAATCCTCAGAATAAAGTAGTTGATGATGACAGAAAGAATGAGTAACATATCTCAAAGTGTGCCTTAGAAAATGGAAGTTGAACTAATAGTGTGTTTTTTCTCTCACATTACCAACTGAGCTGCTCATTGAAGATAGTGTAAGATAATATAACTGTAGCAGAAAAAAAGACACTGCCAGGAGTTCTGGCTTTAGGTGATCCAGGGTTTCTCTATCCTATCTCTTTCTAGTAGTAATTCCTCACTATTATACACTTCCACAATTAGAAAAATTAAATTTAAGAAAAAATTCATCAACTCTTTCACCTAACGTTCACCCATCCAGCAACTCTCTAACTTGGCTGAAAAAAAGCAAGTAGTTCACCAGCCTCACACTAATCAGAGGTCAGAAAGCAATTTCCTAACCATCATGTTTAGTTCCCAGTCATGTTCAGAGAGGGGCCACGCAAAGGCCATGTTCTGGACACATTGCAGAGGATGCTGAGCCTAAGCAACATAAGGAGACAATATCCTGCTTCAGAAGTGTTCTTGCTATTACCAGTGCTGCTGTGAATAACTTGTAAAATCAAGGAATTCTAAATTACTTTGCTTCCTCTCATTTTTTTAAAACATTGTATTACAAGTGTCTGGAGCATCTTTCCTTGAAGAGAAGCAGCAAAAAGTAGATATGTTGTGGTGGGATTATAGACTGCTAGAGGCAAGTTTGATTGCCATGTTATATTAGATATTATTGGTAAGGAAGCTCATTTATCTATAGCGAATTGTCCTATAAGATGTAAGTCCTTTTCTTGTGTTAATATCCTAAATTCATCTGAAAAGTTATAGTATTGACCAATTACTACTATACTTTGTAATCATCCAGTAGGACAGCACTCAGTGGGGAAAGAATGGCCCTCGACCTGAAAAGAGCTGGGTAAACCCTACTGAATCTATTAGTGAATATGCATTAACTTCATTTCAGGTTACTTAGGCTGCTTTGAGGAACAGCCATCTCCTAGAAAGAATGTCCTTTTTATTTTTTTTTTGGAATGTAATTACTCCTATGAATTCTCCATATTCTCCATTTTCTTCATAGAAGGGCTCCTATGTATCCTTATCACATATCCACTCCAAGAATTCTTTGTGCCAGTGATAGCCCACTACCAGCTCCTAAATGATCCTAAGATCAACTCACCATCTCTTGAGACTGCTTTCTTAAAGAACACCAATAGGCCATTGATTAGCGATTCAGTGTTCTCTCACTGTTCTTACTACTTAACCTCTCTGCAGCATTTGACATTATTCACTTACTTTTTTTTTTGCTTTCTGTCTCTGTAGAAACCTCAAAATTGTATGATCATATTATAATGCACTAAGTATGATCTAATTCAATGTTTTTACAAGTGACCAGACTGGGGCCCAGAGTGGTAAAATTGATTTCCCAGGATCATTCTGCAAAACCAGATCTGGAGCCAGAATCTCCTAACCCTTTTCAATTATTCATCCTTTATTTCTTCATCAAATCCTGTCAATTCCACAGTGTTTCTCCCATCTATGCATTTCTTCTGTCTCAATGTATAGTCCCATTTTAGTATCTTTTATCTACTTTATTAACTTCTAACTCTCCCCTCTCTTATGGGCAACATGATGCTGCCAGAAATAATATTCCTAAACCTCAGATCTGATTTTTATTTTTCCCTGTCCAAGCACCTACTTTATACAGAATAAAGTTTCAACACCTTATCTAGCAGTCATAATCCTATGCAATTAGATCCCAACTTTCTCTTTTGTCTCTGCTATGCACATATTTTATTTCAAACCATTCACATTCTTAGCTACTCAGTTTACCTACCTAACTCACATCCATGTCTTTCTCAATCTGTTCTGCAGTTGAACTGTCTGCAATGATGGGCTGTTATCCCATCATCTTCCCTAAATGCACTTTATGGTCACCACCATAAATCTACAGCATAACATCCTGATATCTTTCAAGGTCCATTTCAAGTTCTACGTACTCCAAAACTTTCCCAAGCCTTTTCTTGTAGTATATTGAACCTTTATTTTCTTATGCATCATAGTCTTATAATTGAGTTAGTTTCAACTCCCTCACTAGATTGTTAACTACCTGAATGCAGAGACTATGTTTTACTTACCCTTTATATTTCCTATAGCTCATTGCTGAATTTTGCACATAGTAGATGCTCAATTAGCACTTATAAAATAGAATAATAACTAACATCTGTGTGATACTTTGAAATATGTAAAAGATATTCCCAAAACCTATAGAGCAGGCCACATAGACATTTTTATTATTTTAAATTTAAAGATTTTCAGAACCCTGAAATATAGAGTTTAGTAAGACCTAAGTCCTCTAATGGGAAACAAGTTTTTTTTTGTTTGTTTGTCTGTTTTAACTCCATGTCACCTGTTTGTTATTCTAAATCTGTATTCTCCAAAGTTGACCACTCTGAGTATTTGTGTCATAATCATATGTACTTGCTTCAGGCTGTTTCTATATGTTATCAAACAGCCAGATTTAAAATAAAAAATTTAATCAATCATCTAAATACTTTAAAAGGTAGTAGTCACATGTTTGCTTCTATATAGAATAAACAGCTAGACAATTGATTGTTATTTACTTTTTGACCAGTTGTTTTGGCAGTATGATGATTACATAAATTCCAACATTGGCATTTTACAATATTAGTTTTTCAGTGATTTTGTAATTCTACTATCCTCTGCAATACATATACTGTTTCTACCTAACGTTATTTATATAGTTTATCAGCCAGTGAAATGTAGTGGTTAAGAAAAACTTATCTTTTAAGACATCTTTTTAAGTCTGCCCCAGAAACTTGGAGCCAAGTTTACAGTGCTAGGATTGAAGTGCATTATTCCCAGATTAGAAAAAGTGGTGTACAACCTGCAGCTTCCCAAGAGACTGAAAAAAAAAAAAGCATCAAGATTCATCAGCTCTGCAGAAAAAGTAGGAATGCCCTTGGTGAAAAAGAAATTAGAAATACCTAAAAGACAAGATAAGAGATGGAAATGGATTGAAAGAAGAAACTTTTGCCCCAAAGTGTGCAAAAAACTATATGGCTAGAAAAGATGTACAAGTGGGTTTGGGATAAAGGGAAGGAGACTTTGAGGTAAAAGAGAGGGTCGTTGGTTGAAAACAGTAGGAGCAGCCTAAGCAGTTCTGACATCTACTCCTCTCACCACCATCACTACCACCATATGCAACGGAGAGGGCAGCCCTTCTATTTCTTGTAAGAAAAGGCAGTTATTTGGACCAACCCTCCCACTGAAAACAATGGTACAGAAAATATACAAACTCCTTAAATGCATCAAAGGGTTCAGATGATATAAAGAACTATCAGACAAAAGGAACTGCTAGAATCCAGAGAAGTAAGCACAAAGCACCTAAGCAGGACCAGGATTTGTATCACCCCAGTCGCAGCCCTGTAGCTGAACATCAAAGCACTTTTGCCCTTAGCCAAAGTTGGAATTTGGTTTCAGTGGCCTCACAAAGCAAAGAGGACAGAATCCAATGTTTAAGACCTGTTCAAGGTGTGGAGTCCTTTTCAATATTAATGTAGGGTCATAAAGTGCTATACTTTTAGGATAAGGGAAGACTACAAGTAAATCTATCCCTTCCCAAGTCTAGGGATCTGTGGAGACTTAGCACTTAGCAAAGCAGGGGGGAAAGGAAAAGGAACAGGAAAAATACATTTCTGATCAGTCCTGCTACGGATTTACAGCCTAGATTTAGTTGGCTGGGTAATCCTAGAACTGGATCTAGGAATCCTTTACTGGTGGTGCCCCAAGCATTTGGCAAAAGCAAATTCATGTTCTCTGCATGGAAAGGCAATTTCATCATAGATCTCAAAGAATCCTCCACTCAACATTTGCAGCACAATTAAAAATAAGTAGGTTCACAAGAAGACAAAGCACCATGGTGAGAGCATTTTGAGTGGGCCTTTGAGCCAGAGATGTAGGCCACTGACACAAATGGCCAGTGATACTCAGAGAGCCCCTATTCCCAAAAGACTACCTCATGTCACATCTTGATAGCACATCCTGCAAAACCTGCAAAGTTAGTAGTGGCAAGCTAAAGTAATTGTTACAAATGAGGTAATTGTTATTCACAGACAGGTTAAGAGGGAAAATCAAAAACCATTGTGATTACAATCAACAAATATTTGATGAAACTAACACCATGAAAGAAAAGCAGCGCACACACACACACACACACACACACACACACACACATACACACATTGTGGCAGACCCTTCTGTGTGGCATGGGCCCAGCTCCCACTCGGAGATGCATAGGATCCATGCTCACAGATAGGTTCTCTCGTGGGTAATCAGTTTGCAATATACCTAAGCCTCTTTGAGTCTTGCTTTTTGCTGAAACCCCCCTCACCCTGGTTTGGGATAGCAAGTGCTTATTAGAACTTCCTAAAATCCATGCTAAACCTTGCAAGGACCAGTGTAACTGGCTCAACCACTTTCCCCCTTTTCATTTGCTAATATCCTTCTTCTGTGATGTGATTAGGGGCATTGGCTCCTTTGTTGTCTGTATAAAGTAACTACCTGTAGTGAACCTGTGCATAGTGAGTGAGGACCATCTTGTAATGTGAGGAGAAATAAAATAAAGGCCTGTCATGGTGTAGGCCATGGTTTTTTGCTCTCCTTGAGAGAAAAGCCATGCTGTCCTTTTTCCTCCACTGGACTAGGTAGTCTGTGTGTATGTTTTATTTCATCTATAATGACGCAGACACTGCTAGCCGGTGTCTGCATCAACACACCAAGTTAAAGACTTTAAAATAAAATTATTTATATATAAAGACTTTTAATAAAAATAAAACAATTATTATAAGATGTTTTTTAAAGAGGTTATTGTATCCATGAAACAAGAGCAGCAGGCCTTAATGAGAGAAAAAATATGGTATATTTTGGAAACAAAATATATGATAGATTAAAAACTCAAGGATGAATAGCAAATTGACACAGCCCAAGAGCAACCCCAAGCTCAAAAATCAAACTCTGAAATTCTCTAAGATCACTACACAAATGGACAGAGAGATGGTATATAAGAAATAAAAGTTAAAGGACTTGCAGTTCCACCCAAAAGTTACACATCCCCATAATGGTATTTCCAGAAAAACAAAATAGAAGAACTGAGAGGAAGAAATAATCTAAATAAAATACCCCAAATTGCAAAAACAAAAAACAAACCAAAAAAAACCCGCATGTTTTTAAATTAAGTCCCACCCAGGGCCAAACAAGAAGACTCAGAAAATGCAAAAATGCTTCTAAAGAGGAAAAATACATTACTTACAAAGAAAAATATCCCTGTTGACTTAAAATTCATTAACAATATTGAGTACAAGAAGACTGGAGAAAAATTTTCTAAGTACTACATTGAAATGATTTTGAATACAGAATTATATAATCTGACAAACCATCAAACAAATATAATGACAAAATAAGACATTTTCAGACATGAATG
This sequence comes from Glossophaga mutica, assembly GCA_039655065.1. Classification (NCBI taxonomy): domain Eukaryota; kingdom Metazoa; phylum Chordata; class Mammalia; order Chiroptera; family Phyllostomidae; genus Glossophaga; species Glossophaga mutica. Next base: position 74,229,817 of record CM077312.1, read on the forward strand.
AATTCAGAAAATGTATCACCCACAAATCCTAGCTGAAATATTGACTAGAAGATATGCTCCATCAAAATAAAACACAATTTTAAGGTTAAAACCAAAAACTAATGGTAAGCAAAATAACCTTACAGAGTTATGATAAATCCCTCACTCCCTGGCTTATTTCACTTAGCATAATGCTCTCCAGTTCCATCCATGCTGTTGCAAATGGTAGGAGCTCCTTCTTTCTCTATGCTATGTAGAATTCCATTGCGTAAATGTACATAGTTTTTTGATCCACTCATTTGCTGAAACATAATCAACAAAAGAAAAAAAGCAAACAAAATATAACCAGAGACATTGAAATTAAGAACAATCTAACAATAGCCAGAGGAGAGGGGGGAGGGGACTGTAGGGAGAAGGGTATTCAGGAACTACTATAAAGGACACATGGACAAAACCAAGGGGCAGGGTTGAAGCAAGGGAGGGAGGTGGGGTTGGCTGCGGTCATGGGGGAGTGGTGGGGAGAAAATGCAGACAACTGTAATTGAACAACAATAAAATAATTTATGAAACAAAAAATTATGATAAATCTAGATAAATGTTTTTAATTTATAAAAATATAACACAAAAATTTACTTTTTCTTTTTAAATTATTTTATTGTTATTCTATTATAGTTGTCCCAATTTTTTCCCATTTGCTATCCTCCACTGATCCCACCACCCTTACCCCCAGTCAATTCCCACACTGTTGTCCATGTCCGTAAGTCATTCATATATGTTCTTTGTCTAGTGCCTTCCTCTTCCTTCCACCATTATCACCCTCCCCCCTCCCCTCTGATCATTTTCAATCTGTTCCATGTACCCATCACTGTGGTTCTATTTTGTTCATTAGTTTATTTTGCTCATTAGATTCATCTTATAGGTGAGATCATATGGTATTTGTCTTTCACTGACTGGCTTATTTCACTTAGCATAATATTCTCCAGTTCCATCAATGCCGTCACAAAGGGAAGAGTTCCTTCTTTCTTTCTGTTGTGTAGTATTCCATTGTGTAAATATACCACATCTTTTGATCTACTCATCTACTGATGGGCACTTAGTCTGTTTCCAGCACTTGGCTATTGTAAATAGCACTGCTATGAACATAGAGGGGGATAAGTTCTTTTGAATTGATGATTCAGGATTCTTAGGGTATATTTCCAGCAGTGGTATTGCTGGGTCAAAAGGCAGTTCCATTTTTAATTATTTGAAGAAATTCCACACTGTTTTCCACAGTGGCTGCAACAGTCTGCATTCCCACCAGCAGTGCACTAGGGTTCCCTTTTCTCTACATCCTTCCCACTAACTGTGATTTGTTTATGATGGCTATTCTGACAGGTGTGAGGTGACATCTCATTGTGGTTTTATTTGTATCTCTCTGACGGCTAGTGATGTTGAGCATCTTTTCATATGTCTATGGGTCATCTGTATGTCCTCCTTGGAGAAGTATCTATTCAGGTCCTTTGCCCACTTTTTAATTGGACTGTTTGTCTTCCTGGTTTTGAGTTGTATCAATTCTTTATATGGTTTGGAGATTAAACCTTTGTCTGATGTATCACTGGCAAATATGTTTTCCCATACAGTGGTTCCATTTTCATTTTGATGATGCTTTCTTTATCTGTGCAGAAGCTTTTTAGTTTCATGTAGTCCTGTTTGTTTGTTTTTTTCCCTTTATTTCCCTTGCCCTAGGAGATATATCAGCAAAAATATTGCTATGTGGTATATTTGAAATTTTACTGCCTATGTTTTCCTCTAGGACTTTTATGGCATCATGACTTATAGTTAATTCTTTTGTCTATTTTGAGTTTATTCTGGTGTATGGTGTAAATTGGTGGTCTACTTCCATTTTTTTGCATGCACCAGTGCAGTTCTCCCAACACCATTTATTGAAGAGGCTGTCTTTACTCCACTGTATGCTCATGCCTCCTTTGTTAAATATTAATTGACCATAGACCCTTAGGTTTATTTCTGGGCTCTCTGTTCTATTCCATTTGTCTACGTGTCTGTTCTTATTCCAGCACCAGACTTTTTTGTTTACATTGGCATTGTAGTATAGTTTGATATCGGATATTGTGATCCCTCCTACTTTTTTCTTCTTTCTCAGGATTGCTGAATCTATTCAGGGTCTTTTTTGGCTTCATATAAATTTTTGAAATACTTTTCCTAGATCTGCGATATATGCCATTGGTATTTCAACAGCAATTGTGTTGAATCTATAGATTGCTTTGGGTAGTATGGCTATGTCAATGATGTTATTTCTTCCAACTTATGAACACAGTATATGCTTCTATTTATTTATATCTTCCTTAATTTCTCTTTTCAGTGTTCTGTAGCTTTCCAAGTACAGATCTTTTACTTCCTTGGTTAAATTAATTGCTAGGAACTTTGTTTTTCTTGTTGCTGTAGTAAATGGGATTTTTTTCCTAGGTTCTTTTTTCTGATATTTCATTTTTGGTGTACAAAAACACCATTGATTTCTGAAAATTGACTTCGTTTCCTGCTATTTTGCCAAATTCACTTATTAGGTCAAGTTTTTTTGGTGGAGACTATAGTAGGTGTGTCCAACCTGAGGCCTGTGGGCTGGAAGCAGCCAAGCATGGCTATGAATAAGGCCCAACACATAGTTGTAAATTTACTTAAAATGTTATGAGGGGACTTCTGGCCAAGATGGAGGTGTAGGTAGAGACACTGTGCCTCCTCACACAACCAAAATAAGGACAACAAAATTTTAGAAACAAAAAAAAAATAACAATCAGAACTGACAGAAAATTGAAGTGTATGGAAAGTCGACAACCAAGGAGTTAAAATAGACACGTTCATCCAGACCTATAGGAGGGGCTGAGTCAGGCGAATGGGAAGAGAGGGGTCACAGGGAAAAAAAAAGCAGTGTCTTGCAGACCCTGGGTATGCAAGACTGCAGTGGGCAGACCCAGCAAGGCATACAAGGCAGCTCGCTGACTGGGCAGTCACACATTCACATGCAGATAAACCAGGCAAAACTGGGGAGCAAGACAGATGGAGCAACCCAGGGTCCCAGTGCTGGGAAATCAAGCCTCAAAACAGTGATTGAAAATACCTATGGGGATCGAGGTGCTAGGAGAAACTCCCAAACTCACAGAAGAGTACATTGGAGAGACCCACAGGGACCCAGTACATACCCAAACCCACCCACCCAGGAATCAGCACCAAAAGGGCCCAGTTTGCTTGGGGGAAGTGATGGAAGGGACTTAAATCCAACAGAGTGGAGTAAGCACCATTGTTCCCTCTCTGACCGCTGCCCCACATACAGCATCACAACCCAGCAACGGGGTTGCCCCACCCCGGTGAACACCTAAGGCTCTGCCCATCACTACATAACAGGCATGACAAGACACAAAAAATGACCCAAACAGAAGAACAGATCAAAGCTCCAGAACAAGTACAACTAAGCGACCAAGAGATAGCCAATCTATCAGATGCACAGTTCAAAGCACTGGTGATCAGGATGCTCACAGAATTCATTGAATTTGATCACACATTAGATGAAAAAATGAAGGCTACACTAAGTGAAATAAAGGAAAATGTACAGGGAACCAATAGTGATGGGAAGGAAACTGGGACTCAAATCAGTGGAGTAGACCAGAAAAAAGAAAGAAACAAACTAACAGAAAAGAATGAAGAAACAACATTTTTAAAAAATGAGAGGCTTAGGAACCTCCAGGACATCTTGAAACGTTCCAACATCTGAATTATAGGGGTATCAGAAGGGGAAGAGGAAGAGCAACAAATGGAACACTTATTTGAACAAAAAAATGAAGGAGAACTTCCCCAATCTGGCAAAGGAAGTAAACTACCAGGAAGTCCAGGAAGCTCAGAGAGTCCCAAAGAAGTTTGACCCAAGGAAGAACACACCAGGGCACATCATAATCACATTACCCAAGATTAAAATGGAGGAGAGAATTCTAGAAGCAGCAAGAGATAAACACAGTCACTTACAAAGGAGTTTCCATCAGACTATCAGCTGATTTCTCCAAAGAGAACTTACAGGCAAGAAGGGGCTGGAAAGAAGTATTCCAAGTCATGAAAGGCAAGGACCTACATTCAAGATTGCTCTATCCAGCAAAGCTTTCATTTAGAATGGAAGGGCAGAGAAAGTGCTTCTCAGATAAGGTCAAGTTCAAGGAGTTTATCATCACCAAGCCCTTATTACAGGAAATGGTAAAGGGACTTATCTAAGAAAAAGAAGATAAAAAAATATGATAATAAAAAGACAGAAAACTCACAGATACTAACAACCACATCTAAAACAAAAGCAAACTAAGCAAACAGCTAGAACAGGAACAGAACCACAGAAATGTAGATTACATGGAGGGTTAGCAACAGGGGAGTGGGAGGAGGAGAGAGGGGGAAAAGGTACAGATAACAAGTAGCATAGATGGTAGGTAGGAAATAGACAGGAGGAGGGCAAGAATAGTATGGGAAATATAGAAGGTAAAGAACTTATATGTATGACACATGGATGTGAGCTAAAAGGGGGGAATGTGGGTGGGAGGGGGTGTGCAGGGTGGAGGGGAATGAAGGGGGGAAATGGGACAACTGTAATAGCATTGATTATGCTATTATAAAATATATTTAAAAAATTATGAGATGTTTTTGTGATTACATGTCACAATGTATTTAATGTTTGGCCCAAGACAACTCTTCTCCTTTCAATGTGCCCAGAGATGCCAAAAGGTTGGACACCCTGCATAGGGTTTTCTGTGTACACTTTGTCGTCTGCAAATAATGACAGTTTTATTTCTTTCCTCCTTTCCAATTTGGATGCCTTTTATTTCTTTCTCTTGTCTGATCACTGTGTCTAGAACTTCCTGTACTATGTTGAATAAGAGTGGTGAAAGCGGACACACTCGTCTTGTTCCTAATCTTCAGGGGAAAGGTTTTGGTTTTTCTCCATTGAATGTAATGTGGGCTGTAGGTTTCTCATATATAGATTTTACTATGTTGAGGTATGTTCCCTCTATTCCCACTTTGCTGAGTGTTTTTTTTATAAATAGGTGCTGGATTTTGTCAAATGCTTTTTCAGCATCTATTGATACAATCATGTGATTTTTGTCCTTCCTTTTGTTTATATGGTATATTATATTTACTTATTTGCAAATATTCCACCATCCTTGTATCCCTGGGATGAATCCCACTTAATCATGGTGTATGATATTTTTACTGAATTTTTGAATCTGGATTGCCAATATTTTGTTGAGAATTTTAGCATCTATGTTCATCATGTATATTGATCTGTAGTTTTCTTTCTTTGTTTTGTCTTTCCCTGGTTTTGGAATTAGGTTGGGACTGGCCTCATAAAAAGAGTTTGAGAGTCTTGCTTCTTGTTGAAATGGAAAGTTTGAGACGTATAGGGAGTAGTTCTTCCTTAAATGTTTGGTAAAATTCACCTGTGAATCCATCTAGTCCAGGGCTTTTATGTGCTGGGAGCTTTGTTTTGTTTTGTTTCGTTTTTAATTACTGCTTCAATTTCACTAGCTGTTATCAGTTTATTCAGGCTTTCTGCTTCTTCTTGATTTGGGGGTATTGTATGTTTCTAGAAATTTGTCCATATTGCCCAGGTTGTCCAGTTTCTTGGCATTTAGTTGTTCATAGTAATTTCATACAATCCTTTGTTATTTCTGTGGTATTGGTTGTAACTTCTCCTCTTTCATTTCTGATTTTATTTATTTGGGTCTTCTCTCTTTTTTTCTTGATGAGTCTGGTTAAAGGCTTGTTGTTGTTTATTTTTCAAAGAACCAGTTCCTGGACTTACTGATCCTTTGAGTTGTTCTTTTAGTATCTATGTCATTGAATTCTGCCCCCTTCTTTATTATTTCCTTCCTTCTACTCACTCTGGACTTTCTTGTTGTTCTTCTAGTTCTTATAGATGTAGGGTTAGGTTGTTCATTTGAGATTTTTCTATCATCTTCAGGTAGCCCTGTATTGTTATAAACCTCCTTCTGAGGACTACCTTTACTGTGTGCCATAGTTTTAGGGTTGTTGTGTACTCATTTTTATTTATTTCCAGATTATTTTTGATTGCTTCCTTGCTTTCATTGTTGACCCATTCATTATTTAATAACATGTTATTTAGTCTCCATGTATTTGAATGTTTTTGAGTGTTTTCCTTGAGGTTCATTTGTAGTTTCAATTCATTGTGATCTGAGCACATGCTAAGTATGATTTCAATTCTGTTGAATTTCTTGAGGCTTGTTTTGTGTCCTACCATGTGGTCTATCTTTGAAAATGTTCCATGTGCATTTAAAAAGAATGTATAGTTTTCTTCTTTGGGGTGAAATGTTCTGTATATATCGATTAAGTCTATTTGCACTTGTGTGTCATTCAGTGCCACAGTATTCTTGTTGATTCTTTCTTTGGAAAATCTATCCATTGTTGAGAGTGGGTGTTAAAATTCCCTAGATGTCTCTGTTGTTGTCAATATCTTTCTGAAATCCTCCAAGATTTTCTTTACGTATTTTTATTTATTTTATATGTTTTATATATTTATTTATTTTACATATTTTGTGTATTTAGGTGTTCCTTTTACAATAGCAACATAAAATATAAAATAGCTAAAATAAATTTAATGAAAGTGGAACAAAACATATATAAATAATAAAAATAAAATTCTTCTGAAGAGCATTAAACAGAAAATCTGAATAAATTAAGGATATACACCTGAATGGATCTCAATACTGTGAACATGAGAGATCATGGTAAGTTAACATGTAAACCCAATGCAATCCCAACGATAATATCAACACATTTTTTAAAATATGAACTTCATGGCTAGGACTACTTAATTCAAAGTTGTTGCAGTGATTAAGCATAGCAACAGCCAAAAAAAGTTTTGAAGTGGAAAACCACTATCATTGTGTTTTAAAAAGTCTTTGTGACTATAGAATGTAGTTGACAATTCCAAATCTGAAATTTTTTTATTTCAAATTTTCAGTAGTAACTTAAAAGGCAGTTGAATTAAATTTTAGATCCAAGTGCTGTGTTATAATAAAAGTATTTAATCATCCAACAATTTTAATTAAGATACTGCAGAATGCTATGGGTGAGCCTAAAAGAAGAAAAGTGAGCCCTGCCCTTGGAGATCTTGCAATACATAGAATAAAATTCAATAAATGATTGGGTGACAACATGAATGACACAGAACACAAGTCCTAAAGAAGTTCCAAAAAGGGAGAAGTTTTTTTTTTTTAATACTAAAGAATAGGGAAACCTAAACTTTAGTTAGTAGGGCAAATTTGTTTAGTTGTTTTACAAATATGTATTACAGATCTATTATAAAACAGGAATTGTAGTAGGTATGAGACCCCAACATTGACATAGGGCAAACATGTTCTGGAAGGATGAGTAAAATCTGGGTATTAGGAGAGGAAAGGGTGAACAGTCCAAATTACAAGTAGTACAAAAATAAAGGGCATGCATGTAAGAATGAGCTGAGTACACATATGGGGTAGGAGGATACCACCACTTCAGTAATGGCACAGTATAGGGGGAAGTAAATTGGTTAAGAAAAATAGGGTCAAATTATTGAGAATCTTAAATTGCCAGGTAGAGGAAATTAAAAGAAACATTACTAAGTGCCTAGCTCATGTCAAATACTTTCATATCCGTGATCTCATTGAATTCTCAGTACAGCTCTTTCTACTCCTCACCCAAAATTACACCCTGAGTATATATGACAAAAATAATTCTTAATTAGTGAATGAGAACAGATTCAGATGTTTTAGGATTTTTCAAGGTCATATAGCTAGAAAGTGGTAGAGATAAAATTTGATTCCACGTTTTCTAACTCCAAACCAAGTGTTCAATAAGCTATATCCCTACTGCTTCTTAAATTTTCATTTGACATGGTAGCAGCCACTTGAAGGAACTTGGTATGGACTTTTTATATGCTATAATCTAGAGATGGAACTAGAATAGATCTAAACATCAAGAGATAATTTAAAACTGGAAATTGTGAAGCTATTTTAGAATTTAGGAATCATGTCATAAAGCTTTAGCCTAGGTTAGTAGCAATGATAACGGACTAGAAGTTACAATTCAAACACAAAACAAAGTTTTGCTCAGTCATGGGAATATTAGCATGGGACAAATAAAAAATGATCCATGATTTTGAACTTGGAAATTTGATGATCCCCTGACAAGGACAGAAAATTAGAGAGGGGAAGCTGACCTTGTGTGGGAGCACATGAGCAAAAATTATTTGATCTGGGGACATTGAGTCTTAGGGTGATAGGAATATATCGAGGTCACCTTAATACCTCTTCAGTCATATTTCAGTACTGGTTGGTGACAACTCAACAAATAGTTTGCTTCCACTTTTCTTTAAAACCTGAACTGGAAACTCTCTGTTACTTGCAAAGTTTCAGACTTTTAACCAAAGTCATTCAGTGTATGTCTTTAAGCTTAATATCTTTATTGCCCAATTTCTACAGCACAGATCACATTTTGTATTCACCATTAACAAAGTCATCATATGTGCACATATAAACAATTTATCCATTAAAAAATTTAGTTCACAAACTCAAGAGATATAACTTTCTTAAAAATTTTAATAGTGGAATTTAATTTCTATTTCAAACTATTATAGGGGAAACTTCTCTTTGCTATCTCTCCAGTTCTTTCCTCCGTCCTAGTCCAGGGAATGTTTTCTCATTTTGGGAAGATGATACAGAAGGCATTGCTATTACCTTGATGATTTATATCAGGGATCCTCCTACATCCATTCTATTGTCTATGTTATCCTTTCCTTTTATAAAATGTTTATTTGTTTGTTTGTTTATTATTTTTAAAGAGAGGGGAAGGGAGGGAGAAAGAGAGAGAGCAACATCAGTGTGTGGTTGCATCTTACACGCCCAGTATTGGGGATCTGGCCTGCAACCCAGGCATGTGCTCTGACTGGGAATCAAACCAGCAACTGTTTGGTTTGCAGACCGGTGTTCAATCCACTGAGCCACACTAGCCAGATCTGTAAGTCCTTTTTTACCCTCTAAAAGCCAAGAAATTATTCTCTTTCTACCACCTGATGCTTTTGTTCTGAAGCAGTGAGAAACTCACTGGCTGAATGGGGAAAAGGACACAAGGTACAAGAAAATACCAGGAAAAAATAATCAGTTAGCATCACCAAATATGTTCTACTATATTTTTTCATTTGTAATTTGCATTCCTCCCAAATTATTTCTCATCAAATCAAGAATTAATAATAAAAATAAAATTTTGAAGCACTTTTTAAGTATATTTTATTGATTATGCTATTACACTTTTGCCAATTTTTTCCCCTTTATCCACCCTCCACCCTCCACTCCCCAACCCTCCAGCATTCCCCCACTTATCTCATGTCCATGGATTGTACATATAAGTTCTTTGAGTTTTCTGTTTCCTGTACCATTTTTGACCTCTCCCCATCTATTTTATGCCTACCAATTATGCTTCTTCTTCCCTGTACCTTTCCCCACTCTTTCTCTCTCCTCACTCTGCATGAAAACCCTCCATGTGATGTCCATTTCTCTGATTTTGTTCCTGTTCTTGTTGTTTGCTTAGGTTTTGTGTTCATTGTTTTTCTTTTTTCTTTTTTTGGTTCATTCATTGATAGTTGTGAGTTTGTTGTCATTTTACTGTTCATATTTTTATCCTCTTTTTCTCAGATAAGTCCCTTTAACATTTCACATAATAAGGGTTTGGTGATGATGAACTCCTTTAACTTGACCTTATCTGGGAAGCACTTTATCTGCCTTTCCATTCTAAATGAAAGCTTTCCTGGATAGAGTAATCTTGGATGTAGGTCCTTGCCTTTCATGACTTCAAATACTTCTTTCCATCCCTTTCTTGCCTGCAAGGTTTCTTTTGAAAAATCAGCTGACAGTCTGATGGGAACTCCTTTGTAGGTAACTCCCTCCTTTCCTCTTGCTGCTTTTAAGATTCTCTCCTTATTTTTAATCCTGGGCAATTTAATTATGATTTAATTTAATTATGCCTTGGTGTGTTCCGCCTTAGGTCCCCCTTCTTTGGGACTCTCTGAGCTTCCTGGACTTCCTGGAATTCTATTTCCATTGCCAGATTGGGGAAGTTCTCCTTTACTATTTGTTCAAATAAGTTTTCAATTTTTTTTTGCTGTTGTTCTTCTCCTTCTGGCACGCATATAATTCAGATATTGGACCATTTCAAGTTGTCCCAGAGGTTCCTCAGCCTCTCTTCATTTTTTTTAAATTCTTGTTTCTTCGTTCTGTTCCGGTTGGATGTTTTTTCTTCCTTTTGTTCCAGATTGTTGATTTGAGTCCTGTTTTCCTTCCTGTCACTGTTAGTTCCCTGAATATTTTGCTTTATTTCATTTTGGGTATCTTTCATTTGTTCTTTCATTTTTCAACTAAGCTCAATCAGTTCTGTGAGTGTTTTGATTACCAGGGCTTTAAATTCTCCCCCTTGCTGCACACAGCACTGTCTGTGGGGAGGGGTCAGAGAGGGAACAGTGCAGCTTGCTTGTTCTAGCCCCACTGTCCAATGGACCCTCATGTGAGACTGGGAGTTTCTCACATTTCGGCAACTCCCAACATAGTCCACAGTCAGCTCTGAGTCCCAGTTTCCCCTTCAGCCAGCCCCACCCACACGGTCCACCACCTTACCAAGGGTTCTCTCTATTCGCCATTTTACCAGTCTGGTTGGACTGGTTGACTGTTTCTTTAATTCCTTGGTTGTCAGAGTTCCATACAGTTTGATTTTTCTGGCCCTTCTGGTTGCTTATTGATTTTAGATTGGTTGTTATCCTCCCTTTGGTTGTGCAAGGAAGGGGTTTCTACCTATGCCTCCATCTTGGCCAGAACTCAAATTTTAAAGCACTTTCTATGTCCTAGGCACATGCCAGGCACATTGCATGAATTATCCAAATATCATTCAAGGTTGCTACTAAGCTTTTTACTTGCATACTATAGAAGTTAATTAGAAGACTTCTGGAAGAAGCATTCTCAGGAATGCTGAGAGTTACTCAACCTTCTCTGCTCAATTAAAACTCATAGAAATAAAAATAAATAAAAGAACTAACTATTCATTTACTGTTAGTCTATTCCCCCATAACTTTAGTATTATGAAAATGTTACCATCCTTGAAGTTGAATAAGGAAGCTGAGAATGAGGAGGGAGCAGAAATTTATAAAATACTTATCCTTTTCAAGACACTGACATTGTAGATTTTCAAAATTTTTACTATTTTACTATATCAACTAAGTCATTAGTCTATTACCAAAATGCCATAATCCATCAAAATGTATTTATTGTTCAAATTACTACAATGTACTAACATTTTCATCATTTACTACAGTTTTCTTATTGTAAATTTCTATTTCCTTTATATCTGTATTTAAAGACTTTGGTAATGTCCTGGTCTAATTATATAGAAATAATAACTGTAAATTATTCCTGTTCAGAGGGAATGGAATGGTTCCCTTTTATATATGCAATTCTTGCTGTATAAATGTTATAATTGTATAACTGAAATGGATCTTTTGGGGATTGAACTTCTCTCAGTACATAGAGGATGGGAGTCTTATCTGAGAAGTGACAATATGCAAATCGCCACAATCCTGTCAGAGATCTGAGGAAGAGCAGAACTAAATTCCTTAATGAAAGGGCCGTAACTGAGTGGCAGAATCAGAGGTTGTATTCTTGCCCTTGATAACGAAGAAAACCAGATATTAAGGAGAATATCCCCACAGGGTGGAAGGTAAGATGATGCCTTTCCCAGGTAGGTAAGAAATGTTCTCCTTTAATTCTTCCAGAAAAAAATTAGACAGAGCCAGGGAAGACACAGTTGAGGTATTATAGAACCACAGATTTGTCAGTATAGAGTAGTAGGCAATAGTGAATTACAGTTGTAATACAAATAATACAATACTGAATAAATAATAATATAAGAATAAACTGTGTTTTACATACTCACAACCACAAACCTACTTTTGCCTACCTCACGTGCTATACTGCATCTATGCCTTTTATGTTTTCTTTGTTCTTCCTTGAGCTCATTAGCTTTATTTTGAAAATGCCAGACTTTTATAGATGTGGTAAGAACAACCAAGGAAAGGAATATGAAGGAAAGGTGGCTGCAGCAGTAATAAGAGTGAGAAAAGCCAAAGAGAAGGTAAAATTTGGTAGGAGAGGCTTCTTCCAGTGCTCATATTTTTTATATTTTATTTCAATAAGGAATATTAATTTCTTTGGAAAGGTAAGCCTTTGGAAAAGGGAAAAAAAAGGGAATTGATCTTTATTATTCAGCTGTCATGTATTCAATAAAATACCAAACATTTACACTTTAATTCTGTTCTTCTTTACATATATTTTGATAGATACAATCTTGCTATTCTCATTTTACAGAAACTGAGGCTCAGAGAGATTAAAAAACTTACCCAAGGTCACATGGCCAAGTAAAAAGATGAAATGTTATTTCTTTTTTTATTATAGCTAATGTTCCTGTTCTTTCTCCTTTTTTTAAATCCTTACATGAAGACACTTTTTCATTACTTCTTTTTTTTTTTTTTTTTTTTTTTTGAGGGGGAGAGAGAGCGAGGAAGGAAGAGAGAGAAACATTGATGTAAAACAGAAGCATTGATTGGTTGCCTTGTGTATGCGCCCTGACCGGTGATCTAACCTGGAACCTAGGCATGTGCTCCAGTCAGGAACTGAACCCTCAACCCTTCAGGTGTGGGACAATGTTCCACCCAACTGAGCCACACCAGCCAGGGCCCTGCTCTTTTCTTTTTTTAATTTTAGTTTTCAATTACAGATTAAATTCAGTGTCACTTTGTATTAATATACAGCGTGGTGATTTGACAACCATATACTTTACAGAGGGATCCCTCAATATTTCAAGTTCCAATCTAGTGACATACATATTTATTATAATGTTATTGACTATATTTCATATGCTGTACTTTACATCCTCATGACAATTTTGTAACTACAGTCTGTACTTCTCAATCCCTTCACTTTTTCACCCAGTCCCTCAACCCCACTCCCCTCTGGCAATCATCAATCTGTTCTTTGTATCGCTGAGTTTGTTTTGGTTATTCATTTATATTGCTTCTTACATTCCACATATAAGTTATATCATATGGTATTTGTCTTTCTCTGACTAATTTCACTTAGCATAACACTTTCTAGGTCCATCCATGCTGCTGCAAATAATAAGATTTCATTCATTTTTATGGCCAAGTAATATACCATTGTATACATGTACCACCAACTTTTTATTTACTGGTCTATTGATGTGCACATGAGTTGCTTCCATATCTTGGCTATTATAAATAGCTGTAGTTAACATAAGGGTGCATGTATTCTTTTGAATTAGTGTTTTACTTTCTTCAGATATATACCCAGAAGTGGAATTGCTAGATTATAAGGTAGTTCCATTTTAATTTTTTGAGGAACCTCCATACTGTTTTTCATATAGTGCACTAATCTGCTTTACTCCTAGCTGTGCAAAGGGTTCCCTTTTCTCCATATCCTCACCAACACTTGTTGTTTTTTGGTTTATTGATGATAGCCATTCTGACAGGTGTGAGGTAATATCTTGTTGTGATTTTAATGTGAGTTTCTCTGTTGATTAATGATGTTGAGCATCTTATCATATGTCTGTTGGCCATCTGTATGTCATCTTTGGAGAAGGGTCTATTCAGATTCTCTGCCTATTTTTTAATTGTATTGTTTGGAGTTTTTTGGTATTGAATTGTATGAGTTCTTTATAAATTTTGGATAGTAACCTCTTATCAAATGTATCATTGGCAAATATCTTCTCCCATTTAGTAGGGGTTTTCTTTTGTTTTGTTGATGGTTTTCTTTGCCATGCAAAACATTTTAATTTGATGCAATTTCATTTGTTTATTTTTTCTTTTGTTTCCCTTACCTGAGGAGATGTATCAGAAAGAATATTGCTAAGAAAAATATCACAGAGTTTACTGCCTTTGTTTCTTCTAGGAGTTTTATGGTTTAGAGTCTTACATTAAAGTCTTTCATCCATTTTGAGTTTATTCTTATATATGGTATAAAAAGGTGGTCTAATTTCATATTTTTGCATGTATATTTCCAGTTTTCCCAACACCACTTATTGAATAGACTCTCTTTACCCCATTGTATGTTCTTGCCTCCTTTGTCATGTATTCATTGACCATATGGGCATGAGTTTATTTCTAGGCTTTCTCTTCTGTTCCATTGATCTATGTGTCTTTTTATGCCCGTACTATGCTGTTTTGATTACTATAGTCTTATAGTATAGTTTGATATCAGGGAATTTTGTTTCCAAACATTATTCTTAATCATGTCCAAAGCTATGTATCTGACAGACCAAAGGAATGAAGGACATAAAATTATATTGGTATTTTTATTTGAAAATTTAATAGATGATTTTTAGTTTATAAATAGAAATTATTAAAGAAAGTGAAGAAGAAAACTTTGAAAAGAATAATCAGTAACTAATGAAGCAGAGATTATTTGGATTTGAAAAAAATTGTAAATGAACAGTTAATCCTAATTATGGAGGAAACTGGAAGTCAACATAGGGAGTTAGTCCTTATATAGTAAGCAACATGGACTTATTGGTTTCTAAGCATATTTGTGCCTTACTAGAAGTAGCACTCAGGGAAAATTATTCTGAGGTTTAACTTAAGGTAGGTTAAAATAAGAAGAATCATGATTGAATCTGTTGGGAAGCTTTTGTAAGAATGCAAGCACAACATGATGAGAGTCTGATTTCCTTTGGCAGAATTTTCTGTTTTCTTGTAGGTGCACTTTCACCTATCTCACTCTTACATTTCCCCAGTAGTCTGCCCATTTCTGGTAACTCAGATTCATCTATACACTTTAATTTCCAGTCTGATCTGCTCCCATAATTTTAGTCACAGGTTTTGGAACTATCCTTGTTGCCAGTTTGTCTCTCATCACTTGTCTCACCTCTGTTAGACTGAATTTCTTCTCTAACTTCTCCTGTGACTTGTGCTTCTCTGCTTTCAGTTTGATTCCCAGGGCTCTACTTCTTAACTATCTGCCTGTCCTGGAATCAGCATGTTATTCTCTCCTGGTTTCTGACCTCCTGCATTAACCATATGTTTACTTCAGACTCCTTGCTGACTCAGCTCAACCCTCAGATCACGCCAGAGAGAAGAGGTGGGGACTGAGCATTAAGAAATACATAATTATTAGAGCATATGAAACCAAAAAGGAGCCCTAGAATAGAAACTTGAAAGAAAGAAGACTATCCAGGGTAGAGTAGTCACAGAAGCCAGTGTACTACACAAAGTCTAAAAGAAAGGTTAGAAAGGAAATGATTATTAGTATTTTTATACTTTTAATACACCTAGAGAGCAAAACATATGAATCAAAAGAAGCCCTAAGTGAGGCATGAAGCACCATTTTAGAGAACTAGGACAGGAGAATCAGTATAATATTTCTGTTAGTTTTTTTTTTCCTTTTTTGGTAAATGTTATATGAACAAAAGAACAAGTTTATGAGTATTTCCTTATTTGTGCATAACTCCCCAGGCAGATTCACCCATAAAGTAAGGAAGGTGTTTATTTTTTTCAGAACCACAGTAAATAAAGGAACAATCACATCTCAGCTTCTGAGAATTGAGAATTCTGTCCAAGGTGTCCTAGTAGGCTGAAGAACAGACTTGTTTCAGTTATTAATTGCTGCATACCAAACAACCCAAAACTTAGTTGTTTAACATGACAAAGATTTACTATTTCTCATTTTCAGTGGGTCGACTGGGTAATATTTCTGTTAGTCTCACTGGGCCCTCTCAGTTGCTAGGGAGCTAAGACAGCTGGGCCTCTTTTCTCCCATGGTCCATTAATCTTTGGATCCTTCGGGGCATGGTGGTCTTTGGGCAGGGATATCAAACTCATTTTCACCAGGGGCCACATCAGCCTCGTGGTTGCCTTCAAAGGGCCAAATGTAATTTTAGGAGTGTATAAATGTAACTATTCCTTAACAGTTAAGTGAGAGCTCCATGCTGCTGTTGGGTAGAAACAAGATACCGGCTGGATAAAACAAGGTGGAGGGCAAGATTCAGCCTACAGGCCTTGTGTTTGCCACCTGTGTCTTAGAGCATTGTTCCAAGTGGGTAAAAGAGGCTGAAAGGCCTAAGGCTAGACTTGGAAGTTCAACAATGTCATCTGCCATAATTCTGTTGGTTAAAGCAAGTCGCCAGGGCAGCTCATTCAAAGAGTAGGGAAAATAGCCTCATCTCTTGATAGGAGAGTTGGGCAAACTTACATTGGAAAGAGATATGAACACAGGTAGTTGTGATTCACTGGGGGCCATGGTTGTAACAGTCCAAAACAATCTATCCTCGGGTAGACTTTTCCTTTTTCTTTTTGAACTGTTTCAATCTCTTTTAGCCCAAGCTAGTAGTATTTTTTCAACACAACTCTTTAAAAAACTTTCTGGATCCTGGCTTGTGTGGCTCACTGGATTGAGTACTGGCCTGCAGACCAAAAGGTCAACCTGTTCAATTCCTGGTCAGGGCATGTGACTGGCTTGTGGGCCAGGTCACCAGTTGAGGGCATGCAGCAGATCAATGTTTCTCTCACGCATTGGTATTTCTCTCCTTTTTCTCCCTCCTTTCTCCTCACTCTAAAAATAAATCAATAAAATCTTTAAAAAAATTTTTTTTTTAAATTGTGAGTTTTTGATGAATCTGATGGGGTTCACTCCATGAACCCAGAACCACATGGATACTTCTGTTGGAGGCAGTGGGCTGTAGTGCTAGCTTCCACCTTGCTACATCAAAATCCTTCTTTCTCAATGGAGGTTAGTAATTTTAAAGTTCTAGTATATATAAAATTAGGTCTCATGTTATATAAATAAACCTGTTTCACAAAACTATGTGCATAACTTGATTTTTATAAAAACAATGGGGTTTATGTCTTTGTAGTAGCTTACTATTTAAAATCAATCTATATTGAATGCTTTGGTAAAGTTTGGAGCGAGAGTGGGGTAAAATGGGACAGCTCTGGAATCAGCTCTGCATTGAATCCCACTCTGCCATATGACCTTGAACAACTTATTTATTCACATTTGGTATCAGTTTCTTCATCAATAAAAAGGAATACAGATATTCTGTGCTTGCTGTCTTGGTGGTTGTTATAGAGACTGGAGATAAAGTATGTAAAACAACGAGCATATAAGAAATTAGAATCTAGAAACATCTAGAGCTACATTTGTAAAGTTGAATAAAACCCTTCCAAAGCTAACTCCATTATCAATCCCTTGTTGATATACTCTATTATATATGTATTTTTGTAATATATGTAGTATTTATGATATCGTTTAGTTAGAAGATTAAAATTTCTTCTAAATTATTTTTTTATTTGACTCACTTTTTTTAAAATTGCTGTTGAAGTACAGTTGTTTCCATTTTTACCCCACCATGGCCCCCTGCCCCACCCATCCCCACCTGCCACCCTCAAAGCTACCCCCTTTGGCTTTGTCCGTGTGTCCTTTTTACATGTTCCTTGATGGACCATCCCCTGTTTTCCCCCATTATCCCTCTCCTCCACCCTTTTGGTTACTGTCAGTTTGTTGTTTATTTCAATATCTCTGGTTATATTTTCCTTGCTTGCTTTTTTGTTGATTATGTTCCACTTATAGGTGAGATCATATGGTATTTGTCTTTCACCACCTGGCTTATTTCACTTAGCACAATGCTCTCCAATTCCATCCAAGCTGTTGTGACGATAGGAGCTTCTTTCTTTCTGCTGCAGTATTCCATTGTGTAAATGTACCATAGTTTTTTGATCGATTCATTTACTGATGGGCCCTTAGGTTGCTTCCACCACTTGGCTATTGTAAATTGTGCAGCTATGAGTACTGGAGTGCATAGGTTCTTTTGGATTGGTGTTTCAGGATTCTTAGGTAGCAGTATTGCTGGGTAAAAAGGCAGTTCCATTTTTAGTTCTCTGAGGAAATTCCATACTGTTTTCCACAGTGGCTGCAATAGTCTGCATTCCCACCAAAAGTGCAGTAGGGTTCCCTTTTCTCCACAACCTCTCCAGCACTTGTTGTTTGTTGATTTGTTTATGATGGCCATTCTGACCATGTGAAGTGGTATCTCATTGTGGTTTTAATTTGCAGCTCTCTGATAGCTATTGATGCTGAGCATCCTTTCATATGTCTCTGGATCCTCTGTATGTCTTCCTTGGAGAAGAGCCTGTTTAAGTATTTTGCCCATTTTTTAATTGAGTTG
This sequence comes from Glossophaga mutica, assembly GCA_039655065.1. Classification (NCBI taxonomy): domain Eukaryota; kingdom Metazoa; phylum Chordata; class Mammalia; order Chiroptera; family Phyllostomidae; genus Glossophaga; species Glossophaga mutica. Next base: position 74,248,090 of record CM077312.1, read on the forward strand.
TTTGTCTTCCTGGAGTGGAGTCATATGAGTTCTTTATATATTTTGAATATCAAACCCTTGTCCAAGGTATCATTGGCAAATATATTTTCCCATATGGTTGGTTCCCATTTCATTTTACTGCTGTTTTTAGTCATGCAGAAGCTTTTTATTTTGATGAGGTCCCATTTGTTCATTCTTTCCTTTATCTCCCTTGGCCTAGGGGACCTGTTGCTAAAAATATTATTGCTTGGAATATCTGAGATTTTCCTGCCTATCTTCTTCTCTAGAACTTTCATGGTGTCATGAATTGTATTTAAGTCTTTTATCCACCTTGAATTCATTTTTGTGTATGGTGTAAGTTGGTGGTTTAGTTTTTTTTTTTTTTTTTTTGCATGTAGCTGTCCAAATTTCCCAACATCATTTGTTGAAAAGGCTACTTTTACTCCATTTTATGCTTCTGCCCCTTTGTCAAATATTAATTGACCATAGAGGCTTGGGTTTATTTCTTGGATCTCTATTCTGTTCCATTTGTCTATGTGTCTGTTCTTATGCCAGTAGCAGAATGTTTTTATTACAATGACCTTGTAATATAGTTTGATATCAGGTATTGTGATGCCTCCTACTTTGTTCTTCTTTTTCAAAATTGCTTCACCTATTCAGGGTCATCTATGGTTCCATATAAATATTTGAAATGTTTGTTCTATATCTGTGAAATACGTCATTGGTATTTTAATAGGCATTGCATTGAATCTCTAAATTGTTTTGGGTAATGTGGATATTTTGACAATGTTAATTCTTCCAATTCATGAACACAGTATATGCTTCCATTTATTCATGTCTTCTTTAATTTCTTTCTTCAGTGTTGCATAGTTTTCTGCATATAGGTCTTTTACCTCCTTGGTAAGATTTATTCCTAGGTACTTTGCTTTTCTTGTTGCTATAACAAATGGGATTTTTTTCCCCAGAATTCTGATTCTGTTATTTCATTGTTGCTGTATAAAAATGCCTTCAATATCTGAATATTGACTTTGAATCCTGCTGTTTTGCCAAATTCACTTATTAGGTCAAATAGTTTTTGATGATGTCTATAGGATTTTCTATGCACATTGTCATATCATCTGTAACAATGACAGTTTTACTTCCTTCTTTTCAATTTATATCCCTTTTATTTTTCTTGTCTGATCACTGTGTTGAATATGATACTATGTTGAATATGAATGGTGAAAACAAACATCCTTGTCTTGTTCCTGATCTTAGTACGAAAGCTTTTAGTTTTTGCCTGTTGAGTATGATATTGGCTATAGGTTTCTTATATAGGGCCTTTATTATGTTGAGGTATGCTCCCTCTACTTCCACTTTGCTGAATGTTTTTATCATAAATGGGTGCTGTATCTTATCAAATGCTTTTTCTACATCTATTGATATGATCATATGTGATTTTTGTCTTTCCTTTTGTTTATGTGATGTATTATGTTTACTGATTTGTGAATATTATACCATCCTTGCATCCCTGGGATGAATCCCACTTGATCGTGGTGTGTGATCTTTTTAATGCATTGCTGGTTGCAGTTTGCCAATATGTTGTTGAGGATTTTAGTGTCTATGTTCATCTGCAATATTGGCCTGTAGTTTTCTTTCTTTTTCATGTCTTTATCTGGTTTTGGGATTAAGATGATGCTGGCTTCATAACAAGAGTTTGGTAGTCCTCCCTCTTCTTGGATTTTTTGAAATAGTGTGAGAAGGAAAGGGGTTAGCTCTTCCTTACATGTTTTATAAAATTTTTCTGTGAAATTGTCCGGTCCAGGCCTTTTGTGTGCCTGGAGTTTTTGATTACTGCTTCAATTTCATCAGCTGTTATAGGTCTATTCATGCTTTCTGCTTCTTCTTGATTCAGTTTTGGGGAATTATATTTTTCTATAAATTTGTCCATTTCACCCTGGTTTTCAAAACCTTAGAATATAGTTGTTTGTAGTAATTTCTTACAGTCCTTTGTATTTCTTACAGTCTGTTGTATTAGTTGTAATCTCTCCTCTTTCATTTATGATTTTGTTTATTTGGGTCCTCTGTCCTTTTTTCTTGATAAGTCTGCTTAAAGGCTTGTCAATTTTGTTTATCTTTTCAAAGACCCAGCTCCTGGATTTATTGATAATTTGGATTGTTCTTTTAGTCTCTATGTCTTTTAATTCTCCTCTTATCTTTATTATTTCCTTCCTTCTACTCACTCGGCTTTGTTTGTTGTTGTTCCTCCAGTTCTTGCACATGTAGGATTAGGTTGTTTATTTGAAATGTTTCTATCTTTTATAGATAGGCCTGTATTGCTATGAACTTCACTTTCAAGGAAGGCCTTTGCTGTGTCCCATAAATTTTGGACTATTGTGTGTTCATTTTCATTTGTTTCCGGAAACTTTTTGATTTTTTTCTTTCATTTCATTATTAACCTATTCATTGTTTAATACCATGATAGTCAATCTCCATGAATTTGAGTGTTTTTGAATTTTTTTCCTTGAGGTTGGTTTCTTGTTTCAGGCCCTTATGGTTGGAGGAAATGCTTGGTATGATTTCAATTTTCTTGAATCTTTTGAGGCTTCTTTTCTGTCCTATTATGTGGTCTATCTTTGAAAATATTCCATGTGCATTTGAAAAGAATGTGTACTTTGCTTCTTTGGGATGAAAGGTTCTGTATATATCAGTTAAAGTCCATTTGATCTAGGGCAATTTTCAATGTTACTATATCCTTGTTGAAATTTTGTTTGGAAGATCTATCCATTTTTGACAATGGGGTGTTAAAATCCCCTAGTATAAGTGTGCTGCATTCTATATCTTTCTTGAAGTCCTCCAATATTTTCTTTATATATTTGGTTGCTTCTGTGTTGGGCACATAATATGTTTATAATGTTTATATCTTCTTGATGGATTCTTCCCTGGATTATTATGAAGTGTCCTCCAGTGTCTCTTTTTATGACTTTTGTTTTGAAGTCAATTTTGTCAATATAACTATTGCTACACCAGCTTTTTTTTCCTGTCTATTTACTTGGGATGTTTTTTTCCAACCCTTCACTTTCAGTCTGCATAGGTCTTTTGTTTTCTGAGTTGAGTCTCTTGTAGGCAGCATATACGTGAGTCATGTTTTCTTTTTCATTCAGGTACCCATGTCTTTTGATTGGAGCATTTAATCCATTTACACTTAAGGGTATTATTGACTTATGCATTGTCATTTTACTCTGTGTGTACCTGTATTCCTCTCTCTCTCACTCTTTTCCTTCCTCTTCTTATAGCAGTCCCTTTACCATGTCTTGCAGTGCTGGTTTGTTCAAGGTGTATCCTTTCAGTCTTCTTTTGTCTGGGAAACTCCCTATTTTGCCTTGCATTTTAATTGACAGCCTTGCTGGGTAGAGTAGTCTTGGTTGCAGGCCTTTGTTTTTCATTACTTGGACTATTTCTTGCCATTCTCTCCTGGCTTGCAGTGTTTCTGTTGAGAAATCTGCTGCTAGCCTTATCAGAGCTCCCTTGTATGTTACTTCATGTTTCTCACTTGCTGCTTTTGAGATTCTCTCTTTATCTTTAAAACTTGGCATTTTAATTATGATGTGTCTTGGAGTAGGCCTCTTGGGGTTCATCTTGATTTTTACCCTCTGTGCTTCCTGAACTTGCATGGTTTTTCCCCTCTCCAAGTTTGGGAGGTTTTCTGTCATTATTTTTTCAAACAGGGTTTCTATGCCTTGCTTCTTTTCTTCTCCTTCTGGTATTCCTGTGATTTGAATGTCGTTGTGTTTCATGTTGTCTTGCAGTTCTCTTAAGCTATCTTCATATTGTTTTAGTCTTTTTTCGTGCAGCTGCTGTACCTGGGTATTTCTTTCTACTTTGTCTTGCAGCTCACTAAATCAGTCCTCTCCTTCATCCAGCCTGCTTTGTAATTCCTCCTAATGTTGTTTCTTTTTTTTATTTCAGAAATTGTGTTCTTCATTTCTCCCTGGTTCTTGTTTATAGTTTCTATTTACATTTCCACACTGTTTTAGTTCTCACTCAGTTTCTTGGGGTTGTCTGTGATTTCCTTGAGCATACTTATAGCTATCCTTTTGAATTCTATATTTGATAGTTTGCTTGCCTCCATTTCATTTAGCTCTTTTAATGGGGAGTCTTCCATTCCTTTCAATTTCAAGTTCTTTCTTTGCCCATTTTAGTTGACTCTTTTTGTTTGTTTCTGCAATTCCCGATGCTCTGCTTTGCTAGCTGTCTTCATAGGGTGAACTTCTATGGTAGGAGTTTTGTGGAACTCAGTGTTGTGGTCTCTTTGATCTCCTTGCCTGCATGCTCTAGGGTTGCCCCTTTTTTCCTCTTGAGTGGGCTTTCTTGATGTACTTGGGTTTTACTCATTGGTGACTCCTTTGTTAGTGGATTCTTTCCTCCAGTGGGTTTACTGGTATTCACAACTTACATCTTGTCTTGTATGTGATCTGGGGCAGGGCAAAGGCAGAGTGGATTATGGCAATGGGAGAGTATTCTATGGGATTTAAAGTACCAATAAGCAGAGAACAGATAGGAGATCCTTTGGAGAAGTACAGCAATAACAGTGATATTTTACCCAACTAGCCACTTTTATTAAAAGGTGAAAAAGAGATAAGAATCTTTTTGGAGAGGAAAAAGAATGTGAGCTGACTCCAGAAAGCAGAGAGCTTATGCTAGGTTAGATGGTGAGATATAGTAAGACTAAGGGATAGAAACTTGGCATAGTGCGCAAGAGAATGGAGTTAACCACAACAGTAATAAAACTCAGGAAGACAGTAAAATGGGCCAAGACCAGAGAAGGGTGCTGTGTGGCAATAGAAACAATAATATGACAAGAAATATATGACCTGAATAAAAAGAATAAAAAGTAGAAGACCAACAGTAGTGTGTTATTGGAATATGAATGATATGAAGGAAGAGAAATTAAAATGCAATATGAAAGGAAGAACAAAGAAAACCAGTAAAACAATGAAATCAAACAAGGAATTCTACACAGAAGGAAGAGAAATTTTAAAATAATAATAAAAAATACTAACAAAAAGAAAAAAGCAAAAGTAAAAAATAAAATGCAAGTTTTGTACAATAGCAAAGTGGTTTGGTTTTTTGTTTGTTTTTTTTAAATTTTGTCTCACCTGTTGGATTTAGCCTTCTGATCTCTCTCCAGATCTGCCTTTGATCCTTTCACAGCTTCAGGTCTTATTGTCTCACACTCAGAAGAAAAAAGAAAAAAAAAGCCTCCTGCTGACTTTAGACCCACCAAGCATGTTCTGCTGATCTTCCTGGATGCTGCATAGGGGTGGGGGTGGAAGTGGCTCTGGACTCCTTTTTTTTTTCCCTTTCCTATGGTTCTGTGTTGGGGACTTGGTCTGGGCTCTAATATTCACAGGTGTCCAGCCTCCAGCCCAAGCCCTCAGAGCACTGCACGGCCCCCACTGTTCATATACACTGGGCTGGCATCTTTAATCCATGTTGTTTTGCCATTCTTTGATTAGTCCATGAGGTACACCTAGTGGGAGCAACTGACACCCCTCCTTCCTCTTTGCTGGTCTGAGTGCTGTGCTCTGCTCCCACAAAGTCCCTTCAGGGCAGTTTAGTTCCCCTATTAAATTAAGTCTTTCTGGGACTGCTACCCCTCCGAGTCCCTGCTTCCCAAATTTGATCAGTCTGTGAGGTGCCCTGATTTGGAGCAAATCGTGCCTCTCCTCCTCCCTCTTTGCTGGCCCTTAAACAGTGGTTGAGAGCCTTTTTTTGAGCAAATTCCCCTTGTTTGCACAAACATGCGCCCAGCTTTTCACACAGCCCAACTCTCTGACCAGTTCTGAGACTATCTGGGTCAGTGTCCATCATGGCCCAACTCTTCTCCCATCTCCAGGTGTCACCCGGCTCCCCAGTTTTTCTGGCACTGTCCCAGCTGGCTGCCACAGTCCCTGTGAGGGAACACTGCATGGATGTGTCTCCCACTGTGTCTTTATCCCCCAAGAAACGTCAAGCATCCAGGTCTCTCCTGGCACACAACTGGCTTCCCTGCTCTGAGAGGAGAGGAAACTGTGAAGTTACAATAGCTGATCTCGCTCTCCTCCAGCAGCCATAGTGGTGGGGTGGGCCGGGTAGGGGAGACTAGAGAGGGGGCTGACCGAAGCAGCCATGGTCTCAGTGCAAGGTCCCCAGGACCTTACCGTCCCTACGTAATGTCCTTATCATCTGTTTTTCAATGTCTTCTGCAACCTTTGGCGTCCAAACTTCTTATAAGCTGGATTCCATTGGCTGTTCACTCTGTTCTTCAGAACGGCTAGGTATCCCAGTTAGGTACACAAGTAAGTGAGTTCAGCTCCCACCTACCTTGCTGCCATCTTCCCCCTTATATGTGGATTTATTTATTCATTATGATGATGTATTACTGATCTTGTAGACATACCCCAAAAGTAGATATTAAAAAGGAGATCTTTTAAAACTTCACATAAGTAGAGCAATATTTTCTTCCTGCACCCAGTGACTGGTGTTTTTCACAGAGAGTGCTAGAATTTATGGAAATATTAGTATTCATATAGAGGGAAATAATCAAACAGTGGGACAAGTCTCCAGCAATCACCAGTATTTCTCAATTTATATAGAAAGCATTGTTCGAGGTACTATTTTATAGCAGAAACCAATCAAAACTTGTTTTTATTAGATGAAAACCTAAAAGCCTGAAATTTAGAAAAGAAACACTTTTTAAATGTTTTAAAAGAGTGGGGTATTTTTTAGTAATCATGCATCTTCTGTTGGAAGTAATGACCAACTATCTTTATCTTCTTTTTATGTTTTAAGCTATTAAATGGTTTGTTCCTTCAGTTATATTCTTACACCTCCTCCCATTTTACTAATTCTTTTATCTAAACTTATCCTACCTTTGATAACTGCTTTTAGCCTTGTAATATTCATGTTAATATTTGACCACTGATAGTTTGATTTTCTGGTTCAGTGTATGATACAAACTTGTTCCATTTGATATTCAAATTTTTACATGACCCTTTATATTTCTTATTATATGTCTGTACATTCTGGGCATACTAACTCTAATTTTATTCTGTGTACTTTAGATAATATAATAATGGGAATATATCAAGTCACATTGCTTTCTCCAGTTTACTTTTTCTAGTTGTGATAATGGACTTTAAAAATTACTAAACATTTACTATAATTATAATATCAGTCACACTGTCTGATCTTTAATACACATATAATCAGGTTAAGTAATTTGTTTTGAATAAAATACTTTAATTGAGAAAGAAGTCTTATAGCAAAGCAATAATAAATTCATTTTTGTTTTGTTTTTGCTTTTTCAATGACCAGATCTTAATTTTTATTTGAATTTCTAATACATATTCAACAATTAACTTCAATAACTTTAAATACTTGAAAACTTAACATTAAAAGTGAAAATATTTTGTGTGTATGTTTAAATTTTTTATTATTTTTGCTATTATAGTTGTCCCACTTTTCCCCTTCAATTTCCTCTACCCAGCCTGCCCCCACTTCCATAATCAGTACCCTCACTACTGTCTATGTCCATGCTCCTTCATATATGTTCTTTGACTAATCCCTTCACCTTCTTTCATCAGTCCCCACTTTCCTCTCCCTTCTTCCAGCTGTCAGTCTGTTCCATGATTCTATGCCTCTGGTTCTATTTTGCTCATTAGTTTATTCTGTTCATTATATTCCTCTTATAAGTGAGATCACATGGTATTTTTATTTCATTGACTGGCTTATTTCATTTAGTATTATTTTAATATGTTAAGTTCCTAATAGTGGTTTATTTGTCATTGTCCTTTTAAAATGCTAATTTATATGCATCATTATCTTGAAGGCATTTTAAGACTTTTAACAAAGTAGGCCTAATATAGTAATCATAATAATATATAGCTAACATTAATAAGCTAACAGTGGGGACTGAGTTGGTGGAAGAAAGTTCTGGAGTCCCAAGAAGCTCCTCTTAAAAAACCCACACATGGACTTATTCAGATTCACTCCTGCTGAGCTCCAGCTCCAGGGTAGCAGCTTAAAAGGCACTGGTGGCGACTTCCGGCCAAGGTGGAGGCGTAGGCAGACACACTGTGTCTCCTCTCACAACCAAAATTAAGGACAACAAATATTTAGAAACAAGAAAACAACCAGAACTTACAGAAAATTGAACTGTACGGAAGTCCAACAACCATTCATCCAGACCGGTAAGAGGGGCGGAGTCGCGGCAGGAAAAAGTGGAGGTGCAGACCCGGGAACGCAAGCAGCAGTGGCTGGCAGTTCCCGGGTGCACAGGCAGTGATTGGCGGTCCCTGGGCCCACAGGCAGCAGCTGGCAGACCCCGGGCACAGGGGGGCAACTGTGCAGACCCAGTGAGGCCGCACAAGGCGGCTGGCTGACCAGGTGGTCCCACATTCGCGCGTGCAGACAGTCCAGGCAAGGGGGAAGCGGCAGAAGGGACTGAATCCAGGAGACAGCGGAGCAGGCGCCATTGTTCCCTCTCAGACCCCGCCCCCACCCACAGCGTCACAACCCAGAGACTGGGCTGCCCCACACTGGGGAGCACCTGAGGCTCCACTCCTCACTACTAACAGCACTCGCTCATGCACAGATAATCCAGGCAAAGGGGAAGCAGCGGAAGGGACCGGAGTCCAGGAGAGAGTGGAACAGGAGCCATTCTTCCCTCTCACACTCCGCCCCCACCTATAGCGTCACAACCCAGCGACTAGGCTGCCCCTACCTGAGGAACACCTAAGGCTCCACCCCTCACTATGTAATAGCTGCAACAAGACTAAAACCAAAACAACAACAACAACAAAAAACACCAAAAGTGGCTCAAACCACAGAAAAAATGAAAACCCCAGAGTCAATTCCTCTAAGCCATGAAGAGATAGCCAACCTATCAGATGCACAGTTCAAAGCACTGGTTATCAAAATGCTCACAGAATTGATTGATTTTGCTCACAAATTAGATGAAAAAATGCAGGCTACAATATGTGAAATGAAGGAAGACGCATGGGGAACCAATAGAGATGGGAGGAAAACTGGGACTCAAATCAATGGAGTGGACCAGAAGGAAGAAACTAACAACCAAACAGAAAATGAGGAAGAAATAAGAATTTAAAAAAATGAGGAGAGGCTTAGGAACCTCCAGGACATCATTAAGCATCCCAACATCCAAATTATTGAGGTCCCAGAAGGGGAAGAAGAAGAGCAACAAGTAGAAAACTTATTTGAACAAATAATAAAAGAGAACTTCCCCAATCTGGCCAAGGAAATAGACTTCTAGGATGTCCAGGAAGCTCAGAGAGTCCCAAAGAAGTTGGACCCAAGGAGGAACACACCAAGGCACATCGTTAATTACATTAGCCAAGATTCAAATGAAGCAGAGAATTCTAGCAGCAGCAAGGGATAAGGGGACAGTCACCTACAAAGGAGTTCCCATCAGACTGTCAGCTGATTTCTCAAAAGAGACCTTACGGGCAAGAAAGGGCTGGAAAGAAATATTTGAAATCTTGAAAAGCAGGGACCTACATCCAAAATTGCTCTATCCAGCAAAGCTGTCATTTAGAATGGAAGGACATATAAAGCGCTTCTCGGATAAGGTCAAGTTCAAGGAGTTCATCATCACCAAGCCCTTATTATATGAAATGTTAAAGGGACTTATCTAAGAAAAAGAAGATAAAGAATAGGACAGTGAAAAGACAGCAAACTCACAGCTATTAAGAACCACACCTAAAACAAAAGCAAACTAAGCAAACAGCTGGAACAGGAACAGAACCACAGAAATGGAGATCATATGGAGGGTTAGCAACAGGGGCATGGGAGGAGGAGAGGAGGGGAAAGCTACAGAGAATGAGTAGCATAGATAGTGGGTAGAAAATAGAGGGGGAGGGCAAGAATAGTATGGGAAATGTAGAAGCTAAAGAACTTATGACACATGGACATGAACCAAAGGGTGGAATGTGGGTGGGAGAGGGTGTGCAGGGTGGAGGGGAATGATGGGGGAGAAATGGGACAACTGTAATAGCATAATCAATAAAATATATTTTTAAAAAAGGCACTGGTGGAATACAGGGAGGAACTGATGTGTCTGGCATCAAGGCAAGAGCTGAGGGACAGCTTTCTCCCTGACAGAAAGGCAGGCAGAGGCTCTTGTTCCTTTTCAGAACCCTCTACCAAAAGAGGCATATATCAGCCGGCAGGTGACATTTCTGAGACTCCATCAACCTGGCTAACTTTTTAACCAAACCTTGGAGATCCCTTGAGTCTCTGCCCAACCCAACTTACTGTCCCACCAATGCTGTTAACAGTGCCTTTTCCATGTGAATGGCTGGTCTTGGCACATGCTTCATAACCTCCTTAATTCTTTCAAACAAGCAACAGCTGGCCTCAGCCAGTCTCTAGCCTCTGTACCTCTTGCTATGGGTCCCCAGGCCCAGCACTAGCAGCAGCCAGCCTATATTCACTTATTGGCTTCACCTAGGAACCTCCAAGCCCAGCATGAGTAGCATCCATCTGCAGATTGTTTTGTAGCTTATGTAGGGTGGCCCCAGGAAAAACACAGGTAGTAGCTGACTTTTGCCTGCACCACCTGGGAAACCCCAGTGCCTGCACACCCAGTGAGTGGACTGCTAAAGACTGCAGTGCCCTGCTCCTGCTCCTGCACAGCTGATCCTCAACAAAGGGTGGAAGTTGGTGGCCATTGTTCACAGCCAGTCCTTTCAGATTTAGGCCTGCCTAAATACCTCAGGAGCAAAGGATCCCAGCCCCACACCAGACTGCCTAGCCCAGGTTTCCAGTGCCAAGAAGATAAGTCCCCATAACTTCTACCTGTAAAATCCAGTGGGGGTTGGGAAAGCAGAAGAAACTTGGGATTTTCAAGTGTCTCCTCTTAAGGTCCCACAACAGACTTAAGACATACACAGACTCACTCCTTCTGGGCTCCAACACCAGGACATCAGCTGGAAGGGCACCAGTGGCATACGGGGAGAAACTGAGGTTTCTGGCATCAGTGCATGTGCCAGGGACAGCTTCCTTCCAAAAAAAAACTCCAAAAGCCAGGCAGTGGCATTGTCCCTTTTCTACACCCTCCCACACACAGTCACAGAGCAGCAACAACATATCAGAGACTCTGTCAACCTGGTTCACACGGGTTGACCCACCCTGCTGATCAGCTACAGCTTTGCCTGACCCAACTTACCAGTGAGCTTTTCTGCAATAGGAGATACTACTAACACAGGGAATCAAAGCAGCTTTACCTAATACATAGAAACAAACACAGAGAGGCTACCAAAATGAGGATACAAAGAAATATGGCCCAAATGAAAGAACAGAAGAAAACTCCAGAAAAAACAAACTAAACAAAATGGAGATAAACAATCTGTCAGATGCAAAGTTCAAAACTAAGGATGTTCAAGGAACTCAGTGGGGACCTCAACAGCATAAAAAAGATCCAGTCAGAAACAAAGGATTCACTAATTGAAATAAGGAACAATTTACAGGGAAACAACAGTAGAGTGAATGAAGACAAGGATCAAATCAATGATTTGGAACATAAGGAAGTAAAAAACAACCTAATAGAACAAGAAGAAGAAAAAAGAATCCAGAAAAATGAAGATATTCTAAGGAGCCTCTGGGAAAATTTCAAGCATTCCAACATTTGCAACATAGGTATACCAGAGGAGAAGAGAAAGAGCAAGAAATTGGAACTCTATTTGAAAAAACAATGAAAGAAAACTTCCCTAATTTGGTGAAGGAAATAGACATGCAAGTCCAGGAAGCACAGAGAGTCCCAAACAAAAAGATGGATGCAAAGAGGCCCACACCAAGACACATCATAATTAAGATGCCAAAGGTTAAAGATAAAGAGAAAATCTTAAAAGCAGCAGGAGAAAAGCAGTTAGTTACATTCAGGGGAGTTCCCATAAGACTGTCAGCTGATTTCTCTAAAGAAACTTTGCTGGCTAGAAGGGATTGGCAAGAAATATTCAAAGTCATAAAAAGCAGGGACCTATAGCCAAGATTGCTGTAGCAAGCAAAGCTATCATTTAGAATCAAAGGGCAGATAGTAAAGGAGTTCATCATCACCAAACCATTATTATATGTAATGTCAAAAGGACTTCTTTAAGAAAAAAGTATCAAAACTATGAACAATAAACTGACAAGAAATGCATATCTATCGACAATTTAATCTAAAAAACAAACTAAGCAAAAAAGAGCAGAGATGGAATCATGGATACAGGGAGCGTTTTGATGGTTACCAGGTGGGAGGTGTACTTGGGGAAAAAAGTAAAGAGGTAAGGAGATTATGAAGTACAAATTGGTAGTTATAGAATAGCCATGGGATATAAAGTAGAGTATAGGAAATGGAGTAATGAAAGAACTTATACACATGACAAATGGACATGAACAAAGGTGTGGGGATTACCTGAGGGAGTGGGGACTGCTGGGAGCTCAAAGGCAAAGGGGGAAAACTATAATAACATAAGCAATAAAATATAATTAAAAAAGAAAAACAATTATTTAAATTTGATTTTGAAAATTATTTTCTCAAAATTTTAAGCCTAACGTAATTACTCTAGTCTACATTTCTCAAATATTTGTATCATTCAACTATATTACTTTTTAGCATCTCTCTTACACATGAATGAGTCTATAAATATATAAAAAATTGCATTCCTCTTTGTTTTAATGTTATCTATCAATAGATGGCATTTACATAGATTAATTTGTATTAAATTCTAACTCAGAAAGTTTTTCACTATTGTAATTAACTCTATTATTTGTAGAACTCTTTCACATTAACTCAATCTCAGGATGCATCATTAAAATACTTAGATTATCTCTAGTATCATTAACATTTCAAAATTATCAATGAAAAAGTTATTTTGTAATACATTATTAGTAACTTTATAAATTATTTTCAACTACTATTCTTAGATTTCTAAAAATCAGCTATAAAGTTTTTAAACAAGAAATTGTATTTAGTAAAATTATTTAAATATGTTTCAAATTTTATAAAAATGTCTTCTATATTGCAGATATTGAAGCAGAAAGATATAATAAAAAGCAAAAACAAAGAAATGTCACCACACAGGTAAGTATTTTGCTAAATCATTATATTTTTCAATACAAAATTTAAGCTATAGACACTGTTAGTATTAATTCAGCCTGCTCAGAATTCTTACACAAGTAATTATTGACTATTGTTTTTGTTCTTATTTTTTCATTGTCAATCAATATTGTTTTGTTCATTCATTACACAAATATTTACTCATTCCACTCTGAGAAGATAAGGCTGTTATTAAGCCCAAGCATTCTCATAAGCCATGACCTGTCTGACGTCCTAAGTGTTAGAACAAAAAAGACAGAAGCCAGTCTGGCTTATAGTGTCACAGATGCTTATTAAACTTTATTAACCTCATGATGTCTTCTGACATTTTGGAAGTAGAGGATTCAATATTTTCAGTCTATTCTCAACCCAGCAACAAGCATATTTTTGTAAGTTGTTTCGAATCTCATGTAACTTAGTGGCTTCCCATCTCACTCAGAGTAAAACCAGTATCTTGCTTATTAGACTCTGTGGTCTGTACCAGTTTTATCTCTGACATCATCTTACTACTATTTTCCTTACTCATACCATTCTAGACACACTGGCTCTGTGCTTTTCCTCGGAAACTCCAGGTATGAGCTCACCTTTCTATTCTTTCTCTTGGAACACCCTTGAACCCAAATATCCATGTAGCTTCCTTCCTTCACCTCCTCAAGATCTTTGCTCAAATGTTACCTTTGGAGGGTCTGTCCCTGGACACACTGTAAATTTGTAGTCACTCTTCTAAAATTGCAAATCCTTTTATGACACCTTCTCTCTTCCTTCCCTGCTGTATTTTTTTCTGTCAGAATTATCACTATGTACATACTATATTTTGTTGTTTGTTGTCACACTCCCTCCAATAGAATATAAACTCTATGAGAACAGGGTTTATTATCTGTGTTATTCATTGCAATTATCCCAGCAACTAGAACAGTGCTTGGCACATAATAGGCACTCAACAAACATTTAGTCATTTAATGAATAAATATTAAATCAAATTAAAGGAGTACATTTTGAAAAAATGTTTATATAAATTAAAAACTCCATTCCCCATTTTAACATTTTCTAAACTCCAAATTTAGCTTGTCTTCATTACCATAACAATCACATCCCATAATTTACAGTGAGATTATTATCTGCAGAAACACAAGTGATCTAGGCCTAAAGCTCACAGTTTGTCATTGAGTAGGTGGAGATTGAAGGGACATCAGCTTTATCAGGTCACCTTGCTTTCCCTTGTGGGCTCTTGATATCTTGTCATATGCATTGCCTGACCAATAATATCTGAAAGATACAGTAAAGGTTTATAGATTTTATTAAATATGCTACTATCATTTATTCAAGATGTGATTATAAAATAGGTAGATTCTCCATCCCCTGGACTCATCTTTCCTTTAGAATCACCTATCTTGGTATCATACTTCTCCACATGTTACCTTTACCTTCATTTTAACTGCAATCTAGAAATTCTTGTCTCCTGGGAGCTTCCCCTGTAGCCCACTCAAATATTTTCTCCCACAGCCCAATTATGTTGGTTCTCATTAGGTGGTTGTTATCCTTCTCCCTTTTTATTGAGACATTCTCATTGGGAGAGTTATAGGAGATAAATACAGAAGTAACTTACGGTCTTTCTCCTGACTCTCTTATCTTTTTCCGTCTGCTCCTGTTGTCATTCCTGGAAGTTTCAGCATCCATGAATACTAACCCCTCAGTTACATTGTTTAGATCTTTTTGTTCTAATAATTGTACCCTCCTCTCTGTTTCCTTGGTAATAATGTAGACAGTAGGTGGAAAACATAAGGCCTGCAGGCCGAATCGGGCCCTCAACCTTGTTTTATCCAGCTGGCATCTTATTTCTATCTGGTGGCAGCATCAGCTCCTTGCCCCTAGTTAAGGAGTAGTTACATTTATACAGTTCTTAAATTACATTCGACCCTTTGAAGGCAACTACAAGGCTGATGTGGCCCCCAGTGAAAATGAGTTAGACACCCCTGACTTAGACTATGTTTTCCGACTTAAAATTTCAAGCTACCAAGTCTCTGATGACCACTTGATGCTTTCCAGGATTCTCCATCACAGGACCTCAAATCCATTTACTTTTACTTTTCATCATTCCCCTGAGACCCTCACTTCTCTTCTTTCTTGGCTTAGAGTTCATGGCTCATTACTACAGGACCACCAATCCCTTTTCCAAAACTGTTGGAAACAAATATGTTTCAGAATTCAAGGGTTTTTTTTTTTTTTTTAAACTGTGGTTAAAGTACACATAACAAAAAATTGCCCTCATAATCACTTTTAAGTGCATAGTTAGTTAGTGTTAAGTACATTTACATTGTTGTACAGCAAATCTCCACAATTCTTTTCACGTTGTAAAACTGAAACTTTATATCCATAAAACAACTCTCAAACTCTCCTCTGCTTCCAGTCCCTGGCAACCACCATTATAGTTTCTAGCTCTAAGAATTTGATTACTCTAAGTATCTTATATAAGTGTGCAATCATACAGTATTTTTTTTTTGTGACTGGCTTATTTCACTTAGGATAATATCCTCAAAGTTCATCCATATTATAGTAATGTGTCAGAACTTTTCTCCTTTTTGAGATGTGAATAATTTTCTATTATATGTGTGCTACATTTTGTTTATACATCCATCTGTTGATGGACACTTGGGTTGCTTACTTTTGGCTATTGTGAATAATGCTGTTCTGAACATCTCTTTGATATTCTGCTTTCAATTCTTTTGGGGTTTATACCTTAAAGTGGAGTTGCTGGATCATATGGTAATTCTAATTCTAATTTTTGAGGAGCTCTTATATTGTTTTTCACGGAACTACACCATTTTACATCCCTACCAACAGTATACAAGGGTTCCAGTTTCTCCATACTAACACTTGTGTCAGTTAGCAGAACACAAGTGTAATGCTAACACTTGTTACCATCTTTTGTTTGTTTTTTTAGGCTAACCTCTAAGTGGATGTGATGTGGTGTGTCAGTGTGGTTTTGATTTGCATTTCCCTAATGATTAGTGATGTCAAGGAACTCTTTATGTGCTTGTTGACCATTTGTGTGTCTTCTTTAAGGCAATGGTTATTCAGTTTTTTGCCCATTTTTAATAAGGTTGTTTGGATTTTTGTTGTTGTTTAGTTGTAGGACTTCTTAATCTATACTGGATGTTAACCACTTATCATATAAATGTATGATTTATAAATATTTATTCCCATTCCATGGGTTGCTTTTTCACTGTCGATAGTGTCTTTTGACGTACAGTGGTTTTAATTTTGATGTAGTTCAATTGATTTAGTTTTACTTTATTTTTTACCTGTCATATACAACAAATCATTACCAAATACAATGCAATAAGGCTCTTCCCTATGCTTTCTTCTAGGAGGTTTTTTGTTATAGGTCTTGCATTTAGGTCTTTAATCTATTTTGAGTTAAATTTTATATGTAATATAAAGTAAGAGACACTTCATTCTTTTATACATGACTATCCATTTTCCCAGCACAATTTGTTGGAAAGACCATTTTCCCCCATTGAATGATGTTGGCACTCTTATTGAAAATCATTTGAAAAAAAAAAAAAAGAAAATCATTTGACCATATTTCAGAGGGTTTATTTCTTAGCTCTCTAATCTATTCCATGTCTATATGTATGTCACTACCATATTATTTTTATTACTGCAGCTTTGTAAAAAGTTTTGGTATTGAGAAGTGTGAAACATACAACTTCTTCTTTCTCAAGATTGTTTTGGCTATTCAGTGTTCCTTCAAACTCCATATAAATTTTACAATGGATGTTTGTATTTATGAAAAACTAAGCCACTGGAATTTTGATAAGGACCGCATTGAATCTATAATCAATTTTGGTATTATTGACGTTAACAATATTAAATCTTCTACTTTATGAGCACATGCTGTCCTTTCATTTATTTTTATCTTCTTCAATTCTTTCAACAATGTTTTATAGTTTTCAATGTGCATATATCTTTCATTTCTCTAGCTAAGTTTATTCCTAAGTACTTTATTCTTTTTGATGTTATCATAAATGGAACTTTTTCTTAATTTCCTCTTATGATTGTTCATTGTTAGCGTATAGAAATGCAACTGATTTTTGTGTATTGACTTTATATCTAGCTATTTTGCTAAATTTATTTATTCTAATAGTTTTTTTGTGGAGTATTTAGGGTTTTCTACATATAAGGTCATGTCATCAGTGAACACATAATTTTATTTTGCTTTTCCAGTTTAGATTTTTTTTATTTCTTTTTCTTGCCTAGTTGCTTGGGCTAGCACTTCTAGTACTTTGTTAAATAGAAGTTGTGAGAGTAGGCATCCTTTCCTTGTTCCTAATCCTAAAGGAAAATCTTTCAGTCTTTCACAAAAGTGAAAGATTGAGTATGATGGTAGGTGTAAGTTTTTCATATGAACCTTTTATTATATTGAGGTTGTTTCTTTCTATCCCTAGTCTGTTGAGTTTTTGATTATGAAATGTTATTAATTTTAATGAAATACTCTTTCTGCATCAGTTAAATGATTATGTGTTTTCCCCCTTTTCGTTAATGTGGTATACTACATTGATTGATTTTTGTAGGTTAAAACATCTTTGCATTCCAGAAATAAATCCCACTTGGTCATTGTATATAAACCTTTCAAGGTACTGTTGAATATTCATCAGGATTATTGGTCTGTAGTTTTCTTATAGTGTCTTTGTCTGGCTTTGGTATCAGGGTAATTCTGGCCTCAAGAATGAGTATGGAAGTGTTCATTCCTCTTTAATTTTTTGGAAGAGTTTGAGAAGAATTCAAGTTCTTTTAGTGGTAGAAATGTAATACTATCCACACATACACAGAGAGAGAGACATATGCCTTATATTTATAGACTGCCTCCAGGAGAGACTGGGAAAATAGGTTGTTTTCAAACATATTAACATGTATGCAGTAAAACCCATGAGTATTCACATTAAATGAGATAAATAAAGAACATAATTTCACATCAGGTGTAGACAGATTTTTCCACCAACCAAATGTGAGCACCAAACTATTGAAAAGCTTTCAGTTTTCAGATACCTTTGGATTTTCGCATTGCAGATAAGGGTTTAGTGATCCTCTGAAATCTCTCTCTTGTTATAGAACTACCATGTAGTTACTCCTCCTTTTGTACTCTATCCATTTTATTTATTTATTTTTATTTTTTAGAGAATTCTATGGTCAACCCAGGAAAACTGGCCAAGAACACACATAGATACTCAGTTTAGCATTTTAATCTCTTAAGGCTACATCGGTGGTGGCCAACCTTTTGGCATCTCTGGGCCACACTGAAAGAAGAGTTGTATTGCACCACACATTAAATACACAAACACTAACAAAAACTGATGAGCAAAAAAAAAAAAAAGGTCCATGCACAATATTTTTTATATCTGGCACTGCAGATAAGCAAAAAAAAATGTCCTCACATAATAACTCTAATTATGCAATGGCATAATCTTTTAAAAATGTCAAGCAGGTCCCAAGCTTGTAATCAATCACTAATATAAAAAAAATAAAAATAAAAATCACCTATTTTATTATAAAAAAAAGAAAATGTACATATCTAGGTAATAAAATTTAGTTATAAAAGTAACTAATGTTTTAAGTAAATTTACAACTTTGTGTTGTGTCACATTCATAGCCATCCTGGGACACATGAGGCCCATGGGACTTGGGTTGGACACCCCTGTAATATATAATTGAGATGAAACGATTTGGAGCTTGTACTTTAGTTTCTTGACCATTGTAGTTTCAACCCCTTTCAGATTGCCTGGCACAGAGTAGGCCCTCAGTTCTATTCCATGGAACCAGCTTTTTATAAATCAGTAAGTAATGCCAGTCTCTATCAAGTTGCTTAACAGAGGGTAATGTAAATAAGCAAAAAGTTGATTACAATACTTTCTACTTCACTGAGATATGGCCCTGAGGGGCTAGGAAATGTTCACTAGAAGAATTAATATCCACATTGAACAATGATCATCATAATGATACACAGGAGAAGATAAAGAGGAGTTTGAGACTTCTGGCCAAGATGAAGGCATAGGTGGACACACTGTGCCTCTCTCACAACCAAAATTAAGGACAACAAAAGTTTAGGACCAAGAAAACAACCAGAATAAATAGAAAATTGAATTGTATGGAAGTCCAACAATGATTCACCCAGACCAGTAAAAGGGGCAGAGTCAGCAGCTGGTGGAGAGGGATCATGGCAGGAAAAGGCAGTGGCTGGTGGTCCAGGATGCGCAGGTGGCAGTTGGCACACCCCAGGCGCACAGGCAGCAGTTACCAGGCATGGGGAGGCAATGAGCATACCAACCAAGGCACACAAGGCGGCTGACTGTGGTCACACATTCCAGCGCAGAGAAGCCAGGCAAAAATAAGCAGCAAGACAGACTGCACAATCTGGGGCCCCAGCGCCAGGAAATAAAGCCTAGGAGCACCGATTAAAAACACTTGTGGGGGTTAAAGTGCCGGGAGAGACTTCCAGCCTCACAGGAGAGTTTCCTGGGGGGACCCACAGGGTCCTAGAATGTACACAAGCCCACCCACATGGAGATCAGCACCAGAAGGGCCCAATTTGCTTGGGGAAAGCAGCAGAAGGGACTGGAATCTGAGAGAGAGTGGAGCAAGAGCCATTGTTCCCTCTCTGACCCTGCCCCCACATAAAGCTTCAAAACCCAGCAACTGGGCTGCCCTACCCTGGTGAACACCTAAGGCTCTGCCCCTCACTACATAACAGCCATGACCAGACCAAAAAAAAAAAAAAAAGGCTCAAAACGGGGAACAGATCAAAGCCCCAGAGCCAATTCATCTAAGCGACCAAGAGATAGCCAACCTATCGGATGCACAGTTCAAAGCACTGGTGAGCAGGATGCTCACAGAATTGGTTGATTTTGCTCACAAATTAGATGAACAAATGAAGGCTACACTAAGTGAAATGAAGGAAAATGCACAGGGAACCAATAATGATGGGAGGAAAACTGGAACTCAAATAAATGGAATAGACCAGAAGGAAGAAAGAAACAAACAGAAAAGAATGAAGAAACAAGGATTCAGAAAAATGAGGAGAGGCTTAGGAACCTCCAGGACATCTTTAAATGTCCCAACATCCAAATCATAGGGGTACCAGAGGGAAAGGGGAAGAGGAAGAGCAACAAGTGGATAAGTCATTTGAACAAATCAAAGGAAATAGACTTTATAGGAAGTCCAGGAAGCTCAAAGAGTCCCAAAGAAGTTGGATCAAAGGAGGAACACACCAAGGTCCTTCATAATCACATTACCCAAGATTAAAATGAAGGAGAGAATTCTAGAAGCAGCAAGGGATAAGGGGACAGTCACCTACAAGGGAGTTCCCATCAGACTGTCAGCTGATTTCTCAAAAGAGACTTACCAGGCAAGAAGGGGCTGGAAAGAAGTATTTGAAGTCTTGAAAGGCAAGGACCTACATCCAAGATTGCTCTATCCAGCAAAGCTGTCATTTAGAATGGAAGGGAAAATAAAGTGCTTCTCAGATAAGGTCAAGTTAAAGGAGTTCATCATCACCAAGCCCTTATTATAGGGAATGTTAAAGGGACTTATCTAAGAAAAAGAAGATCAAAAATATGATAGTAAAAAGACAGCAAACTCGCAGATATTAACAACCACATCTAAAACAAAAACAAACTGAGCAAACAGCTAGAACAGGAACAGAACCACAGAAATGGAGATCATATGGAGGGTTAGTAACAGGGGAGTGGGAGGAGGAGGTGGGAAGGTGCAGAGAATAAGTAGCATAGATGGTAGGTAGAAAATAGGGGGAGGGCAAGAACAGTATGGGAAAAATAGAAGCTAAAGAACTGATGACACATGGACATGAACTAAAGCAGGGGAATGTGGATGGGAGGAGGTGTACAGGGTGCAGGAGAATGATGGAGAGAAATGGGACAACTGTAATAGCATAATCAATAAAGTATATTTTAAAAAAATGGACTTTGATTTTCTCCTTGAAATGGGAATTTATTTAAAGGTTTTAAGTAGGAAAGGGATAGGATTAGATTGACATTTGAAAAGAGCTCCATTTGGAGATGAGACTGAATTGAATGCCAAAAAAGAAAATATAGTGAGATTAACAGTTCTTTTAATCTAAATACTTCTTGGGTTACCTTTTAGAAGATAAAATTTTGGCCATGGAGAAGCCCTGAAGATTCACTGGGCATCATAACTAATTATAGTCTATCTCTGACCATGAACAACTTCAAACCAGAAATGACACCAATGAGAGTTGGCCTGCTCATGCTTCTTCTGCACTCAAAGCATTGGGCTAGCTCCTAGAGGAGCTCTTTGCTGTCTATCTCCTTATAGGAACCCCTTCCTGTGTGTTCCATAGATGACTCAAATTCAACATGACCTAAAGCAAGGGCATTTTTCTGTCCCTTCTCCATCTTTGACCTTATCTGTGCATTCTGTACCCTTTATTTCAGTAAATAGCATTACCTTCTTCTTTACTAGACACTTAGTGCAGGGGCACTTTATCCAACTTATTGATAAAACTTCAACCCTAATGGAAAGCAGTTCTCCACATATTAGTTCCTATACCTGAGAAGCTGAATGTGGCTGGAAATAAGCACAATCAGGCAACCATCCTCCTTTCAATTTTATGAACACAAGCCTCCCTGCAAACCTCAACATTTCTCTAGTCAAATTTATTATTCTCCATCTCTAATGCTACTGTTTCACATAGTCTCCTTCGTTCTCAAAATTCAACACGTCTGTCCCTCGCTCTCAGCTGATGACTTTGCTGGGTTTTGTTTTGTTTTGTTTTCATTGAAAAAATACACACAGTCTGAAGAGCAACTTTTTTCCATTTGAATAATGTAGTTGTATTTTTCAGCTTTTGTTTATCCAGAGTTTGTTAAATCATTATTGAAACACTTTCTAGTATAAATTCAGTTTCTTTGAGGTTGATATTTTCTTTGGAGATCACTATTTCTTTTCAGCACATTATCAAAAATACCTTCCTAGAAAGTTAATAATTGAATACACATAAAAGAATCCAAGGAAGAAATGTCTCTTATTGATTACTATCAAAGAAAAGAGTTAACTCTATTTAGGGATTCAAATGACATACTACTTTTGGGAAATACTGTAATATGATACTTGCTTTACTTTGTTTCTCATTGTCTCTGTATAAAATGCATTTCTATTGATACGAGAGTTTGGCTGCTCCACAATGAAATGAAATACTAGAGCTCTTGTTCTTCATCATATCTGAGATCTTTAGATAGCTATCAAGTGATAAGAAAGCAGGCAAGCAACAGATTCTCAGACTATCAATATTTGAAGAGCACTTCTTATACCATTGTGCATGGGTCCACACAAATTATCTACCACAGTTGGCAATTATTCATGACAGGCTGAGCCCCAACTGTTTTACACACCGTTTCTGCTGGTATTGAGTAGCGTTATGGGCAAATTCTTGTTATGCCAATACTTCCTGAAGTGTGGATGTGCTCTGCCCTTGCCTTAAGGGTTGCAATTTTCTTTACTTAGCTCCCATTCATCTCCCTGCAGGGATGTGGCTTCACTCAGAGCACCCCCTTCCTTCTTCTTTGCCTCCATCCTGCATTCCCGGCTCAGATCCTCATCCTCCTGCAGGCCTTTCCTTAGGAACGCAGACCTTCTGCAACCTGCCCTTAGAGGTATCAAAGCAACCAGAGGGTGCTCCAGGACAAAAGAAAAGCATGCACCTAACTCCCTCATAAACCAGCCACCTCAATACCAGCTGCCAACTTTCCTGAAGAGCAATTTTTCATCCTCCCTCATCAACCACTCTGTCAATGTACCAGCATCTATAACCATGTACAATGCCTCAACTTCAGTCACAAACTAAGTCGCATCTCTATTGGGATGTCTAAAAGGAATGACACTTGACATGTTGACTACTGAACTCTTGATTTTCCTCAACCTTAAACCTGTTCCTCTCCTAATATTTATCATAGCAATAAAGGGCTCCTTCATCCACCTGATACTTGGGATAAAAATCTTAACTTCTTTCTCTCATGCCCAGTACATAGCTAGCTTGGTCTGTGGAATACATCCTGAATCCAATCACCTAACCACTCCATCACCAGCCAACAGCATCACTCATCTAGACTCTCTGGTACCCAACTCCCTGGTCTCCTGCCTACTTTCTTGCCTACTCCAGTCTATTCACCTCAAAGTATATGTTCTGTTAAAAAAAGAACATAAATTCTTTATCATGTCCCATAGAGCCATACATGACCTGGTCTTTGCTGTTTATCTGAGCTTTGACCACTCTCCCTGTTACTTACTCCATTCCAGCCATCCTGGCTTCCCTGCCATGTTTGAATATCCAAGGATAAACCTAATTCAGTGCCTGCTGTTTCCTCTGCCTAAGATGATCTGCCAAATAAACACATGTCTTTTTGTCCACAATTCATCATTTATTCAGGTACCTATTCACGTATTTCCTCCTCAAAAAATATTTTGAGAAAACAAATCTTTTCCTTTTTGAATGCTTAATTGATTTTAATAACATGACATAAAACATGTATATTGATATAATCATTCTGCAAAATACACAGATTAATGAATACTGTCTTCTGTTAAAAATATAAAATAAATAAGCAAGATGTGAAAATAGGCAAGTTTCTATTAAATAACAATTTTTTTAAATATGAAGTTTTTCTTTCTGTATCATTTGAAGAAGGGAAATTGTCATTTAAATAATATTCAAGTTTATTAAACAAAATTTTAAAGTAATAGAAAATGTTTACCTTTCATCAGCTTCAAGGTTTATATAGCTCCCAAATTTTCACATAACTGAACTTTCACATCTGCTAACACCACTGAATTTATTCCACTCTGGATTCTAAAGCATCAATTTCTTCTTGCATATTTTTCATTGCTACTTCTAAAATTTTTTGTGTTTCTTCTTGAGAAGGGCTAATGAAAACATCACCAATATTATAAGATATCATTAAGTAGTCGTCATATGCAAGCATGGTATTCTCACAAGCATCTTCTAAATTTTAGAGTTATTTCTTTTTTATGTCTATTTCTTCCTTTAGATCTATGATTCTTGTATTCCATGCAAATTTATCTTTTGTTGATCTTCAAAAGTAATATTGACATCTTCTGCTGCCACCTTCTTCATGGCGGCCACCATCTAGGGTTCAAAAAACAAAACTTTTGAACCCAAGATGGTGGCCGCCATAAAGAATCACACTCAATGGGCAAAAACTAAAAGCTTTCCCACTAAGATCAGGAACAAAACAAGGATTTCCACTTTCACCACTTGTATTCAAAATAGTATTGGAAGTCCTAGCCACAGCAATCAGACAAGAAGAAGAAATAAAAGGCATCCAAATTGGAAGGGAGGAAGTAAAACTGTCATTGTTTTCAGATGACATGATAGTGTACATAGAAAACCCTACAGACTCCACCAAAAAACTACTTGATCTAATAAGTGAATGTGGCAGGATGGCAGGATATATAGTTAATTTTCAGAAATCAAAGGTATTTTTGTATACCAACAATGAAAGATCAGAAACAGAAATCAGGAGGAAAAAATCCCATTCTCTGTAGCAGCAAGAAAAATAAAATACCTCCGAATAAACCTAACCAAGGAGGTAAAAGACCTGTACTCAGAAAAGTACACAACACTGAACAAAGAAATTAAGGAAAACACAAATAAATGGAAGCATGTACCATGTTCATGGATTGGACGAATTAATATCATCAAAAAGTCTACACTACCCAAAGCAATTTATACATTCAATGCAATGCCTATTAAAATACCAATGACATATTTCACAGATATAGAACAAACACTTCAAAAAATATATATGGAATCATAAATGACCCCAAATGGCTGCAGGAATCCTGAGAAAGAAGAACAAAGTAGGAGGGATCACCATACCTGACATCAAACTATATTACAAGGCCATGGTAATCAAAATAGTCTGGTACTGGCATAAGAACAGAAACATAGATCAATGGAACAGAATAGAGATCCCAGAAATAACCCCAAGTCTCTATGGTCAGTTAATATTTGACAAAATGGCAGAAACATAAAATGGAATCAAAATAGCCTCTTCAACAAATGGTGTTGGGAGATCTGGACAGCTACACGCAAAAAAAAAAAAATGAAACTCAACCTCCAACTTACACCATACACAAAAATAAACTCAAGAGGGATAAAAGACTTAAATATAAGTCATGATACTATAAAAATCCTAGAGGAGAAGATAGGCAGGAAAATCTCAGATATTCCATGCAGCGATATTTTCACCAATATGTACCCTAGAGCAAGGGACATAAAGGAAAGAATAAACAAATGGGACTTCATCAAAATAAAAAGCTTCTTCCTGGCTAAAGAAAAGATTAGCAAAATGAAAAGGGAACCAACTGTATGGGAAAATGTATTTGCTAATGATATCTTGGACAAGGGTTTGATTTCCAAAATATATAAAGAACTCACACAATTCCACACCAGGAAAACAAACAATCCAGTTTTAAAATGTGCAAAAGACCTGAACAGACACTTCTCCAAGGAGGACATATAGAGGACCCAGAGACATATGAAAGAATGCTCAGCATCACTAGCCATAGAGAGATTCAAATAAAACTACAATGAGATACCACTTCACACTGGTCAGAATGACCATCATAAACAAATCAACAAACAATAAGTGCTGGAGAGATTGTGGAGAAAAGGGAACCCTAGTACACTGTTGGTAGGAATGCACACTGGTGCAGCCTGTGTGGAAAACAGTATGGAATTTCCTCAAAAATGGAATTGCCTTTCGACCCAGCAATTTCACTGCTGGGTTTATACCCTAAGAATCCTGAAACACTATTCAAAAGAACTTGTGCACCCCAATGCTCATAGCAGCACAATTTACAATAGCCAAGTGCTGAAAGCAGCCTAGGTGCCCATCGGTAAATGAGTGGATCAGTAAACTATGGTACCTTTACACTATGAACACTATGCAGCAGAAAGAAAGAAGGAGCTCCTACCCTTCAAGACAGCATGAATGGAACTGGAAAGTATGCTAAGTGAAATAAACTAGTCAGTGAAAGACAAATACCATATGATCTCACCTATAAGTGGAGTGGAACCTAATTAGCAAAACAAACTGGCAAGGAAAATATAGCCATGGACGTTGAAATTAAGAACAATCTGATGGTAACCAGAGGGGAGGGGAAAATAACGTGGGAAAGAAGGGAAAGGGTTGTAAATGAACATGAATGAGGGACCCATGGATGGAGCCAATGTGGGGGGATGTGATTGAGGGTGGGAGGTGTGTGTGGGTAAGGCGGGGTAAAGTGGTGGTGGGAAAATGGAGACAATTGCATTCAAACATGAATACAAAAAGTGAAAAAAAGAAAAATCTTTAAAAAAAAAAACTTTTCTTGATCGCCTACCTAAATAGCATACTCCATCACTTTCTAATTCCTTACCTATTTTGGATTTTCATATGTTTCATCACCACATGTCATATATCTATGTAATTGTTCATCTTTGATTCCCACACTGGAAATTGAACTCCATGAATACAGGCTCTTTAGTTTTTGTTGTTGTTGTTCATTTCTGTATCACAGAGCCTATCTCAAAAATTTAGTAAGTGATTAATAAATATTTATAAATGACATCATGTAATTGTTCAGCAATGTTTGTATAAGGAACAAAACATAAACTATCTGTCAGTAGCTCCAATGAAAGTTATGGGGGGAATTTTCTAAAATGAATACCAAAACCAGTTTTCTTAGGTTACATTTTGATTTTAATAATCCATTTATCTACTGTACCATGAATAATTAATATGGCTGTATGTTTACAATGATTTCTTCTTGCATGTAAAAATGCAGAATATAAATACTCCAGTATGTAATGTTCTCTAAATTTCAGAACGCTACCTTTATAATGCATTTAGCAACTAATAAGAATGTTATATTATCACTATGTTAATAGTGTCACCCATGCTATTTTATTTTAGTTTCCACTTCACCATTTTCACACTTTTAAGAAGTTATCCTTGAATAGCTGTCTACTGTTTTTATTTGGTGACTTTAGAAGGTAGATGTGCAAATATACAATACAATGACTAGTATTGTCTTTGCCAAGAGAAAGATATTTTTTAATGATGAATGAGTTATTTCTTCTCTGTAAGATGTAGCTATTCTTTTAAGTCAGGAGTGGCTATTTCCACACTTGCTTTGTTTTTAAAATATCTTAGGCATGTTAGGAAAAAGTATTCTAATTGTTTTAATTCTTACCTGAAAATAATCTAGGAAAAATGAAAAACACTAATACCATTACCCAAACCACTTTTGCCTAAATTTAAGCATCTCATAAATAAAATCTTATTTTAAGGTAGAATCACTACTAAAGCTACTAAAGTGGGATTTTAAAGTTAAAAAGTTCTAGTCCTTTTTTCTTTTATATGTACATACATGCATACATACATAATTTAAGGCCTAGAAAGCTTGAAAAATCTGATATACCTTAAATTCCTGATTAAAGCATAATTCAAACATCTGTTTCAATGTGAGCCTTGGCTATATGTGTACTCTTTTTTTGTGTGTACTTTAATTGTACATTAATTTGCTGACTACCTTCCTTACTTTAACCCAGGGTGTGGTTTTCCAAACTTTAGCATGCATCAGAATTACATGGATAGCTTATTAAAACCCAGATTGCTGGACTTCACCCCCAAGTTTCTGATCCTATAGACATGAGGGTGGAGCTTAGAATTTACATTTCTAACAGATTCCCACAAAATGCTGATGCTGCTCTTCTAGGTACCACACTTTGAAAACTAATGACCAAGGGAAACCTAATTTTCTTATAGGCAAACTCATTTTCTTTTTTTCCATCATCTCCTGGCTTTCTCCTTAACCTGACTTTCTCTGATGGTGCCTGGGGCACTAATATTCATGCTCTTTGGAAATGTGGCCTAAACATGGAATCCACATGTGTACATAGATGGGAAGGTAGAAATTCAGTTTCTCTCTCTTACCAAGACAAATAACAGCAGCCTGAATTGCTCTCTCTGCCACAGCCCTATAGCACCACATTCATCTAACTAGACAAGAGCCACTAATGAGAAGGTGTTGAGCTAATCTTAGTTTGTCACTGTTGTGCTCACTGATGGTGCTTCAATAAGTTCTTACTATTCATGTGCTCTTTTTCCAGAGAAGTTTTTCAGAAGAATTTAGGATATAACCCATTACCAAAAAATAGTGACTATTTTGAGGCATCTGAGCCAGGAAAGAAAAAAGGACACAGATCGTTAAAGAAACCAAGAAATGACTTTGATTGTTGTACCCTAGAGAAAGTAAGTCACTGACAGGCTGAGAATCCTTACCTTCCAGTTCTTAAACTTCCCATTCCATAGCAAATACCACTCACTCCCTCTTAGACCAAAAAAAAAAAAAAAAAAAAAAAAAATTGTTTTCGTATATGTATAGGCACACAATTCAGAGACATTACCACATGCACAGGTATGCGAATAGGTGGGGTGAGATCGAGTCCCTCCTCCAAAATTCCCACTTGCTCCCCACTTTTATTCACCTCTATAACTGGAATCTCCAACCACTTAGATGGGCTAGCCAAAGAAACAAGGTTATATTTGTCTTTATCTTCTTTTACCCTTATATCCAGTGCATATCTAATTCCTATCAGTGCTACTTCCAAAACATATTCTAAATATGCCCATATAGTTTACCTCTATTTCTTCTTCATTCACCTGAGTCACATCATGCTTCACATGGTTGACTACAATAGTCTCTGAACTGTTCTTCTTGACCTCTTGACCTCACTCTTAATCCTGTACAATACCTTCCTCACACATCAGCCAGAATGTTTTCTTTTTAAAATGTAAATCAGAGCTTGTCACTTAAAACCCTCAATGTCTTCCTCTTATCTTTCAAATAAAATGCCAAGTCCTTACCATGTCCCCATTTGATATGACCACTGCTTCTCTCTGTGTCTTTCTTTTTTACAGTTCTCCCCTTAGCTCACAGTCTGGCCCTTATTTCCATTCCTAGAACATACAAATTTGTTCCCACTTTAGTCATTGGCACTTGCAGTTCCCTCTGCCTGAGATGTTATTCCCCCATATCTGTGCAGGACTACTTTCTTGTCATTAAATTCTTGGTTCCCAAGTCACTTCTTCAGTGAAGATTTTCTTGGGCATCTGATCTAAACAAACCCTGCTTCACTCTGCATTTTACTCTTTTTTTTACATCTTGTTTTATTCTCATCATAGCATGTATTGAATCTGATACTAATGTGTTCATTTATTATTTACTAGTTATTGTCTGTCTTCTCCCAGATGAAAGGAAGCTCCATAAGATCAGAAAATTCTTCTGTCTTGTTTGCCTATCTTCAGTTCCTAGTGAATGCCCAGCCTAGATTTGTTGAATGAATGAGTCACTGATTTGTATAGCTCTTAAAGAACAAGGTTGGTTCGTTAGTTGATTATTTCACACTCGTTGCCTCCCAATAATTTTCTGAGGAGGCTCATTAACATTAGTCATGTGCTGTTATTGAAATTCTAATCAAGAATAAGCATGAGATTTGGGGGCTAACTTATATTCAGTATCAAATACTTTCCAGGCAGCAATCCTAGGATATAATAAAATTGCTCCTCACTGTGTTTAGAGGTGAATTAGTACCCAAAAATGTATAGCATAAAGTATTTCTTACCAGTAAAAATGTTTTTAGATTTTCTTCTTAAGAAATAAAAAACAGTATTTCAAAAAACCTAATATTATTTACTGATTTCCCAGGCTCAAAATATCATAGTTCACTGAACAACAGAGCAAATTAGCCAGATAATCTAGGTCCTGATAGTTTAGAATCTGAAACACAGAAACAGAAATACTGATTTACAGAGAAAACATAGATAGCCAATATAATAATAACAATAATAGCTGATATTTACTGAGTTCTTACTATGTACAAGGATTCTCACATGTATCAACTTATTTGCTCTTCACAACAGCCAATGTAAATATTATTACCTCCATTTTACATTTACATTTACTTTAAACTGAGCCACAGGGAGACTAATGAACTTGCCCACAATTAGATAGAGCTAATTGTTGGTGAACAGAAAGTATTATGAAGGGAATGTAAATGAAATTTAAATATCTATAACATTTATTTGGGGGTATAAACAATTAGAATGGATGATTTTGAGAAAGTTATCTGTTATAAGTTAACAAGTTATCAAAGTTTCTTATGTTTAAGAAGTAATATAGTGCATTCTTTCAAGGGTAAAACTAATTACTATCCAAATAAAACAATGTAAAGACCCAGAGTTGAACCTCTAGCCTTAGCAGACGGACTTATTCTTTGAAACAAAAAGCTTTTTAAAATAGGTTTTGCTTCCCAGTACCCCATACATGTGTGTGCATGTGTGTGTGTGTTTCTCTGTCTTCAAGCGAAGTACCATAGGACTGGGTCTAACTTGAGAAATGTTTCCTTCTCTTCTGGCACTAGAAGTATAACATAGCCACAGATAAATTAGGATTAAATGTACAGTGAGATAAGTTGAAATCTTTTTTCCTCCAAGCCCACAGATCATTTAGTTTCTTTTTTTGAGAGGATGCTCTTATCTTTCCTTAAGAAAATAAGGGGTTTCCCCAAAATGAAGAAATCCGCACATTCATTAGGCTCCGCTCTGCTCAAGACACTCCACTCGAAATCAGAACTACACTAAAAAGTTTTAAAGTTTCTATAACTGAGTAGATAAAACAGGAAATATATAATGTGGAATGACCTCAGCTTTAATAATGTAGAGCAGTGAGCTACTGCTAACCAAAAGGGCTGATACCACAAAATCAGAGGAAAGGGAGCTCCTGTGGGTCAGAGTGATATGTGAGAGGCTTGGAGGGAGGAACTTGACTTGGGCCTGGGAGCAGGAGTGATATTTGGAATAATAGGAAAGACAGGGCAATGAAAATTATGAAGCAAAGGCAAGGAAGTAAGTGGGAAGAACCTATTCTATTTGGGGAACAGAGGGAAGAGTTTAGCTATCATTATATTTGTGTAGATGGGGGAGTAGTAAGAAATAGTTACTATGACATTTTTAGGACAGACTATGAAGAATCTTATATTCTTTTGTCACTGAGGACTGAGGGCTGCTGAGCTGGGCAGTGATATGTTCATAAGGTTGCTTGAGAAAAACTCATCCAACATGAATCTTGAGGATACAGGGCAGTGAAGAAGCAGGAGGACTAGGTAAAAGATGATTGAAGCACCATGTCACTTCTATTAAGAGGTATAGTTAGTCTATAAATGGGATTTGGGAATCTAAAAACATACTTGTAAAACATGTACTTTAAACTTGGATTTTAAAAACATACTTTCATTGGGTTTGCTGTTTAAAAACTAAAGGACATATTATAAGTTCTTCAATAGAAATTCCTGCCAATAATACCTCTGAAATATACCCCAAAACTAAGTAGTATCACCACTTAATCCCTACCATTTTTTTACTCCACTGCCTCCATCATCTCTAACCTGGTTTATTTTAGTGACCTTCTTTTCCCTCTTTCTCCAACACATAATATTCTCCTCACAGCAGCCAGAGTTATCCTTTTGAAATTTAAATCAGCCAATATCACTTTTCCAGTCAGAACTCTCCAAGGGTCTCTCCTTCACAAAAAAACATGATTCACACTCCTTAGAGCTGGCTCTCTACATCAGCATTTAACACTCTCCACCCATTCTTACCAAAAGCAAGGGGTTCACCACTTGAGATGTTCTCTTCAAGAACAAGACATGGTTGTCGTAAGGTAATTTTATCTACTTGCAGCAAGTAAAGAAGATGGGATACATCCAAAGCTGTATCCCCAAAAGGGAGGCTTGACATCCCTTATGTACGCTATTTGGTAAATCACACGTTGATTTCCTCCTTGCATTTGGCTACTCTTCTCAGTGTTCTTGGGCACCTGTTAAGCACTTCCTGTTTACAGCTCTATTTACAAAATACTGTGCTACATTTTAACATTAGCAAAAGAGCATTTAGTAAGAACTGCCCAGACCCTGAGACCCTTGTCCTATCTAACACCACCAATCATTCTGCTCCGTGTGCTCCTACTTCAGGGCCTTTGCATTTGATGTTTCCCCTGCCAGATCTCTTTTTCCTGAGGTAATTTTATTACTACTTTCCTCCTCCCTAACATAAGGGTCTACTCAAATGTAATAAGAGAACTTGTACCTAACCACCCTATACCAAATAACACCAGTTTTTATCACTTTCATCCCCTTACTCTTTCAAAAAAAACAAAACTCTTTTTATCAGTTGGCTATTGTATTTCCCACCAGAACATGGGCTTCATAAGGGCAAAGACATGTTTTTGTTCATGGCTTTCTCCCTAGCTCTTAGAACAGGGCCTGAGATAGACACTCAATAAGTAATTGTCATTGAATTATAGAATCTTTGGGTGCTTTTGAGAGTTAAAGAAAGATTCTCTGTTTGCTGGGACTTCATCATACTTGCTGCATCTAGCTGTGTTCTGCCCACTCCCACTGGGTAAAAAAGGAATCAATATCAGGAAACAATGGCCACCTTAGAGGGAGATAGAAACACTAGAATATCAGAGGAATTTGACAAGTTTGTACTTCCTCCTTAACTTAGCTGTTGGCTATTTTTGAATTGAAAGTGTTTTTCTTTCAACGGCGATAATATATGATAATCCCATTGTACCAGGGAAGGCTGGGCACTCATCATCATCTATGTTCTCTTCCTCATGATATCCAGGTAGCATGTTCCCAGCTCCCCATGCATTTAGGTAGAGCTATGAAATGGTTTAATTCAGTGGAAAGTGTCTGAAAGCACTGTATACCACTTCTAGGTCTGGCCTATTAAAGAAAAGAAAACAAAACAAAATCCCTTTCTGCACATGGTTTTCTATGCTCTTTCCCTTTCTGCCTGCTAGATATCAGTGCTTAGGGAAACCTTAGAATGCAAATGTGCTGAGGCTGGCACAGCCTCTATTTGCCTGGGTCCCTGAATGAAAGCTTGGAGCAGAGCTTCCACTGACTTGAGCACCGGCCTCTTGATTTTGAGCCATTATACAATGTGGATTTATTTTTTAACATGCAATATTTGGCACAAACTTATACTTTTAAAAATCTATTGCTTATGCGCAATTCAAATTTTACTGGGCATCTTGTATTTTTATTTGCTGAATCTAGCCACCCCACAATAAGAAGAATCACACTCCAAGTGCTTACATATCCACACAGAAACTTGTACATGAATGTTTGTAGCAGCATTCTTCATAATGGCCAAAATGTAGAAACATCCCAAATATCCATCAGCAGATGAATGGATGAACAAAATGTAGTAGACCCTTAGAAGGAATGTGATTTGGCCATAAAAAGGAATGAAGTTCTGATGCGTGCTGCAAAATGGATCAACCTTGAAAATATTATGCTAAGTGAAAAAAAAAAAGGCAGATACTAAAGCTCACATCCATATAAATTCCAAAATTGGGGAATCTATGAGCTAGAACATAGATTAATGGTTGCTTGGGACTGGGAGTAGGGGGAATGGGAGAATACAGAGGATAATACCTAAAGGATCCATGGTTTCTTCTAGAGGTGATAAAAATGTTCAAAAATTGACTGTGGTGATGGTTGCACATACCTATCAATATTCAAAAAACCATTGCATTTTATTCTTTAAATGTAAAATTCACTTTATATGTACAATCATGCATTTATAATTATAGTACGGAAATTATATCTCGATAAGGCTATTTTTTTTAAAAAGTACTTACAGAGCTTCATGTCCCTACACACTCCAACCTCTGGGCCACTGCTCCAGCATCTCTGCTACATCATTGAAAGATGTTAAGCAGTCCAGAAAGTAGCCTCGGAAAGAAGGAGTTTAAATTGTGATACTGAAAAAAAAATTAAAAAGCAAGTAATTACCTTGACTCTTTTTGGAAGTAGTACTTGACTAAGAATTTTTTAATCTTCCAGTATAATTTTCCCTGAAAAAGTATATATTTAAGTCATGAATATGTATCTCTGTAAAGCTTTTTAATTTTCTCTCTTAAAATCTGCATTATTTTCTATTACTCAAAATTATGCCTTCGAAACTCTTCTCCCTCCTTTTTCTGACTTCTTATCCATTATAAATTTGTTGTAATATGTAAGGCAGTACCAGCATCTTATCTTTTTTAAGCTCATGCAGTTGATATTACCATGACAACTCACAGCAGAATAGTAAAACTGCTTAAATTCTCCTACTATTTTATCTATAATGCTGAAGTTTTAATGCTTGTCTCTCCATTTCAAATGACAATGCATTATTAGGTTTAAAGGTTTTTATTCATAAAATATAAATTGTTAAAGTGAAGTAAGTCATTTCTTATTTAAGAAAAGCAGGAACTAGAGTGATTGAATTAAACTATTCCCATGAATAAATACATTTTTCACTTTTTTATTGTTTTTAAAGTTACACAACAAAATGAGAAAATCTTTTTCTTTGTAGATATCAACAAATGAAATGAAACAATTTTTATCACATATTTTGGAACGAAGAAAATGGGTCAAAGTAATCAATAATAAAGAAAAATTATTAGAAAAAAAGAAGAATCAACGTAAATTGAGAATAAAAGGAGTTCAAAGTAAAGATCTTTCAAAAACATATCAAAATTATTGTAAGTTGAATTCCCTTTCACATGTAAATTTAAAATAACTGTGTAATCTAGAATTTTAAAGCTACTTTTTGAAAAGTCTTACATTTAGTAATATTTATATACACAAAAGTCTTAAATCTGGACATTTCTGTCTCTTGTTTAAACTCAGAATTTGTACTGATGATAATAAGCAGGGTTGATAATTAGGACTCATGGGGAAAATTCTCTGAAATAATGTGGCTAAAACATTTATCAGCTATTCTGCTAATAGAAACCCGTGTACTTTGAAGAAAACCAAAACTAATATAATGCCCCCTTTTTCCCTAGTCTATCTAAAACTCTCGCTAGTAAAGACATACCTGAATAATTCATAAATTTCTCTAAATGCAGAAATGGTGTAGACAATACAAACAATGTCTGCATAGATTCTGTGTATAGGAGTTAACTAGTGTTCCAATATAAAAATCGAGTCAATTTCAACATTTTATTTAAGTCTTATGCATGGCAACTTTTTGTTTTCTAACAGATATGTATGAATTTTATTTTATGAACATCTTATTTAAGAGAAGAAAACATTTTTGACTGAAAAAATTAAGATCCATTTTTAATGGCAGTATAAAAATTATATATACATATCTTTAAGTTATTTTACATATAAATCATATACATTGAAACATTTCATTTGACCATATTTTACATAGAAACATGGCCAGCCTTTAGTTAGCATATGTCTGCTGACTGGCATTTCTAGTATAAACCACATTCAAACTGCATCATCTAATGATTTCAGACTTTTAATGAAATGAAAAACTAAAGACATTTATGGAGTAAACTGGGCAGAATCCTTCCTGCAGTTTGCAGACTCTTCCCCCACTCACTTATAGTTGCTTCATCTACAATTAAGTTGGATGCTTTTGCCCTGGTTGGTGTAGCTCAGTGGATTGAGTGCGGGCCTGGGAACCAAAGGATTGCAGTTCGATTTCCAGTCAGGGCACATGCCTGGGTTGCAGGACAATTCCCAGCAGAGGACACACGAGAGGCAACCATACATTGATATTTCTCTCCCTCTCTCCTTCCCTTCCCCTCTAAAGATAAATAAATAAATAAATAAAATCTTTAAAAAAAAATTGGATGATTTTTAGTGGCTCTCCTTTGTCCAGATTTTTCATAGTATTTCAATTACTTTACATAAACACATTTTCATTCTGCACTTATACTCAATCAGTTTACATATTGTTTTATTAAATTCCATAATTATGATAAAAGTATAACTGGTATAAACAGGTTTAGGAACAAGCACATCCGATTTTTGGTAAGTAATAAATGGGAACAGAAATTCACACAGGTACTAGAGAATCCCACTAGCTGTAAGCATTCGGTATGCTGTGGACTTCAGTAAGTTGGATAGAAGAAATAAAAAGTGTTGATTAATTTGGCAAATAAGGCAAGTAGAGGTTGTTTAAGAGAGCTTCTACAGTTTAAGAGAGTAAATAATGTCACCCTTCAAATGAGATTTCTTTCCTTTACATGCAAGTGCTTATATTATGCCCAGTAATAGTAAATAAGCTAACTGTAACTGAGCATTTTTTATATTAAGTTCTTTATCTAATTTAAGACAATAGGTTGCTATTGTCTCCACTTTATAAAATGTGAAACCTGGACTTCCAGCCAAGATGGAGGCATAGGTGGACACTCTATGCCTCCTCACACAACCAAAATTAAGGACAACAAAGATTTAGAAACAAGAAAACCAGAACTGATAGAAAAATTGAACTGTACAGAAGTCGGACAACCATTCATTTAGACCAGTAAGAGGGGCAGAGTCGCAGCAGGAAAAAGTAGAGGTTGGCGGACCCAGGCACACAGGCAGTGGCTAGCGGACCCTGGGCACGGGGTGGCAACAGGCAGACCCAGTGAGGCCGCACAGGCAGCTGGCTGAGCAGGTGGTCCCATGTTCTCTCGAAGATAATCCAGGTGAAAACAGGGAGCAAGACAGACCTCACAACCCAGGGCCCCAGCACCAGGAAATGAAACCAAAAAACACCGATTGAAAACACTTGTGGGGGGTGAAGTGCCAGGAGGGACTCCCAGCCTCACAGAAGAGGTTGTTGGAGAGACCCATAGGGTCCTGGAACGTACACAAGCCAACACACCTGGAAATCAGCACCATAAGGGCCCAATTTGCTTGGGGAAAGCAGCAGAAGGGACTGAAATACTAGAGAGAGCGAAGCAAGCACCATTGTTCTCCCTCAAACCCCACCCCCACATACAGTGTCACAACCCAGTAACTCAGCTGCCCCACCCTGGGGAACACCTAAGGCTCCACCACTCATGACGTAACAGCCTCGACCAGACCCCCTCCCCCCAAAAAATGGCTCAAACGAGAGAACAGATTAAAGTGCCAGAACCAATTCATCTAAGCGACCAAGAGATAGCCAACCTATCAGATACACAGTTCAAAGCAGTGGTGATCAGGATGATTACAGAATTGGTTGAGTTTGGTCATGAATTAGATGAACAAATGAAGGCTACACTAAGTGAAATGAAGGAAAATGCACAGGGAATCAATAGTGATGGGAAGAAAACTGGGACTCAAATCAATGGAGTAGACCAGAAGGAAGAAAGAAACAACCAAAGAGAAAACAAGGAAGAAACAAGAATTCAAAAAAATGAGGAGAGGCTTAGGAACCTCCAGGACATCTTTAAATGTCCCAACATCCAAATTATAGGGGTAAAAATTCCAGAAAGGGAAGAGGAAGAGCAACAAGTGGAAAACTTATTTGAACAAATAATAAAGGAGAACTTCCCCAAACTGACCAAGAAAATAGACTTCCAGGAAGTCCAGGAAGCTCAGAGAGTCCCAAAGAAGTTGGACCCAAGGAGGAACACACCAAGGCACATCATAATGACATTAGCCAAGATTAAAATGAAGGAGAGAATTCTAGAAGCAGCAAGGGATAAGGGGACAGTCACCTACAAAGGAGTTCCCATCAGACTGTCAGCTGATTTCTCAAGAGAGACCTTACAGGGAAGAAGGAGCTGGAAGGAAGTATTCCAAGTCTTGAAAGGCAAGGACCTACATCCAAGATTGCTCTATCCAGTGAAGCTGTCACTTAGAATGGAAGGGCAGATAAAGTACTTCTCAGATAAGGTCAAGTTAAAGGAGTTCATCATCACCAAGCCCTTATTATATGGAATGTTAAAGGGACTTATCTAAGAAAAACAAGATAAAAAACATGTACAGTAAAATGACAGCAAGCTCACAATTATTAACAACCACACCCAAAAGCAAACTAAGCAAACAGCTACAACAGGAACAGAACCACAGAAATGGAGATCACATAGAGGCTTATCAACAGGGGAGTGGGAGGAGGAGAGAGGGGGAAAAGGTACAGAGAATAAGTAGCATAGATGGTGGGTAGAAAATAGACAGGGGGAGGGCAAGAATAGTGTGGGAAATGTAGAAGCTAAAGAACTTATGACACATGGACATGAACTAAAGGGAGGGAATGGGGGTGGGAGGGGTGTTCCGGGTGGAGGGGAATGATGGGGGAGAAGTGGGGCCACTGTAATAGCATAATCAATAAAATATATTAAAAAAGAAAGAAATTCTTAGAAAAGAAAAATAAAACAACGATGGCAAAATTCATATCTTTTATATTGTTACAAAAAATAAGTTATTTTATAAAATGGAAAAATGTCCCACAGACTAGAAAGTATTGAAACAAACATAGTCAACAATGAATAAGTATTGATTACATAAATAACACCTACAAAGCAATAGGAAAATCAAATTTAAAAATGAGCAAAGAATACATATAGACAATTCTTAGAAGAAAACAACCAATGGCCAATAAAGATACTTAGAAATGCAAGTTTGATAGCAATTATTTATCATTTTTCACAGATTGGCAAAAATATGTCAATAACCTCATGAGTGATCCAGAATACGATAAAATGGGAAGACTTATACATCCCTCATGAGAGTATACATTTAGTACACCTCTTTGAAGACCAATTTATAATATCTAATGACATTTAAAATGCATACCCCACACTAAGCACATGTATTTTTAGAAGTATATTCTATAGAAATTCTCACACATCTCTATAAGAAAGTGTGTGCAAAAATTTCCATTACAGAATTGGTTTTGGTAGCACAGAAGTGGAAAAAAACTTCTTTCTCTGGAATGGGTAGGATAAATAATAGAGGAATGAATTAATAAACGGGTCTATTAAAACAAAGACTTTTGATCAGACACTTAGCAGTAAAAATAAATGAATTGAAGCCTACTTGTGTCTAACTGTATAAATATCAAAAAGTGAAAAATCAAGTTGCAAAAGTATATGGAGTATGATGCTATTTATATAAAGTGTAGAAATAATATTGGTTACATATATGTAATAAAAGAGATACATAGCAACTTCAGGAAGATAGCTACCTCCTAAGCAGGAGCAAGGAAAAAGAATTTTGAGTAGAGAGCCCAGAAATAAACCCAAGTTTCTGGCCATCATAAACAAATCTACCAAAGAAACCAGTTGATAGTTTCTTTCATTTATCATATGGTACTGCATATTTTGTGACTCTGAAAAGCAGCATTATGAGCACAGACCCTCGAGTTAGACTGCCTA
The DNA here is from genome assembly GCA_039655065.1 of Glossophaga mutica. Lineage (NCBI taxonomy): Eukaryota > Metazoa > Chordata > Mammalia > Chiroptera > Phyllostomidae > Glossophaga > Glossophaga mutica. Next base: position 74,287,499 of record CM077312.1, read on the forward strand.
GATTTGAATCCTCATTTGCCAGGTACCAACTATATGGCCTTGGGCAGGCTACTTAACCTCTCTGTGCCTACATCTCCTCATTTATAAAATTGGAATGATAATAACTGCTTCCTTTTACAATCAATGAGAAAACTGCCTGGTGCCTAAGTGCTTTACAAATGTTAGCTCTTACTATAACATAATATACATTGATTTTGATTTTTCACTTGTTTTATAAATCATACTGCTTTCTACTAAATTAAAAGTTTCAGATAGTGAATTAAATCTGTCAGAATCTTGTTATTTCAAATTTTGCTTAGCAGATATTTAAAGAGAAAAATTTTATTTTACTCATAATACAGTTTATCTATAAGTATTTAGATGTCCTAACAATACTAGTGGAGATATTTATGTTTGATAACAATGATCTGGAGACAGTATGAATACATCTGATTTTTGTAAATATCTGTGCTCTTATTCAAGTGCATTTGACTTAATTGCATCTATGTCTGCCCTAATTCTTTTCTGAGTCATACTTTCTAGGATGGAATGTTACTTTAGTAATGGATTATTATTTTACCTCCTTATCTGGGATTGTTACATATTAAAGGCAAATGTGAAGATCTCTTCTAATGCGTTATTTAGAAAATCAGAAGCTGAAGTTGATTTATATTAAATACAATTGAATTTAGATAAGAAGGATGTACTGTCTGTATAGACAAGATTTTCTACAGGGTAAACACTTTCCAATTTTTATCACTTTGTCTCATTTTATGATTAAAGCACCTGATTTTTGTCAGATTAAAAGATAGTTCAATTAGTTTCTTAGTCATTCTTTTTTAATATATTTTATTGATTATGCTATTACAGTTGTCTCATTTTCCCCCCTTCACTCCCCTCGACCCTGCACACACCCTCCCACCCACATTCCACCACCACCCCCACCCCCGCTTTAGTTCATGTCCATGTGTCATACTTATAAATTCTTTGGCTTCTGCATTTCCCATACTATTCTTACCCCCCCCCCCCCGTCTATCTTCTACCCACCATCTATGCTACTTATTCTCTATACCTTTTTCCCCTCTCTCATCCTCCTACTCCCCTATGGATAACCCTCCATATGTTCTCCATTTCTGTGGTTCTTTTCCTGTTCTAGCTGTTTGCTTAGTTTTTGTTTTTGCTATAAGTGTGGTTGTTAGTAATTGTGTTTGCTGTCTTTTTACTGTACCCGTTTTTTATCTTCTTTTTCTTAGATAAGTCCCTTTAACATTTCATATAATAAGGGCTTGGTGATGATGAACTCCTTGAACTTGACCTTATCTGAGAAGCACTTTATCTGCCCTTCCATTCTAAATGAAAGCTTCACTGGATAGAGCAATCTTGGATGTAGATCCTTGCCTTTCATGACTTGGAATACTTCTTTCCAGCCCCTTCTTGCCTGCAAGGTCTCTTTTGAGAAATCAGCTGACAATCTGATGGGAACTCCTTTGTAGGTGACTGCCTCCTTATCTCTTGCTGCTTCTAGAATTCTCTCCTTCATTTGAATCTTGGCTAATGTAATTATGATGTGCCTTGGTGTGTTCCTCTTTGGCTCCAACTTCTTTGGGACTCTCTGAGCTTCCTGGACTTCCTGGAAGTCTATTCCCTTTGCCAGATTGGGGAAGTTCTCCTTTATTATTTGTTCAACTAATTTTTCTACTTGTTGCTCTTCCTCTTCTCCTTCTGGTACCCCTATAATTCAGATGTTGGAACATTTCAAGATGTCCTGGAGGTTCCTAAGGCTCTCATTTTTCATTTTTTTAAATTGTTGTTTCTTCATTCTTTTCTGATTGGATGTTTCTTTCTTCCTTCATTCTGGTCTGAACCGTTAATTTGAGTCCCAGTTTCCTTCCCATCACTACTGGTTCCCTGTACATTTTCCTTTATTTCACTTAGCGTAGCCTTCATTTTTTCATCTAATTTGTGATCAAATTCAATGAATTCTGTGAGCATCTGATTACCAGTGTTTTGAACTGTGCATCTGATAGGTTGGCTACCTCTTTGTTGCTTAGTTGTATTTTTTCTGGAGCTTTGATCTGTTCTTTCAGTTGGGCCATTTTTTTTTTTTTTTTTGTCTTGATGTGCCTGTTATGTAGTGAGCGGCAGAGCCTTAGGTGTTCACCAGGGCTGGGCAACACATGTCGCTGGGTTGTGATGTTGGGAAGGAGTCTGAGAAGGAACAATGGTGCTTGCTCCACTCTCTGCCAGATTTCAGTTACTTCCCCTGCTTCCAACAAGCAAATTGGGCCCTTCTGGTGCTGAGTCCTGTGTGGGTGGGTTTGTGTACATTCTAGGACCCTGTGGGTCTCTCCAACGAACTCTCCTGTGAGGCTAGGAGTTTCTCCTGGCACCGCAACCCCCCATAGGTGTTTTCAATCAATAATTTGAGGCTTGATTTCCCAGCGCTGGGACCCTGGGTTGAGTGGTCTGTCCCACTCCCCAGTTTCGCCTTGTTTTATCTGTGCGCAAATGTGGGACTGCCCGGTCTGCCAGCTGCCTTTCACACCACGCCTCGCTCCACAATCTGCTACCTCACTGGGTCCACCAGCCACCACTTTGTCACAAGCCCTCTGTACCCAGGCTGCCCAACTCTGCCCCTCCTACTGGTCTGGATGAATGTGTCTTCTTTAACTTCTTGGTTGTCAGACTTCCATACAGTTTAATCTTCTGTCAGTTCTAGATGGTTTTTGTTTTTTTAATTGTTGCTGTCCTTCTTTTGGTTGTGCGAGGAGGCACAGTGTGTCTACCTATGCCTCCATCATGGCTGGAAGTCCACTCAGTCATTCTTTATGTGGTTCAGAATCTTAATTATAACTTGAGATTTAAAATAATAAATTATTCTTTTTCCTTTTATTTTTCTAGATGATTTAGATGGTGTTTTTAAATATTAGGGTTTTAGATTTTGTGTTACAACCTCTGAAAAAGTGAGGAACAAAGGATAAGGCAAGGGAAGCAACTAAGCAAAGATAAGCTTTCAGAAGTTTAGAGCTTTGAAGAGTGAATTGCCCTAAAGGATTGCCCCTGCCCATATGCAAGGGGTTTTGGGCTGTTTTACTGCCACATCCATCAATAACTATCAGCCACCAGCACCTGAAGCATTAAATATCCATGTTAAAGACCTTGCCTTAACTCCTAAACCTCCTCAGTTCCAGTCATCTTTGTCTCTATTTTTCCTCTGCCTTTTACCAGCCACATGTAGAGCTATTTCACCAATATGATTTCAGACTTCAAAATAACCCCTGATCAAAGTCCCCTTCCTGCCACTTCTTTCTCCAACCAAACCTGATCAAAGTCCCCTTCCTGCCACTTCTTTCTCCAATCAAACCTGCCTTCACCTTCACAATTACCTCAAGTCCCTCCTCTCACTCCCTCTTTACTCTTCTGAGGACTCTGTCAGTATGATTTCCTTCTACAGCCAGCCTGCAATGCATGACCAACGGTGTCACCCGAGCCCTCATTCTTCATTCAAGCCACACTGACACCTGCCCCTCATCATTTCATAACCATGGTTCATTTACATAGACTGTTTCTTCCAAATGAAATGTCAGTTTCATCTTGGCCTGACAAACACCTACCCACCTTTCAAGAACTCTCTAAAATGTTACTTCACCTGTGAAGATTATTTCGCTTAGCCAACGAAAGATGCCTGAAGTGGGTATTTGCTAATTGGGAGCTTTCCATCACCCATTCTCACCATCCCAAGTTGCTTTTAAGGAATTAGGTCTTTCCCAGTGGATACATTGTTAGGAATATAATAAGAAGCCTTGTCTTCCCTAACTAGATTCATCAAATTTGCCCTCCATGAAGTCCAGATCAGAGAGGAAAAAAGTCTTAAAAGGACTAAATTCTAATCCATCCCATAGTGGCATCTGCCTTTTTGCTTCCAGGGATACTTTTGATTCCTGACCAACCCTACTGATTCTATGAGCCCTCAACACCCCCTCAATAAGTTCCTTTTGCTTACATCAATCAAATTAGGTTTATGTTACTTACAAAGAAGGCTCCTTTATTCCCACAGTGCCTTATTACATAGTGTCTACCACATGGCATTGTAATTTTTGGTAAACATGTCTATCTCTGTTGCCAGGGTGAGGCAGTGTCTTGATCATATATGTGAATACAATATCTAGCACTGTGTCTAATACATGGTAAGTGTTTAATTCATACCGACTAAATGAATATGTAAATGTGAATATATGAATGACAGAGAATAAATTGTCTCCAGCTGTCTTTCTTATTAATATCTGAAACAAGAAAGTGGGCCCATTTTATTCCAAAGATTTGCTTTTTGTCATCATAAACAAGAGTCTGCATGAATTCCACAAGGACAAGTGTTACGGATTAAAGCATAGACTTGATTAGGGAAATTTATAGTTGAAGGGTCAGCACAAGAAGGCATAGGTTCCCAGTTCTCCCATCATCCCACAGAGAGGTGAATTGTGTCCAGGGATTGCCACATACATGTGCAGTCTATCTGCTACATTGCCTAGTTAGGGTACAATCATAAAAACAAAATAGCCTTCTCGGAGGTAAGCTGCTTGGACATCTGGCTGCCTGGAAAGTCAGATGTCTAGCACCTAGAGACCTTAGGGGCCCATGGGAAACTGCAGTCCCTCCTACCTTTAAAATGTAGCCACTGATCTGAAAGAAAGTGGGGGTTTGGATGCATTCCTTCTAATGGGGAGAAGGGGCAGCTTGTTTCCATGTGATGAGGAGTTGGCATCTGTGTTAGTTTGCTGGGGCTGCCATAACAAAATAGTACAAAGAGAGTAGCTTAAACAGCAGAAATTTGTTTATTCACAGTTCTGAAGGCTAAAGGTCTGTGAGTAGCAGAGTTGGTTTCATTCTGTAGCTTTTCTCCTTGGCTTATAGATGGCCACCTTCTCACTGCATCCTTACATGGTCTTTTCTCTGTGCCTGCATGCCTGTGGTGTCTCTTCCTCCTCTCAGAAGGACACCAGTCATATTGGATTAGGACCCTTCCCCAGTGGCCTCATTTTAATGTAATCACTTCTTTAAAGACCTTGTTTCCAAATAAAGGTATATTCTGAATTACTGGGGATTGAAACTTCAACATATAAATTTTGGGGACACAGTTGAGTCTGTCATAGTATCCAGGTTAGATGTGGTATAATGATAAGACTGCAGAAGTAATAAAATGTCAAGAACTCTCTACAACTTATGTCTCTGACAAACACTAAAATATAAAATCATCTAGTTGGAGCACATTCCACCCTTGCTGCTGTCTTAAATAGTTCTCTGGCACACCTACTCTGTCCTCTTTTATTTCTACTGTCCATCCCAACACTTCAGTCAGCTTACAGCCACTATCAGGACAGAACAACAGAGTCCTTAGCTGGCCATTCAGAGGACTTCAGACTCATGAAGATCCTTTACATTAAGTTCAGAGTAGTCTCAAATCATTTCCTGACTGTGCTTTTTCCAAATTTGGAACCAATAAAAAGAAAATTAAAGTATAGTCAGATAACTTTATCTGATAATTGAGCCCTCTTATAGTAAAGAAAACTCAAATTTTAATATATTTGGTCAGCACAAGATGGATTACAAATAAAAAGTAGAAGCCATGGGTAGAAAGCTGTAGTGGTAAATCATTATTCTTATGTATATGCATGCAGTCAACCTTTCAAAATGTATTCTTGCTCTTTGAAAGCATGGTAATAGGAACAATTGTTATTCCATACACAGATTAGTAGACTTTTTCCCATTATCTTTCTTCCTCAATCATGTGTATAAATGATACTCATATAACTCAAAACAGAAATTAGATGCTAAAATGTCCGGTATTAGTAGATTAATTGAATAACAAAGTGAACAACTCTGAGAGATTATCAGGTAGAAGAAAAACAAGAAGCACTTAAAGTTCTTTGTGGTCTTGTTAATGAGGCATCAAATCCCAGAATGCCTTTCCTTTAAAATGACTTCACAAGGGGTTCATCTAATCAGAGGTTTCATGGAATGTTGTAATGGACTTCAAGAGGCACTGTGGGTTTGCAGAAGGGGGTGTGTGTGTTGAAGTGGGGTGGAGGACTATAATGCTAACCAGCTTTCCCCATCTGTAAACTGGTGATAATGTTTTGAAAATTGTGAGGTGTTATATAAATGTTTGAGAAATACCATGATCATAGTAGGTAAATTTCTGTTTCTTTATTTTTATTAAGTCCTATAAAATTTACTCTGAGTTCCCATCCCACAAGGCAAGTTATTATTGATGCTCTTTCTGTGTCTTCCCTAAGGTTCTAGGTGTGGCACACTTACTTTGCCCTCTTTTATTCCTGATGCACATCCCCAACTGTTCTCAGACAGTCTAGAAAGGTCTTAGGAAGTTTCCAGGGGAGGAGGAGGAGGTCTAGGGCAGACCAAAATTTTTACCTCCAATCTTGGATACACATCTGTCATCTTGGAGATGCCCATTGCCTGTCCTTCCTCATGTTCTCCTGGAATATTATAGCCCTGAGGTTTATGGCCCATGCTCAAATAAGGGAGTCTGAGAGCTGAGAGGCTGGGATCTAAGATCCAGCCACTAGAGTATACCCGGCAAACCCTTCTCTTGGAGGCCTTGCTTCCTACCTTCAGCTTGCAGGACTTTGTATCCCTTTTCCAGACTGGAATATCTCTTTCTCTTCTACCATCAGAGATATCTCTGTCTCCTCCATCCTCCAGACCCTTTCACAAAAGACAGGAAGAGGGTGCTTTTGTAAGCAGTTTCCACCTTCTGACCAAAGGTAAAGTGATTTTCTTGAAATGAAGATGAAAAAAACAAGGAACATAAAACTCAAACTAACATACCAGCACATTATTTTTAAAATATAAAACACAAAAATAATGTTACTTTTCCTTGTTTGTCCACATATAGTAAGAAAGCAAGCAAAGAAAAATCTCAGAAGTGAAGGTGAGCAGCTATTTAAGATGGGCATCAAGATTCTCCAGCAGTCTAAAAGCCAAAAACAAAAAGCAGAGTAAGTCCTTATCCACTTACATAAAGCAAGTTAACTTCCAGCTTGAGAAAAAGAACACTCCAAAATCTAAGTTATCATTAAAATTTTATTGAAATAACAAATAAGCGTATTTGCCCATAGCTTTTCTTTTTAAAATAATTAAATAGTATTTAAAGAATCCTACAAATTATCAGCCTAAATAAATAGAACTGTATGTGGCACTGTGGTTTCTCCACATTAAGTTAAATGCAGAATTAAGGCACTTACTTGAACATTCACGTAAAAATGTTCTCTTTTGGCTTTTTATTAGATATTCCAAATGAAATTATAATAAATATGTGTTGTTTAAATTACAGTAGTTGTTTTTAAGATGCTTTATTCTGCTTAACTAAGCATTTGTTCAGCACTTTCTGGTTTTAAAGCACTTTCATGTATGTGATCCCATTTTATCCCCAAAACAGACTAATGAGTGAAGAGCTTCATTCTTCCCCCATTAAAACGTTGAGAACGGGAAATCAAGGATGTTAAATTGACATGATCACAAATACAGAGCAGGGAAGTGACTAAGCTGTGTGTGTCCATTTTTTCACTTGTCTTGTCTACTTGTCTTCAAGGGGGTCAGAAATATCTTCTCCCCTCAGTAGAGGGGCATAGTGTGAGGTCACCCCTCGAGTCTTTAGTTAAAACTCCGCATCAAATCCTAGCTCTACCATTTACTGGCTATGTGATCCTGGGCAAGTTACTTAACGTCCTATTGCCCTAAATAATATAGTCAAGTTCTTAGAACAATGCCTGACACATAGTAACCAGGAGATAAGCATTTGTTATTTTTATCTCTAGTCCTCTAACCCATAAGTGGAAGATGTGGGATAGAAGAAAGCAAGTGTGTCTTGAACCAACAGTGGAAAGGCTGGGCTCTACACTACCAAGGAGACATCTTTTGTTTTCAGACAAATTAAGCAAACTTATTAGCCCTGCAGGAAGCATCCCAATGTTGTATTAGCCAGCCCTAGAGAGGCCAACAGCAGAGTCCATGAATCCTTTCTTAAAACTCATAGCAAGTTTAAGAGTATAGAGTATGGCGACAGGCACTCAACTAGGAACCTGGTTATGACAACATCAGCAACTGCCATTTAAAAGCATCTATCCTGTGCTAGTTAATCTTCTAGGCATTTATGTGTGTGAGATTATTCACTGCTTACTATTATATTATTAGACATAGATTATTATCCCCAAATTACAGAGGAGGAAAAGGAGCATCAAAAGGACTGTAATTCTACCAAACTCAGAAAAGAAAGAAGGGAGTTGGTCCTCTCATTCATTCCTTCAGCCTCTTTGTATGTATGAGAGGAAAATCACTGAATTAGTCAGTGTTATTAGATGTATAGACAGATGTTAAGCAAGAATGTCAGGGAATACAAACTTGTCTGAAAGAGTTAAGAAGCTTCAGTGACAACCAGGGTTAACTACCGTTAAGAATTACTCCCCATCAGCAAAGAAGGTTTGGGAGCTATGCTGCTGCCCCACACCAATTTTCTGATGTGTTCTAGAGAGGGATTTAGCCTCCCCCTTCCCCAGCACCCACCTTAGGATCTAATACCAAATCCTTTAGAGATAATCAAGACACCTAACTGAACTTTCTTTTTTAGGATATGTTCCTGCTGCCCAGTTTTACCTACATTTTCCTTTTGAGAATGGCAGCCCAGATTTTAATCCTACCTAATTTACCAATAACTTTCTCCAGCCTTGGGTCCTGCTTCTAGTATCCATTAGATCACCTTGACTTTCCTGATAGGGGATCTAGATACCCACCTTTCCCTTGGAATCAAAGACACATAGTAGGATTGGTTTTGCAACCCATTGCTGCCCCCAGGACCAGTGAATGGATATATCTTACTGCTCGCCCCTTCCGTCCAAGTTTTCCCTGCCATGGTCATTTCGATGCCCTTCAAGTCTGAGCATCTCAAAAGGCTATGCAGTTGCAACAACAAGCCATGTGACAAAAGGGCTTTAGGAGTCTGTACCCTGATGTCAAATGTATCCCTAGATGCCAGACATTTGCATTCATTGACCTTTGAGACCTTCTACCTTATTCGCTTTCTGTTCCCCCAGAATCCCAGCATGCTCTGACAATTTTTTTGCCATCCAGAACCCTAATGCCTATCTAGATATCACTCAGTACCATCTCTTTTTGTCCATTCTATTCTGCTCCAGTCTTTTGCCAAGAGCAGGTTATTTTAGCATCCACCTGGAAAGATGGTGTATAAAGCTGAATCTCCTGATCCTTCTGAGTTGGTAGCAATGGTAGATATGTGTTTGTTCCTGCATTCAAGTCAAGGCAGGTAGGGGTTAATGCTTTCTTGTCTTACCCCTACCAGAAAGGAAGTTATAATAGTGAAGATCAGTCCCAAAAATACTCTGTGTCTCTGACACAAGTTTTGACCTTGCAAGTCTCTCCATCACTTCTATTATACAGATCAGGTCCAAGTGACTTCTGACCTCTCAGAAAATGCAATATAAGGCAATCCTACGCATCTGTATTTGCAATCACTAAGCTTTCACACCTTCTACCCACTAATTATAAGACAAAAATTACAATACTATAAAATGTTAGAACCTATGAAGTAGTAGTAGTAGCTAAACTTATTGTGTACTTTCTCTGTACCAGTTGCTATACCAATCACTACATATGGATTACCTCACTGAATCTTTCCAGCAACCCTATGAAATAGGCACTCTTATTATCTCCATTCCATAGATGAGAGAGGCACAGGGAAGTAATTAACTTGCCCAAAACTCTCAAACTAATAAGTGGTGGAGCCAGAATTTGAACCCAGGCTGTCAAACTCTAGATCCCTTATAACCATCAGTTTTTGTTAAGTTATTGTTTTTTCACATAGCCAGGCTTTGATCTTCTGAAGAATATGTTGCATTTTTAAAAATTAATTCAGAATATTGACAGGCTGTTGTTCTCATACTAGTATCATCCTTGATGTGACAGGATTTTTTATTATTTTAGTTGAGTTTTATTGTTATATATTTCAGAGTTTATTTTTTAAAAAAGTACTCATAGTGAACTTGCAGTTTGCTATTTTAGGATAAGTACCTCAATTTTTCACTTCACTTGGTATATAAGCTTGAAACATAATGTATCCTATATATTTCTACTTTTTATCAGCTTCACTGTTTGTCAGACATATTGTAATTATAATCATAGAATAATCTAGGGGTAAAAAAAATCTACTCGTCTAGGGATGTAATGGACTTCAGCTAAACTGTATTGTTAAGAACAATCATAACGGCATCCTAGAGACAAGCAGCATGAAGGAGGGGACAGAAAATTGCATTTTTGATAATCAAACTTCTAACTTTATATTCTTGAAACAGAGCCTACATACTCTTTGCCAAAGCAGCTGACATGGGAAACTTGAAAGCTATGGAGAAAATGGCTGATGCTTTATTATTTGGAAATTTTGGCATGCAAAACGTAACAGCAGCTATCCAATTATATGAGTCTTTGGCTAAAGAAGGATCATATAAAGCCCAAAATGTGAGTTTTGGAAGAAAACGAAATATTAATTAGCTACATTCTGAGATAAATATAGGCAAGTAACCTGTGAAAGGAGTTGGACAATAGTATTTTCATGCTACTGTGTGAGTCCAAACCTAGGGAAGTTACTATAACACACTTAAATAGTATAATGTCAGGACAGGGACACAGCAGTAGCCCTGGGAAAATTCTTACAATTGCAGAGGTGGGCTTCATGAATGGAACAGAGCTGCTTTCAAATCTACCTTCCCATCTTTCATGTCCATGTATGTGTTTTGAGATAATTTGAGAACTCTGAATTCCTAACATAGATTTTATGTAAAGTATATTCACCTATACAAAGAAATACAGAACTAAATCTATTACCTTAGGATGATGTTTTCTGGGTTTTTACATTTGAAATATTGTATAAGATAAATATATCTCCTTTTCTATTTTAAGAAATGTATTGGACTTTATTCTAAGAATAATGTAAGTCTTTCATAGAAAATCTGGAAAGCAGAAAAAAAGCCCTTCGTAAGTCAACTATCCTGACTCAATTATATTTACCCTTGGCTTCTTCCTTTCTGCATCTTTCTTTTCACATCATCCTAATCACAATGCAAGTGTATATATCATTTTTTTTTCTGGCTACTTTCACTTAATGCTATAGCAAAAACATGTTTTCATGTTGCTAGTCTTTTTAATGAAAATATTTCTTTCTAATTACAAAGAAATTCATGCTTATTACAAAAAGAAATCTAAGAATTCAGGAAATCTGAAGAAGAAATTAAATGTTGTCTATAAGCTTTCTTCCAATAAATTATTTTTAACCATCTAATAAATTGCAGAAGCTAGGCTTTAGAGTCAGAAAAACTTAAGTTTGAATCTACTCTGCCACTTGCTTATTGTGAAGCTACTTAACAAAACCCTTTCCCCTTCTTCTTCATAAGAATTTGACCTTTTGTTCACTCTCTAGTTCTGTTTCCCTAGTAATTTGATAGGAATTAAATATTAATTGTGTTTCTAGGTAGCACTGTGTTTGAAATGACATCTGATTGGCAAACTTCCTTTAGAATCGGAGAAATGAACTATAAATACCTGATGGTGGTGATTGTTAGTGATTCCTACAGAGACTCTGGGCCCTGTACCTGTGGAGTTGTTACATGGGAAATTACATTTTTATGTCAGGTTGGCTCCCACACCCACCTAGTGTGGATCTCAGTCCTCGGGTCTGAGCCATCATCTGAGGGAACAAAGATGATGGCTGTTAGAAGATTGTGCAAATTGCTACAAAGACTCCCACAGGAAGGAGGGCCTAATGCTGCCTTCTGGCAAACTGTGGTTCCTGTATTATGTCCATATGAATAGACTGTTGATAAATGTAGCCTATGGGAGCCTTGTGAATCTGTATGTTTACTTGAACCAGAAATTGTACCAGAAGTTTGATGATTGTGGGGAGATCTCTCTAATTTTTATTTGTAGAGTTAGGATAATGACAAAACACTGGGAACCGTCAGTCTGTTCTATGTATCTATGGGTCTGTGTTTCTGTTTTATTTGTTCATTTGTACTGTTGTTTAGATTACACATATAAATGAAGTCATATTATTTGTCTTTTCTGACTGACATTTCACTTAGCCATAGTACCCTCTCTAGGTCCATCCATGCTATTGCAAATGGTGAGATTTCATTCTTTTTAATAGCCAAGTAATATTCCATTGTATATATGGATGGAACTGGAGAGTATTATGCTAAGTGACATAAGTCAGGTAGCAAAAGACAAATACTATATAATCTCATGTATAACAGGAACCTAATGAAAAAAACAAACAAAGGGAGGAAATAAGGAGAAGGGAAATAAGTTAAAGGACAAGTATAAATGACCCATGAACATGGACAACAGGGTGGGGACTAACTAGGGGGGCAGTGGGTGGGCAGGGCAGGGGAGAGCAGTGTGGGAAAATTGGGACAACTGTAATAGAACAACAATAAAAAAATTAAAAAACAGAACAAATGGTTATGGGGATATAAAGTACAGCATGAGGAATATAGTCAATAAGATTGTAGGTACTAACTATGGTGCCCTGTTAGTATTGGAAATTTGGGGGGGAATACATTTTCAAATACATGGTTGTCTAACCACTATGATATATACCTGATATTAATACAAAATACTGGTAATATTAAATATAAACTGTACTTTTTAAAAAAACACTGGGTACTGTGTGTATCTGGTTTTTAGCTGTATCTCCATAATAACACAGTGCCTGGGACAAGAAATATAATTAATTACATATTTACATATAATTAAGTATATATTTATATGCAATTACTTAATTGTATAATAATTATTATTACATAATGATTAACAATAAAATAATTAATGGAGTTACTGTGGGGATTACAATAATAAAATAATCATGAGAGTTAAAATAATATGAGGATTAAAATAATTAATTCCATACCTAGAACTTTGTAATCATTCATTATAAAGAAGAATATAAATATTACTCCCACTATTATTATTCTAGAATTTTTCCTATAACTATGTAGAATTTATTTTTTTAAATGAGATCACACATTAATTGCTGTTTCCTAATCTGTTGTTTATTCACTTAACAATATATTATAGACATCTTCCCATGTAAATACATACAGATCAACATCACCATTTTAAATAGCCATGTAATTGCAATTAAGTTGTTGAATATTATTTTTACACCAAGAAATTTTTTGCAGTTAAATATAAAATAATTATATTCACAAAAAGTAAACAAATTTATAAATATTATAAAGTTATTATACCTTCACTCTTCATATTTGTATAATCAAATGTAAAAAGTAAAGTTCCAAGACAGACCAAATGTTATCATCATGTACAACACTAAAATGGTACCAACAAGCCCTCCCAGTAAGATGGCAGCATAGGTAAATGAAGTATTCAATCCTCCCACAACCACCTCAAAATTACTACTAAACTACAGAACAACCATCATTCAGAACTGCCTGAAATCTAGCTGAACAGAGTGCTACAACTAAGGATACAAAGAAGCCACAGTTAGACTGATAGGAGGGGCAAGACACAGAATGGACTGGTCACACACCCACATGTGTTGGATAAAAATCAGGGGGGATATCTTGGATGCAGAGGCCCCCCCTGAGGAATGAAACATCACAGCCCCACACCAGGGCCCCCAGCCCATGGTTCAAGTTCTGGGAAATGGAGTTTCCACAACTTCTGGCTGTAAAAACTAGCAGAGATTATACCTAAGTGAGCTGGATGGCTTCTGGAGTCCCAAGAATTCTTCTTACAGGCTTGCACATGGACTTATTCCAATTCACTTCCTCTGAGTTCCAGCTCCAGTACACACAGGGAGGAACCGAGTTGTCCAGCATCAGGGCAAGATCTGGAAGAGCAGCTTTCTCCCAAATGGAAGTGTAAACAGAAGCCATTGTTCCTTTTCTGGAACAGAGCCAGCAGGCGGGTACCACATCTGAGGTTCCATCAACCTGGCTAATACAGTTTTCCCCACCCTGGTGATTCCCTGAGATCCCTCCCCACCAATTTGTGAACCCACCCCAAGCCATTACCCATGGCTTTTCCATACAGTAGCCTATCTTAGCTCATGCTTCAGACATTCCTATTATCTTTCAAACAAGAGCATCTAACCTCAGCATGTCCCATAACTCTCGCTAAATGGCCCCAGGTCCAGCACTAGCAGCAACTGGCCTTAGTTCACAGCTTGGCCTCTCCCGGGCACTTCTTCCCCGGCACATAAGAGGCAGTCATCTTCAGATCACTCTGTAGCTAATGCTGGGTGGCTCTATGCAAGGCACAGGTGACAGCTCACCTTGGCTTCATCTCCAGGGAGGCTCCAGAGCCAGCCCACCTGGTGGACAGCTTTAGGCCACATAGAAGTACAACCCAACCTCTCCCACAGGGACACACTCAAGGAGTGGACTAGGTGGGCAATAGAGCACCAAAGAAGTGGGCCCCTGCACAACTGATCCTCCATAATAGTCACAGCCAGCCCTCACAACCAATTGGCCTGAGGATAAATCCCTCCTACTGAGGTGCCAACAACAATCAAGGCTCAACTACAACAGGGGGGTTTACACAGCTCACACGGGGGGCACACCTTGAATGTGTGGCATGGGTGACTGGGGAAGCTGTGTCACTGGGCCTTATAGGACACTTGCTACATAAAGCCACTGTGCCAAGCCTAAGAGTTGTAGTAGCTCTACCTAACACATAGAAACAAACACAGGGAGGCTGCCAAAATGAGGAGACGAAGAAACATAGCCCAAGTGAAAAAAAAGAAAGAACAAAACTCTAGAAAAAGAACTAAGAAAATGGAGACAAGCAATCTACTAGATGCAGGGTTCAAAACACTGGTTATAATGATTCTCAGTGAATTCAGGAAAAGAGTAGATGAACTTAATGAGAGCTTCAACAAAGAAATAGGAAACACAAAAATGGAAATAGAAGACATAAAAAAGAAGCAGTCAAAAATGAAGAATGCACTGGCTGAGATGATGAATAGACCCCTGACCGGTATGGCTCAGTTAGATGAACATCATGCTGCAAAGCAAAAGGTCACCAGTTCAATTCCTGGTCAGGGCACATGCCCGGATTGCAAGCCCAGTCCCTAGTTGGGGTGCAGATGAGAGGCAACTAATTGATGTTTCTCTCACACATCAATGTTTCTCTCTCTGCCTTCCCCTCTCTCTAAAAAAATAAATAAAATCTTTTAAAAAGTGGAGTAGATAAAGCAGAAAATAGTAGAGATTTAGAAGAAAAGGAAGCAGAAACCACCCAATCAGAACAGCACAATGAAAAAAGAATACGAAAACAATGAGAATAGTGTAAAAAACTTCTAGGACAACTTCAAGCATACCAATATTCACACCATGAGGATGCCAAAAGGAAAAGAGAGAGAACAATAAACTAAAAACTTCTCCAAAGAGGACATACAGAAGGCAAATAGACATACAAAAAGATGCTTAACATCACTAGTCATCAAAGAAATGCAAATTAAAACCAAAATGAGATATCACCTCACACTAGTCAGAATGGCTATCATCAATAAATCAACAAATAACAAGTGCTGTTGAGGATGTGGAGAAAGGAGAACACTTTTGTGCTATTGGTGGGAATGCAGATTGGTGCAGCCACTATGGAAAGCAGTATGGAGATACCTCAAAAAATTAAAAATGTATCTGCCTTTAGACCCAGTGATTCCACTGTGTTCCTCTATGTTCATTGCAATGTTAATTACAATTGCCAAGATATGGAAGCAGCCCAAGTGTCCATCAGTAGGTGAGTGGATAAAACAACTATGGGAGATTTACACAATGGAATACTACTTGGCGATGAAAAAGAAGAAAATTTTACTCTTTGTGGCAACATGGGTGGACCTGGAGAACATTATGTAAGTGAAATAAGCCAGTCAGAGAAAGATGAATGCCATATGATTTCGCTCATATGTGGAATCTAATGAAGACACTAAACTAACAAGCAAAATAGAGACAGACTCATAGATAGAAAGCAGAATGACAGCTCTGGGGTGGGGGAAAGAGTGGAGGTTAGGAGCTGGAAGGATTTAGCAAAAAGGAAAAAGGACTTATGGACATGGACAACAGTGTGGTGATTGCAAGGGGTATAAGGGTGATAAATGGTAATGGAAAAATATAATAAAAAATGTAAAAGAAAAGAACAGTAATTAGTAAATTGGAAAAAAGGAAAAGAAAGAAAACCTATGTGAAACATGATAGAAAACTTACCTAACCTGGTAACAGAAATACACATACAAGTGCAGGAAGTGCAGAGACCCAAATAATATGAACCCAAAGAAGTCCACACCAAGACATCATAATTAAAATGACAAAAGTGAAAGACAAGGAAAGGATCTTAAAAGGAGCAAGAGAAAAGCAGATATCTTCAAGGGAGCTTCCATTAGCTGTCAAAATAGCTGTCAGCTGATTTTTGAATAGAAATATTGCAACCCAGAATGGTCTGGCAAGAAATACTGAAAATGATGAAAAGCAATGACCTACAAGCAAGATTACTCCACCCAGCAAAGCTATCATTGAGAACTGAAGGACAGATAAAGAGCTTCCTAGACAAGAAAAAGCTCAAGGAGTTTATCACCACCAAATCAGTATTATAAGAAATGTTGAAGGAACTTACTTAAGAAAAAGAAGGGAAAAAACAAAAAAACATGAAAAATTAAATGGTAATGAATACATATCTATCAATAATTACTTTAAATGCAAATTAATTAAATGTTCCAATCAAAAGATGTATGGAGGCTGAATGGATAACAAAACAAGACCTTTACATGTGCTGTCTACAAGAGATTCACTTCAGATTGAAAGACACACACAGTCTAAAAGTAAAAAGATATTTTTACTGGAAATGAATGGAAAAAGATATTTCATGAAAATGGGAACAAACAAACAACAGCTGGGGTAATAATACTTATACTAGACAAATAGATCTAAACAACAAAATAAACAACCAGAACAGAAACTCATAGATACAGAGAACATTTTGATGGCTGCCAGATGGGGGTGGGGATAGAAGATGGGTGAAAAAGGTGAAGGGATTAAGAAATAGAAATTGGTGGTTACAGAATAGTCAAGGGAAATGTAATGTACAGCATAGGGAATACAGTCAATAATATTGTAATAACTGTATAGTGTTAGATGGAAATTAGATTTTTGGGGATGATCCTTAGTAAGTTACATGATGTCTAATCACTAGGTTGTATACCTGAAATTAATACAATATTATACATCAACTAATTAAAAATTAAAAAATTATTTAAATTTTAAAAAATGAAACAACCTAATTTCTTTCAAAACTAGTGAACATGTATTTTACTTTTCTTTTTTTTTTTAAATCAGTATTTTTTAATTGTTGATATTGTACAGTTTTCTGTCTTTTACCCCGCCCCAGCCCACCACCCTAGCCCTCCCCACCTTCCTCCCATTTCCACCCCCCCATAGTTTTTGTCCATGAGTCCTTTATACTTGTTGCTCTAAACCGTTCCCCTTTTCCCCTGAAATTCCCTCCCCTCCCCCTCTGGACACTGTCAGACTGTTCTCAAATTCAGTGTCTTTGTTTATATTAGCCAAGTGCTGGAAGCAACCTAGGTGCCCATCAGTTAATGAATGGATCAAAAAACTGTGGTACATTTACACAATGGAATTCTATGCAGCAGAAAGAAAGAAGGAGCTCCTACCCTTTGCGACAGCATGGAAGGAATTGGAGAGTATCATGCTAAGCGAAATAAGCCAGGCAATGAAAGACAAATACCGTATGATCTCACCTTTAACAGGAAGCTAATCAACAAAACAAACAAACAAGCATAATGTATTTTACTTTTCAAGGGGTATTTTAATTGATTGTGTCAACAATTATTTTTTGGACACTGATTATTTGGTAAACATAATCTAGTTAATGGAGAGAAAAAGATTAATAGGTGAAAGTTATTGTTGGGCAATCTGAAATATAAACAAATAATTGCAGCACAATCCATGTGGACTCCAGTTAATATGTGTATAAAGTGCTTTAGCTCTCTCCTTGCCCACTGGGTGCTGAAGTTGGATGGATGGCAGCAAACAGGCTCCCCTAGAGGACCCAGCAGCCCAGCTTCACAACCCCGGACCTCTCCCTGCGCTGCCCACACCTCCAGGCTCCTGGCCAGAAGAGAGACTTCCAGTCAAAATGAAGGCATAGGTAAACATGGCTCACCTCCTTGCACAACCACAGCAAAAATTACAACTAAATTACAAAACAACTATCACCCAGAATCATCAGAAAATCAAGCTGTATGGAAGTCTAACAGCAAAAGAATTGAAGAAGTTACATTCATCCATACAGGTTCAAGGGTGGGAGATATACAACATGGAGATGAAGAATGGGCAATCCCACATGTATGTGTGGCAGTTAAAAATTGGGATGGATACCTCAGGAGCAAGGGATCCCAGCCCCATGCCAGACCACTCAGCCCAGCATTCCATTGCCAGAAAGATAAGTCCCTATAACTTCTGGCTGTAAAAACCAGTGAGGATTGGGCCAGTGGAAGAAACTATGGGATTCTCAGACATTTCCTTTTAAAGGACCACGGTAGACTTAGGACTTATGCAGACTCACTCCATCTGGACTCTAGCACTAGAGCAGCAGCTGGAAGGGCATCAGTGGCATATGGGGAGAAACTGAAATGTCTGGCATCAAAGAGAATGTTGGGGGACAGATTCCTCCCAGAAAAAACTCTAGAGGCCAGGCAGCAGCCATTGACCCTTTTCTGAGCCCTCCTCCGCACGGAGCCACAAAGAAGCAACAACATATCAGAGATTCCATCCATCTGGTTCATAACGGTTGCCCCACCCTGGCAATTACTTAAGGTTCTGCCCTATCCAACTTACGGGTGTGCTTTGCTACTATAGGCCATGCTATAACACAGGGAGTCGAAGCAGCTCTATGTATTAGGTACAATCTGAGAGACTGTTTTTTTTCTTCTTTATGTTCCAGATCATTGATTTGATTCTTGGCCCCATCTACTCCATGGTTGATTACCTATAAATTTTTCTTTATTTCACTTCATGTAACCTTCATTTCTGCCTGGGTATTTTTTGTGCTGTTGAAGTACACAGTGAGTTCCTTGAGAATCCTAATAACCAGTGTTTTGAACTGTGTATCTGATAGATTGCTTTTCTCCATTTTCCTTAGTTCCCTTTCTGAAGTTTTGTTCTGTTCTTTCATTTGGGTCATATTTCTTTGTCTCATTTTGGCAGCCTCCCTGTGTTTGTTTCTATGAGAATCTGTTGGAGAGGTCCACAGGATCCTAAAACATACACAAGCCCACCCACCTGGGAATCTGCACCAGAAAGGCCCCATTGGCTTGTGGAAAGCGAGGAAAGTAACAGAAAGTGGGGTGAGAGCCGAGCAAGCAAGCAAGCAAGCAGCATTATTCCCTCTCTGACCCTTTCCCCATATACAGAACCACAATGCAGCAAGGTAGATTGCCCACTTTTGACAAATACCTAAGGCTCCACCCCTTACAACATAACAGGAGAGCTGAGACAAAGAAATATGACCCAAATGAAATAACAGATCAGAACTCCAGAAAAAGAAATAAGCAACTAGGAGATAGACAACCTGTCTGATGCAGAGTTCAAAACACTGGTAATCAGAATGCCCATAGAAATGGTTGAGTTTCGTCACAAAATGAGGACAGAAATGAAGGCTATACAGAGTGAAATAAAGGAAAATATACAGAGAAACAACCATGAAGGGAAGGAAACCATGACTCAAATCAATGATTTGGAACAAAAGGGAAAAATAAACATCCAACAGGTACAAAATGAAGAAACAAGAATTCAAAAACATGAGGAGAGGCTGAGAAGCCTCTGGGACAACTTTAAATGTTCCAACATCCGAGTGATAGAGGTATCAGAAGGAGAAAAGGAATAGCAAGAAATTGAACTTACTTGAACAAATAATGAAGGAAAACTTCCCCAGTCTGGTGAAGGAACCAGATTGGGGAAGTCCAAGACACTCAGTGTCCCAAGAAGTTGGACCCAAGGAAGCACAAACCAAGGCACATTATAATTACATTACCTAAGATTAAAAAGAAGGAGAGAATCTTAGAAGCAGCAAGAGAAAAGGAGAGAGTTACCTACAAAGAAGTTCCCATAAGACTACCAGCCAATTTCTCAAAAGAAACCTTGCAGGTAAGAAGGGGCTGGAAAGTATTCCAAGTCATGAAGGCAAGGACCTACATCCAAGATTGCTCTATCCAGCAAAGCTATCATTTAAAGGGGAAGGGCAGATAAAGTACTTCCCAGATAAGGTCAAGTTAAATGGGTTCGTCATCAGCAAGTCCTTATTGTATAAAATGTTAAAGGGATTTATCTAAGAAAAATAAGAAGATCTCAAAAACTGTGAAGGTAAGTAAAATGACAACAAACTCATAACTACCAACAACTGAACCTAACAATAAAATAGAAAACTAAGCAAACAGCTAGAACAGGAACAGAATCACAGAAATAGAGATCACATAAATCACTTTTAGCAAATATCAGTGGGATGGGGGAGGGGAAGAATGGAGGAAAAAGGTACAGCAAATAAGCATAACTGGTAGGCACAAAATAGGAGGAGGTAAAGAATAGTATAGGAAATTGAGAAGCCAAAGAAATTCTGTGTACAACACATGGACATGGATTAAGGTGGGGGGCAATGCTAGAGGGTCGGGAGCTGCATGGCAGAGAAGGATAAGGGGGAGAAAAAAATGGGACAACTTAGTAACATAATCAATAAAATATACTTTAAAAAAACAAAACAAGAAGAAAAAAACATGGCTAGGGTAAGGACCCTCTGGGACAACTTCAAACACACCAACACTCCAATCATAGAGGTACCAGAAGGAGAGGAGAAAGAGCAAGAAATTGAAAACTATTAACAACTAATAGAAAATAAGGAAAGAAAACTTCTCTAATTTAGTAAAGGAAATATACATACAATTCCAGGAAGCACAAAGAATACCAAATATGATGGATCCCAAAAACACCACAACAAAACACGTCATAATTAAAATTCCAAAGGTTAAAAATAAAGAGAAAATCTTAAAAGTAGCAAGAGAAAAGCAGATAGTTACCTACAAAGACTGTCAGCTGAATTCTCAAAAGAAACTTTGCTGGCTAGAAGGGACTGGCAAGAAGTATTCAAAGTGATGAAAAGCAAGGACCTACAACCTAGATTGCTCTATCCAGCAAAGCTATCATTTAGAATCAAAGGGCATATAAAGTGCTTTCCAGACAAGGTAAAGCTAAAGTAGTTTAAAATCACCAAGCCATTATTATATGAAATGTTAAAGGGACTTATTTAAGAAAAAGAAGGTAAAAACTATGAACATTAAAATGGTAATAAATTCACAACTATGTAAAATTCAATCTAAAAGACAAACTAAGCAAACAAGCAGAACAGAAACAGAATCATAGATATGGAGTTCATTTGGAGGGTAATCAGTTGGGAGGGGAAAAGGGGAAAATGGGAGGAATGATGCAGGGATTGAAAAGTACAAATTGTTAGATACAGAATACACAGGGGGATGTTAAGAACACTATAGGAAATGGAGTAGCCAAAGAACTTATATGTATGACCCATGGATATTAACTAAGTGGAATGGGGGGTTGCTGGAGAGAATGAGGGCTAGGAGTGGAGGGGGTAAAAGGGGAAAAATGGACAACTGTAATAGCATAATCAATGAAATGTATTTTTAAAAACATAACCAGAAGTAAGAGATTATGGGAGACACATTACAAACTGGTTTTTCTCTAATGAATTTACTAGAAGCATCCAAAATAACAAAAAGTGTTTTCAGCTTAGAAGAAGGCAAAATTTAAAAAAAAAAAAGTCTAGTTTTTTTTTCCTGGAAAAAAAAAGTGCTTTAGACACAGAAAAGGGTCTGACTGGCTCTCTTTAAATCAGGTAAAGAAGGCTTCAAGCAAGAAGTCACATTTAAACTCAGTCTAGAATATTGGATGTAGGTAATATAAAACATTTATTTTTTTCTCTTTGATAAAATGTCAAAGTGCTTCTCCCAGAAAAGAAATTTCAAATTAACATAAATGATACATTAAACACTTGGATTTTAGATCTGAGCCCCAAGTTTCACTCCGCCAACCTCAGTGAGTGTGGTTTTATTGCACAGTCACAGACCACTTTCTAATCCCAGTTTATTGACCATCAATCTTTAGCCATTGTTTTTAAGGAGAACCAGGTAGGAAAATGTAATTGGTTTAGTGCTAACTCAATACTAGAAAAAAAACAACAACTCTAAATGTGTGACTATTGGCCATGTGTTATCAAAGCCATCTTTGTAGAGAACAGCAGGCACTTGAGGGTAGAAGCATAGTGTAGTAGCAGAGCATGGATTCCAGAATCAGTCTGACAGTGTGTGAATCCAGATTATACAATTTAGCGATGTCCATTCTTTTGTTCAGTCTTCCAGTATTCTTGAAAAAGTTACTTCTCTAAACCTCAGTTTTCTCACATGTGAAAAGGGTATTAATAATAAGGTCAACACTACTCCATAAGGTTGCTGCAAGTACTAAATATCTTCAAGAACTTTTAGCAAACATTAAAGAACATTTTAAAATGATGTCATGTAACAATTTTAATTCCAACTTCTTTGCCTTTGAGTCAGTTAGTCCTGGCTTTATATCTCAGCTCTAACACTGACCCTTTAGACCTGCTCTCTCTGAGTTTCAATTTCCTCATCTGTAAAATGGGGATAATATTTGTCTAGTATATGTGTATGTTTGTTCTGTGAGAACAAGAAGACAGAATATGGGTGAGAACAAATTTATCATCTGAAGGCTGACCTTGACCTGATATGCAAAATGTAACTACACTGTTTATTGAAATTCTACCATACTGCTTAGCAAAATGTTTCAGTTCCAAGCTCCTCTTATCCCCTCCCTGACATCCTGGACACCCTTATTCCTCACTTCAGACTCTCCCTCTTCCCCTGAACTCTCCATAATCTAATGGCCAAACTGAACATCTGAATTAGCAGAGAGCTTACAGGACCGTGATCCAGTGCTACAGCCAGAGTCTATTCTGCAATTTTGACTGTCATCCCTGTCATCACTATAGGAAAATATGTTTCCAATAAAGAGCCCTATCGTAGTTTATTTTTCTCCTTGTACAACTAGTTAAAGAGATTCTATACTACAAACAATGCTTAATTTGGTGGCAGGTTGTTGGGACCAAGCTGGCCACATGCCACATTGATCACAGCTGTCTGACAGGGCTGGCCAGGTGACCTTCTTAAACTGTTTGTGTTAGTCTGGTACAGGAATACTGCCTGCACTCATACTTAGTATTGCTAGGAACTGTGAGGACAATGTAACAACAGAAATATAGCTATAGAAGCTATAAATGTGCACTGAAAATGATAATGAAAAAAATGAAAGGAATAGAGATAGAGAGTGAAAAGAATGAAGACACCTACCTCTGAAGGGGAAAGAGGAAAAACAATCAGAAATACTGAAATGTATAGATGGGAGAAGCCAAGAGTGCCAGAGATCTGGCAGAGATCTGAGTTAACAAAGAAAAAAAATAATATATGCATTCATATTATAAAGTGGTTTTGAGGGGGTTGGAGAAAATGCAATTTCAGTCTATGGATAAAGGGAAGCTGGATGGAGGAAAAGGTGTAATTATTTCTTTTCACGCATGTTGAATGCTTCACCTCACAAAATTCTACATCAACTAAAAGAAATCATAATAAAAGCAACAAACACATTTAAGGTTATGAACAGAGCCCATTTAATTAATTTTCAAAGAATCTGTACCTTTCAAATGATGAGAACTATTAATTGTGTAGTCTTCCTGACAATGGTGGAAATTGAGGAAGTAGCAAAGAAAAAGGAGTCATAGCCTAAAGGATGTCCTATAAGATGTGTAATATACTCATTGGAGGTAGATAAATTATTTTTTATTTCTCTGATTCTCAGTGAGGAAGCAAAAATTCAGAATTAGAACAACTAACTTTTCTTGATCATCTGTTTTAATAGGAAATTTGTTTGTTAATTTGCCAAACAAGAAAGTAGGGTTAAACATCATGTGCTTTAAGAATCAAGAAATGATTGGAGGCAAAATGGAAACAACTGTGCATGGAGAACAATAAAAGAAGAAAAAAATAATCAAGAAATGCGGAGGGCTTCCGGCCAAGATGGAGGCGTAGGTGGACACACTGTGCCTCCTCTCACAACCAAAATTAAGGACAACAAATATTTAGAAACAAGAAAACAACCAGAACTTATAGAAAATTGAACTGTACAGAAGTCCAACAACCATTCATCCAGACCATTAAGAGGGGCGGAGTCAAGGCAGCAAAAAGTGCAGGTGCAGACCTGGAATGCAAGCAGCAGCAGCTGGCAGTTCCCAGGTGCACAGGCGGCGGCTGGTGCATCCCTGGCCCACGGGCGGCAGCTGGCAGACCCCGGGCATGGGGTGGCGACTGTGCAGATCCAGTAAGGCTGCACAGGTGGCTGGCTGACCAGGTGGTCCCACATTCGTGCGCACAGACAGTCCAAGTAAAGGGGAAGGAGCAGAAGAGACTGGAATCCAGAAGAGAGTGGAGCAGGTGCCATTATTCCCTCTCGGACTGTGCCCCCACATACAGCATCACAACTCAGCAACTGGGCTGCCCCACCCTAAGGCTCCATGCCTCACTACGTAACAGCCTCGACCAGACCAAAACCAAAACAAAACAAACAAACAACAACAACAACAAAAACACCAAAAATGGCTCAAACTGCAGAACAAATGAAAGCCCCAGAGCCAATTCATCTAAGTGACCAAGAGATAGCCAACCTATCAGATGCACAGTTCAAAGCCCTGGTGATCGGGATGCTCACAGAATTGGTTGAATTTGGTTGCAAATTAGATGAAAAAAATGCAGGCTACAATACATGAAATGAAGGAAAACGCATGGGGAACCAATAGAGGTGGGAGGAAAACTGGAACTCAAAATCAATGGAGTGGACCAGAAGAAAGGAAGAAACAACCAAACAGAAAAGAATGAAGAAACAAGAATTCAAAAAAAATGAGGAGAGGCTTAGGAACCTCCAGGACATCTTTAAATGTCCCAACATCCGAATTATAGGGGTACCAGAAAGGGAAGAAGAAGAGCAACAAGTGGAAAACTTAGTTGAACAAATAATAAAGGAGAACTTCCCCAGTCTGGCAAAGGAAGTAGACTACCAGGAAGTCCAGGAAGCTCAGAGAGTCCCAAAGAAGTTGGACCCAAGGAGGAACACACCAAGGCACATCATAATTACATTAGCCAAGATTAAAATGAAGGAGAAAATCCTAGAAGCAGCAAGGGATAAGGGGACAGTCACCTACAAAGGAGTTCCCATCAGACTGTCAGCTGGTTTCTCAAAAGAGACCTTGCAGGCAAGAAGGGGCTGGAAAGAAGTATTTGAAGTCTTGAAAGGCAAGGACCTACATCCAAAATTGCTCTATCCAGCAAAGCTGTCATTTAGAATGGAAGGGAAGATAAAGTGCTTCCCAGATAAGGTCAAGTTAAAGGTGTTCATCATCACCAAGCCCGTATTATATGAAATGTTAAAGGGACTTATCTAAGAAAAAGAAGATAAAAATATGAGTGAAAAGACAGCAAACTCACAGCTATTAACAACCACAGCTAAAACAAAAGCAAACTAAGCCAACAACTAGAACAGGAACAGAACCACAGAAATGGAGATCATATGGAGGGTTAGCAACAGGGGAGTGGGAGGAGGAGAGAGTGGGGATGGTACAGAGAATAAGTAGCATAGATGGTAGGTAGAAAATAGACAGGGGGAGGACAAGGATAGTGTGGGAAATGTAGAAGCTAAAGAACTTATGACACATGGACATGAACTAAAGGGGGGGAATGTGGATGGGAGAGGGTGTGCAGGGTGGAGGGGAATGATGGGGGAGAAATGGGACAACTGTAATAGCATAATCAATAAAATATATTTAAAAGAAAAAAGAAATGCATCATCTACATTGTACCACCTTAAAACTTAAATTAATCACTGTAATCTCTAAGTAATGATATTATTTGTAGTTCTTTTTTTGTATTTATTTATATATTTTACTATACCTCCCTCTACTTATTTATACATCTATTATTTATTTATTTTTAGTGATATATTTTTTTAATTGTAGTTTTTCCACTGCCATATATCCCCCGTATAACCTCTTCCACCTCCACCCACCCACATCCCCCCTACCTCCCAGTAATCATGGCACTGATATAAAAATACTTCTATTTTTTCCTAAATTTTCTATTCATGGATTTATATTACTGCGATACCAGAAAAAGTTATTTGACTTAGACGAATGTACTCTCTTGGTTACACAGTACAAAGTACTTTTACTATGAATTATGAGACAATAAATACACTTTATTGTGTAAAAATAACTATAACTGATATATAGCAAGAAAGATTTTACCATGCTTTGCGATTCTAGAATATTTCTATCACAACGGCAGATGCCACATATTCTTTATTTATTTCAGATTTGAATTATAGAAGTATTTCATAGAGGAAGGACTGTAGTTATGTGCTACTACTGAGAAAAAAATACTATCGATCTGATAATCACTTTAATAACTCTAGGATTACCTGTATAGAGCATTTCATCTTGACATTAATGCTCTTTTCATAGAAAGAGTGCAGACAGGAACTAAGTTGTTCATCAGGGTTGCTTCACACTTTTGTGTGGTATGCAATTTGAGCTAAAAGTAATGATCTCAGACACTTTCAAGCTTTGTACAACAATTAATGAAAACTTGCTTAATCTTTTTTCTCTTTTAACAATAATGTCTAATATAACAAGTAAAAGGAGGAATATTTAATTTTTAAATTTTTATTATGGAACTTAAGTAATTTGTTTTGAAATATAATTAAATATTCTCTATATTTAACTCTTTCTATTCAAATCCCAGCTACTATAACAGTTCCTTTAAAAAGCATGGCACAATGACTGAGATTAGAATCAAGTCTTATAAACAAATTTAATTTGCAGAGCTTGATGTTTAAGAACCACTGAAAATATCATCGATGTCATCATTATTATGTAGCTTCTCTTTTGACTCACAGCATTTCTTTTCTGGATTAAAATTTAATCATTTTATAATCCATCTCATTTCATCTCAGCTCTTATCTCAGAAAAAGATCCAATACAAAATCTAATTACTGTAAAGCTGTTAGGTGACAACACCCAAGTATAAAGAAATAGGACAGCCCTGACCGTAATCAGCATATTTACTACATGAAAGCCCATAACTTCTTTTGTCTTCCTCTAGTGCTGGCCATGATTTAAGGAGGGAGAGAGAGAGAGAGAGAGAGAGAGAGAGGGAGAGAGAGAGAGAGAGAGAGAGAGAGAGAGAGAATTCTGTCCAGGAAAAGTGCAACCATTGTTAATATAATGAGAACAGTTTGCACAACATTGATGTAACCGGGCAGCCAAGGAGAGTGGACTGGAATGCACATGCATGAACAATGATGACTCCACTGTACTAGTCAGTGGGGACAGTAGACAGCATTGAGTGAGCATGTGTACTGTGTGTCCATTGCATTCAGAATGACTGAGCAAATACAGCAACAAATCTGAGTCAAATTTTGCACTGAGCATGAACATTTCTCCACAAAAATATTTGGATGATGCAGAAGCCTGCAACTATAAGCAACTAGTGACTGGCAGCTTCATCATGACAATATGCCCATTCATGCATCATGTCTTGTGCAGAGATTTTGGTGAAACATCAAATCACCTAGGTGACTCAGCCCCCTTACAGCCCAGATTTGGTGCCCTGTGAATTCTAGCTTTTCCCCAAACTAAAATCACCTTTGACAGGGAAGAGATTTGAGACCACCAATGAGATTCAGGAAAATTCCACACAGCAGCTGATGGCTATTGGGAGAACTGTGTGAGATCCCAAGGTGCCTACTTTGAAAGGGACTGAGACATCATCGTCCTATGTACAATGTTTCGTATATATATTCTTGTATCATATATATCTGGTACATATCAAATATATATCATGATATATGATATATAGATATATATAGATATATGATTATAGGTATATGTGTATGATATATAATATGTATATCATATATATCCCTCCAGGGAATTAATTCAAAATCACCCATTATTATTTTTCTGCTAAAGAGACAGGGAGCATGTCTCTGGGCTGGTTCTTTGCAGCTGGTAAAATTATGGTTTTAGTTTTTACTTTCTTGAGTGAGCTTTATACAGAGGAAAGCTCTTCTCCGCAATCACAGAATGGAAATTTAACTCCCATACAATTCACTTCACAATTTCATGACCTCACAAATTTCTCAGAAGGATCAGGACAAAAAGTATGGTAGGCTCTGCACAAAAATGATACACTGTTGGTGAAAGCATATTTTTAAATGCAAGTTCAATTGAATAGCACAGTATCCTAATTTTCTTATGTAAAGGTCAGTATATTTGTTTGCTATCAAAGTTTCTACATAAATAAACCAGATTCTAAATTGAGCAGAATCAAAGATTGCTAAGCATTGCATGAAAAATAGAAATCAAATATTGGCTAGAGAGATTATTAAAAGGAGCCAATTTAACCATTTTAAATACAAACTTACAAAGGTTAGAGGAGTACCAGGATTCCAGATGCCTTGCATTACTAGTAACAGCCTCTATGGTCAACTTTCCTAAAGAGGGAATCTTGGAGACTAAAAACAAATTGGCTGAATCATAGAAAAAAATTTTAAGTTTATAGAGGAAGCAGATTATACAAATTATACTTATAAACCACATATTTCAGCTATAATGCTTTGGGAAACTGAACTGTGTAGTCAGTTCCCTAGTTTAAAAAGTAACATAGTTCCTTGTCCTTCAAATTGTAATAAAAGTTTGCAAACTTATTCATATTCTATTTTGATTGAATTATCAGATGTTGTTGGATCTTGATTTTAGGGATGCAGTTAACAAAGTCCTGCATGATATTCTCATAAACTAGATGAAAAAATAGAAAATCCCATAAAATGAAGCTGTACTATTTGTCAAGCAGCATGAGTTCCTTAAAAACAATTTGTATTAAGCAAGCTGTTTTACAGGGTTGCTAAACTAAGAAATGGGAAAATTGTGGTAGAAATGATAACTTTATATTTTATCCATTGTAAGACCCTATTGACTATGTTATATAATCTTTAAATGTACGTTATATAATTATATAAATGCTGTCAATTAAAGTATAAGCCAGTGTTTTCTTATTAGAATTTTTGTTTTATTCCCATTAACAGTGCTGTTTAAGGGCAGCTGTCTGGTAACTCAGTTGTTCTTTTCTGATAATTACCACTGTTATGACTCCTAAGAATCTGCCACTACTTGCTGTTTATTTATATATTTCACACATTATCTATAGATATTTATTTAGGTCATCCAGATCACTTTCTCAAGATTTGCATAACTCAATGAACTAATATTTTCTAAATGATCAATGTATAATGTTATAAAACCATGTATGGGTAAAAAAATGACTTTCAATATATATTGCATTGAATCTGTAAATTGCTTTGACTAGTATGGACATTTTGATGATGTTAATTCTTCCGATTCATGAACATGGTATATGTTTCCATTCGTTTCTGTCTTCCTTGATTTCTTTCTTCAGTGTTGTGTAGTTTTCTGCATACATGTCTTTTACCTCTTTGGTTAGGTTTATTCCTAGGTATTTTATTTTTCTTTTTGTTATATCGAATGGGATTTTTTCTTGATTTCTGCTTCTGCTGTTTCATTGTTGGTATACAAAAATGCCTTTGATTTCTAGATATTGACTTTGTATCCCGCTGTTTGGCCAAATTCATCTATTAGGTCAAGCAGTTTTCTGGCCCAGTCTGTAGCATTTTCTATGTACACTATCATGTCATCTGCAAACAATGATAGTTTTGTTTCCTCCTTTCTGATTTGGATGCCTTTTATTTAACTAAGGGGCTTCTCCTTTCTGAATCTAGCATTGGGATCACATGACATAGACTCATCCAATCAGATTATTCTTCTCCTAGATGCAGTGATTTTTTTTTTTTTGCACATTTTTCAATACATTTTTTTCAATTACTATTTACATTCAATTTTTTTGCATTAGTTTCAGGTGTACAGCATAGTGATTAGATAATCATATGCTTTGCAAAATATTCCTCTGATATTTCCAGTACCCTCAAGTGTCTGAAAGGCAGAGTGTTGCAAAAAAGAATAGATTTATTGAGCACCAAGTTACTATACATTTAAGACAACTAACTACTAAAGCAGCACAATTAATTTAATGAACTTCCCATCAACATTAATAGTTGCAGAATGAGTCAGTAGTCTGGAAGAAACATTAGAGGTAATCAAGAAACACTCCCTTAAGAAATGTTGGACTGCTGATATTCTTAATGGTACAATGACATCAGGTTGAACAAAGACAGTTACTAAGTTTTCTAAATTTAAAACTGATTCAGTCAGACTCTGAATGAGAATTTTGGAAAAACTTTAATTTATTTAGCTTATATGTACCTTTTCATGTAACCAAAGACTGACATATGATAAAAATCCATGTGTTGTTTTTAATCCTCACCTAAGGACATTTTTATTGATGGGGGGGGGGAGAGAGAGAGAGAGAGAGAGAGAGAGAGAGAGAGAGAGAGAGAGAAACATCAATGTGAGAGAGAAACATCAATCAGTTACCTCCTGTACACAATCTGACTGGGAGTTGAACTTACAACTTCTTGGTGTTAGGACAATGCTCCAACTAACTGAACCACCCATCCAGGACAAAATTCATGTCTTAAATGAAACTAGCATATTTATTTTTCCTATGATACAGTGCATGAAGAATACAATAACAATGTAAATGGTGATTTGGAGCACTTCCTTGATTCATGCTAACATACCAGCAATTTACCTACCATTACTCTTCATCATCAATGATAATGTCATTGATGAAAAACACAAATATCTTTGAAGTATTATAAAAATAGTATTAACCTTGAAGACCTGCTGAAAGGTCTTGATGATCCAAGTAAACCACAAACTATACTTTGATAATCACAGAGTTAGGATAAAGGTTTAGCTGGGTATGACCATGACCCAAAATGAAGTGACTTACACAAAATAGAATTATAGTTTTCTCTGCTGTTACATTTGAGTGAGGAAGGTGGTTATGCTCAGTAAAGTTATCAGGAACCCTTTCTGTTTTGTGGCTTTGCCATCTTTGGGGTGTTTTCCTTTTGTGCATTGTCCAGGTTGGCTCACCATCATGTCAGCATTCCAGCTAGTAGGAAGAGGAAGAGGAGAAAGACAAGGCATACCTTCAATATCATGACCTGGAAGTTGCTCACATCACTCACACATGTCTGTTGGTCATAACTTAGTCACATGGCCACATCTGACTGCTAAGAAGGCTAAAGAACACATAAGTTAAATCATGACATTGCTATTATTTGACCTACAACACTTTTATATCCTTATGGTTCATCCTTACAGTCTGTTTTGGTTACCACATCCTCAGCTATAAATCAAGAGTTTTTTTTACTCTAGAAAGAGAGGGATTCCAAGGTACAACCAGCAATCCCTGCCACAGTTTTTCTCAATAAGAGGAATTAATTTAATTTTTAAGAGTTTATTCTTGATGGTATGCATTTTATGGATTTGGACAAATATATAATGCCATGTGTCCACCATTATAGTATCATACAGAGTATTTTCACCATCCTTCAAAATCCTCTGTACTGCACCTATTCATTCTTCCCACCCCATCTGCCAGCAACCACTGACTGATCTTTTTACTGTCTGAAATTTTGCCTTTTCCAGGATTTCATATAGTTGAAATTATGAAGAATGTAGCCTTTTCAGATTGGCTTCTTTCACTTGGTAATATTCATTTAAGTTTCTTCCATGAATGTTCATGGCTCAGTAGCTCATTTCTCTTCAGCACTGAACAATATTCCATTGTCTAGATATATTAGTTTATTTACTCATTCAGCTACTGAAAACATCTTGGTTGCTTCCAAGTTTTGACAATTATGAATAAAGCTGTCATGAACACCCATGTGCAGGTTTTTGTGTGGACATGAGTTCTGTCTCATTTGGGTAAACACTGAAGAGTGTGATTGATAGATCACATGGTAAGAGTATATTTAGTTTTGTGAGAAACTTCCAAACTGTCTTCCAAAGTGACTATACCATTTTGCATCCTCACCAGCAATGAATGAGAGTTCCTGTTACTCCAAAACCTCACCAGCATTTGCTATTGCTCTGGATTTGGGCCATTTAATTTCATTTTTGATATAGTAAGGTATTTTTTTCTCCACTTCCCACTCCATTGTCTCCCTCCAATGACTAATCAAGCTAAAATGCTAATCTTGGCACCTAACATGCACCTAACATTATTTTTATCCTAATGTATAACAGTGGCATAGAAACAGATAATCTGAGAAGGCAATGTAAGGACATGTTATATTCAGTTTCACTGATATAAAATATATAATAAAGGGCATGTGTAGAATCCAGAGAAGTCACTCTGAGAATTTATTATTGATATCTGCTGTATTCTGTAAGGAAAACTTGAGAAATCTTACGTTTAAAGCTTTAAAATTTCTGTATAATGAAATAGCAGTATAATCAGTAATGAAAGACAAATAGTACAATAAACTAGGAGGAAATATTCACCAAAATATATAACAAACAAATGACTAATTCATATAGTTTATATAGAGATCCTAAACCACCACAAGGAAAGATAAATAAACATAGTAGTAATGAGCAAAGGATATAAACATGCAAGTGACAGAAGAAATTAAATGGCTAGTAAATAAGATGCTCATTCTCACCAATAATTTGGAAAATCCTAATATAAACAAGATTTTTTATTTATTATACTAGTAAAACTAAAAAATTGAAAATCAAAAATATTCAGTGTTGGTGAGAGTATGGGGGAATAGATAATTCACATTCTTTTGGTAAGAGCATACATTTGTATAATACATTGGTAGACAATTTGGCAGTAAATATTTACATTTTTATTGCATATACACTTTGACTCAGCAATTCTATTTTCAGTTATTTGTTCTAAAATATATATATACCTGTCAATGTACAAGAATTGCAATGTTTTTAGTAAGAAATGAAAAATATAGGGGACTTCCGGCCAAGATGGAGGTGTAGGCGGACACACTGTGCCTCCTCTCACAACCAAAATTAAGGACAACAAATATTTAGAAACAAGAAAACACCAGAACTTATAGAAAATTGAACTGTACGGAAGTCCAACAACCATTCATCCAGACCGGTAAGAGGGGCGGAGTCGAGGCAGGAGAAAGTGGAGGTGCAGACCCAGGAACGCAAGCAGCAGCGGCTTGCAGTTCCCAGGTGCACAGGCGGAGGCTGGCACTCCCCGGGCCCACAGGCAGCAGCTGGCGGACCCCGGGCACAGGGGGGCAACTGTGCAGACCCAGTGAGGCCGCACAAGGTGACTGGCCGACCAGGTGGTCCCACATTCTCACACGCAGATGGTCCAGGCAGAGGGGAAGTGGTGGAAGGGACTGAATCCAGGAGAGAGCGGAGCAGGAGCCATTGTTCCCTCTCAGACCCCGCCCCCACATACAGCATCACAACCCAGCGACTGAGCTGCCCCACACTGGGGAGCACCAGAGGCTCCACTCCTCACTACGTAACAACACCGCGCGCGTGTGCCCAGATAATACAGGTGAAGGGGAAGCGGCGGAAGCGACTGGAGTCCAGGAGATAGCGGAACAGGCACCATTGTTCCCTCTCGGACCCCGCCCCCACCTATAGCGTCACAACCCAACGACTGGGCTGCCCCGCCCTGAGGAACACCTAAGGCTCCATCCCTCACTGTGTATAACCACCACCAGACTAAAACCAAACCAAAACAAAACAAAACAAAAAACCCCACCAAAAATGGCTCAAACTGGAAAACAAATAAAAGCCCCAGAGCCAATTCCTCTAAGCAGTGAAGAGATAGCCAACCTATCAGATGCACAGTTCAAAGCACTGGTCATCAAAATGCTCACAGAATTGGTTGATTTTGCTCACAAACTAGATGAAAAAATGCAGGCTACAATACGTAAAATGAAGGAAGATGCATGGGGAACTGATAGAGATGGAAGGAAAACTGGGACTCAAATCAGTGGAGTGGACCAGAAGGAAGAAACTAACAACCAAACAGAAAACGAGGAAGAAACAAGAATTCAAAAAAATGAGGAGAGGCTTAGGAACCTCTGGGACATCGTTAAACGTCCCAACATCCAAATTATAGGGGTCCCAGAAGGGGAAGAAGAAGAGCAACAAGTGGAAAACTTATTTGAACAAATAATAAAGGAGAACTTCCCCAATCTGGCAAAGGAAATAGACTACCAGGACGTTCAGGAAGCTCAGAGAGTCCCAAAGAAGTTGGACTCAAGGAGGAACACACCAAGGCACATCATAATTACATTAGCCAAGATTAAAATGAAGCAGAGAATTCCAGAAACAGCAAGGGATAAGGGGACAGTCACCTACAAGGGAGTTCCCATCAGACTGTCAGCTGATTTCTCAAAAGAGACCTTCCAGGCAAGAAGGGGCTGGAAAGAAATATTTGAAATCTTGAAAAGCAGGGACCTACATCCAAAATTGCTCTATCCAGCAAAGCTGTCATTTAGAATGGATGGACAGATAAAGCGCTTCTCAGATAAGATCAAGTTCAAGGAGTTCATCATCACCAAGCCCTTATTATATGAAATGTTAAAGGGACTTATCTAAGAAAAAGAAGATAAAAATATGACAGTGAAAAGACAGCAAACTCACAGCTATTAAGAACCACACCTAAAACAAAAGCAAACTAAGCAAACAGCTAGAACAGGAACAGAACCACAGAAATGGAGATCATATGGAGGGTTAGCAACAGGGGCATGGGAGGAGGAGAGAGGGGGAAAAGGTACAGAGAATGAGTAGCATAGATAGTGGGTAGAAAATAGACGGGGGAGGGCAAGAATGGTATGGGAAATGTAGAAGCTAAAGAACTTATGACACATGGACATGAACTAAAGGGGGGAATGTGGGTGGGAGAGGGTGTGTAGGGTGGAGGGGAATGATGGGGGAGAAATGGGACAACTGTAATAGCATAATCAATAAAATATATTTAAAAAAAAAGAAAAAGAAAAATATAAATGCCCTAAATGTCTAACATTAGAGGACTGGCTATGCTATGAAATTATGGCATGTCCACCGATAAGTATGTATGGGCAGAAGAAAATCTCCAAAAATATATCAGAAAGTAAAAAAAAAATGAATTTATGAAAGTTTGGTGATTTGTGGAATACATACACTAAAATTTGTCTACAATGGTTAAGAATAGTAAACAAATTGGAGGCTATAATACTGTGGGGAGACTTGCTCCATGAAATATCAAGATATACTTTAGACCTAGCCAGTGTGGCTCGGTTGGAGTGTCAGCCATACATCAAAAGGCTGTGGGTTTGATTCCCAGCCAGAGAACATACCTAGGTTGTGGGTTTGATCCCCTGATCAGGCTCCATGGGAAGCAACCAATCAATGTTTCTCTCTCACATCAATGTTTGTCTCTCTCTCTCTCTCTAACACAAATAAATATATACATATTTTTTAAAAAGATAAACTTTAAGCTACAGTGATCAACATAATTGCATGCCACATTTTGTTCATTCATCACTGATGATGACACTTGGGTTGTTTACAACCTTAGCTATTGTGAATAATGCTCTATGAAGATGGGCATACAACTATCTCTTTGAGATCCTCTTTTCAATTATTTTGCATATATACCTAAAAGTAGAATTGCAGGATCATATTGTAATTCTCTTTAACCTTTTGAGGAATCATCATGTTGTTTTCCACAGTGGCTGCACTGTTTTACATTCCCACAAAATTTCTTCATGCCGTTGTGAACACTTCCTATTTTCTAGTTTTGCTTGTTTGTTTGCTTTGAAAGTAGCCATCCTAATAGATATGAAATGATATCTGATTATATTTTTATTTGTATTTCCCTAATGGTTAGTTATGTTGAGTATCTTTTCATGTGCTTCTTGGCCATTTATATATTATAGGCACTTTGTTATGGTATAAGAAATAAGATAATGCTAATTATAATGAAGTAAATATCTAAAATACCCCCTTACCAATGTAGATAAGAAAAATTGTGAAATAAATAAATTGATTGATTAGCTTTTTCTTTTGGGCTTTAGGCATTAGGATTTTTGTCTTCTTATGGAATAGGAATGGAATATAATCAAGCCAAGGTAAGGTCATTCTATTTTCTTTTAAAACAAAACTGATTTTTTTAAAGGGACATTGAATAGAGATTCTACTCTTTAGATAAAGGGGCTCACTGTAGCACAGAGATTAAAAGAACCAGCTAAATAGTCAGAGAAGTTTAGGATTAAAATACCATAACTGTCTTAATGTCCACTATTCCAATTTCTTCATTAAACGTAGATAATAGCTACTTCATAGGGATTTTGTGATAATTAAATAAAACTTCATATAAAATGCCTTTTCATAGGCTGCAGAGGCCACTAAGACACTCCACAAAATATCAGCTGTCTTTACAGAAGAAGAGAATGAAATATATAATTTATTTTGGAGTACTTAAAGGTTCATTTCTGTGCTAGGAAAAAAAGACAATGATTAGTTTGAGTTTCAAATTTAGATTATATATATATATATATATTTTTTTTTAACTTCAGGCACTGATATATTACACCTTTGGAAGTGCTGGAGGAAGCATGATGTCCCAGATGATATTGGTTTGTAAATTAAATATTCTTGGATCCAAATATTTGTATTATAAATACAGCACTGTCAGAATATTAAGCATATATGTGCCTGTGTTTTAGGGATACAGATATTTGTCAGGAATCAATGTTCTACAGAATTGTGAAGTTGCCCTATATCATTACAAGAAAGTGGCAGAATATAGTGAGTAATCCACATAATTTATTTTAAGATAAACAGACTTTCCAAGCAATTAAAAACTAAATCAATGCCAATTGACATATTTATGAAAGTACTAAAAGACTATGCTTTTAACACCTGTTAAAATACAATTCTTTTACTGCAATGTAAAGTTTTCTGATTTCTTATAGTTATTTTTCAAAAAGTTTTAAATGATTGTGCTCATCTTTTATTTTTGTTATTACATGTCCCCAAACAATTCTGCTTTACTTGCTCTTGTTTTGTTCTTTACTTCTACTGACAATTTGAATGTAGTATCAATAAATATTAACATTTAGAATATGAGATGACTTGTTTAAAATGCCTAGAGAAGTGGAGGTAACATACATACATTGGTGATCTCTATTACTACACGTGAGAACAATTCAAGTAATCATTGTTCTATTACCTTATCCTTTGTCTATAAAAAAGAGAGCATGAGATTAACATACCATATTTTGCTATGTATAATGTTTAGTACTAAACCTATGGTTTACTATAGCACATGTATAATGCACATCCTTATTTTTCCCTAAAATATTTGAGCAAAAATGTGCATTAAACATGACAAAATACAATATGTTCCTAGAATAATTTTCAAACCTGTATGTAACATTTCATCTTGCAACATCACTGAACCAGACTACATAATAGAATATTAAATAAATTCTGCCAAGAAGTGAATAAGAAGTCCATTTGATCAGAACAACATCTAAATATATGTTTTTGCATTATTAGGATCTGAGAAAAGAAAATAACTACTTTTGAATTTAAGATGCTATATATAGCTATATATATAGTTCAAATTGCATGCTTTATTAGGTTTATTCAAGCATAGTTATCTTTATATTTATATTTATTTTCAGATTATCCAGAGGAAGTAATTAAGGAGCAGTTACTGCTCTTAAATTGTAGTTTCAGTCTCTGGAAAAGTCAGTAGTGGAAGGGGTCAGTTGCCTTCTCCTAAAATCTGTAAAAGCTGTCTTTTTTCTTGAAACTGCTTGGCCAAGATCTTTATAGGGTCTGATACATGTTGATATAATATTTGTGTGGGTTGCAAAGCTTTCTTGCACTTTTCTCAGAACCAAATACATTCAGCAAATTTATATCACCTAAGGATATTTCCTTTCTGTTAATAGACTAGATCTCTGCACAATTTAAAGAGAATGGGACTGACTAACAGTGTTTTCTCTAAGTTGACTGTTACCTCTTGCAACCTTGTGTATTCCGGCTGTTTTCTGGCTTGTTTTATTCACAGTTGCTGAAAAATTGGAAAGAAGCGAAGGTATCCCAGTGGAAAAAGTGAGACTAACTGAGATACCTGAAAATCTGCGTTCTAACAGTGGGATTCTGGATTGGGATGTATACCAATACTATAAATTTTTGGCAGAAAGAGGAGATGTTCAGATACAAGTAATGTATACAGACAAGTTTAATTTTAAGAACATGCATATTACCAAGTGTTTGGTTTGTTCTGAGAACTAGAGGAGTTAAAAATACTCCATCTTAAATGAGAAAGGGAAGACACAGTCTTTCCTCTTTGTCCTTTTATGTCCCCTGCCATTTGCAGTTCCTATGGTCTATAGGAAAGCCAGTAATGGCAATTTTTTTTTTACATTCACTCCTAAAAAGTCATTTTTAAAAAGCCTAGATTTTAATTATAGAAAAAAGCACCATCCAATGTTGGTTTTAATAAAAATGAACTCTTTCTTACCAGGATCTAGACATGTTCTGTCTTTGGGAATGAGAATGAGATGGTGTGTGTGTGACCTTTTAGAGTCAACAGTTAAGGCCTCTAGGTTTATGTGCCCAGGTATTACTGTATACCAGCAGGCTACTCATTAAAGAAGCTATATGCTCAATGTCAACAAATTACTCAAAGATACAGTCTGGAATATTTCCCTGCTTCTTTTTTAAAGGCATATCAACTGCATCAAAGTGAATCAATATACTATAGTAAAATCACCAAGTAGAATTTTTCTTTCATTTATTTAAATTAATAGCATTGCTAAAATAATTTTCAAAAATCCCCTTTCCCAGGTTTCTCTTGGACAATTACATCTGATTGGAGGGAAAGGTCTAGATCAGGATTACTACGTAAGTCAATCTCAAGATTCCATCACGTGGGGTGGGAAGAGTAGTAGTGAGGTAGGATGATGGGCCAGTGAAAAAGGAAGGGGGAGTGGAAGAGTTGCTGGGGAAAGCTTGCTGCTGCTTCCTCAGCCAGATCAGCTTTCCAGCTTTTGAGGAAAAACAGAGTTCACCAGAGGCAAAACTTTTCCTACCTACCTCCAAGTACAAAGGCATAGATGCTTCAGAAGGAG
The DNA here is from genome assembly GCA_039655065.1 of Glossophaga mutica. Taxonomy (NCBI): domain Eukaryota; kingdom Metazoa; phylum Chordata; class Mammalia; order Chiroptera; family Phyllostomidae; genus Glossophaga; species Glossophaga mutica. Next base: position 74,326,897 of record CM077312.1, read on the forward strand.
CGGTTAAGGCAGGGGAGTTTCCATGCTCTGAACTTTGCCTCTTGCCACCCAAACACACTTTTAGTCTGAGGTAAGGGAAGAGGATACCTCCACCTGCCAGCCTTGCCCATTCCCCAAAGGCCAGCAGTGGAAAGTCCACCTGGGAGTTTCCTACTAACAAGCCTGTGGACCAGCCTCAGCCCCATCTGGTTAGATCAGAGGACAAACAGCTATCAATATAATTAAAAGTACTATTAAGCATATTTGTAAATTAGTATAGTTTCTTCAATCATTTTGTTTGACCTTACCTTATCCCAGTGAGGTTAGAAGATTAATTAACAATTTAAATTTAGTGAAGAAAAAGCAAATAAAGTTAACTACACAGGATCCTCCTCAGTTAGATACTGGAGTCCTGGGATGAGATCTTGTCTACATCCTGACCCTAGATCCCCGTGGATCTGGGGAAGTAACTAGGATTTTTTTTTAAAGGGTTTTGCAGACCTTGTCATTTTATAGTAGCCATGTGCTCACTGTCTCAAAAAGACACATGCCCTATTTCAACATGGTCCCAAAAGCTGACAGTAGAAATTACTTTATAAGGCACTTACATATAAAAGTTATCTATTGTTACTTTCCATCTCACTTTATTTATTTTTCATTTTTTATTATTGTTCAATTACAGTTGTCCCCAGACTCCCCGCCATTACTCTCCTCCGCCGTACTCAACCCAGCCTCCCACATTCAATGCTCACCCTACCCATTGCCTATGTCCGTGGGTCCCTTATATATATATGTTCCTTGACTTGACCCTTCCCCTTCTTTCACTCATTATCCCCCATCGCCCTCCCCTCTTGTCACTGTCAGTTTGTTCTTTATTTTATTTTTTTATTTTTATTTTTTATTTATTTTTTTTTTTAGATTATTTATTTATCTTTAGAGGGGAGGGTAGGAGAGAGGGAGAGAGAGAGAAATATCAATGTACGGTTGCCTCTCGTGTGTCCCCTGCTGGGAACTGGCCTGCAACCCAGGCATGTGCCCTGACTGGGAATCGAACCTCGATCCTCTGGTTCGCAGGCCCGCACTCAATCCACTGAGCTACACCAGCCAGGGCTGTTCTTTATTTTAATGTTTCTGGTTCTTATTGCTCGCTTGTTTGTTTTGTTGATTAGGTTCCACTTATAGGTGAGATCATATGGTATTTGTCTTTCACCACCTGACTTACTTCACTTAGCATAATGCTCTACAGTTCCACCCATGCTGCCACAAAGGGTAGGAGTTCCTTCTTTCTTTCTGTTGTGTAGTATTCCATTGTGTAAATGTACAACAGTTTTTTTATCCACTCACTTACTGATGGGCACTTGGGTTGCTTCCACCACTTAGTTGTTGTAAATTGCACTATGAACATTGGGGTGCATAGGTTCTTTTGAATTAGTGTTTAAGGATTCTTAGGGTATAATCCCAGCTGTGGAATTGCTGAGTCAAAAGCCAGTTCTATTTTTAGTTTTTTGAGGAAATTCCATACTGTTTTCCATATTGGCTGTACCAGTCTGTATTCCCACCAACAATGTACTAGGGTTCCCTTTTCTCCGCACTTGCCAGCACTTATTGCTGATTTGCTTATGGTACTATGTTGAATAAGAGTAGAGAAGTGGACACCCTTGTCTTGTTCCTGATCTTAAAGGAAACACTTTTAGGTTTTGCCCATTGAGTATGATGTTGGCAGTAGGTATTTTGTGTATGGCCTTTATTATGTTGACTTATACTCCCTCTATTCCCACTTTGCTGAGTGGTTTTTATAATAAATGGGTGCTGGATTTTATCAAGTACTTCTTCTGCATCAATTGATTTGATCATGTGATTTTGTCTTTTTTTATTTTTATTTTTAAATATGTTTTAATGGTTATGCTATTACAGTTGTCCCATTTTTCCTTCCCTTTATTCCCCTCCACCCTATACCCTCCCTTCCACTATCATTCCCCTATCTTAGTTCATGTCCATGGGTCATACATATAAGTTCTTTGGCTTCTCCATTTCCCATACTATTCTTAACTTCCCCTGTCTATTTTGTACCTACCATTTATGTTTCTTATTCCCTGTACCTTTTCCCGCATTTCTCCCCATCCACCTCCCCACTGATCACCCTCCATGTGTTCTCCATTTCCATGAATCTGTTCCTGTTCTAAGTGTTTGCTTATTTGCTTTTGTTGTTTTGTTTTTTTCCATTTGGTTGTTGATAGTTGTGAGTTTGTTGTTATTTTACTGTTCATAGTTTTTGAGATCTTCTTCTTTTTCTTAGATAAGTCCCTTTAACATTTCATATAATAAGGGATTGGTGATGATGAACTCCTTTAACTTGACTTTATTGGGAAGCACTTTATCTGCCCTTCCATTCTAAATGACAGCTTTGCTGGATAGAGCAATCTTGGATGGAGGTCCTTGACTTTCATGACTTGGAATACTTCTTTCCAGCCCGTTCTTGCCTGTAAAGTTTCTTTTGAGAAATCAGCTGATAGTCTTATGGGAATTCCTTTCTAGGTAATTCCTTTTCTATTGCTGCTTTTCAGATTTTCTCCTTATCTTTAATCTTGGGTAATTTAATTATGATGTGCCTTGGTGTGTGCTTCCTTGGGTCCAACTTTTTTTGGAATCTCTGAACTTTTTATGGACTCTCTGAGCTTCCTGGACTTCCTGGAAGTCTATTTCCTTTGCCAGATTAGGGAAGTTCTCCTTCATTATGTTTTTAAATAAGTTTTCAACTTCTTGCTCTTCCTTTTCTCCTTTTGGCACCCCTATGATTTGGATATTGAAATGTTTAAAGTTGTCTTGGAAGTTCCTAAGCCTTTCCTCATTTTTTTTTTTTTTTTTTTGTATTCTTGTTTCTTCATTCTGTTCTGGTTGAATGTTTATTTCTTCCTTCTGTGCCAAATCATTGATCTGAGTCCCATTTTCCTTCCCTTTACTATTGGTTCCTGTATATTTTTCTTTATTTCACTTTGCATAGCCTTCACTTTTTCCTCTATTTTGCGACCATACTCGCCTATTTCTATGAGCATCCTGATTACCAGTGTTTTGAACTCTGCATCTGATAGATTGGCTATCACTTAGTTGCATTTTTTCTGGAGCTTTGATCTGTTCTTTCGTTTGGGCTATATATTTTTTTGTCTTGGCATGCCCGTTATGTAGTAAGCAGAAGAACCTTAGGTATTTGCCAGAGTGCGGCAATCAAGTCACTGCATTGTGGCATGTATGTGGGGTAGGGGTCCAAGAGGGAAGAATGCCGCTTGCTTGACTCTCTGCTTTCAGTCACTTCCTCCGCTTCCCACCAGCAAATTGGGCCCTTCTGGTGCTGATTCCCAGGTAGGTGGTTTTGTGTGCATTCTAGGACCCTATGGGTTTCTCCAGTGAATTCTCCTGTGAGGCTGGGAGTTTCTCCTGGTGCCTCAATCCTCACAGGTGTTTTCAGTCAGAAATTTTGAGGCTTTATTTTCCCAAGCTTGAACCCTGGGTTGCATGGTCTGTCTCACTCCCCAGTTGTTTTTCAGGTTTATCCACAAACAACTGTTGGACTGCCCAGTCAGCCTTCTGCCACCTTGCCTGCCTGGGTCCTCCAGCCACCACCTTGCTATGAGTCCTCTCCACCCCAACTGTCTCTTTCTGCTCCTCCTACTGGTCTGGATGAACATTTCTTCCTTAACTCCTTGGTTGTCAGCCTTCCATACATTTTGATTTTCTGGAAGTTCTGATTGTTTTTTGTTTTTAAATTTGTTGTCCTTCTTTCAGTTGTGCAAGGAGGCAAAGTGTATCTACTTACACCTCCATCTTGGCAGGAAAACCTCTCTCTCTCTCTCTCTCTTCCTCTTTTTTTTTAAAGCAGTCCCTTTAGCATCTCTTGCAGTGCTGGTTTGGTGGAGATGTACTCTTTTAGCCTTCTTTTGTCAGGGAAGCTCTTTATTTTACCTTCCATTTTAAATAAGAGCCTTGCTGGATAGAGTAATCTTGGTTGTAGATCCTTACTTTTCATCACTTGAAACATTTCATGCCAATCCCTTCTGGCTTATAGTGTTGAGAAATCAGCTGGTGGCCCTATCAGAGCTCCCTTGTATGTTACTAGCTGTTTCTCCCTTGCTGCCTTTAAGATTCTCTCTTTGTCTTTAAATTTTGCCATTTTCATTGTAATTTGTCCCAGAGTGGGCCACTTTAGTGTAAGGCTCTTTATAAATATAAGTGAAATCCAGTTTGCTGCCTAGCAAATTAAATATCAAAAATACCTGGAAATAACTAGCTTGCTTTTTTTTCTCACTGTTGATTTAATTAATTTTTTATGAGCTGTCTCCTCAGGAAATATTTTCAGCTCTCCACCCACCACAAAATTTTTAAGTATTGAAAAGTATTGTATACACAATACTTTTGATTATATTATCTTTCATTTCTACACATACATTTTAATGTCATTTGCATTTCTAAATAAATACAGATCAGAATGAATTGGATTAGAAAAATTGGGTGTTTTGGTGTGTATTACTAAAATGAATAAAGCATAACTAAATTAAACTTAACAGAAAAATAATATAAACATGTAAGTTTAACTGCTTTGTCTACCTTGCCACCCATTAAAAAGAGCTAATATTGTCCTTTTCCAAGATGATTTACAGAGCCTAAGACAAAAGAAGTACTCATAAATGTTTTTATTTTATTTATTTTATTTTTTTTTTTTTTTTTTAGATTTTATTTATTTATCTTTAGAGGGGAAGGGAAGGAGAGAGGGAGAGAAACATCAATGTGCGGTTGCCTCTTGTATGTCCCCTGACGGGAACTGGCCTGGCAACCCAGGCATGTGCCCTGACTGGGAATCGAACCGCGATCCTTGGGTTCGCAGGCCCGCGCTCAATCCACTGAGCTACACCAGCCAGGGCCATAAATGTTTTTAGAGCAATATATTTTTGGCATTTTATTCTAGAGAAAATGTTGCAAACTGATTAAACTAGGAGTTTTCTTAGAACCAACAAAAAATGCTCATTTTAAAAAAAGAGATGTGCAATCAAATCATAAAACTTCACTTAGTGTAATACCTGAGACATACTATATTTTATAACAAGACATCATCAATTATAAGATACGTTATTTTATGTTCAACTGAGAAAGAAAAAACTGTGCAAACACAAACTGTATGATGCCATTGATGATAAGAAATGTCATTATAAAGGGGGATATACATCTTACAATCAGTAAAATATAATGGTAGGTGCTCAGTAAATCTATGAAGGATGGATGGATGGATGGAGTCTTAGTGTGTTTGAGCTGCCGTAACAAAAATACCATAGAATGGGGGAGTTAAAATAATAGAAATTTACTTCTCACAGTTTTGGTGGCTGGGTGTCTGAGATCAGAGCACCAGCATGGTTGGGTTAGGGCTCTCTTCCAGTTTTCAGACTTCTCATTGTTTCCTTGAATAGCAGAAGGGATGAGCTAACTCTCTGGGGCCTCTTTTATAAAAGCACCAATCTCATTCATGAGGGCTCTGCCAATCACCTCTTAAAGGCCTCACCTCATATCACTTTGGGTATTAGGTTTTCAGTATATGAACTATGAATTTTGGGGAAACACAAATATGTAGACCATAGCAAATGAATGAATGCTTGATCTTAATTTTTTGAAAGCAAGAACTCAGGAAAGCAAATACCATCAAAACAACTTGCATGGTATTTTTATTCAGTTTAATAAAGTATTGAAGTGATGGCTTTAAGGGCAGGTTAATTTAAATAGAAAGAAAAGAGAATGGAAATACTAAGTAAGCCATGAATGTGGAGGAGTATGGAACAGGGAATTTCAGAAAACCTCAATTCCTTTGGTCTTTATTGAATGATTATATTGAAGAATGGGGAAAGCTCCAAGATACTTGTTTGCTTCTGGTGAGTAGATTATTATCTTTTTTTTTTTTTAAAGATTTTATTTATTTATTTTTAGAGAGGGGAAGGGAGGGAGAAAGAGAGGGAGAGAAACATCAATGTGTGGTTGCCTCTCACGTGGCCCCTACTAGGGGCCTGGCCTGCAACCCAGGCATGTGCCCTGACTGGGAATCGAACCTGCAACCCTTTGGTTCGCAGCCCACGCTCAATCCACTGAGCTACGCCAGCCAGGGCAGATTATTATCTTTTAACAGTTCAAATCTAGTTTTTTAGAGTGAAACATTTTTTCCTACAACTCACTATTGCCATATTTGAGAGCCAAATTCTAAAACTGGTCTTTGAAAATGATTTCATAGAATCATAATACTAGAGCTAGAATGGATCACAAAGATTAAAATCCAGTCCTCTTGTTTTAAAGATTTATAAATTTATTCTTAAATTCACTCATTTACTTATTCATTCCAGAAATATTTTCTGAGTGCCTAACATATAGTAGACACTGCACTAAGTATAGAGGATTCAACATTGAAGAAGACAAACAGTTAAGGAGACAATTAAATCAATGAATGCATGACATTATCAGGAAGTACAGCATGCTCCAGGACAACACACAAGAAAACATGAATGAGGAAACCAAGGCCTGGAGATACTGTGATGTGTACAAATTATAGTAATCTAAGAGTATATTTGGATCTTGGCTCAACAGAGACATTCATAAGAAATAGCTTTATTTTTTATGTTGGGCTCTGATAAATGTAATTTGTAAATCATATATTTGACCATACATTTAATTGATTTACTCATGTTTATAAATCTTAAGTGGCTTCTATATCCCACCAAATAAAATAAAAGTCCTTAGCCTGGTACTCAAGATTTCTATAATATGGACCCATCATATTTTTTCAAGTCTTGGGTTTTAGATATTCTACTTAAGTCATACTGAAGAAATTACTATTTCCTGGACACACCTTGGACATTTCCATCTCCTTTCTTTACTCACATTATTCTCCCAGCCTATGATAACCTCTACACTGGTAAATTTTCTCCATCTTTCATGAGACCATTATCACTTAAGCCCTCTTTCTTTAACTGAGAAGGCTGAGTGCCAAGTACATGGGAACTGGATTCAGGCTTTTTGTGGGACTCCAATACCCTTGAGTGTCACTAAAAAAAGCTTAGATATTAACAATACCTTCCTTATAATGTCATTGTGAAGATTAGTTAAGAAAAAAACTTGTAAAATACTTATCACAGAACTGATTACAACATGTATTATTTGATACCTCTCTAATTCCTTTTAGGCGTTCCTTTTATCCCATCTATCATCTATTGTCTTATTGCCATTTATATATATTCTTTTGTGGACATAGTGTTTTTTATCTATGAATCACCTATAATACCTAGCATACTACCATATATACATCAGGTTTCAACCAAGCTTTTGAAAATATAAATGAAGAACAGAAGAGCCCTAGCTGGTATGGCTCAGTGGATTCGGTGCTGGCCTGTAAACCAAAGGGTTGAAGGTTCGATTCCCAGTCAGGGTACATGCCTGGGTTGCAGACCAGGTCCCCAGTTGGGAGGGGATATGAAAGGCAACCATACATTGATATTTCTCTCCCTATCTTCCTCATTCCCTTTTTCTAAAAATAAATAAATAAATACTTTTTTAAAAAAGAAGAGAGGAGATGGATGGATGAATGGATGCATGATGTGATATGTACTTATGCCCATAAGACCGACCGACTTAACTAATAAGTCTTTGGTTGTCAATAAGTCAGCAATATTTCTAGAGGAAATTTACAGATAAAATAACTACCCACATTTCTTCCTTAGACAATTTCTTGTTTTGGGGAAGCAGCAGACCCTTGCACATCAGCCTAGTTAAGGCTTTTTAAAGTGCAGAAGAGTTGTATCCTAATAAGATACATTGGAGAGTATCTTCATTTCTCATTCCTGGGGCTGACTTTTTTTATCACTCCATATCGTCTCTGAGGAGACCTTCTGGGAATTCAGGATGAGGCCTATGGAATGAGGCAGCAAGGGACAGGGCAGACCTTATGCATTCTAGACTGAGCATTTCATGTAATGTTATGACCTACAGGTAATCATAAGCTTTGCTGGCATCCTTCAATTTGATTTAGAAAGAATTGGCCTCAAGTTCACCTCTACAGAAATATCTGGTCTCAGCAGGCAGACAATTGTGTCTGGTCCTATTCGCTATGCCTTATAAACATTAAGATGCTACTACCTAATTACGCTAGTTGTATAAACTATCTTATCAGTACATAGTATCAACATAGATGTGTACTTTTTCAAAACCATGGACTGTTAAGTATGCAGCTGGGATTTATCTGTTCTCATTAACTCATACGCCCATCCTGCCTTTCCAAATGTGAAAAGTCCTCACATTCTAAATATATATGGGATACACACACACACAGGGTCCAGTAGAAGTAAGGCTTGCTTGAGTGTGATTGGTAGGGTTTGTGAATGTCTCACATGAGATGGACAGCAACTTGAACATTTCACCTAAAATGTCATATGGTGTGCTTGAGTGTGCTATTGTTATGTTACAGAATTACATGCTTATGATTTTGTAATAAAAGATTTTATAATAAAAGGGGTGTTATTAGTGCTGGTACATATATATACATACACACACATATATACATATGTATATATACATATGTCTCTCATATATATGTCTCTAAGTTACATATGTGTGTGTGTGTGTGTGTGTATTTCCACACGCTTATATATACTGAGGTCTGGCAGGAAGGTGTCCAATCATGTAATATGAAAAATAGAGATATTTACTGAAGAAGATACAAGAAACATTATACATGGGACAATGATGCCTCAGTTCCCTTCAAAGTAAGCACACTGGGACCTCCCACATTTCTGCCAATTGTCATCAGAACCCCCAACATATTTTCTTGAATCTCATTGATGGTCTAAAATCTCTTCCCTGTCAAAGGTGATTTTAGTTTTGGGAAAAGTCAGATGTTTCAGGGCACCAAATCTGGGCTGTAGCAGGGCTGAGTCACCTGGGTGATTAGATGTTTCACAAAAAAAATCTGCATGAGATGTGATGCATGAGTGTGCTTATTGTTGTGATGAAGCTGCCAATCACCACTTGTCCATAGCTGAGGCCTTCTGAATCACCCAAATACTTTCCACAGAGGAAGGTTCAAGCTTAACACATAATTTGTTACATATTTGTTGCTCTATTCACTCAGTCATTTTGAATGTGATGGTCACACAGTACACATGCTCACATTCAGTGGCATCTACCTCCCCCACTGATTAGTACAGGGAAGTCATCATTGTTCATGCATGTGCATTCCAGTCCGCTTTCCCTGGCTGCCAGGTGACATCAATTTTGCGCACACCATTCTCATTACATTAATAATGGCTGGACTTTTTCTGGACATACCTCGTATACACACACATACACATACACACAATGTGTGTTTGTGTGCATAGGTATATATATGTATGTATGCATGTATGTATGTATTACATATTTATATATTCATTCTCCCACTCTTCAGTTTATGGCTCAAATAGCATTTAGAATACTGCCTTGAAGAAAAAGGATATTTCATAGATTTTTTAATGCATGTTAAATGAAATAAACTTTTCTTTGAAAAGCCATTTTGTAGAATATGTTTATGACTGTCAATAATACTGTTTCATTTCTCTCTAGAAAGCACTATACTACTTTTTAAAGGCAGCAAAGGCTGGAAGTGCAAATGCCATGGCATTTATAGGAAAGGTACACGCTTCATCTTGATCAATAACTTTCATTTTTTAAAAACCTAAGAAATTAATGGTATCGGTTGATTGAACCCAATGTAGGGTACAGGGATGCAGGCCTTTTTCATGGAAGCAGCTTAGAGGGGCATTTGGCTACAAAACGAGGTTAGTATTCCTGAGGTGATAGTTTTTAAAGAGCCCCAGAAAACAGCAACTTTCACCTGAAACACCAAAAGCAACCTTGAAGTGCACCTGTCCCAGGGTTCCTGACTAAATATAGCTCAGAATCTCTCCCACAATCTCCCTGGCATGTAACAGGAGATCAGGGCTAGTTATACATCAAAGACTGGTACATTCTTCAATTCAATGAAGTGTCTCCTTCCTTAACTCCCAGAAGGAGACCCAGCTGCAGGCTGACCAAAGTCCATCTTTGCATTCCTGTAGAAAGGCATGTTCTTTCTTCTTCAAAGGTCACTCCCTCTGCCAAGTACTGCCTTTGGTTCCCTGCAGCCAGCTTATATTTATTAGCAACTATGGGGACAAGTGTGCTGCTTCCAGAAGTGCTACATACAGTAAATTTAGATGCCGGGAAATGTGAAAAAACACAAGTAGGGCTCATGTTTTGGTCCTTGGGCAAGGTCACACCAGAATGCATGTAGTTGATTGTTTCTTTAGTTTTCCCTTTTTAAAAAATTGAAGTGAAATCCATATGACATAAATTAACCATTTAAAATTATACATTTTGGTGGCATTTACTACATTGACAGTGTTGTGCAACCTTCACTTTTATGTAGTTCTAAAACATTTTCATTGCCCTCAAATTTCTTAGTTTTTTACATCCTCTTTTAATTTTTTTCTAGATGTATTTAGAAGGTAATGATGCGGCACCACAAAATAACGCTACTGCTTTCAAATACTTTTCCATGGCAGCCAATAAGGTATGTACTCAGCCAGTTTCTGCAAACACATGAAAATACTTGGCTTCTATTACATATAGACTGGTGCTGAAAAGTTGACTCCAAAGCCTCATGCCTGGCTAACAGGCCTAGGAGGACTTTTGTGTCCAAGAGAAGGAGAATATTGTTAACTATAAAATATGGGATTCAGGTCACAGGGGAGACATGTATTCTTGGTAAATAGAAAATGCCAATGACTTGTGCTATCCTAGCAGAAGACCAGAGATAAGCTCAGCTCTCCGCTCTCCCATGCATAGATGAGGTCATCTAACTCAGAATATAAGAAATAAAATACAGTAGATAAGGACAGAGAAAGGAAAAACTCAATCAATAAAGCAGTAACTTCAGGACAAAAACAACCAAGCAATGCCCAGTTTTCTCTTGCTGGACCTTGCTCAAAAGCTGAAAATCCCTCTGGCCCAAGAGAGGCAGGTAGGACAAGATGATTGAGAGCAAGGCTCTTTAGACATTTGATTTGAATGCCAGCCCTGCTACTTACTAGTTGTGCGACTAGGTGTGTGTGGGGGTGTGGGGGGCATCCATCCCACAGAGCTCCCCTGGCTGCCAGGATGAGAATAAGTCTATCAAGACAGGAACTGCTTGGGGAGGAAAGGCTGACCAGTCTCTCAGAGGAGAAAGACCTTGAGCCACTTTCTCAATGGGCTTTTATTGGGCTTAGTTTGCATAGGAATACAGGGTATATACGTAAAGCTCATCAGTCATTATCAGGCAATAATGAACAAGGAACAGATAACATTCAAAGAACTTTAAGGGTTTATTCTGAGTCCAGGTCAGCTAGATAGAGTGATGCCAAAGGTTCATAAAACTTTGGGAAACAAACTAATCTTATTCTGGGAAGCTTAACATTTAGGTTGAGGGAATTCTTAGCAAAGCAGGTTTCACAGGATTTTATGCATTGTTTCTTAGGCTTGATTGCCCCCAGGAACTTCCTGTTCCAGCACAGGGCTGCACTGCCTCCAGCATTGTTTTAGGTTTAAGTCAGGCAGGGGAAGTAAGGCAGCAAAGAGATTAGGAGTCTTTTTACAGATAGAATGAGGAGGACTCAGGCTATAACAAAGCAGAAGGGTGAGGGTCTTTTGTCCCTTCTCCATAATCCCCTAAACCCTTCCCTGATGGTCCACTTTGTGACTGTGCCAGTCTTAGGTTGTTCCACCCTTGAGGAATCTTACCCATCATTGACTATCCAGCCATCCTCCAGGGACCAAGAAGGGTGAAGTAAAGGGATAGAGGCTACACCCCTGCTGGGAGGATAAGTTTTCTCTCCTTAGGTCCCAAGGTCTTTTTACTCAGCTTTAGCCATGGGGGGTAGGGGGTTACAGCATCTGAAACCAGGCAGGGCAGTTCCCAACAACTAGGGACAAGTTACTTCATCTTTTTGTGCCTCCACTTCCCCACTTATAAAATGGGAATAGAAAGATTTGCCTTGTATTATTGTTGTCAAGATTTATTGAGTTGACATTTATGTGCTTCCTATTGTAAAGTAGTTAAAGCACTGCCTGGCCCATAGTAAGTGCTATGTGTCAGTTATTATATTTGGCAGCCTGGGGACAATTAGATAGAGTGAAATTCAAAGCATATCCAAGGCAAACTTGGTTGATATATGAGGGTATATATAAATGGTGTTATACTGAAGTCTTTGCCTGGTTGCTAGGTTCAATGAAGCTGGTATCTGTCAGATAGAACATAGTAGACTACCCTGAATCCCTTCAGTATGTAAAGAGCTCTTAATCAAAACATTCATCAATTTAATATAGGTGAAAACTTTCTATCCCTGCACAACAGGAAACATTTTATTATTTTATTATGTCATACAGCAGTAAAGATATGATCAAATCATGGAATATTATCAACTGTTCTTTTTTTGAAACCCACATGCTGTTCTTGGAACTTATTTATAAACAACTAGCACTTCAATGCTGCTGCTATTGTGGTGTAAATTATTGAGAAGACTGGTACTCAACTCCTCTCCCTTGTAATGTATATGAAATTGTTGCTCAGCAAGACAGTTATCTGGTGTAGAGTTGGATAAGGATGACAAGAAAGAGTGAACCAAAAAAGGGGTAATATAATAGGAAGATATCTTGTAATCTGGCAAATAATGCTGATTTGTCAGCCCAAAGGAATAATGCCAGGAAGGTGAGTGTATAAATTAACCCAGGTCCCAAGCTATTCAGTATTGTGTAAGCGGCAGTGATCTAAGTTACTCATGTTCTAAACCTGAGCTACCTTCTTTTGCAGAGGAAATATGACATTGTATTTAAGGTAATTGCTCGGAATGGCGTCAGGTGGACATGGCCATATACTCCATTATCATGACCTGGACAATTCATGAGATTTCTCAGTTGGGGTCACTATTAAAGTAAAAGATTTCTGTCTTCCACACTTTGCACACCCATACTCTCCTTTTACTAATTTTTTAATTGCTTTTCAATTGGATTTTGAGTCATATCAGTACCAGGATGCAAAGATACAGATTTTGTAACTCTTTTGTCTTTTATTTACTCAGAAACATGAACATTTATCCTATGATACTGAGCCCAAATTGGACTATATTCTTCTTGTTTTCTCTCTCAAACCTCTGAACATATCAGGTCCATCCCCATCTCTATACTTTTGTCCTTCCTTCTCCCTTCCCAGACTCTCATATTCTGAATCCTACTCATCCCCAAGAGCAGAGTTTAATCCTCTCTCCCTCCACAAAGCCACCCTTACCTTTATTGGCTCATGTAATCTTTTCCCTCTTCTAAACTTGCCCTGTACTCATACTACATACTGCTAGAACTTTATTGCTTCTACCTTAGGGCTTCTCCCCTACTGTCTGAAGACCATATCTCCTCAACTAGAGAAGGGCTACAGTCTTGGTACATAGTAGGAGTTCATTAAATATTTGCCAAATACATGATCATCTCCTCCCTAAGTTCATGTCAATTAACCTCAGCAAGGGCCTAATGTGGAAGTTATATATGGGGTGATTGCTTACACAAACATTATGTTTCACCCAGAAAGTATTTTTAAAATTAAGGAAATTTCATATCAAAATCTGGATAGTGAAATTGTCTTGGAAAATGGAAAGAGCTGACCATATAAGGATGCCATTCCACGTAACAACTGCCTGGAGAGGATCCAAGATGGTGGCATGGTAAGTAGATGTTACACTCACCTCCTCCCAGGGCCAAACTGGAACTACAACTAGTATATAGAACAATCATCCTGAATAACCAACTAAAGACTAGCTGAACAGAAGTCCTATAACCAAGAATTAACAGAAGAAGCCACATCAAGACTGGCAGGAAGGGCAGAGCCATGGAAAGCACTAGCCTCATACCCATGTTCAGTGGCTAAAACTCCAGAGGTATATCTCGGCTGTAAAGTTTCCCCTGAGAAGCATAGAGTCTCAACCCCAAGGCAGGCTCCCCAGCCCAGAGCACAAGAGCCAGGAAGAGGAGCCCACATACTATCTGGCTGTGAAAATCAGCAGGGATTCTGTCTGCCAGGGAGAGATGAGAGTCTGCTAGAAACCCAGGCACCCTCTTAAAGGGCCAACATATAATACCTTGTTTGTAGTCATCACCCTTGGCTCTGCCAGAGGGAGGGCCGCTCAGAACAGACTGTTGTGTGGGAAGAGACTAGATTACGTGGCTCCAGAAAGAGAGCTGAAGGGAAAACTGCCAGGATCCCTGTGCTGAGTCCCTCTCCCATACTGCCCACAGCTGCTGTCTTTCTTGGGCTGAGCATCCCCCTCCACAGGTCATCAGCCTGGAGGAATGCAATAGCCCCACCCTCTTGACTTGCTGTCACCCCACCCTGCTGAGCTCACACACAGCAGATGAGTACGGGGCCTGGACATGTGGTGTAGAGGTCTAGGTGGACTTAGGTCATATCAGAGACTGAGTTGTGTGGCTCTGAGACACAGGCCACTCCCCTTCTTCCTGAGAGCCTGAGTGGAGCTGATACTCCATGAAAGATTAACTACCTCCACCATCCTAACTCCTTGCCACCTCACTCTGCCGAACTCAGGCTCTTGAGGAGGTCTCAGCAGAAGCCAAGACAGACTGAGTCATGTGACTAAGGTGAGGACCATTTTTCCCTCAAACTATTCCTGTGTAGAGTCATCCCTTTACATGGCCAAATTGGTCTATTTGGGCCTGATAAGCCCTGCAGGCCTCACCCTGATGACTACCCAAGACCCTTCCCCAACACAAAGGTCTGCAGGCACCTGGCAGGAGGCAGCTGGCACTGGTATACTTTGGGACTTTTTCTAAGTGGTCTGAGACCCAGCACTGGCACAGAGTTTGAATCTGTATCAGTCTAGTGAACACCACTCATCCCCTAGCTGGTAACTTACTGAGAATCTACCTCATACAAGTACTCAAGTACTGCCAGAGGCTCTTTCAGTGACTGAGCAAAATGGGCAGCCAGTGGAGGCAGTCAGAGGTAGATCTTGGGATGCCTTGGGCCTTTTGCTGATCTGCCCCCCAACTTGGTGCAGGAAGCAGCCAGCTGTGGTGCACAGCTTGGCTCTTCCACTGCACACCCAGGCCCAGAAAGGGTGGCCATAAACTATGGATACCATTATATCTCCAAGCAGTTCGTTCGGGGGCAGTTACAGGAAGTTTCTGACATTGACCTGCACTGAATTCCCTCTCAGTAAGCCCCCAAATCAACACATCCAGTAGCAGAATTCAGACAATATCAGAGCAGGACCCAATTAGCTCCACAAGTGGCACATCCAATAGGAGATCTCAGCAGGCACCGGACCCTGCTGGTGATAATTCCACTTTGTGTGGTCACCACCCACATAGTATCTCATAAACTAGTTGGGGTCAATCCTCAGTCAGTCAGCCCTACACACAGAGAAGCAAACAGCAATCAAAACTCACCTACAGTAAGAACACACACATAGTACATTCCGAGAGACTGCACCACGTGGATCCATAAGACACCTAATATATAAGGCCATCCTGCAAAGACTAGAAGACATAGGAGATCGACCTAATAAACAGAAACAAACACAGAAAGACAGCCAAAATGGAGAGCCAAAGAAACATACTACAAATGAAAAAATCTTCAGAAAAATAACGAAAGGAAATGGAAGCAAGCAATAAACCAGATATAGAGTTCACAATGGTTATACAGATGCTCAAGGAACTTAGGAATGGACAACTTCCCCTGCATAAAGAAGGACATGTAAACCATAAGAAAGTACCAATCAGAAATAAAGAGTACACTTCCAGCCAAGATGGAGGCATAGGTGGACACACTGTGCCTCCTTGCACAACCAAAATTAAGGACAATAAAGATTTAGAAACAAGAAAACAACCACAACTGATAGCAAATTAAACCATATGGAAGTCCAACAACCATTCATCCAGACCGGTAAGAGGGGCGGAGTCACAGAAGAAAAAAGTGGAGGTTGGCAGACCCGAGCATGCAGGAAGTGGCTGGCAGACCCCAGGCGTACAGGCGGCAGCTAGTGGACCCCAGGCATGGGGTGGCAACAGGCAAACCCAGTGAGACCGAGCAAGGTGGCTGGTTGACCAGGCAGCCCCACACTTGCGTGCAGATAATCCAGGCACAGGGGAAGCAGCAGAAGGAACTGAAATCCCAGAGAGAGTGGAGCAAGTGCCATTGTTCCCTCTCAGACCCCACCCCCACATACAGGGTCACAACCCTGCGACAGGGTTGCCCTGCCCTACGGAACACCTAAGGCTCCACCCCTCATACATAACAGCTGCAACCAGATCCACCCCCGCAAAAAATGGCTCAAACAGGAGACCAAATCAAAGCCCCAGAGCCAATTCATCTAAGCGACCAAGAGATAGCCAACCTATCAGACGCACGGTTCAAAGCACTGGTGATCAGGATGCTCACAGAATTGGTTGATTTAGCTCACAAATTAGATGAACAAATAAAGGCTACAATAAGTGAAATGAAGGAAAATGCACAGGGAACCAATAGTGATGGGAGGAAAACCAGGACTCATCAATGGAGTGGACCAGAGGAAGAAACAAACAACCAAACAGAAAAGAATGAAGAGACAAGAATTCAGAAAAATGAGGAGAGGCTTAGGAACCTCCAGGACATCTTTAAATGTCCCAACATCCAAATTATAGGGGTACCAGAGGGGAAGAGAAAGAGCAACACGTGGAAAAGTTATTTGCACAAATAATAAAGGAGAGCTTCCCAAACCTGGCAAAGGAAATAGACTACCATGAAGTCCAGGAAGCTCAGAGAATCCCAAAGAAGTTGGACCCAAGGAGGAACACACCAAGGCACATCATAATTACATTAGCCAAGTTTAAAACAAAGGAGAGAATTCTAGAAGCAGCAAGGGATAAGGGGACAGTCACTTACAAAGGAGTTCCCATCAGACTGTCAGCTGATTTCTCAAAAGAGACCTTCCAGGCAAGAAGGGGCTGGAAAGAAGTATTCCAAGGCATGAAAGGCAAGGACCTACATCCAAGATTGCTTTATCCAGCAAAGCTTTCGTTTAGAATGGAAGGGAAGATAAAGTGCTTTCCAGATAAGGTCAAGTTCAAGGAGTTCATCATCACCAAGCCCTTATTATATGGAATGTTAAAGGGACTTATCTAAGAAAAACAAGATAAAAAACATGTACAGTAAAATGACAGCAAACTCGCCCTGGCTGGTGTAGCTCAGTGGATTGAGCGCGGGCCTGCGAACCGAAGGATCGCGGTTCGATTCCCAGTCAGGGCACATGCCTGGGTTGCCAGGCCAGTTCCCAGCAGGGGACATACAAGAGGCAACCGCACATTGATGTTTCTCTCCCTCTCTCCTTCCCTTCCCCTCTGAAGATAAATAAATAAAATCTAAAAGAAAAAAAAAAATTTAAAAAAAAAAAAAATGACAGCAAACTCACAATTATTAACAACCACACCCAAAAGCAAACTAAGCAAACAGCTACAACAGGAACAGAACCACAGAAATGGAGATCACATAGAGGATTATCAACAGGGGAGTGGGAGGAGGAGAGAGGGGGGAAAGGTACAGAGAATAAGTAGCATAGATGGTAGGTAGAAAATAGACAGGGGGAGGGCAAGAATAGTGTGGGAAAAGTAGAACCTAAAGAACTTATGACACATGGACATGAACTAAAGGTGTGGAATGTGAGTGGGAGGGGATGTGCCAGGTGGAGGAGAATGATGGGGGAGAAATGGGACAACTGTAATAGCATAATCAATAAAATATATTTTAAAAAAGAAATAAAGAGTATACTATCTGTAACGAATAATACACTAGACCAGCAATTTTCAACCTTTTCTATCTCATGATACTCAAACTACTAAAATTCTGCAGCACACCAAATGTTATATTTTTGGCTGACATGACAAAAAAGATATAATTTGATTCATTCACACTGGATGTGTTGGATGTTGTCATTTTTTTTAAATATATTTTATTGATCATGCTATTGCAGTTGTCCTATTTCTCCCCCATCATTCCCCTCCACCCTGCACACCCTCTCCCACCCACATTCCCCCCTTTAGTTCATGTCCATGTGTCATAAGTTCTTTAGCTTCTACATTTCCCATACTATTCTTGCCCTCCCCCTGCCTATTTTCCACCCACCATCTATGCTACTTATTCTCTGTACCTTTTCCCCCTCCCCTCCTCCCACCCCCCTGTTCCTAACCCTCCATATGATCTCCATTTCTGTGGTTCTGTTCCTGTTCTCATTGTTTGCTTAGTTTGCTTTTGTTTTAGCTGTGGTTGTTAATAGCTGTGAGTTTGCTGTCTTTTCACTGTCATATCTTTTATCTTCTTTTTCTTAGATAAGTCCCTTTAACATTTCCTATAATAAGGGCTTGGTAATGATGAACTTTAACTTGACCTTATCTGAGAAGCACTTTATCTTTTCTTCCATTCTAAATGACAGCTTTGCTGGATAGAGCAATTTTGGATGTAGGTCCCTGCCTTTCAAGACTTCAAATACTTCTTTCCAGCCCCTTCTTGCCTGCAAGGTCTCTTTTGAGAAATCAGCTGACAGCTTGATAGGAACTCCTTTGTAGGTGTTTGTTCCCTTATCCCTTGCTACTTCTAGAATTCTCTCCTTCATTTTAATCTTGGGTACTGTAATTATGATGTGCCTTGGTGTGTTCCTCCTTGGGTCCAACTTCTTTGGGATTCTCTGAGCTTCCTGGACTTCATGGTAGTCTATTTCCTTTGCCAGGTTAGGGAAGTTCTCCTTTATTATTTGTTCAAATAACTTTTCCACTTGTTGCTCTTCTTCTTCCCCTTCTGGTACCCCTATAATTTGGATGTTGGGACGTTTAAAGATGTCCTGGAGGTTTGTCAGCCTCTCCTCATTTTTTTTAATTCTTGTTTTTTCCTTCTTTTCTGTTTGGTTGTTTGTTTCTTCCTTCTGGTCCACTCCATTGATTTGAGTCCCAGTTTTCCTCCCACCTCTATTGGTTCCCCATGCATCTTCCTTCATTTCATGTATTGTAGCCTGCATTTTCTCATCTAATTTGTGATCAAAATCAACCAATTTTGTGAGCATCTTGATGACCATTGCTTTGAACTGTGCATCTGATAGGTTGGCTATCTCTTCACAGCTTAGAGGAATTGGCTCTGGGGAGTTCTTTTGTTCTCTGGTTTGAGCCATTTTTGGTGTTTTTTTGTTTTGTTTTGTTTTGGTTTTAGTCTGGTCGTAGCTATTACGTAGTGAGGGGTGGAGCCTTAGGTGTTCCTCAGGGCGGGGCAGCCCAGTCGTTGGGTTGTGACGCTATAGGTGGGGGTGGGGTCCGAGAGGGAAGAATGGCACCTGCTCCACTCTCTCCTGGACTCCGGTCCCTTCCGCCGCTTCCCCTTCGCCTGGACCGCCTGCGCGCAGGAATGCGGGACCACCCGGTCAGCCCGCTGCCTTGTGCAGCCTCACTGTGTCTGCACAGTTGCCACCCCATGCCTGGGGTCCGCTAGCTGCCTCCTGTGTGCCCGGGGACCGCCAGCCACCACCTGTGCACCTGGGAACTGCCAGCCACTGCTGCTTGCGTTCCAGGTCCACACCTCCACTTTTTCCTGCTACGACTCCGCCCCTCTTACCAGTCTGGATGAATGGTTGTTGGACTTCCGTACAGTTCAGTTTTCTATCAGTTCTGGTTGTTTTCTTGTTTCTAAATATTTGTTGTCCTTAATTTTGGTTGTGAGAGGAGGCACAGTGTGTCTGCCTATGCCTCCATCTTGGCCGGAAGTTGGATGTTGTCATTTTTTAATTGAACAATCTAAGAAGAAAAAGGTCAGTGTCCTGATTAAATAATCAGATATTACATGTTTTTAAATGCCTTGCAGCACATCCATAAGCCACAACACAACAGTTCAAAATTGCTGCAGTAGAAGGAAGCAACAGCAAGTTAGATGAAGCAGAGGATAGAATCAGTGATTTGGAAGACAATGTATCAGACAGCACCCAATCAGAACAGCAAAATGAAAGCAAAATTAAATGAGAATAGTTTAGGGGACCTTTGGAACAACATGAAGCATAAGAATATCTGCATGCTAGGGATACCAGAAGGAGAAGAGAGCAAGGGACTGAGAACCTATTTGAAAAAAGAATACCTGAAAACTTCCCTAATCTGGTGAAGGACAAATGCACACAAATCCAAAAATGCAGAGAGTCGCAAACAAGATGAACCCAAAGAGGCCCATGCCAATGCTCTTTACAATTAAAATGGAAAAGGTTAAACACAAAGAGAATCTTAAAAGCAGCAAGAGAAAGACAGTTACTTACCTACAAGGGAGCTCCCATAAAACTGTCAGCTAATTTCTCATCAGAAACATTTCAGGCCAGATTGGCACAAAATATGCAAAGTGATAAAAAGCAAAGACTTGCAACCAAAACTACTCTACCCAGCAAGGCCACCATTTGCAATTAAATGAGAAATAAAGAGCTTCTTGGAAAACAAAAGCTAAAGGGGTTTATGACCACCTAACCAGTGTTATAAAAATATATATAAAGGGACTTCCTTAAGAAGGAGAAAGAGAGAAAAAAGACACATAGTTACAAAGAATAAAATAGCAAGAAATATGTACCTATTAATAGTCACTTTACATATAAATGCCTAAATACTCAATCAAAAGACATAGGGTAGCAGAATGGATAAGAAAACAAGGCCCATATATATGCTGTCTATAAGAGACAAACCTCAGAATGGAAAGCACACACAAGCTGAAATAAAGGGACAGAAAGACGCATTTCATGAAAATGGAAATAAAAAAGAAGGCTGTGGTAGCAATACTTATATCAGACAAAATAGACTTTAAAAGAAAGTCTGTAATAAGAGACAAAGAAGGACACTACATAACAACAAAGGGAACAATTCGACAAGAGGATATAACCCTTGTAAACATCTATACACCCAACACAGGAGCACTTAAGTATATAAAGCAAATTTTGGTGGACATAAAGGGAGAGTTTGACAGTTATACAGTCATAGTAGGGGATTTTTACACCTCCATTGACATCAATGGATAGATCTTCCAAACAGAAAATTAACCAGAAAATGGTGGCCTTAAATGACACACTAGGCAAGATGGATTTAATTGATATTTTCAGAGAATTTCATTACAAAGTAGCAAAATATACATTTTTTTAATATGCAGAACATTTTCTAGGATAAGCCACATGTTAGGACACAAGTTCTTATAAATGTAAGATTGAAATTACATCAAGCATCTTCTCTGATCACAGTTGTATGAAATTGAAAATCAGTTACAAGAAAAAACTGAAAAATGCACAAACACAAGGAAACTAAATAATAGCTTACTAAACAATGAGTGGTTTAACAATGAAATCAAGGAAGAAATCAAAAGATACCTTGAGACAAATGAAAATGGGAACACAACAACTCGAAACCTATGGGACACAGAGAAAGCAGTAATAAGAGAGAAATTTATAGTATTACAGGCCTACCTCAAGAAACAAGAAAAATCTTAAATAATCAAAACTTACACCTAAAGGAACTAGAAAAAGAACAAAAAACAAAGCTCAGAGTGAGTAGAAGAAAAGAAATAATAAAGATTACAGCAGAGACAAATGAAATAGAGTCTAAAAAAGACAATACAAAAGATCAATGAAACCAAAATCTGTTTCTTTGAAAAAAATAAATGAGACTGATAAAACTTTAACTGCAGTCATCAAAAAAAAGAAAAGAAAAGAAAAGAAAGAAAGGGCCTATATAAATCAAATCAAAAATAAAAGAGGAGTCCTGGCCAGGTGGCTCAGCTGTTAGAGCATTATCCTATACATAAAAAGGTTGAGGGTGTGATCCAAATGAAAGATAGAAAGAAAAAGTGATGGCCTGACCAGTGTAGCTCAGTTGGTTTGGCATTGATCCACAAAGAGAAATGTCACTGGTTGATTCCCAGTCAGGGCACATACCTTGGTTGTGGGTTCAACCCCCCAGTCGTGACATGTATGGGAGGCAACCAATCAATTTTTCTCTTACATCAATGTTTCTCTCTCTCTCTTTGAAATCAATAAATGTATCCTTGGGTGAGGATTAAAATTTTTAAAAAGAATTTTAATGCAAGAGAAGTAACAACTGACACCATACACATGCAAATAAGAAAATATTACAAGCAACTATATGCTAACAAACTGGACAATCTGTAAGAAATGGGTAAATTCCTAGAAGCATACAATCTCCCACCCCCCAAAAAATCAAGAAGAAACAGAAAATCTGAACAGACTAATTACAAATAATGAAATTGAAGCAGTAACCAAAAACATCCAAAAAACAAAATTCTGTACCAGATGGCTTCATATTTGAATTTTACCATGTATTCAAAAAAGAACTGATACCTATCCTTCTCAAATTATTTCAAGAAATTCTAGAGGAGGAAAGACTTTCAATCTCATTTTACAAGGCCAGCATTATTTGAGTTCCAAAAACAGATAAAGACATTACAAAGAAAAAAATTATGGGCCAATGTCCCTGATGAACATGATGCAAAAATCCTGAATAAAATACTAGTAAATTGAATCCAACAATACATTAAAATATCAAACACAGTGATCAAATGGGATTTATTCCTGGAATTCAAGGTTGCTACAATAGTCCCAAATCAATTAAAGTTATACACCACACGAACAAAATACAAAATAAAAACCATATGATCATACTAGTAGATTTAGGAAAAGCATTTGACAAAATCCAGCCCCCTTATATGACAAAAAAAATCTCAGCTAAGTGGGAATAAAGGGAACATATCTCAATATAACAGAGTCCATATATGACAAACCCAAAGCTAATATCATAATGGAGAAAAACTAAATGTGTTTTCTTTAAAATCAGGAACACGAAAGAGGTGTCCACTTTCACCACTCTTATTCATCATAGTACTGGAATTCCTAGCCACAGCAATTAGACAAGAAGAAGAAATAGGCAACCAAATTGAAAAGGAATAAGTAAAATAAAACTGTCAATATTTGTAGTGACATGATACTGTATACTGAGAACCCTAAAGATTGCACACATATATACAAAAACCTACAAAACTGATCAACGTATTCACTGAAGTAGAAGGATACAAAATAATTATTCAGAAATTGGTTGCATTTTTATACAACAGTAATGATTATCAAAAAGAGAAACTAACAATCCCATTTACAATTGCATCAAAAAATAAAATATCTAGGAATAAATTTAACAAAGGAGGTATATATTAGTACTCAAAAAATTATGACATTAAAGAAATAAATTGAAGAAGATACAAATAAATGGAAACATATACCATTATCAAGGATAGGAAGAATTAATATCATTAAAATGTCCATACTACCCAAAGCAACCTATAAATTCAATGCAATCCCTATCAAAATACAAATGGCATTTTTTCACAGAACTGGAACAAGTATTCTAAAAACTTATGTGGAAGCACAAAAGACCTGAATAGCCACAGCTATCTTGAGATAGAAGAGCAAAGTTGAAGGTGTCATGCTACCTGATATCAAACTGTACTACAAGGCTATAGTAATCAAAACAGTATGTTATCAGCATAAAAACCAACATACAGGCAATTCAAAAGAATAGAGAATTAAGATATAAACACACACCTATATGGTCAATTAATATATGAAAAAGTAGGCAAGAACATACAATGGGGTAAAAACAGTCAATTCAATAAAGTGTTAGGAAAATTGGACAGATACATGCAAATAAATGATACTAGACCATCTTTTTACACCATATACAAGAAAAAATTTAAAATGGATTGAATACTCTAAGGTAATACTTGAAACTATAAAACTCCTAGAAGAAAACATAGGCAGCAAAACATCTGACATTTCTCTTAGCAATATTTTTTCTGATATATCTCCTTGGGCAAGGAAAACTAAAGATAAAGTAAACAAATGGGACTACCTCAAGGTAAAAGATTTTGCACAGAAAAGGAAACCATCAACAGAACAAAAAGACAGCCTACTGAGTGGGAGAAGATATTTGCTAATGATACATCCAATAAAAGGTTAATATCCAAAATTTATAAAGAACTCAGAAAACACCAAAAACCCCAAACAATCCAATTAAAAGACAGGCAGAGGACCTGAATACACACTTTTCCAGAGGACATACAGATTTCCAATAGGCATATGAGAAGATGCTCAACATCACTAATCATCAAAGAAATTCAAATTAAAAACCATAATGACGACTTCCAGCCAAGATGGAGGCGTAGGTGGACACACTGTGCCTCCTCTAACAACCAAAATTAAGGACAACAAATATTTAGAAACAAGAAAACAACCAGAACTTACAGAAAATTGAACTGTACAGAAGTCCAACAACCATTCATCCAGACCGGTAAGAGGGGCGGAGTCATGGCAGGAAAAAGTGGAGGTGTGGACCCGGGAATGCAAGCAGCATCTGCAGGCAGTTCCCAGGTGCACAGGCGGCGGCTGGTGGTCCCCGGGCCCACAGGCAGCAGCTGGCGGACCCCGGGGACAGGGGGGCAACTGTACAGACCCAGTGAGGCCGCACAAGGTGGCTGGCTGACCAGGTGGTCTCACATTCGCGCACACAGATGGTCCAGGCAGAGGGGAAGTGGCGGAAGGGACTGAATCCAGGAGAGAGCGGAGCAGGCGCCATTGTTCCCTCTCAGACCCCACCCCCACCTATAGCGTCACAACCCAGCAACTGGGCTGCCCCGCACTGGGGAGCGCCAGATGCTCCGCTGTTCACTACGTAACAGCACTTGCGCGTGCACAGATAATCCAGGTGAAGGGGAAGTGGCGGAAAGGGCCGGAGTCCAGGAGAGAGCAGAACAGGCACCATTGTTCCCTCTCGGACCCCACCCCCACCTATAGCGTCACAACCCAACGACTGGGCTGCCCCACCCTGGGGAACACCTAAGGCTCCACCGGTCATACATAATAGCTGCGACCAGACTAAAACCAAAACAACAACAAAAAAAATCCCACCAAAAATGGCTCAAACCGGAAAACAAATAAAAGCCCCAGAGCCAATTCCTCTAAGCAGTGAAGAGATAGCCAACCTATCAGATGCACAGTTCAAAGCACTGGTAATCAGGATGCTCACAGAATTGGTTGATTTTGCTCACAAATTAGATGAAAAAATGCAGGCTACAATACGTGAAATGAAGGAAGATGCATGGGGAACTGATAGAGATGGAAGGAAAACTGGGACTCACATCAATGGAGTGGACCAGAAGGAAGAAACAAACAACTAAACAGAAAATGAGGAAGAAACAAGAATTCAAAAAAATGAGGAGAGGCTTAGGAACCTCCGGGACATTGTTAAACGTCCCAACATCCGAATTATAGGGGTCCCAGAAGGGGAAGAAGAAGAGCAACAAGTGGAAAACTTATTTGAACAAATAATAAAGGAGAACTTCCCCAATCTGGCAAAGGAAATAGACTACCAGGACGTCCAGGAAGCTCAGAGAGTCCCAAAGAAGTTGGACCCAAGGAGGAACACACCAAGGCACGTCGTAATTACATTAGCCAAGATTCAAATGAAGCAGAGAATTCTAGAAGCAGAAAGGGATAAGGGGACAGTCACCTACAAGGGAGTTCCCATCAGACTGTCAGCTGATTTCTCAAAAGAGACCTTCCAGGCAAGAAGGGGCTGGAAAGAAATATTTGAAATCTTGAAAAGCAGGGACCTACATCCAAAATTGCTCTATTCAGCAAAGCTGTCATTTAGAATGGAAGGGAAGATAAAGTGCTTCTCAGATAAGGTCAAGTTCAAGGAGTTCATCATCACCAAGCCTTTATTATATGAAATGTTAAAGGGACTTATCTAAGAAAAAGAAGATAAAAATATGACAGTCAAAAGACAGCAAACTCACAGCTATTAAGAACCACACCTAAAACAAAAGCAAACTAAGCAAACAGCTAGAACAGGAACAGAACCACAGAAATGGAGATCATATGGAGGGTTAGCAACAGGGGCATGGGAGGAGGAGAGAGGGGGAAAAGGTACAGAGAATGAGTAGCATAGATAGTGGGAAGAAAATAGGGGGAGGGCAAGAATGGTATGGGAAATGTAGAAGCTAAAGAACTTATGACACATGGACATGAACTAAAGGGGGGAATGTGGGTGGGAGAGGGTGTGTAGGGTGGAGGGGAATGATGGGGGAGAAATGGGACAACTGTAATAGCATAATCAATAAAATATATTAAATAAATAAATAAATAAATAAATAAAAACCATAATGAGATATCATCTCATACCTGTCAGAATGGCTATCATCAATAAATCAGCAAACAAATGCTGGCAAGGATATGGAGAGAAGAAACCTTGCGTACTGTTGGTGGGGATGCAGATTGGTACAACCAGTATCAAGAGCGGTATAGAGTTTCCCCAGAAAATTAAAATGCAACTACTTTATATAACCCAACAATTCTACTTCTGGGTATATACCCAAAGAAACCCAAAACACTAATTCAAAAGAACATATGCACCCATGTTCACTGGAGCAGTTATTAACAATAACCAAGATATGTAAGCAACCCAAGTGCACATCAATAAACAGTGGATAAAAAACTGGTAATACTTCTATACAAGGGAATATTACTCAGCCACAAAAATGAATGAAATCTTACATTTGTGACAGCACAGATGGACCTAGAGGGTATTATGCTAAGTGAAATAAGTCAGACAAAGACAGGTGCCATATGATATAACATATACAGAATGTAAGGAGCAGTATAAATGAATAATGAACAGAAACAGACTTATAGATATAAAAAATAGACTAATGGTTGCCAGAGGGGAGAGAGGATTGGGGACTGGGTGAAAAAGTAAAGGAACTGAGAAGTACAGATTTGTAGTTACAAAATAAGCATGGGAATGTAAATTACAGCATAGGAAATATAATCTATAACATTGCAATAACTGCCTATGGTGCCAAGTGGGTACTGGAAATATTGGGAGGGAAACACTTTGTAAAACATATGACTGTCTAACCACTATGCTGAACACTTCAAACTAATAAATATGCTGAATGTAAACTGTGACTGAAAAAATTTTAATTAAAAAAACAAGATGTAAACCAAAAAAATTCAGATAGCTAGAAAGTGAAATTTATCATAATTTCATTATAATAGTTTGATGTACATTTTCCCAGAATTTTCTGATGAAATTTTCAGTTCAATTTATTTTATTTTTTATTGTTGTTTGATTACAATATCCCCTTTTCCCCCATTATTCTCCCCTGTCCTGCCTACCCCTACCTCTCCCGCACTCAGTCCTCCCCTGCCATTGTCCTTGTCCATAGTTCCTTTATATGTGTTCCTCGACTTGACTCTTCCCCTTCTTTCGCTCTTTATCTCCCTCCCTCCTCCCATCTTGTCACTGTCAGTTTGTTCTTTGTTTCAATGTCTCTGGTTTGTTTTGCTTGCTTGTTTATTTTATTGATGAGGTCCCACTTACAGGTGAGATCATATAGAATCTGTTTTTCACCACTTGGCTTACTTCGCTTAGCATAATACTCTCCAGTTCCATCTGTGTTGCCACAAAGGGTAGGAGCTCCTTCTTTCTTTCTGCTGTGTAGTATTCCATTGTGTAAGTGCACCACAGTTTTTTGATCCACTCTTTTACTGATGGGCACTTAAGCTGTTTCCAGCACTTGGCTATTGTAAATTGCATGGCTATGAACATTAGGGTGCATAGGTTCTTTTGAATTGGTGTTTCAGGATCCTTAGGGTATAATCTCAGAAGTGGAATCACCAGGTCAAAAGGCAGTTCCATTTTTAGTTAGTTTTTTGTTTTTTGGTTTTTTTTTTTTTTTAGGAAATTCCATAGTGTTTGCCACAGTAGCTGCACCAGTCTGCATTCCCACTAATAGGGTACTAGGGTTCCTTTTTCTCCACAACCTCTCCAACACTTGTTTATTGATTTGTTTGTAATGGCCATTTTCACCAATGTGGAGTGATGTCTCATTGTGGTTTTAATTTCCATCTCTCTGATGGCTAGTAATGCTGAGCATCCTTTTATATGTCTCTGGGCCCTCTGTGTATCCTCCTTGGAGAAGTGTCTGTTCAGGTCCTTTGCCGCTTTTTAATTGGATTGTTTGTCTTCCTGGTGTGGAGTTGTGTGAGTTCTTTATATATTTTGGAGATCAAACCCTTGTCCAAGGTATTGTTGGCAAATATATTTTCCCATATGGCTGGTTCCCTTGAAATATACATTTATTTTTAAAATGTAACTGCCTAGAGCAGATAATGAGGACCTGCCACTACCTTTAGACAGGGCAGGTACTCTTTGGCTTGCCTCAGGCTCCACCACTCCATAAACTGGTTTAATGCACTTCTTACATTACCTTCATGGCCTCTCCTGACCTGAGTGTTATAAAAGGTACTCTGGGCTGTAAACAGTTGGGGAGTCACCCAATGAGCTCCTGGTTTCCCAGGGACTCTCTCAGAGAAGAAAAGTAATTTGTCCCCACTATTCTAACCTTTCTCCTTCTTCTCTCTTTTTCACTTCCCTCCTCTCATTTCTCTTCCCTTCCTTTTTTCTCAACCCCTAAATGAAGATAGTTAGAAGAAGACAGATTCAGTAGATGTTATCACATCCATCACATCAGGCCTTACTATCATCACACCATACTATCCTAATACTCCTAAGACCATGAGTAGATGTTCTTGGGGAGAAGAAGGAAGACGAGATAGACACATACCACCTGCTTTAAATTCAAGTGCACTATCCTTAAGAATTCTTATAAGAGCTGGCCCTTTAATACTAACAGGCCCAAACTTTGGAGTCTTAAAGTAGTCTTTAAACTATGCCTTCTCTAGTTACGTGCTATTCCTGAATCACTGAGGGATGCTCTGGCTCTATCCATAACAATTACATTTAGGTGGTAACAAGAAATCTGGAGAATTTTCTATTAGAACTAATGTTCCTGAGGAAATACTATAAATCAATAAAACAAACCTACAGATCTGCCAAATAAAAGCTAAATGGTCAAATGTGACTCCTCACTAAGTCACCACAGGGTGAAATGCATGATGGAATATAGGAGAAAAAATGATGCCCTGGCTGATGTAGCTCAGTTGGCTGGACATTGTCCCACAAAGAGAAAGGTCACTGGTTGATTCCCAGTCAGGGCACATGCCTGGGTTGTGGGCCCAGTCTCCAGTCAGGATGTGTGTGAGAGGCAAGCAATAGATGTCTCTCTCTCACATCAATGTTTCTCTCCCTCTTTTTCTCCCTCCCTTCCCTTCTCTCTAAAAATAAATAAATGAAAATCTTTAAAATAATTTTTAAAGAAAGAAAAAGTCAGTTTTCTGGTGGGGAAATTACTTTCAAGGTTTACTTTCTTTAAGGATAAATATGCTAAATATGAATATATTTGAACATATGCTAAATGCTAAAATGCTGAATACTCCATTCCCTAGACTATTCAGAATACAAATCAGAGAAAGAAACTGTAATTAATCATCAAATGGAAAACATTGGTGATGTTAGAAGGAGTCAAATTTGATAAAGAAACACGTTCAAACAATGCTTGACTATGCACAATGACTCATTAAAATTCACACTCCCTAAAATGTTATTGGGCATTTGTTGTGGACCGTTCAGCCTGGTTTCAGGAGTTGTAACCCTCACCCCATGGTGGGCTGAGTTAAGAGCCTAGGGACCCAGTTCATCTGGGTCTGTTCTGTCAAAAGGACGTGAGCCACTAAGGAGACAAACTTATCTCCCTGGCCGGAGCGCTGCTTCTGCTTCATCCATCTCTGGCCCTAATGCTTGGTCAGTAGTCAATGACGGGTAAGACTTCTCATGGGAGGGGCAACCTAAGCCAGACACGACCACTTGGGAGGCTCTCATGGAAGGACTCGGGAGGCTGCAGCAAAGAGGGGGTGATGGACCCTCACTCCCCCGGCTATTCTGACATAGCCTGAGTCCCCATTTCCATCTGGGAGATGTCTTCTGCTTCCTAATCGGCTTAAAGCCTGAAACTATGAGGGTGAGCAGTGCAGCCCTGTGCCAGCCAGAATGGTTCCCTGGGTGATCGGGCATAAGAAAGAATTCCTAAAGTCCTGTGAAATCTGCTTTGCTAAGAGTGCTCTCATTTAAATGATAAGGGTCTGAGGAGGAAATGAGTATGTCTCCCAAAGTTTTGCAACCCCGACAGACACTGACTCAGATTAAGCCCTCAGATTTCTTTGACATGTTAAACCTGTATTCCTGTGTGTTTGAACCCAATAAAAGCCTAGTGAGGAAGGGGCTCTGGGTCATTCTCCTCTGAGAGTTTGACCACCTTTCATCCCCAGGCAGATCCTGTCTTGGTAGTTTTATTTTCATCCGTGATGGAGGGATGAAGCTCTGCGGGCAGAGCCTTCCCTACCCCCCACCTGCAGGCATTTGTGGTAATCTTCTTTGACCAAAACAGGTAACAATGTCTGCATAGACTTTTCCCTTCTGGAAAACTCCTATATATCCTTCAAAACCTGGGTCAAATGTAACTATTTCTGACTACTCAATCCCCTCAGACTCTAGTCTCATTCAGGCCTTTGAGTGTCCCTCTTCTAGGTACCTACAACACACTCGATCTGTTTCTATTATAGGACTTACCACATTTGGCATGATAACTTTAAGAGGGCCTACCTAGTGAGTCAGCCCGCTAGGCAAGGATCATTGTATTCATCTTCCAACTTTTACCTCCTAACTCTGTCCTATGCCTTTTATGGACTCACACACAAAGCAAGCACTAAATAAAAGCTGAATGAAAGAATGGAGGAAAGATTTGACTTTAACTTACCTTTTCTGCATTCAGAAGGAGTTACGAGCCTGGCTGGTGTGGCTCAGTGGATTCAGCACCCTACCTGCAAACTAAAGGGACACCAGTTGGATTTGCAGTCAGGGCACATGCCTGAGTTGCAGGGCATGTCCCCAGTATGGGGCACTCAAGAGGCAATCACACGTTGATGTTTCTCTCCCTCTCATTCTCCCTTCCTTCCCCTCCTTCTAAATATAAATAAATAAAATAAATAAATACATAAAATCTTTTTTAAATATATTTTATTGATTATGCTATTACAGTTGTCCCATTTCTCCCCCTTCACTCCCCTCCACCCTGTGCCCCCCACTTACATTCCCCCCTTTAGTTCATGTCCATGTGTCATACATGTAAGCTCTTTAGCTTCTACATTTTCCATACTATTCTTACCCTCCCCCTGTCTATTTTCTACCCACCATCTATGCTACTTATTCTCTGTACCTTTTCCCCTCTTTCCCCCTCCCACTCCCCTGTTGATAAGCCTCCATGTGTTCTCCATTTCTGTGGTTCTGTTCCTGTTCTAGCTGTTTGCTTAGTTTGTTTTTGTTTTTGTTTTAGGTGTGGTTGTTAATAATTGTGAGTTTGCTGTCATGTTACTGTTCATATTTTTTATCTTCTTTTTCTTTGATAAATCCCTTTAACATTTCATATAATAAGGGCTTGGTGATGATGAACTCCTTTAACTTGACCTTATCTGGGAAGCACTTTATCTGCCCTTCCATTCTAAATGAAAGCTTTGCTGGATAGAGCAATCTTGGATGTAGGTCCTTGCCTTTCATGACGTGGAATACTTCTTTCCAGCCCCTTCTTGCCTGGAAGGTCTCTTTTGAGAAATCAGCTGACAGTCTGATGGGAACCCCCTTGTAGGTGACTGTCCCCTTATCTCTTGCTACTTCTAGAATTCTCTCCTTCATTTGAATCTTGGCTAATGGAATTCTGATATGCCTTGGTGTGTTCCTCCTTGGGTCCAACTTCTTTGGGACTCTCTGAGCTTCCTGGACTTCCTGGTAGTCTATTTCCTTTGCCAGATTGGGGAAGTTCTCCTTTATTATCTGTTCAACTAAGTTTTCCACTTGTTGCTCTTCCTCTTCTCCTTCTGGTACCCCTATAGTTTGGATGTTGGAACATTTAAAGATGTCCTGGAGGTTCCTAAGCCTCTCCTCATTTTTTTTTTTTTTTTGAATTCATGTTTCTTCATTCTTTTCTGTTTGGTTGTTTCTTTCTTTCTTCTGATCCACACCACTGATCTGAGTCCCAGTTTCCTTCCCATCCCTATTGATTCCCTGTACATTTTCCTTTATTTCACTTAGTGTAGCCTTCACTTTTTCATCTAATTTGCAACCAAATTCAACCAATTCCGTGAGCATCCTGATTACCAGTGTTTTGAACTGTGCATCTGATAGGTTGGCTACCCCTTTGTCACTTAGTTATACTTTTTCTGGAGCTTTGATCTGTTCTTCCATTTGGGCCTTTTTTTTTTTTTTTTTGGTCTCAGTGCGCCTGTTATGTAGTGAAGGGTGGAGCTTTAGGTATTCACCAGGGTGTCGCTGGGTTATAACACTGTACATGGGGGCAGGGCTGGAGAAGGAACAATGGTGCTTGCTATGCTCTCTGCGGCGTTCCAGTCACTTCCATCTCTTCCCCCAAGCAAATTGCGCCCTTCTGTTTCTTATTCCACTGTGGGTGGGCTTGTGTATGTTCTAGGACCCTGTGAGTATCTCCAATGAACTCTCCTGTGAGGCTGAGAGTTTCTCCTGGCACCTCAACCCCCACAGGTGTTTTCAATTGGTGTTTTAAGGCTTTATTTCCCCATGCTGGGACCCTGGGTTGTGTGGTCTGTCTTGCTCCCCAGTTTTGCCTGGTTTATCTGCATGTGAATGTGGGACCACCCAGTCCCCCAGCCACCTTTCACACCGTGCCCCTCCACAATCAGCCACCTCTCTGGGTCCACCTGCTGCTGCCTTGTGCACCCGGGGTCCACCAGCCACCACTTTGCCACAAGCTCTCTCCTCCCGCTGCTCCTCCTACCTGTCTGGATGAATGTTTCTTCTTTAACTCCTTGGTTGTTGGACTTCCATACAGTTCAATATTCTGTGAGTACTGGTTGTTTTTTGTTTCTAAATTGTTGCTGTCCTTATTTTGGTTGTGTGAGGAGGCACAGTGTGTCTACCTATGCCTCCATCTTGGCCAGAAGTCCTAAAATCTTTTAAAAAAGAGTTATGAAGGTATGAAAGAGAAACTAGAGAGAGTAAGAATAAATTGCCAACTGCCTGATTAAACTGCCTTGATTAATTACCTACTGTGTAATATCAAGTAGTTTGAATGATTTTTTCAGTAATTGTCCTTACCATTAATTCTTCTCAAACTTTACTTGGACTTTTAAAACTGTTCTAGGGCAATGCAATTGGTCTTCATGGGCTTGGTCTTCTTTATTTTTATGGAAAAGGAGTTCCTGTGGTAAGTTAAATAATTTCTTTATCATTTCAACATAATAGAGAATAAAATGATGTAGTGAAATATTTGCCAAAGAGACATAGGACAACCTTGTGACAAGAATAGCAACCCTAATCGTTACCTAAGGAATAATAACCTAATGTAATGGTAACTTTAGAAATCTTCTAACCTTGAGAATTTTTTTTGACAATTTATCTTCTTAGCATAACATCTGTCTTTGAGTGACATTCCCCGGTATCGGACAAAACTTACTGTCAGTGTAAGAAAAGGCACAGTTTATATAGAAAATGAGATAATTATTTTCTAGCATAATCTAATAAATAAAATGTATAGTACTTCTAGTACTATTTTAAGTAGCCTAAATCATATAGAATACTATCTATACTCTTTTTAAAAATGGAAGATAATTATACCATGGAGTTATACATACACCTCTGAGTAATATAGTGTAATTATCTTGCAGAATTATGCTGAAGCACTTAAATACTTTCAGAAAGCTGCAGAGAAAGGATGGCCCAATGCACAGTTTCAATTAGGCTTCATGTACTACTGTAAGTGCTATGAATATGATTTTTAAATCTACTCTTTTTTAACAAAAATCAAGGGACTGGTGTGTGGTTTAGATAGAACACTCAGATAGCAATTTGAAAAGGAATGTAAAGAAGACAGAAGGAAAGAATGCCAATTGGGAGAGGAGGTACAGACTCAGGAAGTGCACTTTTGAAAAGGTTAAGTTTGAGGTACCTTTTGATATCCAATATACATACACAGAAGCAAGTTATGAAACTCACAAGAAAGGTCAAACTTGTAGGTGTTTGTTAAGAACAGCTGAGGTTTCCAACAGAAAGGAGAGTGTGAGAAGGAGAAGCAGAGGGCCATGATTAGAAATCGGGGGATCTTTAGTGTCATATTAAAAAGATGGGCAGAGATCCAAAGAAGACTAAAAAGGCATATGGTCAAAGGAGTAGGGAGGAAAGTGATCTTAAGGAACCCAAATATAGAACTTTCAAGAAAGAGTAAATGAATGAGCACCCCTGGTTCTCAATTTTCAAATGAAGGAAGGAAGGAAGGCAGGAAGGCAGGAAGGCAGGAAGGCAGGAAGGCAGGAAGGCAGGAAGGAAGGAAGGAAGGAAGGAAGGAAGGAAAGAAGGAAGGAGTATCCATGGGCTTGTCAATATTGAAGATGTTAGTGAGGTCATTGGAGTGGTTGGCATAGAAGCCAGATACAGTATATTGAAATGTGAGTGGTAAGTGAGGAAGTAGTTGAGTAAAAATTATTTTTGGAAGTGCTGCACATTTAAATGGAAGGAGAGAGAGATATAATGGTAGCATGACGGGGACCAAAAACCAAGAAGGAGTTGATTTTAAGATGGTGAGAGATGTGAGTATAATTTTTACAGAGGAAAGAAAACCAATCAATGAAGGTGGTTAATGAATCATGGGAGAGATGAAATAATTGATGAAAAGGGGTTCTGGAAAAAGTTGGGTGGCTTTAGGATCTATATGTTTAATATAGAGGAGGGATTTCTCATACTCAAAGATGAAGGCAGGGAGAAAAGGATGATACATGTGTATATCTGAGGGAGAGGGGAAAGAGGCAGGTGAGGTTTCCTTAGTGAGCTAGCAGTTAAAAAATTGCTTCCAAGAGGAAAGGTAGAGTGATTGGTATAGGAGGTCTTAGAAACCCATGAAGATTTGTAATAATCTCTGTGGGGACTGAGATGGGGCATGGTCAAAGCAAGTACCAGGAGATCTGAACATACTTGAATCACTGAACTAAGTTCTTCATGTCAAAGGTTGGGCTAGCATAACAGTAGGCTTCATCATCCAAGAGGTCAGAGCTGGTCAAAAAGTCTGTTGGCATTTTCCATAGTAGCCTGAGGGAGGGCTTGTTCTGTACTGTCTTAGGGAGTTATCTAAGATGGCCTTATTTCTCTAGTTTATTCCAAATCACAGGCTCAGGATCTTTCAGACTCCTTTAAGTGTCTAGCGTAAGAGTAAGAGAAATAGCTAATGCTTATTAGTCTTTATATGTATTAACTCCTTTAGTTATCTCAAAATGTCTAGGGGGTTTCCCACAGTTTATAGGTGAGCAAACTGAGCTGCACTGTGGTTAAACTTTTTGGCCAAGATCATAGTGTAGCTGGGATTAAAATGCAAGCAATCTGCCCCTAGAGCATATGCTCATATCCACTACATGGCATGCTTCTAAAGGCTGTGAAATGTTAGTGCTGCAGGGGAATTTAAGGACCAACTACTGAAAGCCCCTCCTTTTGCAAATGAAGTGCCTGGAGGTGCTCAACTCGCAAAAAAGAGCCAGGACTAGAGTCCCAGCTGCTTGGTGTATGTTAATTCACTAGCCCTAGCTCCAAGCCCAAGTTGAGTACCAGCAGAGCCTCCAGGAGCTTGGATTTGCCTGCTGCAAACTCCATACTTATGGCTGGGAGGAGCTATACTGCTTTCCTGGTATAAAGGTATGACAAGGATGGAGAGACACATCATGGTGAGGCTTCTGGTCCTCAGAGACCACCATTTGCTCTCCTATTTATTAACTTCTATTATACTATATTGAGAAGATATTTTCATGAGACTAAACAGTGCTTTTCTGAATCTTTTCATAAGCAAAAGTTTCCATATTCTTACTTATAATCAAACTCAATCCACCATCCCCAAAACAGTGGCCCTAGAACAGGTTAATTTTTGGTTAGCTTTTCCCATCCATTTAAAATAGCAGGCATCACTATGACCGTTATATACAAAGATTATAATATGAAAAAAAGAAATAAGGGGTGACTCAAAATGATTTTAATTTTCAGCTGGCTCTGGAGTATGGAAGGATTATAAACTTGCCTTCAGATACTTTTACTCGGCATCTCAGAGTGGGCAGCCCCTTGCCATTTATTACCTGGCTGAGATGTACGCAACAGGAACAGGAGTGTTGAGATCATGCAGAACTGCTGTGGAGGTAAATGATAAGATGTTTTTAAAGTACTTTTAATTTATCGTACAGAGGAAGTGATACTGCCTGAAATTGTTGGTGCCTTTGATTTCATAGATAGTACCTCTTTTCTTCCAGTTGACAGTGTGAACCCTGACAGTTGTCAGGGGAGAAAAGCACTGATGTAACTCAGACTGGGAAACAGAGGAAGAGAAATGATCCCTTTGCTCTTGCGTTTGGCTTTTCATCAGTTCAGAGCTCCCTCAGAATTCAGTTAAGGAGCTCTGTTTCGGTCTTCAATCGAATCACCAAGGCAATTTGGCACTCTTAGTGGGATTGGGCAATGCAATTTAGGAAATGAAAGGCTTGATCTAGCCTAGAAAATGTAGTTCACTTCTTCCCCAAAAGCAGGGTCCTTAGGTATTTTATGATTTGGTTGACAATTGAAAAAGTGAATTATTTCAGCCTGAGCCAGGAATGTACTTTTCAAAAGAATGCTTTTAGGATCTTAATGACTTCCTTTGATTTATTAAATACTTCCACTGCACCAATATAAATACCTCCATGTTGCTGTCTGGCTTGTCTGAAACTCATTTCAAAAGCTGCCAGATAATAATCTATCTTTAGATTTGCTCCTTTGCCAACTCCTAATGAATTATGTATGGCTAACCTCTTTTGGTTACATAAGGGCTATTCAGCTAAGTTGACGTTTGTCCCCATAGAACTCTACACAGCTCTCTCATAGTTATGTCTCCTACACCCCCAGGCACTGTCTTCCCTTCATTTTCTCCTTTCCACATCAACTTCGACCTTATAACTCCCCCTCTCAGAGCAGTAGTGCCCAGGAAGGCCCTTTGTTTAAAAACAGAGGTCGGTAAAGTCTTGTCCTGCCAAATAGCCTCCAACTCAGGAAAGTTTATTATAAAACATAAAATAAGCCTCAGGAAGTTTCAGCTCAAGATAAAAAAAGGAAAGACCACTTACAATCTTTGTCTCCATGAAAGGTATTAACTCAACCCTAAATCATTTGCAAAAGCCGTGCTTTAGACCAGAAATCCTTGTCTGACTGGCCAGCAGGAGCTGAAGAATGATGTCATTTATCTTTTACATGGAATGAAGTATATTGGCCAACTAATCTATTTGATTTCTCTTCCCATATACAGCTCTATAAAGGTGTCTGTGAACTAGGCCACTGGGCTGAGAAATTCCTGACAGCATACTTTGCCTATAAGGATGGTGATATAGATTCTTCTCTTGCTCAGTATGCACTACTTGCAGAAATGGGTTATGAAGTAGCTCAAAGCAATTCAGCATTCATTTTGGAATCTAGTAAGATAAATTAAAATTCCCTAATCATACATATTCATATGTGACTTTACTACAGGGGCATTTTAAGTCTTCCTAATGGAATGTCTCCTTTATTTTAGAAAAGGCTAAAATTATTGAAAAAGAGAAAATGTATCCAATGGCACTTCTCCTGTGGAATCGAGCTGCCATTCAAGGTATAGAACCTAGATAAATTACTTGTTCCCTTTCCACTATTATTCATCTCATTTGCTTCCACTGAGTTCTTGGGCACATAGGCAGAGAGTTGCAGAATATCAAGTAGGTGGTATTTCACATCGTACTGTTGTTAGGGTTAGCCTTTGGTTACATGTCATTTCTAAATCTTTCTTTTCTTTGGTATTCTCAAGGTCCTTACTTTATCAAACCATATGAATTGTTCTGTGGCTCTGTCTCTATGGCACCAGAACAGTTGTTTGAAACATGACAGTTTTAGTCAAGAAACCAGTTTTCTTGGTCTGGCTTCAGTCATTTGCTGAGCTTTTTCTGAATTTAATTAGAGATTGGTCAAGGAGTTTATAGGTAAAAATACACATGGATCTAAGACTTAATTTGACTTCTCTTTTAAAATAGCACATTGATGGTTACTACAAACTTTAGATCTCTATTGTAACCATTAGCATGTTACCATCAAAAAAAAAAAAAAGAGTTAACTGGCTAGATCATCCTTTCTACAAGAAGTGAGTGGGATAAAAAATGATTCTCAGCTGATGCTAATATGAGGCAGAGGAAGAAGTCACAGTGGTGCCTTCTCACACCCAGGTGAGCTGGTGACACAGCAGCAAGCCATCCATGCAATTTTAGTGAGGAATTCCCTAAAAAAGAAAAGTCTATGCTTTCTAAATGCAATAAAGACCTGTTTGGAGTGAGAAATGACACCAGCAACCTCTCAGGTATGGCAAATTAGCCCAATTGCAGCAAATACTAGTTTATTCCAAGCCAGGAAATGGTGTGGAAATTTCACCAAGGAAAAGAGCCATTGATAATAAGGGGACATTAATATTAAACAGAATTCACCAATATAGTAATGTCAGGCCACTAAAGATAATTACATGTCAGAAGAGAGGTCAGGTATGACTGTCCCCCAAAATGCAGCTCATGTGAGGTTAGAAAATCTAGTAATGAAAGTTCTAATCAGTCACTGGTGGTGCTTCTTTCAGCAGTTACTGTATGTGAGGAGGGTGCTGAACCATCAGACTTAGTCACTGTCCTGTGACTGTATTGAAGGGGAAATCCCTATCACTATCAAATGATTCCTGGGAGCCTGTTAGGATCCCCACATGCTCCCGATTAGTTCCCTGATTAGGGTGGAGCTGAATCCTCTGGAGACCTTACTTGTTCACTGCTTTCTATTCTCAGAGACTTCAGGGGTTCTGCTTACTGCTCATACAGCTCAAAAATGTACAAAAGTCCTGTCCTTTTGTGGTTATGGCACAGAAGGAATCTTAGGGTCAAAAGAAGGCACCTTTAGGCAAAATTAGAGATAGAGTGGCTTTCTCCTCAGGGGTCCTGGGGCTTCTTGCCTCTCCAGATCCCTGCAGACCCGTCTCCTGGGTATCATTTCCATAAGGCATACTGCCAACTACCTGTACATCTGAAGCACCTGGGAAGCAAACCCTGATAACTAATATCTTGGCAGCTTAAAAATTTTATGTTCAGAGCTAAAGATGGCTCATGGTACTACATTTTAATAGAGGATTCTAGAAGATTAAAAGAACTTCAGTGCCCAGAATAATTAATCCCAAAAGATTTTAGGCATTGCACTAGACCAAATGGAATTTGGAAGGAATCCTATAGCCTTTCTTGATATACCTCAAATCATACCACACAGGGGAGTTCCTCCTTTTCCAAGCAAGCCTAGAATATGCTAGAATATGCTAGCAGGATTGACCACAGCTGAGGTGAATGTCCTAGATGAGCATTCCCTCATATTTACAATCAGTATTGTCCTAGTGGATGGAACCTTGTACCCCAAAGAGACCCTTAGAGGACATCCCTAAGAGATCTTAAAAAAAAAAAAAAAAAACTGAAGTCTTGTATCATAAAATGTCATATTAATTTTTTACTCTTGAATTTATCAATGCTTGTTGGGAAGTAAGATTCTAAAATACTTAACATCTGGGGAAAGCATTTTCTAAAATTTTTCTGCCATATCTATCCATTCATTTCACAAATATTTATCAAGTACCATTCTAGTTCTGAGACTATGCTAGTGATCCAGAGCTTACAAGTTCTTGCCCTCATGAGAAAGAGAGAAACTAAACTAGTAAACAAATAAAATAACTGTCATATGTACTGTGAAGGAAATAAAACATGGAGATGAGATAGATAACTACTGTGGTGAGGGCTGAGCAAATCCCTGAGACACAGTAGTCAGAGAAGGTATCTAGGAGGGAAGTGACATTTGTGGTGAGGCCTGAATTATGAGAAACTAGCCACATGAAGAGTCAGAGAAATACCAAACATGCCAGGCAGAGGGACTTGAAGAATCTTACTGCAGAGATCTTAAGGCAAAAGTAAGCTAGGTGTGTTGAAGGAATATTAAGGAATGTTAGGAAGGCTAGAGCATATCAAGAAAGTGACATGAGATAAAGCTAGTCAGGGAGGCAGAAGGTAGATGAAGCATAACTTGTAGGTTAGGTAAGGAGTCTGGATATTATTGCAAGTGCAAACTAAAGCATGTGGAAGATTTAACACGGGAATAACATGATTAAATTTTACATTTTTAAAAATCATCTTGGCTGTTGTGCAGAGAAAATGTTGATGAAATACAAGAACAGTTTGGAGGCTACTATAGTATTCCAAGCTTGGACTAGATGTGGAAGAGAATGCAAGAAACGGGTGTGTTTTAGAAGTAGAATCAACTTGTGGATAGATTTAGTGATGGAAATTGGGGAAAAGAATTAGAAATAATTTTCCTAGATTTATGCCCTGAACATTGGTGGTACTTGCTCCGAGATAAGGAGGAAACTGATTTTGTTTGGGGGAGGGGGTAGCAGGGTGTCAAGAATCTCTGTTGAACGTTTTATGACTTAGATCCAAGTAGAGAAGTCAATAAGACAGTTATAAGAGTCCAGGGCTTGGTGAGAGACAGAACTACAGGCATACATTCAGCAATAGTAAACATAAAGATAGCCACAGAACTAGATGGGATAATGTAGAGAAAGAGTTGAGATACAGGAGAGTAGTGGAAAGAGAAGGGGGTGGGGGAGGAGATAAAAGAAGGCAGAGAAGAAAGGGCAAAAATGAGTCAAATAACAAGCTTTTGATATTTCAAAATTTAGAAGTTGGGTAGAGGAGAAGTCAGGCAAGGGTTAGAAAAGGGAGGCTTATGAGGCAGGAAGGAAATCAAGAAGCTGCAATGACATTGATGTCAAGAGATAAAAGTGCTTGAGAAGATAGATCCAATGACTGCAGTGCTACTTAGAGGTCCAGTGGGCCAAGGACAGGGAAGTGGCCAATGGATTTGGCTGCATGGAGGTTATTGATGACCTTGAAAGTAGTAGTTTCATGCAGGAGAAGGGCAGATGCTAGATTGAAGTGGGTTGAAAAGTCTATGGGAAATGAAGCTTTGGAGATGGTTAGTGTGAAAGGAATAAGAAATGGGAGTAGTTAGAAGACACTGTGGGATAAAGAAAGGGTTTTTCTTCATGGAAAATACCAAGTATGTTTGAATGACTGATTAGATTGGTCTAGGAAAAGGGGAAACACATGATTCAGGAGAGTGAAGATTATAAGTGAAATCTGAGAATGGGAGGGGTGGGAGCCAGTTTCCTCAGAGTTGACCTACCTTCAAAACATAAAATTAGAAGGTAAGATTCACCATTTTTTATGTTTTAAGAATATTTATATCATACCATGAGAGTTACCCCACAGAGAAGATGACTAGCAGTGAGTGTTATGTTTTGTATTCCATAAATTATATCTAATTCTGATTCTTGGATTCTGAGTATAAATTTTTCATACACACACACACACACACACACACACACACACACACAGTATTCTTCGGACCATAAGATGCATCTAGGTTTTAGAGTAGAAAAATAGGAAAAAAATTTTTGAAGCAAAAAAATGTGGTAAAATATTTAATAACATAAATAACATAATATTTCACCAATGTAAATGTAAACAGCAACATTAGCAACCGTTATTCCTCCCAAATTTGGGGGTTGGGGGGAGTGTGTCTTATAGTCTGAAAACACGATATATTCATTAGGTTGAGTTACTAGGAAATGTATATGAATCATATGAGTTCTTCTCTTTCTAATATTTCTATCAGGCAATGCGTTTGCTAGAATAAAAGTTGGAGATTACCATTACTATGGCTACGGGACTAAGGAGGACTATCAAACAGCAGCCACACATTACAGCATTGCAGCTCACAAATACCACAACGCACAAGCCATGTTCAATCTGGCTTATATGTATGAACACGGATTAGGTGTCGCAAAGGTAATTGTGTTGGTAATAGTCCAAACCTAGTAATGACAGCTCTATTGGAAGGGAAAATTTATAATTGTTTTGCATTTCATTGATGTCATCAAAATATAGAGGAAAGAAGAAAAAGATTTAACACTTGCTAAGTCCATCCTATGTGCCAACACATATT
Source organism: Glossophaga mutica (assembly GCA_039655065.1). Taxonomy (NCBI): domain Eukaryota; kingdom Metazoa; phylum Chordata; class Mammalia; order Chiroptera; family Phyllostomidae; genus Glossophaga; species Glossophaga mutica. The sequence continues at coordinate 74,369,134 of CM077312.1, forward strand.
ACTTACCCTAATAAAAACCCTATGAGGTAGAAGTTATTTTCTCCACTTATGCTCAAGGACATAGCTAATGAGTAAAATAAATCTAATCTAGGCCAATTTAATTTATAAATTCATGGTTTTTCCAGTAATACTGGTGGACTCCGCCCCAACTCCCTTCTACCCCTGGGCCTTTTCCATTGACTCTAAAGTTCTCAGTAACAAGGAGAAAGTGGGAATGAGGTTAGAGGTGGATACTGAAGTGACATTAATCTAGAAATGTCTTATGAAACACCCACTGTGTACATGACAGAGTGCTGAGCACTCTAAAAAGGCCCAAGAAAATAGATCTCCATCCTTCAAAGATTACCTGTGACTTGAGGAGATGAGCCATATTCATTAAGAAAACAAGCTCACAGCCCTGGTTGGTATGGTTCAGTGGACTGAGCACTGGCCAGGAACCAAAGTGTCCCCAGTTTGATTCCCAGTCAGGGCACATGGGTTGCAAGTCAGGGCCCCAGTAGGGGACGCGTGAAATGCAACCACATATTGATGTTTCTCTCCCTCTCTTTCTCCCTCCCCTTCCCTCTGTCTAAAAATAAATAAATAAAATCTTTTTTAAAAAAAGAGAAAACGAGCTCACAAAACAAGGAACTATTGGGTAAATAAATCTCTTAGACAGTAAGCGTAATTCAGGTAGAAATTGGCTTTGGATCTGATAGAGTGAGAAATGTATTAAATATCAATAATAATAATAGTGAGGTATTGGTTTATTATATATACTATATCATTTAAATCACACGATCACTCAATGAGATAAGCTCTATAATTGTCCTCAATGTATGCATCAAGAAACGAACCACAGAAATGGAGATCATATGGAGGGTTAGCAACAGGGGCGTGGGAGGAGAGAGGGGGAAAAAGTACAGAGAATGAGTAGCATAGATAGTGGGTAGAAAATAGACAGGGGGAGGGCAAGAATAGTGTGGGAAAAGTAGAAGCTAAAGAACTTATGACACATGGACATGAACTAAAGGGGGGGAATGTGGGTGAGAGAGGGTGTGCAGGGTGGAGGGGAATGATGGGGGAGAAATGGGACAACTGTAATAGCATAATCAATAAAATATATTTTAAAAAAAAAACAAATACAGAAAGGTTAAGTCACATGACCAAGTTTGTAGAACTTACCAGTAGTGGTGTCAGAATTTGAACCAGGACTGTCTGACCCCATGTTTCGGGAGGAAAGAGTTGGCCTTGAATTGAGTCATTCTTAGTGCTTAAGAACATGTATCATTTCAGTGTTTATATTCTGGACTGCATTTCTAGATCCAAATAAAGAGGGGTTATCAAATTTTGTATGTTTTTTTTTAATGCTGTCTTTTTTCTTCCAGTTGTGCTAGTATTTGAGAATTAGTGGTAGGGAATTTCCTATCTGACAACTGCTAATAGTTCACATTGCAACCAAGGGTGTCTTATTCAGGTCCTGAAAATCCAGTGGTGAAGATCCCTGCCTTCCTGTACTCCACAGGAGTGGCCTGTTTTTTTGGCATATCACTTTTCATCAGCCCCAGCACCCTAAGCAGTGGGAAAAAATGTCAACTCCAAAACCAGTGTGTTTTCCCTGTTCCTAGCAGCTGCAAGCTTCCCATGTTTATAAAATTCAGAAAGTGGGAGATAATGGGTTTAGACTGTATATCTATATTAGATGATTCTTTAGATATAATTTAGCCACACCCAGTTCCTCTCCAACTGTCATCACATCTGTAAAATGGGATGGTGGTGCCTGTCCTGCCCCAGGCTTTATGGATAAAATGAATAAGCCTTTGGGAAAGGACTTTGTAGCTAGTGTGTGTGTGTGTGTGGAATGACTGGTATTTAGATCAGAAGAGAATGTGAGTGACTACGACTGTAAGGCTTCAAAAAGACTAAAGCTTTTGTTCATCCTTCTCCCTGCAAAGCATAACAATGGTAAGAGGATCATTGTCTGTATAAAAGATAAAAGTGACCCCACCCTGTAGGTTAAAATCAAATTAACTCTCCAACACCCCTGTGACTCAAGAAGGACTCAGGACACTGTCAGCTATGCCAGAGAGGACACTCCCTGCTGGTGTCATCTGGCCAGCTGTGTCAGAGGGTCTGATTTTCTTCCTTGGAGTCACCGCTGATGGCTCTCCTAGGCACTTTCTTCATAATGTCTGATAGCAGTTGTCAAGACATATATTTCATACCTTTAGAAAAACTTTTGAAGTTTCTTTCTTACCACATTTCTGGTCTTTTCTGCATGGTATCTGTTTTATGGGTAGTTCATTTTGATCAATCTCTCAGACACAGTCATATATATTTTCTACAGAAAGTCTCTACATGTAAAAAAAATAACACACATGCATGCACGCACACAGGTGCACACACACTTAACCTCAGACCTGGATATGGGATTTTATATTTAGTTAATGAGGGGCCATTGCTCTTTGTCTTTATTAATTTCTTCTGTTTTGCAATTAGAAAATAATAACCAAGTACTCAGGTACCAATGTATTAATTTTGTTATCTCACAGTCAGGTTAACAAGGAGATACCACCTTTTCTAATTCTTAACTGAATATTTTTAAATGAATATCTTAAAATGAACAAGCCCAAACTTTGTTCCTAGTGATGGTTAATGAAAGCAAAACAATTACAACAGATTTTCCCAGTACTTAAATCATCCAGCGATTAAGCATTTCTTCAGCAAGGCGCCTCACAATCCTCTTTATTAGTTAATCCTTATGCAACCAGTGGGAAAGATGAGTGTAATATTATTACTAGGATTTCTCTAACCATCAAAAAGTACGTAGAGTAGAATCAGGTTTTATAAACTCTGTATTTAAGCCCTCTAGGAGAAGAAAGTGAAATATAAATTAACTCATCATCAATGTAAAAATACAGGTTATCGTTAATCCTCTACTTTCAGAGAGAACATTGGAATTAGGGAGATGTAGGAGGGTTATCCTCATAGCTTCACTGAGAACATGTCACTCCTCAATTTCTTTCTTTTTTTTAAATATATTTTATTGATTATGCTATTACAGTTGTCCCATTCCCCCCCCATCATTCCCCTCCACCCTACACACCCTCTCCCACCCACATTCCCCCCTTTAGTTCATGTCCATGTGTCATAAGTTCTTTAGCTTCTACATTTCCCACCCTATTCTTGCCCTCCCCCTGTCTATTTTCTAACCACCGTCTATGCTACTTGTTCTCTGTACCTTTTCCCCCTCTCTTCTCCTCCCACTCCCCTGTTGCTAACCCTCCATATAATCTCCATTTCTGTGTTTCTGTTCCTGTTCTGATTGTTGGCTTAGTTTGCTTTTGTTTCACATGTGGTTCTTAATATCTGTGAGTTTGCTGTCTTTTTACTGTCACATTTCTGGTCTTCTTTTTCTTAGATAAGTCCCTTCAACATTTCAAATAATAAGGGCTTGATTATGATGAACTCCTTGAACTTGACCTTATCTGAGATGCACTTTATTTTCCCTTCCATTCTAAATGACAGCTTTGCTGGATAGAGCAATCTTGGATGTAGGTCCTTGCCTTTCATGACTTGGAATATTTCTTTCCACCTCCTTCTTGCCTGGAAGGTTTCTTTTGAGAAATCAGCTGACAGTCTGATGGGAACTCCTTTGTAGGTGACTGTCCCCTTATCCCTTGCTGCTTCTAGAATTCTCTCCTTCATTTTAATCTTGGGTACTGTAATTATGATGTGCCCTGGTTTGTTCCTCCTTGGATCCAACTTCTTTGGGACTCTCTGAGCTTCCTGGACTTCCTGGGAGTCTATTTCCTTTGCCAGATTGGGGAAGTTCTCCTTTATTATTTGTTCAAATAACTTTTCCACATGTTGCTCTTCCTCTTCTCCTTCTGGTACCCCTATAATTCAGATGTTGGGACATTTAAAGATGTCCTGGAGGTTCCTAAGCCTCTCCTCATTTTTTTGAATTCTTGTTTCTTCATTCTTTTCTGTTTGTTTCTTTCTTCCTTCTGGTCCACTCCATTGATTTGAGTTCTAGTTTTCCCTTCCATCACTATTGGTTCCCTGTGCATTTTCCTTCATTTCACTTAGTGTAGCCTTCATTTGTTCATCTAATTTGTGAGCAAAATCAACCAATTCTCTGAGCATCCTGATCACCAGTGCTTTGAACTATGCATCTGATAGGTTGGCTATCTCTTGGTTGCTTAGATGAATTGGCTCTGGGCCTTTGATCTGTTCCCTGGTTTGAGCCATTTTGGGGTTTTATGTTCTTTTTTTTCAGTCTTGTTGCAGTTGTTATGTAGTGAGGAGCAGAGCCTTAGGTGTTCCCCAGGGCAGGGCAGCCCAGTTACTGGGTTGTGAATCTATATGTGGGGGCGGGGTCCAAGAGGGAACCATGGTGCTTGCTCTGCACTCTGATTCCAGCCCCTTCCAGTGCTTTCCCCAAGCAAATTGGGCCCTTCTAGTGCTGATTTCCATGTGGGTGGGCTTGTGTACATTCTAGGACCCTGTGGGTCTCTCCAACAAACTCTCCTGTGAGGCTGGGAGTCTCTCCCGGCACCTCAACCCCCACAAGTGTTTTCAATCAGTGCTTTTAGGCTTTATTTCCTGGCGCTGGGACCCTGGGTTGCGCAGTCTGTCTTGCTGTCTGTTTTTGCCTGGTTTATCTGTGCTCGAATGTGTGACTGTGGTCAGCTGCCTTGTGCACCTTGCTTGGTCTGCTCGTTGCCTCCCTGCGCCCAGTAACCACTGCCTGTGCACCTGGGGTATGCCAACCATTGCCTGCATGTCCAGGACTACCAGCCACTGCCTTTTCCTGCTGCCTTCCCTCTCCACCAGCCACCAACTCCACCTCTCTTACTGGTCTGGGTGAATTGTTGTCGGACTTCCCATACAATTCAATTTTCTATCTATTCCGATGTTTTCTTGGTTCTAAATTTTTATTGTCCTTAATTTTGGTTGTGACAGGAGGCACAGTGTGTCCACCTACACCTCCATCTTGGCTGGAAGTCATTCCTCAATTTCTGACTTCTGATTAAGCTGAATAAGTTTTTGAGTTAAACCGTGACCCAGAACTGACTGTACCCTTGTTCTGAAAACAAAAAAATAACTATATGGGGAAAAATTGGGAGATGACCTCCCAATTCTAACTTTAGAAATTGTAAATTCTATATATAATTCTATATTCATTGCACAAGTTGTTATGAAACTCTCAATACTTGATTCAGAAGTACTTCAGAAATATTTTTAAAATGCTTTTTCACTTTGGTCTTTTATTTTTAGGTTAACAGAGGGCACAATAGAGGATTCTGGGGTGATGGTTACACTTGAATATTTACTTTTTAGAAATTAAGTATTAGAATTTACCAGAAAACACAGCAAAAAAAAATCTATTCAACAACATGAATAAGCTCACAAAGTTAATATTGAGTGAAAGAAATCAGACACAACTGAGAACACACTATGATTCCATTTAGATAAAGCAAAAAGATAGTCAAAATCAATCTATGATGTTAAATGTCAGAAGTGTTCACATCTAGAAGGGTGAGAGCAAGTAGAGTTTCAAAGGATGCATGAGAGAGGTTCAGGGTTTTCATAGTTTTCTATTTATTTTTAAGATATATTTCATTGATTATGTTATTAGATTTATTATGTTGATATATTTTATTGATTATGTTATTAGAGTGGTTCTATTTTTTTAGCCCCTTTATTCCCCTCCACCCCCACCCCCCCTCCCACCATCATTCACCCCGCTCCTTAGTTCATGTCTGTGCATAATACATATAAGTTCTTTGGCTTCTACATTTCCCATACTATTCTTAACTTCCCCGTGTCTATTTTGTACCTACCATTTATGCTCCTTATTCCCTGTACCTTTTCTTGCATTCTCCTTGCCTCCCTTCTGATAACCCTCCATGTGATCTACATGTCTGTGATTCTGTTCCTGTTCTAGTTGTTTGCTTACTTTGCTTTTGTTTTCGCTTTTTGCGTTCAGTTGTTGATAGTTGTGAGTTTATTGCCATTTTACTGTTCATAGTTTTGATCTTCTATTTCTTAGATCACTCCCTTTAACATTTCATATAATAAGGGTTTGGTGATGATGAACTCCTTTAACTTGACCTTATCTGGGAAGCACTTTATCTGCCCTTCCATTTTAAATGATAGCTTTGCTGGTCAGAGTAGTTTTGGATGCAGGTCCTTGCCTTTCATGACTTTGAATACTTCTTTCCAGTCCCTTCTTGCCTGCAAGGTTTCTTTTGAGAAATCAGCAGATAGTCTTAATGGGAACTCTTTTGTACATAACTCTTTCCTTTTCTCTTGCTGCTTTTCAGATTCTCTCCTTATCTTTAATCTTATGTAATGTAATTATGATGTGCCTTGGTATGTGCTTCCTTGGGTCCAACTTCTTTGGGACTGTCTGAGCTTCCTGGATGTCCTGGAAGTCTATTTCCTTTGCCAGATTAGGGAAGTTCTCCTTTATTATGTTTTTAAATAAGTTTTCAACTTCTTGCTCTTTCTCTTCTCCCTCTGGCACCCCTATGATTTGGATGTTGGAATGTTTAAAGTTGTCCAGGAGGTTCCTAAGCCTCTCCTCATTTTTTTGAATTCTTGTTTATTCATTCTGTTCTGGTCGAATGTTTATTTCTTCCTTCTGGTCCAAGGTCTGAGTCTGGTTTCCTTCTCATCACTGTTGGTTCCCTGTGCATTTTCCTTTATTTTACTTTGTATAGCCTTTACTACTTCCTCTATTTTGCAACCATACTCAACCAATTCTGTGAGCATCCTGATTACCAGTGTTTGGAACTGTGGCTTCAATAGGTTGGCTATCTCTTCAACACTTAGTTGTATTTTTTCTGGAGCTTTGATCTTTTCTTTCATTTGGGCCACATTTCTTTGTCTCGGCACACCTGTTAGGTAGTAAAGGGTGGAGCCTTACACATTGGCCTGGTCAGGGCAACCCATGTTGCTGCGTTGTGGCACTCTATGTGGGGGAGGGGTCTAAGAGGGTACAATGCTGCTTGCTCAGCTCTTGACAGGCTTTAAGTCACTTCCATGCTACCAGCAAGCAAATTGGGCCCTTCAGGTGCTGATTCTTAGGTGGGTGGTTTTGTGTACCTTCTAGGACCCTGTGGGTTTCTCCAACCAACTCTCTTGTGAGGCTGAGAGTTTCTCCCGCTGTTGCAACCCCCACAGATTTTTACAGTCAGAGGTTTTGAGGCTTTATTTCCCAGGATGGAACCCTGGGTTACATGGTCTGTCTCACTCCCCAGTTGTTCCTCCCAGTTTATCTCCATGAAAATGTGGGACTACCTGGTCCACCAGCTGCCACCTCACCCACCCTGGTTCTCCAGCCACCACCTTGCTGCATGTTCTCTCCACCCCAGCTGCTCATCTCCACCCCTCCTACCAGTCAGACTTCCATACAGCTTGATTTTGTGGCACTTCTGGTTATTTTTTGTTTTAAATTTGTTGTTGTCCTTGTTTTGGTTGTGCGAGGAAGTAAAGTATATCTACCTATGCTTCTGTCTTGGACAGAATTCAAGAATTACTTCAGAAATACAACCAAGAACAAAACCTATTGCCTATGCTCTTCTACCCATTCCTTCTGTCCATATACTGATTCAGGTCCAAATTTCTATGCACATAAGTTTGTTGTAAAGGCTTTTCAGGGGTATCCCATCCACATTTTCCTTTTTAAATATGAGACAGGGATAGCTCTGTCCACTAATTATTTGTAACACCCAATCCACAGGGAGGTCTTGCTGCTGGGATGCATCTCCTAGATAGAACCTGCATTTCTGGGCTCCCTTCACATCCATGTTTGTAGTTCTTACCAAAGGAATGGAAGTAAAAGTGAAGGTGTCATTTCTGGACTAATGCTGAGTGCAGAAGACGCAGAGGCTTTAGGAAATGGCAGAACCACATGCTAGAAGGAGCTTGGGCCCCTCAATTTTCAAAGGAATAAAATTCTCCACCAAACTGGAACACTGCTGGAGGAGATCCCCAGAAGTCTAAATTCAGGATCAATTCTGAAGAATGGACATGTAGCCTTATTCAAATTCAAAAGATCTTTAACAGGAGAAACTTATATACATGGGCGAGGCATCTGCTCCCAGTGGTGGTGAGCCAGGACAGGGTCTCTTTTTTATAGGGGGTTACTAGTAAAATCATATGGTGGGTAGTCATGTAGACCATCAGAAAGAAAATGCATGTTAACAAATAACATCAGGAAGTTATTAGACTCTACACATTCATTAACCTTTCATGACATTTCTGTTTTCTGGGGAGTCAGCCAAACCTGAGGCTACAGTTAAGTGCCCAACATTTCCCAGATGCCTTGGCTGCTGGAGCCATATTGCATCTCAGTAAGTTCCCCTACATATACCCACTTGGAATGTTGAATGTGTTAAGCCACTGCAATTTGGGGAGGGGAGTTATTTGTTACAGATATAGCATTACTTTAGTTAATCCATGTATAATCCATCTAACAGAGCACTATCAGATTATTCTTGATAACTCTGGTACTATTATCCATCCACCTTACCATCCTCCCAAAACATGCATGTGTGCACACACACACATACACACAAGAAAAATATAAGCAAGCAAACACAAAAATAAAGAAAACTTATTTACTTTCAGTTGCCTAATGAAGTCCAGGCTTCTTATACTGGCACTTCATTCCCTGTCAATCTTCTAAACCACTTTTCCTCCCCACCATAAGAGCTTGAACTAAACCCTCCTGACCTTCAGTCACATCACTCCATTTGCTAGAATCACCTTCTCCCACAGTTTTGCCCATTGAAGACCAATCCATTTTTCAAAGAGTAGTTTCAATATCATCCCTCTCTGAGCCCTGCAATGAACACTCAAATTAAAAACAGATCTGCTTAAAAATTACTGTAGCACTATGCCTTGCTTTTCTTTATTTATTTACTCAAATATTTATCAAGTAACTGTTTTGTGTCAGGAAGCACTGAGCTTGGTTTTGAGGATACAAGAGGAACAAGACAGCCTTCAAGGAGATCACAGATTACTATAGAAGAAACATGTCCATAGCTCTAGCGAAAGCCTGAAATAGCATGAGTACATGTTCACACAAGTAAAGTACTATAAACATGTGAAAGGGGAACAATTAATTCAGGTAGAGGGATAAGTACTGTCAGATCCAGTTCTAAAATGTTTTTGTAACATGGAGTATAAGAAACAAATGACAATCTTTTTAAATGAAAGAAAGCATGTATATATTTTAAGATAATTACCAGGAAATCTATGCTAAATTAAGACAAAATGGGTGGGAGGAATTATCCTTGGAAATGAGTTTCAAATATACATAGTTAGATTTATCATTAGGTGCTCTGAGACCCAATGTCCAATAGGGGTCAGGGGTGTTCCCATATCAACAAATAATTCTCGGACACCAGCAGGGTGTCCAAGTATTCAACTCAATTTTGATACTATCTACCCAGAGATAGCATCAGATTCCACAGGTTAAAGGTGACAAGACTGTCCCCACCCTCAACTTTAGACACTAGTCATAAGCCCAGGCTGTTCTGTGCTTCTGACCCAAAGTTATAAATCAGATATTCTCATGACCCCCTACTCAGGTTTGGTTAATTTGCTAGAACAGCAAATCAGGGAAACATTTTACTTACTAGAATACTGGTTTATTATAAAGGGATATAACTCAGGAACAAATAGAAGAGATGCATAGAGCAAGGTATGTGAGAAAGGAATTCAAAGCTTCCATGCCTTCTCTGGTGCATCACTCTCCCAGTACCTCCATGGGTTTACCAACCCGGAAGCTCTCTGAGCCCTTTGGGTTTTATGAGGCTTAATTACAAGGGCATGGTTGATTAAATCAATGGTCATTGGCCATTGATTCAACCTCCAGCTCCTCTCCCCATCCCCAAGGTCTGGGATGGAAATGAAAGTTCCAACCCCCTAACCACAATCTCAGGTGCATCCAAAATTCACCTCATTCAAAAGCACGTTTATCACTCTAAACCAGCAATTTTCAACCTTTTTCATCTCATGGCACACATGAGCTCACTACTAAAATCCTGTGGCATATCAAAAATATATTTTTGCCAATCTGACAAAAAATAGGTATAACTTTGATTCATTACACAGGATAGCTATTGTTGTGTTGGCTGTTGTCATTTTCTTCTTTGAGTATCTAAGGGAAAAGCAGTCAGTGCCCCTGACTAAATAATCAGGTATTGCACATTTTAAAAATAATAGGTTTTAAAAATTCTTCCAGCACACCAGTGTGCCACAGCATACCAGTTTTAAAAATTCTTTCAGCACACCAGTGTGCCACAGCATACCAGCAGAAAATCACTGCTCTAAACACTTGGAAATTCAAGAGTTTTCAGAGCTGTGAGCCAGGACCTGTAGATGAAAACTAAATATATATGAGAAATATATTTTGGTCATCTGATTGGTCAAATGTATATTTTCTTAAAAGTCACAATATTGCAACCTAGTAAATAACACATGTTTTGGATCCTGCAGGGAAAACAAACACTGCATATACTGAATAAGGTATAAATAGTCCTGTTAAAAATAAAAGTAATTATGACATGAAGTGTTTTAATTTCTCATTTGTCTGGTCTGACCACCTATGGAGTGTTAGAACTATAGTTTTAAATACTAGAATAGAATTATTTTCTGGAAAAAAAGCTTAAGTTAGATACATAAAATGGCCCTCTTGTAAATATGATAGGAAATAATATACAACTTTTAGAAATGGTCACAACCTTTCTTGAAATAAATATCAGCTACCTAATGAAATAATAAAAAATGTGGGAGGAAAATTGAGTGTGTAAAGCTTTATTAATCACAGAAAAAGCCCTACAAACAACCAAAATGCTCCAAAATAGAAAACATGTTATTTAAACTCTTGTGTGGTAGATTATGATTCCATTAGATATTTTAGGGCCTAGTTGTTAAGTGAGCAGGTTATAAGCAGACTATCCAGATTTGAATCTCAGCTCTGCCACTTACAAGTCACATGAATTTAGGTAAGTGATTTAACTTCTCTGTGCCTTAGTTTCTTCATCTTTAAAATGGAGTTAATAATATCACCTCCCCTATAGAATTGTCATGAGATTTAACTAAATGACAGCAATGACTGGCATGCAGTAGAAGTATTTAATAAGTATTAGCCTATTATGAGACACTATACAATCATTAAAAATAAAATATTATAGACTAGAGGAATATTTTAGGATATGTACATGTTGAAGTATATTGAAAGAAGAAGACATAATATTACCCAAAGTGAAAATTTTCTAAATTAAAAGTGTGTGTGTGTGTGTGTGTGTGTGTGTGTGTATACACACTGGAATGCTGGAGAGATGTATATAAAATATGATATATTCACTGTAGAACTAACCTCTGTACAGTAAAATCATAGGTGATTTTTAAATTCACTTTTATATTTTCAAAGTTTCCTGAAATTAGCATATAGTATAAGAAAATAAGAATAAATTATTCAAAAAATTACCTGTTACAATATAAAATTTTTTATGACACTCAGAGTTGGAGATAGAAAATTCCTATATGACATAACTGAATAATTTTCATAAACAAGATACTTTATTGCTGAAAAATTCTGTACTTTGAATTATAAGAACCTATTCTGAATGAACATGTGAACATTGGCACACCTGATGTTTTAATTAGAAAAAAAGTTTAACACTTGGCTAATCAACAAAACAAACAAACAAGCATAATATAAACAAAGACACTGAATTTGAGATCAGTCTGACAGTGTCCAGAGTGGGAGGGGAGGGAATTTCAGGGGAAAAGGGGAACGGTTTAGAGCAACAAGTATAAAGGACTCATGGACAAAAACTATGGGGGGTGGAAATGGGAGGAAGGTGGGGAGGGCTGGGGTGGTGGGCTGGGGCGGGGTAAAAGACAGAAAACTGTACAATATCAACAATTAAAAAATACTGATTAAAAAAAAAAAGTTTATTTAAGAAGAACCTATAGACCAATTACAACTTATGAAATTGAAGCAGTAATCAGAAACTCCCAACAAACAAAAGTCCTGGACCAGATGGCTTCATAGGCAAATTTCACCAATCATTCAAAGAAAAAATAACATCTATCCTTCTCAAACTATTCCCAAAAAATTCAAGAAGAGGGAAGACTACCAAGATCTTTTTATGAGGCCATTAATATCCTAATTCCAAACCAAGTAAAGACACCACAAAGAAAGAAAACTATAGGCCAATATCCCTGGTGAACATTAGCAAACTGGACCTACATTAAAAAGATCATACATTATAATCAAGTATGATTTATCCTGGAAATGCAAGGTTGGTACAATATTCACAAATGAATAATTGTGATATCTCACATAAACAAAAATGAAAGAAAAAAATCACATGATTATATCAATAGATGCAGAAAAAGCATTTGATAAAATCTAGCACCCATTAATGATAAAAACTCTAAGCAAAGTGGGAATGGAAGGATCATACCTCAACCTAATGAAGGCCGTATATGAAAAATCCACAGCTAACATCATAGTCAATGACAAAAACATAAAACTGTTAAGTCTTAAGATCAGGAACAAGACAGGGATGTCTACTTTTACCACTCTTATTTAACATAGTACTGGAAGTCCTAGCCAGAGCAATCATACAAGAAAAAGAAATAAAAGTACCCAAATAAGAAAAGAGGAAATAAATCTGTCATTATATGCAGACAACATGATATTGTACATTGAAAACCATATAGATTCCACAAAAATCTACTAGACCTAATAAATTAATTTGGCCAAGTAGTAGGATACAAAATTGATTCTTAGAAATTGACAGCAGTTTTACATACCAACAATGAACTATCAGAAAAAGAAATTAATAGGACTTCCGGCCAAGATGGAGGTGTAGGTGGACACACTGTGCCTCTCACAACCAAAATTAAGGACAACAGATATTTAGAAACAAGATAAAAACCAGAACTGATAGAAAATTGAACTGTATGGAAGTCCAACAACCATCCATCCTGACCAGTAAGAGGGGCAGAGTCTCGGCAGGAAAAAGTGGAGGTGCAGACCCAGGGACGCAGGCAGTGCTAGCAGACCCAGGTGCACAGGTGGCAGCTAGAGGATCCTGGGGATGGGGTGGCAACTGTGCAGACCCAGTGAGGTCGCACAAGGCAGCTGATTGACCAGGTGGTCCCACACTCACTCGCAGATAATCCAGGCTAAAGGGAAGCAGTGGAAGGGACTGGAATCTGAGAAAGAGCACAGAGCAAGCGTCATTGTTCCCTCTCAGACCCCACCCAGCGACTAGGCTGCCCTGCCCTGGGGAACACCTAAGGCTCCACCCCTTACTACATAATAGCTGCAAACAGACCAAAAACCAAAAATTAAATAAAAACAAAAATGGCTCAAACTGGAGAACAAATCAATGCCCCATAGCCAATTCCTCTAAGTGACCAAGAGATAGCCAACCTATCAGAAGCACAGTTCAAAGCCCTGGTGATCAGGATGCTCACAGAATTGGTTGATTTTGCTCACAAATTAGATGAACAAATGAAGGCTACACTAAGTGAAATGAAGGAAAATGCACAGGGAACCAATAGAGATGGGAGGAAAACTGGGACTCAAATCAATGGAGTGGACCAGAAGGAAGAAACAAACAACCAAACAGAAAAGAATGAAGAAACAAGAATTCAAAAAAATGAGGAGAGGCTTAGGAACCTCCAGGACATCTTTAAATGTCCCAACATCCAAATTATAGGGATACCAGAAGGGGAAGAAGAAGAGCAACAAGTAGAAAACTTATTTGAACAAATAATAAAGGAGAACTTCCCCAATCTGGCAAAGGAAATAGACTCCCAGGAAGTCCAGGAAGCTCAGAGAGTCTCAAAGAAGTTGGACCCAAAGAGTAACATACCAAGAAACATCGTAATTACATTAGCCAAGATTCAAATGAAGCAGAGAATTCTAGAAGCAGCAAGGGATAAGGGGACAGTCACCTACAAAGGAGTTCCCATCAGACTGTCAGCTGATTTCTCAAAAGAGACCTTGCAGGCAAGAAGGGGCTGGAAAGAAGTACTCCAAGTCATGAAAGTCAAGGACCTATATTCAAGATTGCTCTATCCAGCAAAGCTGTCATTTAGAATGGAAGAGAAGATAAAGTGCTTCTCAGATAAGGTCAAGTTCAAGGAGTTCATCATCACCAAGCCCTTCTTATATGAAATGTTAAAGGGACTTATCTAAGAAAAAGAAGATAAAAAATAGGACAGTGAAAAGACAGCAAACTCACAGCTATTAAGAATCACACCTGAAACAAAAGCAAACTAAGCAAACAGCTAGAACAGGAACAGAAACACAGAAATGGAGAGCACATGGAGGGTTAGCAACAGGGGAGTGGGAGGAGGAGAGAGGGGGAAAAGGTACAGAGAATAAGTAGCATAGAGAGTGGGTAGAAAATAGGGGGAGGGCAAGAATAGGGTGGGAAATGTAGAACTTTTGACACATGGATATGAACTAAAGGGAGTGGGAGGGGGTGTGAAGGGTGGAGGGGAATGATGGGGGAGAAATGGGACAACTGTAATAGCATAATCAAAAAAAATATTAAAAAAAAGAAACCAATAAAACAATCTCATTTATTATTGCAACAGAATAAATGAAGTACCAAGGAATACATTTAACCAAGGAGGTAAGAGGACCTGTACTCTGAAAACTATAGGACACCGAAGAAAGAAATTGGGGAAGGCAAAAATAAGTGGACACATATACTGTGTTCATGGATTAGAACAATTAGCATCATTAAAACATCCATACTACCCAAAACAATATGTAGATTTAACACAATTTCTATTAAAATACCAATGGCATATTTTACAGATCTAGAACAAATGCTCCAAAAATTTATATAGAACCAAAAAGACCCCAAATAGCCACAATAATCTTGAGAAAGAATAAAGTTGGAGGGATCACAATACCTGGTATTAAACTATGCTACAAGGCCACTGTAATGAAGACAGTCTGGTACTGGCATAAGAAAAGACACATAGATCAATGGAACAGAATAGAGAGCCCATAAATAAACCCACAGCTTTATCAATTAATACATGACAAAAGAGGCAAGAGCATACAATGGAGTAAAGACAGTATTTTCAATAAATGATATTGTGAAAAATGGACTAGCTCCTGGAAAAAAAAAAATGAAGCTAGATCACCAGCTTACACCATATTCCAGAATAAACTCAAAATGAACAAAAGATATATAAGGCTGTAATATAGGTCCCAATACCATAAAAATCCTAGAGGAAAAAATAGGCAGTAAAATTTCAGATACCTCACGTAGCAATATTTTTGCTGATACATCTCCTAGGGCAAGGAAAATATAAACAAATGAGACTACATCAAACTAAAAAGCTTCTGTACAGCTAACGAAACCATCATAAAAATGAAAAGGGAACCCACTGAATGGGAGAACATATTTGCCAATGATACATCAGAGGTTTAATCTCCAAAATATATAAAGAATTCATATGACTCCACACCAGGAAGATAAACAATCCAATTAAAAAGTGGGCAAAGGACCTGAATAGACACTTCTCCAAGAACAACGTACAGATGGCCCATAGACATATGAAAAGATGCTCAACATTACTAGCCATCAGAGAGATGCAAACTAAGACCACTATGAGCTACCACCTCACACCTACCAAAATGGCTATCGTAAATAAATCAGCATACAACAATTGCTGGTGAGGATGTGGAGAAAAAAGTGCCCTGGTGCACTGTTGGTGAGAATGCAGACCGGTGTGGCCACTCTGTAAAATAGTATGGAGTTTCCATAGAAAAATTAAAAATGGAACTGCCTTTTGACCCAGCTATTCCAGTTCTGGGAATATATCCTAAGAATCCTGCTAGGCTGGTGTGGTTCAATGGATTGAGTGCTGACCTGTAAACCAAAGCGTTGCCAGTTCAATTCCCAGTCAAGGCATATGTTTGAGTTGCAGGCCAGGTCTCCAGTAGGGGGCATGTGAGAGGCAACCATGCATTGATATTTTTCCTCATCTCTTTCTGCCTCCCTCCCCCCTGTCTAAAAATAAATAAAATCTTAAAAAATATTTAAAAATAATATAGTGCACCCCTATGTTCATAGCAATGTTATTCACAAGAGCCAAGATTTGGAAATAGCATAAGTGCCTATCAGTAGATGAGTGGATAAAAAAAGCTGTGGTACATTTACACAACAGAATGCTACACAGCAGTAAAAAAGAAGGAATTTTTATCTTTTGTGACAGCATGGATGGAACTAGAGACTATTATGCTAAGTGAAATAAGCCAGTCAGTGAAAGATAAATACTATATGATCTCATTTACAAGTGGACTCTAATGAGCAAAATAAACTAATGAGCAACATAGAGTAAGAGGCATAGAAACATGGAACAGACTGACAACTATGAGGGGAGGGGTGTGGTGGGTACTCGTTGAAAGAAAATGACGAGATTAATCAAAGAACATATATGCATTACCCATGGACATGGACAACAGTGTAGGGATTGACTGTTGGAGAAGAAGGTGGGCTGGAGAAGAGGGTGGGCTGGTGGAGGGAGTGGGGAAT
Organism: Glossophaga mutica; assembly: GCA_039655065.1. Lineage (NCBI taxonomy): Eukaryota > Metazoa > Chordata > Mammalia > Chiroptera > Phyllostomidae > Glossophaga > Glossophaga mutica. Next base: position 74,385,720 of record CM077312.1, read on the forward strand.
TGGGACAACTGTAATAGCATAAACAACAAAATATTTAAAAGGGAAAAAGAAAGAAGAATCAGTAGATTGCTTTACATAATCTCTTAAATCACTGAAGTTAAAGCCAATAAACTCACTGTACCACAGAAAAGTTAAATGTAAGTGGATTAGGTATATAATGGACTTATTTAATGAACTCGTCATCATCAAAACTACTGAGAGGAAATTTTTTATTTGAACTATTTATATTTTTTACTAAATAGGATAAGGAACTGGACTCTATTCTAGAGTCTAGTAATACAATTCCTTTTGTATGGGTTACCCTAACTAGCCACAGGCGTTCAGGAATTTCTTTCTCTGGGAATTTTAAAGAAAGGATTACTATCCCACTCCACCCCCAATGCAAACTGTGAGGCTAATTGGGCATTAAAGGTACTCCTCACTACTTTTTGTTACAAACCTAATAATTGAATTGTGATGTTTGTGCCTGAAGAAATAATAACTATTGCCTGCCTCAAATAAGAATGAATGCCTGAGATAATGACAAAGGCTCCCTTTCATTCAGCTATTCAAGTCAATATGCCTTTAATGTGTGTGGTGGAGGGAGTGTGGGGAAGGGCAGGGGCAGGGTGGTGACACAGCCATTTCTCATCTGCAGGGTGTTTTCCAATGAACACTCACTTAGTTTGTTGGAATTAGAGACACAAATTAGAGGTGGGGGTTGTTTTTATTTTTGTGTTTTGGTTTTTTCCCCCCAACATCCACTTTCTCTGTTTCCAGGAGGACTTGCTCAGTCTCCTGAATTTTAAGTATTTTAATCAAGAGCATTCCTCTTTCTCCAACAAATCAATTTACTAGACCACAAAGCTTTGGGAAAACTTAAAAAATGGCAAGCAAAACATAGCTGAAAGAGGACACTACCCCAAAAATGGTTTAGCAGAGGTCTCAATGATTCATAACTACTGAACTCTGTATAATAAAGTTCTGGGAGATGGAGAGGAATAACAGAGATACTGAATGACTACAATTTGTTGGGGGCGGGGGGGGGGGAACAAAAACAAAACCTCTCTTCTTCCCCTTCTTTGAAAATAATCCACAGGCACTCAAGCAAAATTCTGGGGCTGGCCCAGGGCACTTCAATCTTTAAAAGCAACGCTGCTTAGCCTTTTCATTACTTCATTTTGGAAAACAAAGCAAAAATAAAGCAAACAAGAACAAGTCATAGTAGGTGAAAAATTAAAGAAAAATGTTTATGTGCCATGGCATACATTATGGTTTTTTAAAAACTCTCTGAATATATAGTATGTCCTCTGAGGAATCAAATTTCAGCTTGAGAACAAAAATAGTTTATTTATTCATTCCACAAGTACTGTATTAACAAAGTTTTTTATGTACTCAGCACTTCATAAAGCACTGGGAATTCAGAGGTAAACAGGTAGTCCAAGTCCTTGTCTTCAAGAACTTAAACAAATGAATAAACAAATTCTGTAACTTCAGCCATGATAAGTACTATGAAGGAAACTAGGAATTTTAAATGCTTGTTATTATGTGTATTGTCATTTGTTTTAGGGAACTGCACTGGTAGTGTCAAGCATTCTCTTGCCCCTTTAATTGGAATCATACCTAGTATCAGGTCCAGGGGTATCCAAGAAGGTTTTTGAAGATAATTTCCTAACTGTAACAAATTATCACAAATTTAGTAGCTGAAAGCAACACACATTTATTATCTCATGGTTTCTGTAGATCAGAAGTGTGGGTGAGCTTGACTGGGTTCTCTGCATAGGTCATGTTCCTTCCAGGGGGCTCTGGGTGTCACGAGCATATGTTCATGATATAGTCTGTCCAATAAGTCAGCCCAGTCAGGCAACTGGTTGCTAGCTGCCTGCTGAGCAGCCTGGCACCAAGGACTGGACAAGAGTCACACATGGTAACTATGCTATTCACTCAGCTTTTATTGAATGCAAGTTCCCTCAAAGTTGAACATCAACATACATTAACATCCTACTCACACTCTAACAATCTAAGAGAAATATAACACACACATACACATCAATCAGTGGGAAATAATGAACTCAAGTCCCAGAGTCTCAGTCTGCAAGTCCAGGAAACAGCACGGTGAGAAAGGGAGTTGTCAGCATCTTGCAAGGAAGGATCTCCAGAGCCAGGTCGGCAGCAGGGCAGGCAAAGTCCTCAGTCACACAGGGCAGAGCCTCTGGTGGCCAATGCCAAGGGAGATCAGCGTGGTGTGGAGCAGCACCCTGGTGCATGCAGCTCACTGTTTCAGCAGTGATCTGGAGCCTGCCCCAGTTATACCTTGAAAGTGGTGTACTCCACCCTTCTAGGTCTTTTGTTAAGTCTCAGCACCCCTGATGGCAAGTGGGGAATTTTCCCAGGAATTTATCTATGAGTGGTCCCACTCCACAAACATGGCTATTCTGATCACATATACAGATATCTTATGTGTGTTTTTCTGCCAGATGTCTCTGCTCTGACTTAAGTAGTTTCCCTCTTGAACCAAAGTGTCATGGCTAACTGGCAGCCATTTTGGTTAACATGAGTGGCTCCACTTTGTTTTATATACTTTATGCTATCTTGATTGGACCAGTGCCATTTTATTGGTCCTGCTCTCCACACTGGGGAAGCATCCACTTCCCAGCTCATTCAGGTTGTTGGCCAAATTCAGTTTGTTGCATTTGTAGGATTGAGTTCCCTGTCTCCTTGCTGGCTGTCTACATTCCTTCTCATTCTTTCCATGCGGCTATCCAGCAATGGAGGGATGAATCCTTCACTCCTTCACATGCCTAGAACTCCTGACGTCTCCTTCCACTACATTTGTCTGACTTTTTGTTCTGTCCTCAGCCCTGAGAAAACTCCGTGGTTCAGAGCCCATGTGATTATACTGAGCGCACCTGGATAACCCAGGATCTCTCTGTCTTAAGTTCTGTAATTTTAATTATATTTGCAATATCCCCTTTGCCATAACATAACATATTCACAGGCTCCAAGGAATAGGACATAAACATTTGCTTACCAAAGATAAATTACAATGGCTTCTGTTTATTTACCCCTAAGAGTCTGTACCTAATGAGCATGGGCCTATTCTTCTACTTCTAGGACATTCACTTGGCCAGGAGACTATATGACATGGCTGCTGAAACAAGTTCCGATGCTCAGATACCTGTATTCCTTGCCCTCATGAAACTGGAAGCTGTGCATTTGCTCCAAGATATCTGGTTTTTTAATGTAAGTTTGTCTCAAACAGGTCCCAAATTTATGAAAAGTCCGGTGAGCAACTCTTAGATGGTGGGATAGAGGGAGATGATGGCTCTGAATAAAGTGGGAGGCTTGGATTTTTTTTTTAACAGAATGTCTTTTCCCAGCAGTTTACAATGAGATGGAAATGGATAAAATTGGACAATAACCTTGGATCATACTGGGATTTATTTGTGATTGGCCTAATTGTTGCTGCGCTGATGTTCTTGCTTAGAAATCGGTACAGATAGGATCTGCATCCTAGGAAAACCTGCTCGTGGGAACTGGTTCACTCCAAGTTATCTTCACTAAATAAAGAATTTCCTCGTCAAACTCAAGAGTCTGCTGCAGATTTCCTACACAGGCCTGGGATGAAAAATGGACAAAGCTTGGGACCTGTTCTCTGAGAAAACATTTCACTTCCTGCTTAGTTGAAATGAACACTTGAGGTCCTTCTAGGGACTAGTCACTCAAGACCTCATTGCAAACTTGTTTGTCATCTTAGTGATCTAGTTCTGAGTCAAAAATAAAGACTACCATTTTTTTTATGTTATTATAGCAACCTTTCAAGAGGACAAATGGGTGTCTTGGCTCCCACAGACTGCTGAGGCTGGGAGAAGGGCAAATTCTGGAAGGGCAGGAACACAGACTCCTCAGCATCTGATACATACAAAAATTACACATAGACCTTTCATCTTGTGGGATTGATCTTGTGAAGTACATCATGAACCTAATGTGCAAAAGCTCCTTGTGGCATGCTGTGACTCAGTCTCCTCACCAAGGGCCTCCTATCAAAGCTCCATTAGTAACCATGTAGTGAACAGCATCATTCGGGGTCTATCCAGCATTGCACACCTGTCTTCCATCTTCCTGTGGAACCCTGTTCTATTTGGCAGCATTGCCTTTGAAAAACACATAGAGAGAGAAGGTACCAGCTTCCTGGGATGGAAGCTAAAGGCTTCAGTTCTCTCCCTGACAGGCAAAGCAGGGTCCCAAGGCTGAGGGCAGGGAGAACAAGGAGAGAGCAAAAGGCACATGACTCATGTCAAAGGTCAGGCTTGACCTTCTCAGCTCCATAATTCTTTAGCTATTTGACCTCTCTGAGCCTCAGTTTCTTGATCTGCAAAATGAGAAGAATAATACCTATCTTAAAGGGCTGGTATGAGATTAAATAAGATATGTAAAGGAACTATCGCAGGGCATCTTAAATGAACTCCATAAACCGTGATTTTTAATGCTCTTTAAAAGCTCAAGGTAAATTGGTTGGAATATGGGGGCAGGTGATTTGATAACAATCTGGGTGGTTTGGGGGCCTTGCAGTCAATTTTGTAGCCAAAATGCTGGTTATTTTGGTAGGAAAAGATCCTGCTTGCCTACTTGAAAATCCAGCCTAGGAACAAGAAAGGTGCTATTACTTATGCTGATCAAAATCAGGAAGCAGAACGAAATAGTGGGGTAGCACTGGGTTTGGAACAAAGCAACGTGGACCTAAGGTCTGGTTTTGTCTCTTAGGAACTCTATGACTCTGGGCATAGTTTCTCCAAACCTCAGTTTTTTCCTCCATAAAATGGGATGAATTTATACTTCACTGGAGAATTGTAAAGCTTAAATAACCCTAACTACAAAAATTCTTTTTAAGCATTAGAAATGCATATATTTGCTATGAACTAATCCTGGCCTGTCTGAGGTCCAGGTATTTAGAATTTCCTGAACACTGCCCAATCTACCAGTAAGTTTCAAAGGACCTGCACTAATTTACACAAATGTACAAGGCATCCAAACCTCAGTCACAGCCCAATTGCAGGCCAGCCATGCCATTATAAAATATCTCACAGGTGTCTGGAATGTCAACACGACATAGACAAGGATAAGAGCAAAGAGGTGAGTGTGGAAGACAGAGTGGGTGAGACCTGGCTCCAAGCCTGGATGATAAACAGGCTTCTTGGAGGTAAAACAGGTGAAAACATCTGGGGGCAGGGGTGAAAGGGAGAACCTTTCAGTGACTTGTTGCATAGGATAGAACACTGTCTGGAACATAGGAGCAAGAGAATGGTGACTCACAAATTTTTTATTTTAGCTCATTGTTCCAAATAAATAGGAGCAAAGGCTTTGAAAATATAGTGGTTTAGAGCATTTGAATCATCCAGATGTCCATTCTAGGCTTCTTCTCTGGAGCCACTGCTGTGACAGCTCCCATTACCACGGAGCCAGGAGGGGCACCTGCTGGCACCTGGGCAACTTAATGATGACTGACAGAGGGAGAAAGCCTCCACCTGTAAGCTTCTCCCACGTCCTGGCTTTGCTAGTCCCACCCCCTATGCTCTTTCCCTATGCTTCTGATATATTCAAATAAAAAACAGGTAGCCTGTGAACTACAAGGAAGTTTCTCAAAAAACAAAACAAAACAAAACAAAAACACCTAATTCTCTTTGTAACTCCTTACTTCCTCTATATTTCCTTCCATGAGTCTCTATTAAAGTGGAGTAGCTATTCAAGTACAGTATTAAAAAGTCAAATAAATAATTTTTTTTTCTAGAACAGGGGTCCACGGTCATTTTATGAGGACACGCTTTTGGAATTCTGTGCTTTTCCCCTGCATCTTAAATGGTGGTTTTTAACAGGTATGGCCATGGGTGGCTGGGGAAGAGATTAAAGAGAACAAATCCCTGAGGGAAGCTGGGGCAGAGGGTGCGGAGAGCTGCAGTTCCCTCCCTGGGAATCCCAGAAAGCGACCAACAGAGGATATGATGAGGCTCAAAAGAGGAGAAAGGAACACTAAGGAACACCTGCCATGTGCCAGACTTGGTTCTCTCCTTCCATCTTCATGACAAGGCCGGGAGGTAGATATAACTACCTTTTGCACACAGGAGGAAACTATATAATTTGTTAACATCACATACTAATGTAATTACATAATAATAAACAATGAAACTAGAATCTGAGTCCAGAACTGACTACAAAATATGTTCTTTTCTCTATATTACTATTACAATTATCTCTTGCTGCTTAACCAACTAACCAACTACTCCAAAACTTAGTGGCTTAAAACAATAATCATTTTATTGTATCTCAGGAATTTGGGCATGGCATGGCTGTGTAATTCTCCTGTCCCACAGGACATCAACAGAGGTGTTCACCTGGTATGGGGGCTGTTGTAGAGAGTGCAAAACAGTTTATTCATGCCCCTGGCACCTTGGCAGGGATGGCTAGCAGGCCGGGCTCAGCTGTGAGTGTTGACCAGAATACCTAGATGTCACATGTGACCTCTTCAACAGGTAAATAGAATACTAGTAATTTTTACCACTCAAGACTCACTCCAAGACAGTGTTCACAGAGACCCAGGCTAAGGCTGAAGGCTTCCTAAGACTTAGCCTCAGAAGTTCTAAACACTGCTTTTGGCACATTCTATTGGTCAAGCATTAGTCTCCACCTCTCAGCGGGAGGAACAGCAAAGAATTTGCAGCCATATTTAGCCAACTAGAAATATACTGCTTAAGGGGCCCTGGCTGGGTAGCTCAGTTGGTTGGAGAGTCATCCCAATATGCCAAGGTTGTAGGTTTGATCCCTCATTGGGACACATATGAGAATCAACCAAAAATGCATAAATAAGTGGAACAACAAATTTATCTCTCTCTCTTTCTAATCAATAATAAAAAATTTTAAAAATACTCTACCAAATGTTATGTAAATTTTCATACAAAAACTGGCAGAAGAAAAGATGCAGCTCAGATATTGAGCTGCTTATCTTGGAAGACAAGGTTTGGACAGACTAATTGGATTCATGCCTGGCTCTCTTTGTCTTCCCATCTTTCAGATTAAAGAAGCTTAGATGTCCGTTTGAAAAGAGGAAAAGAAGTCCTCCTCCTCTCTTTCTCAGTCTGGAAGACACATACGCACATGCATGTACACACATACACAGCTGAAAAATGCTCAATTCTTTCTCTGCTATGAGTTCCAGTGACATGTGCTAAGACATGCAGTGTCCCAGGATGATAGGGACTCTCCCTGGAGCACCCTAGATGCAGGCTTCACCCTGTGCCTCAGGACTCACACCTCACATGCATTCAGCTGGTAGGAGACCTACCCCCAACTCCCTCCACTCCTACCCATTCTCAGGCATCTTCCCTTCCCAAATTCAAGTCCCTATAAACCCATCTCCTCTGCCTCACCCAGAACAAAGGCCTGCTGTTGAGATGTGGCCTTCAGCATGGGTGGTTGTCAGAATTGTCTGACCCCTAGTTCTGGGGAAAACAGGAAACTTCACATCCTTGCACTGAGGGGTAGGGAAAGCTGCCTTTTTGGTAGACTAGCCTCTAGGCTGGAATGTATGAAAAAAAAATCAGACATCTCTTTTGCAGTGAGACAGTTAGTCTCCTATTACAGTATCTCCTAAACCTAATTATTAAAAAAGAATATCTGATCCTTCCTAGACCTAATATCAGAGTCATCCTCCTAATACTTAAGCATTGGGTGGTGCCAGGCCCTGGTAATTAAGTGTGGGAAAACTCTTCTAAACCATTCTATCATTCAGGGAAGGCTCCAAGAATTAAAAATTGGAGACTTATGGTCTAGAAAATTAATGACTTTAAATTTTTTAATGTTACATTTCTCTATCTTATTTTAAAGTATATAATTAAAAGACCCAGAGGTCCTATTTTACCATAAATCTTCACAAGTTATCTGGACATGAATACTGTCTACTTTGTTCCATGCTCAAGAACCTCAATGAGCTTTAACTGAAAAGTCTTCCAAGTTCTTCCAGTTCAAAAACTTCCAGGTTCTCCCATCACCTTGGACTGCTCCCATACATCACTTAGCACAGAGAACACATCGACCCACGGCAAATGCACTGAGAACCTCCAAAGAGATTTACTCCCAACAGGACCAAAGAGAAAAGTAAGGGAAAACAGAGATGTGACAATATTATATCCCATTCTTCACAATAAAAGACAAGTTAGATCATGACAATGCCTCCTGAGAAATCTGAATTCATTTTCACATTAAGAAAACAGAAATATCTGTTTTCTTGAAACAGCAATATCTTTTTTCTTGAAACAGCTGTGGGGCCACGATGGGGCCAGGCCCCAGCAAACCAGCCAACTGATTTAGTTGACTGCCCCAGCCAGCCTAGAGCCAGCTCTGACTTGGCAAGCACATAGGCCACAGGATGAATTTAAGTTGGGTCAAGTAATTTACACATTATCCAAAGGTCTGAAACCAAGCAAGGAGGGGGCTGGATATTATGGAATTGAAAGGGCCTAACTTCATTAAGCCACATACATATCAAATCTAAGTGATGTGGCTGTTTTAGATTAGGTTCCCCCAGAAACTGCCCATGAGACAAGAATTTGAGTGGAAGTAGTTTATTTGGTAAGGAATTTCAGGAAACATAGGTGAAGTGAGGAAGTGAGACAAGGAAGTTAGGGAAGCCAGTGCAGGTTGGGTATGAAGCATCTGGAGTTTAATCCCACTAGGGAGCTCTTGTGTACACCTCATAGTTATCTTACCCAAGAGACAAGGGAGCTGAGGTATTTATCCACAACTCCATGAAGTTATTGGTTGAGGGGTGCTTCAAGGTGGGGGGGGGGCGTTAACTCTCTACACTTCCAACCCATCACAGAAGCAGGTGGAGCCAGCAGAGGAAGCCCCGGGCAAACAGATGCAGGTGCTGACAGTTAGCAGCCTTGCCTGCCAACAACACTGGTAAGGCTGTGGGAAAGAGGGCAGGGAACCAATAGCACCTGCTGCAATGATTAAGAGCTGCTTTTTGGAAAACCTCTCACCCTTCCATTCAGCAAGGTACTAAGAACTTAAAGAGTCCCAGCACTCTGCCAAGAACCTGGCTTATAAAAAGGAGTCCTACGTGGTCCCTTCTCTTGGGACACTTGCAGCAGGTAGTGCAGAAGACAGAAGACCCCATGTGCCAGGTGTTTTCCTAGACTTAGCTCTCTCCATCCTCCCAGGCACTCTGTGAGTTGGGATTTTCCTTCCATTTTATAAATATGCTTTGCAATGATCCGATTAGTTCTTCAGAATCATATAACTGTTAACAGAGGATATTTAAAAGCAGAATCATAGTGTTATACTTCTAGCGTTAAACAGTTTGTCTCTAAAAGAAATGCAGATGTTAGCAGAGTAAGTGGGTTGACAAAAGCAAGCAGGATGTTGAAAGAACTGAATGCAGCAAATAGGCTGTAACTGGTCTGATTCAGCCAGGGGACCCTGGTGGGGATGAGGAGGGGCGGGAGTGGTCAGTTTCTAGTTTCCACCCTTCCCCAACCCTACCTGCCTCTGGCTCCTCCATGGTTGAAGGGAGGAGTGCGTGGCAAAAGGTATGATTTAGGGAATAGAAAACAATGTACTAAACCAGCACAGTAATCAGCAAAGGTGCCTGCTGAGCATAGAAGTTCAGAATGTCCACTCCCCTGGAGCATTTTTGTAATTTCTTAGGGATTCCCTGGCTGGAAACCTTCTGTCTTTTTTTGAGTCTGATGAAAGCAAATCCAGAGATAAGAATCTGGGTATATGTAGTTTATTTCAGAGGTGATCCCAGGACTCAGAAGAGAGGAAGTGGGGAAGGATGAAAAGCCATAAAATGCATTACTGAAGTCACTGTTGTAGGCAAGGGGGATTCTGTTTTACCAAGCTCTGAAAAGTTTATAAAATACCTCCCAGAATTATCTGTCTGAAAGACCTGAGGCTAGACACTAACCCACCGGCTCCCTTATCCATCAGAGTGCATAAACTACTACCCCCCTGCCAACCTTTCTAGGCTGTTTCTCAGAGGCTTTGGGGAAGTCTCTGAGGCAGAAAAAATACTTGTGTCTTCCTTTAATGTTGGGCACAGTTAGCAGGAGTCTGAGGTAGTAGCGAAGGGCCCTCCACAGCTGCAACTGCAATCAGGTGAGCATGAGAGTATTTGCCACATAAATAAGGCCTCCTGAGCCCCAAGGCCCTAGTCATCATCAGTCCATCTACCACACTCTCTCTGATGAAACGCCCTATCACCAATAGGCTGAATAATGCTGCCTAAAAGAGATCCATGTCCTAATCCCTGAAACACATGAATATTAACTTTATATATCAAAACAGGACTTTACAAAAGTGATTAAGAATCTTGAGATGGGGAGATTATCTTGGATTATCCAGGTGGGCCTTAAATACAATCATCAATGTTAAGAGAAAGGCAGAGGGAGATAAGACACAGAAGAAGAGGTCGCAATGTGATCATGGAGATAGACATTGAAGTGATTCAGACACAAGCCAAGGAATGCCAGCAGCCACCAGAAACTAGAAGAGGCAAGGAATGGATTCTCCTCAAGAGCCTACAAACCGAGTGTGATCTGGCCAACACCTTGATTTCGCACATGTGGCCTCAAGAACTGTGAGGGAATAAATACCTGTGGTTTTAAGCCATCAGTTTGGTGGTAATTTTTAACAGTAGTCCTAGGAAATTGATACAGTGCCCTCTCTGTCAGTAGCTCTAAATGGGTGTCTTCCCTTGTGTTCTTTATCTTATCCTTGAAAAACACACATTCTTGCCCCTCTTAGTGGACGTGCAGCCAGTTCCACTGTCTCTTGCTCTCACACACTCTCTCCTCTATATATCCCAAACTCCAGGGGCCACGGATCACGTTCTTCAATTAGCTCCCTTAGAGCCCTTCTCCCTTGGTTTAAGTTGAGGGGAGAGCTCCCTCCTTCCGTCCTCCATAGGAAATGCAACAGCAATTAGAAAATGCCCTGCAAGAAAATTTTGCATCTACCGTTCTACTTCAACCCTTAAAGATCCCAGGCTCCACTCTCTACCCCTTTTCTAGTTTAAATCAGGACATTCAGCCCCTCAGTTTAGAAAATTGGCTCCTTCTGTTAATTCTCAACCTTTGGGCATCAGCATAAGTCAAGGCGCACAAGTCAAGGTACACAGTCCTGTTTCACTACCCACAAAGCCCTGACAATTTCATTATGGAGCAGTGTGCTCCAGGCTGGGAAGACGTGAACTATTCCAGCCCTAGATGTGACAAGAACTAGTGCCGTGGCCTTAATCAGGCTACTACTTAATCTGGCTTCGTTAGTTTCCTTCTCAGGAAAATGGGAGAGGTGGAAACTAGTAGAATTCCAAAGTTACAAAAGAGTCAGTGGTGTGCACAGGTGTAACTTTGAGCTCAGACGGGGGCCTCTACCTGTGGTTACAGAGAAATGGCTCCTTCAGCCATGAACTGATGTTTGTGCCCTAGCTAAAAGTCTACAGTGTAAGTTTGTAACAGGCTCACAAAAATAGGGTTTGCCAACTCTCTGCCACAGCCATAGAAAGACACCTGAGGCATCAGAAGAAGCACTTAATTTTTTAAAATTTAGAACCATTACCAAAAATAAAAAAATAAAAACAGTAATTAAAAAAAAGAAAGAAAAGTAGGGTAGGGTAGAGACATGAGCCTTGGATTTCACATTAAACTTTCCATCATGGGAGGCTACAGGTTTCCCCGCTACGCCTGTCCTTCTCTCATTTCTTACTCTGCCAGAACAAATTCTTTTTTCCCATCGAGTATTTTGCTTGTATATGCTTAACAAAGAAAAACTACTCCCCTTCCCTAAGACTCATCCTATTTATAAGAAAAGGTAACAACTCATAGCAACAATAAATGTGCCACTCTAACAACAGCTTGTTATTAACAAGAAAAAAATCATAAAACTAAAAATAGCGATTCCACTGGAACTAACTTGAGTGAAAATAGCCATGAGCTGATAATGCATTTCCAGAGGCACAATATAGCTGAAGTTTACAAGTTCCCCCAACTCCTCAAATCCAAAAGCTTCTCTCCTCAGGGTCTGCTTTGGGGAAAACCCAAATGAGAGACTCTGTAGAAGGTATTGTCGCATTTTCCAGATAAGGACTTCCCAGCTCCGGCTCCAGAGCAGATCAGCATCCTGCCCAAGGTCACGCTGCCAGTTAGTGGAAAGATTTAGGATCAAACTCAGAGCCAACCCCGAAGCCAGTGCTCTTTCTTCCATTCTATCCCCTGCCTTATGTTCATTTATTGTCAAATAGAGCTTTCAAAGTCATATCTATTTTTATTTTTTATTTCCTCACTTAAAATATTAAAGTAGATAAAGGTTAAACATTTATGTAAGCTTTTTTTGAAAAATCCTTTTTCTATTATGTGCCAAAAGCATTGCAGAGAAACCCCTGCCAACTCACAAAAACCTGAAGGGCATCACTGTTGCAGACCGTTCAGCCTGGTTTCAGGAGTTGTAACCCTCACCCCATGGTGGGCTGTGTAAGAGCCCAAGGGACCCACTTCATCTGGGTCTGTTCTGTCACAAGGATGTGACCTACTAAGGAGACAAAGCTTATCTCCCTGGCAGGAGTGCTGCTTCTGCCTCTCTGGCCCAATTGCTTGGTTGGCAGTCAATGACGGGTAAGACTCCTCATGGGAGGGGCAACCTAAGCCAGACTCGACCACTTGGAAGGCCTCATGGAAGGACTCAGGGGGTTGCAGCAAAGAGGATGTGATGGACCCTCGCCCCCTGGCTATTCTGACATAGCCCGAGTTCTCATTTTCATCTGGGAGATGTCTCCTGCTTCCTAATAGGCTTAAAGCCTGAAACTGTGGGGGTGAGCGGTGCAGCCCTGTACGGGCCAGGATGGCTCCCTGGGTGATCCGGACATAAGAATGAATTCCTAAAGTCCTGTGAAACCTGCTTTGCTAAGAGTGCTCTTCCTGAGGTGACAAGTGTCCCAGGAGGAAATGAGTATGTCTCCCAAAGTTTGGCAACCCCCCTTCCTGACAAACACTGGCTCGGATTAAGCCCTCAGATTTCTTTGACATGTTAAACCTGTATTCTGGTGTATTGGAACCCAATAAAAGCCTAGTGAGGATGGGGCTCTGGGTCATTCTCCTCTGAGAGTTTGACCCCTTTCCTCCCCAAGCAGATCATGTCTTGGTAGTTTTTATCTTCATCTGTGACGGAGGGATGGGGCTCTGCGGACGGAGCCCCCCCACATCTGGCGCCCAGGACAGGATCCCCCGCACATCACTAACCTTGCCATGTGATTCACTGAAGACTCAAAATGGAATGTGAAATAGTGATTGTGAAAAATCAATAATATTGGTCAACACTGTTATGATTGTTCTGAGCTACACCGTCTGATTTTCTCTCCTATTATCACCCCTTCCCCACTCTGTATAAATACACTTCCCAAAGATTGTTCCCTGTTCCAGATGGGCATTGTGTGTAGTGGATACCATCAGTGCCCCACCCATGTCCCCTCAGCCCTGTTCTGAAATCACCTGCAACTTCCACAGACAGTCCCCTGCTATCCATGGCTTCCTACCTCAAGCACCTGCATTCCTCTGGCTGAGGAGAATCTCTGGCTGCAAAAGCATTTTTGGCCACACAGGGCAGGCCAGATGTGCCTGGGAGTTAATGTCCCTATAAGAAACAGGAATTCCTGACTTCCAACCAAGATGGAGGCGTAGGTAGGCACACTGTGCCTCCTCCCACAACCAAAATTAAGGACAACAAAATTTTAGAAACAAAAAAACAATCATATCTGATAGGAAATTGAACTGTAAGAAAGTCCGACAACCATTCATCCAGACTGGTAAGAGGGGTGGAGTCAGCAGCAGGCGGAGAGGGGTCGTGGCAGGAAAAAGCTGTGGTTAGTGGTCCAGGGCGTGCAGGTGAATGGGGAGCAAGATGGACCACACAGCCCAAGGCCCCAGCACCAGGAAATGAAACCTAAAAGCACCAATTGAAAACATTTGTGGGGGTTGAGGTGCTAGGAGAGACTCCCAGCCTCACAGGAGAGTTAGTTGGAGAGACCCACAGGGTCCTAGAATGTACACACACCCACCCACCTGGGAACCAGCACAAGAAGAGCCCAATTTGCTTGTGGGAAGCAGCAGAAGGGACTGAAATACGAGAGAGAGCGGAGCAAGTGCTATTGTTCCCTCTCTGACCCCACCCCCACATACAGCATCACAATCCAGCCACTGAGCTGCCCTGCCCTGGGGAACACCTAAGGCTCCACCCCTCAAAAACAGGTGCGACCAGACCCCCCAACCCTGAAAAAAAAAAGGCTCAAATGAAAGAACAGATCAAAGCCTCAGAGCCAATACATCTAAGCAACCAAGAGATAGCCAACCTATCAGATGCACAGTTCAAAGCACTGGTGGGCAGGATGCTCACAGAATTGGATGATTTTGGTTGCAAATTAGATGAAAAAATGAAGGCTACAATAAGTGAAATGAAGGAAAATGCACAGGGAACCAATAGTGATGGAAAGAAAACTGGAACTCTAATCAATGGAGTGGAGCAGAAGGAAGAAAGAAACCAAACAGAAAAGAATGAAGAAACAAGAATTCAAAAAAATGAGGAGAAGTTTAGGAACCTCCAGGACATCTTTAAACATCCCAACATCTGAATTATAGGGGTACCAGAGGGGAAGAGGAAGATCAACAAGTGGAAAACTTATTTGAACAAACAATGAAGAAGAACATCCCCAATCTGGCAAAAGAAATAGACTTCCAGGACGTCCAGGAAGCTCAGAGAGTCCCAAAGAATTTGGATCCAAGGAGGAACAAACCAGGGCACATCTTAATTACAGTACCCAAGATTAAAATGAAAGAGAGAATTCTAGAAGCAGCAAGGGATAAGGGGACAGTCACCTACAAAGGAGTTCCCATCAGACTGTCAGCTGATTTCTCAAAAGAGACCTTCCAGGCAAGAAGGAGCTGGAAAGAAGTATTCCAAGTCATGAAAGTCAAGGACCTACATCCAAGATTGCTCTATCCAGCAAAGCTTTCATTTAGAATGGAAGGGAAGATAAAGTGCTTCCCAGATAAGGTCAAGTTAAAGGAGTTCATCATCACGAAGTTCTTATTATATGAAATGTTAAAGGGACTTATCTAAGAAAAAGAAGATCAAAAATATGAACAATGAAAAGACAGCAAACTCACAGCTATTAACAACCACACCTAAAACAAAAGCAAACTAAGCAAACAGCTAGAACAGGAACAGAAACACAGAAATGGAGATCATATGAAGGGTTAGCAACAGGGGCGTGGGAGGAGGAGAGAGGGGGAAAAGGTACAGAGATTAAGTAGCATAGATGGTGGGTAGAAAATAGACGGGGGGAGGGCAAGAATAGGGTGGGAAATGTAGAAGCTAAAGAACTTATGACACATGGACATGAGCTGAAAGGGGGAATGTGGGTGGGAGGGGGTGCAGGGTAGAGGGGAATAAAGGGGGGAATGGGACAACTGTAATAGCATAATCAATAAAATATATTTAAAAAAAAAAAGAAACAGGAATTCCCCAGTTTCCTTGCCCCTTGGTAGGCTGATTCAGAGTATTTTCTGTAGAATCTCTCAGAACGTGCCCAGCAGGATTGAGCCCCAGTTGTCCACTGTAGGGACCTGCTCATTAGAAAGTTTTTTTACTGGCTTTCCTCCTTTCTACTTTCCCACTCCTTCACCTTCCCACTCCCTCTCCAAACAAACTACCTGTACTCAGATTCTTGTCTTGGGGTGTGCTTTGGGAAAAACCTAAACCAGGAAAAAGTCTAAGGAAAAATCACATTAAATATACCAGAAGATACAGAGATGGATAATAAACAAGTTGGGAATAAAATAAATACCTATTTATGGATTATACACTCTGGGAGCAGGGATCATTTTTTATTCAACATTGTATCTGTAACAACTAGCACTGGCCCTGCACATAATTGGCCTCAAATATTTTTTAAATGGGTGAATTAATTAATTCATGAGGACCTAGATCTCTCCCCTAAGGTTCTTCAAATTTTAAGATGACAAGTTATCCTAATTAATGTCAAAGAAAAGGACTGGAATTATAAAAAAGAAGTGTGAAATGATGTAATGATTTAAATGATTATCTAAAAGATTTGAATAAATGCAAAAATATACCTTGTGTTTAAATAGAAAGATGCCAGATATAGAGATGTTAATTTTCCCTAAATGAATCTTTAAATATAATACATTCTTAATATTGGATATAAATACCAACAGAATGCTGTTTAACGTAGGCAAGTTACTTCCAAAGTTCATAAAAATATAGCAAGGATAATTCTGGAAAAGGAAATAAGAAATGAGATCATTGCTGAGACATTTATGTCTTAGTGGCTGTTTCCTCCATAACACTAAAGTTTTAAAATAACCATTTGTAAAGATCTGTTCTTAGATAAAGCACTCTCTTCACCAGAGGATCTAAGGGTGAGGGACAGAGAGTTTATCTTTCTAGTATTCATTCATTCATTCATTCATTCATTCACAACCCTAATCAGTGCAAGGCCCTTGTCATTCATATAATTTTCTTTTATTAAACAAAACTCGCTATGTGTAAGCAAGCACTCAGGACAGTGTCTGGTCCATAGTAGCACTCTGGTTTATCTGTTACTACTTTAATTCATTAATTCTAAAATTTCTTTCCAAATTTTAACATTTCCAAAATTAGGATATGAATAGCACTTAGATTTGAAGAAATCCTGTTTTGTTATTTGCCCTGTTCCACTTGATGGGAGGCCCCTGGATGGCAATGGCTCTTCCATTACTACACCCCAGCCCCTGGCACCATGGCTGAGCCCTCGTAGGTGAATTGGCGGAATGATTGCAAAAAGGAAAAAAGCCTTTCCCAAGGGCACTCACCTCACCACTCAAAGACTGCATGTCATCTTTCTCCTCTGAACTCCTGAGGTGATCTAGCCAGACCTCTTTTCTGACATCTCTCATATTCTACCTTGAACTACAGTTGAGGGCCTGTGTTAGCCTATACCAATGAAATAAAGGCAGGTGCCCTGCCCTATTCATCTGAGGATTGGCATGCCCTATTTTGCACAGTGCCTGCACTAAGAGTCTTAATCAAAGCACTTTTAGTTGCAAGAAAATACACAATGTCAGCTTCATTGTGGTCCCCAGTCAGCCCTGCTGTGAGCACTGTGAGGGCAGCGGTTAGGTCCTTCTCACCTCTAGGTGTCCAGAGCCTTGTATATAGAAGGAGCTCAGTGAGTACAGATCAATGAATTTGTCCTTCCTTCACCCCATCCCAGTCTTATCCAGCTTTCCTCTCCAGCACAAGCCCATCACAAAATTCACAAATTATATGTTTTATAACCAACACAGCAGCGGAAATCCTTCAGAATTCCCAACTACAACAGAAGAAAGATTCAAATGGAGTCTATCTGTCATTCATACAGTTTTCTCTCCTCAGGAAAGCTGTGCTCTGGAGCAGAGTCAATAACTTTTAAAACTCCCGATATCAAATTAAAACAGAATTTCTGGGAGTAGGAGCCAGGAAGCACTATTTGTTTTCGGTTCTCAACATGCAGCCCAGGTTGAGCTCTACCATATCTGCAACACAAAAATTTGTTCCAAATACATTCAATGTAAGGGATGATTCTGGGTTTTGCAAAAGACTCAATACCAAAGGCCCTTGGAATGCAGAGCTGCCCTAGGGACCTAAACTAAGTTCATTTGCCATACCTTTCAGGACTCTACCTCCTGCGTAGGGGAGGCAGGGCAGCTGGAACCTAGCCCTGCAGGGTTTGTGTGAATGGCATCAAGCCTGCCACAGGCCTCTGGACAGGACTTTGGAACAACTACTTCCAGACCTGTCTCTTCACCACCAACTACTGACCTCAGGCAAATCAGTCCCTCTGTGGGACTCAGTTTCCTTAACTGCAATACAAGATTATGCTATAGCTCAGAAGTTTCATAATTCCAATCTAGTCTTTCGGATGAAAAATTAAGATCTATAACAACAACAACAACAAAATGTTCCTAAATCTTTTCATGTGTGGCAAGAATAATTTTGGCTCAGATTTGATTTTTAGCTTTTTCCTCTTTCACCCAATTAATTTCACCCAGTATTTGTGCCTGTTTTGGTGTGGAAACTTTTTCTTTTTTTTTTTGGTATGTGCTTGTATGAAATGAGTTATCCTAACTTATATTTCATTAATAAGAAAATAATGTTTAGGTAAAGATAAAGTGCCTTTTAAAAAAGGAAACATGTAACCTTCACCTAATAGGGCATTAGAATAAATCTCTTATATTTGAGATTTGGATTTTGGCATAGAGGTAAAACAGCTGTATGAGGTCTTCTGATTTATTTTTTTATTTTATTTTTTTCATATATTTTATTGATTATGCTATTACAGTTGTCCCATTTCTCCCCCATCACTCCCCTCCACCCTGCACACCCTCTCCCACCCACATTCCCCCCCTTTAGCTCATGTCCATGTGTCATAAGTTCTTTAGCTTCTACATTTCCCACACTATTCTTGCCCTCTCCCTGTCTATTTTCTACCTACCATCTATGCTACTTATTCTCTGTACCTTTCCCCCCTCTCTCCTCCACCCACTCCCCTGTTGCTAACCCTCCATGTGCTCTCCATTTCTGTGTTTCTGTTCCTGTTCTAGCTGTTTGCTTAGTTTGCTTTTGTTTTAGGTGTGGTTGTTAATATCTGAGTTTGCTATCATTTTACTGTTCATATTTTTGATCTTCTTTTTCTTAGATAAGTCCCTCTCACATTTCATATAATAAGGGGTTGGTGATTGTGAACTCCTTTAACTTGACCTTATCTGGGAAGCACTTTATCTTCCCTTCCATTCTAAATGAAAGCTTTGCTGGATAGAGCAATCTTGGATGTAGGTCCTTGACTTTCATGACTTGCAGTACTTCTTTCCAGACCCTCTTGCCTGTAAGGTCTCTTTTGAGAAATCAGCTGACAGTCTGATGGGAACTCCTTTGTAGGTGACTGTCCCCTTATCCCTTGCTGCTTCTAGAATTCTCTCTTTCATTTTAATCTTGGCTAATGTAATGATGGTATTCCTTGGTGTGTTCCTCCTTGGGTCCATCTTCTTTGGGACTCTCTGAGCTTCCTGGACTTCCTGGTAGTCTACTTCCTTTGTCAGATTTGGGAAGTTCTTTAATATTTGTTCAACTAAGTTTTCCACTTGTTGCTCTTCTTCCCCTTCTGGTACCCCTATAATTTGGATGTTGGGATGTTTAAAGATGTCCTGGAGGTTCCTAAGCCTCTCCTCATTTTTTAAAATTCTCGTTTCTTCATTCTGTTTGATTATTTGTTTCTTCCTTCTGGTCCACTCCATTGATCTGAGTTCTAGTTTTCCTCCCATCACTATTGGTTCCCTGTGCGTTTTCCTTCATTTCACTTATTGTAGTCTTTATTATTTCATCTAATTTGCTACCAAAATCAACCAACTCTGTGAGCATCCTGATCACCAGGGCTTTGAACTATACATCTGATAGGTTGGCTATCTCTTGGTCACTTAGATGAATTGGCTCTGGGGCTTTGATCTGTTCTCCCGTTTCAGCCATTTTTGGTTTCAGTTTTTGTTTTGTTTTGTTTTGTTTTCTTTTTTGGTCTGGTCGCAGCTGTTACATATGAGTGGGGGAGCCTTAGGTGTTCCCCAGGGCAGGGCAGCCTAGTTGCTGAGTAGTGACACTGTATGTGGGGGCAGGGTCCGAGTGGGAACAATGGTGCTTGCTCTGCTCTTTCTGATTCCAGTCCCTTCCACCGCTTCCCCTTCACCTGGATTATCTGTGCACGAATATGGGACCACCTAGTCAGCCAGCTGCCTTGTGCATCCTCACTGGGTCTGCACCATTGCTCCTCTGTGCCTGGGATCTGCCAGCCACTGCTGCCTGTGCACTGGGTCTGCCAACCTCCACTTTTTCCTGCTGCAACTCCACCCCTCTTACCGCTCTGGATGAATGGTTGTTGGACTTCCGTACAGTTCAATTTTCTATCAGTTCTGGTGTTTTCTTGTTTCTAAATCTTTGTTGTATTTAATTTTGGCTGTGAGAGGAGGCACAGCGTGTCCACCTACACCTCCATCTTGGCCAGAAGTGATTTATTCTTTTTAATAAAGGGAGGACAAGGTCCTAGCCAGGTAGCTCAGTTGGTTAGAGCGTCATCCCAATACACCAAAGCTGTAGGTTTGATCCACAGTCAAGACACATCCAATTATCAACAAATGAATTCATAAATAAATGGAATAAGAAATCAATCTCTCACTCTCAAATCAATAAAAAATAAAATAAAAAGGGACAGTGACTTTAAGCGGTATGTTGATTAATCAATCTTCTTGTGTGAGCAGAGCAAAATTTACATAGGACAAACGGTAAGCTAGCATCACAACAGCAGTCAACAATTCTGAAAAACTTCTCCAAAATTCATTCTGTCTAGAATAGCTAACATATCATGCTTATTTTGTGCCAGGTACTGTTCTAACTGAATGGATTAATTCATTTGATCTTCACAACTACTTTTGCAGGAGGATATTATATCATCTTCCCTCTTTTACAGAAGAGGCAACTGGGGTCAACTAACTATTCCAAGGCCACATAGCCAGGACAACCTGGTTCAGAGTCCATTCTCTCTCTTTTTTTAAAAAAAGATTTATTTATTTTTTAGAAAGAGGAGGAAGAGAGGGAGGAAGATGGAGAGATACATTGATCAGTTGCCTCTCCCATCCACCCAACCAGGGCCCTGGCCCACAATCCAGCCTGGTGACTGGTAATTGAACCAGTGACTTCTCAGTTAGCAGGCCAGCACTCAATCCACTGAGCCACACCAGCCAGGGCCAGAGTCCATTCTCTTAACTACTGCATTGGACTGCTTTGAGAAAGTTCATAAACAATTTTGCAGGTGAATGGATTCTGATAACTGAATGTAAGTTTTCCTGAAACTATTCAAATTATTTAACATCTCTGCAATGCCTAGCATTGTGCAAGGCTAATGTTTCCCAAAACCAGTTGTAGGTCTTGCAAGGCACATCCTGATAGCATACTGGGTCATTAGGTCTGGAAGATGCCATAAAATATAGGCTCCTGTGGCAAATTCACAACATGCACATGCTAAAGGTCTGAGAAATCTTAAAGGAAAGATACTATTTAATTCTATCTAACCCAGCTTTTCCAACCATATTTACCTCTGGAAATTCTTCTTGTCCCCTTCCTCCAACCCCTACCTTCGTTTAACACCTATTAATATTTAGTTAAACTAGAAGAGTCAACTTTCGGCCAAGAAGGAGGCGTAGGCGGACACACTGTGCCTCCTCTCACAACCAAAATTAAGGACAACAAATATTTAGAAACAAGAAAACAACCAGAACTGATAGAAAATTGAACTGTATGGAAGTCCAACAACCATTCATCCAGACCAGTAAGAGAGGCGGAGTCGCAGCAGGAAAAAGTGGAGGTGCGGACCCAAGAACGCAGGCAGCAGTGGCTGGTGGTCCTCGGGCCCACAGGAGGCAGCTGGCGGACCCCGGGCCAGGGGGGCAACTGTGCAGACCCAGTGAGGCCACACAAGGCGGCTGGCTGACCAGGTGGTCCTACATTCGTGTGTGCAGACAGTCCAGGCAGAGGGGAAGTGGCGGAAGGGACTGAATCCAGGAGAGAGCGGAGCAGGGGCCATTGTTCCCTCTCAGACCCCCGCCCCCACATACAACGTCACAACCCAGCGACTGGGCTGCCCCGCACTGGGGAGCGCCTGAGGCTCCAGTCCTCACTACGTAACAGCACGCGCGTGTGCGCAGATAATCCAGGCGAAAAGGAAGCAGCAGGAGGGACCGGAGTCCAGGAGAGAGTGGAGCAGGCGCCATTCTTCCCTCCTGGAGCCCATCCCCACCTATAGTGTCACAACCCAGCAACTGGGCTGCCCCGCCCTGAGGAACACCTAAGGCTCCACCCGTCACTACATAATAGCCACGACCAGACTAAAACCAAACCAAACCAAAACAAAACACCAAAAATGTCTCAAACTGGAGAACAAATGAAATCCCCAGAGCCAATTCCTCTGAGCCGGAAGAGATAGCCAACCTATCAGATGCACAGTTTAAAGCCCTGGTGATCAGGATGCTCACAGAATTGGTTGATTTTGCTCACAGATTAGATGAAAAAATGCAGGCTACAATACGTGAAATGAAGGAAGACGCATGGGGAACCAATAGAGATGGGAGGAAAACTGGGACTCATATTAATGGAGTGGACCAGAAGGAAGAAACTAACAACCAAACAGAAAACAAGGAAGAAACAAGAATTCAAAAAAATGAGGAGAGGCTTAGGAACCTCCGGGACATCGTTAAACGTCCCAATATCCGAATTATAGGGCTACCAGAAGGGGAAGAAGAAGAGCAACAAGTAGAAAAATTATTTGAACAAATAATGAAGGAGAACTTCCCCAATCTGGCAAATGAAATAGACTCCCAGGAAGTCCAGGAAGCTCAGAGAGTCTCAAAGAAGTTGGACCCAAGGAGGAACACACCAAGGCATATCATGATTACATTAGCCAAGATTAAAATGAAGGAGAGAATTCTAGAAGCAGCAAGGGATAAGGGGACAGTCACCTACAAAGGAGTTCCCATCAGACTGTCAGCTGATTTCTCAAAAGAGACCTTCCAGGCAAGAAGGGGCTGGAAAGAAATATTCCAAGTCATGAAAGGCAAGGACATACATCCAAGATTGCTCTATCCAGCAAAGCTGTCATTTAGAATGGAAGAGAAGATAAAGTGCTTCTCAGATAAGGTCAAGTTCAAGGAGTTCATCATCACCAAGTCCTTATTATATGAAATGTTAAAGGGACTTACCTAAGAAAAAGAAGATAAAAAGTATGACTGTAAAAAGACAGCAAACTCAGATATTGAGAACCACATCTAAAACAAAAGCAAACTAAGCAAACAACTAGAACAGGAGCAGAAACACAGAAATGGAGATAATATGGAGGGTTAGCAACAGGGGCGTGGGAGGAGGAGAGAGCGGGGAAAGGTACAGAGAATAAGTACCATGGACGGTGGGTAGAAAATAGACGGGAAGGGTGGGAATAGTGTGGGAAATGTAGAAGCTAAAGAACTTATGACACATGGACATGAACTAAAGGGGGGGAATGTGGGTGGGAGAGGGTGTGCAGGGTGGAGGGGAATGATGGGGGAGAAATGGGACAACTGTAATAGCATAATCAATAAAATAAATTAAAAAAATATTTAGTTAAAAATCCCTGGCTGGTGTGGCTCAGTGGATTGAGTGCCAGCCTGTGAACCAAAGGATTGCTGGTTCAATCCCCAGTCAGGGTACATGCCTGGGTTACAGGCCTGGTCCTCAGTAGGGGGCACAAGAGAGGCAACCACACACTGATGTTTCTCTACCTCTCTTTCTCCCTCCCTTCACCTCTTATTTTATTTCAAAAATAAATGAAATCTTTTTATAAGCATTTTTTTTTAAAGATTGTGCACCAGGCATGCAAGATGTCTTATGAGTTTGGCTTTCTAAACCCAGAAAATAAGTATGACACTTATTTTCTGCTAGGCATTGTACTAAGGCTTCTAAGAATGACTTGATGCATAGTAGTCAACTTATGCAAGGTAAGCTGGTCAGTGGTAGAAAGAGGGTTCAATGTTGGGATCCGATTTTACTAGTCACTCTACTGGGCTTCCCTGGTATCTAATGACAGCTGGATATCTACCCTGGACTCAAGACCGCCATTCCAGTGTAACATTCAGTCAGCTCTGCTGCAGGCTCTGCTTTGACTTCACATGGCAATTCTATCCTCATTCCCTAGGACAAGCCTTTTCCTGTCTCCCAGTACCAGCAGTCATATTCCTGCCCCGTTATCCAGGTCCAACTGCTTTGCATGATACCCAGATTCACTGAAATAAGAATATAGCCTTGAATCCCAACCCAGTGGCTGATCCTAGAAATCTGCAGCTGAATGTGCCTAAAGCCAACAGCCTTGCCTGTCTTGCCAATCTCCTGCAGTTTGCTATGCAGGGGATCCCGGACTATCTGTCCGGCAGTGACTCAACCTGGGCCTTTCTGCTGCTGATGGAATCCTGGCTACAGCGATGCCAGTTCCCAAGGAAGTGAACACGTAGCTGAAGAGAACTCATGGATAAGAAACAATGTAAAAAGTCCTAAGGGAGATGGAACTAACAAAGTTCAAGATGGCCTGGGACAAGAAAGCAAGATGAACTCGAGCTAGACTTAAAGGATGACTGAGCTTAGAGAGGCCAAGCCAACTTTAGAAGGTAGGCAGCTCCACAGGGACAGATTCAAGCACAGGGCTGATCTTGTGTAGGACACAGGGGATGGAATCATCTGCCTGGTTCCCATATACTGGGTGGCGCACACAAAGGCTATGGCAGGAGGGAGAACACGGAGGGCTAGACTGGTAGTTCACAGAAGGCTTTGACTTCTAAAAGAAGGCAGCATAATAAATTGTCCATTGCACTAGTTTTGTCGCGTATAAGACTGAAGTCAGTTGCTAACTGCCATTATGTGACCCTGGAGAACTTATCTCTTTAAGCCTGTTTCCTCCTGAAAAATGGGGATAATAGTACTAATATCTACTTTAGAGGGAGCTGTGAGAATGAAATGAAAGTGCACAACAAAGGCTTAGCACACTGCCTGGCAAGAGTGTAGTACCCACTAAGCTTTTAAGGAAGTTTACCAACTCTTGTCACGATGCCTTAGGGCAGGGTGAATGAAGCTGCTTTGGAGAATGAATGTTCAGCTGGCTTTCAACACGTGATGCAGACAACCTGATTCAGAGATCCCAAGGTGCCTTCATATATATTTCTTCACTTGGTCCTCCAGCCACTTGAAGCCTGAGCATTTCCTTTTCAGGTGAACTTGTACTCAGACCTTGTCACCTAGACAACCAACTGGGAGCTTTCTGGAAAATTCAGGAACACTTACCAAATGCTAAACTTGGTACCTGTGAGAAAATGCCCTCTGTGGAAAATGTAGCAGCAGTCCATACTTCATGTTGTGGTGTCTGGAGCCCTTTGTTGTGGCCCAGAAGCTTAGAGCAACAATACATTCTGGATCACTTTTATTAAGGGACCAAAGGTAAAACAGTGTTCACCTCCTCAAACCTTATCCTCAGCTGAAATTAAAGTTAACTCTGAACAGAAAAGAAGTATCTAAAACATCAATGTGGAATCTCAAAATATGGTAAGATAGGAGAGGAGTCCTATCCCTTCTGTCTTGAGACCCAGGTCCTGAGATCAGATTGAATGAATGCTCCTGAGGTTACCTTACCCAATGGCCCAGAGCCATTTTCCCACCATAACATGATGGATGTCCTATGCTTCCCTCAGTGACAGGGGCTCCCTATGGCCACAGTTCTTAACCAAAAGGAGGAAGGTGGAAATGTTTTGTTCGAAAAGCGCTTAAGAACTTGGAAGGCAGGTCTGTGGCCTCGAGACCGAGCACCAAACCTGTAATCTCACAAATGAAAATCCTGAGGTCAGAGGGAGTCTGCCTTGGCCTTAGGAACCAGCAGGGCCACGACTAAATAAACCCAGACCATCTGGCTCTCAGTCCCTGCCCTTCCCTCTATTTCCAGTGTTTGTTTAGGCAAGAGCTGGCAGTCCTGTGGATTTTCCTCCCCCCATTTCCCATTCTCAACCTAAGCAGAGTGCAGTTTAGCTGGAACTGTCCTGATTATTCTTCTGCAGGGCTGGCTCTGACAGAACCAGAACAGGCATCCTGAGCACAAGCATGAGATCCTTGTGCAAGGTGTGTGGAGACTGGGCCAACTACATTTGCCACTTTGAAAGTTCAGGCTCTTTACCTTTGCCTTGTTTCTGCTATGGCTAGCAAGACAGGATCAATGCTGGCTTTTAAAAAGCCCTCAACTAAAAAAAAAAAAAAAAATAGAAATACATAAAAAATTAAAAAAATAAAAAGCCCTCAACTATTCCACAGCATGTAGCATATCTGAGAGTCTGGTAACAAGTCCATCCTGATGATGAGCTGTCAGCCCCTCAACAGCTAAGGCAGGAGGGGACTGAGGAAACCATGCAGTTGTTCAGCTCACCCAATTCTCAAGGTGAGAGTGCTCTCAAATTCTCTGGTTTCATTCTGGACTAGCCCTAGTCAGACTTCCAGAAAACTGATCTATGTTCTTAGGAAGTGAAATTTGAGGCTTACTGAATGTGCCTTGGGAGGTTAGTTCTGTTTTGAGATACCGTGGAGTCAACTCAAGGTCGTTTTCCCTGAGAACAAATGCAATATAGTAATTTACGTTGACTCTACATAATTTCAAATAAGCAAACTGTTTTATACTTAAATTACCAACTTGGTATACCCTGGCACCCAACTTTTTCCAAAGAGAGCAAATTAATTATCTATTGCATGTTAACGAATTACTCCAAACACAGTGGCTTAAATACAAACATTTATTATCTCACAGTTTCTGTGGATGAGAAATTTGGGGGTGCTTCTCTGGGTGGTTCTGGCTCAGGGTCTCTCATGAGGTTGCCATCAAGGTGTCAGCAGGAGTCACAGTGATCTGATATACTGGAGTTGGAAGGTCTGCCCCCAGAGGGCTCACTCCCAAGGCAGTGGCTGTGCCTCACCTCTAGGTCCTCTCCACTGTGCTGCTTGGGCGCCCTTACAAGATGGCAGCCGGCTTTCCCCAAGTGAGGGATCCCAGACAGAGAAAGGAGGAAGCAATGCCTCTTGTTACCATAAGTGACACACATTGACTTCCTTATTCTATTTGTTGGATGGGTATCGCTAAATTCAGCCCATATGCAAAAGGAGGGCTAGGAAGCTCTACCTTTTAGAGAGAGGCGTATCAAAAGATTTGTGGAAAGATTTTAGAACCACCACAGATAGCAAAGCATTACTTCATTATCTGTTAAGAACTTATCAGTGCCCACTATTCCTTCCATTATTTTCAAGTTAATGTTTTTAACCAACAAAATAAATATCTGTCAAATATCCAGGCAGAGAATTCAAGTATATCAATTTCTGGAAGGGCAGGTTCACTTATGGTGAGTTTCCTTATGATAAACTTCACATTATTAATGGGAACAATAATAAAATACTCCCACCCCCAGCCCAAAAGTACATAACATCTCTTCTTAGATGAGAAGCTAAAATAACCTATGAAGAAATAATAATTACCACCCCAAGTACCCTTCTTTTTCCCAGTTATCAATTAACAATCATTTCTTTCCTACATAGAAGTCAGTCAATGGTAAAATACTTTTATTCCATCCTTACTTAAGGGATGTATATAGAGTACAAGAACTGTACATGTCTTCGGTTCAGGCCATACTGTGTTTCCCAGTGGATAAAAATTGTACTAAATCATTCGAAAAACAAAACTTGCTTCATAGATTCTTCATGTGTTAACCCTTCTGTTAACTTTTTATAATCATGTCACATAACTGATGTTGATAGGTAGCTTCCATCTCAACGAATCCTGCAGAAGTTCTTTTTATAAAGCAAACAATCTTGTTCATAAATATACATTTTTGTGCACACTACCACCTCTGAAATTCTCTAGGCCAGCAACCTGGAACATTACCAAAGACCAGGAAATAATTCAAAAAGTCTTCCAGCGGCCAAAAGATGTCCCAGTGAAGCCTTGTTAGACTGACAATTGAAAGAACCTGGCACATGGACCGCACTCCTCATTTGTCAAGGAAACTGATAAAGCCCATGCATTTTACTCCAAAGGAGAGTCTTCTTTCTCACCTTATACACTACTTATAGAAACCTTCCCATCTGATTTCTCATCTTACAGCAGGTCAGAAAGGACAAGAAGTGACCCAAGAATGTTCACTTTTTTTACTAAGACTGACAGCTGGCAGCAAGTAAGTGTTGGAAAAGAGACACAAAACAAACAGTATCATTCTTGGGTCCAGTCAGTCAAAAACAAGCAGTGCAGTACAACTTGATTTATGACAATAATGTGGAACTATAAAGAAATGGCTGTATTCCACACACTACTTAAGAATGTAACATATTTTGGAAACATTTTTGATATGACATTTTTTAAAGTTTTGTTACTTAACAGGATAATTCAGAAAAATGAATTTCCTGAAGTTTCCAAACAATTAAAGCATGATACTTCAAGCAGACGTTAACTTAAAAAATAATTTTGCTACTGCTTCATTAAAATAAATAATTGTACTACTGTCACTCACATTTAACACATGTCCTTTAAGAAACAGACAGATGGAGTTTCTCTGTTCCTCGGTCACCAGTTTGCACTTTAATACACAGGTTCTCTTCTCTCTTTCAATTCTAAAAATTAGGCTTAAAAACAAAACAAAACACAAAAACCTTTCCCAAATTCTACTTCCTAGGTATTTTTGCCCCATGTTCAAAACAAAAAAGCTACCAAGAATATGCCAGCTTCTAATATCAATGAGTTTCCTAACTGAAGAGAGGAAGTTTTTCTTACAAAACTTTGGTTTTTAACTGTAACTTAGTCTTCCAAAGGGTACTTTTTCACATAATTTAATTCAATTCAAATGTAATGGACTATCTATGAGTACTTTGCTATGTAAAGGGTAAGACACAGCCCCTATCCAGGAAGGGCCTGGTACTTGTATGGGAAACGGAGGGAAGGTAGACACCAGAGAGAGAAGCAAATGCTGTAATAACTTAGTGAAGCTGATGAAGAGGCTGGGATCATGTCCGGCTAAATGAAAAGGATAGCAAATTGCTCACCACTGACGGACTGGAGAAAACAAACTTGCACTCACTCTTGTGTATTCCCCACCTCTGTCGCTCCTTCTTTCTTCCCTATACTAAGCTGTCTGAGCTTAAATGCTTCCAAATACTTTCGATCAATACTAGTAGACTTGGATTAAAATAATAGTGCCAAAGGCCTGAAATGACAAAGTAAAGTCAAACAACAAACAGCACTTTTCATCACTGTGTAGACAGTTTTATATGTGATTTTGCCTCCTTAATTATTCTAAGCGGGGCCATGGGAGTCCCACCCAGGTTCTGGAGGTAAAAAAAATATGATTAGAATTCTGGCGCTTTAAAAAAATTAAGGAAGGATTCAATAAAAGTACACATTCTTCTGAAGTAAAAAACTACGTAATAGCTCTGGAGAGTACATAATTATACCTCTGTTCTCTTCATGACAAAGACAACAACATGACAAATAATTTTGGCTAAAGTATCTTACAATAGTCCTTACACAAAGTCTATTTTTATTCTAAGTGAGCTGTAACTCTAGAGAACCTACCAACTTGTCCTTCCCCTCATTCCCATTGCTGTGGTCCTCTTACAGAAATAACAGAAGATCAGGAGAAGGTACACAATGTCAGCATGTGTAATGTTTTCCCAACATGTCGGCCATGTGTTTATGTGAACATGTCTGTGGGTTTTTCAGAGAAATATATTCTTGCTTTTGTGCTGAATGTGCACATAAGGCAACCCAATCACTGGATAACAGTGTCTACATGGGAACAGAAACCATGCAAAACTGAAATGGTTATTAAACATAGTGCAGTTTTAGGTTACTCTAATTATGTGAAAAGTAGGTTAGCAAATAGCTAATATATTGCTTCTTGCTTCAACATGTAATAATTTTAGATGTGAAAGTTGCCCATCTCTGATAAAAATTCTGGACCATGTTAACATTGAATAAAATATTTATTGTGATTTTTTCCCCTGTGATATAAGACTGTTTATTTTTCCTAGCTCTCCAAATGACACAGTTGCAGAACCTCTTTCAGCTGGTCTGGCCTGAAAATAATAAAGATTAAAGACATTAGAAATAGATAAATATGTAGTCCTAACTAAATGCCTTTATGCTATTTTATATTTTTAAAAAATCGCCCTCCCTAAGTAAACAAACAATAAAAAGCAAATGGAAACATAAACACACTAAGTAAAGTGATTTGTCATACTGTTACCTGTGAATCATGATATTTCCATCCTATCATGTAATAGATCTGGTATGTGGCAGGTACCGAACCATCCTCGTTTCTGTACATTTCTATGAAGACAAATAATGGTTATAGTCTGAAAAAATGCCAGTAGGGAAAATAATTTGCTTGATAAAAGTCATGTCCTCAAAAGAGAAATGGATATTAGGATGTCTGCAGGATTCTGGAAATGCCTCACCTAAAAATCCTCAATACTTGAGAAGCTGATAGTACGGAAATAGTAAGGACTGTTTGGAAAAGGGATACAGAGCTATAGGATCTGTGTTTTGAAGGAAGGACAAGAAATCTGATGGTGTCTTAAGAGGAAAGGAAAGAGCGCTGGCAATTGTAAGAGATAAACATGACAACAGACAAGTTCCCCGGTGCATCCGGGTAGCAGACCGGTCAGCTTCCTTACCTCTGTACACAGCTGCAGCTGCCAGCATCGTGTCCCGGTGCAGGAGAGCTTTTCTATTCCAAGCGCAGTTGCTCTCACCCATACCTAAAAATACACTATAGGAAGTTTGAGATCATACAGCAAATACCCTGAGCAGCTCAATCGATACTGCAGATTTAACCTTATGCCTCCAACAGTACACCATTCTGTAATACTCATGTAAAGTAACTAAATAATCTCATTTTGCTCTTGGAATGTAGTGAGGCTCCTTAGTGACTAAGGCAAAACTACCTGAAGCTTCTGGGTATTAAGACAAGTAGAAAAGTCAAATTTCAGGAGGCTACGCCCATAAGCACATTTTACTTGTCAGTGATGGTCTAATGTGAGCCAGCAGGGCAAAAATTGAGGTAAGTGGCTCTCCAGGTGAGTCATCAGGAGTCGGCAAGTGTCTTTCCAAGGATGCCACATTTTATGCCCCTTTTAGCTGCTCTTCAAAGGAGGACAGGACACTGCTACAATGCCTGACTCCTTCTAAGCCGCGATTGTAATATGATCACGAAACTTGGAAAAGGGCTCTGACACTCATTAGATTATACCGAAGCTGATGAGTTTCCAAATTTTATAATTCTTCACTAATCCCAGAAAAAATTAGGAAAATTAGGAAAAAATTAAGTACATTCTTTTCAGGGGCACTATCCTAAATGTTTTAAAACTTATTTTTAGATTTCTTTCTGCTAAGTTGATAGCTAAAGGCTAGGGTTAATATTATTCCACTGTTCATTAAAAATTGATGTTGTATATTTGATTCTTCTTTATGCATATACTTAAACAAAATTACTTTGAAAGGCCAGATTTTAAACTAGTCTTCAAAATTTAAAAAAATCAAAAGCAAAAATCCTTTATATTTATTCTCTATATACTTACATATACTATAAGAAAGCAAAAATCAGTTTCTTGATTTTGTTTTTCTACTTTCACAAAAGAAAACCAATAAATTTCTCAATATCAATGTTCATTATTAGTTTAAAAATAATAATCTCCCAAATTTTCAATGGCCTTATACTGAAAACAATCAACAAATTAGCTGTAATAAGTAAACCTCATTCTTTCCAATCCTAAAGACTCCTATTATTCCCTAAAATAATGAATCTCTAATACTAAAAGCCATGTCTCTCATCCTGTGAGTTAAAACAGTCCCAATTAATGAAGGCCAACAGACAAACAAACCAGGAGATTAATCATTATAAAGAAAAGGGTGGATCTTATTCTTGCTGTCGTAAAGCAGCTAGATGAGCTTAGACCAATTGCTCTGGGTCCTTAAAGTAGCCAGACTAGATGACCTCTAAGGCTCCTAATGCTAACATTTTAGACCCACTACATAATCTCCTTTTAAAACATTCTCCTATATAGTGAATATCGACTGTATCAGAGGACCAGAGGTAAATGGGGACTCACATTGGAAGAGTCTGTTGCTGCTAATGGCTGTGGTGCTTTCACTTCTGCTTAACTTCCTGCTGCCATGACAAGTTAGTTAGCAGGCAGCACCAGTGAAAAACAGGTTTAATTTTTTAATGTAAATACTTAATGCATTTCTATGAAATGCCTTCTAAATAATTGTTATTAGGATATTCTAATTAAGATTACTAGGCATAATGCTTTTTCTGAAGGTCTGACCTAGGTCTAACCTAGGCATAATGCTCCTTCCAATACAGGGACTCAAGAGCATCCCTAGAGAGCATATACAGAAACTCTGCTGCTAGGGCAGCCCACCCTCCCCTCACAGGGAAGTGTACAGCCACCCTGAACTTCCCTTCTCCTACAAAGAGTCTAGAATTTGAGATAAGAATCCCAGTCCTGACCCTTTCATAACCTGGAGCAAAGTAATTTAACCTCTATGAAACTCAGCTTTGTGATCTTCAAAATGGCATGATAACACTTCATAATGCATTCTGATGGACCTTTACTGAAGATGACCTGGGAAACACATTTGTGGACTTCTGACCAGCTCTGGGCTTTGGCATACTAGAAAAATCTGGAGGGAACTAACTGTTTAAGATTCTCACAGTGTTTTTAAGGTGAAGTTCAACTGTTTATTAAAAAAAATGTAATTTATTCTGGTTTACTAGGAACAATACTGAGTATTGCCTAAAACAACAACAACTGAACTTACCTTAAAACTACTGTGAAAGCCTCCAAAACTTTTCGTGCATTCATTGCTGATATACAACTTGTGTAAAATCGACATTTTTCTGTGAATAATAATGGCAGCTTAAATGAGAAACACCACAACCACCAAGAAAAAAGTATAATGCAATGTAAAATACCAAAAACCAATTTGAAGGTAGCACTATCTTCCAGTCTGCAAAGCCATACACCTGGAAGTCACCCAAGCTTTTCCTTTCCTCATCCTCTGACCACTATTCTCCTATCTTAGCTCCCTCTGACCTTTCAAGGAGAAGGGTAAGGATTTCAGGGTCTGAGTCAGGCTGCTATGTTGGGTTTAAATCCTGGCTCTACCACTTATTAAACACATCACCATGAGCAAGTTACTTCTCTCTGTGCCTCAATTTCCTCATGCATAAAAAGAGGTTAACTACACTAGCTCTGGTTTTACCTTCCTCATAAAATATACACAACGCTGCAGAGTGAGCCCTCTAACACAATAATTTGATGGTCTCTCCTATGTGCAAAACTTCCAAGACACTATCCGGCTCACTTAATAAAATCTAGAAGACTCTAATGGACTATCCTGCATCATTTTCCGTCATCTCCCCATTTCACATGTTTAAGCAATACTGAAATACTGTACAGTTCCTTATTAAGGAAGTGTGTATCCTTTTACATCTCTATAACTCTACACAGGCCATTTCTTTGGTCTGGAATGCAATGCCTGTCCTGCCCCAAATTTGCACCCACCCCTTCGTTCTCCTGGCAAGTTCATTTTAGCTTAGGTGCTGCCTCTTCTGCAAAAGCATCCCATGCTCCCTAAGATTTCGGGGCTTTTTCTCCCTGTACTATTAAAAAAAAAAAAAAAAAAAGATCTCATTTTACAGCTAAATACAGATGTCTATCTATCTCTGTGTCTCTCTACTAGAACATAAGCTCCCTGAGATCAGGGACCATGTGTTTCCATCATTAGCTCACTGGTTGGTTCATGATAAACGCTCAATAAATGGTAAGTGAACGCATATAAAATCAACCAGTTAATGCTTATATCTACTTTGTTAAATATCACTTTTACAAGTTATCTTTAAATAATTCCTCTTAATCCTCATGAGGATAGGAAACACCTAAGACTAAAACACATGATTTGTGAAAAGACTTTACAGCAGAAATAAGCACACTGGCAAAAACTTCTTAAAGGTAAATAAAAAGCAACAGTTTCTCAAAATAATGATCAATTTAAAACCCAGATATCAATTGGGAGGGGACACAAGGCAACCTTCTAGTGACTAGAAATGCTGTACACCTTTGTTTGGATGGTGGTTAAATTACGAGCAGCTGTGTACTTAAAATTACTGCATTTCACTGAAAATCTATCTAATTTAATTTTTAAAAAGCGCACACAGATCAAGTATGCAATATAGGACTCTGGATTCAAATCATAACTCTAGATTTAGTGTGACCATGGACAAAATATTTAACTACTCAATGTCTCAATTTGCTCATCTGTAATATTAGGGAATTATGAAATATCATAAAATTACACCTAGCATAGAGTGAATACTGTATTTTTAGATCAGTGGGCAGCAACCTCTTTCAACTGACAGGTCTACTTTCTCGTCTTTTTTTAAATTTCATTTTATTTTATTATGTTATTACAGTTGTCCCATTTCCCTCCTTCATTCCCCTCCACCCTGAACACCCTCTCCACCCACCTTCCCCCTCTTTAGTTCATGTCCATGTGTCATAAGTTCTTTAGCTTCTACATTTCCCACACTATTCCCGCCCTTCCCGTCTATTTTCTACCCACCGTCCATGGTACTTATTCTCTGTACCTTCCCCCTACCCCTCTCCTTCTCCCACTCCCATTGCTAACCCTCCATGTGATCTCCATTTCTGTGTTTCTGTTCCTGTTCTAGCTGTTTGCTTAGTTTGCTTTTGTTTTAAATGTGGTTGTTAATAACTGTGAGTTTGCCGTCTTTTTACTGTTCATATTTTTTATCTTCTTTTTCTTAGATAAGCCCCTTTAACATTTCATATAATAAGAGCTTGGTGATGATGAACTCCTTTAACTTGACCTTATCTGGAAAGCACTTTATCTTCCCTTCCATTCTAAATGAAAGCTTTGCTGGATAGAGCAATCTTGGATGTAGGTCCTTGACTTTCATGACTTGGAATACGTCTTTCCAGCCCCTTCTTGCCTGCAAGGTCTCTTTTGAGAAATCAGCTGACAGTCTGATGGGAACTCCTTTGTAGGTGACTGTCCCCTTATCCCTTGCTGCTTCTAGAATTCTCTTCTTCATTTTAATCTTGGCTAATGTAATTATGATGTGCTTTGGTGTATTCCTCCTTGGGTCCAACTTCTTTGGGACTCTCTGAGCTTTCTGGACTTCCTGGAAGTCTACTTCCTTTGCCAGATTGGGGAAGTTTTCCTTTATTATCTGTTCAACTAAGTTTTCCACTTGTTGCTCTTCCTCTTCCTCTTCTGGCACCCCTATAATTCGGATGTTGGAACATTTAAAGATGTCCTGGAGGTTCCTAAGCCTCTCCTCATTTTTTTGAATTCTTGTTTCTTCACTGTTTTCTGTTTGGTTGTTTCCTTCTTCCTTCTGGTCCACTGATTTGAGTCCCAGTTTTCTTCCTATCACTATTGGTTCCCTGTGTGTTTTCCTTCATTTCACTTGTTGTAGCCTTCATTATTTCATCTAATTTACAACCAAAAATCAACCAATTCTGTGAGCATCCTGATCACCAGTGCATCTGATAGGTTGGCTATCTGTTGGTCCCTTAGATGTATTGGCTGTGGGGCTTTGATCTGTTCTTCCGCTTGAGCCAGCTTGTTTTTTTTTTTTTTTTTTTTTTGGGGGGGGGTCTGGTCACGCCTGTTATCTATGAGGGGAGAAGCCTTAGGTGTTCACCAAGGTGGGGCAACCCTGTCACTGGGTTGTGATGCTGTATGTGGGGGCAGGGTCAGAGAGGAAATAATGGCGCTTGCTCCGCTCTCTCTATTTCAGTCCCTTCTGCTACTACCCACAAGCAAATTGGGCCCTTCTGGTGCTGGTTCCTGGGTGGGTAGGCTTATGTATGTTCTAGGACCCTGTGGGTCTCTCCAATGTACCCTCCTGTGAGGCTGCGAGTCTCTCCTGGCACCTCAAGCCCCACAAGTGTTTTTAATCCATGCTTTTAGGCTTTATTTCCCAGTGCTGGGGCCCTGGATTGCACGGTCTATCTCCCCGTTTTCACCTGGTTTGTCTGTGCATGAATGTGTTCACAGTCTGCCAGCCACTGCATGCCCAGGACTGCGAATCACCGCTTTTTCCTGCCACGACCCCTCTCTGTGGGCCACTGACTTCGCCCCTCTTACCAGTCTGGATGAATGGTTGTCAAACTTCCTTACAGTTCAATTTTATGTCAGATCTGGGTTTTTTTGTTTCTAAATCTTTGTTAACCTTAATTTTGGTTGTGCAAGGAGGCACAGTGTGTCTATCTACGCCTCCATCTTGGCTGGAAGTTCTCATCTCTCTTTTCTTTCTTGAAATGAATCATGAGCATAGCACTTATTATATAGCAGAACAAAAATAAATGTTGTATTTGAAAAAAAATTTTATCCTTACAGTCTGAACAATGAATTACCAGTGTACAACCTCTCTCAAGCTTTCAGGTGAAGGGGCTCCATGATCACATCAGGGGGAGCCAAGTGTGTGGAGCAGTTCTCAGGAGGAGTATGGGATTTATTATCGGTTCCCTGTCACCTTGGGCTGCATGCTAAGGCTGCCAATCCCTGTATTACATTATAATAAATAGTGACTACAATAGTAAGTTTTCAGCTACACATCTTCCCCTTTGTAATTCTCAAAGGTTGGACAATGGGTAAAATGGACCTGTTACAAATGGGTAGCTACAAGAAGCAGCAGAATCAAGTAAGAGTGTTCTAGCACACGAGTCAAGAAGGCAAGAGTCTGGCACCTAATTCCGCTAGGAGGTAAGTGTTCTCTTTAGGCCTCTGCTTTCTCGCTTGTAATACAGCAGAAAGGAAGTAGTTACCAGAAGGCTACTGAGAAAAGCAAGTGCAGTAATGCTCACAAAAAAACTATAAATCTGTAAATAAACTATTTATTTTTATAGTCCTCTTGATTTAAAGCAAGAGGATTCTTTAATTTTTCAGGATCCAGATTAAGGT
Source organism: Glossophaga mutica (assembly GCA_039655065.1). Taxonomy (NCBI): domain Eukaryota; kingdom Metazoa; phylum Chordata; class Mammalia; order Chiroptera; family Phyllostomidae; genus Glossophaga; species Glossophaga mutica. The sequence continues at coordinate 74,422,417 of CM077312.1, forward strand.
TTCCTTGGGTAAATATAGTTCTGGTTTCATAGAACACACCTTTAATCCATTCAGCTTCCCCTACTCATTAAAATAGCTTATGCTATTTGTTTAACCAAAAAATCAAGCCTCACTCATTCTCACCAGGTAAGCTGAGGCTCTCCTTGGAACAATCACTTTTCCAGTATCTCTCAGGGGTAGACGTGTATCTTTGCAGACCTCATGTCTTTCACAGTGTCCTATAGCTGCTCAAAGCTTCTTCTAGGCCATTACTTCTCTACCCTATGAAAAACCCTTGCCCTCCTGGGACCCACACCGTGTGGCCAGAACCCTCCCCCACTCCAACCTGCTGTCAGACAGCAGGGTCCCAGTCCATTCTTTCATTCATCAAGGGGTTTGCCACTTGGTTTAGTTTCCCTCCGTACCCTAAGTCCTGCCATCACCATGGGCAACTTCAATGTTAATAATGAATCATCAAGTATCATGGCTTCTAAGGTTTTTTAGTCTCCTTACCACTAATGGACTTCTCCATCACACCTAATCTGAATTGAAATCATCAATTCAAATATCCAATTTTCTGACCATATCCTCCTGTCCTTCAAGCGTGTCCCAGTATTTCAACCATAATCAATTTCTGACCACCTCGGGATCACTTACTTGTGCATGTCTCCTCCAGTTTCTGCCAATCCAGTAGCTTATTGTTTTCTTTCTTTCTACTTACCTTTCCTTCCAGCTTAGATTCTTTGGCCTACTATTTCAATTATACTCTTGGAATTTTTTTAAATTTTTCAATTACAGTCAATATTACTTCACATTAGTTTCAGATGTACAGTATATTGATTAGACATTTATATAGTTTAAGAAGTGGTTCCCCCAGTAATTCTAGTACCCACCTGGCATTAGACATAAGTCATTTCAATATTATTCACTATATTCTCTAAACTGTACTTTATATCACATGACTGTTTTATAATTATCAATTGTACTTCTTAATTCCTTCACCTTTTCACCCAAACCCCCTCTTGGAATTGTCTTTTCATCACTCTCAACTAGCAAGGCCTCAACCCAAACTAACTTTTCTGTTTTGTGCCTGGTGCAGTTGGAGAAAGTCACAGATGTGTTTGATCAACTTCAAATGTACCCTTCAAATTCGGTAACTTTCCCTGATCAATTCAGCTTCCTATTCTCCACAATGACTATTTCAACTTATTTCCACTCAATTCTCAAACCTCTGATCCTTTCCTTTTCAGTGTATGAAACTATTTTCTGTTTGACAGATAAAACAGATCCATTAGATGGAAACTTACTGGTATCAAACATAAATGCCTACGTCCATTGGAACTAACCCTCACCCCTTCCTTTCATGCCCACCCCCCCACTCCATCCAAGGTCAATCCTGCCGCAGCCTTTGCATCTCATCCCCTTCTACTCCTCAGATATCGGACACATCGATTATCCCTTCTCACTTCTAGAGTCACTACTATGGAAGCACTTAGATTCTTTCAATCAGCAGTTAAACAAATTCAAGTCTTAAAACAAAACAACATTAAAAACATTGCCCCATGTCCTACTCTTCTGTTCCTCTCTGACATCTGTAGCCTCTCCATCTCCTACTTCTTATTCACAAGCTTTTTGAGAAAATAGTAGATATTTGCTGTCCTCACCTTCCACTTAGGCCTCAACCTACCACTGCTTCTACTCCCATCACTCCAGCAAAAGAGCTCTCACTATGGTCATAATCTTCTTGTTCCTGAATCTAGTAAGCTTTCTTTTCAGTCTGTACTTTGCTCCTTTGAAAGCTCCTTTGTTTTAAACCTTTTAGATTCCCTGTGTTTTGAACTTCCTTTGGTTTAGACAATACTAAATTTTTCTGTTGTTTCTCCTTATCACTTTGCTAGCTGTTCCTCCTCAGTCTCTTTGTGGGCTCATCCTTTTATACAGTCACTACATGTTAGGTTCCTAAAGGCTCAGTATCAGTCTCGCAATCTCACTCATGCTCTCATCCTAGGCAACTGCTTCAAATGCCAGCTATTCACAAATGAGTCACAATTTTTTTATCCTCACCTGAGGCTATGTTTTATTGTTGTTTTTTTTTTTTAAGATTATTTATTTATTTATTTTTAGAGAGGGGAAGGAAGAAAGAAAAAGAGGAAGAGAAACATCGATCCGCTACCTCTCATATGCAGCCCAACCAGGTACCGAATCTGCAGCTCAGGTGTGTGCCCTGACAGAGAATTGAACCAGTGACCTTTGGCTCTAAGGTACAACATCCAACCAACTGAGTCACACTGGTCAGTGCTATTTTACTGGTTTTTAAAGAAAGAAGAAAGGGTTGAGGGAGGCAGATAGAGAGAGAGAGAAAGACATGAATAGGTTGCCTCCTGTATGTACCCCAACTAGGGATCCAACGCACAGCCTAGGTATGTGCCCTTACTGGTAATTGAACCTGCAACTTTTTGGTGTATGGGAAGACATTCCAACCAACTAAGCCACCCAGTCAGGGCACAAGTCACAATTTTTTAACCCACATACCCAAACACCTGCTTGACATCTCTTCTTAGATATTTCAAATCAATTCAAACCCAACATATCCAGATGCGAACTCAAGAGTTGTCCCAGCCCATGCTTGGTCTACTACTGTTTACAGATATAGACCATATGTCCGGTTATGTTTGCTAAAAACTCAGCAGTTTTGTTTGAAATGTTACTCTCCTTTATCAGAGCATATGTAATCCACCAGCAAGAACTATCAAATTTACCTCCTAAATATCTCTAGAATCCATTCATTCTATCTCTACTGCCACCACCTTAGTCTAAACTACCATCACTTCTCACAGAGCTTTACTGAAATGTCTCCCTACTACTGTACCTGCCAATACATTCTTTTCAAAATATAAATCTGATATCTGAACCCCTTTCGTCAAAGGGCATTTTAAGGTAAAGACAAGCCATCCTAACAGGGAGTGTAAGACCTTACTGCAACTCTTCCTATTCCTGCCTGTATTCTAGCCAAAATACCCTTCTTTCAATTCTTGCCATGCTTTTTCTTGCAACGGGATCTTTGCATATGCTTTTCTCCTGGCCTGGAACTCATTTCCTTCCCTCTTCTCCTAGTTAACTCATCTTTGTATTTTTATAGCATAATCACCATTTCTTCAGATAAGACATTGTTGACTCTCTCAGACCAGGACCTATCCCCTTGACAAACCCCAATCCTACATGAACCTCAACTACCTACTATCTTATGCCTAGACCTGTCCTGCCAACTGTTGCTAAAGAAAAGTCACTGATGTGTTCTCCCATCCTCAAATGTACCACTCAAGTCCTGCCATGCTTTTACAGGCAGTCATAGCACTATGTACCTCTACTTCACAGCACTTACCGCAATTCTAATTTAACATTTATCTTTGTAGCAGGTGCCTGATGTCCGCCTCATGCATTTTATATTATAAACTCCATAAAGACAGCCTGCTTTCTTACCAACGTATCCCTAGTGCTTAGCCCCAGGGTTTACCACAGTGTGAGCTCTCAAAATATGCCTATCAAATGGAGTCCGAAAATGCTTTAAAGTGCCTTACCTTGTAAATCTTCCATTAATTCAAACATTCCAGGATAGTTAACTTGAATTTCGTCAGTATCCTATACAAAAAGAAAGAGAAATATTTATTTGACATTCATCGCAAAACAATCCAGATTCAAAAGGCCAGAGATTATCCAGACCAATCTTGGTAAAAAGCAATCTTCTTTATAATATTCTTCACAGATGTCATCTGACTTATGCTTGATTTATGATGACTTCAAATTGCAGAATAAATATTCGCTATTTTAAGAGAACTCTTTCTAAACCTCCATAAACTGGTTCTAGTTCTTTCTCTGGGAACACCACAGAATAAGTCTATTCTGTGTTTTTCAAACCACTGCCCTCTTCTTCAAATCAAGAAACTCTGCCAGGACACTGTCAGGGAACACCACTTTCTTACCCTAAATATGTCTTTTTAGCATGAAGATTATTTTAGGCTGATTGTTTTTAAAAAACAAAAGGCTCCAGAAGACCTTTTTACCTTAACTACCTAAAAGAATTTTGATAAAGGGTCTGGTCCAGGAAGAATACTATGACCAGGGATAACCAGAGTATGGGTTGGTGTGGGAGGGTTAGGGTTATAATTTGGCAGGACTTGAGGACCAAAGACCTTTCTGCAGGTCACATGGCACAGGAAACATTTGTTTTCCAAACATGTTTGGCCATCTCCATGTAAATTGCCTTCCTCCTCTTTGAAGTCCCAGAATTCTACCCCTTCTCTTTAATTCAGAATGCATATGAGCCCCAACTGCCTGTCTGTGGGCCCCATATTCTTATAGAGTTCTCTTACATAAAAAATTAAATGATTTTCTCCTATTAATCTGTCTCATGTCAATTTAATTCTTAGACCAGCCAGAAGAACCTAGAATAGCAGAGTAATTTTTCCTCCCCAACCATACCATCATTTTTTTAGGGAGAAGAGTTAGTCTTCTAGACAAAATTAATAAATCCTCTACACGTCCTCATTACATTTTTCTACACATAGTATCAACTTCTCTCTTAAAATGTGGTACCCAGAATCAAGCCAAACAGGCTTATCTGCCAAGATGTTTTCATTCTACTTCAGTAATGCAGGATTACTGCACTAGCCCTGAAGGATATGGGTGCACTGCTGACACATTCAGTTTATTTCTCAAGTAAACTTTTGGGCAATGATGCCCCATTCTTTATGAAGCCTGACATAGGAGTTTACTCCTATGGCAGAGACTACTGATGCTCCCCAAATATCCAGGTGCTCCTTAAAATTTCCCCACCACAAACAGGCATTTCTCTGACCAAAGAAAAGGGGGAGGGGAATAGCGTAATAGTGAGCCTTTCCCTGTCTATCTCTTTTGCTCTGGTGACCTTAGAAGACTCAAAGGCAAGATTGCTCAACTATAAGATAGAGATGGGCTGCCCAACCAACATGGAGCTGTGATGGAATAAAATTCTGTGTTAGCCACTAAGATCTAGAGTTTGTCTATACTGAAAACTAGCCCTAAAATCCAGTACACCCACTTTTTTTTCAAGTTTGAATCAAAATACTACACCTATCTCAAACTTATATATACTAACTACTTCAGAAGTACCTAGATCTCTGTGTGTTCTGTAACTTCATCTGTATTGCCTATTCCTCCCAATTTTGGACTTTAATGTTGCACAGAATCAAGTACAAAGCCCAAAAGAACAGTTACCAAAAACACCCATTTTTAATTCTTAAAGAAATGTAAAACAAAAGGACTTTTTTTTTTTTTTTAATTTTAGGGGTACAAAACAAACGATAAGCCAGAATTCACACGCACTCTTGATTAGACATAAAAATTGATGCTATCTTTTGGAGAGTAACTTGACCCTATCTGTCAAAATTTCAAATGCATATGATTTTTTGACCCAGCAATTCCTTTGCTACAAATTGACCTGACAGATGTGCCAAGATTATGGGAAAGAAAATTCATTGCAGCAGTCTTTGAAAGGACTAAAAAGGAAAAAAACACAAACTGGAAACAATCTCTATGTCCATTAATGGAGAACTGGTTAAAATTAAAGTGTATCTATTTAATGAAATATTGTATAGCTGTTAAAAAGAATGCAGTATATATGTTTTTAGTGGAAGATCTTCCAGGTATGTTACTGAATTTTTAAAAAATCATTGAAGTATAGAAAAAGAGTAAAAAAAGCATGTATGTATATGTATATACATATATAGTTGTATATGGAGGTTTTAAGTTATATAATTATATTTGGGTCTATGAGGAAATTGTTCTGAAAGGATGTACCAGTTAACACGGGTTGTCTCTGGGGAGAAAGACAGGGTGCCAGAAGTCAGGAGGAAACTTCTTTTCACTTTAGACCTACTTTATATTTATCTTGTTCTATCTATACATTTTTTATTTCCTTTTTTTTTCTTTTAACATATGCATGGTTCAGGCTGTGTGTGTACTTTTTTTTTAAGTTTTTTTAAAAAAATATTTTATTTATTTATTTATTTTTAGAGGAGTGGGGAATGAGGGAGAAAGAGAAGGAGAGAAACATCAATGTGTGGTTGCCTCTCACGTGGCCTCCAACCCAGGCATGTGCCCTGACTGGGAATCGAACCAATGACTCTTTGGTTCACAGGCCCGCACTCAATCCACTGAGCTACACCAGCCAGGGCTGTGTGTGTACTTTTTAACAGGAACATCTCTGAGCAATCCACTTCTATTTTTCTACTTTAAAAAACTTTTTTAAATGAGATCCTGCCCTAACTGGTGTGGCCCAGCTGGTTTGACATTGTTCTGCAAACCAGAAGACAACTGGTTCGATTCCCAGTCAGGGCACATGCCTAAGTTGTGGGTCCAGTCCCAGGATGGGGCACATATCAGAAAAAACTCATTGATGTTTCTCTCCCTCTCTGTCTCCCTCCTTTCATCTCTCTCTAAAAATCAATCAATCAATCAATCAATCAATCTTTAAAAAAAAGAGATCCTAAAATTAAAAACAAAATTTCTTTCAAGCTGATTCCCAGCCATTAAGCAATATCCTTTGAAAACCATTTTTTAATGAAGCAAATTAAAAGGACTATCTCCATCTTAATCATAAAGAGCACCACAACAGCTTTGTCAAAGGCGTTATTCAAAATAAGATGGACCATGTCTGCATTTTCTCTTAATAAATTAGTGTGGCAACTCTAAAAGGAAATGGACTTCATTTAGAATGCCACCTGACTCTGAAAGTAATTCACTAAGAGGGTCCTATAAATGTAAATATAACTACTTGGTTTTAATTTCACTTAAAAGAAAGAAACCCTGGCAGTATAATAGTAATATATCTAATGTTGTATGCAACATAAATCTGTGTAACTGATTATATAAAAGCTTTTTTGGATGGAATATTTAAAAAATGAATTAGAATGCAATGTTAGCCCTGGCTGGTGTAGCTCAGTGGATTGAGCGCGGGCCTGCGAACCAAAGGATCGCGGTTCGATTCCCTGTCAGGGCACATGCCTGGGTTGCCAGGCCAGTTCCTGGCAGGGGACATACAAGAGGCAACCGCACATTGATGTTTCTCTCCCTCTCTCCTTCCCTTCCCCTCTAAAGATAAATAAATAAAATCTAAAAGGAAAAAAAAAAAGTACTTAAAAAAAAAATCTTAAAAAAAAAAAAAGAATGCAATGTTAATACAGCACTTTAGAGACAGGTATGTTTCAAGGAACAAAGTTATAGATTTATTATTAAATCAATGTCTTTCTAATTTTATAAAATACAAAGAAGATTTTTTTTTTTTTAAGATTTATTTATTTATTTATTTATCTTTAGAGGGGAAGGGTAGGAGAGAGGGAGAGGGAGAGAAATATCAATGTATGGTTGCCTCTCATGCGTCCCCTGCTGGGAACTGGCCTGCAACCCAGGCATGTGCCCTGACTGGGAATCGAACCGCGATCCTCTGGTTCGCAGGCCCGCGCTCAATCCACTGAGCTACACCAGCCAGGGCTACAAAGAAGATTTGACACCAATATTTTTGTATTATATTAAAGTTTCAGTCATTCAGTTTATTTTTGAAGAATATGGAGGGTATTCTGAATTAATAACTTTTCCAATTAACAGAAATGTAGGCTTTAAATGCTGTATCAGGTTAGGATTTGTAGTAGAAATCTTTCTAAAATGCACAATCCACTTGTCAACCATAGAAAACTGCATGGATTAACATTATTTAACTTTCTTTTCAAGACTCAGGATAGAAGTCCTATCTTTTTCCTAATAGGCAACAACTCTGGAGCCCCCTGACATCATTGACTACTAACCTGTGTGGCATGGTACAAATTTTTAACATATGCCCATGAACATTTGTACTACACATCTCCATATTACCTCTATTCCCTACATCCCCTCTTACACTTTTTTAGCATCTTTCTACTTTCCCATTCATGATTCTCTTCATTTCACTTCAGTTTGTAACGTAGCAATATGGGAGGCAGTCCTTGTTTTTCATTTTATTAGAAATTTTATTCATCTACTTGGAGGGTGGGTAGCGAGAGAAACATCGATGGAAGAAACAGATTGGTTGCCTCTTGCATGTGCCCCAACTGGGGACCAGACTGGGAATTAAACAGGCAACCTAACCAACTGAGCCACGCAGGCCAGGGCTGGGAGGCAATTCTTAAAAGGGTTAACTGTAAAGATAACCTTTTCCTTATTATAAGTAAATTGAGCACTAGAGATTAATGCTTGAAATCAGTGGATTCTGATCTATTTTCAATCACAGTCCTCTCAAGATGTGGTAAAAAAGACGGGCCCTTTTCTACACAAACAACAAAAACCATGTTTCCTTACAATATCCAGTGTTACTGGACCCTCTAGAGTCTACTGACAGGCCCTCTATAAATTCAAGAAAATCAGGTGGGGATTTCTGTTTTGTTCAATTGCTATATCCAAAGTACCTAGAATAGTGCCTGGCACAGAGAAAGTACTCAATAAATGTTTGTTGTAAGACTGAATAAATGAAAACAATAAAAGAATAGTTATTTCAGAATTCTTTTGGCAAAAAAGACTACCAACAACAAAAAACTGGAACAAACCTAATGTTCATTAAGGAAATAGTGAAATAAAACTGGTACAGTCTTACTACAGAATAATGTCCAGAAGTTAAGGAGGGCAAATATATTCATATTGATTTGGAAAACAATCTAAAATATTCTGTTAAGAATGAAAATAAGTTTCAGAAATATGTGTTTATATATATATTTTGGTGAGTATGATAATAGCTACTTCTAGGGCAGCAGATCTCAGCATGGTTTGGGGAGTCCTTGGGTCCCTGCTGCCCTAGAATTAGCTGTTATCATATTCCACCATTCTATATATTTGACTTTTTCAAAACCTCTAAATCTCTCATGAATATGAAATGTGATTTTTCAGAAATTATATGACATGTGATACTGCAACAGATGTAAACACAGAAGCAGACATGAGAATCCAGCTTTTATTATGACATACATTAAAGGAGTATATAAAAATGTAAAGCAATGATATTCTTTTCTCTCATTTTTCTTTTTTCGAATATATAGTTCTTTTTCACAAAAAATATTTATTTATGTTACAGTGTAATTGGTACTGGTATATTGTTAGTTTTAAATGAATAATTACTAAAATTCGGTTTTAATTTCTAATATAGTTAATGCTGACAGATATAATACACATAAACAAAAGCCTCTTAAGGTCTTCAGTAATTTTAAGTATGTAGAGGGGTCAAAAGACCAAAATTTTGAGAATTGTTGCTTTCAGGAGAAAGCTAAGATTTGGGGGACTAAAGAAAATGACAGTTTCATTTTATCTATAGTGCGTAATGTTTACAACCAAATATATTTGTGCTAAAACGTATATAATTAAAAATGTATTAAAAATACACAGTGATTCCCTTGATGTACCACTACCTACATTGAATGTTTGTTTTCATTACAAAGCAGAATCTTCACATAAAGCAGTTTTCCCATTTTCAGCTGCCTAACATCTCAGGATGCAGCTTCTATTGACTTGTGCCATTTACAAGTTTACAAGACAAAAGTGAAATCTTAAGGGCTGTTATCACTTCATAGCCTATTATCTCTTCCTTACTGAAAGTCCCTTTCCAACACCAGAGGCTCTGGTCTATGCCCCACCTTTCTATCAAAATAAGGAAGGATAGGACAATTCATTTTTGGTTGGCTGATTTTATGAAATACATTCACACTAAATTACCTTAAACATTTATTTTGATTTTAAACCTACTGTCTCTACTTATGCAACGAGAAGCTTTTCTTCGTCAAGAAATTCCTATTTTGTCCTGGCTGATGTGGCTCAGTAGATTGAGTACGGGCCTGAGAACCAAAGGGTCGCTGGTTCGATTCCCAGTCAGAGAACATGCCTGAGCTGCCAGCCAGGTCTCCAGTAAGGGGTGCAGAAGAGGCAACCACACATTGATGTTTCTTTTTCTCTCTCCCTTCTCATCTCTCTAAAAATAAATAAATAATTTTTTAAAAAAGAAATTCCTATTTTTTCTAATCAGGTTTAGAGATGTTTCTAGGCCTGAGGGGTTCAGAAAATGATAGCAAGTCTACTCAGCAATTTCTGAAGGCAGTAATGGCATCCTTTAGAATTACTCTGCTATTGAAAGGAGTTGGAAGGGGGTAATCATGTTCTCTCCAGATGACCTGCTGATGGAAGCTTTAGCCTGGAGAGTGCTAAGAGTAGAATGAGAGAGAGAGAAGAAGACAGGAGCTAATATTTACAGAGCATCTGCCAAGGTGCAGGCACTTCACACCCTGTAAACCCTAACAGCCACCCAGGGTGAGTAATATTTACATTAAAAAATAAAAATTAAAAACAAAAAACGCTCAGGGAAGTAAAATAAATCTTTCAATTCCCCTCACTAGTAAAGGGGCAAGGTAAGGATCCAAATTATCCCTGTCAGACACCCATGCCCTCTTCTATCACTGTACCATGCTGACTCTACCCTGAAGGCCTATGGGTTCACTTTCCAGATCTCTCCAGCCCTAATGGAGTACGGCCCAATCCTACATTCGCTAACCCTTGTGAATGCACATTCTCTCATTTCTGCTTCATATAGCACTATTTCAATTGAGGACTGGAGAGAGAAGTAGTACTGTAAACTCTCCTGTGGATCCCCTTTTCCCTAGCTATGTCTTAAAAAATAGCCTCCTTGTTAACTGAAGTAGATTGTTTTTCAAATACTATTCAAGTAACTAATACTAAGAATTTTACATTCTTACTTTGTGTCAGTCAAGACGCATTTATACAAACTAAATTTAAAAAGAAAAAGTACCAGAACGTACCAATAATAGCCTTGATACCTATGGTTTTCTATCTTTAAAATGAGAAGTTGCTTCTTAACTGTGTAATTAATGGGTTACCCAATTCTCTTGATAGTTACCACAGTCAGTGTATTAAAGCCAGCTTTCCCAAGCAAATGTCCTAGGTCATTGACAGCAGTGAAAGGAGAAACGTGTGGAGAAAATCCTCCTTCCCTTTCCGTTTCTGCTAACTGTAGTGAACACCGAAGTTCATAGAGGGTGTCGCCTCCAAACATCGCACCAATAAAAACTCCATCTGGTTTTAAAACATAATGAATCTGTAATAAATACAAAACAACATAACTATTCAAAATATTCTATATAAAAATGGTAAATATATTTTTATAATTAAATCAGTATTTTATGATTACCATTCTTATCTTGACAAATTAATAATTAAATAATTTAATAAATATCTAGGGCAACAACTGTCAAAAAGGCACTGCAGTGTAATATTGTTCTAAAGATAGATAATATGTATATTGACACTATTAGTATGTATAAAATATACGTTTTTAAAATTTTTAAAAATAGATACAACTTACTTTTATTATCAAAAAAATACTGAAGGGAAAAATAGGATAGTGTGGTAGACTGCAAAAACTCACAATTCTTTCTGTTATCTGTGCCCTCTGAAATGCCATTCTGTAACAACTCCCATCAAGAGATGGAAGTTGTTGTCCTTGAATCTAGGCTGGACTTCTGACTTGCTTTGGCCAAAGGAATGCAATGCAAGTGACTGTACGTCAGTGTCAAGCCAAGGTCTCAAATGGCCTTGCATGCTTCTACCTGTTCTCTTGGAGCCTGGTCTGGCCATCATGCTGTGAACAAGCTAGTATGGTGAAAGATGAGGGACAAGAACAGAGATAAGCCTCCCAGCTGAGGCCATCCTTGACCAGCAAGCTACAAGACAATCCAGCAGCAGATCACAAACATATGGATAAGCCAAGCCTGAACCAGAAAAAATTCCTAAGTCCAACCAAAATTCTCAACCCACAAAATCATAAGCTAAGTAAATTGTTGTTTTAAACTACTAAGCTGGGGAGCCTTGAGCTGCAGAAAAAGCTAATAGATAAACAATTATAATTCACATCAACCTAGAAACACATCAGTTTTTCTTAAGGAGATGTAACTAACTTACTTTCTAGTTTGAGAACAAAAACACTTTTTAACCGGTAACTTAAGCAAAATAGTGGCTACAATGAATTCCAGAATTGCATCTTTGAGTACTGACTCTCAGACCTACAATCTGTAACTAGGCTTGACTGGCTATTCTCAACAAAGAGAAACATTACAGGAAAGGATAGATTCTGAAGTAAAGCAGGATCCAAATCACTGCAGGCTGTTTTAATCAAAGCATCCACCTTGAATCTATAGTAAATATACTTAATGATATATTTGTCACAAAATATTTTAAAAATATTTTGTGACAAATATATTTATATTACAAAATATAAAATATATTTATTACAAAATATAAGGCAATTACAAAACAGTATATAAGCAGACCAACTGTAAAATTATTAGTTTCCTCCCTTCTGCTCCTTAAATGTTACTTCCTTCACTAGCCACCAAACTCCAGTATAGGAAGTACCTAATATTTAGCACCTCTGAAGCTTCTCTCTACCTCAGAAGGCTTACCCATTCTCATGGATTTCATGAGGATTATTTTCCAAACTCTATCTTTAGCTTGTACATCTTCCCAGAATTCTAAACTCATGTTCGACTTCCTGTGCAACAGACATTTGTCTCTTGGCAAACTCACTCCCCAACACGCCCAACACATACACAACCCTTATTTGTAAACCAACTCCCCTTTACAATCACCATATTTCTGTTAATTATCATTTTCTATTCCCTTTATCTGATCATAATCATTGCTTCTTCTACTTTTACTAATTATTCTCCCAGGTATCCAGACTGAAAACTTCAATGTGAGCTATGACTTCTCCCTCTCTAATCTTCAGATCTAACCAGCAACTGTGGATTCTTCCTTTGCGGAGTCCTACAATACCTCTCTCTCTTCCTTTTAACTCCTATCGTTGCCACCTAGGTTTAGTTTACCTCATGCCTGGACCACCGAAACAATCTCGCTTCCACTGAGTCAACTTCTGGCATAAGTTTTCTAACCAACAAAATGAAGTCATCTGGCAGTTATTTAACATATATAAAAAAGCACAGTGATTGGCAAATAGCGTGTGCTTAATATATGGTAGTTATCTTTTTAAAATATACTTTATGGTCATGCTACTACAGTTGTCCTATTTTCCCCCCTTCACTCTCCTCCACCCTGCACACCCCCTCCCACCCACATTCCCCCACTTTGGTTCACGTCCCTGTGTCATACATATATAAGTTCTTTGGCTTAAACTTTTCCCATACTATTCTTGCCCTTCCCCTATTTTCTACCTACCATTTATGCTACTTATTCTCTGTACCTTTTCCCCCTCTCTCCCCCTCCCATTCCCCTGTTGATAACCCTCCATATGATCTCCATTTCTGTGGTTCTGTTCCTGTTCTAGCTGTTTGCTTAGTTTGTTTCTGTTTTAGGTGTAGTTGTTAATAATTGTGAGTTTGCTGTCATTTTACTCTTCATATTTTTTTATCTTCTTTTTCTTAGATAAATCCCTTTAATATTTCATATAATAAGGGCTTGGTGATGATGAACTCCTTTAACTTGACCTTATCTGGGAAGCACTTTATCTGCCCTTCCATTCTAAATGAAAGCTTTGCTGGATAGAGCAATCTTGGATGTAGGTCCTTGACTTTCATGACTTGCAATACTTCTTTCTGCCTGTAAGGTCTCTTTTGAGAAATGAGCTGAAAGTCTGATGGGGAACTCCTTTGTAGGTGACTATCCCCTTATCCTTTGCTACTTCTAGAATTCTCTGCTTCATTTTAATCTTGGCTAATGTAATTACAATGTGCCTTGGTGTGTTCCTCCTTGGGTCCAACTTCTTTGGGACTCTCTGAGCTTCCTGGACTTCCTGGTAGTCTATTTCCTTTGCTAGATTGGGGAAGTCCTCCTTTATTATTTGTTCAAATAAGTTTTCCACTTGTCGCTCTTCTTCTTCCCCTTCTGGTACCCCTATAATTTGGATGTTGGAACATTTAAAGATGTCCTGGAAGTTCCTAATTCTCTCCGCATTTTTTTAAATTCTTGTTTCTTCATTCTTTTCTGATTGGATGTTTCTTCCTTCCTTCCTTCTGGTCCACACCATTGATTTGAGTCCCAGTTTCCTTCCTATCACTATTGGTTCCCTGTACATTTTCCTTTATTTCACCTAGCATAGCCTTCATTTTTTCATCTAATTTGTGACCAAATTCAACCAATTCTGTGAGCATCCTGATCACCAGTGTTTTGAACTGTGCATCTGATAGGCTGGCTACCCCTTCATCACTTAGTTGTATTTTTTCTGGAGCTTTGATCTGTTCTTTCATTTGGGCCATTTTTTTTTTTTTTTTGTCTTGATACACCTGTTATGTAGTGAGGGGCGGAGCCTTAGGTGTTCATCAGGGTGGGGTAACCCACATTGCTGGGTTGTGATGCTGTTTGTGGGGCAGGGGTCAGAGAGGGAGCAATGGTGCTTGCTCCACTCTCTGCTGGCTTTGTCATTTCCCCTGCTTCCCACAAGCAAATTGGGCCCTTCTGGTGCCAATTCCCATGTGGGTGCGTTTGTATAAATTCTAGGACCCTGTGGGTCTCTCCAACAAACTCTCCTGTGAGGCTGGGAGTTTCTCCTGCTGCCATCTCAACCCCCACAAGTGTTTTCAATCAGTGGTTTGAGGCTTTATTTCCCAGAGCTGGGACTCTGGGTTGTGTGATTCATCCTGCTCCCCCTTTCTTTTGCCTGGTTTATCTGCGTGCGAATATGGGACCACCCAGTCCACCAGCCTCCACCCTGCCAGCCAGCTGTAGCCTTGAGCACTACACCCTGTTCCACAATCTGCTGCCTCACTGGGTCCGCCAACCACCAACTTGCTGCGAGTCCTCTCCGCCTCGGCTGCTGGACTCTGCCCTTCCTACTGGTCTGGATGAATGTGTCTTCTTTAACTCCTTGGTTGTTGGACTTCCATACAGTTTGAGTTTTCTGTCAGTTCGGGTTGTTTTTTGTTTTTAAATTGTTGTTGTCCTTCTTTTGGTTGTGCAAGGAGGCACAGTGTGTCTACCTATGCCTCCATCTTAGCTGGAAAGCAAGATATGGTAGTTATTATCTTGCCCACCAGCTTTATAATGTCACTTTCCTTTTCAAAATTCTCCAGTAACTCTGAACTGCATAAAGAATAAACTCCAAATTCCTTAATCTGTCACCCAAGTCCTCCTAAACCTAGTCCCCATATACCTCATCCCTAAGCACTGATAAGCTAATCCTCCAAACAGGCTGTTTGTCCTTTCTTGTTCCTGGGGCTCTTATACCCCTCACCTATACGATCTGTCTTTCTGGAATGCCTTCCCACTCCCAACCTGACCTACCCTGTAAGGCTCTTTTCAAGTAATTCCCCCCTCTTGAAGTTTTCTTGGCAGATCGAAGCGAGAGTGATCTCCTTCCCTCCCCTGAACACAGTGCTTTTTTACCTACCGCCCATCTATTCGCTGATAAATATCAACCAATGAACATTTACCTAGAACTCTCTAAATATAAAGCATGAGGAAGATATAAATATAAACAAGTAAGTTCCTATCCACAAGAAATTTATAGGCAATTAAGGAGAAAAAACAACCCACTCAGAAAATGTCTTATAATATCAATATTATTTTGTAGAAGTTACTAAAGTTTTCATAAATATTTAAACATCTCCATAAAAAGACTTTCTGAATTGCCAGGGAGAGAGAAAATCACCCAATATATTTAACATGTCAAAGAGCACCAAGTATATCCAGCCCACAAAACCTACTAAATCCTTACTTGATTTGCTTCAACTTCCACTTGTCAGAAGTATAAAATTAAAAACATCTGTAAGTTTCCATGTGAAAAGAGAAACATCTAAAAGTTTCTAATCATA
This sequence comes from Glossophaga mutica, assembly GCA_039655065.1. NCBI lineage: Eukaryota > Metazoa > Chordata > Mammalia > Chiroptera > Phyllostomidae > Glossophaga > Glossophaga mutica. Next base: position 74,438,280 of record CM077312.1, read on the forward strand.
AATAACAAAGGCTACTAGAATCAACGTTAAATTTCTTACCTGTTCAAGTGCTCCAGGAAGGTCATTCACCCAGTGCAAACTAAAATATGAAAATACACATTTGTTCTAGCTTAATTCATATCATTAATAAGCATCACTAATGTAATGATAAGCCACAAAAAATGTGTACACTGTTGGTGGGAATGTAAACTGGAGAAAAGAGTACAGGGGTTCCTCAGAAAACAATTGAACTACTATATAACCCAGCAATTCCACTTCTGGGTATATATCCTACAGAAATAAAAAATATTTTATTCCAAAGAGACATCAGCAGCCTCATCTTCAGTGCGGCATTATACACAATAACCAGGATGTGGAGACAAACTAAGTGTCCATTAATGGATGAATGGATAAAGAAAATGTTACACACACACACACACACACACACACGAATATTACTCAGCAATAGAAAGAGGGAAACCCTATCTTTTGGGGCAATATGGAGGGGCCTTGAGGGCAGTCCACTTCTGAAGAGGAAGTGAAGTATTCAGAGATTATCAGAGGAAGGAGAGAAATCAATATAGTTACAGGACAGTGGAAGAAAAGGAATAACAACAACACAACAATCAGCAGTTAGTGCCAAGTGAAATAAGTCAGACAAAGAAAGAAATACTGTATGTTCTCACCTATGTACAGAATCTTTAAAAGGCCAAACAGAATAGAATGGTGGTTTATCAGGGGCAGGAGATTGAGGAATACAACCTCTGAGGTATAAGATGAGTAAGATTTGGGGATCTAATGCACAGAATAGTGACTATAATTAACAATACTGTATTATACACTTTAAGGCTTTTGAGAGTAAATCTTAAATATTATCACCACACACACACAAATCATAGTAATGTGAAGAGATGAAGATGTTAACTAACCTTACTGTGATAATCATTTTGCAATATACATATGTATCTGATCACTATACTGTATACCTTAAACTTATATGTTACATATCAATAATAATTCAATACAGCTGGAGAAAAATAAAATGAAAGTCATTCCTATCTAGCATCTCATCTTTAGTGCTATTCTGAAAACTTAATTGAAGAAAACAGTAAAAATAACCACTCGATGATATGTTCAAAAAAGTTCATCAATTAAATCAAGCAATTAAGCTACAGACATATAGTATTCTAAATCCCACCTTCCTAGAAAAAAATAAAATTCACAAGAAAGCCTGTAATCTTCCCAAGGTAAAGAGTACTAGTCATCAAAAAATTAACTCAGTGAGTTTTCTGGTAAATAACACCCCATGTGTTTTGAGATCATCAAATAAAAATACAGACAAATCCAGAGCTCTATATACTGCAAACTTAGTTGAAGAAACCCTTGCATCATCTTTGGACCCTTTTTACCTTCCCCCAGCTTATAGTGATATGTGACAGCAACAATCATAGTCTCTGTAAAATAGTCACACTTTCTTAGTGGAGTTGGCATCCTTTCACGCTGACTTCCAAGACTACTGAAAACCAGTTTCAAACCATACTGTGTTAGGATCATATTTATCTTTCATTAATATGGTCTAACTATATTACTAGATACTTTAAAAATTAAGGAGGTCATGTTATAAGCTCTATTATGGGGAAACTGAAAGCAACAGAGTTAGTTACTTGCAAATAGAAAGCAAGCTAAAGTTAAAACTTGGATTCTGACTCTCTGCCCAGAGTTCTTTCCCTTAGACCAAAGGCTCTGCTATGTTTTTCATTTCATCACAGATTTTAAATACTTTTCAAAATTTGTTCAGCAATAGAATCTGAATACTTCTTAAAGTTTTTTTAGCACACCTCAAAAAGCAGGGAAGAAGTTACAAACTCACTGAAGAAAACAGGAAACATGACCAACTCTCTGTTTGCCCAGGACTGAGGCGTGTCCTAGGCAATCCTCAGGACATAAGCCTTTTAGTGGTAACACTGGCAAAGTCATGGGCAAACCATTATGATTGGTCATCCTAAAAACAGCTATCAAAAGGGTTGTATTGAGCATGTTGAATCTTTGAAAGAAAATCTGACCACAACAACAAGGCAGGACAACTAAGGTACCATTACAGGCTATTTTATTTTCTCTATTAGCCACTAAGCTCTTTGAGGACAAAGAGTGAACTTATGTCTGTATTCCCCCAAAGCATCTAGCTCATTGCCTTGCATATTATAATCTATTAAAAAAATGTTTGTAATACATGTTCGCATAATAAGTGTGGGAAGACATGGTAGAAAGAACAAAGGGAAAAAGGTAACCTTGAGGAGTATATTTCTGTGAAGCAAAAGAACTAAAGTTGAAGGAAATGCCAGCTTTTCCTTATTTATTAGAATGGATTTATAAAGGTACTCTAACATTTGAATATTGGAATTAGCATACTCTTTCAAACTCCTGTTCTCACCAATATTAATTCCAGAATACTAAGTTACATTGGGGAGAAAACCCTTCTATCACAGATAAGCTTTAGCAGATAGAGGGAGATTATGGGAAAAAAGTTGGGGTACTTTATCATATTATCTCTTCTAGGGAGCATATAGCCACAGTCCTTTACCAGAAAAATCGTAAGAGTTTATAAACCAAAACAAACAAACAAACAAAAAACCCACCTGGGTTGTGACTTAAAAAGAAACAGCATTAAGATTTTACTCCATTATCTATTTTATTTATAACATCTATTTTTTAAAAGTACAAATGGATTACCAACCTTAAACTGCTAACCACCAGGTCAAATGTATTTTCTCTGAAAGGAAGGAATTCTTCATCAGCTAAAACAGTGACAGTAGGAATTTCCGTTTCTAAGGTATTTTTCTAATGGTTAAAAAATAGAAGTTCAAAAACACATTTATAAAATCTCAATTATACTCAATCACTGTTTGTTAAGTCATATTATATTTACTTGGCAGTTTCTATCCTTCCAAAAAAATGGAGTCACAAAGAAGGCTCTGAAAAAATGTTTCTTAAATTATACTTAAGACCAGCCAAAAAAAACTGGCTAGCTGGTTAGCAAAACATAAATAGGACAGCTATCTCACATGAAAACATATCTCATAAAGCTAAAAGTTTAAGTGGAATAACTGAAACCATAAAAGTACTAGGTGAAAATATTGGTGAACATTTTTATACTCTCTGATGAAAATGCATAAGTAATCATGACTCAAAAGCCAGAACTATAAAGAAAAAAATTGACATATTTGATAAACTAATCAAGAACTTCTAAACAGCAATAAATAATATAAACAGCACACTTGGGAAAATATTTACAACATGTATGATAAAAAGTTAATATCCCTAAAAAATAAGCTAGAATAAAAGCCACTTAGAATAAAAGTAGACAAAGGACAAGGTACAGATACATCACAAAATTATAAAATTCACAAATCAAAAAATACCAATAGCCAAATATCACTAGCCAAAAGACATCAACAGATATTTGGTTGTACTAGTAATCAAAGAAATGCAAGTGAAAATACCAAGATTCTACTTTCTGCCTATCATATTGACAAACACAAAACTACTGGCTCGATGTTGCCATAGAGAAGGAAAAAAGAGTACTTTCACTTAATACAGTTATTCAACCTTTCTAACGTCAGTCTGGAATTCATAAATTTCAGTATTAAGAATTTATTCCCAGAGAGAAGATAAATAAAACACAAAGTTGCTTTATATGATAACATTTATCACAATATTGGTTACTGAGAAACTGGGACTATAACTGTCCTTCAATTCCAATTACCTAAATAAACCGTGGAATATTCACATATTGGAACACTAGATAGTCATTAAAAACAACGGTGTGTGTATGTGTTGGTATGTCATGCACCGATATATAAAAAAAGTGATATTCTGTGAAAAACATGGTATGTTAGCATAATACAGTTGGTATGAAACTGTACGAGATAGTTAAACATCTACAAAAAAGGAGACCAAAATGTCACCAGTGGATACTTTTGAGTGGTAGGTAGGACTAGATGTGATTTTCCCTTATATTTCCTGTATTGTTTAATTCTTTTTCAGGTATTATTAATTATAATCAGAAAAAAGCTATTTCTATTTTAAAAGAAATAAAGAACTAAAAATCAAACCAGGAGACCAAAAACCAGTGTTAAAAAGCTACCTACCAAAGTATTTTCTGCTATGTCTGCTTGGAAAAACTTTCCAACAGTTTCCTGCAATAAAATAATTAAAGCTGATCCAATGTTACAAAAACAAACAAACAGAAATCCAGTAACAATAAAACAAATGCTAAAGTTTCTAAAAGAGAATGTAATAGTTACAGATTAATTTTTAGCTTTGTAAGGTAGATGCCTTTGTAAGGCATCAAAACACTATGGTGCACAGATATCTTTAATAACACATATTAAATTACACAGATTTAAATATATGAAGCCAACTTTACATATAACATATTTAACTATATTTAGTAAAATAGAGAACACAGGTGTGAATAATCAATATCCTTAATTTCCTCTACTGGGTTAAGGCATATGTATTGCCTTTTCCAAAGCATAGTATGCTGTGAGCTATTCCCCACTCTAGTGCCACAGAAGATTTGCATTGATTTTCCTGACTTTTAGTTGTTTATTCAGAGATCACAAGAAGTAGACTTAAACACTGATACCTGGGGAGTGGGGAGACGCTAAGTGGTTGTTTGGTGGGGTTTTTTTTTTTTTTTCAGTTTCATTTACCCTCCTTTCCTTCAAAGAGGAACGAGTACTGTATCTTTCCCAAATTAACAACTTCCGCTATGTTCTCCTTTCTCCAGGATCCAGCTCCTTCCATCACCATCTCTACCAATCTTTAGTCTCTGTCTTCAGTGTCTCTTCCCTCACCTTAAAACAGATAGATGCCTCCCAATCTTCAAAAATCTCCTCTAACCACCTTCTAGATGTTCTGTTTGACATCCATAACTCCAATTCCCACTAATGTCTTTATCCCCAAATTCCATTTTCACTGCTCTATGAAAACTGTTTATAAAGATCATTAACAACCTAATCACCAACTACACAGTCTGTCTGCTCTCTGTCCTACTTCACTTGACCTCTTTGAAACACTGCACTGCTGATGGTCTACTAGAAACTTCACTACTTTCTACTCTTATTCCCCTCTTGCACTAGAAATGCCAATCTTTTCCACTTCACCCACTTCCATTTCTTAAAGAACTTCCCTGCCCACAACTTGGAAAGGCTATCCTACCATTACCTGGCCACCTAAGGACAAGTGGTGTATGGGTGAATGTTTAACTACAAGCTCTCAAAAAGAGGTGCCCTGAGTTTTAGCATTTGCCAATTTCCATGGTGTAAGTATTCCAACAGAGGATTTCATGATACCAACATGATGTTGGCTAAATGTAGAGTTGGGAAGAGATGTGCACAATAGGCTCTCACAAGTCAGCTCTAGTATACCATTGCAAGGAGTAAAAATTAGGCCAATCAGACTATCTATTCCTCTCTCTCATTCAAAAATTTAAATTAAGAGACTCAAAGATGGGGTAGAAGTCCCCAGAGTTGGAACAGAACATAGTCTTGGAGTGGAGGCAATGGAGTGCTGGTAAATATTTAGTAGCTGGCTTTTGCTGGGGGACTGCTTGGTAGCATTTGCCAACTTTCTTAGTGCAAATACTCCAACAGCTGATTTCAGTGCTAACAATTAGCTCTCCGGAGCCAGTATAAGCTAACTTCAGCTCACCACTGGGTGTAGCTTGCTCATATTGGAGCCACATGCACTAATGAACAACCAGGGATAGTCTGCAGGAAAATATAAGGTGGCAATAATGCAGCATCTACACGATCCCAGAGAGCATGTACACAGAAAGACCTTTGTTCTATTTCTAAGTCCCCATCCCTGCCACACCTGTCTGTACTTCCAGATCACTGATTGACTTAAAAGCCTCTAAGTCAGGGGTGTCAAACTCATTTTCACCCAGGGCCACATCAGCATCATGGTTGCCTTCAAAGGGCCAAATGTAATTTCAACTCCTTAACAGTTAAGGAGTAGTTGTATTTATACAGTCCTAAACTTATTTTGGCCCTTTGAAGGCAACTGTAAGGCTGATGTGTCCCCCCATGAAAACGAGTTTGACACCCCTGCTCTAAGTAATAAATGTCCCTGTATTTCAACTGGCTTCAGTGGAGTTCTGCTTCTTAGAATCAAAAGATACCTTACTACCTCAAAAAATTAAAAATAGAACTGCCTTATGGCCCAGCAATTCCACTTTGGGGAATCATCCAAACAAATCTGAAACACTAATTTGAAAGAATGTATGCATCCTTATGTTAACTGCAGCATTATTTACAATAGCCAAGACGTGGAAGCAGCCCCAGTGTCCATCAACAGACCAGTGAATAAAAAAAGCTGTGATACATTTACACAATGGAATACTTACTACTCAGCCATAAAGCTTAACCCTTTGCGACAGCATGATGGACCTGGGGAACATTATGCTAAATGAAATAAGCCAGTCAGAGGAAGACAAATACCATATGATTTCACTCATATGTGGAATCCAATAAATGAAATGAACAGGCAAAATAGAGAGAGATTCATAGATAGAGAATAGGCCCATAGCTGTCAGAGGTGGGGTCTAGGTAGGAGTGAGTAAAAAAGAAAAAGAGAAAACAAACATAAATAACATAGTCTCTTCCCTCAGGGCTCTCTACAGAATAATTGTGGAGAAAAGATCTACCAGAAATATGTAGAAATAAATAAATGCAATGTTAGAGGACAACCTAAAATAATTTTTAAAATGTCATTAAAAATATTTCATGACCTTTTGTTTAAAAAAACAAAACAAAACAAAACAGCCCTGGCTGGTGTGGCTCAGTGGATTGAATGCCAGCCTGTGAACCAAAGGGTTGACAGTTTGATTCCAGGTCATGGTATTTGCCAGGGTTGCGGGGCGGGTCCCTGATGGGGGCGCGCAGAAGAGGTAACCACACATTTATGTTTCTCTCCCTCCCTCTCTCTCTCTCTCTCTCCCTTCCTCTCTCTAATAAATAAATAATCTTTTTTTAAAGAGACCCTAATAAGGTAATTTCCATCTTTCTTACTATTCCTGGCATCCTTGTTGGCTCTTCCTCATTTTCCCATCCTAAATATAATTGTGGAATATTCCTTTGTATATCCTAGCCCTAGAGAGCTTACCTACTACTATGGCTTCAACTGTCACCTCCGACAGAGGCTTCCACACAATCCAAAAAAGAACAACAGCCTCCACTTTGCCAAACTTAACCTGTCTCAATCTTCTTGCCAACCTGTGGGGATATATTATCATTTACATGTTACAGAAACTGAGGTCTGGAGAAGTTGAGTAATTGGTCTAAGTGTACATGGACAACAATTATCAGAGCAGAATATTGAATCCCCATGTCAACAACCTTAACCTCATAACCCCAATTTCAGTTCACATTTCCAACTACCAGCTGTACATTAACACTGTCATCTCAAACTCAACGTATCTAAAATAGAAATATCCCTTGCTCCTTGCTTTAATTCATACCCTTACTTTTTCTAATCACTGATGTCATAACTTAAAACTTATCTTGCACTTACTCAGGTAATAAGTATTTAATAAATACTTATTGTGTGTTGTAGGTACTAGAAATACTTAGTGGTGAACAAAAATAAGCATGTCTATGGCGCTTATATCCCAGTGAAAGAAGATACACACCAAACAAACGAACATACATCAGATGCTAATAAGTGCTATGGAAGCAAATAAAGCAACTAGCCAGTGGAGAATGGGGACCCTATTTTATAGAATAGTCAGGGAAAGAATAGATCTTTGATGAGGGGTTATTTGAGCTAAGACCTGAAAGAAGTAAGGAAGTAAGCCATACAAAAATCTGGAGGAAAAGCAAATAGAACACCAAGTGCAATGCAAAACCCTGGCCAGTTTGAGAGACAGTAAGGAGGCAAGCTGCTGCGAAGTGAGGGGAAGGAGTTAAGGCCAGACATTGAATAGAGCCAGGTCACTGAGGGCCTTGTGGATTAGGACTCTGGATTATTACTAAATTACATAAGAAGTCAGTAGTTCTGAGTAGAGAACTGATAATAAATTGACTTGTGTTTTAAAAGGATTACTTTACTGTGAGAACAGACAAGGACAAAGGAAGAAGCAGGGAGGCCGATAAAGAGATTACTACAATAGTGACCAATGGGTAACGGTGAGAGTGGTAAGGAGTGGTAGAGTTATGGATCCATTTTCAAATTCAAATAAGATTTGCTGATGGATTTGACGTGGAAGGGAAGGACAGAAGAGTAATCAAGGAATAAGTCTTTTAGACTGAGCAACTAGAAGATTTACCATGCCCACCATATCTGATCAGTCATCAAGTTCTGTGGATTCTACTAGGTCTCTCATATACATCCCTTCCTTGTATCTTGCTGCCTCCATATGCGTGGCAGGTCTTTCTCTTATGTCTGCACTGCCTTTAACACAGCCCTCCAACTGATCTGTTTCTTTATCCTCTCCCTTCTTCAAGCCTTCTTACATATCTTCAATCCTTCCTACCATTCTGAAATTAATTTTCCTTAAATATCACTATATCATACCGTCAGCATTCTATCTCTGTGAAGACATACCTACTGCCATGCCTTTACTTCCAATGCCTATGAAATACCAATTCAGTTTCTTTCAAACCCCAGATCAGATTCTGTACCCTTTCAGAGGTCTTTGACCACTGAACCCCTACTGATTTTTCCCTTCCCTTAACTCCTGTTACAGTTTAATAACTGTATCACTTCTGTGGCATTTACTATTACCAACAGCAGTATTCTGAAAGCCTCATACATACCCCTTACTTGGCTGTGACCAAGTGTATGTTTTTTCCAGGTAGATTTATATAGAAACCCCACTTTAACCTGTGTCCATCAGAGTGCACTATATATAGGGGCTAAAACAATAAATGAATGTCTTTATGGTTTGAATTAGAAAATGCAAAATAAAACGGGATAAGCACTAATAAAGGCTATTTATCACACTGGAATTAGGATTTCTCCTATCTAAAAATTAGCTTAATCACATTTCCAAATGAATGCCTCTCTGATTTTATTGTGAATTATTAAAAACATTTGAACAAAATAGGAATAAAGAACAATGCATCTCATATACATTTAAAGAAACTATCAGTAAGAACACCGTATAAAACAGATTCGAGGTAAAGAAAAACCACTTTAAGGAAAAATAGTTAAGAGGGGACACAAAACAGCCATTGGTTCAACCACTTAAAAAAAATTAGCGCTTCTGATATAATCCAAATATAACTGATTAGGAAATTCCTTCCTTAAAGTTAGCCTATGTTATTTCTCAAAGTAAACTGAATTATCAAATAGATATACCTTATTCAAATATTGTGCTATATAACCTCTTCCACAACCGACATCCAAAGCAAGGGGAAAATCTCTAAAAAAACAAACACAGAAGTTATGTTTTGTCTGTAACAATACAGTCTATAAAATAATTATTAAGATCTCATTTTTCTTATAATTTACTAACAACTAATTGAATGCAACTTTTAAAAAGTTTTATCATCTCTCTTTTCTGCCTTTCAAGTTGTATGTACCAGAAAACATACCAGACAGAAAAAGTCTCTCTGGTCTAGCCATTCACAGGTACTCAGTCAACTGGCTTTCCATACAGTTGTTCCAAGACATGGATTCAAGAACAGATTTAGGGGAGTTTTTTAATTTGATAATATATCCAGATAAAGAAAGAAATTAACATGAAAATATTCCACCTATCAGGAATGTATTATTATTACTTTCCAAATTTGCTAAGGCAGCAGATAACTTAGATATCGTCATGTAAAATACCTATCATATGTCAAACTAAAAACAAAATACCAACTAAATAATAGTTTACTTTTATTGCAATCTTACGAGGTTTAGCAGTATGCTAAGTGTTGAGAGTTAAGTAAGTCAACACAAAGTCACTCAACTAAAAAGCAGCAATCAGAATTTGAATTCAGTTAGTTTGAATCGTGAACCAGAACCATTATCCCCTATGCTATGCTGTCTCCTCTAAATATATCATGTCATACTAATCAGTACACACATCTAATTATAGGCCATAAGTTTATGAAAAATTTGTGGCAAGAAAACTTAAAATTTTATCTACTTTCCTATTGGAACAAAAAAAAGTCCCTTTTCAGGTTTTTAAAACCTATTTCAAAAATATAGAACACCAATGAGGCAAAAGACAGAATAGGAAAGAGGAAGTTCTGAGACACTGCAGCTGTAGTCAGTCACTCAGCATCCTGATTTCTGAAAATCACCTTGTGACAGTTGGCAAGGAGCCACACTGGCACACCAGAGCTTCCGTAGTCGGCTATGTGCCTTGTTATCCTAAATTAGCATTGCAGTCTCCACCCCCACCCGGCCCCCACCCCAATGTGGGCAATCAAAGAGAATTATGGGACCCAATAAAGCCTGCACCCTTTTGGCAGAAGGGGGCCATTCTCTGATCAGAGGTGGCCCACTCCCATATCTTAGGAAGTGTACTTTTCTTAATAAATCTTGGTTGCTTCTCTTCTTGCTTCGCTTAACTCTGTGCAGTCTGTTCAATTCTTTGTTCGCAACCACCAAGAGCCTAGACCCCATCTCCATCTGCAACACCAGTACACAACTGGAGAACCACTTGTTAGAAAGAACCATTTATTTACCTAACACCATCTATCTTAATTGTGAATACAGGTGGTGTGGCACCATAGAGTACACAGACTTTGCAATCAGATTGACTTGAATTGGAATTCTGGGCCTGCAATTTACTGGCACTGTGACCACAGACAAGTGATTTAATCTTGCTGTACCTCAGTTTCCCCAACTACAAAATGTAAAAATTATCATCTCCCTCAGAGCTGGTGTGAAAATTTTAGGAAATCATGTAAAGTATTTAGCCCAGTACAGATTCTCACAAAGTTATTCTATTACGATCATTGATTAAAGCAGTATTAAGTGAGCCTCAGATAACACAAATAAGACATTTAATAATCTGTGGGGCTAGTTTTTAAAAATCGTCAGAAGATCAGTACTGCAATATAAACTACTCTTTCCAATAATAGAACATTAGTACAAGGACATTTAGACTGGTATTTAAATAATTTAATTCCCAAGAGTTACTATTTAAGACACACTTTTGGTCATTATCACAGTTTTCTCCACAGACCATGTTTTGTTCAGTAGTATGACATAAAAAAAAATTGTAAAATTCAAACTGATTTGGAAAATTTGTTCTATTTATTAGATCATAGATTGCCTAAAATCCAGGCAAATAAGTGACTATAGTATAGAGAATTAGCTATTTAGATCTTTAAATAATGGAACTAATGAAACAGATGAAATGGGGCAATTATTTGCAACAATAAAGCTTTTTGTTCTAACTTTATGAAATTAAATCATCCTAACATTTTAAGTATCAAGGAGATATCTAAAATATGATTGAAAGACTCTGTGATTTTACAAAATTCCCCTTTTTTAGACAAATGTAATAAATTCATCCCTTATTGGTCTAATTTAATGGATATCTTTTAAAACAAAAGTGATTTATCAACATCACAGAGCAATTCTACACAAAGCTACTACTTAATTGTGGTTTTCACCATGTAGTTATAAATTTGAATCTGTAGAGCTTTCCTTAAGCCTAATACAGAGCAATAAATCCATTAAGGTTTTAAAAATTACTTGAAGAAAGTGTTCTTCTCTCAAACCTGCCTTTATATTATCATCATAGAACACTTACTGACATTAAGAATACTTAAGATAAAATGGCCAAAGTCTCTTATAGCCTGATTGGGAAACAAATCTAGGTAGACAGACTCTCCTTTGCTTAGATGGTCAAAGATTCTGTTATTAATTTTAGTTAAACTTTGAAAGCCAGGTTTAGTAAATATGAAAAATGTACATGCAGCTGATTCTTTATCTCCACTTTTGGAGCTATGTTCCCATTAGCAGCTTTTGGCTAAATCAAGTGGATCAGTCACTCAGGTTTGGAGCGAAGCTAACCATGTGCTTCCATTCATTCTTTCTGTAGACAATAGTGAAGAACACTTGCTCTTCCAGACATGAAGACAAGACATTTATAGAGGGATTAAAATCACTAACGCTGGTAATAAATTGGTCCAGATTCTGCCATTCCAGATATCAAACTCTCATCATCTAATTTCTCTAGTCTCTAAAGTTGATTGTATTTTGAAGTTATGTATTTATCATCACCTACCTGGCTATATCATATACACGATCTGCAATCCGACTGCCAACCTAAAGGATTGTAAAAGACAATGATGTACACAAATTAAGATGAGTATGTTTAACAGAGAAATAACACTCTTTTTCCAGTATTCAACAACCTATAGATTATTTATGTTTCAACATATTTGTAAGTACTTCTCTTTATCCCCTTTTCACTGTGACCACAGTAATTCCTTTTCAAATTCTAAACAGGAACATATGAAATAAAAATATCCCAGAAAAAAATTGCAGCAAATTACTGCAGAAGTCAATTTAAAGGAAATCAAAACCAGACATATTCTACATATCTCCATTCTCTCTCTATGTATATATGCATGTATGTATGTGTACATATGTATATCTGGCCTTTACATTCCACGTGCTATAAGAGCACAAGGATGAAAATCAATAGGAACATAACAGGCACATTGCTGTCCACAAATATTAGCATGAAGTATATAAAAGCAAAAAAATTACTTAATTAGCTGGGGTGTATTGCAGATCAATGTTTAAAGTTAATCACCTAGTTAAAAACTCTATTATTTGATGACTATTTATAAATTTTGTGGAATTTCTAAATGAGTGAACAACTTTTATGTGCAGTATTTGTCAATTAGAAAAGTCAGCAAATCTGAAGAAACTGCACTTCCCATCCGCTCCCCAATCCCACCTTAATTTAAAAGAGGTTACAAGGTAGGTGCCTTCTTTGCTAGGCCAGCTTCATCTGGCAGGAATAGACGTGGAAACCTAGTATTCCCCCCATTCTACTCATTCTCTCAGAAGCACCCCGGATTTTCTAGTAGGACCTGAAAATTCAGGACATACATGTTTCTGCTTTGGGGAGAGGAGGGGGAGGGGGGAGGTATAGCAGAAATCTTTTCCCAGAGTCCACTTTGTACACCATGCCTAATATTATAAAAAGAACTCTCATATACTTTACTTCTGGTCTGTATACTGGCCATGCCGCAGTCAAACTGTAATCCAGGATTACAGGCATCATGAACCCTAAGAACAGAACCAATCATCTGATCAGGTCAGGGCTTGCACAGAGCTCCGTCCAAAGTAGAAGCTCAGTAAGTGTTTGTTGCATTGGCTTGATCTTCAACTTAGCTCCACCTCTGAAAAAACAATTACTTAGGCCTGAGCTCAGTACTGCCTGTCCAAAAAGTAGAAACCCTCAGTCTCTAGTCCACCTGGGCAGAGAGGAGAAGGTGTCTCGAAATCACACAGACAAACCAGAAATCTTAATGTATCTTAATTTGATCTTCCTAAAAGAAAAACCAGATTCTATCACTACACTGCTTAAAACCATTCAACAGCCTCACATTCTTCTACAGGAGTGTTGCCCAATATAAAAACAATAAGAGCCACATGTGTAATTAAAATTTTTCTGGTAGTCACTTTACATTAACAGGAAATGGAAGAAATTAATTTTAACATTTATTTAACCCAATATACCAAAAATATAATTTCAACATGTAATCAGTAAAGTTATTAGTGAAATATTTTACATCCTTTTTTCACACTAAGTTACTGAAATACAGTGCATTTTACACTCACAGCACATCTCAATTGAACTAGCCGCATCTGAAATGCTCTACAGCCACATGTGGACAGAGATTACCATATTGAATGGGCATCTGAGATAAAGAAGAAAATCCAAAATTCTCACCGCTTAGGGCTCTAATAACCTGGGCCCACCCTGACCTCCATTCCCCCTTTTACTGTAGACTTCAACAGGGCCCTTTTGGCCACAGAGGCTCTGCATTTGTCTCTCCCTTTGCCTGTAAGGCTTTCCACCCCAAACCCCAGATTTCAGCGTGGCTAATGCCTCATCATATCCTCTGCCTGAGCGGCCCCCCTGACCATTGCGGTCACTATACCACTTCACTTGATTATCTCTACTAACATCTTTAGCTGACACCACATTTTTTTTGTTTTGTTTTGTTTTGTTTTGTTTTTGTTCACTGTCTATCTCACCTCCCACAAGAATGAAACGTCAAGAAGGCAGCGGTCTATTCTGCCATGGACATAGGAAAGTAGGAAGGAAAGGAGGAAATGAATGAATGGCACCTTACAAATATCCGAGCCCCTTCCGTGATTACAGAAGAGTCCCAGAAAGGAAGCGCGCTTCTCAAGGACACACCATAAGATGAAGTCCGTAAGAGCCGCCTGGCCGGAGCCCCAGGACCCGAAGCCGAGGCTCATCATCGCCCTCCTCCGCTGCCCCGCGGACTCACCTCCTCCCTCACGTAGTCAAACTTCATAGGGTCGGGCTGCTGGGCCGCCCAGTTCTTCTGCTTCCTCTTCAAATCCCGGTCGAAGACATTTAGGGCTCTGGGCGAGAGGCTGCCCGGCGAAGAGACGCCAGAGGCAACCTTTCTGACTCCTAGCTTCTTCTCGAGGACCCTCGCCGCCGAAGGTCGGCCCCACTCGAGCCAAAGCCGAGTCAGCCGCATCTTTTCGGGTAAGGCCTCTTAATGGCTTGCCTATCTTGCGCATGCGCCGCCGCAGATTCAGCGACTACTCAAGTTCTTCGCCGAGAGAAAGAGGAAGTAGTTTGGCCCATTTCGCGTGCCATTGCGGCGGAGCGTCACGCAGAGGATTGTGGATGCCGTCCCACGTGAGACTCGGAGAAATCTCCGGGAAGGTAGGGGTTGTAGGGTTCAACAAGGTTGTGAAGGGGGCAGAACCAGTTTCTGACAGGAATCGTGAGGGTCGCCCCGTCCCTCCTTGCCTTTTTGGACTCGTTCGGACTTTATTGACGCTTATCAGGGTCATTTCCAGGGACCTCAGTCCAATAGCAGTGTTCTGAGGTTTGGCAGGTAGGGTGGCGCTCGTTCCGGGACCATCCTGGTGTTCCTCACTTTAGAGGGTGGGTAAAAGAGGAGGGTGGACTACAAAGAGAAGGACAAGCGTCGGGGGTGAGGTCAGGTCGCCTTCTAGTATCTGAATATCTGACTTTTGTTGAGTACTTTCGTTCTAAACGTGTGTGTGCGTTGCCTCTGGTAGCTGGGATGCGGTGGTACCTGCCTCGTAAGGCTATTAGGAGGGTTAAATGCTTTAACACATCTAAAACTCTTGGAACACTACCTGGCACGCCATGATTAATACTTTTTGATGTGCAAGTGGTTTATTTAAACCGTTGATTTTTCTTGATGTATAAAGTTGTTTTCAATTTTTAAGAAAAAAAATACAGCCTTATCGTGGAGCCTTGCTTTTGAAACGAAGTACCACTACCCTGTTTGATTAGTTACCTTTTGCTCCTAATAATCGGCGACTTTTGACTCTGCAAAAATCAGTTCTAGAGATACTAAACCATTAAGTGACTATTTTCAAGAAACAGTATTTATTGTGTACACACGTATGTCAGGATGTTTGGGGGTGGGAATCAGCCCATTTGAGCCTTGGTCATTTCTAGAATAATAAATGTTAGGAAGACGTGATATTTATCAACTAGAATGAGACTTCATCTGCGTCTTGGAGGATGGTTGGATCTAAAAAGAGAAATTTGTGAGCTACCTCTGACTTGATTTTGGTCTGTTTTGTTATGAGACTAGTCATTTGGAATTAAGGGCTGTTTGGAGTAGCATGAGGTAAGAATTAACAGAGAGTGGGACCAGATTGTGAAGGAAAAAATGAGACCAGTTGAGGCTTGGGGATTCTTAAGTACACTAGCTTTTAACTTGTAATGCATACAGGTATACAAACAGAAATACAGAAACTGAGTGGAGTTGGCTAGTAAGCATTATCTCTGGAATTCTGCTTGTTTTTGCCTTGAATTTATTTCTTTGAATGCTTTGTAACCGAAAGACAATGCTCTGATAGTTTTTGGTTTTCTGCACGTGACTCAGAATAAGTTCCTAAATGAAATTAGACTCATCACCTTTATTTGCATTTAACTTAAACTATATTGTGAATTAATATTTTTCCAAAACATCTTATTTAATTGTATTACTACCTCTTCATTATTGTAACATTTGTTTTATTTTTCAGTATTTGGTTTCTTCAAGTATTTGTCCAGTCAAGCATTTAAAAATGGCATTTAAACAAGAAGTAATGAGTGACGAGCGGTTTAAGCAGGTTACAAAGGATCCAAGATTTTGGGAAATGCCAGAAAAGGAACGAAAAGTCAAAATTGACAAGAGATTTCGAGCAATGTTTCATGACAAAAAGTTCAAGCTGAATTACGCTGTGGATAAAAGAGGACGCCCAATCAACCACAGCACTACAGAGGACTTGAAACGTTTCTATGACCTTTCAGATTCTGATTCAGATCTCTCTGGTGAAGATAACAAAGCTTTGAACCAGAAGGAAATAAAGAAGAAGAAAAAACAGAAAAATGAAATAGAGTCAAAAAATCTAGTTCAGGAGAAAATGAAGAAATTTAAAAAAATTAACCAAAAGGATTCTGGAAACAAAAACAATTTAGATAACTTGGACATAATTCAGAAAATGAAAATCTGCAAATTGAAGAAGGTGGATTCAAAAATAAGTCCCAAGAAAGATAGTGAAGAATTTATAACAAAAAGTACAAAACAGGAAAAAAAATATATTGCACATAATACAGACTTGTGTCCCAAAGGAAGAGTAAGGACAGTAGACTCAGGCACTTCCGAAATTGTGAAATCTCCCAAGATCAAGTATTCTGAGACAAGAAGAGAAATGCAGTCAGGTTTGTTGGGAAAAAATTAAGGATTCTTTGGTATTTATATTTATTCTGATCTTTTAAAAATGTAAACATAGTAAGTATTTTTATATTATATGAATTTTCAAGTGCTTATTTAGAAGTATAAAGATATAAAAGAAAAGTATATAATCACTTAATTTTTGATTTGGTGCTATATTATCTAGAAGAGATAACAAAAATTTGAGTCTGGAGGTTAAACAATAAATTTGATTTGTGATGGGCACTAGTGAAAGCTGTATTCTCTAATCAGATAAAGTGTTAAATGTTCTCATCAATTGATAAGAATTGTGCCTGAAAAAGGTAATAGAGTTGGGTACTCATTCATTACTTCATTCAGCTACTTTTAGTAACTAGTATTTGACAGACAGAACATGAGTAAGACATAGTTCCCCTCTCAGGGCTACTGTTAGCACATATAATGCCTGTGAAAATTAAATAAAGGTATGCCCTTTCTGAACACACAGAACTTAGTTTGGTGAGGGAGAGCATCTTTAATTGAAGCAACAGGTTTTTTTTTCCTTGAGTAGGCACTTAGCTTTCCTTCATAGTGTGTGGCTTGGTGAGTGTAGTTTGGTCTTGATTTTAGCCTGTCTTACCCCTTTACAGGATCCTCTACTGCAAAAAAACAGCTTAGTAAAGTATGCAGGGGCTCTGTTGAAAGCAGCACTTCCAATCACCCCAGTAAATTCAATTAAAAAGAAGCACTGTCCAATAGAAATACATAATTTTGAATTTCACATTAAAAAGTAAAAAGGCACAGGTGAAATTAATTTTATTAACATTTAATCCAGTATATCAAAAATTATTTCAATATGTAATCAACATAAAAATTAATGAGATATTTTACATTCTTTTTCATACCGATCTTAAGTTAGATGAGCCACGTTTGAGGTGCTCAATTGCCACGTGGCTGCTAGCTACCATATTGGACAAAGATCCATAAAATATGTTTAGCAGAGGACTGAGAATTCTGAAGAAGTTACTCAAGATACAGTAATCAGAACTAAGTTCATAGATGAAGTGTTATTTTGGTAAGGGTTTGGAAAAATTAAATTTGGAGACAAAAATCTGTGGAGTTTTCTACGTAGAAAACTTTCTGAGCAAAGATATGGTTAGGCATGGTCAGAAGAGATCAGTATCTCCATTTGATTAGATAACAAGATTTCTGAAGGGGTGAGTGCATGATACAGCTAGAAATGGCTGTTTGGAGCAAGATAAGAAATTTGATTTTAGTTCA
The DNA here is from genome assembly GCA_039655065.1 of Glossophaga mutica. NCBI lineage: Eukaryota > Metazoa > Chordata > Mammalia > Chiroptera > Phyllostomidae > Glossophaga > Glossophaga mutica. The sequence goes on from CM077312.1 coordinate 74,456,438, forward strand.
TATTTACATGTTTACTAACCTTATTAAAATGTTGTATTACCTCTAGCAGCAGGACATTTGGAGTTTAGTTGTTGCAATCATTGATGCTGTAAATGAAAATTGGTGATATTCAAATAAGTCAGACAAAGACTGATTTTGATTACAGAACCAACAGAGGGTAGGCATCAGGAAAAGGCAGAGAGAAGTCTTTACAGACTGAGATCACATTGTGAAGGTAGGAAGTATTGGGCAGTGGAAGAGTTCTATATAGCAGGGACTAGGGGGTCAGAGATGGAATCACATTCCATTTATAGTGAAACCAAGCAGCAAACAGGTATAAGGAAAAGGGATAGCTGTCTGATTACTGAACTGGGAGAATAACATCAAAATGAGGAGAATAGCAAGGCTGGTTTGAGTTTGTGAGGTAAGTTAGTCTAGCAGCCTTAAATTTCACTAGATTTGGGGCACTGGGTTAATATAACCATATGATATTTGGATTGATTTTTCAGAATCTTTTTACATAATCTATGTTTAATTTCCTTAATAGCCATAAGAAATTAATATATATTAATCAGAAAAGAGGGCTAAAGTGATTTATTTGAGGAAAGACAGAGCTGAGTCTGCAACTCAAGTCTTTAAATCTTTCTACCCCACCATGTTGCTTGCTGTAGTTTATTTAGAAAAGGCATTATCTATAAGTAGAAATGAAAGGACTCCATGTATGACTTTCATTCATTGTTGATTCTTCAGTTGTCACTCAAGTAACTACTGTATGCTAGGATTTTTTTTAAATAGCTATTAAGTAAAGGTGATGTGAGGAGTTGCAGTGTGTTTAATGTGTCATTTTAAAATGTCCATGCCTAGCACTTGTACCCCTAAGAATTTATTTAAAGCAAGTAATTGGATATGTGTGCAAAGAATATACATTGTAGCATTGTTTTTACATTAAAATAATGGTAACATAAATCATTAGTGGGTTGATTAAGTAAATTATAGTACATCCAGACATGACTGATACATGCAGTTTCCAAAATGGTTACAAAATAGCATAAATTGTATGACCAGCTACTTAAAAATCAATCAGTGGATATATCATAGAAAACAAATTTAGGGAGTTATCTACCAAAATAACTATCCAGTTATCTCTGAATGAAAAATTGCTAGTCATTTTTTCTTTCTTTAACTATATATTTGAGCATTTATTACTTTTATAATTAGTTGGAAAATGATAAAGCATGTTTTTTTTCAAGTAGCTGGATAAGTAGTAGTGTTTACAATCAGTGCTAAAGCAGTACCATTTAGGAATAAAGGTAATCCCCACGTCATCTAGCATAAGGCTTTGTATGTGGTGGGCTGTGAGGAAAAATTTAGTGAATACTCCAAATGTATTTGATATTGTCAAAAATACTAAAATACTAGATCTCTTTAAATCTCCCATGTATCACACCCAGTGTTGGATAAGTAGTAGCACTGTCATGTGAAAAGATGTCATATGTAAGATGATACTCAAAAATACTTTTGTTAATAGTCATGTATTTATATCAGCATCTTACAAATTGTAAACATTACATTAGCGAGTTCCAGGGATATTATTTAGAGCAAAGGTAATATTTAAAATTCAATGTAAAATATTCAATTTAATGAAAAATACAGTGATATGCAAACTAATGCTTGAGAAATATTGAAATAGTAGCTAGAACTAGGTCGTCAAGGTATTATTTCTGAGCATATTGATTAAAAGTAAATACTGTAACATTCTTTCACTATTATGGTTGTGTTTTTCTAATCCCATATACAGAACTTTTGATAATGCCTGTTTTTTGTCTTTTTTACATCTACTGGTTAGTTATATTTTATTACTCTCACTCTCTTGTGGTCCTAAAAGCCCATTTCCTACTTTTCCTCTTAAAGAAAAAACCCTTTCCATTTAGTTTCAGGTCATATGTCATCTTTGTGAAGACTTCCTTATTATAAATACCTCTCTGCTGGCAAATTTAGGGGTATCTCTCTGTGGTGCTTTAGAATATAGCTTCATAAATTAGCAAATGATTTCTTTTTGTTTATGAACTCATTAAGAGCATGGGATCATATTACAAATCATCTCTCTTTTCCTTTGCTCAATACTTTGCACGTAGTAGATACTCAATAATAAATATTTGGTCAATGAATGACTATTCCAAGGTTACAGGACCAAGAGAAAAACTAAGTTCCAATTTCATTCCTAGTCTTAAACTAAGTTCCAACTTAAAGATCAATAAAACATGATATACCTATATTATATATATACACAGTAGACAGAAGCATATGCAAAAGGGCATATGAGCCCATTTAGAATTGTGAGGGCTAAAAATATCTAAGTGAAATCATCTTTCACTCTTCATATATTGCTGAGTATAAGTTACAAAGTTAAAGATGTAGCAGAAAAGTTGAATATACATTAACTTTAGTATATATAATTAAAATTAGTATAATTACTCTTCACAAATGATATTCACATCACAACTTATCATAACACATGAATGAGTCAAAAATTTTGTCTCTGAGACTTCTCAGAGTTGTAGACTCTACAGTCAACAGTCTTACTGCTATGTGTTCTTAGATGGCTCAAAGGCACTTCCAATTCAACATATCCAAAACTGAACTGATGATCTGCCTCTACCAAACGAATTGATTCTTTCCCAATAGTTCCCTACTCCAAGTCTTGGTCACTGATTACTGTTTGTTTTACTTCCTGACTCTGAAAGTCAGAAGTGACTCCATTCTCTTTCTACATTTCTACTGCCAACCAATTTGGTGCTATCTTCATTTCTTTCCATAAGTATGTACTGCATTTTACTCTATTTACATCCACGCTTTACTCCCTCCAGCTAGTTTTCTACAGCATAGTCAAGGTGATCTCAATAGGCAAATCAGATGTCTTTATATTAGTGGATCTTTTCATATGCTTTTCTGCCTGTTTGGAACATTTCCCTAATCTGGTTGTTAAATCTTGTTTACTTATTCATCCTTCAAGTAGCAACTTAGAGCATTATATAACATTCCTACTTTGTACCTACCCTAGTTCTAATTATATGTGTTAAATGTGTATTGATATGACTGATTTTATTTGGTCAGTATCTGTCCATTTAGCCTCTTTACTCACCTGGAGGTTCATTCAGGGCACCGATTGCTTTTCTTTTGCCAGTGATTGTATATTGAGCACCTAGCACACAGCAAGCACTCCATAAATATCGAATGAATGTATGAATCTACTGTACGACCTGGTCTATTAAATGACTTGGTTAGGCATGAATTATTGCTGAATTCATATTTTCCTTTTGTTTCTTTTCTAGAAATTATACTTTTACTGGATTTCAGTTTAATTCAGTGTTTATATAGTCTCTTAATTTCTCCTTTGTTTACCTATTTGCAGTTGTTCCACTCATAGTGGCAAGACGCAGTGATGGTTATGAAAAGTCAGCAGGTGGTAAAGTGTTTGATAAAGATGCTCTGGAGGAAGTTTTAGAAAGTGCTAGTGAAATAGGAAGTGATGAAGAATCTGAAGATGGAATTACAAGCATTGGCAGAGATTCAGCTGATGATGATGACAATGATGAAAGTGAAAATGATGTTAGTGAGGATGATGATGAAAGTGACAGTGGCCCTGATCTTGCAAGAGGAAAAGGAAATATAGAAACTAGCTCTGAAGATGAAGAAGATGTGGCAGATCTACTAACAGAGGAATCTGGTTTTGAGCATGCTTGGAGAGAACTAGATAAAGATGCTCCTCGGGGTGATGAGGTAATCTTTTGAATAAATGAGATCATTTGTGAAGGCACAAGTAGCTTTTATGGACAGTACTGATGTCATTAAATTAACTGGGAAAAACTTTATTGCTAAAGAATACTTTTGATGACGATTCTGATTAAAGCCTCTTGATATGGAATATATATAAATTTGATGTCTGTTCAAGTAAATAAGAAAGTTCTACATAAATAATTAAAAACCACATGAACTTTTTAGAGAGTAACTTGAATTCAGATTCTATTGCACCTATTAGAAATGCTGCAGGGTACCGTACTCAACTTCCTTCTTTATGGGTGGGTGGCAAAATAGTTTAACAGACTTGGTAGTTAAAAAATCAGCTCATCATGATTCAAGAACTGCCAAGTAAGAGGAAGTACTTTCTGACAGTTTTACTATCGTGTGATCTAACCTTCTCTTTTACATATTGAAACTCCTTAGATAAATATTACATTAATGATGTCAGAATTTGAGAGAAAAAAGGCATTACATTTTTAGTATATTTTGCAGGCATTGGGAATGACAGATTATGTAATACAAAATTTTTCTCATTTTAGATTACACATCGATTAGCAGTTTGCAACATGGACTGGGATAGATTAAAAGCAAAAGATTTGCTTGCTCTGTTCAATTCATTTAAACCTAAAGGAGGTGTTATATTCTCTGTAAAGGTGAGAATTGATTTCATTTTAAAATAAATATTTATAAGCATTTTAAGTTCATTTTCATTTTTTTTAAGTCAGTTTTTCTTTTAAAGAAACTATCTGGAAATGGTTTAGTACAGTTTGGTGTGAAACTGATGTAACATATAATAAAGGAAAAGAAAAGTAAAAGTATTATTGATGGGCTATATGATTGTAAATTTAAAAACCTAAATAAATCAATAGGGAAGCTATTATAACTTGAGTAAATGGACAGGATATAAAATAAATATTTAAGAAATAAATTGTGTTCCTTTTTTTACCAGCATTAACCAATTAAGAAAATATACTATTTTTATTAGCATCAAAAACATATAAAACCCTTGGCAATTAGCTTAGACACATGACCTATATGATATAAATGATAACACTGGATAAATTTGAAAAATTTAAATTTTGAGATACCATATTTTTAGAGTGCCAGCATTGTGATTAAGAATCCAGTCTTTGCAGTATGACAGGCCTATGTTCAAATCTTTTTTTAAATTTGTTTGTTGTTTTGGGGGGGATTGGGGTTCAAATGTTGGTTCTGATAAATGCTATGTGACCTTGGACACTTTATTAATCTCTCAAATGTTTTTTTCTCATCTGACAAATAGATATAACAACATTACTTTCCAGTGTAGTTACAAGGATTGGATGAAAAGGATCTCACACTGAGTATTTCGTACAGTACCTGAAGCAGCTCTAAATAATTATGTTTGATTATTTAAAGATGTTCTACAGTTTTAGTATAGCTTCAATCAAAATTTAGTTCAAATGAAAGTTAAGGAAAAGGATACCAGTAATCACCTAAAAGTATAAACAAGTAAAGATAACTAATGCATTTTCGAGATACCATAACAGTATAAAAGGACCCTACCAGTTATAATATCTAAACATTTTATAATGCTATGAGAATTAACAGTTTTGGGTAAAAATAAGGAGACAAATTAATAGAATGGAACAGATTAAAAAGAAGAGTTTAAATAATGAGTTAAATCATGGTATTGAGATAAGTCTTTGTGTAGAGAAGTTAGTTCAGATCCCCACATCATAAAAGGCCAAAATAAACTCCAGATACAGTAAAGGGAAAAAAATTAGAAATCCAACCACAAAAATAGAATTGTGTTTTTGTTAAATCTTGTGTTTCAGGAGATTGGTAGTAGAAACTTGTAGATTTAGAAAAGAAAAAACACAAAAGAATCAACAAACATCATTATATATGTATTTTAAAATTCTACATCAAAACCTAGTATGTGCAACTTAAAGTAGTACTAGAAACTCAGATCCCCTAATTGATAAATTGCATATTTCACGTATTTTCCCAAAAAAGTATTAGTTAAATGTATATTAAACCCACTAGTGTCAGACAATGCAAATTAATATAATTATATTTCTTGACTCTCAAAAGCAGCCAAGCTATAAAAGTACCAAATCCTAGTAAGGAAGAATCCTTTTTCTTATACCCAGGACTATATCTAATCTGCGTAATAAGATTGTCATCAGTTCCTTTCTATTGGGTTGGCCAAAAAGTACATTTAGTTTTTTTTCGTAAAATAAACGACATATTTTTCATTTTCACCTATAACCTTATTGATTTGGATATTTTGAGTATGTCAGCCATCTCCCACTATTGGCTTCTAGTGAATATCAGCCAGGGGTGCTGCTAAACATCTTTGAATGCATAAGACAGCCCCACAGCAAAGAATTATTTGGCTAAAGTGTCAATAGTACCAAAAAGCTTTGCAAACCACTTTTGATACATTTAATCAGTCACAATACCTTCTCTATACACTGCACAAATCTTTGTGTTTCAATTGCATTTTTACCTTTCTTGAAATTTTAAAGCATAATACACCAAAAATGTTGTGTATCTTCTTCCATCTTCAATATTAAAATGGCTGCATAAAAAATTCACCAGTTTTGATAAGTTTTTTTAAAAATACATGATGATATGACAGCTGTCACAATACAATCGTAACAAAATTGTTTGGAATGAAGTTAATGACAACTAAGCACTAGTAGAGCCATTATACAGAAAAAAACTAAACAAACTTTTTGGCCAACCTAATATTAAAAGGAATGTCTTTAAGGAAAGCATTGAATAAATGATATGAGATTAGGTGGGTATTACAAATTTGTTTTTCTTCATTATGTTTTGGATATTTCTTTAATAATTTTTGTGTATTTTATATAAACTAATTAATCCAGTCATTTTTCATGTGTGTATTTGCATCGAGTTCCTTGAACTTAGAATCCTGTTTTGTTCTTCTTAATTTTTCCCTTGGAGCCCTGAACCATCTTGTCCCAGTTGATGTATGGAGATGTTCTATTTTTGTTCCCAAGACCCACATCTGTTACTTTCTAGCCAGAGTGACTATTTTTAAGGAGATTCCTCAGGATGCTTTAGCTTCCTTTAGAAGGTTTGAAAGTGAAGTCATCCTTGCTGTTTTCATTTGTAACTTAAAGTTACTGACCTTGACAAGTCTGAATATTGAAAGAAAAGGAAAATATTAATTACATTTATCTTAATTTTTCTGTGTTTAGATATATCCTTCAGAGTTTGGAAAGGAGAGGATGAAGGAAGAGCAAGTTCAAGGACCAGTAGAATTATTAAGTATTCCTGAAGATGCCCCTGAAAAGGACTGGTATTAAATCACTATAGATAATAAAACTAAACCTTTTAAGTTCATGTTAGTAATTCAGAATTCTAGTCACTTTAAAAGGTAGGACTAAAGTTATACATTCCATTCAAAGTTAAAACAGCTTCCAGAGTAGATTAAAGTCTGTCAGAAGTGGCACACTATTCCAACAATATTTTTGTGTGTGTTTCAATTTCTATATTCATGAAAATAATCATTACCTCTTTTGTGGGATGCTGCCTTCCATATAAGTGGCATTGAAACTATTTGCGTTCAAATTACATAACTTGTCTAATTGAATATTAAATAGAAAAATAGACGAGCGATAAGTTCTTTGCCATGATAATGTAAAATAGAAAAAATTAAGGCAGCCCTTAAACCACTAGGTGGAGCTAAATGTACACTTAATAAAGATGGTGGTTGAATGCTGTAATATTGATGGCAGAAGAGAAAGATGAAGACTCTCAAAGAATATGTTGTAGTTAAGTGAAATTAAATTTATAACTATTTAGACTTGACAACGCAATTTCTTCGTAGCTATTTCTAATGCTTTCCTACTATATTTTATAATATAGTACTTGTTCATCCGTTTTTCTTGAGAAGGGTATACATGGTACCAAAATTAACACACACAAAAAATAACTGATTAAGAATTAAAATCATAGGTAAGCATATGTAATTCTCTTATACTCTCCTTTTCTAGATATCAAATTCCAAGCAAAATACCTATTTTATACCTTATTAAAATAATAAATTGAACTAAAGTGTTTAACATTCATAAACACAAAGTCATAAAGGAAGGACGGATTGGCATGGAAGTTGTGTATTTTTCTCAATAATTGCATTTATTTTTTTAAAGGGAGATAGGTGTGTGTGTTTCTGTATAAGTAATCTTAATGATTTTTTCCCCTTCTTAGGACCTCTAGAGAAAAATTGAGAGATTATCAATTTAAACGACTGAAGTATTATTATGCAGTAGTAGACTGTGATTCTCCTGAAACAGCCGCTAAAATTTATGAGGATTGTGATGGCCTGGAATTTGAAAGTAGTTGTTCATTTGTAGATCTAAGGTAATCCGGTGTGTGTTTTACCAATTTAATCTCGTAGTAAACATGATTTACGAGAAAAAAATATTAGAACTGGTAGTGCTCTGTGCTGATTTATATTCTAAAAGAGGATTTTTTGCTTTTGGACAAACTCTATCTTATGGAATATCACCCTTAAGAAAGAAAACTGGAATGAGAAAATGATAAACTATTTTGTATGAGCCACCTCACATTTATGTCCTTTCAAATATGTTGGCTATGTTTTTAAGATGTTGTGTTATGTGTAATGATACTACTTTGCAACTGTCTTTTAGAACTAAGAACCACGTGAATTACTTTTATTTTAAAATAACATTAAAGTCGGGGGGGCAAAGGAATTTGCTGATAAACTGGTACCTCAAGATCTGTGCTATTCAATACAGTAGCCACTAGTATATCTTGCTATTTAAATTTATTTAACTAAAATTTTTAAAGTACTTAGCTGGCAGGGGAGATACCATGATTACAGAGGTAGTTTTCCCAGTGCACAGCTTATCTGTTGCTTTCAGGATGTGCTGACCCTTGTAATCTCCCCAAATGTGGGAACCTGACTGCGTAATTTGTGGTAGTAGGAGACTGAGGGAGAAAAAAAAATTTTTTTTTCCATTTTAAATCCATTTGCTTAGACACAGAATATTGCCATCAACATAGAAAGTTCTATTGGACAACACTGTTTTAATGCTGCTCAGTAAGTGAATAAATGGAATTGCTGGCATTGTCTTCAGACTTGGGCATTATTTTTACCATGTGCTCAGGCTTCACTGACCCAGAGCTGAAAACCCTTAGGTGGTTGTGAATGTCCATTCTAAGGAAACGGGCAGCTGAACTACTGTACCATTTTATCATTAGCCTAGTCCTTTGGAACCCAGTAAACCATTCTACTGTGACACTTCAATAGAAACCACCTCTTTATGTGCAGGTTTGTTAGAGCCTTTGTTCTCAAAATGAAATGTTTTGGGGGAAAAATGCATCAATTCATAGTCACTGTGGCTTTCATACTTCAAAGGCATTCCAACTGGTAGAAAAATACAAATAAAAATTTTGGAATTGATATTTTGGGATAAGACTTTAGTGTGCTTAAGTATATAGCAAGAAGGTCATATCTCATGAGGCACCTGTTTCTCTTTTCTGTTAACAATTTCAATAGGAGATGCTTGTTTTGAATGTTTACATAGTAGTTACCAAACATTTGTTAGAATGTCATACTCTGGTTATTGTGAATTGATGTTAACATAGTCTTTTGAGGATTGTTTTGTTCTTTCTGTTTCCTTTTTGGGACATTTCCATGCAGTGTTAGAATAAGCTCTGGCAGTGCCTAGAAAATCAGATCAATGACCATGGAAAAATTGACATTCACTGTTTTATTTTGTCATATATAAAAGAAAATAGAGTTTTCTACTGCCATCCTGTGATCTAGGGAAGCCTTCTCTCATCTGCCCCAAAATATAAGAGCATGCATATTAGTAACAGTTAAATATATTAATCTCAAAAACAAATGTATTTGCTTTTGAGGAATTATGCTTTTCTTGAGCAATTAAAATCTATGTAAGTTAAAAAAGCTGAATATAGTAACCATGGATTATTTCTGCTTCCCCAGCAACCCCAATTCCTTCTTAGCCTAATGCCTAAGAGTTGCCTAACAATTATAATGGCTAATTTAGATTTAACAGCTATCTGTTTGTGGGGAAAAATTTTAAGATGAGAATGTTAAGATTTTTTAGTCTCGAAGATTCAGCTTAAGTTTTTCCGTATTTTCAGTAGCACCTCATGTGTATGATACTTTATATTCAGAAAACTTAACCATTAATAATTGTTTGATCTTCAGAATATTATGTAGTAGTACAATGACTACGCTAACAGGAGTCTAGCTCTTTTGAAACATGAGGGATACATGTGTGTTTACACCTGACTCATGTTAGGTGACTCCTAATGAGGGTTTCTACCTACACAGAGTTCACTTAAATTTAATGGAATTACAGATTTATAGTTTATGAATTGCAGAAATTTTGTGCCAAGGTTATTTCTAACATTGTTTGCCTCATCTACATGTGTGTTCTGTAGAAACTTTTATATGGCATGTGTGTATAAACTACAGCTAATTAGAAGAGAATCTAAGCTGTGATTGTTTATTACTGCAGCGTATGTTTAAATAAATTTGTTTGTTTCTTAGGTTTATACCAGATGATACTACTTTTGATGATGAGCCCAAGGACGTAGCTTCAGAAGTAGATTTAACAGCATATAAACCAAAATATTTCACATCTTCTGCAATGGGAACATCAACGGTACTTCTTAACTTTTTAAAAATGTGTAGCTTTATTTTAAGAAAAGACTTTGTGTACTATATACTGTAGCATATTTAGAAATGGACAACATTCAAAAGTTTAATGAACAGTTACAAATAAAATGAGACACGGGTGTCAGGTGTATTTGCATTCTTATCTACCACATCTGTTTGAACCTATTTACAGATTTTTGTTACGCTTTTAAGCCTGAATCAGTTACCTGCAAATGTTTATTTTTTCTCTTCTCTTTTCCATACACTTTTAATGAACTAAATTCTTTAATAAGTAATATGTTAGTTATTAATAGTCTAGGGACTAATGGGAAGGAGGTAGTGGGAAGATAACCACAAATACCAGTTAAAACAAAACTAATCAAAATTTAAAATAGAAACACATTTTTCCTGCAGATAGTATCCCAAATTGTAAGAATAATTGAAGAATAATTCAGGACTACTATATACCACATTAATGCTGAATAACCCGCAGTCAAAAGATTTCTATCGAATTAGTTTATTATTCTGCCACATGCCGTTTCCTTTCTCCCTACCCCACCCCTCCTCCTTGCCTCCCATTAACTTCCTATCCACAACTGGACTCTGCAGCAGTAATGCAGTCTTCCCACTACCTTTCTTGTGACACACCATTGTTTTCTTCTGAGGATGGTCTGGTGGCAGAGAGAGGGACTTCTGTATCTTTCACATGCATGCTGTGGTGGGCACTGTGTGGCTGTCATTAGTTACTGGGTGTAGTAAAACCCTGCCATTATTTATACATGAAGTCTAAAAGATCCACTCGCTGCTGGGGAGTCAGGAGAGGTAGAGGAGAGTATGGGGGAATACGTATTGATGAACGGAGACTTGACTTGTGGTGGTGAATACACAATACAGTGTACAGATTCTTTAGTAAGTAATGTGGATTTATGCACCTGAAACCTGTATATTTTGTTAACCATTGTAACCCCAATAAATACAATAAAAAGGAAAAAAGATTTTAAAAAATAAAAGTAGAGACTAAAAAGGAAAAATTAAAACATTAAAAAAGATTCAGTCACATAAAATAAAGTCATGTTATTTTATAACTAAAAAGAAACAGGGCAAGCCTGTCTAGCCAGCCAGTCTGGAGTTCCTGGAGTCTGTCTGGTATGATCCATATCTGTCCCAGTTCCAGCAGTGGTTTTGTAGTCATCAGCTCAAGCTTAATGATCAGAATAGGGATAATTCTGAATCCTATGACTAGTTAGAACCAAGATAATGGCAGCTATTTTAAGGATCAGATTCCTTGGTTTGTTAGTGTTCAGTTTGTTGTCCTGATCTGGGAAGATTAACCTGAGGAGGGGAAAAAAAACAAGGATGTACTACCCACCCTGTGATGACAATAAAACCTCTAATAGGACCCTGTTCAGGAACAGGGGTTATGTACAGGATAGGAGCCAGTCACCAGACCCATCACGTTATCAATAAATTCCTATATCATGGGGTTTACCATACCTCAGTCAATAAATGCCTTAATCATCAGTGGTGGTTAATCTTTTTTGGAAAATAGACCCCACTGCGATTGTGTTGAAAGCTTCATTAACAGATTTCACTTAGTTTGTTGACCTGAACTACCTAGAACTCCAGGTGAAAAAATTGCTTCCACTGATTCATAATAATGCTAACTTTTCACTAGTGCATTTTTGAAATTTCTGTTCACCACAATAATTCAAATACTGATGAATTTTTACCTCCGTTAATAGAGTACCTGAAATGTAGCAGAGAGTTAGGCAGTGGGAGATACAAGTTAATTGAAATGATTGTTTCCACAAACAGAATACTTTTTACTAAATGTGTCATTTATCTGTTTTGGCATCTCTTAACCTTTTTAGCTTACGGTTAACATAAAAGTTAGTGATAAATATCCTTTAACAAGTTGGGATGGCTTACATTTTCATTTTTATTTATAGTTTTTTCTTTTTCATTGGTGAAAGGTGGAGATCACTTGGGATGAGACTGATCATGAAAGAATTACAACGCTCAACAGGAAGTTTAAAAAGGAAGAACTTTTGGACATGGATTTTCAAGCTTATTTAGCTTCCTCTAGTGAAGATGAAGAAGAGATAGGAGATGGGCTGCAAGGTACTTGTTAATTTTCTGGTGTTCTACATTTGTAAGCATTTAAATGCCTAATCTAGATTTGTTCATGGAAATATGTTTTTGGTAGTAGCTTAAAAGTGAGTACCAAACTAAGTCTTAAGCTGTCCACAAAGCATACTTCCATGTATTATATACACCTTATACTAACTGAAATTCTTAAAAAAATGTTCCCTTAGCCTGAATTTCATTATCCATAAGCATTTCCTTCAAACCTTTGACCTAACCAAAAAAGCCTGGCCTTATAGACTTGTCATGATTCACATAGTTATGCAATATCTTTTTGTTTCCTCTTTTTTAAATATATTTTATTGATTACGTTATTACAGTTGTCCCATTCCCCTCCACCATGTATACCCCCTCCCACCCACATTCCCCCCCTTTAGTTCATGTCCATGTGTCATCAGTTCTGTAGCTTCTACATTTCCCACACTATTCTTGCCCTCTCCCTGTCTATTTTCTACCTACCATCTATGCTACTTATTCTCTGCACCTTTACCCCTCTCTCCTCCTCCCAGTACCCTGTTGCTAACCCTCCATGTGATCTCCATTTCTGTGATTCTGTTCCTGTTCTAGCTGTTTGCTCAGTTTGCTTTTGTTTTAGCTGTGGCTGTTAATATCTGTGAGTTTGCTGTCATTTTACTGTTCATATTTTTGATCTTCTTTTTCTTAGATAAGTCCATTTAACACCTCATATAATAAGGGCTTGGTGATTATGAACTCCTTTAACTTGACCTTATCTGGGAAGCACTTTATCTGCCCTTCCATTCTAAATGAAAGCTTTGCTGGATAGAGCAATCTTGGATGTAGGTCCTTGGCTTTCATGACCTGGAATACTTCTTTCCAGCCCCTTCTTGCTTGGAAGGTCTCTCTTGAGAAATCAGCTGACAGTCTGATGGGAACTCCTTTGTAGGTGACTGTCCCCTTATCTCTAGCTGCTTCTAAAATTCTCTCCTTCATTTTAATCTTGGCTAATGTAATTATGATGTGCCTTGGTGTGTACCTCCTTGGGTCCAACTTCTTTGGGACTCTCTGAGCTTCCTGGAAGTCTATTTCCTTTGCCAGATTGGGGAAGTTCTTCTTCATTATTTGTTCAACTAAGTTTTCCACTTGTTGCTCTTCCTCTTCCCCTTCTGGTACCCCTATAATTTAGATGTTAGAACGTTTAAAGATGTCCTGGAGGTTCCTAAGCCTCTTCCCTTTTTTTCAAATTCTTGTTTCTTCTTTCTTTTCTGTTTGGTTGGTTGTTTCTTCCTTCTGGTCCACACCATTGATTTGAGTCCCAGTTTTCTTCCCATCACTATTGGTTCTCTGTGTGTTTTCCTTCATTTCACTTAGTGTAGCCTTCATTTTTTCATCTAATTTGCAACCAAAATCAACCAGTTCTGTGAGCATCTTGATCACCAGTGCTTTGAACTGTGCATCAGATAGGTTAGCTATCTCTTGGTCACTCAAAAGTATTGGTTCTGGTAGCTTGATTGGTTCTTTCGCTGGAGCCATTTTTTCTTCTTTTTTTTTTTTTTTTTGGTCTGGTCACACCTGTTATGTATGAGGGGCGGGGCCTTAGGTGTTCACCAGGGTGGGGCAACCCTGTTGCACAGTTGTGACGTTGTATGTGGGGATGGGGTCAGAGAAGGAACAATGGCACTTGCTCAGCTCTCTCTCTGATTTCAGTCCCCTCTGTGAGGCTGGGAGTCTCTCCCAGCACCTCAATCCCCACAAGTGTTTTCAATCAGTGCTTTTAGGGTTTATGTGTGATGGTGGTCAGCCACTTTGCATGCCTTGCTGGATCTGCTCATCACCTCCCCAAGCCTGGGGTCCGCCAACCGCTGCCTGTGCATCCAGGACCACTAGCCACTGCTTTTTCCTGCTGCGATCCCTATCCGCAGGCCACCGACTCTGCCCTTCTTACCAGTCTGGGTGAATCGTTATTGGACTTCCATACAATTTAATTTTCTGTCTGTTCTGTGTTTTTTTTTTTTTTTGTTTGTTTGTTTCTAAATCTTTGCCATCCTCAATCTTGGTCATGGGAGGAGGCACAGTGTGTCCACCTATGCCTCCATATTGGCCGGAAGTCTAGTTATGCAATATCTTAACAAACCAGTAAAATTCTTTAGTGCCACCCTTTTTTAAAACTAAAACTTCTTTTGGATTGATTGAATATTTTTTTTTAAGTAAATACTATTTATTTTTTTTCAGTATTTTTTAATTGTTGATATTGTACAGTTTTCTGTCTTTTACCCCGCCCCAGCCCACCACCCCAGCCCTCTCCACCTTCCTCCCATTTCCACCCCCCATAGTTTTTGTCCATGGGTCCTTTATACTTGTTGTTCTTGACTGAATATTTTTTACATTCCAGTTTTCTCCTCAGCTAGTTTAGAAAGTAGACTTTGTGTTTATTTAGCAATAGCCCTAGAAATTGTGACTTACATCCTTACGTTAGAAAAGTCTAATGGTAATTAATTTTTTTACCGTCTTCTGTAATATAAGAAATCTTAAAACAACTTTCATATTATCTTGTGTATGGTAATTATAACTTTTTCCCTTAGTCCCAAAGGACATTAATATTACTATTTTTATACTTTAAGTTTACCCACATTTTCCCCACTTCTTTTCATCTGTATTCTTTTCTAAATCTTTTACTTCTGAGATTATTTTCATTCTGCCTTACGTAAATCCTAGATAATTTCCAGGAGTATCTGCTGGTGTCAGACTCTCTTGAGTTTTAGTTTAGTTTAAAAATGTCTTTATTTTTCCCTCACTTGTGAAGATGTTTTCATCATAAAAGAATTCGAGGTGGGCATTCCTTTCCAACTGCAGGTAACTTTTGAGAAGTCAGGCTATTAGATTAACTTTTTAAAAGTCTTTTGAAGGTTGTCTGTATTTTATTTCTTTGACTGTTTTTAAAGTTTTCTCTTTCTCTTTGTCCTTCTGCCGTTTTACTGTGAACTAAAGTAAATTTTATTTTTTATACTTGGAGTTTGTTGTGTTTCTTGAATTTGTGGCATGGTATTCTTTATCAGTTTTGGAATATTCTTATGCATTATTTATTGAGATATTTCTTTTTCCCTCTCCTTCTGAGACTCCAATTAAATATATGTTAGATCTTTTCACTGTAACTTCCATTTCAATTTTTTTTATTTTTTTTCTGTGCTGCATTCTGGATATTTTCTTCTGACCTGTCTTCCAGTTCACTAATTATTTTTTCAGCAGTGTTAAAAATGCTGATAGACCTATGCATTGAATTCTTAATTTTGGTTATTGTATATTTTTTTACTTGTAACAGTCCTGTTTGGTTATTTTTCAAGTCAATGATATCTTTTTCTGCTCATTATAGGTCCTTTTAACCTGTTTATTTTTATAAACAGTGAGCATGTTTTTGTAATCTGTCTGATAATTTCAGTACTTCAGGTCTTTCGGGGCTGATTTCTGTTACTTTGCAAGATAGTTCTCTCTTGTTTACTTGCATGCCTGGTTAACTATATGTGCTGCTTTGATATCTGAGGTTAGAGTACCTCATCAGAAAGAACATTCATTTACTCTGGTCATTCTGGGACTGCATTACTGCATTTTAATGCTTGAGGTTCCCTGGACTTCGTGAGTGATGCAAGTCTTCATGAGTTACTTCTGGTCGACCCTTGCCCTGAAAATATACTCCTATGGGTCCCTGTTTACTGTAGGGGTACTAGTTGAAATCACCTCTTTTATGGTCTTTAACTTTTGTCCTCTTGGTACTACCAGGCTGCCCAAACTGTAGTTAGTCCCAAACGTGTTTCTTTTGTGGATCAGTAAATGCTCTCAGGTTAAGAAAGGTCTTCAACTCTGGGATCATCTCTTTGGTGCTCCAGTCTCCTTGATACGGATGGACTTTGTTATTCTTCACTAACTTGTTAGTTTTTAAAGGGGTTTTTTGTTGGTTTTTTTTTTAAATTTTATTGATTATGCTATTACAGTCATCCCATTTCTCCCCCATCATTCCCGTCTACCCTGCACACCCTCTCCCAACCACATTCCCCCTCCTTTAGTTCATGTCCATGTGTCATAAGTTCTATAGCTTCTACATTTCCCACACTATTCTTGCCCTCCCTTTGTCTATTTTCTACCCACCATCTATACTACTTATTCTCTGTACCTTTTCCCCCTCTCTCCTCCTCCCACTCCCCTGTTGCTAAACCTCCATGTGATCTCCATTTCTGTGTTTCTGTTCCTATTCTAGTTGTTTGCTTTTGTTTTAGGTGTGGTTGTTAATAGCTGTGAGTTTGCTGTCTTTTCATGGTCCTGTTTTTTATCTTCTTTTTCATAGATAAGTCCCTTTAACATTCCATATAGTAAGGGCTTGGTGATGATGAACTCCTTGAACTTGACCTTATCTGAGAAGCACTTTATCTTCCCTTCCATTCTAAATGATAGCTTTGCTGGATAGGGCAATCTTGGATGTAGGTCCTTGACTTTCATGACTTGGAGTACTTCTTTCCAGCCCCTTCTTGCATATAAGGTCTCTTTTGAGAAATCAGCTGACAGTCTGATGGGAACTCCTTTGTAGGTGACTGTCCCCTTATCCCTTGCTGCTTCTAGAATTCTCTCCTTCATTTTCATCTTGGCTAATGTAATTATGATGTGCCTTGGCGTATTCCTCCTTGGGTCCAACTTCTTTGGGACTCTCTGAGCTTCCTGAACTTCATGGTAGTCTATTTCCTTTGCCAGGTTAGGGAAGTTCTTCTTTATTATTTGTTCAAATAACTTTTCCACTTGTTGCTCTTCCTCTTCCCCTTCTGGTACCCCTATAATTCGGATGTTGGGACGTTTAAAGATGTCCTGGAGGTTTGTCAGCCTCTCCTCATTTTTTTGAATTCTTGTTTTTTCCTTCTTTTCTGTTTGGTTGTTTGTTTCTTCCTTCTGGTCCACTCCATTGATTTGAGTCCCAGTTTTCCTCCCATCTCTATTGGTTCCCCATGCATTTTCCTTCATTTCACGTATTGTAGCCTGCATTTTTTTCATCTAATTTGTGAGCAAAATCACCCAATTCTGTGAGCATCCTGATTACCTGGGCTTTGAACTGTGCATCTGATAGGTTGGCTATCTCTTGGTTGCTTAGAGGAATTGGCTCTGGACCTTTGATTTGTTTTCCCGTTTGAGCCATTTTTGGTGTTTTGGGGGGGATTGTTGTGTTTTTTCTGTTTGTTTGTTTTTGGTCTGGTCACTGCTGTTACGTAGTGAGGAGTGGAGCCTTAGGTGTTCCCAGTGCAGGGCAGTTCAGTCGCTGAGTTGTGACACTGTATGTGGGGGCGGGATCTGAGAGGGAACAATGGTGCTTGCTCCCCTCTCTCTCTCGGATTCCAGTCCCTTCCACTGCTTCCCCTTTGCCAGGATTATCTGCGCGCGAATGTGGGACCACCTGGTCAGCCAGCTGCCTTGGACGGCCTTACTGGGTCTGCACAGTTGCCACCCTGTGCCCGGGATTCGTTAGCCACTGCCTGTGGGCCTGGGGTTTGCTAGCTGCCGCCTGTGCACCTGGGAACTGCCAGCCGCTGCTGCCTGCGTGCCCGGTTCCACACCTCCACTTTTTCCTGCTGCGACTCCGCCCCTCTTACTGGTCTGGATGAATGGTTGTTGGACTTCCGTACATCTCAATTTTCTATCAGTTCTGGCTGTTTTCTTGCTTCTAAATCTGTTGTCCTTAATTTTGGTTGTGAGAGGAGGCACAGTGTGTCCACCTACGCCTCCATCTTGGCCAGAAGTCCAGTTTTTAAAGGTTTTTTAGAACCCCCTTGAAGTTTTTAAAAAGATTTGTTAAATGTTTAATCCAACTTGGATGTCCTCAGTGAAAGGGTTGGTCTGAAATATCTAGCTCCCCATTAATGGAAGCAGACATTCTCAAATTACCTGTATGTTTATTTAAATTTTTTTTGATGATTGATATGATTAATAGTATATTTTTAAAATGTTTATGCTATGTGCTTAAAATAACTCATTTTTTAAAAACAATTCAAAACACTCCTTTTTCCTATACTGGATCAAGCCCTGTTTGGGAATTTGGTTGCTTGATTATAATTTCTAATCAGTTTTGGTTTTATAATATCTCCCTGATCTCTTCACATTCTTATTATTCTTATCAAATAGAATTCCCAATCATGCAAAATTATGAGTAAGAGATTTGGTGCTGACAGCAAAAGGAAGAACCATAAATGTTAAACATAGATATAAAATATCTATTCTAAAATAGCAGGAATAAATATTCTTTTATTTGTAGTTTAACATATTCATAGCTGTCCATTTGGCTTTCCTTTTACATTTGTATTATTTTTGTACCCTAACCATGAAATTAAATCCTAAATGCTTTTTTAGTATTATCATAGGCCCATTAAACCTTAACTTTCTTAGGAAAGATACTGTGATTGGGCTATCACCATTCCTTTTAGACTACTGAAGATACTGCTTCATTTTTGTGTTTCGTGAAGTACTACTCTTTCTCTGTGTTCCACAAATGGAATGGAACGTACAGTGCTGAGCTTTTACCTCATACATGTATTTTTACTTCTGAAACTTTAAGGATTAATGATGACTTTTTGTTTGAAATATATTAACTCATTATGTCTTTTAAAGCATGCATTTTCAGTGTTTTAATTGATTGCAAGCTTGCTTTAATCTATAATTCTGTACTTCTATTAGATTCGGTAGTGTATTTGAATGCCTTAGAGTTACTACATGTTCCTGATGTTATTTATAAAAGATCATAGCAGGCTTCTTCCTTTTACAATTAATTTTTTCACTCACTATATAATATTAAAGCTTTCACAGAGCATTGTCCTTGAATTGGAAAAAAACAGACCTATGTGAATTATCCCACATTTTAGGGTTTCAGAAAATAAATTTTAGTACTGGAAAAAATCAATTTAAAGTAGGCCATCAGAGACTTACCACTAAAATTTCAACCTGGAAGGAGCTTGCTTCTAATTATGTTTTCAGAAGTAAGCTTTTAATAGAAAGAAATACATTGCCATTTTGTTAATGTGTTCCTGATGTTTTATCCATTGAATTAAGGGATACATGACAGAATTCCATCCAACATTATTATTGTGGCACAAAGCACAAACAGGAAAAAAAATGAATTTCAGCTGTTTGAGTGAAAATGTAAAAGTGTGATAGGATGGAAAGAATGTCCTGGACTATGTTTTATTCATTTAGAGAAAAAAACTGTAAAAACATTTACTTAACCAATCTTTTTTCCATATCACCTTTTTAAAGATGCAAGGACAATCTGTTAACATTGTTGTTTCACAGCTAAATGCTTAATAATGTGGGACATTTTTAGTTACCATTTAGCCGTAGCTCATAAAAGAGAGGGGTCTTCTCTTTGCTACTTCTAAATTTTTCTTTACTGGGACATTTAAGTCAATTCAGTAAGTCTGTATGTTTTGCATTAAAACCCAGGTTTTTAATTTATGGCTTTGCCTTGGAGAATTACAGTGGAAATATAAAGCAAACAAACTTTTCATGTATTCGTTTTCTTTGGTATTTGTTGCCCATGAATTTTATACGGCTCCTCTGTATTCTAATTATTTTTATAAAATCAGGAAATGGAAATGTGAATATTTTTTCCACACAGGGAAATTAATTGAATGAACTTCTAACTTACTCATTTTTATTAATGTATTCATGAGATCCTGAGAATAAGCACACTTGCTCACCATCAAATGGAAGGGACTTATTATTTTTTGTTTTGGATTACAAGCAACTGTCTTTACCTGTCTCATCAGCACGAACAGCTGAATCCATCTTTCAGATGCATCCCAACAATATTTTGCCTCCTTCTATTGATAAAAACATTTTAAAACTTTGGTGGTTGGTGGAGAACATAAAGAGGGGTAAAAACATCATCCCTGCTGTGTTGCTTATAAGGAACAGAATTATTTTTAAATATAAATTTTAATAAAAAGAGATTTCCCAAGTGTACTGCTGTGATGGTGCTAATTTATATTGCAACTGATTTGTATTGTAAACAAGACCTAAATTTTTGGTTCAGTTCATTTAATGTTAAGAAGTTTTAGTTAATATTTAGAAGTTTTGATATGCTGTTATACAATAGGTCTGGCAGCATCTTTCAGGAGGGTGCTGGATTGACTGAGATTTAAACACTAGAATTAGACATGAATTATTCCTGTGTATTAAATAATTTTTTTTTTTTTTTTTGGTTAGGTGATGATGAAGTCACTGTAGAAGAAGATGGGAAAACAAAAAAAAGTCAGAAAGATGAGGAAGAACAAATTGCTAAATATAGGCAACTCTTGCAGATTATTCAAGAAAAAGAAAAGAAAAGGAAAGACAGTGATGTGGAAATGGAAATTAAGTGGGTTCCAGGTAAGAACTGGATACTAACTAAAAGTTGACTTGTTTTTCTTCATTTTAGCATGTTGAGTGCATTTTGGATGTGACAGAAAAGAAAATTGATTTGTCTTTGGAAATATAAACTTTAATAATCTAATTTTCCAGGAATGTTTTGGGGGAGGAAGTTAACATGGTATTTGTATACATCATTTAATTCTCAGTTTTTTAGGGACTAGTGTTTTGACTTTCACCAGCTTATTCTGTTTCTTTGATTTACTAACTACAGATTATTTCTGTTCATTTATGAAGGTAAACCTTTGATTCCAGTATTCTCAGGATATAGAAACTTGAATCTAGTACCGTGTGTTCTAAAGTCATGAAACTTTTTTCAAAATACGTACTTCATAAGTGGACTTTTCACCTATAATCCCTATATTAGTGAGGAAAATAGGGAAAACCCCTATTTTCACCTATAACCTCCTTAATTAGTGAGGTTTCACTAATACAAAATGTGTAATGCTTAGTTTTCCATCTCAGTTTTGCTGTGAATAGTCAAAAAATACAGCATAGTAAGTGCTTTTTATAACTGCCTTGAACTGTCCCACTCTTTTTTAAAAGTAATGCAGTACTATTTAAAACTATGTCACAGCTAAAGAAAGATGAAAAACTAGGATAAACAAGGATTGTTTTCTAGTGGATACGATTTTTCAACAGTCTTTGGCAAATTAGCACGTACCTTTGCAAACTATTGATTTTGCAGATTACCGCTTTTTACATATATGTATTATCTTTTAAAGGTAGGTATTACTTTGACGTGGATTTAGTTCTTTCAGCCTCTAGATGAAAGAATACTAACTACTATTAACACTTATAAAAAGTAGTTAATACTAACTGCTCTTAATACCACTTTTAAAACAAATAGGGTATGTCATAACTATTTGTTTTAAATGTTTGGGCTTTGCAGGAAGTGATGGTAAGAAAAAATGAAGTTTGTTAGTGTTATCATGTGAACTATGGTTGAGAGGACTCAGTTAATTTAGCCTAAATAAGAAAAGCCGAAAAAGTGACTTATAGTTATTTTCAAATATTTGTAAGATGAATATGTAAATAAAGATTTAATTTTTCTTATTATCTCAGAAGTCAGTGCTTTTGCGAATAGATAAAAGAATGATGAAGTAAAGTAGCTTTCAGAGTAACATAAAGAGGAATTCTCTATATTGTCAGAACTGTCCAGCAAAAGAGCACAAAGGCGCTTTAAGGGTTCGAGCACCCTTTGTCAGTAAGTCTCACAGTAGGCGATACAGCCATACTACTCAGGGATGTTTGTAAAGAAATGTTCTACTTGAGACCCTTAACTTTTTATTATAAGAAATGTGGACTTCTATCTTTAAAGTCAAATATGTTGTAATTATAGCTTAATTCTAATTTTAGAATGAACTTATTGAATGAGTATATTTTAAATGAATGTATTTTTAATTGAGGTATTCATTTCTCTCTTAAAAAGATTTAAAGTTAACTTGGTCGAGAAGTTTTATAGTAAATATTTCAGAGTTATACTGAGTGGACCATATCTAATCTTTGTCTTTATTAATACAGTTTGTAGTGCAAATACCAAAAAGTGATACATTTATGTTTCTAACTGGAAAATTTAAGCAATAATTTTACTAGGATAAATCTCACTTGGTCATGATGTATTATGATTTGTATATATTTCTAGACTTGATTTAGTAATGTTTTGTTAAAGATTTTGTACTTATGTTAATGAAGACTATTTGTCTACAGGTTTCATTTCCTGCAGTGGCGTTAGTTTTTGATATTGGGGTAATGGTGACCTCATGAAATGAGTTAAGAACTGTTCCCTCTTCTGTTTAACAGTACATTTTTATCTTCACCCTTTTGTTTGTGGATGTAATATTAATATCATAAAATATTTTGAAATGTAAAAAATATATGTAATTCCATTCCCCTAAATCAGCTACCAAGTAATTTAGATAGATTGTGATTTAATTGATCATTTCTCTGTTGTTGAATATTTAATCATATTTCTGGTCTTTCGCCAAAGTAGAACTATGGCATTGAAAAGAAATGTGACCTAAAGCCGTTAACGATTCCAAACCCACAAATATCAGTACTTTTCTTAGATCTCTTCACTTTTATTACCAGCCAAACAATTGGCTTGCTATTTTAGGGATTTTTACTTTTAAAAACAATTTTTAACAAAGACGCTTTTCTTTTTTTCCCCCATTTTAGAAATGTCTCCAAGCTTGGAGAACTAATATAGACCACAGGAGAAGCTAATGCAGGCAGTCAAGCTTACTTACTCGTTAGTTACGTGATTTCCTCACACACATAGCAACTTTACATTCACTGTGGATCAACCTGCGGTTCTCTCACAAGCTGTTAAAACTACCAGTGTCAAAACCCAAATTTTAAATCTCAGATGCCAAGCATCTAGGATGTTATAAATAATCCATAGCTTTTTCCATATTTTCAAATATTTTCATAGGATAGCTTCCCAGAAATGGGATTGGATTATACTAGCTTATAATGCTTTCAACAATGAGTAAAAGTGCCAGTTCTATGGAATTATTGTCAACATTGTATATATATATTTTTTACTGTTAGTTCATGGAGGAGAAGTGATGATCTGGAATATAATGCATTTTTAAGTCTTTATCTTTAACTGTATTTTTTAAGGCCCCAGATAGGGTATGGTTGTTACCTGTGAATCCTTGGCACATACGTGCATGCAGCAGTGTTTATAAATGTAAACGTATTTTATATGTTAGATATGTTAAATGAGATAAATGAGTTAATAGAACGTCAGTTTACTTATTTGGAAAGTGGGACTAAAAATACCTTTCTTAATTTGGATATTTACAAAGGTGCCTTATAAGCTACAGAATATGATGCACATCAAATGTGTATTTAGTTGGATTTTTATCTTAAGAAAAATATATATTCCCAGTAATAATTACCCTGAACCTCAGGACTTTTATGATGTTATACTTCAGTAAACCACACAGTGGCAGTATGGGATTATACTGTATTTTGCATTGGTTTTTCTGTGGTTTGAATTTTCAAAATCTTAAGCTCTTCAGAAAAATAAGTACTCTTAATCACTAACACTTGCTGGAGTATAGTTTGTTGCTTTGTTTTTTAAAAGGAATTTTAGTTTAAACTCTTTAAATTTTCTATCTTTTTACATTTGGTTATACAGTCTAGTAACAGCAGGACTTGCATTCCTTAAGGGGAAATATTAAGGGAGGCAGGTAACAGGTACATGGGTGTAACAACTAGAATAAACTATTGTTTCCATTGATAGTCTAGTTCCTTATGAAAATGTGATAATACAACCTTATTAATTGGGATTACAAATAAGTAAAAATGTTGAATTATTCAATTTTTAAAGAAAGCTGTAATTCATTATTTTGATGTATGCAGAGTAGTATTTTCCATCTCAATGTGTTTCAAAAAAGATATCCTTCCTGACTCACTTTGATGAGTAAAGAAGAGTAAACTTTGATGAGTAAACTGTTACATACTATTGCATGTAATAGTTTAATGGGCCTTTATCATGAATGTGCCTCATTAGGGAATTTTTAATATATACATAAATGATGCATAGTTTTATCTCATATATACTAAACTACCTCCCCTAGAGGAATAGTTCAATTAATCTGTTTAATATTTTTGTTATAGATGGTGTGAGCTGTATATAGGTAATATCTTTAAAATTTAATCCATAATATGAACAAATAATATTTCTTTGCTTATAATCTTAAAAGAGATTAGATATGATAAAATCCTGTTTTCTCCTAGTTACTTCTGATTTGATATACACTTGCGAAAGGATAGCTGGTCTTTTTTTTATTCAACATTTTACAATACCCTACCTTGCCTTCAGTAATTATTGATCACCTACTATATGCCAGAAACTATTCTAGACTACTTATGTGAACAAAATATACAAATCCTTGACCTTATAAATCCTATATTCTGGTGAAGAGGAAGATAGATGAGTCTCTAGTAAGAAAAATACATGAGCAGAGACTAAAGGAAGTAGAAGTCAGGGAGTGTGTGCCACACAGGGAAAAGTATATGAGTGAGTGAGTAAAGGAGAGAACAATCTATGCGCTCATAGAGGTAACATGGGGCTAGATCCCAAAGGCCTTGTAGCCCATTTTAAAGTAGAGGTTCGAAGTTGTTCTCTGAGTGAGATGAGAAACTTTGGAGTGTTTGAGATGATGAATGATAAGATCTGACTTTTTTCCAGTGTTATTGAGATGTAATTTACATATATGACTGTATAAAAGTTTAAGTTATACAGCATAATGGTTCGACTTACACTGTGATGTGATTGCTGTAGTAAGTTTAATTAGCATCCATCATCTCATAGATACCATAAGAAGAGGATCTGACTTATTCTTAACAGTATCACAGGCTGCTATCTTAAGACTAAATTAAAATGGGAGGCAAGGACAAAGTTGGGGAGATTAGTCAAGAGGCTGTTGCAGTAATCCTGAGATAATGAAGATTGTGGTGGAACAGGTTTGCAAGGAAACCTCAAAAAAAAATTTTTTGGTCAGATGTTAAGTTTAAGATGCCTATTAGATACTGAAATAGAGACACCAAGGAGGCAGATACACAGTTTAGAGTTCAGGGAACAGGTCAGGGCTGGAGATATAAATTTGGGAATCTTCATTATACAGATCTCTGAAAGTGAAGAACATCATGGGAGTGATTATAGGTAGGAATGAATAAAGATTCAAAACAGATCCCTGGATCACTCCAGCATTTAGAGGTTGAGGAGGTAAACAAAGACCATCTAAAGGCAGCTGGGAAGAAGCTACCAGAAGTGCAAGAGGAAATTTAGGGTTGTGGTTGTACCTAGACAGCCAAGTGAAGAGGGCATTTCAATGAGAAATGGGTCAGTAACATTGACACTAAAAATGAACATTGGATTTAGCAATGTAGAGATCATAAGTGATACTGAACAGTTTGGTGGAAAGGGGATGAGATTGATATGGGTTCAAAAGAGAATGGGGAGTGAAATTAAAGACAGCAAGTACAGGTAAGTCCTTTTTCTAAGATATTTGACCGTTAGGAAGTTATAGGCATCATGATACTTCACCCCTGAAAAATACTTCAGTGTGTAACTTCCAAATACATGAAAGACATTCTTCTACATGAACACATCATGATCACACCAAGAGAATTTAATATTGATGAAATAATTGATTTCTCACTAATTCCAAAGTATGTTTTGTAATTCTTTCCTGATGTCTATAGGAGTTGGCTTATAAAATACCTAACAATCTGGATTTGTCTGTTTCCTCACAATTCAGATAAAAACTTTTTGCAAGAATTCTCCATAAATGATATTGTATACTTCCCATTGCCTCATATCAGGAGGCATATAACATCCATTTGTTCCATTATTTGTGCTATAAACTCTGCTCACTCAGTTAAGGTAATGATCGACTGATTTTTTCGTTGTAAAGGCACATTTTTTTCTTTATAATGATACTAGTTGGTGGGGTGTGTGAATACCCTATTTCCCAACATTTTACCTGATTAGCCTTCATTGGTGATTGCCTGCTTCAGTCTGTTGTATTGTTGGTTGTGAAATGCTGATTTTGTACTTCTATCATTCCTTTTACATTTATTAGCTAGCATTTCTAACTAATGCTAGTAGAGCTCCTTCTAGCTAGTAGAGCTCCCTCCCCACTCTTTTTTTTAAGTTATTATGGACTCATGGATTGACAGAACTTGAGTTTTTCTAAAATGGGTCACAGAGGAATAGGAAGGAAACCGAAGGGGGTGTGAGATCAAGAGGGCATTTTTCTTTAATATGGGAAAAATAATGACATCCTATATGCTTCTTGGAATGCTCCACCAGAGACAGGTGAAAAAATGATGCTGAAAACTGCATTCCAAAATAGGCAAAAAGGAATTGAAATATTTGCACAACTGGAGGAATTAGCCTTTGGTAGATGCATGTGATATTTCATCCATTGTAACGAGGAGAAGGCAAACACTATGATCACAAAGGGTAATGGGTAGAAATGGTGGTGGGAGCTTATGGTACCCTTGTATTTACTTGTATTTCCTTAGTGAGATAGGAAGTAAGATCATCAGCTAGAATAGGAATAAAGGAAGAGATAGGGTTTGAAAAAAGAATTGATGAAATAGTGCCTAAGACAGTGGCAAAGAGGGAAACAATAGTATTGCTGAACAATACTAAGGGTGTACTTGAAATTCATGGTCATGTAAAGTAAGAACACATATTTTGTTTTCTTTAGCACGTTTATGGTGTAGTGAAAGCATGGAGTAAGGGGAGCTCTGGATTAAGCCAGAGTAGAATTTTTGTCAACCAGGTATGACCAAGCAAGAGAGGGGCAAGGGAGTGATTGTAATAATGGACCATGGTATCTGTGTTGGGTTAGGGAAATGAAGGTATGCTGAGGGCAAGGGATGGGGAAAAAGTGAGAGGGTTGCTGGATTGTAAGTCCCTATGAGACAAAAGAATTGTTAGTGTTGGCTTACTGAAGAGAATAAAAGGGAAAGATTGGGATTTCCGGCCAAGATGGAGGCATAGGTGGACACACTGTGCCTCCTCTCACAACCGAAATTAAGGACAACAAATATTTAGAAACAAGAAAACAACCAGAACTGATAGAAAATTGAACTGTACGGAAGTCCAACAACTATTCATCCAGACCGGTAAGAGGGGTGGAGTCGCGTAAGGAGAGGTGCGGACCCGGGGCACCCAGGCAGCAGTGGCTGGCAGTTCCCAGGCGTGCAGGTGGCGGCTAGCGGACCCTGGGCATGGGGTGAAAACTGTGCAGACCCAGTGAGGCTGCACAAGGCGGTTGGCTTACCAGGTGGTCCCACATTCACACACAGATAATCCAGGCGAAAGGGAAGCAGCAGAGGGGACTGGAATCCAGGAGAGAGCGGAGCAGGCACCATTGCTCCCTCTCGGACCCTGTCCCCACAGGCAGCATCACAACTCAGCAACTGAGCTGCCCCGCGCTGGGGAACACCTAAGGCTCCACCCCTCACTGCATAACAGCCTTGACCAGACCAAAAACAAAACAAAAAGAACACCAAAGAAAGCTCAAACGGGAGAACAAATCAAAGGCCCAGAGCCAATTCCTCTAAGCAACCAAGATGTAGCCAACCTATCAGATGCGTAGTTCAAAGCCCTGGCAATCAGGATGCCCACAGAATTGGTTGATTTTGCTTACAAATTAGATGAAAAAATGCAGGCTACAATGCGTGAAATGAAGGAAAACGCATGGAGAACCAACAGAGATGGGAGGAAAACTGGGACTCAAATCAATGGAGTGGACCAGAAGGAAGAAACAAACAACCAAACAAAAAACAAGAAAAAAATAAGAATTCAAAAAAATGAGGAGAGGCTAACAAACCTCTGGGACATCTTTAAACGTCCCAACGTCCGAATTATAAGGGTACCAGAAGGGGAAGAGGAAGAGCAACAAGTGGAAAACTTAGTTGAACAAATAATAAAGGAGAACTTCCCCAATCTGGCATAGGAAATAGACTACCAGGAAGTCCAGGAAGCTCAGAGAGTTCCAAAGAAGTTGAACCCAAGGAGGAATATGCCAAGGCACGTCATAATTACATTAGCCAAGATAAAAATGAAGGAGAGAATTCTAGAAGCAGCAAGGGATAAGGGGACAGTCACCTACAAGGGAGTTCCCATCAGACTGTCAGCTGATTTCACAAAAGAGACCTTCCAGGCAAGAAGGGGCTGGGAAGAAGTGTTCCAAGTCTTGAAGGGCAAGGACCTACATCCAAAATTGCTCTGTCCAGCAAAGCTGTCATTTAGAATGGAAGGAAAGATAAAGTGCTTCTCAGATAAGGTCAAGTTAAAGGAGTTCATCATCATCAAGTTCTTATTATATGAAATGTTTAAGGGACTTATCTAAGAAAAAGATGAAAAAACGTATACTAAAATGACAGCAAACTCACAGATACTAACAACCACACCTAAAACAAAAGCAAACTGAGCAAACAGCTAGAACAGGAACAGAACCACAGAAATGGCGATCACATGGAGGTTTAGCAACAGGGGAGTGGGAGGAGGAGAGAGGGGGAAAAGGTACAGAGAATAAGTAGCATAGACGGTGGGTAGAAAATAAACAAGGGGAAGGCAAGAATAGTGTGGGAAATGTAGAAGCTAGAGAACTTATGACACATGGACATGAACTAAAGGTGGGGAATGTAGGTGGGAGGGTGTGTGCAGGGTGGAGGGGAATGATGGAGAAACGGGACAACTGTAATAGCATAATCAATAAAATATATTTTAAAAAGGGAAAGATTGGAGATAGCAGCTTAAGAATAGGATACAAATTAAGATTATGGGGAGAGTACAATTTTCGGTAATGTCATGTTCTAGTTATGATTCTGGCAGTGAATTTTTGAGATAAGGTGGAGTATAGAATAAGTCAATAAACTGAGGACCAGAGTGTTGGAAGGGTCATCATCTGTGTGGATATTGGAATCACCAAGAATGATGGGAGAATTAGTATTGGAGAGATTAGCAGTGAGCCAAAGCTCAGAAAATGAGAGGAGTGACTACAGTCATCGGATATCTGCAATGAAGAGGGACTGTAGGTGGTATAGTCTGGTAACATGACATTCAAAGTTCTGGCCTTTTGGAAAGGAGGGCCAGTCAGTGGACTGGAGGTGGCAGTGAGTAGTAAGAAGGATGGACTTTAGGAGAGAAAAATTCACCACTTTAAAGGTGTACAGGGAAAGCAGTGTCCCCAGAGAACCAGTGAGCTTCAAATTAGCAGGTGAATGGATATAGAGGATTTTGTTAATGGCTATTAATAACTGTTATGACTGACTAAAGTGTAGAAACGCTTTATTGTTGAGGAAGGGTGGGAAATGTTCAGCACCTTTTTTGGATTGGAAGTTGTTGACTTCTTCTGGTGGCAAATTTAAATAGGGATAATGGATATAATGAGGTTAGTACTGATGATCTTGGGAGATCTTGTCACCAACCCCCAGGGTTGGTGATACTTATTCACCAACTACTTATTCAAAGGAGGCCTGGAGGCCGGAGAAGAAGCAGGCACTTATCTTGCTATCTCACTCTGCAGGAGTAGTCCTTTCTTGACTCCCACTTTTTGAGAGAGCAGGTGGGGGTGCAGCTCTTCCTTGCTTTACTTATCAGCATTGTATTATTTATTCTTTATTCAGAAATAAAATATTTTTGAATCAGTGCATTCATTTTACCAGGCAGCCCAGTTTTAAATGGAAAATCTGAACTGAAAATCTAAAAGAATTTGCAGTTTGCTTCATATTTTGCTGATGGGGAGGAAATCAGTTTATAATGCCCTGTCATAACTTACACACAGCTAGTTCATTGGCTAGAATTTTAAAACTTAGGTGTACACGTCTTCCTTGAATCATCTCTTTAACAGGTTAACTGTAAGGGCTTTGTAATATAACAAGGTGAAATTTTGGTACACCCATCAAAAAATTTTGTGGAATCACTTGTGGAATGTGCACTAAAAAACTGTTAAGCAGGTAGGGTTATCTAAAAACATTGCTAGCACATTTTCTCCATAGAGTTGCTAGTAAATTTCTCAGAATTTCCTGGATTAAAGATTATTTTCTCTTATTAATACTAAGATTTAATTTAGAACAAGTTTTTCCAAGAATTTTTTTCAAAAAGATCTAAAGAAAAAACAGGATATCTTTATACGAGTAGTTTCAGAAAGTGCTGAAATTCCTATACTTAGAAAGTTTCAGGTTAATTTGTCTGCTATTTTAGAATCCAAATTACATATGTAAATCAACATGAGATTCTGGTTGTAAGCATCTAGGATGATCCTGTTCACATAGTCTTTCCCTCTCTGGACATGTGCCACATTAGTTATACTGCTTGCATCTATAGCTACTATTTCCAGACTGTAGTACTTTTTTGACTTTGCCTTAGATTTATAGTCTGCCTGAAGTCAGTTCAAGAAGAAAGTGTGTTTCATGTGTTGTTGCCCACAGCCCACAGCTATGCTGATTTGTTTGAAGTTGTGAATTCTTTGGTCTTGAAAGCAGAATTTTTGCTATTCTATTTGAGGTTGTCCCACATCATTATTCTATATACTAATAGCCTCACTAGCAAACTGTCAGTTTTTTTACACTTGTTCCATATGTTATTGTGACAGAATTGACTCAGACTACTTAACTTTTAGCAGTTTCATTATTGCTATTGTTTTATCCCCAAACTGGAAAGAAAGTCTTAAAACCCCAATTTTACTACCTTAACACATTCATTTTTTCCCCAGTTTTTTCATTGTGTTAAAATACATGTAACATAAAATTTACCATCTTAACCATTTTTAGTATGCAGTATTAGGTATAGCTCTATGCATATTGTTGTACAACCATCACTACCATCCATCTCTAGAACTCTTTCATCTTTTCAAAAATGAATATCTATGTCCACTAAACAATTACTCTTTTTTAAAAAGATTTTATTTATTTATTTTTAAAGAGAGGGGAAGGGAGGGAGTAAGAGAGGAAGAGCAACATCAAGGTGTGCTAGCCTCTTACATCCCCCTACTGGGGACCTGGCCTGCAACACAGGAATGTGCCCTGACTGGGAATCAAACCAGTGACCTTTTGGTTCCCAGGCTTGCACACAATCCACTGAGCTATACTAGCTGGGGTAAACAATAACTCTTTATTTTCCTTCCACCCAACCCCTGACAATCACCATTCTGTGATTTTGACTATTCTAAGTACCTCTTGTAAGTGGAATCATGCAGTGTCTTTTATGATTGGCTTATTTCAGTTAGTAAAATGCCCTCAAGATTTATCCATGTTATATAGCATATCAGAATTTCCTTCCTTTCCAAGGCTGAATAATATTTCATTATTTATTTACTATATTCCACTTATCAATTCAGCCATTGATGGATTGCTTTCATGTTATTAACATTCTAATTTTTTTGTTTGCTTGTTTGTTTTTAATTATTTTTATTTTTCATTTATTGCTGACATACAATATTAAATTAGTCTCAGTTGTATACCCCAGTGTGATTAGACATTATATAACTTCTTAAGTAGTTAGTCATCCTGACTTCCAGCCAAGATGGAGGCGTAGGTGGACACACTGTGCCTCCTCTAACAACCAAAATTAAGGACAACAAATATTTAGAAACAAGAAAACAACCAGAACTTATAGAAAAATTGAACTATACGGAAGTCCAACAACCATTCATCCAGACAGGTAAGAGGGGCGGAGTCTCGGCAGGAGAAAGTGGAGGTGCGGACCCGGAACGCAAGCAGCAGCAGCTGGCAGTTCCCGGGTGCACAGGCAGCAGCTGGCGGACCCTGAGCACAGGATGGCAACTGTGCAGACCCAATGAGGCCGCACAAGGCGGCTGGCTGACCAGGTGGTCTCACATTCGCGCACACAGATGGTCCAGGCAGAGGGGAAGTGGCAGAAGGGACTGAATCCAGAAGAGAGCGAAGCAGGCGCCATTATTCCCTCTCAGACCCCGCCCCCACCTACAGCGTCACAACCCAGCGACTGGGCTGCCCCGCACTGGGGAGTGCCAGAGGCTCCACTCTTCACTACGTAACAGCGCACGCGCGCGTGCGCAGATAATCCAGGTGAAGGGGAAGTAGCGGAAAGGGCTGGAGTCCAGGAGAGAGCGGAACAGGCACCATTGTTCCCTCTCAGACCCCGCCCCCACCTATAGCGTCACAACCCGGCGACTGGGCTGCCCCACCCTGAGGAACACCTAAGGCTCCACCCCTAACTACATAATAGCCGAGACCAGACTAAAACCAAAACAACAACAACCAAAAAAATCCCAGCAAAAATGGCTCAAACCAGAAAACAAATAAAAGCTCCAGAGCCAACTCCTCTAAGCAGTGAAGAGATAGCCAGCCTATCAGATGCACAATTCAAAGCACTGGTCATCAAAATGCTCACAGAATTGGTTGATTTTGCTCACAAACTAGATGAAAAAATGCAGGCTACGATACGTGAAATGAAGGAAGATGCATGGGGAACTGATTGAAATGGAAGGAAAACTGGGACTCAAATCAATGGAGTGGACCAGAAGGAAGAAACTAACAACCAAACAGAAAACGAGGGAGAAACAAGAATTCAAAAAAATGAGGAGAGGCTTAGGAGCCTCCGGGACATCGTTAAACATCCCAACATCCGAATTACAGGGGTCCCAGAAGGGGAAGAAGAAGGGCAACAAGTGGAAAACTTATTTGAACAAATAATAAAGGAGAACTTCCCCAATCTGGCAAAGGAAATAGACTACCAGGAAGTCCAGGCAGCTCAGAGAGTCCCAAAGAAGTTGGACCCAAGGAGGAACACACCAAGGCACAGCATAATTCCATTAGCCAAGATTAAAATGAAGCAGAGAATTCTAGAAGCAGCAAGGGATAAGGGGACAGTCACCTACAAGGGAGTTCCCATCAGACTGTCAGCTGATTTCTCAAAAGAGACCTTCCAGGCAAGAAGGGGCTGGAAAGAAATATTTGAAATCTTGAAAAGCAGGGACCTACATCCAAAATTGCTCTATCCAGCAAAGCTGTCATTTAGAATGGAAGGGAAAATAAAGTGCTTCTCAGATAAGGTCAAGTTGAAGGAGTTCATCATCACCAAGCCTTTATTATATGAAATGTTAAAGGGACTTATCTAAGAAAAAGAAGATAAAAATATGACAGTGAAAAGACAGCAAACTCACAGTGATTAAGAACCACACCTAAAACAAAAGCAAACTAAGCAAACAGAACAGGAACAGAACCGCAGAAATGGAGATCATATGGAGGGTTAGCAACAGGGGCGTGGGAGGAGTAGAGAGGGGGAAAAGGTACAGAGAATGAGTAGCATAGATAGTGGGAAGAAAATAGACAGGGGGAGGGCAAGAATAGTATGGGAAATGTAGAAGCTAAAAAACTTATGACACATGGACATGAACTAAAGGGTGGGAGAGGGTGTGTAGGGTGGAGGGGAATGATGGGGGAGAAATGGGACAACTGTAATAGCATAATCAATAAAATATATTTGAAAAAAGAAAAATAACTTCTTAAGGAGTCATCCTAATAGATCTCATACCCATTTGACACCATACATACTTATTAGAATATTATTGACTGTATTCCCTATGTTGTACTTTACATTCCCATGACCACTCTGTAACTACTAATTTGTACTTCTAAATCCCTTCCCTTTTTCATCTGTCCCCTCAAACCCTCTTCCATCTGGCAACCATCAGAATGTTCCCTGTATTTATGAGTCTGTTTCTGTTCTGCTTCTTCATTTATTTTGATTTGTAGGTTCAATTGTTGATAGATAGGTATTTATTGCCATTTTATAGTTCATAGTTTTGAGCTTTTTTTATTTTATTCTTCTTAAAGAAGACCCTCTAACATTTCATATATTAGTTTTGTGGTGAAGAACTCCTTTAGCTTTTTCTTGTCTGGGAACCTCTTTAGCTCCTTCACTTCTAAATGATAGCTCTTCTGGGTAGAGTAATCTTGGTTGTAGGTCCTTGCTTTTCAAATATTCACTTTGAGTATTTCTTGGGAATTCCTTCTACCTGCAAGGTTTCTTTTAAGAAAACTACTGACAGTCTTCCGGAAACTACCTTGCAGGTAACTAACTGCTTTTCTCTTGGTGCTTTTAAGGTTCTCTCTTTGTCTTTAACCTTTTGTATTTTAATTATAATGTGTCTTGGAGTGGGCCTTTTTGGATTTATCTCATTTGGGACTATCTGTACTTCCTGGACTTGAATGTCTATTTCCTTCACCAAGTTAGCGAAGTTTTCTGTCATTATTTTTCAAATAGGTTTTCAGTTTCTTGCTTGCTCTCATCTTTTGGCACCCCCTTATGAGAATGTTGGTATGCTTGAAGTTGTCTCAGAGGCTGTTTACACTGTCTTCATATTTTTAGATTCTTTTTTCTTTTTGCTGTTCTGATTGGTATTTTTTGCTTCCTTGTACTCCAAATCACTGATTTGGTTCTTGGTGTCATCTCTACTATTGACTCCCTGTAAATTTTTCTTCATTTCAGTTAGTGTATCCTTCATTCCTGACTGTTTTTTTTCTATAGTTTCTATTTTTTTCCATGCTGTTGAAGTTCTCACTAAGTTCCTTGAGTATCTTTATAACCATTGTTTTTCTACTCTGTATCTGGTAGTTTCCTTGCCTCCATTTCATTTCATTCTATTTTTGGATATTTCTCCTGTCTTTCATTTGGGATCTTTTTTTTTCTTTGCATTTTGGCTGCTTCCCTATGTCAGTTTCTATGTATTGGGTAGAGCTGCTACACCACCAGACTTGGTAGAGTGGCCTTGTATAGTAGGTGTCCTATAAGGCCCAGTGGTGCAGCCTCCCCAGTCACCTGAGCTGAGCACTCCAGGTGCTCCCCTCAGTGGGCTGTGTTGTAGTTGATCCTTGATTGCTGTCGGCATCACTGGGAGGAATTGACTTTTAGGCCACTCCGCCCTTTTGACCAGCTGTGACTACAGCAGAAGAGCTGCTGTGTAGGAGTCAACTCTACAGAATAGGACTTGCTTTAATGAGGCTTTGGTACTCACTGAGTCCATGCCTTGAGTCTTTCACTCATGGAGGTGATAGGGTTGTAATCTGTCATGGTCTTATACTGTCCACTGGCTGCAATGACTCTGGGGCTTCCTGGGAGGTGCAAAGTCAGCCACCACTTGTCCTCTGCCTAGGGCCACCTGGCACACATCACAGAGTGATCTGAAGATGGCTGCTGCTGTGTCAGGCTTAGAGGTGCCCAGGAGAGGCCAACCTGTGAACCAAAGCAGGCTGTGCTAGTTCCATGCCTGGGGCCACTTAGCAAGAGGTAGGGGGTACACAGAGGCCAGGTGCTGCTTATTTGAAAGATTTTTAGGAAAGTCTGAAGCATGAGGCAAGAGAGGCCAGTTGTATGACAAAGCCACTGGAAATGGTTTGAATGGGCCAACAAATTGGATGGGCTGGGATCTCAGGTAACACCAGGGCAGGGCAAACAGTGTGAGCCAGGTTGATGGAGAGTCAGATACAGCACATGGCTGTCATCTCTATAGGTGAGGGATCTTAGAGAAGGAACAGCACTTTTTGTTTGGCAGAAAGCTGTTCCCCCCCACCCTCCAGCTCTTGCCCTGATGCTAGACAATTCACTTCCTCCCTGTACATCCCTGGTTACTTTCAAGCTATTGCCCCAGCACTGGAGCTTAAAGGCAGTGAGTCAGAGTAAGTTGTGCATGGACGGGCTCTTTTAAGAGGAACTGTTTGGGACTCCAAAAGCCCTGTCTCATTCAGCCATAATTTCTGCTGGTTTTTACAGCCAGAAGTTATGGGGACTTGTCTTCCTGGCACTTGAACCCTGGGCTGGGGGTTCTGGTGAAGGGCTGGGACCCCTCACTCCTCAGCTGGGACCTCCGCATCCAAGATATCCCTCACAATTTTAAACCACCATACATGAATGTGAGACCAGCCAGTTCTGCAACTCCGCCCCTTCTGCCAATCTCTGTGTGGCCTCTTCTTTAAATCCGTAGTTGTAGGACTTCCATTCGAGTAGGTTTGAGGTGGTTCTGAATTATAGTTTTTCTGTAGTTTAGTTGTATTTTTTATACAGTTTTGGGAGAAGGCGAATATCATGTTCATCAATGATAAGATCTTGACTAAAGTCTTAACATTCTATTTTTGAGAGTTATTCTTGTCCATGTGTGAAGATGTGGCCCATTAATTTACACTGCTACATAGAATTCCATTATAGCTATATCACAATGTACCTATTCCATTGCCAGTTATTATAGTTTATTGTTTTTGTGAATATTCTTGGACTTGTCACCTAGGTACATAATTTTTCTTTCTTTTTCTTTATTTTTAATTTTAATCCTTACATGAGGATATGTTTACTGTTGAGAGAGTGAGTGATACTGATGTGACACTGATGTCACTCACTCTCTCAACAATAAACACATTGATATCTCTCACATAGAGAGAAACATCTATTGGTTGCTTCCTTTATGTACCGGGGATCGAAGCCTCCCTCTAGGTATGTGCTCTGACTCGGGATTAAACATATAATGCAGCCTTTTGATGCTCCAGCCAGCTGAGCCACCTAAACAGGGCTAGAATTTCATAGATATGTGTAGAATTTCTTAGTTGTGGAGCATGTGCACAATTACCTTGACTAGTTTAGTCTAATTGTTTTCCCAGGTGTTTGTAGCATTTTACTCTAACCGGTAATGTGAGTTCTATAGTTCACCATTAATTGATATTGTCAGGGTTTTCAGTTTTTGTCAGTTGAGTATAAGTGATGGTATCTCATTATAGTTTTAATTTGTATGTTTTTCTCAAATATTTGTTGGGTTCCTGCTCTGGAAATATAGCACTAAACAAGATGGATAAAAGTCCTGGCTTCACAGGGCCCTACATTTTAGTGTTTGTGGGTTGGAGGAGTGGAGAGAAAGGGAGTAGTAAACAAATAAATAGGTAAAATAATCAGGTGTGATTAAGGACTATGTAAACAAAAGGATAAAAAGCCTGCAGGTTTATGTGAGCAGGGAGTAATTTAAATTGGATAGTCAGGGAAGGCTTCATTGAGAAAGTGACATTTGCACAAAGGCCTAATGGAAAGAACAGTGCACACTGTATATTATCCTGGAAAAACATATTTCAGGCCAGAGAAAGAATAAATGCAAAAGCCCTGAGAGTGAAGCATTTCTGATTTGACCAGGAATAATGAGTAGGCAGATATGGCTGAAGCAGAATGAACCAAGAATTGGAGTGTAGTAGAATTGAGGGCAAACAGATAGCAAAATCACAAAGGATTTGTAGACCTCTGGGTGAAATGTAGCTTTTATTCTGAATGAAATGGGAAATGGAGGTGATTTGAACTGATTTATAATTTAAAAGGATTGATCAGGCATTTCCCTAATTACTAATAAAGGAACATTTCTTCATGTTTCTTCATCTGTGAAATGCCTATTGTTTTTTGACCATTTTAAGTACCATTCTTTGTTTTATTGATTCATGGGAGTTCTTCATATATATGGTGGTGGTTTTTTTATCAGTCACATGTTTTGCAGATATCTTCTCCTAGTTTGTGATTTGTCTTTTTACTCTCTTTTTAGTGCCTACTAAAGAGCAAAATTGGTACAGTCAGATTTATTAAATTTGTCCCTTTTTTCTCATCTACCACTGATTCACATAATTAGATTAGTCATGATCTTTGGGTTAAGGCACTCTCTCATCATTGGTCCAGCGTGGCCTGCATAGTGAGCCTACTATAAAAGCCAGAACAGTACAGTAACATTTATCTAATGATCTTCCCTGCTTCTCTATACCTATTATCCAGATTTCAGTATTCACTTTGCTTTCCATTGTATATATTTTCATCTCACAAGTATTTCTAAAAAGTTGGTTTCATAAAAAGAATGAAGTACTGATATATCTGCTACAAAGTGTATGAACCTTGAAAATTTTACACTAAGTGAAAGAAGCCAGTCACAAAAACCACATTTTTATATGAAATATCCAGAACAGGGAAATCTATAGAGACAGGAAGTAGGTTGGTGGTTATATGGAAGGAGATGTATTTTGGAGTGTCCTACTGGAAAGAGAAATAAGTTCTTTTTCCAAGAAGAGCAAAATGTTTGAAAAATAGATTGTGGCAATGGCTACACATGTCCGAATGTACTAAAAACCATTGAATTGTATACTTTAAATGGATGAATTCTGTTATACAAACTATATCTTCTTAAAGCTATTAACTTTGTTCACATAGCTGGGTCTGTGGGTTTGTTTCAGGTATTTTTTAATCTTTTGGGGCTGACTTTTTTCTCACTCAACATTATATTGCTGAGACTTATCTGTATTTTGTGTAGCTGTAGCTCATTCATTTGACTGCTCTATAGCACAGTCTATATATTCATACTGTTGGGTACACATCTGGGTTGTTCTTAGGTGTTTCCTATGGTAAATTATGTTGTTATGAACATTTCGGTACATCTTCTAGTTTCTGTTTCAGTTTTTCTGTTTATTTATCAAGGAATGTAATTGCTGGGTCAAAAGACATGCAAGTGTTCAACTTTATAAGGCAAAGTACTGATGGATTAGTTTGCATTACCATGAGCAGCACTTGATTTGTGGTTCTCTCATCACTTAACAAGATAAAACATCTCTTTATATGTTCATTGGCCATATAGGTTTCCTCCTCATACTCAGAGATACCTTTGGCTATTTTTCTGTTGTATTGTTTGTTCTTTTTCTACTGATCTTGAGGAGTTCTTTATTGTTCTTTGAAGCTAGTCTTTGTTTTTTACGAGATAACATGTCTCTTCTATTTGTAACCGCGCACACACACTCTCGGAGGTGTTGCCTAATGAAAAATGTTCTTGATTTTTAATATTATCAGGTAACTTTTTAAAATAGTTACTGCTTTCTGCATTTCATCTAAGAAATTCTTTTCTTTAGTGATGAGACTGATGTTCATCTTTATTTTCCATCAAAGGTAGACTGGCTTAAGTTTTTTGACATTGAAATCCTTGATCCATCAGGAGTTGATTTTTTTTTTAATATAGTATATAAGGGATCTAATTTCATTCTTCTACATGAAAAATCTTTTTTTATTCTATTCCATTTTTTTTTAATAATCTGTCCTTTCCCCTAATAATCTGAAATGCCACCTCTGTAATGTACCAAAGTGTCAAAACTGCATGTACCTGTTGTTTAGCGCGCTGTTTGCCTGACGCTGGACCAGTTGTACCACATTTCTTAAAACTAGATGAAGAGCTCTAATGACCCACCACATATACACACCTGTTTCCACTCTAAGCCAGCTGATAGGAGGGCTCTGTGCAGAAAACAAACAACAACAAAAACATTTGAATGAGCTGCGTCTCCCTAGAAAAGAACCAGGTCTCAGAGCAAGAAGATGAAAAAAAAAAGTTCAGAATTACATAACTGAGTTTTTACTGATGATGCATTGTGAATTCCAGAGAATTTAGTGGTAGAGAGAGTTCAAGGGAGAGGGAGATGATGGAAGAACAGTGGATAGACATTTAACTTCAGAGGAATAGAACATGGGAGATTAGGGGGCACTTGATAATTAGAGGCTTTTTGTGGTGACCAAAATAAATAGGTATAAAAGGCACAAAGAGATTATTCCTGGTAGGTTGCAGGCAGATTTTGGTGGTGAGGCTGTTACTGTTGAAAATTAGGGAGGGAAGAGTATCTGCTGTTGCCATGGATATGCCATGCCAGTTCCCCTCTTAACCCCTTCCTGGAGAGGGGCAAATTTACTGTGTGCTCCTTTCCCTTGACTCCTGTTGACAGAGATACATTGAGGAAACCACCTAACTGCAGAGAGCATACTACATTAATCCCAGGGCCCAGGGGCCCACTGTTGGACCCTGTCAGGAAATGATGCAGACTCTGGCCAACAGTGTCCGCAGTGTTGTGGATGAGACAAAACAAATTCACACGGACTACCGAAGTCCTGTGGAGAAAAAGGGACAGCACGGCCACTTTCTCAAGGGGAGAGCACCTTGGCCAGTCTCTCAATGGGAGAACGCCTCAAGCCCTGCCTTGACAAGCTTTTATTGACTTTCTAATAGCATACATCAAAGAAGGTTCTTACTCATTATGCTTAGGTTTGCTTTAAGTAATTACTTTTTATAGATAACAAAGGAAAGGGTGTTACTGATTACTTCCTACAGATTAACAAGGAAAAAACGTTCTAAATGCAAGGGAATGATAAGAGTAATTGGTCTGGTTACACTTCAGTCCTTGGGAGAATTAGCACAGACTTCAGGAAGTTACTTTAAAGATATGCAGTAAACTTTTGCTGCTGCAACTCAGGGTGAGGGAGTTTTAGCAAGAGCAAGTCTTAAAGCAGCCTAGGTGTAATGCAGGCCTGGTTTCCCACAGGAAAGCCTATCCATGGGTTTGGCTTCCTGCATGCCGACACACGCCTATGGGCTTTCCAATAAGGCTGGGCTACATTTGCCATTCCACTCAGATAGGTTCCCTGTAAGGAAAGGGTTAGCCTTGCTCCACAATGCTACCTTTTCTTTCCTAGCTTTTGAAATACTTTACGTTCTGGGTTTCAGTATGGTGTATCTAGGTCATTTTTTGCTTGTTGCTTTTATCTTGTTTAGAATTAATTGGATACCCAGAATCCTAAGATTAGTATCTTTCATCAGTTCTGAAAACATCTCAGCATTTCTCTTAAAATATTACATTTTCCTCATCTTCTCTACTTTCTCCTTCTGGAAATTCTATTTGATATGTGTGGTACCTTCTCATTCTCCATGTGCTAACTCATGTTTTCCATACCTTTGGATCTATACAGCGTATTGGGTAATTTCTTCAGTTCTGCCTTTCAGTTCATTAATTTTTTCTTTACCTCATTGTAGTCTGTTTACTTGGTCATTGCTTATAATTTCAGTTATGTTTTTTTACTTCAGGGAGCTTTGTTTTCCTCGAATCTGTCTCATACTTTTGATAATCTTATTTTTAATGTCCTCTTTTGTTTGGTTTTTTTTTTTAATGTACTGATTTTATATGCTGTATCTGAGTAATTCCAGAATCTATAATCTTTATAGGTCTTATTTCTGTTTACTCTGGTTCATATTGAATTTTTATTGTGA
This sequence comes from Glossophaga mutica, assembly GCA_039655065.1. Lineage (NCBI taxonomy): Eukaryota > Metazoa > Chordata > Mammalia > Chiroptera > Phyllostomidae > Glossophaga > Glossophaga mutica. The sequence continues at coordinate 74,498,027 of CM077312.1, forward strand.
TCTCATTGTTCTTGGATCTTTCTTTACCTATGGGAATTCTCTAAGGCCTGGGTCAAAGGTGCCTCTTTAGAGAGTATTTGCTTGGTGCCTAAAGGCATTTCCAATCCAAAACCAATTGAAACCAAATTTTTGGATTGGGGTGTTCTGGCCCACACAGATAGTGTGAATTCCAGCCACAAAACTGTGGATTTGGGGGCTTGTGGGTTATAAATGCTCTGGGGGAAAATGTATTTTTACTTATATTTTTCTGCCGATAGCCAAAGCCTAAACAGTCACATAGTCCCTCTGAGTTGTCAGAAAAGGAGCAGCACCCACGTACTGGTTTCACAGTATGGACTCTGTTGGGACTTTACACCACGATGAGGTTTCAAATATTGTCTCCTGCCTCCTTGACTAGCAGCCCATTAAAATCCAAGATCCATACTTCCACCATAGCAAATGAGTGTATGTCCCCCAGAAAAACTCCCTGCCTCAGATAGTTTAACATTTCTATTTGAGCTTTCTTGTGACTAGACTCTGAGAAATTCCATATCTTAGCTTTTCATTTAAAAGTTTTCATGTATTTTCTACCTTGTCTGTAAACATCATGTGTTAAAAATAACAGTAGGACAAGTAGTTCTTCAGTCCTCTTTGCCATAAATTAAATAGAATGGCTTTACCAGGCTTGGCCAGAATTTTCATCTGTTAGTATTAGGACAGCTTGATATTATGTGCATTGTGATCACAAGCTACTTGAAAGACAAAGAAAACATACAAATAAAATACAGAAAATATAGGAAACAATAGCTCCCTAATAAGGCCCAAATCTCTTGTATTTAAAGTCAGCTTTTTAAGACTGTCTGGTTCCAAGAATTAAGGGGAGCTTGATTCAGAGTAAACTGAATCCTCACTCATCATCTATTATAGGTTCTGTGACTTTAAGCGAAACAATGTATAATGAAACTAATTTTTTCACAGGCTAATTGATATGTACGAGAGTTATATTTCCTATGGCATCTCACTTTTAACAAAGTGACATTGAGCAAAATAATATTTGAGGACCTGCCATATATTTGCAAATGGAAGACATCATTTTAGGGGAGAGTAAGAGGAGATTTAAAAAAGGTTAGAGTATGATAAGGTCAAATTACAGACAAATATAAAACAATTCCTACCCACTGAAAGAGTTTTTAGCCAATCAACATCAAAGAGCATTAACATTCATTTAAATATTCAGCATATAGTATTTTCTGTGGATACTTTATTGAACGCTTTATGAGAAGCAGTTCCTCTTATACCCTCTTAATCTTATTATTTGTATTATAGCTGTCTCCATTGTTTCCATGTAGTAGATATAACAGTGTTAAGCACCATACAAAGGACTTATGTTGGCTTTGTCTGATGAGTAATTTTTGCCTTTTACTGTTGTTTCCAAAGCTAGTTGTTATTTTACTTTTTAATTTCATGCATTGTTGCTCCCTGTCCATGATGTTGTGAACAAATTTAACTAGTTTATTCTTTCATTTTTACTTTCATTCAACAGACATTTACTATACCACGTACCTTTGGTAGGGTGGGGAGCTATGGCCTCTACCCTCATGGAGCTTGCAACCTAGTAAAGAAGATAGCCTTAATAATAATAATAATAATTCTTAAAAATCACATAAATAAATATAAATTTCCAACTGTGATAAATGGTACAGAGTAAAAGAATATAGTTGAGCTCATTCAGTATGTTTTAAGGATACCCTGTGTACATAATCACTTGATTACCATGGAGGAAAAAAACACTGCTGGTGAAAATCCTCATTACCCATATGGACCAAATATCTCTGAGATCTCTGTTAATTGTATAAGTAAATGTACTCTTCCATCTCCCCACACCATTTGGGATGACTGGCCATTTTGAAGTACCTTCCATGCCAGTATTCCTCAGGACATGGTTGGTAGATTTCCTTTAAAAATCCTTATACCCAGAGTGAATTCCAAGTTGGGAGTTTGGGTGGTGGTGGTTAGTTTCATTTCACGAGCTGCTTTTGAAATTGAGTGTTACATAGTCTGATTTCAACATACAACCATAAATAAAGATTGAGCTATAAGCATTCTTGTAAATATTCACAATGGATCCTAAGTCTTCATTTAAATAAAAAGTCCCTATATCAGAAATCCCTATATCATTAAAATAAAATGTGCATATCAGAAAAATAAAATGTGCATTTTGTTTTGTAAACAAAACCAATTATAGTACCTAGTTAAGTTATTCATGTCCTGCCCCTTGAAGATATTTTGAGTATTTCAAATGAGAAAATATGTTTTTGTATTAATGGATTTTGAAAGAATATTTTAAAGTATTCCTCTGTGTATGCAAATTTTCAAAATAATTTTGAATGGATTGCAGTTAAATTATTTAATATTATTGTCATAATTGTATCATCTGTGTTCATAGTTGGCTTTGAAAGAGTTTTTTACCCCTTATTTGTAGCATTATTGATGTTATTTTTAACTACTATGTCAGTCCTTGAGTATAAATTAAAATTTTTTAAAACAAATTTGTGCAAAACTAAAAACAGTTAAGTTGTTTTTCAGTCACATAGTGGCTGCTCTCAAATGAAGCTAAAACTGTCTGAAGAATGTTCTTGTGCATATGCCAAGAGGCTTCTGGGATGGGCATATTTTTAAGAACTTAGAACATAAACAACTGTGATCTGTGGCAAGAGATTTAAATGACCTCATAATGACAATGAGAACAAAGCATTTTTAAGTTACTGTGGTGTGTTAATTCATTGCAATGTGTTTGTCATTCTACTATTTTGGTATATTATGTGAAAGCCAGGCCAAAAAATAGACTGAATTTAACTGAAGATACTCTTTATTGTTGTAAACAAACTAAGTGCCAGAAAAATATAAAATATTTCCTGGGAATAAATATTTCATGAATGATTCTAGAGCTATAGGTTCTTTTAAAAACCACATGAATCAGTCTGGTATAAAGGCCATGTATTTAGATCTTAAAGTTTTGATTCATTTTCTGTTGGAGGGAATATGTTCCAAACATGAAAGATCAAACAGTTGGCTTGAAATAAGAATCCTTCCTTCAAGACAGATCAGTTAAGTGTTTAAGTAGTTACTATGTGCTGGCACTATACTAAATATTGTGGAGTACAAAAGAAGGTAACTTTAGTTGCCTTTGGTCTAGTTGGAAGAAAAGGCATACTCAGATGAAACTTCTAAAGTGGAAAAGACATTATATAATCAAATACCAAAAAAATTCTACATCATTTATATAGTATAAATAATGAAATTGCCTTTGTTTTCAGAAATGTCTTCTAATCATTTTCTAGCACACTGGTTCTCAACTAAGAGTGATTTTGCCCCCCAAGGGGACTTTTGGCAATATCTGGGGACATTTTTATTTTCACAAGGGGGGGTTACTGACATCTCATGGATAGGCCAGAGATATTGCTAAAAATCCTACAATGCACAGAATTAACATTAACAACAAAGAATGTGCCTGATCCAAAATGACATTGGTGCTGAAATGAGAAACCCTGATGTAAAACCTATAAATGTCTGTGTTGGTCAGTTTTGAAGTTGTGGGAAATAGATTGCCATCTTCCCATAGACCTCTACAGGCCCTGTAGATACTCTTTGCCTGAGGCCTGTGGTTATGGAACATGGGGTTTCCATAAACTCTCTGAATGTTGTATGCAAGTTTTTCCATTACATGGTTTCAGGGAGAGATCAAATTCTCAAGTTATTTCATATTCCCCCAAAAAACATCAAGATCCACTTCCCTGTGGAATAGACACATACACCGATTGAGACACATCAGACCAATGTTCTAGTCACCCAAAAGAGACAATAACAAAGAACCTTCCTTAGCACCATGCTGAGCTAGAAGTAAATTTTAAGTTTTAAGGATCAAAGATACAGTCATGTGCTGTGTAACAACGTTTGGGTCAGAGATGGACCACATATACAAAAGTGGTCCTATAAAATTATAATGGAGCTGAAAATTTTGTATCGCCTAGTAATGTAATCATTGTAACATTGTGATGCAGTGTATTACTCATGTTTTGGGGATGCTGGTATAAACACACCAGTACTGCCAGCTGTATAAAAGTATATCACATACAATTATTTTCATTATATAATACTTGATAATGATAATAAATTACTGTGTTAATGGTGTATGTATTTCCTATTTATCATCAGAGTGTACTCTTTCTATTTATAATTTTTAAAAGTTTCTTGAAAGGCCCTGGCTGGTGTAGCTGAGTGAATTGAGTGCCAGCCTGCAAACCAAAAGGTCACCAGTTTGATTCCCAGTGAGGGCACAAGCCTGGGTTGTGAGCCAGGTCCCCAGTAGGGGGTGTGCAAGAGGCAGCCACACATGGATGTTTCCCTCTCTCTCTTTCTTCCTCCTTTCCCCTCTGTCTAAAACTAATTTTTTTTAAATTTTTTGAAAAGTGGTTAAGGACTACAAAGGTGGAAAATCAGTGATGGTTATTGCTTGCTAGTAAGGCATTTCCCATTCCACCATGGCTATAATCTCGAAGAATAAGAACAACATGATGGAAGCTGTTAAAGGATCTGCTTCATTAAAGGCAGTGAGACTAAAACAAACTCATAAAGGACCTATATTAGACCTGGAGAAACTTCTAATGACCTGAATTAAAGACCAGACACATAAGTGTATCCCTCTCAGCATCATGACAATCATGGCCAATGCAAAAAGTTTATTTGTGATGTTGAAAGAAAGACTGGAGCCAATTAAGTTGTTGAAGTTACTGCTGTGGGTGGTTTAAATTTTCATTACATAATGTGAAGGTGAGTGGTGAGTCTTCAAGTGCTAATGTAAATTAGGCAGCTGGAGAATTTTTTGGAAACTCTAGATAAGCTGATTATGGAGGAAAATTACTTGCCAGAGCAAATATTCAATGTGGATGAAACCTGCCTATTCTAAAAATGGATGCCTAAAAGAACCTTCATCCATAAGGAAGCCAAGTCAATGCTAGGTTTTATGGCTTTTAAGGACAGTAATGATTGGGGGCATCGTTGCAGGCTACAAATTGAAACCCTTTGAGGGATCTGGCACAGTGAGAAGCCCAGGGCCTTCAAGCACATCAGTAAGCACACACTGGCAGTGTATCACAGGAGCAATAAGAAGTCATGGATGACCCAGCTTCTCTTCCAAGATGCCCTCCTGAATTGCTGCATCAGCAGCAATGGAGAGGTACTGTTCAAAGGATAACATACCTTTCAGGATTTTACTTATTGTTGATATGCTCATGGACATCCTCCTTTTACTGGTGATTTTCATCCCAATATCAAAGTAGCGTTTCTCTTTCTAAACACCCCATCTTTGATCCAACCAGTGGATCAAGGAGTTATAGCAGCTTTTGAGGCCTGCAACCCAAGGAGGACCTTTGCCCAGGTTGCAACTGAGGAAGACACTGAAAAGACACTGGTGCAGTTCTGAAACAATTGCAGTATCTATGACTGCATCAAGAACCTTGTTTGGGCTTTGGTTGATGTCACCAAAGAGTATATGATTGCATTCTGGAAGAACACACTCAAGAAGTTTGTACATGACTTCAAAGGATTTACCAAGAATGAGGAGGAGATTGTAACAATCAACAAAGCTGTGGTTGAGGTATTAACAACTATAATCTAATGGGGGTGTGAATGAGAATGACATTGAGGAGCTCCTAAATGTGGTTCCTGAGGAATTGACTAAGAAGGAATTACTTGAACCCAAAAGGGAATGCATAGCTGAAAAAGAGAAGTAAAAGAAGAACCCTCAAGAGAATTCACAGCAAAAGATTTAGCAGAAACTTGATAGACCTCAGCAAGTTCCTTAAAATTTTGGAAACATGAACCCTAACACTGAAAGGTTTTTATTAATAGAAGGGAATGGTTATGATGCATTTTCTGCTTACAAGCAAACTGCCATGGATGTATTTCTTAAAAGAGTGACACCTTCTCAAGAAGAGTTTCAGGCAAGTTTTTCGGGGGTATTCCAGAAAAAAGCATTGTTGTCATAGAAGATGACAATTCCATGCCTGTTATTTCCCCTGAAGACCTTCCACTGGGACAAGATGTGGAGGTGGAAGACAATGATATTGTTGGTCCTGACCCTGTGTAGGCCTAGGCTGATGTTTGTTTCTGTCTTAGTTTTTAACAACAACAACAACAAAAACTTAAGTTAAAAAAAATTAAAACCTTTTAAAACAGAAGAAAGCTTATGGAATAAGAATATTTAAAAAAATTTTGTACAGAAAAACAATGTGTGTTTTAAACTAATAAAAGTTTATGAAGCAAAAATGTTATAGTAAGCTAAAATATTTTTAATAAATTTAATGTAGCCTTAAGTACACAGTGTTTCCAAAGTCCACAGCACTGATTTTCAACCTTTTTAATCTCATGGCACACATAAGCTGATTACTGATATTCTGTGGCACACCAAAAAGATAGGCATAATTTTGATTCATTCACACTGGATGGCTATTGTTGTGTTGGCTGTTGTCATTTTTTTTGTTTGGCAGTATAAGGGAAAAGAGATCAGTGTTCCTTATTAAATAGGTATTGAATGTTTTAAAGTTTTTTTGTGGCACACCAATTGAAAATCTCTGGTGTATAGTAATGTCCTGGGCTTTCACATTCACTCTCCACTCACTCACTGACTCACCCAGAGCAACTTCACAGTCCTTCATGCCCCTGTCATGGTAAATGCCTTATAGGAGTGTATCATTTTTTATCTTATACCGTATTTTTATTGTACTTTTTTTATATTTAGATATGTTGAGATACACAAATACCATAATTAGAGCTGCCTACAGCTCTAATTAGTACAGTAATGTGCTGTGGCTTGTAGGCTGTAATAATGCTATACAATAAGCTTAGGTGTATATGTAAGAGACTATTCCATGTATGTTTGTGTAAGGCCACTCCATGATCACACAACAAAATCAGCTAACAATGAATTTCTCAGAAGGTATCCTTATCATTAAGCAATGTATGATTGTAATCAGAGAATACATTTTATTGAAAAAATCTCTAAATATATTACTTCGTTTAATATTTTTGAGTAATAAAATCTTTATTTGGAAATTATAATTCTGTATATTTAGAATGTAAAACTGGATTGATTGTACTGACCCTTGGGCATAATGTACAAATTATTTTTTTGTTGATGTTATTTGAAATCAGCTTATTTTGTCAGGATTTACTGCTTCCTCCCAAATGGAGATCCCAATTTATATTTCCTAGGTGCTGTGTATCTGTTGATTTGGTCAGAGATCTGGACTTATTTTTATACAGTTCACATTTCTCCTGAAAACCATTCAGTAAAGGGAATGGTGTTTTCTTACAAGCAACATTTTTAAATTGAGAATTGTGTTTCTGATTTGACAGCCAATAAATTAGAGATGGTACCAGCAGTATGTTATAAAAACAGATCTACCTAACCTTGAGTGTACATATAATTTAATACTTAGTTGTGAGTCATAGAAATTTGGAGATTAAGTCTGAGTTTAAAAGCCAAGGAAGGGACCTTAGAGATCATCTGTTATCCTGTCTCATCCTGTTCTTTGGGGCTCAGGAGTCAAAGCACTACTTGTAGTTGTTGTATATATTTGAACTTCTACCAAATATGTTCTTTGAGGGGTGGAATGGTGTATGTGGGAGAAGACAATTGCATACTTTTTATCTATACCAACCTCATTTTGCAGGTGATGGACCTGAGGCCAAAAGCTTTAGATTTTACTCATGAGCTGTATATTTCTTTATTCTAGGTGAAATCAGCATTTTTGATAGTAATATATGGGATAATCAGGAGTTCAAATTTCATCTTTGTAGCTTCCTCACAGCATGTTCTTAGACAAGTTGCTGAACTCTCAGTCTCAGGATAAAAGGGAATTATTATATCTTTAAGATTGTTTTCATTCTCTTAGAATTTAAAATATATCTGAGAAGTTGATCTGGATTGACCGTGTCAGCATTAAAAGTCATTCCATAATTATTGTTTTTTTAAATGGATTATGTGTCATCTAAATATTGAAGCCCCCTCTTCCTTCAAACCAACCGTGACCTCCAAAAAAATACTACAAAATAGAGCAAACATCTTTATTATCAAAGGGGACAATACAGAAGTCATATTTCCTTTACTTTGGCAGTGATGAGGGTCTTCATGGACTGGTATATCAGCCTTGGAGGTTTTTCTTTCACCTTCGTACCCACTCCAGCTATTACATAGCCCCTAGTAACATTCAGGGGCTGTAAAATATAAGGAACCTTTAGACCTTTAGATTAAAGTACAAGAGCAAATAGCAGCATTGAAAGAGTTGAACCATACAAACTAGTATCTGAAACTCAGTGGTCCTTTTGATCTTAAAGATGTAACCTCACAGAGTGCTTGAGGAGTGATTATGAGAATACTTTCTTCTAGGGTATTTCAACAGGGATTGCCTTACCAATTAATTTTTGTTAGTCACCTGTTCCAGAATTTTTCTTAGAATCTCAAAGCAATTAAGTATGGAGAAATAAAACTTGAGCCTAAATAAAGGATTTTTCTTCAGTTCCTTAACCATAGTACTGGGTTTATTTATTTTGTTTTGGTTAGGTTTATTATTGTTTGCTATTAGGAAATAGGTTTGATATAAGTTGATCCTACATTATTCTGTGATCTTGCATTTTATCTTGTTACTCTATTAAGTAAATATAAATTACCTTTTTTGGTAAATCACATTTTAAACTTAACTATTTCTATGTTTTTCTTAGGTCTTAAAGAAAGTGCAGAAGAGATGGTCAAAAACAAACTGGAAGGAAAGGATAAACTGACCCCTTGGGAACAATTTTTAGAGAAGAAAAAGGAGAAGAAAAGACTAAAAAAGAAACAGAAGGTATTAAACATGACCAAATATTTATTGAATAACCATGCATGAGAATGATGCTTAGCATCCATTATCTCATAAGGTAGCAACTCTCTAGGGTAGGTTTTATTACCATTGCAGTTTTAAGAAAAAGGAAAGGGAATACCCAATAGGTCATGTGTTTTCTACAAGGCTGCATAATGTTGTACAAAGTTTGGTAAAAATTCAGAGCCACTTTAACCCGCAGCCACTGTGCTCTAATACTTTACATTTGCATGCTACCTAAATAAAATACATAGTTTAATTAATATGGAGATATAAACCAATTTGCTTCTCTTCTGTTTTTGAGGAAGAGGTGCATATAGACTTCTTTACCTGAGGATATACAGATAGAAAAGTATTTCATATGAATGAAATTTTCTATACATTTTCATTTTCAATCTGCAGTTTTCACTTTTCAGTATTATATATATCCTTTAACATCTTATTAAGTCTATGTATTAAGGATTTTTTTCTGATAATATGCTGTGCATGAAAATCTGATTTGACTCTCATCATAATATATTTTGCACAATTAGAGTTTTTAGTAATGGTAGCAGAGACCACTTATGGTTTTTACCACTGAAAATACCCTTATCTTATCACCAAAATGCAGCATTCTGGCAGTAAAGTCATTTTCTTAAGATGGTATCACTAATCATAACTTGAAGATACTTAAATGATTACTTCTCATTTACCCTGGATGTTTTATAGTTATGAAAAATTAAGTGATTTGCCTGAGGATACATAGCTTATTAATGGCCAAGCTGAGACCAGAATCCAGCTCTCACTCCAGTGTTCTTTCTACAGTACTGTGTTGTCTCTGTAGTATGTAAGCTTGTGCTTTTGGTACAGCTGTGACTGTTAGTGCTAGTAAAGATAAGAGGGTAGCAAAATTGAATGATGCAATGGGGTGATTTTTGTACTATAATTGTAGTTGGTATTTCTGGAAATGGATAGTAAAATGAAGAAATAGGTTAAGACCCCTGTCCCCATTGATATACTACCTCTCTTCTTCCCTAGAACTTCCTTTAAAACTAAGTAGGTAGTAAAATATTTTATTTATTTATTTATTTATTTATTTATTGACTGACTAATGTTTTCTGGATTCACCACTTTACATCTTTTTTTTTCTGTTTTATTTTATTTAAAATTTTGTTTGAGGTTTGTACTTTCCTGCACAGTTTTTTATTTTTTTTATTTTAATTGTTGTTCTTGTACAGTTTTCTGTCTTTTCCTCCCAACCCAGTCCACCGCCCCAACCCTCCCCACCTTCCTCCCATTTTCACCCCCCATAGTTTTTGTCCATGTGTCCTTTATACTTGTTCCTGTAAACCCCTTTCCCTTTTCCCCTGAAATTCCCTCCCCTCTCCCCTCTGGTGACTATCAGTCTGTTCTCAGTTTCAGTGTCTTTGGTTGTATTTTGCTTGTTTGTTTGTTTTGTTGTTTAGGTTCCTGTTAAAGGTGAGATCATATGGTATTTGTCTTTCACCGCCTGGCTTATTTTTTTAAATGGGATAATTTCAGAAGTTGTTAAGCAATCAATTTATTGGAAGACTTACAAGTAGGTCTTTATGGGGTCAGTATAGTAGTCGCTTGTTTCTGAGACCTTTAGCAACCATTTAATTTTATTTATATAAATTATACCCATGGTTTTCATTTGCTAGGCACTTTCCCTTTATTAGACTAAAATTGGACACATCGATAACATTAAAAATACATTTATTGAGTGCCTAGTTTATTCTAGACTCCATGGACTTGGATTTCAGCAGATCCCTTCCAACTCCACAGATTCTCCATATAGACAAGAGTTTCAAGAATTTTTTTCAAATCATAAATATTGTCCCCTTTTCCTCTCTGTGACTTGTTTTGATATTGAAAATGATGACTGAAGAAATGAACGCATGTTTATGCAAGATAGTTGATAATAGTTATAGTTTAGGTCTAAAAAACAGTTAAAGAAATACATGAATAGATATGAAGTTTATAATTTTTGTTAGAAATATATTACTGCTGGATTTATTGTAATTTTTAGTAAAAAATTTTTTAGAAGTTCTGTTCTTAAAAGGATGTAATAGCAAAATGAAGCCCTGGCTGGTGTGGCTCAGCGGATTGAGCACCAGCCTGTGAACCAAAGGGTTGCTGGTTCAATTCCCAGTCAGGGCACATGCCCAGGTTGCAGGCCAGGTCCCCAGTAAGGGGCACACAAGGGACAACAACACATTGATGTGTCTTTCCCTCTTCTTCCCTTCTCTAAAAATAAATAAATAAAATCTTTTAAAAAATATTTTTTAGGGCTTGGTGGGTCTTCTTCAGCATGCAGGATAATGTTTAGCAATATTCATCATAAATTTTTTTTTACAATTATTCTTGTTCTAGATTCCTTGAGATAAGCTCAGTATGGTTAATCTGATCTTAGTTCATATATGTTCTATTTGTTTTTTATACCTGAATTTTTCATTAAACATGCTAACTTGGTAGACAGTCTGTTCAAATTTGATTAGGAAAAATTTAACTGATTCTCTTATAAATAGCCCAAGAGTTTTCAGACGTAGATTATGGATAAAAGAAGATACATTTTGAAATTTGGGTGATGAGAATGAACGGGGGTTCATTATACTATCCTTACTACTTACACATATGCTTGAATTTTCATAATAAACAATCATTATTTTTAATTAACCAGCAAGTAACTATTTAAAAAATAATGTAAAGGATAACCCACAATGCACTACTTCATATTATTTATAGCACTGCTATTTCTCAATTTTCTAAGAATTAAGGCTGCCTCTCTTCACTTACTACTCATCTAAAAGTACTTTCCTCCTTTGAACATGTGTATCGCTTTTTGTCCCTTCTAGCAGTTCTTATCTTGAATTATTACTGATGTATATGTCTGTGTCTTAACTTCCTTTAATAGATTGTAAAATTTTTGAAAACAGAAACCATGTATCTGATAACGTACATTTTCCCCAATGTGCTACATAGTTTCCTGTGTTTAAGTATTCCATAAATACTGGGTTGGCCAAAATGTTTGTTTGGTTTCTTCCATAAGATGGCTCTAGACAGTGGTGTCAAACTCATTTTCACCACAGGCCAAATCAGCCTCCTGGTTGCCTTCAAAGGGCCAGATGTAATTTCAGGACTGTATAAATGTAACTATTCCTTAACAGTTAAGTGAGAGCACGGCGCTGCTACTGGGTAGAAACAAGGTGCTGGCAGGATAAAACAAGGTGGAGGGCCAGATTCAGCCCACAGGCCTTGTGTCTGCCACCTGTGTTCTAGTAGCACTTACTTGTCTTTAACTTCATTGAAACAATTTTGTTAGATTGCATTGTGACAGTGGTCAGTAATATCAGCATGCATTTAAAAAATATATTTTAGCAGAATTGGTGAATATTTGTGTAGACGTTTTCATATTGAAGAAAATATGCAACATTTTTGGCATATTATGCTTTATTATTTTGAGAAAGGCAAATACACAACTGAAACACAGAAAAAGATTTGTGCAGCATACGGAGAAGGTGCTGTGACTGATTGAATGTGTCAAAAGTGGTTTAGAAAGTTTCGTGCTGGAGATTTCTCACTGGATGGTGCTCCACAAGTCAGGTAGACCAGTTGAAGTTGATAGAGATCAAATCAAGACATTACTTAAGAACAGTCGACATTATATCACGTGGGAGATAGCCAGCAAATTCACAATATCCAAATCAATAAAGTTATTGGTGAAAATGAAAAATGTCGTTTATTTTACAGACAAAACTGAAGGGACTTTTTGTCCACCCTGATATTTGTTGGACAGACAAAAGAATGGCTCAGATGGGAATTATTTTATAAACCAGTCCTTTTTTTTTAAACTGGTTAAATTTTAGATTGAACTATGCAATTTAAAAGAAATCGTTTTATCTTCATATGTATTTATACACACACACACCCCTCTGTGTGTGTGTATATGATGGTTCTTGTAATAAACTATATATTTTATACATACATTTAGATTGAACTATATGATTTAAAAGAAACATTGTCTTCCTTCATATGTGTGTGTATGTAAATGTATGTGGGTGTATATATATGTATGTGATGGTTCTTGTAATAAACCGTATATTTTATATTCAACCTTAAGGCTCTTGGGGAAGAGGCCAGTGAAGATGAACTTCCCTCTGATGTTGATTTGAATGACCCATACTTTGCTGAAGAAGTTAAAAAGATAGGTAAGCCAGCACACATTTGTTGTTTTTGGTTGGGATCTAAAGAAAAGGGGTAACATGTATAGAAACAATATAAGCCACTCATCCTTTTAAAATTCCTAGAATTTGTATACCTTCCTTAGTGCCTTATAAGCAGGTCTGTCCTGTGGGTTATAACCATTGACCAGATTAGGAAGTGTCCACCTGCCCCTTGTGTATGCAAAGAGTAATTTCATTGTGGGAGGCTTTTGGTAACATGATTAATTGTAACAGTTTATTGGGGATTCCTTTCCAGGAAATAGCCTTATAGCAGGTTGACTATAAAAGACTGAAAGAAAAAGGAATAGTTATCTTCTTGTGTGCTTTCACTGCTTTTTTATAACATATTCACTCTAGGTCTCTCTTTGCAAAAGCTATGAAGAATTGAAGTGTGAAATTTATGTGGACATGTTTATAAATTTAAAATACATGGTGTTATATAAGAGCTTTTCTGCTCAAATATACAAAAGCATGTAGGTTTTATATTCTTTTTGCACTTATCCTGCTTCATTATACCTGAAAACCAACTTCCTCCCATTTTTCCTTGAATTCCTAACTATCTGGTATTTGATTTTCTATATCTACAGAGCCTTGTTTCCATAACATATGCACCACTAAGTTCTTTCCTGAATGCTTTTATTTTTACCTTTTTGGTGTGTATGAACGTGTGTGGTAAGGTTCAGTCCATACTTGGACAAGCCAGTGCAGGGACCACTGTAAGCATTTTTCATTTGTTCTCATGCATTTTGCTTTGCCCTGATTTGAATACCACACACGTGAACCCCAAAGGCTTGCTCCTGGCACAACTCCAAGCTGGCATTGTAAAGAGAAGGATTTTATGAAGTTTCCCTGCTTCTTGTCCCTTGTGGCTAGTGGGCCCGAATAGTTCTGAACAGGAAAGTCAAAATTGCTCAAAATTATTTCCTGGTTGTTATAGCCTTTTAGCACTGACATTTTATTGATGAAAAGGAGATCAAGATGAATAAAGTCTATTATAGGATGTGAGATTCTTAGGAATTGGAAAGGGAAATGGAAACTTAGCGTGTTCTGCTTTTTATCATACCTGAGCGGTCATTTCTAGAAGATGATGGATTTTAGTCTTACCCTCTGATTTCAGGAAACCAAGTTTATTATATGGAGAAATGCAAAGCATTACAGTTTCCTTGTTCTCATTCCAAAGTGCTTCATTTGGCATGTGAAATCTGGTCAGATTGCAGAACTCAGGGCAGGATTCAAAGAGTAAGTTAAATAGTTTGATGGCTTGGGATAGCTTATTTCTTGGAATCAGCGCATTTCAATTGTGAACATGCTTTTTCTAAAGTTAGTATCAGAAGTTCCAAGGAAAAGTATAGGTAAAATTTGCTTGCTTTCAGTAGACTTTTGACTTTAGAATACTGCATAGGAGTAATTATATGTGGGCTTAAGTTTTTTTTTAAATCAAAAAGAATAACAGACTTAGAATTTTTTTAATATAAAAACCTAGCTAAAAAATGGTATATTACCATGTTTGTTTATTCATTCTATAAATAAATATTTTTGAGTGCCTAGTATGTGCTGGACACTCTGTTAGGCTAGAGATGCAGCAGTAGTAATACAAACAAGGTTATGTCCGTAGGAGTCTGTTGTGTTAGGGACAGTATGCTAAACAGGTAAACAAGTAAGAATATTATGAGAATATGGTCAGTGTTTTAAAGGAAATCAATATGGTAATATAGAGGTTATAGTGGGGAGGAAGAAGGAGAGTAGCTTACTTTACATAGTGTAGACAAAGAAGGCTTCTCTGAGGTAGTGACATTAAAGCTGAGACCTGTGGAATTAGAAGGAATCAGGCAGAAAGACCTGAGGGAAGAGCATTGCAAATGAGAGAAAAGTGGGTAAAAAGCTATGAGGTGAGAAAGAACTTGTGTAGGAAAAACTGAGAGACACTAATAGGCTGGAGCATGGACAGAGAGGGAATTTGGTATGAGGCCAGACTGGGATGTGGGACTGACCCTGCAGGGCCTTGCTGTCAGGGCAGCACCTTTTGATGTTATTCTTCTGACAGTGGGAAGTCACTGAAGGGTCTCCAAGTAAGTATGTGACATGGTCTGGCATAT
This sequence comes from Glossophaga mutica, assembly GCA_039655065.1. Classification (NCBI taxonomy): domain Eukaryota; kingdom Metazoa; phylum Chordata; class Mammalia; order Chiroptera; family Phyllostomidae; genus Glossophaga; species Glossophaga mutica. Next base: position 74,513,243 of record CM077312.1, read on the forward strand.
GCTGTAACATTGCTCTGCTTCCTGTGGAGAGAACAGATTGAAGGAAGTCATTGGTGAGAACTGGGAGATCAGGATTTTGCAGAGATCTAGACAAGATGATGGCTGGTTTAGATGGCATGCCAATAACTGGAAGGAGAAAACTGAGTGAGATATGTTTTGGAAGTAGGCTTGCTGATTTATTTGAATAAGGAAGAAATTTAATGTAACTCCTAGATTTTTGCTTTGAGTCTCTGGAAGAATGCTCTTCCATTTACTGAGGTAGGAAGGAATTTAGGAGCAAAGGGTTTGGGTGGGAAGTAAGGTCGGTAGGTTCATTTTGGATGTAATTGCTTGAGATAGCAATTAGATATCCAAATGGAGATATTTAGTCTGGAAGATATGCTGAGAAGTCAAAGTATAAATATAGATTACAAATCAGTAAAATAGTATTTCAAACCATGGGACTAGAGGTAGAAAGCATTGGTTAAAGAGGAGAATTGAGGATTGGGCTCATAAGGTACTACCTGGCAAGTAGGGGGAGAGCTTAAGAGATGAGAAAGAGCAGCATTAATGTTTGGAAGATTATATAGTTCAAATCCCATTGTTGAGGACAGAGGTATTTTAAGCCAGGTGGACTTGGGTATGTTTATGACACCTTTGCCGCCCTAGGCAATCCCATAGAACTGAATTTACACTCTTTTCAAAATAGGGAAGAGTCGAGTTCATTTACTGATGCCAGCCCTGGTGTTCATCTTGGGTTAAGGGCCAGTTTGAATACTAGAAATCTTTTCTAATTTTCCCTTCTCTTTTTTCTCTTTCACCATAAACTTGCTATAATGTTTCTATTTTTTCTAAATTGCAAACTTAACATCAAGTGAAGTTACAAAAATGTAATTCATTTCTAGAATAAAGTAAAAGTTCTTGTTTTCTTTTAGAAATGAAATACTGAAAAATTTTGCTTATTGTCTTAATTGCATAAACTCTTTAATAAGATTTTGTTTTTTGACAAAAAACAAAAGGAGTGAAATAAAATATATCACATGTAAATATACTTCATTAAAATGTATCCTTTGTCTTGATAACTGTATATTTGATAAACCACCTTGAAAATTTAATAGTATAGTACACATATTTGGTTCATTCAACCAGTATGTTGAGTGCTTACCATGTTCTGCTCATATATTGTTGTACAGTTTGCGAGTGCTTTTATATTCATTTTGTCCTTTAATCCAAACTTTAGCCCACTTTATAGATGAGTAAACTGAAGCCCAAAAACATAGTTGAATTTTGCAAGGGCCAGATGGTAGAACCTGAATCCCAATGGGCTCCCTTTACTTTTTGTAATTCTACAAGTACATTCTATGGATCAAAGCCCAGAGCCAGGACCCATATGTATAGGAGCTGGACAGAAGGAATTCCTGGATCTCCAAGCAAAGCCAGTGTGCCCCAGCCCAGAGGAAGATTAACAGACTACATCCGATTATGGGCAAGTGATCTTGAATACAGGAATTGGCTGCATAAAAGAGTGAATCTCTAAGGAGTTTACTGCTCCTGTCTGGTCAGTACTGAGACCATGTCTGCCCTCCAGTGAATTCTCTTAACTGCTCTCTCACAAGAAGTGTTTAACTAAACCCTCTGGAGGAAAGCTTTTATGGGAACAGTTCTGTGGCATTACAAGTAATGAAAAATGGAATTTCTTTTACATATAGTGATTTTACAAACAATTTTTTGCAACACATCTTTTTCCTTGCTATACTTTGTTACATTTTCTGCTTAAAGGGATAGTAGCCTCAGTAAAGAATTTTTTTTCCTTTTTTTAAATATATTTTATTGATTATGCTATTACAGTTGTCCCATTTCTCCCCCATCATTCCCCTCCACCCTACCCACCCTCTCCCACCCACATTCCCCTTTAGTTCATGTCCATGGGTCATAAGTTTTCTAGCTTCTACATTTCCCATACTATTCTTGCCCTCCCCCTGTCTATTTTTTTCCCATTATCTATGCTACTCATTCTCTGTACCTTTTCCCCCTCTCTCCTCCTCCCACGCCCCTGTTGCTAACCCTCCATATGATCTCCATTTCTGTGGTTCTGTTCCTGTTCTAGCTGTTTGCTTAGTTTGCTTTTGTTTTAGGGACAGTCACCTACAAGGGAGTTCCCATCAGACTGTCAGCTGATTTCTCAAAAGAGACCTTACAGGCAAGAAGGGGCTGGAAAGAAATATTTGAAATCTTGAAAAGCAGGGACCTACATCCAAAATTGCTCTATCCAGCAAAGCTGTCATTTAGAATGGAAGGGAAGATAAAGTGCTTCTCAGATAAGGTCAAGTTCAAGGAGTTCATCATCACCAAGCCCTTATTATATGAAATGTTAAAGGGACTTATCTAAGAAAAAGAAGATAAAACTATGACAGTGAAAAGACAACAAACTCATAGCTATCAAGAACCACACCTAAAACAAAAGAATTTTTTTTAACTGTAAAATTCTAACATCTGATTTCCAGTCTCTGTTAGTATTCAACTTCCTAGAATCGATCCATATGTACTTTTTGCAGTCCTAAGAGGTGTGATTTCTTACTTGCCAAATGATTCACTGAAAAAATAAAGATCACATTTCAGAATAAGACTTACTTCCACAATACTTGTCCTTTAAGTTAGGTCTGAAAACTTTACAAAGAGGGGAAAATGCCTTTTAAAAATACAAATTAAAATGTGCTCTCTTGTTGTTAACAGTGCAGAAAGGATCTCCACACATTATTTTATCTCTTGGCTAAACAATTCAAGTCTAGCACACAGTAAATTGTTTTCGAGCAAAGAAATTTTCATCACGCTAAAATTGAATATCATTTTTAAACCTGACCATCTTGGAGCTTCTTTTTTTTCCTCCTTACTTCAGTCTTTCAAGTTTATTTTATGACTTTTCACTAGGTTGTTATAAAATCCGGAACAGTTCATTGTGGGCTCTTTGAAATTATTTCCCACAGCTGTGTGTAAAGATCTTTATCTCCTTTATGTATTAATCATGTACAGCCTGATTTCTTTTTTCCCTGCCACAGAATGATCTTCCATATTTGTCACTTGTCCATTCACTTCAAAAGGAGCTCTTACCTTGAGAGCATAGGAACAGAGGTAAACTTAGGGTATAAGAGTCAGACCCAAAGAAAATGAGACCTTGATGATACTTATATATGTAAATACATACACATATTTAAAACAGAGAAAAAGGTATAATCTTAAAGTGGATACATCATTCTCTGAAAAACATTTGAAATAGAGGCAATAAAGATTTTCATTCTAGGGAGAAGGGCTACAGTATTTCTTCTTGGAAATGCAGACAAATGCCTCAGTCACATGAAGGGTGAACCTGGCAGCACTTTCATGCTGGCATGCTCTCTCAGCTAGACCCGGCCACCTAAGTACAGCAGGGACTTCATGCGTATGGAGCAGTTTTTAAAGCCTCTCTTGAATTTGGGCTTTGTTTTTCCTATTATCCCCCATTGGTTGCAGTTATTCAACCATCAGTATATGTTCTGTGAATTTTGCTTTGTTACTTCACATCAAAATGCATTTTAAATGGAAAGGTTGTTACAGGGAGAACGTTCGATAGCGGAGGAATGTAGTGTGGTGGTACCCTAAGCCGCAGTGCTTGGGTTTCAGTTATGGTTCTTTCACTTGGTAAACTTTAGACAAATCATTTAACCTCTCTGTGCTTCAGTTTTCTCATCCACAGGATGAGGATTATAATAAATAATAGAATCTATCTCAAATCGTTGTTACAAGGACTAAATTAATTAATATATATAAAGACACTAGAACATAGTATCTTTACAATGCCTGCCATAGTCAATGCTATGTAAACATTAATCATTATTACTTCAGAGACCATTGGTTTCTTTGCACTGGAAAAACAGAATATGGCTCATTCAAAGAAGACAGTGTCCAGCAGTTCAGAGAAGATTGACATTGTGTGTTAATGCTCTAGAGTTGCACAACCTGACTTTGTAGACTCTGAACCTTCTTACTTTTTAGACTAATCTTTTATATGTTAGCACCCTGAAACCGCTTTTTTTGAACTCCTCTCCGACAGCCATTTAATAGGAAGGAAAAAAATGAGGCATCAGCATGATCACCAAGGAATCCAGGACATCTTATATAGTCAGATTATCATAATAATAGCAAGCACTTTATAGCACTGTTAACTAAGCTCTTCACATTTACTAATTTACGTAGTCCTCACAAAAACACCTGTGAGGTAGGTGCTGTTGTTATAATCTACATTTTACAGATAAGAACAGACTGCTGCAGCTAGAATGTGGTAAAGCCAGAATTAAACGCAGGCCAACCACTCAAGAGTCAAGTGCCCTTAATTGCTGCACATTACCACCTCTCATATAGGACAAGAACATCTCAGCTAACACCTTGTGGTCTCCACAAATCCTAGAGTCCCTAAAAATACAAGCAGTTTTCAATCCAGAGCTGCTTTTAGCGGAAGTGATTTTGCCTCATAATGCAGTAGGAAGTTAACCAAAGATCAGGTTTGTCTTTGGAAAAGGAGAAAGGGTTTTGTTAAACTATTACTTACAGGTAATTACTATCAAGTTGTTATTTTAAACATGCCTTTTTTATTTTGCAGAAGAATTTTTATATGCCGAGTTTTAAGCATTTATCTGTTAAAATCATGGGGGGGGGGTTTCATTGTGATTTCTTCAGTTGTTCTCATGCTAAGAAAATATGTTTCTTCTATTCAAGATTAGGTGGTTTTCCCCTATATTTTCTCATAAGGTTTTTTCCTAATGCTTATCTCTTTAATCTACTTGCATTTTATTTGCCTGTACATCATGAAATAAGACAATAACTTGTTTTGTTTTGTTTTTTTTTCAGAACAAAACAAATTGCCCTCCACTCGTTATTGAATAACCCCTTCTTTTTTCAGTGATATATGATAACTATATTTTATTATTATATACTAAGCTATACTGTACTGTTTTTCCCATTATACAGTACGGTATTTTTTGCTTATTTTCACTTTGTAGTACATTTTAGTTCACTGTATCACTAGTATATCAAATATGTTTGTTAATCTTTGTAAAGATTTCCTTGAATGGAATTTTATTTAATGTGTATTTTATCATGAATAGATATAGAATTTTATCAAATGATATTCTGTGTATTGAAATGATCTTACGGTTTTTCTTTCTTAGTTGATAATATATATTACTTTCAAAAGAAATTGCTTTTTTATAATAATTCAGTCACCCTATCTAGATGTGTTGTGTTATTCCATTCACATCTATAATCATCTCTCAGTAATAATTTTTTTACTTTCTCCAGTTTTTATACATTTATCAATAAGATTATTCCTTTATATCTTGCATTTTTGTTCCTAGGGTAAACATATTTACTGACAGTCTTGTAATTTTTAAGTCTCCTTTGTTTCTTGTGCCAGGTATAAAAGAAAAGAAAAAATCAATGAAATCTGCAAAAGGTAGCACACCTCCAGAGGAAGAAGCTGAAATAGAAAAACAGAAGGTAAAATGATTATTGTTACATACTTACTCGATCACTGAGATGTAATTTAAATGAAGTTATTGGCCTGAGTTTCCAGTGTCCCTTCCTAATAAAAATAACTGATTTTAGCAATAAAGTATATAAAATATAAAACATATAATAAATATTTTAGCAGCATAGTATTAAAATATGACTTTTTTACTAAACATTTATTCACTCAGTACAAAGTAAAATTTACCTAAAACCCAAGGCATGTCCTTTGGTGATGAAGAGGAAAATATCTCATTGTTATAGACTTACTATAACTAAGACAAAAAAATACTATGATTAAAACCTAAATAATTTTGCCACAAGCTTTAATTTAATCTGAATTTTCCCTATAATACAAACTTTGCTTTTATGGCTTGTCAAATGCTAATTTCACTCTTTTTATTACTGTAAAAATCATAAGTTTAATGTACAAAAATAAAGTCTTTCTTGGAAATGCAACGAACCTTATCTTCAGTGACTCCAAAGATCAATGCCACAGAGCATTATGTATTTTTTTAATTTTTATTTTTTAATATATTTTATTGATTATGCTATTACAGTTGTCCCATTTTTCCCCCATCATTCCCCCCACCCTGCACACCCTCTCCCACCCACATTCCCCCCTTTAGTTCATGTCCATGTGTCATAAGTTCTTTAGCTTCTACATTTCCCATACTATTCTTGCCCTCCCCCTGTCTATTTTCTACCCACTATCTATGCTACTCATTCTCTGTACCTTTTCCGCCTCTCTTCTCCTCCCACGCCCCTGATGCTAACCCTCCATGTGATCTCCATTTCTGTGGTTCTATTCCTATTCTAGCTGTTTCCTTAGTTTGCTTTTGTTTTAGGTATGGTTCTTAATCACTGTGAGTTTGCTGTCTTTTCACTGTCATAGTTTTATCTTCTTTTTCTTAGATAAGTCCCTTTAACATTTCATTATAATAAGGGCTTGGTGATGATGAACTACTTCAACTTGACCTTATCTGAGAAGCGCTTTATCTGTCCTTCCATTCTAAATGACAGCTTTGCTGGATAGAGGAGTCTTGGATGTAGGTCCCTGCTTTTCAAGACTTCAAATATTTCTTTCCAGCCCCTTCTTGCCTGGAAGGTCTCTTTTGAGAAATCAGCTGACAGTCTGATGGGCACTCCTTTGTAGGTGACTGTCCCCTTATCCCTTGCTGCTTCTAGAATTCTCTCCTTCATTTTAATCTTGGCTAATGTAATTACGATATGCCTTGGTGTGTTCCTCCTTGGATCCAACTTCTTTGGGACTCTGAGCTTCCTGGATGTCCTGGTAGTCTATTTCCTTTGCCAGATTGAGGAAGTTCTCCTTTATTATTTGTTCAAATAAGTTTTCCACTTGTTGCTCTTCTTCTTCCCCTTCTGGGACCCCTATAATTCGGACGTTAGGACGCTTAACGATGTCCCGGAGGCTCCTAAGCCTCTCCTCATTTTTTTGAATTGTTTCTTCCTCATTTTCTGTTTGGTTATTTGTTTCTTTTTTCTGGTCCACTCCATTGATTTGAGTCCCAGTTTTCCTTCCATCTCTATCAGTTCCCCATGCGTCTTCCTTAATTTCACGTATTGTAGCCTGCATTTTTTCATCTAATTTGTGAGCAAAATCAATCAATTCTGTGAGCATCCTGATCACCAGGGCTTTGAACTGTGCATCTGATAGGTTGGCTATCTCTTCGTCACTTAGGCAAATTGGCTCTGGGGCTTTGATCTGTTCTCCTGTTTGAGCCATTTTTGGTTGGTTTGTTTTTTGTTTTGTTTTTTTGGCCCGGTCACTCCTGTTACAGAGTGAGGGGTGGAGCCTTAGGTGTTCCCCAGGGTGGGGCAGACCAGTGGCTGGATTTTTACTGTATGTGGGGGCAGGGTTCAAGAGAGAACAATGGCGCTTGCTCTGCTCTCTCTCATATTTCAGTCCCTTCTGCGCTTCCCCTAAGCAAATTGGGCCCTTCTGGTGCTGATTTCCATGTGGGTGGGCTTGTGTACATTCTAGGACCCTGTGGGTCTCTCCAACAAACTCTACTGTGAGGCTAGGAGTCTCTTCTGGCCCCTCACCCCCAAGTGTTTTCAATTGGTGTTTTTAGGTTTCACCTCCTGGTGCTGGGGCCCAGGGTTGCGAGGTCTGTCTGACTCCCTGTTTTCGCCTGGATTATCTGTGCGGGAATGTTGAGTGTCTGGTCAGCCAGGCACGTTGCGCGGCCTCAGCGGGTCTGACCGTAGCCATCCCACGCCTGGGATCTGCTAGCCACCACCTGTGTGCCTGGGATCTGCTAGCCTGCCTGCGTGCCAGGTTCTGCCAACCTCTGCTTTTTCTTGCCGCAACTCCGCTCCTCTTACCGGTCTGGATGGATGGTTGTCGGACTTCCCTACAGTTCAATTTTCTATCAGTTCTGATGTTTTCTTGTTTCTAAATCTTTGTTGTTTTTTATTTTGGTTGTGCGAGGAGGCACAGTGTGTCCACCTATGCCTCCATCTTGGCCGGAAGTCTGAATTCTTGTTTCTTCATTCTGTCTGGTTGAATGTTTATTTCTTCCTTGTGTTCCAGATTATTGATTTAATTCCTGGTTTCCTTCCCTTCACTGTTGGTTCCCTGTATATTTTCCTTTATTTCACTTTGCATAGCATTCACTGTTTCCTCTATTTTGCTACCATACTCAATCATTTCTGTGAGCATACCAATTACCAGTGTTTTGAACTCTGCATCTGTAAATTGTCTATCTCCTCATCGCTTAGTTCTTTTTTCTGGATTTTTGATCTTTTCTTTCATCTGGGCCATATTTCTTTGTGTTGTAAGGGACAGAGCTTTAAGGTTTCACCAGGGCAAGGTGACCCACTTCACTGCATTGTGACACTGTACGTGGGGGAGGGACAGAGTAGGAACAATGCTGCTTGCTCGGCTCTCGCCTGAGTTCAGTCACTTCTCCTACTACCCAGAAACATATTTGACCCTTCTAGTACTGATTCTGTGGTCAGTGGGTATGTGTACATTCTAGGACCCCATGGGTCTCGCCAACGAACTTTCTTATGAGACTGGGAGTTTCTCCCATGGCTGCAACCCCATAGATTTTTATAACCAGAGGTTTTGAGGCTTCAGTCTCCTGCATGGGGACCCTGGATTGCGCAGTCTGTCTCACTCCCCAGTTGTTCCACCTGGCTTATCTGCACATGAATGTAGAACCAGCCACTGCCAGCTTCTCCCTCTCCTTCCCAGTCCATCCCCTTACCATGCATCCTGTCTGCCCCAGTTGCCCCTTTCCCACCCCTCCTACTGATCTGGATGAATGTTTCTTCTTTAACTCCCTGGTGGTTGGACTTTCATACAGTTTGATTTTTCTGACAGTTCTGGTTGTTTTTTGTTTTAAATTTGTTGTTGGCCTTCTTTAGGTTGTATGAGGAAGCAAAGCATATCTACCTACACCTCCATCTTGGCCAGAAGTTCTCTGGGTTTCTGTATGAGTTTCAGTAATCCACAGTCAGGCTACGGATGACACATGTTGTCCTGGATCTCTGGTGACATTTCTCCTTTCCTAGAGGGGATTTCTATGCCCTATATTCCTATTTGGGGTTAAAAAAAAACACAGCGTTGTATATTGAACTTCTTTTTTTCTCTTTGTAGGCTGAAATGGCTTTGCTCATGATGGATGAGGAGGAAGAGAGCAAGAAACACTTCAATTACAACAAGATTGTAGAGCACCAGAATCTGAGCAAAAAGAAGAAAAAACAGCTTATGAAAAAGAAGGAATTATTAGAAGATGACTTTGAGGTAACCAGGGATAGAAGTCCTTAGTCTCTTAAAGCTGGTGTTGAATCTAGATTCAGGTCTGGAGATAAAAATTAAGTATAGGCAAAGTTAGCCATGAGTTAGTCTCAGGAAGCGCTATGGAGTCAGACCTACCATCTTTGAATCCTACACAGCCAGTTCATCCCCAGGTGGATCAAGTCATTGTTTCTTTGGTTGAGCACCAGGTAAAGTAGCTGGCTTGGTAGCCGTTGTTGCACCAAAATAGGTAGCTTCCAATGTTAGAACCATTGAAAGGTATATATGCAGTGTGAAGATCCCTTGGGAAGGATAGGCATAATTAACTGCATATTAATTATGCAATTGATGAACCCCAATGAGGGGTTCATGTCATATTGTATCACAGTCTCACTGTGTACAGTGGCCAGCACTGTAAGCTATGCTTTTTTAATTGGTATATATTTTGGTTTCCATTGCTCCCTCTTTTCTTAGTCCCCATGCATAAGTTTGAGCCCTGTGCAGAAAACCTACAAACAGCTGCCAGGAACTACTTAATAATGCCTTCCAGCCATTAACATGAAAGAATAGACCCAGAAGAACTTGGAGAAATTTTGAATTTGTTCAGAGAATGGAGAGGAACATAACAGATAATTTCTAAGTAGCATGTAGAAGGATATATATTTAATATCTATATTTATATCTATATATATATATACTACAGTTCTCTTTTGAGGAGATTGTCATTGCGTGATAAGAAAAGTGTTTTCTTCATGTCATGGTCTAAGCATAGGCCTTTAAACTCCATTGAAAATCTGTGGGCCCTGGCTGGTGTAGCTCAGTGGATTGAGCGCGGGCCTGCGAACCAGAGGATCGCGGTTCGATTCCCGGTCAGGGCACATGCCTGGGTTGTGGGCCAGTTCCCAGCGGGGGACGCATGAGAGGCAACCGTACATTGATGTTTCTCTCCCTCTCCCTCTCCCCTACCCTTCCCCTCTAAAGATAAATAAATAAATAAGTAAATCTTTAAAAAATAAATAAATAAATAAAAAAGAAAAAAGAAAAAAAAGAAAATCTGTGGGAAAACAGTTTGCTATTGAAACTATGAAAAATTCTAACATTTATGTAATCAGCAACTCACTGACTTTTCAATTACAATTGACATTCAATATTTTATTAGTTTCAGTGTATAGCATAGTGGTTAAACATTTATATAATTTACAAAGTGATTCCTCCCTCCACACCCAGCCAATAACAACTGACTGACTTAAAATTTTGTCACATTTCTGGTTCGTTTTTAGTTTACTAATTTAATTTGTTTTGATTTTCCTTTTGGACTAACAGGTAAATGTTAAGGATTCGCGGTTTCAGGCAATGTATACTTCCCACCTGTTCAATTTGGATCCTTCAGATCCTAATTTCAAGAAGACAAAAGCTATGGAAAAAATCCTTGAGGAGAAAGCCCGGCAGAGAGAACAAAAAGAACAAGAACTTATTCAGGCAGTAAAGAAAAAAGAGAGTGAAATTCAGAAGGAATCACAAAAGAGGTCCATTGATCCTGCCTTGTCAATGTTGATTAAATCGGTAAAAAACAAAACAGAGCAGTTTCAAGCGAGAAAAAAACAAAAAGTCAAATAGCTGTATGTTTCTTTTCAGATTGAGACTGTGATCTCTTTTTACAGAAGTGGTAGAAAGAATATTTATTGGGAACAGAGCTACCTTTCAGGAATATGAATAATATTGTCTTATTCTGACCATTGAAAAATTTCTCTCATGTATAACAGGTGGACTTAATTGTGGATGATTGACAGATTTGTACTTTATAGGATTTATAAAGTTTTTATATTTTATGAAATTTAGTTCATATTAGAAGATTATTCTAAGGTATAGCCTCTTTCAAAGACTTTACAATTCTATGTAAAAATAGAACGGAACAGTGCCACATTAACTTTTTTAGCTCTAATGGATGGAAGTCATTAACTTTCTTTGTTGTTTGATCATGTTTATTATAGTTTATTTTTGAAATTAACTTGTAAATAAAAGTGCAAAATATTTTTATTATTTTGTTAGCAGTGATTTATTTCACTTTATGTACCTCAGATAAACTACTTCCTGGAAAGATACCTGAATAATTTTCTTCCTTAAGAGGATAATTCCATGAAGATGCAAGTCCAGGTTTGCATTGTTCTTATTTATATTTGAAATGCCCATGAGCTCTGCAATGATTTTTTTACTTGCAGTAACAAAATTCTTTCATCTAACCTTCAGATTTTTGGAATGTTTGGGAGAGTGAGTGTGTTGCTACAGAGTTTAAGGACTCTTAATTCTTTTTAAAATTAAAACATATTCAAGGCCTTGATACTCCTGATCTCACCTAGTCCAGGTTTTATAAACTATTCACTGTTCTCTTAGGAAGAAAATTAGGATTGCTGTATAAATAAATGAAAGTAGAAACCAAAGTGTTCACTTGGAACAAATGATAAATTTGGTGGCTTCTGAACAACATGCAGAATTCGGCCAGCTTTGTGGTTAGTTTTCTGATACAAAATTTAAGTCTTCCAATGTATTTTTTTTTTTTTTTTAAGAATAAAAGTATGTGAAATAGTGATCAAAATAATACGGGTGTATATATAGACTCCTGGAGAGGAAGGGCAAAAAAGGACATTTAAATCACTAATTTTAACAGAGAGGAAAATACACAGTATTATGCAGGGGATTTTTTTTTTTTTTTTAATTTTGTTTTTAACCATAAACCACTGACATTATTAGGTAATTTAGCCCCCAAAATGCATTGTTCCTATTAATGTGAGCATCCTGATATTTATCTACGCATCATTGAAAGATCATGAATTTTAATATGTTTGTGAATATAGTCTATAAAGAGTTATATAGTTATTTATATTTCATTTATATAAGGAAAAATACTTGTTTCTTCTAAACTGTTTGATTTTAGTGTAGGGATTAGAGTTTGATTTCAGGTTCCTGGGAAACTTAGCCCTTTGGTTTTTGATTGGTTTGAATTTTTGTTTTTGAGCCTTTTGTTTTTAAGTCATTGTATTTAATTATAAATCTCATTTTATTCTAAAAGGCACATAATTGAACAAGTAAATTGAGCATATAAGTTATACCTAGCCCTGGCTTCTTTTCTCAAAGGGTGGATATTTTTTAGGTAGAAAATAAGAATAGCATTATTAGGTACTGCATTAAATAAACATTCTACATCAAGAATTTAGACTATCAATAAATAATTGCTGGTAGTAAAACTCAGGATAAAAATGACCACTGTTACAATTCAGCAAACAGTTTGAAGGTAGTTTGGTTGATTCTTAAGATCACATTCAGATTTTTGTTGCTATTGTTGTTGGGACCTTGGAGAAAGGTCAGCATTTTAGCATCCAGAGTCATGAGTGACTCAAGACCAATGAAGCTGTTATCTCTCAGACTTTCATCATCAGTCTTGGGGACTAGCTTGGTGCCCATTGTCATTGCTATTTCCTGTCTCTGAAGGAGATACATGAGAGACACAGCAGGATGGTAAGGACTGCACTCATGCCATACTCTCTACTTAATAGGCCAATGTTAGGTAATATCTTGGCCTTTTTTACTCATTAGAATCATTTGGTGGAATTTTTAAAATTCCGGTGGCCAGTCTGCATCCTGTACCCATTAAATTATATCTATGAGGTAGGATCAAGTCATTTTATAAAACTCCATTGGCAATTCCAATGTGCAAGCCAACGTAGAGGGCTACTTCTTTAGAAGGAAAAAGAAAACCCAAATATTTTCCTTTTGGTGCACCATATCAGAAATGAACTTAGCATCAACTGTATCTATCACTCTTGCTGCTTAACAAACCATCCAAACATAGTGTCTTGGAATAGCAAACCTTTATTCTCATGAATCTTTGGGTTGGCTAGGCACTTAGAATCTAGGCCAGCTCATCTGCTGAGCTGGGGCTTGTTGGGACTCCATATTAACTCAGATAACTGGGATAGCAAGGAGATCTCTCCTCTTAATACAGGCTCTTTCACATGGTGACAGAAGGGTTCCCAGCTGCAAGAGAGGATGTGCATTGGCACAGGTACTTTTCAAGACACTGTCAGAGGCCTTTGGCCAAAACCAAAATCAACGGGTGGCAAAGTCACAATGCAAAAAGTCACATACAAAGAGACATGAACAAATTGTAGTCCATTATTAAAAATCTGCACATAAGTGTCTTCTGTGGAAAGGGGTTCAGTATAAGGTTTTTCCAGTTTCAGGAAATAAAGCTGCTATTCAAATGTAGGTGTTTGTGTGAAACACGGGTGTTCTTTGGCAGGTACTAGGAGTGGAATGCTGGCTTATATGGTAAGTATATGTTTAACTTTGTAATAAACTGCAAAATAATATTTACCATAGTTGTTGGATTATTTTGTATTCCCACCAAGAAGATGAGTTCCAGTTGCCCCACATCTTCACCCATCAGCATTTAAAAATGTCAGTCTTTGTTTTGTTTATGTTGTTCCAATAAGTGTATACTGGTATGTCATTGTGGTTTTATAATTTGCATTTACCTGATAACTTTTTCTGTGCTTATTTATCATCTACATATTTCTTTGGTGAAGTGTTTATTCAGATCTTTTGCCCATTTTTTAAGAAACTGAGTTACTTGTTTCCCTGTTGTTGACTTTAAAGAGTTGTTTATTCATCTAGATACAAGAACTTTGTCATATATGTGACTTTCAAATATTTTCTCCTGCCATTGCTTGAGTTTTTCATTCTTTTAACAGTCTTTCATAAAACAAAGTTTTTTATTTTTATAAAGTCCAATTTATCCTTTTTTATAGTATAAATTATGCTTTAATAATATCATTGTAATAATTAATAACACATTAAATTTTAATTTTAATTTAATATAAATATGCTAAATTCATTATTTCATTTATTCTGTCACATAGAGAAGTCAGTCCTTAAGCTTAAAAATAGAGGTTTAAAAAGTTTGTTTTATCAAAAATGTAAAGCATGTTTCCTGAAATAAAGACCACAATCTTTATATTTAAATCAATCCCTTCTTGCTAGGGTAAAATGAAATGCAGTTTATATTTATCTAATCACTGATTTCAGAGTAGACAGATTTGCATTAATCGTATTTAACTGTATTGAATTTAAATCAAGACTTACCCATTTTTAATGGACTGTCATATCTAAGAATATTTTGACTAACCCAGGGGTACAGACTTGCTTCCCATTATTTCCTTTAAAAAGTCTTACAGCCCTGACTGGTGTGGATCAGTAGGTTGGGCATCATCGTGCAAACCAAAAGGTTCAATTCTCAGTCCAGGCACATGCCTAGATTGTGGGCCAGGTCCCCAGTTGAGAGCATGTGAGAGGCAAACGATCCATGTTTCTCTCTCACATTGATATTTCACTACCTCTCTTCCTTCCTCCCTTCCCCTCTCTAAAATAAACAAATAAAATCTTTTAAAAAAAAAAAGACTGAAAGCCTTATATTTTTGTTTTACATTTAGACGTGTACTGCAAGGGGAGACCCAGAAAATACCAAACAATCTTCTGGAGGGTGGGCCCCTTGTAGCACTCCCACTAGGTGAGTGTTGTAGGAACACATCCATAGCAGCGTACCCGGGCATCGTTATGAGAGGTTGCAATTTGGTTTCAGTGAATTTTTTTTTGAAGACAATACATTTGCCTATTTCATGATGGGTGATTTACAAGTGCACCTGCCTACACCACACTTAGTGTTCAGCAGTTTTTGAGCAAAAAACTGCTCAAAGGTGGGGGCATGACCCCCATGCCCCACCCTTCCTATTCACCAAATCTCACTCCAAGCAACTCTTTGTTTCCATGATGAAAAAGTCCTCAAAAGGAAATGTTTTGCTGATGTGGAAAAGATGAAGCAAAAAATAGCAGAAGCGACTTCCGGCCAAGATGGAGGCAGAGATAGATACACTATGCCTCCTCACACAACCACAATAAGGACAACAACAATTAGAAACAAAATAACAACCAGAACTGACAGAAAATTGAACTGTATAGAAGTCCAACAATCAAGGAGTTAAAATAGACACATTCATCCAGACCGGTAGGAGGGGCAGAGTCCGGTGGCCAGGTGGAGAGGGGTCGAGGCAAAAAAGTGGTGGCACCAGGCACACAAGGCAGCAGCTGACAAACTCCAGCCTTACAAGACGGCAGCAGGCAGAACCCTGGCACAGTGTGGCAACAGGCAGACCCACTGAGGTGGATTGTGAAGCGGGGCACAGTGCGCAAGCCGGCTGACTGACTGGGCAGTCCTACATTCACAGATAAACCAGGCAGAACAGGAGCGAGACAGCGCAATCCAGGGTCCCTCATGGGGCAATAAAGCCTCAAAACACCAATTTTAAATACCTGTGGGGGTTGAGGCAGCGGAAGAAACTCCCAGCCTCACAGGAGAGTTCGTTGGAGAGACCCACAGGGTCCTAGAATGTACACAAGCCCACCCACCCAGGAATCAACCAGAAAGGCCCAGTTTGCTTGGGGGAAATGCCGGAAGTAGCAGAAGGGACTGAAATCTGACAGAGAGCAGAACAAGCGCCATTGTTCCATCTAGGACCCCAACCCCACATACAATGTTGCAATCCAAAGACCAGGTTGCCCTGTCCTGGTGAACACCTAAGGCTCTGCCCCTCACTACGTAACAGGTGCTCTGAGACCAAAAAATAAAAATGACCCAAACGGAAGAACAGATCAGAGCTCCAGAGCAAATACAACTAAGCTACAAAGAGATAGCCAATCTATCAGATGCCCAGTTCAAAGCACTGGTGATCAGGATGCTCACAGAATTTGTTGAATTTGGTTGCAAATTAGATGAAAAAATGAAGGCTATGCTAAGTGAAATGAAGGAAAATGTACAGGGAAATAATAATGATGTGAAGAAAACTGGGACTCAGATCAATGGAGTGGACCAGAAGGAAGAAAGAAACAAACGGAAAACAAGGAAGAAACAAGAATTCAAAAAAATGAGAGGCTTAGGAACCTCCAGGACATCTTGAAATGTTCTAACATCTGAATTATAGAGGTACCAGAAGGGGAAGAGGAAGAGCAACAAGTGGAAAACTTAATTGAACAAATAATGGAGAACGTCCCCGATTTGGCAAAGGAAATAGATTTCCAGGACGTCCAAGAAGCTCAGAGAGTCCCAAAGAATTTGGATCCAAGGAGGAACAAACCAGGGCACATCTTAATTACAGTACCCAAGATTAAAATGAAGGAGAGAATTCTAGAAGCAGCAAGGGATAAGGGGACAGTCACCTACAAAGGAGTGCCCATCAGACTGTCAGCTGATTTCTCAAAAGAGACCTTCCAAGCAAGAAGGGACTGGAAAGAAGTATTGCAAGTCATGAAAGTCAAGGACCTACATCCAAGATTCCTCTATCCAGCAAAGCTTTCATTTAGAATGGAAGGGAAGATAAAGTGCTTCCCAGATAAGGTCAAGTTAAAGGAGTTCATCATCACCAAGCCTTTATTATATGAAATGTTAAAGGGACTTATTCTAAGAAAAAGAGAAAAAATATGTATAGTAAAAAGACAGCAAACTCACAGATATTAACAACCATACCTAAAACAAAAACAAAAGCAAACTAAGCAAACAGCTAGAACAGGAACAGAACCACAGAAATGGAGATCATATGGAGGTTTAGCAACAGGGGAGTGGGAGGAGGAGAGGGGGGGAAGTTACAGAGAATAAGTAGCATAGTTGGTACATAGAAAATAAGGGGAAGGCAAGAATAGTATGGGAAATGTAGAAGCTAAAGAACTTATGACACACGAACATGAACTAAAGGGAATGTGGATGGGATAGGGTGAGCAGGGTGGAGGAGGATGAAGGGGGAGAAATGGGACAACTGTAATGGCATAATCAATAAAATATATTTAAAAATGGCAGAAGCACTAACAGGCATCAAAATCAACAAGTTTAAAAACTATTCTGAGCAATGAAAAACAAATTTGGTAGGTGTATTGCATCAAGTGGAGAGTACTTTGAAGGTGACTCGTTTAAACATGTAAGAATAAATACATAATTTTTTATAAATAAATTCCAGTTTTGGGGGTTTCTCCCTTGTAGATGGCAAATAAGATATTTGCCATGTGAAAAGATATTCCACTTTACTAGCCATTAGGGAAACGCAAATTAAAACCACAATGAGCCCTGGCCAGTGTGGCTTAGTTGGTTGGACCATTGTCCAGTGCATCGAAAGGTATTGGATTTGATTCCCGGTAGGGAGACATACCTAGGTTGCAGTTTTGGTCCCCAGCCAGGGTGCCTATGTGAAGCAGTCAGTCGATGTTTCTCACTCACATCGATGTTTCTCTCCCTC
Organism: Glossophaga mutica; assembly: GCA_039655065.1. Lineage (NCBI taxonomy): Eukaryota > Metazoa > Chordata > Mammalia > Chiroptera > Phyllostomidae > Glossophaga > Glossophaga mutica. The sequence continues at coordinate 74,530,862 of CM077312.1, forward strand.
TCTAAAATTGATAAACATTTTTAAGTTTAAAAAAAATAACCCACAATGTGATGTCACTACATACTACCAGAATGTATAAAATAAAAAATAGCAACAATACCAAATGCTGGCAAAAATACAGAGAAACCTAGGTCATTAGTGGAAATGTAAAATATTAACAACCATTGGAAAATAGTTTGACAATTTACTTACAGTTTATGCCTTTTACCCCAGAAAACTGGAACCATACATTCATATAAAAACTTGTACATGAATGCTCATAACAGTTTTATTTGTACTAACCAAAAACTGTAAATGACCCAGATGTCCTTCAATGGGTAAATAGTACTATAGAGCTATAAATGATCTGTAAGTATTCATATACCATATGTAACGTCTCCAGAGAATAATGCTGAGTAAAAACAGCCAACCCCCCAAGGGTTACATACTATATAATTCCATGTATATAACTTTCTTGAAATGACCAAATTATGGAAATGGAGGACAGACTAATGGCTGCCAGTGGTGAAGGAAGGGGAGTGGTATGGAAGTGAGTGCAGTTATAAAAGGGCAAGATAAGTTCCCCTTGTGGTGATGAAATGTTCCTGTAACTGGTGGTAGGTATATGCATCTACATGGTGACAAAATTATATAGAACTAAAGACACACAAATGAGTGTAGTGAAAGGGTAACTCTGAGTAGGATCAAGTGCACGGCATCCATGTCAATGTGCAGGTTGTGATATTGTGCTGTAGCATCACACATCGTCATTGTGAGGAAGCTGGGTCAAAGGTACACAAGATCTCTGCATTATTTCTTAATAAGTGCATGTGAGTCTGCAGTTGTCTCAAAACATTTAATTAAAAATCAATTGGCAATTTTTGAGTATTTCCGAACTCCATTTCATTAATTGATGTGTCTGTCCTCTTGCCAACACCACATTGTCTTCAGTACTGCAACTTTTTAATAAGTCTTCCAACTTTGTTCTTTCTCAGAATTATTTTGGCCATTCTATATAAATGCCTTTCCATATAAATTTTGAAATCAGCTTCTCAATACCTATAAAATCCTGCTGGGATTTTGATTCTAATCCAAATCAATAAATTAATCCTTGAAGAATTGGCATATTAATAATGCTGAATCTTTCCAAGTCATAAATATGGTATATTGCTCCATTTCTTTAGGTCTTTGATTTCTTTCATTGGTAATTTGTAGTTTCAGTATACAAATCATACATATATTCTTTCAGTTTATACCCCTGTACTTCATTGTTTTATGTTACTGTAAATGGTACTTATTTCAATTTCCAGTTGTTTATTACTAGAATAGAGAAATATGATTAATTTTGTATCTATTGACCTTGTATCCTATACCTTTGCTTAAACGCATTATTAATTCTAGGAGCTATTTTGGATCCTTTGTGATTATTCCCTGCAGACAATCATGTCATCTATGAACAAAAACAGTAATTTATTTCCTTGTGATAATATGTATCTTTTGTTTCTTTTTCTTTCATACACTTTCTAAAACTTCCAGTGCAATGGTGAATAGAGATGATGAGAGCAGGCTTTTTTGTCTAGCTCCCCATCTAAGCGGGGAGCACCCATTTAGTCTTTCACCATTAAGTATGATGTTATCTGAAGATAACCTTAATCAGGTAAAGTTCTTTTCCTTGTTTTCTGTGTTTTTAATCATGAAAAGGTGTTAAATCATTTCAAATACCTTTTCAGAATCTATTGATTTGATGTATGGTCTGTCCACTTCTGTTAATATAGTCAATAACACTGATTTTGAAATGTTGAACCATCCTTGCATTTCTGGAATAAACTCCACTTCTTATAATGTAGTATCCTTGTTATGTGGACCGTTTTGCCTTTTTTTGAGACCACTGCAGGTCATTTATCCACATATTCTCTTTGGAAAGAAGAGAAAGTACTAGGGATTAGATGTATGAAAGGCATAAAAATCCAATACTAGCATAAAAAATGTGTCTGATGTGGAACTCCAGGCTGTAGACACACTGTAATGACCTTTGCTGTCCTGGTGAAATCCCAATCCCAAGTTTGCAGACAATGTTTTATCATGATGTTTTAACATATTCTTTACCCTAGAGAGGAACTGACCTTAATAGAGGACAATTTTAGAGTACTACAAAAGTGATAACATGTAAATGTTTCTTCATTAATTCTTAGTATTGGGTACCCACAGGTTGCACTTTACTCTGCCACACTGTCCCCACCTTGAGTTTTCTTGGAGGGTTCCCCTCCTCATCACCCTAGCAGTGTTGGAAACCACTGCACAGCAGGGACTTTCCTGCTCTTGGCTTTTTTAAAATCCTCATCGAAGGATATGTTTATTGACTTGAGAGAGTGAAAACAAACAAACAAACAAAAAAAAGAAACAGGGGTGGGGGAGAGAGAGAGAAATATCTATGTGAAAGAGAAACATTGATTGATGGCCTCGCATACATTCCCTGACCAGGGATAGAAAGTGCAACTAGGTATGTACCCTGACCAGGAATCAAACCCCCAACATTTTGGTATATGGGGCAACGCCCCAACCAAATAACTGGGCAACACAGGCAACCAAGTTGACACATGAGGTTAAACATCATACCCCTCCTGTGATGGAAACAGTAGTTCCTCAGCCACTGGGAGGTGGAGGTGTTTGCTGACAGCTCACATCTGAGTTCTTCTCTAGGCACTGCCCTCTGCTGAAGGAAGGGTACCTTGTCCAAGGTCACTCATCTACCCTCCCTGTCAAGGTCACTGTGAGGTATAAAAGCTAGGCCCCTTGCCTTAGGTTGGGACAATACTAAAGGGCCAGCCCAAGAACTGAGCTCCCAGTGAGATCTGCATAACCCTACTATCTCCACAGCTGTTCGCTGAGAGTATTCCCCAATACACTTCCTATAAGCAAACACCACTTTCAGAGTCTTTTCCACTGACACGGGGGTCAGCAAACTACAGCCTACAGTCCAAATCAAGTCCACTGCCTCTTTTTTTAAGTAAACTTAATGGAACAGAGTTTTGCCCATTCATTTAGGTATTGTCTATGGCTGCTTTCACACTCTGCTCAATGTAAGTTACAGCAGAAACTGGCTCACAATGTCTAAACTATCTACTCCCTAGCTCTTAACAAAAAAGTTTATAAACCCTCACCCCAAAATGACAAGTACATTTTTATAACCACAAAATTGAAAAATATGTGTAAAGCTGTGATTTTTATATAGTTATATAAATGAAACTCAACAAAATATTGAAGAGAACTACATTTACTTATTACTACATATGATTGGTCTTGGTTTGATTATTACATATGGTTACTCAGCAAGGTTTAGATGAGTATTAAATAAGAACATAATAAATGTATAAACTAATTCCATTCATATATTTCATTAAATTATTTTTGCCTTAATTTTAGCAAAATCACTGTTCCATAACCTAGATTTCACATAATATATGTTGTGTTAATAGTAAAGATTAAAGGAAATATAAAATATAATTTCACTTAAAGTATTCAGTTTTTAATAGAATATCATAAAATTTGCAAAATAAATGTAAAAATAAAAATGTTATTTTTTATATTTTGTTTCAGAAATTTTTTCTTCTAAAATATTCCAAATGCATTAAAAATTTTTTAAAGAACAAATTATTAATTTCAAATTTAAATTGAAACTATATAAATGTCAAATCTGTATTTGATTTTTAAATTGAATAAAACCTTTAAAATACTTTTATAACATAAATTTATTCATAGTTTTAGTGTTTGGCGTCCATCCAGTTGCCAAGTGTAAAGAATCAGTATTATGCTTCGTTCAGGTGATATCACTACATGCATATACATAACATGTAACATTCCTCAGCTGCCATTTACTGCTGTAAATACCATCCTACATAATGAGCACTTCTGGACATAAATTGGAATATCTGATGGGAAACAGGGAAATGCATACTCAGCACTGCCAGAAAGCAATACTTTATTATTTAAATACCTATTGCATTTCTGTAGAGGGAAAAGATTTAACAAGTTAATCAATGTATTTTTTTTCATCTAAGGACTCTGCCGTCAAATTCTCCCACACTCCAAGCATTGTCTGCACCGATGATAGTGCTCCCTCCCAAATGGCAAAGATGTCATGTGTACTTTAATCCATTTTTTTTGCATGTGTCTATGATGTGTGATGCTCTCTCAAGTATCAGGCCCAGGGTTGGCCTTTATTGTCTGGGTCTAAAGGCAGTACTACCAGTGGCTCCCATTGGCAAAAACCAACAAGAAGTAGCTACAAGGATTTCTGGTCAGCAAGTGTCAGACTCCCAGGCATAGAACAGGGAAAGGAGAAGTAACAAATGGATAGGAGTAGGGAGTTGGGGTGGGGTGTGGACACAGAATGGTCTTATAGGTATTTACCCTGTAGAGCTAGTTTGTGGACCAGTGGAAACTTGCATATATGTCACCTCTAGGATGTGTACTGAAGGTCACTGACCTCATCCTATTTTATGCTTCTACAGTAACCCACCACTCATCACCAGAAAACTGACCATTTCGGTTATATGCATCTTCAACTTCCAATTGAAGACTTAGACTTTTATTTATAACGGAGTTAACATAAAGGGCAACCAAAGCCCTCACTCTGAAGTTGGGAGTTGAATAATTTTTATTACTCTTTCTTTTACCATATAATAGTTATAAAATTGCAACCTATGGGATGTAGAAATAAAAAATTTTTCATGGGCACAAGAGTATGTTGATTTAAGAAATAAGAGTGACCTGGTTCAATCTTGTAGATTTGCCAAATTGACATGAAAATGTCTGAAGTCTCTCTAAAAGTGTGCCTCACACAACTGGAAGTGTTTTTTTCCCTACCTGACATATGTGGATGGCAGGCAAAAAAAATTATTATCCAACAAACTTTTTTTCCTAGTCAAATCATGTTTATTCTCTGAAGGGGAGGGAAAAGAAAGTTAATATACTTATTGAATGTCTACCAAGTGATTCATGGGAATTTGTTTTTATTGAGTATCAATCAAGTAAATTAATGTTTATTGAGTGTCTATGAAGTAGCTCCTAGAAGAGAGAAAAAAAGTCAATTGGCCAAGCTAGAGGGTCACATAGATTCAGGCCAAAGCCATTGTTTGGGGTTGATTGGTAAAATGCTGAAATGAGCAATTGAAGAGTCGGACATCAAAGAGAAAAGAAATGAAACAGATGGGTGGAAAGATGCAGAAATAAGCCACCATGAAACTCTGAAGACAGAGAGTGAAAGTAGCTGCCAAATTATACCTCCTGTAATTGAGATCCTCAAGGTTCCCAGGCATCATTACATAAATCCATCTTTACTTACATTAGCCTGGGGAGATTTATGTTCCTTCCTATTTGTTGTTTTCTGAGACAGCCAAATGGTGTCAGTTCTTAACAACTTTTCTGATAATATTACCCTATGGCACAGGATGCAAGTTTATTGAAAACATTACATTTCACACACATATAAAGCACACACATATCTTGTAAGTCATTCTAGAAACAGATGAAGCTTTCCCTTTAACTGAATTCTCAGTCACTCTCCTTGGGTTCTGTATAACTAATCTTATTTCCTATAGTTTTCAGATGCTAAAATAATAGCAAATAAAGCTGAAAAGTTAAATACCAGCCTGTTTCCACTTTGGGGCTATTACAAATAACACTGCTATAAACATCTTTGATGTGTCTGGAGTGGACATTCACATCATTTTGCTCAGCACGTAAGAGAGGAATTGCTGGATATCCGGAAATATGTATTTTTAGCTCCATCCCTTAGAACAATGGGAAATAATGCAAACAGTCCCTTTAATGAACAAAGGACAGGTTCTTAGCTTCACAAGCCTTGTCGGACTCTTGAGAGATGCACATGGCTACCTGAGGAGAGGATTTAGACTGATGTAGAAAAGATATAAATTTTTAATTTTGAAATTGTAAAACAACTTCACCAAAGAGGTTCAGTAATCCCAGAACTGAGGTCTGCCTAGTACAATCTAAGCTTCATTCCACTTCATTGCATTACAGTACCCATGTTCATGGTAAGTAGGTCCCGTTATACTTATTTTTCTTCCTGGAAAATTTACAGCTGGGTGGTTGGCTCCCAACGTCTCTTTCATTGTTGGATTTAGCATTAGGCTTTGCTCTGGAAAGCAGAGACAATTTTTCATAATTTATACCTTTCTTCAGATTTTGTGAGCTGGCAACACAACATGAGAAATATAATCTTCATTAGGATTGTTGTAGAATTCTGAAGAATCTGTGCTTACTCTTGGGTTAGACTTTTTGTACTTAGCTTTATTTTTAACATCTAAGGGAACATTAAGCAGGATAAACTGTTCATGGAATATCTCTGGAGGCACCGACATGTTTTTCCATCTGAATGTTTTTCCTTCTGTATAGTGCTCATTCTGCCCTAAAAGATACCTAGCAGTTGTCCAAGAGCACACAGCCACTGGTTTTTAAGAACTCTGAAAAACAAGTAGAGTAAGCTATTTTCTTCTCATTTCATGGCGGGGGAGGCTGAGCTTCAGAGAAATTACAAAACATTCCCAGATCACAAACAGTTCACAGCAGAGGTAGTATTAGATGTTAGGACACCTCTCTCTCTGTCCACTAAACCATCATAAAATGGCCCCAAAAGTATGCTGGGTCCAGATTATCTACCAAGATTTGTCAATGCACATGACCGTTTTGCCTAAAACAAAATGGTTTTATTTCAAAACATATTTATTTCACCATACGTATTACATACTAAACGTGCAAAGTGCTAAAATTCATTTTAATAACTGTTTAATATAGACCAAACCATCAGATTGGTCATGTTCACAGGCACAGTGATATCCTATCCCTCCCACTGGTCAGCTTCCATTGCTTCTCATGGGTAATAGTTATCTGTCTTGGTATGATAGAGTCCTATTTAATGTCATCAATTTTCCCTCAAAAGTGTTTTAGAAAAATATTCCTTAAAGAGTCTTTTAGGAAAGTTACCTTGAAAGTCCTCCAGAAATATGCATATTGGAGACTAACATAATAAGTATTGCTCAGTCAGTTTTTCTTTCAACTATTTCTATTCCTTTTGTTGAGTACTGGTCAAAGCTGTGGCTGGTGGAGGGTCATCTTTAATGCAATGCATTCCTGAATCATATTATGTTTGACAACATATTCATACCATGGGAGGAAAGACAGAACCCAGCTGGGCTGAGGGAAGAGCTACTCACATCTGCCATCTTAGATACAGAATAAAACAGTAGGCAGACCCACCCAAGCAATTTAACCTGTTATTGTCCTTTTGTAGAAGCTTAGTGTCCATGTAATGCAACCCCACTGTGATCAACCTCTCCCTGAAACTTAGGCCACCATTAGTTTTCCTCTCTTCACTCTTCTAGTAAGATATCTTTAGTTAACATTCTTTAGTTGTATCAGAAGCTGATATAGATTGGAAAGAATTATAAAGATATGGAGGTATCTGGCCAAATATGAAGATTAACCTTAATTGGTTCCCTCTCTAGGGTATACTTCCCTCCTACCCCCTTACCAAGAGTCTCAGGTTTCTACTTGGGGATCAGTATGGATCTGGGGATGTTGACTCTAGCTCTAACTGTTGGGGTGGGACATGTGACCTAGACTCATCCAATCAGCATGGTCCATCCTACTTGCCACAGTTGTTGATGCAGAGATGAGCATGTGACCTATGTCTGTCTAATAAGCATGACTCATGGTACTTTAGTGGGAATTCTGGACTTCTTTCCTTTTGAATGAAAAAAAGAAAAAATACAGCTGTGAGGGCTTGTGGCAACCATCTTGACCTTGTCAAAATGAAGAGATGCAAAAAACCCAGGTCCTTGAGGTTATCATGGATCCACTTAATCAAGTCTACTTGAAATGAGATTCTTTTGTCTTTTCAGTTGTATAAGCCAAGGAAATCTCCCCCCTTACTTCTCTTTCTCTGTCTCCCTCTTCTTTCACTTGACCTCCCAATCCCCACCCTGTCTCCTCGCTCCCTGCTCCTCCCCCTCCTTTTTGTCCTCTCCCATCCTCTGGCTTTTTTCTTTTCAGACCATGTTCACTAACTATATAGCCAAACATGGTTCCCCAAAATAAATGATAGTTCCTAAATTTACCTCAGCTCAGGTGAATAGGCCAGATTGAATTAGAATGTCTTGTACCAATATCACATTTCTGGAAATCAAAGATTCGATTGGCTCAATCCACAGTAGCCCTGAGGGAAGAGGAAAAAAGTAGCAAGGTACAAGAGACTGAAGGAGATACAAACTCCATTGTTGATCCACTACATCAGTTACATGGAGGGAAGCTGGACAGAACTCGGATCAAATTTGTACCCTAATAAACTGGGTGAGTCATGGAACTCAAGATCAAAATAAACCGAAGGTGATGAAATTTTTTTAAGTGGAAGATAGGTTGTCAGCAGATAAATTCTCCAATTACTTTGGTTTTTCTTCAACAGAAATCAGATGAAACAATGTCCTTTTGAAGAAGTATATGTGGTGCAAGATTTCATCAAGTAAACCAAAGGCAATTCCTAGAAGCCTTTTGAAAAGAAAATACTAAAATTCCTATGACCACAAGAGATGAAAGTCGGATGGCAGGAAGCAAATGGTGAAGGAAGAAAGAACAGCATTTGTGTTTGGGGACTTCTGTTCAGAAGAGTTGCTAAAAATAATTGCCCATTGATTTAGAAAAGTTCTGATTTTTAAAATTGTAATTCTTTCACGAATAAAGTGCTATGAATTTCTTTAAACCTGGCACACACAAAAAGCTTCAAGACTCTGGTTGATGATTATGCTGTTGTGGTGGTAGACATAGTTCAGGAATGTTCTGTGCTTATCTGAGCTCATTCTCCTAGTTCAGAAATGTTTCAGATTCCTATTCATTTCAAGTTTCTTGAGGACAAGAGACCTTTGAGCTTCAGAAAATTTTACTTGGCCTTGTTTCAAAAAGGTGTTCTTCATGAACAGATTTTTTCCCCTGTAGCTCCAAAAGACTATTTTGAAAGATACTTTAAAAGTTTTGTAACAATCAGGATTCTTTCAATTCAACAGCAACTCAATCCAAACCAGGTCAAGCACAAAAGAGAATTTACTTAAGTATCTGAGAAGTCTAAGTTTAGGCATGCTTCAGGCATGAGTTTGTGTTTTAAATTATCAAAAGACTTAACAAACATCAAGGTTTCCGATGTTCTAATGAATGTATGCCTATGTTCACAACAGCACTATTCATAATTGCCAGATGGAGGAAACAGCCCAAAGATCTACCAACAAGTGAACGGATAAGTAAATTGTCATATGTCTATATAATAGAATATTATTTAGCCATAAAAAGGAATGAAATACTAATACATGTCACAACATGGATGAACTTTGATAACATTATGTTAAATGAAAGTAAGCCAGACATGACAGACCAAAACGAAATGATCCCCTCTACATGAAATGCCAAAATAGGCAAATCCAAAAAGACAGAACAAGATTGCCAGAGGTTTGGAGAACGTGGAGATGAGAAATAACTGCTAAATTAGTATAAAGTTTCCTGTTGGGGTGATGAAATGTCTTGGACTAGATAAAGGTGCTGGTTGCACAACTTTGTCAAATACTGAAAACATTGCCACTGAAATAGTTCATTTTGTGTTACGTGAATCTCACTTCAATAAAAAAGAAAAATAAAGAAAAAGAAAACTTGTGCAAAGAGAACCAGCTATATGAGAAAACATATTTGCCAATGACACCTCGGACAAGGGTTTGATCTCCAAAATCTATATAGAACTCACACAACTTCATTCTAGGAAAACAAACAACTAAATTAAAAAATGGGCAAAATACTTGAAAAGTCATTTCCCCAAGGAGTACATACAGAGGGCCCATAGACATAGGAAAAGATGCTCAGCATCACTAGCCATCAGAGAGATGTGAATTAAAACCACAATGAGATACCACATCACACAAGTCAGAATGCCCATCATAAACAAGTCAACAAACAACAAGTGTTGGAGAGGATGTGAAGAAAAGGGAACCCTAGTACACTGTTGTTGGGAATGTAGACTGGTGTAGCCACTATGGCAAACAGTATGGAATTTCCTCAGAAAACTAAAAATGGAACTGCCTTTTGACCCAGCAATTCCACTGCTAGGATTATATCCTAAGAACCCTGAAACACTAATCCAAAAGAATTTATGTACCCCAATGTTCATAGCAGCTCAATTTACAATAGCCAAGTGCTGGAAGCAATCTAAGTGCCCATCAATAAGTGAATGGATCAAAAAAACTGTGGTACATTTATACAATAGAATGCTACGCAGCAGAAAAAAAAGAAAGAGCTCCTACTCTTTGTGACAGCATGGATGGAACCAGAGAGCATTATGCTAAGTGAATAAGCCAGGTGGTGAGTGACAAATACCGTATGATCTCACCTTTAACTGGAACCTAATCAATGAAACAAACAAGCAAACAAAATATAACAGAGACATTGAAATTAAGAACAAACTGACAGTGACCAGAGGGGAGGTGGGAGGGGATAATGGGGGAAAGGGGGAAGGGTTTTCTGGAACAACTATAAAGGACACATGAACAAAACCAAGGGGGGGAGCAGAAGCAAGGGAGGGAGGTGGGGATGGTTGGGGTGCAGGGGGAGTGGTGGGGGATAAATGCAGACAACTGCAATTGAATGACAATAAAATAATTTTTAGAAAAAGAAAACCTGTTTAAAATTTTTAGGTGTTTTGCCCTTACAAATAGGTTTTTAATAATTAAAAAATACTCTCAACTATGGTCATAATTATAGCTGTGCTCTTATGGTTGATTTGTCCCTTTTTAATTTTTAATTTTGAAAAAAATTCAGACTTAAAGTTGCCAGAACAGTATTAAAAAACTTCTATACACTCTTCACCCATGTTTCCCCATTGTTAAAATGTTAGTGCATTTACAAACTCACAGAAACAGAGAGTAAAGTAATGGTTGCCAGGGGCTGGGGTGGGGAATGTGGAGAGATGTTGGTTAAAGGTTACAAACTGGTAGTTATAAGATAAATAAATTCTAGAGATCTAATGTGCAGCATGGTGATTATAGTTAATCATTCTGTATTACATAGTTCAAAGTTGATAAGAGAGTAGATCTTAAATTTTCGCACCACAAAAAAGAAATGGTAATATGTGATGTGATGGCAGTATTAATTAACGTTATGGTGGTAACCACTTTGCAGTATATAAATGTATCAAATCGATAGGTTGTATATCATTTTTTTTATTTTTTTAAAGATTTTATTTATTTATTTTTAGAGAAAGGAGAAGGGAGGGAAAAGGAGAGGAAGAGAAACATTGGTGTGCAAGAGAAACATCGATTGGTTGCCTTCCACATGCCCCTAACTGGGGACCTACTCTGTGACCCAGACATGTGCCCTGACTGGTAATCGAACCAGCCATCTTTTTTTTTTTTAAATATATTTTATTGATTATGCTGTTACAGTTGTCCCATTTCTCCCCCATCATTCCCCTCCACCCTACCCACCCTCTCCCACCCACATTCCCCCCTTTAGTTCATGTCCATGGGTCATAAGTTTTCTAGCTTCTACATTTCCCATACTATTCTTGCCCTCCCCCTGTCTATTTTTTTCCCATTATCTATGCTACTTATTCTCTGCACCTTTTCTCTCTCTCTCCTCCTCCCACGCCCCTGTTGCTAACCCTCCATATGATCTCCATTTCTGTGGTTCTGTTCCTGTTCTAGCTGTTTGCTTACTTTGCTTTTGTTTTAGGTGTGGTTCTTAATCACTGTGAGTTTGCTGTCTTTTCACTGTCATATTTTTATCTTCTTTTTCTTAGATAAGTCCCTTTAACATTTCATATAATAAGGGCTTGGTGATGATGAACTCCTTTAACTTGACCTTATCTGGGAAGCACTTTATCTTCCCTTCCATTCTAAATGACAGCTTTGCTGGATAGAGCAATTTTGGATGTAGGTCCCTGCTTTTCAAGATTTCAAATATTTCTTTCCAGCCCCTTCTTGACTGTAAGGTCTCTTTTGAGAAATCAGCTGACAGTCTGATGGGAACTCCTTTGTAGGTGACTGTCCCCTTATCCCTTGCTGCTTCTAGAATTCTCTGCTTCATTTTAATCTTGGCTAATGTAATTACAATGTGCCTTGGTGTGTTCCTCCTTGGGTCCAACTTCTTTGGGACTCTCTGAGCTTCCTGGACGTCCTGGTAGTCTATTTCCTTTGCCAGATTGGGGAAGTTCTCCTTTATTATTTGTTCAAATAAGTTTTCCACTCGTTGCTGTTCTTCTTCCTCTTCTGGGACCCCTATAATTCGGATGTTGGAACGTTTAAAGATGTCCCGGAGGTTCCTAAGCCTCTCCTCATTTTTTTGAATTCTTATTTCTTCCTTGTTTTTTGTTTGGTTGTTAGTTTCTTCCTTCTGGTCCACTCCATTGATTTGAGTCCCAGTTTTCCTTTCATCTCTATCGGTTCCCCATGCATCTTCCTTCATTTCACGGATTGTAGCCTGCATTTTTTCATCTAGTTTGTGAGCAAAATCAACCAATTCTGTGAGCATTTTGATGACCAGTGCTTTGAACTGTGCATCTGACAGGTTGGCTATCTCTTCACTGCTTAGAGGAATTGGCTCTGGGGCTTTTATTTGTTTTCCGGTTTGAGCCATTTTTGGTGGGGTTTTTTGTTGTTGTTGTTGTTGTTTTGGTTTTAGTCTGGTCGTGGCTATTACGTAGTGAGGGGGTGGAGCCTTAGGTGTTCCTCAGGGCGGGGCAGCCCAGTCGCTGGGTTGTGACGCTACAGGTGGGGGCGGGGTCTGAGAAGGAGCAATGGCGCCTGCTCCGCTCTCTCCTGGACTCCGGCCCTTTCCGCTGCTTCCCCTTCACCTGGATTATCTGCGCACGCGCGAATGCTGTTACATAGTGAACAGTGGAGCCTCTGGTGCTCCCCAGTGCGGAGCAGCCCAGTCGCTGGGTTGTGACGCTGTATGTGGGGGTGGGGCCTGAGAGGGAGCAATGGCGCCTGCTCCGCTCTCTCCTGGATTCAGTCCCCTCCGCCACTTCCCCTCCGCCTGGACCGTCTGTGCGCTCGAATGTGAGACCACCTGGTCAGTCAGCCAACCGCCTTGTGCAGCCTCACTGGGTCTGCGCAGTTGCCCCCCTGTGCCCGGGGTCTGCCAGCCGCTGTCTGTGCACCTGGGAACTGCCAGCTGCTGCTGCTTGCGTTCCTGGGTCCGCACCTCCACTTTCTCCTGCCGCGACTCTGCCCCTCTTACCGGTCTGGATGAATGGTTGTTGAACTTTCGTACAGTTCAGTTTTCTATAAGTTCTGGTGGTTTTCTTGTTTCTAAATATTTGTTGTCCTTAATTTTGGTTGTGAGAGGAGGCACAGTGTGTCCGCCTATGCCTCCATCTTGGCCGGAAGTCCCGAACCAGCCATCTTTAGGTTCACAGGCCAGCACTCAGTCCATTGAGCCACACCAGCCAGGGCTCAACAGGTTGTACATATTAATTTATACAGTGTTACATGTTGATTATATCTCAACAAAGCTGGAAAAAATAAATTTTACTGCACTTCCTTGGTTATTTATCTATCTAGCTATCTGGGATGTGTGTTTATTTATATATTTACATTAATATTTTATTTTATTTATTTATTCATTTTTAAATCTTCACCTGAGGATATGTTTATTAATTTTTCTTTTTTTTCAGGTTTGATAGATTATTTATTTTGTTTATTAATTTTAGAAAGAGAGAAAAGGAAAGAAAGAGAGAGAGAGAGAGAGATGTCAATCAATTGCCTCCTATACATACCCTGACCTGGGATGGAACCATCCTTATTAGGGATCAATCCCATATCCTTTTGTTGAATGGGATGATGTTCCAACCACCTGAGCCACCAGGCCAGGGCTTATTATTTTATTTTTAAGGAGGTCTGCAACTCCAGTTCTATGTGATTCTATATGTAACTATGGAAATTGGGGTAGAGGAGCAAATAGGTTTGAGAACATCTATAAATTATAATCCAGAGGCCATTGCATGGCCTTAAGTGAACACTAGATACTGTAGTTATGGGTCAGAGTAGTGGAATGGGGGAGCAGCGAGAAGGTCATGGTGAGAGAGGAACTTCCTGGCCCTGTGAAATAACTGGGCAAGTGCTGGGTCACTGCCAAGGTGAGTGCTGGAGACTACCAGCACAGAAAACAGAGGGCAGTAAAGCTCCAGCGCAGCTCCCTCAGTATGGGGACCTGCTAATCAAGCCACCAGTCCCATTTGCCCATATTTCTGGTTTTTCTTTGAATTGTGTTTGCTGTCCTCTTTTGAAGATGACACCACCAGTAATGCTCCCCAGCTTGGAGAGCAGGTGTCACTGATAAGACCAGCGGGGCCCAGCAGTCTTCCAACACTGGAAACATATGTCGTTTTCTCTTTGTTTTGGAGCTGTGGTTGCCACTCACAGTCTTGTGTTAGGTGCAGTTAGTTTTCAGACTTGCGGATTGGCTCATTAAGATACATCTCATTCCTCATCTTCCCTTGTGCAAAACCCTCTCTAAACCACAGTAAATACTTTTCCTCCCAACACAGTTCTGTGGGATTCTCAGTCATCATGTGGGAAATATATTCCGGCTTCATTCACATTGATGCTGTTTATGTAATTGATTCTATAAATGTACACACACTTACAGCTGTTTTTACAGGTTCTTTATGAAAGGATAAAGAATATTAAAGGATAGCTGCAAAATCCACTGAAGAGGATATTTTTTGTAGCACTACCTTTAAAATAAATGTAATTGTGTATAGAATAAAATAAAGAGTTCAACATCACCTTTGACACTTGGAAATCTGCATCTAAGACTTTAGTTTAAACCACTTGAAAATTAAAATTTGGCAATGTCCTTTCATAGGCAAATCACACAGAAATAGTTGAGTGCAACTTTCTTCATTTTGATCCCCCCTAGAAGCAGATGCTGAGACAGGTTGCTGAGTGCCAGAAGTTTAGGGGATGAGGTCCTAGGAAATACTGGTGGAGGAATAGGGAAGGGAGACAGGAAAGAAAGGAAGCTGACTAAGGGCAAGGTTTTTGAAAGGCAAGTTAGCACTGAGGACAACCAAAGCTTCATCCTACTGGTGTACTTTTGGGGACAGCACAGAACAATAACTTTCGAGTGACCCCCCCAGAGGGCTGAGGGAGCTAGGAAATTTACATACCAGTTAGTATTTGAGGGTGCTTGGGGTCTGTCTGACTGCAAGTAAAGTGGGGCAGAGCCTGGTCTAGCTGAAAAGACTGCAGGCAAAGAGACCGAAATGCTGGCAGTTGGAATTTAGGTGGGCCTAGCCTAAGATAGAAATTCTTGGGGAACTATAGTATTATCTGATACCTATGAAGTAGGTAGCACTCATAGTTTTAATGTTTTGCTACTTGGGAAATAAGTAACTCATTCAAGGTCATATTGTATACCAGGCTTCTTCTGACTATGAGGTCTTTTATTGAAAACGCAACTTAAACTGGTACAAACAAAACAGAGAATGTATTGGTTCATGTAAATAAAAAGCTTAGGGGTAGGTCTTCAGGTTTAACTGGACCTAGGAATTCAAACCACAACATCAGTACCATAGTCTGGCCATTCTCTCCTCTGCATATTTATTTAGTAAATATTTATTTCCAGAAACTAAACCAAAGAAGTAGTTTATAGGACACCTTTTGAACAATGTAAATCAACTAAGAAAGTAAATTACCTATGGACAACTTAGAAGTTAATTTAAGGTAATTAAATATTAGTAAGTAAATAATAAAATTATATATATACACATACACGTATACATACTGTGACAAGTTCAGAAATTTGAATAAATCTGTATAAAAAGCAGCCATTTTGAAAAAAACCCAAAACCATGTATCTTATTTCTTATTCATTTCACCTGAGACTTTACCAATTCTATCAACATTGCTGGTAGTTCAGCAATGGCTCAGCAGTTCGAAGTCTCATTCAGAGGATTTCAACTGGTGCCTGTGTACATAGGTGACATGCCATATCTTCTATGTTGGATTGTGGTTACTCCACTTCAGCAGACCCAGTGAATAGTCTGGTATGTTACCACTGCACATTTTTTCTGTTTATCCAGCCCTGAAAAGGGGTGCTTGTCCTCACCCTGTCCCAAAATGCTGATGTTACCCCCCCCCCAATAGAGCCTAGGCCCACAGGATTTGTTGGGTCACTGGAGGGTGTTTCCTGATGGTGAATCCAACAGAGAACAGCTGGATGGTAGGTTGTGGAAAACTCTGAAAAGAATAAGTCATTGTTATTCATAGGTAAAGTAGAAGCAGGTGTCATCAAAATGCCAGGAAATAGGGAACCCAGGAGCATAGCTGAAACAAGAATGAGATGAGGGAGCATTCTGCAAGTTAGATTCCCTGGGAAGCAGACTCTAAGATAAAGTTTGGTGTGCAGGATGTTTCTTGAGTGTCCTTGGGATCAACACCTGAGAAAAGGAGAGGAAAGAAGAATGGAAAAAAAAAAAAGTTGAGCTGCAACATGGAGCTAATGACAGGCTCAGCCAGTCCATGGGAAGCTCAGAAGCCAGACAAGTCTTCAGAGTTGTCCTGCGAAAAACTGAGATGGGGCACTAGCATTGATTAGTCTTGGGATGGGAGTTGTCCCAGGAAGGGGTAAGTAAGTTTCCTGAAGTTGACGCTATTCTTGAGGCATGAATTACACAAAAGTACATCTTCTGAGCTTTAGGTCTGCAGCTGCCAACTTGATATCTCTTTTCCATCTCAAAATGGAGGAAGATTTTGAGAGTCAGGAGTGGGAACAGAGAGAACAAGAAAATGAAGGTGCCTGCAAAAAATCACAGAAGACAAGACACCAGGGTACCAAAGCTTACGTTACAACTCTCACAATTTTACCAAGGGATGATTATTATTCTAGCAATGGCTGTATAAGAATTGGGCCCTAGATCATCAAGTGTCCCTGTGACCTCTACCCTTTCACCTGACAACCCTTCCCATTAATGCACTCCACATTTCACACAGTTGCGAATGCATTTCTTCTTTTTGCTTTGAAAGTTGATTTTCTTCTTCATCTTCTTTTATTTCATAGTTCAGTGTTTATAAAAAGACCTTTAGGAATTAATACAAAACCAATGTAATTTAAGGATCTCAGAGCCAAAAGACTTTGGAAGAAAGAGTTTTAGGCCTTCAAAGTATAGATGGCAGCCAACAGCTTCAGCTATTGAGATTTTTTTGGGCAGGAAAACTCTGGAATACTGGAATGAGACTTTCTTCCTCTCTCTTTTCCTCTCCTGTCTCCAAATTGTTCCATAGGTCAAATACTGAAATGAAGAAGACTTCAAATTTGATCCCCAAAACTATGCTTTACCTCCAAAAATTTAGAGAAAGGAAAAACAAAGAGAAAAACTTCAGAAGAATGAAATTGTACATTTGTGGTGTTGGAAAGAGTACGGGATTGAGAGCCAAGAGACTTGGGTTTCTGGTCCCGACTCTGCCACTGAAAGTAGTTATGTGACCTTGAACAAAATACTGACATTTTCTTGGCCTCTTCTATAAAAGAAAGGGGGTCTGGGCATAGTTATCTATAAGTCCCCCCTCCACCCACTTCTTTTTCTTTTTTAACTTTTAAAACTGTTTTATTCTTGGTTTTCCTTCATCCTGTTAAGGCTTCTCAGTGGTGCAAGGTTGTTTTCTGTCCCTGGATTAAAACTTAGGCAGCCAGAATGACTTTGCTGGTTATTTGTGAGAAACATAGTTTCCCAGTCTAACTTTTCCTTTACTGCCGAGATTCTATTATTTACATAATTATGAGTAATAGTAACACACATTTGCAGAGTTATGCTGAAGTCAGCAATGTGCTTCCACATGTACTAATTCATTTGATCCTCACAAATGTTAACGGTCCTGTGAAGAGGCTACACTGAGAATAATAGTTTTCCATCTTGCTACATGGGAAAGAAATTTAGAGACATTTAGTTACATAGTGTTTTAGGGTCCTTTCAGTCACGGGTTTTTCTTAATAACCCAACTCAGACTGGTTTCTCAATAAAAAATGAGAGCTTATTGATTCACGCATTCTCAAAGCCCAGAGGTAAGTATTCAGGTTCAGCTAGATTCAGAAGCTCAAACTGACATTAGCACCTGTTTATTCTCCATAATCTGGTCACTCTCTTTGGTGCATGTTTTTCATTGAATAAACAAATATTTATTTGAGCATCTACTATGTATTAGTCATTGTTGTAGGCACAGGGGACACAATGAACAAAACGTGTATTTGTAATAGTGACTAACACACAACTATTTTAATAAATATTCATGAAATTTACATTATTAGATTCATGGACATATAAAATTATATTCTAGTGGAAAAGAGAAGACATAAACAACAAATAATGTGTACTATGTCAGATGGTGACAAGGACTATGAAGATGACTAAAGCAGAAGAAAGTAAAAGTGAGAAGGTGAGGTTCTACTCTTTATATAGTGTTGTCAGAAAGGTATTACTTGTGATAAGGTAATTTAAAAACATATTTCAGTATAAAAATTTTTAAACACATAAAAGGAGAAAGTAGTATGGACCCATCATCCAGTTTCACTAGTTAACATTTTTTCTAATCATGTTTCACCCATCCCCTTTCCACCTCCACACCCATTTCACACACACACACACACACACACACACACACACAATCACAATCATACATAGTGAGCCAATCCAAGACGTCATCCCATCCGTAGGTATTAATCATGACAGATGGGAACATTTTTGCATAATCTACAATGCCATTATTGTACCTAGAAAGAATTAACAATAAAATGTTTAGTATCTGTGAACACCTTGTAATAAGGTGATACATGAAGGAAGCAAGAGAGCAAAGCACCAGCTATCTAGGGAAAGCACTCTGCAGTCAGAGAATTCAAAGTCCAAAGGCTCTGCAGGTGGACTTGCCTGACATTTGAGGAACAGCATGCAAGCCAGTGTGGCTGGAGCAAAAGCAGTAAGGGGGTTAGTAGGAGGAAAGAAGTCAGAGATTAACTGGAAGCTGAACCCCAGAGAATATCAAGTAAAGTAAAGACTTAACTCAGTGTGTCAGCAGATTTCAAGATTACTAAGGAGATTTCAAGTAGTTGAGGTGACACTGTCAGACTTTTGGTTGAAAGGCTCATTCTGGTTGTTTGTAGGGGACTCTAGGGATCAGGTTAGAATAGACAGAACTTTGAGAGACTATTGAAATAATCGAAACCAGAAATAACTTTAGATTGGAACATGATAATGGAGGCAATGAAAATGGACTAGATTTTGTATATTCTTTGAGGGTAGAGCAGAAAGGGCTCCTGTTGGAGATGTGTGATGTGAAACAGTCAGGAACAATTCCATTGTTTTTGGTCTGTGAAACTGGGTCAGTGGTGGAGCCATTTGCAAAATGGAAAAAAACATGGGAAAACCAGCATGTTTGGGAGGTGTAAATACAAAGTGTTGCTTTGGGACCTGCAAAGCTGTGATGCTTATTCAACCTGTAAGTAGAGATAGCAAGCAATCTGTTGACTACACGTATCTGGCCTTTAAGAGAGAGGTCCAGCCTGGAGCCCACAGTATGAGGTGTGTCGGTCCAATATATACTCTTGTACTCTTCTATTTTGTTGCTTTAGATCTTCACAAACCCAAATATATATTTTCAGGTCATTGAAGTAGAAATTGTGATTCATCTTGTTCCTTTGGATCATTGTCATCAGTCACTGTGGCCAGAGAGAAGGGAAGCTCTGGCTGGCCAAGCCTGTGTCCTAAATTCCCCCATTCAGCCAGGGTGGGCCCAGCACATGGACTGAGAGTAGGAAAGGTTGATTCCTCAGAGAACTACGGAAAGAAGAAGATTGGAGGGAATGTTGGGAGACAGAAACCATGAAAAATATGTGGTAGATCTGGGACTCAAAACAGGAGACCCACACTTTTTAAATAAAATTTAACAGAAAAACTCACTAAAAAAGTTATCATCCAAACAAGAAATCAAATACTGAAATGTTTGTGTCTGATTCCTTGTTTTAGGGCTCCATGATGGGAGCTTAAAATCAAACATTTCCCAGCTCTATTCTACTACTGTTTCTGTTATTTATTGCAATGTAACAACTCACTTCAAAATCTAATGGTCAACAACAACAAACAATCTATTATCTTCATGCTTCTGTAGGTTGACTGGCATTAGCTGGGCAATTATTCTTCTGGTCTCACCTGGGTTATAGTCAGATGGTGACTGAAGATGGAATCACCTGGAGATTCACCTGAGATGCTGGGGCAGCTGGATCTCTTTACCTCTCTCTGCAGATGGCAAGGCCTCTCCTCTTCACATGGCCTCTCTACATGGCCTCTCAAGCAAATTTGCCAATCTTCTTAAATGGCAGCTCAAGGCTCCCAAAAGTAAATGTTCCAAGAGGGAGAAAGTAGAAGTTGTGAGTCCTTGTAAAGGCCAGAGCTGCAGTGTTTTTTCTGCTCATTCTACTGGCTGACACAAGCCCCAACCCAAGCTTGATTCAATGTGGAAATGGAGAGTGGACCCACACAAAGGTATGGCTACCAGGGGGGCTGTCTTGGAGACCAGCTACCAAAACAGTCTCACCTGAAATCCAAGATTTTTTATTTAGACCAGCCTTGCCTAAAATGTGTCTATAGAACACTAGCCTTATGAATGTTCATGAAAGAAAAAAGTATTGCCATATTAATTAATTTAGAGAATGCTACATGCTACAAATGATTTCAAAATATCACATTGTCCATTAGAAACTAAGGATCTAGAAAAACTCTGCACTAGAAAAACTCATGTGACATAGTTTCATCTAGAGTCTTATCTTAGAATACTCCAAAAAGCAGAGCCTGAGACAAGGGTTTGTGTGCAAGTAGATATTTTTGTAGTTTTTATTTTATTCTGTTTTTATTAAATAATCTTAAGGAATAGGAAAAGTGGAAGAGGGAAAGAAAAATAGCCAGTCCAAGGGTGTGCTATTAAGCTGATGACTGCTGTAGGCAACAAGGGCTGTATATGGATAGGGTTCCACTGATGAGCAATGTAGAATAAACCTCAGAATTTTCTACCTAAAAGATAGAAAGGGGCGTTTTTATTCATTGGCTTTTCCCCACATTAGTGAAAGATTTCTCTGTAACTTTCTTCACATGTCTAGTGCTACCTAGGCATCAGAAGCACTCAGGAGGTTCCTGTAGCATCTTAGCCTTCAGTGACAAAGAAGCTCCGGGACAGAAAGCAGCTGAAACACGGTGTGGCTGAGGTGAGGTCCCTGCACACAGTTTGGTTGGCACAGCAATGACTGGAGTAAAACAGTGGGCTGAGAAGTTGAGGTGAGGCATGAGGTATGTTTGATATAGGTTACATTTCTCAAACTTGTCTGCCATTGTCAAACCCCATTTTTCAGATGGATAAAAGTGCCTGCCATTATCCCATATTGCCAATGTTATGTGGGACAATTTACAAGTGCATAGGTCTAAATAGCCACTAACATCCATGTTGTACTGAAGCAATAAAAACCTCCATCTCTCAGTTATCGTACCTGATTTCTTACAGGTATTCTGGCTGAGTCCATCTTAGCCTTGATTGAGCATCCATTGAAACACATCTGCACAGAATCTCATCCCCCATCCTCATGTATATACTCACCTGTGCTTCTACTATTCAGGATTCTTAGGTTGTGGTGGACCTAAGTTAATGACCTACATAGCCCCATTCCTCCTTCTGCATTGCTACCAGCACCCCACATGTGAATTGGGTGACATGGTCCTACTCTCAGCTCAAGAGGTGAGCTATGTTGGGTTTAAACAATCAGTGCATTCCATATGCTAGCCCTAGTGATTGGGCTACAGACAACTCTCAGTGATTTTCTGGATGTGTATGAGGGATTGTGAGGGATTGTATTACCTCAGTGGTTATTGATAGCCACCTTGTAACCACAGAGAGAGCCACTTTGGGGATGAAGCAACAACATGAGGGTAGAGTTAAGGCAGAAAGACTCTGGAAGGCCTTGGGTCAGCTCTGTCCTAAAGTTCAACTTAAATCCAGATTTCTTGGTTACATGTGCTAATAAATCTTCTCCCTGGCCTAAACCAGTTTGAGTTTGCTTTTCTGTTATTTGTAACAGAAAAACTTTGCTTTTCTGTTATTTGTAACTGATTACACTCTACCTGGTTGCTCCTTGGAAAAAGCTGACCAAATTTCAGACTCAATTCATTATGTAAGCTTTAATGAGATTAATTGCATAGGGCCTTTTTTTTCCCCTCAGGCTGTCCCTAAACTATAAGAGAAATGGTATTTATTTGGCATGATTTCACTATTTTCCCCCTACCACACATTTGCTCATAAGAGTAGAACACTAGTAACCTTCCAGAATCTTGGTTGGAGGAATGTGAACATGAGAGGCCATTCTTTAAGAATAGATTTCCCACTCCAAGGGGCGTTCTGCAAAATAATTGGCCCCAAATAACTGACTCTTCAAAACTGTCAAGATTATGAAAAATGAAGGAAGATTGAGTTCCAAATGAAAGGAAACTAATGAGAACTGACAACTGAATGCAACATGTACTCCTGGATTGCTTCCTGGACCAAGAAAAGAAGATTAGTGAGAGAATTAACAAAATTTGTATACGGTCTGTAGATTGGTTAATAGTATTGAATCAATGTTAATTTTCTGATTTTCATAATAAATCTGTGGTTATGTAAGTTGTTAACATTTGAGGAAGTTGGATGAGATTTACAAGGATCTTGTACTATTTTTGCAATGTTTGAAAGTGGAAATTATTTCAAAATAAAAAGTTAATTTTTAAAAAATTAAAGAACAGATTTGGATGGACCCTTTTTTAATTCATAGATGAGAATTTCCATTGTCATGATATTTCATGAATATAGAGAGGATATGAGTCCACAAAACTACCTGGAAATGTATGTATCTGCAAGAGTTGGAATTCACAGTTGTACCCTGGAAAACAGTAAGCTGAAGGCAAATCTATTTCTTTTATGAGACCTTATTAAGGGTCTCTGACCTGGTCTTGAAAGAATGCAAAAAATGTTTTGGTTTGAGAGTAAGACAGATGTCAATCCAGAAAATTTTAAAAGCAGGCAATTGTTCAAATAAGATTTTTAGTCTCAGATTGGAAAGCAAAAAGATTTGACAGAGAAATGCAGAGGAGGCTCATCTGAGCCGGTTGTTTTGGCACCCATGAGTGGGTTTTAAGCCAGCACTTAGAATGGGCGAGCCTGGAAAATAGATTTGGTGGAAAAAGAGGATGATTCACTCACCAATAATAATAGTGATAAATACTGCTGACAAGGAACTTTTAATTAACAAATGGAAAATAAGCCCAAAACACATATACTGAGTCCCTTGGAAGTGAGGTCAGAACAAATTCTTTTCAAAAATGGGAACATTTGCAGTAGCTCCTGCTCTGGAATCTATTGATCCTATTTTCTTTTCTTTTTCCCTTTCTTTTTTTTTCTTCACATGTTGGAAATATATTCTCTATTTCAGAGGAAATCTAATTATTTTCCACTTAGTTAACATGAAGGTTACTCTGAAAAGCATCAGAAAAGTTTCTGCATAGTGTATTCATTTCTTTCTCCAAGTACAAAAAAGTATCTTATGTTTTATTTTTCAGAATCATTAACTCTGATTCTGATTCATACTCAAATTCTACAGTTGGAAAAGGAGTTTAGGACCAAATTCTGGGAAGTGAGTTCAGTCAAAATTTGGAAACTTGTCTTGAGTACTTCCTGTCCTAGAATGAGGCACTGATTGGGGTAGAGGAGATGTGACCCTCAGGGTATTCAATGGGAGAGACATTAAAGTTTGGTACATAATGTCTTTATTTGCATTTCTGCCTCAGAGGTGAGCCATCCTATGTTAAGGAGGATCATGTCTGATTTTATTTTTCTTCCTTCTGACAGCAAATTCCCTTAAATTTCTTCTATACCCTTAGTTTTCCTCCTTCTTCCTTCTCTTCTTCCCTTATCTTTTCACTTCTCAGGTTAATGACCACTGTCTTCTTTGCCCACATCTGAAGAGTTTTAGTTTGCATAAGTCTAGAGAATATGGTGTTGAGTAGAGGGAAAAAGTAACAGCCAATAAGCATTAAAAGTTTTCCTCCCACTGAGGATTTCTGTACTCTCCAACTCAAACTTCAGTTTCCATCCAGGGTTGATTTAACTACACAAGAACATCATCATCTGTATCATTCCCTTGGGGGCCAAAGCTGATTTCCAACCTGGCTTTAACCCCTTGCTTAATTAAGTCCAAGCCCCATTTATCAACTTCCTTTTTTTAAAATATATTTTATTCTCTGTACCTTTTCCCCCTCTCTCCTCCTCCCACTCCCCTGTTGCTAACTCTCCATGTGATCTCCATTTCTGTGGTTCTGTTCCTGTTCTAGATATTTGCTTAGTTTGCTTTTGTTTTAGATGTGGTTGTTAATATCTGTGAGTTTGCTGCCTTTTTACTGTCATATTTTTTATCTTCTTTTTCTTAGATAAGTCCCTTTAACATTTCCTATAATAAGGGCTTGGTAATGATGAACTCCTTGAACTTGACCTCATCTGAGAAGCTCTTTCACTGCCCTTCCATTCTAAATGACAACTTTGCTGGATAGAGCAATCTTGGATGTAGGTCCTTGCCTTTCATGACTTGGAATATTTCTTTCCAGCCCCTTCTTGCCTGAAAGGTCTCTTTTGAGAAATCAATTGACAGTCTGATGGGAACTCCTTTGTAGGTTACTGTCTCCTTATCTCTTGATGGGTCTAGAATTCTCTCCTTCACTTTAATCTTGAGTAATGTAATTATGATGTACCTTGGTGTGTTCCTCCTTGGGTCCAACTTCTTTGGGACTCTCTGAGCTTCCTGGACTTCATGGTAGTCTATTTCCTTTGCCAGATTGGGGATGTTCTCCTTCATTATTTGTTCAAATAAGTTTTCCACTTGTTGCTCTTCCTCTTCCACTCTGGTACCCCTATAATTCGGATGTTGGGATGTTTAAAGATGTCCTGGAGGTTCCTAAGCCTATCCTCATTTTTTGAATTCTTATTTCTTCCTTGTTTTCTGTTTGGTTGTTTGTTTCTTCCTTCTGGTCTGCTCCATTGATTTGGGACCCAGTTTTTCTCTCATCACTATTGGTTCCCTGTGTGTTTTCCTTCATTTCACTTATTGTAGCCTTCATTTGTTCATCTAATTTGTGACCAAAATCAGCCAATTCTGTGAGCATCCTAATCACCAGTGCTTTGAATTATGCATCTGATAGGTTGGCTATCTCTTCCTTGCTTAGATGAATTGGCTCTGAGGCTTTGATCTATTCTTCTTTTTGAGCCATTTCTTGGTTTTGTTTTGTTTTTTGTTTGTTTGTTTGTTTTGGTCTGGTCATGCCTGTTATGTAGTAAGGGGTGGAGCCTTAGGTGTTCCCCAGGGTGGGGCAGCCCAGTGGCTGGGTTGTAATGTTGTATGTGGGGGCGGGGTCCAAGAGGGAACAATGGTGCTTGCTCTGCTCTCTCTCTGATTCCAGTCTCTTCCGCTGCTTCTCCCAAGCAAATTGGGCCCTTCTGGTGCTGATTTCCATGTGGGTGGGCTTGTGTACATTCTAGGATCCTGTGGGTCTCTCCAACAAACTCTCCTGTGAGGCTGGGAGTCTTTCCTGGGCCCTCACCCCCCACAAGTGTTTTCAATCAGTGTTTTTAGGTTTTATTTCCTGGTGCTGGGGCCCTGGGTTGCAGGTCTGTCTGACTCCCTGTTTTTGCCTGGATTATCTGCACGTGAATGTGGGACCACCTGGTCAGCCAGCTTCCTTGCGCCACGTCACTGGGACTGCCCATTCCACCCTGCGACCGGGTTCCACTAGCCACCGCCTGTGTGCCTGGGATCTGCCAGCTGCTGCCTGCAGGCCCAGGTCCACCAACCTCCACTTTTTTCTGGCACAACTCCACCCCTCTTACTGGTCTGGATGAATGGTTGTCAGACTTCTGTACAGTTCAATTTTCTATGAGTTCGGGTTGTTTTCTTGTTTCTAAATCCTTGTTGTCCTTAATTTTGGTTGTGCGAGGAGGCACAGTGTGTCCACCTACACCTCCATCTTGGCTGGAAGTCTTACCAGCTTTCTTGATCCTCCTTTTATACCCTAGAGAGCCTAGAATCAATTGCATTATTGTTTCCAATTCTTCACTACTTATAATAGGTATAATAGGTATTATACTGATGTCTTTGCCAGGTGACTTTCCAGCATCTCTCAGAATAGACAGTGTATACTCTGCATCTCATTGTTTTTGAGGTTGGCCATGTGACCTGTTTTGGTCAATGGAATGTTAAACAGATGTCATGTACCAGATAATAAGCTGAAATTATACAACATATATCATACAACAGATAAGGAGCAGGTTTTAAATGTGCTTGCATGGTTTGGTCTCCTGCTTTGCCATCTCCATGAACCTGTCCTAGGTAGCTGTTGTTTTTAGAATGAGATACACGTGGTGTAGTTCTAAACCTGACCTGCAGTTTTGTGCTACTCCCAACCAACTCACAACCTGAAGCAGAAATTCCCCAGCCAATTTGCACACAAATGTTTGTAAAAAGTAAGTGTTCATTATTATAAGGCACTGAAATGTTTGTTATTTATTACTCAGCATTATGTCAACAATTGTTGACTGATACAGGGCCTTTTGTCTTCCCAGTATTGAACACACTTATTAGCTTTACCTCTAAAATTTGTCATTGTGTGAATTTGGGTGGGAGGCCAGTCCTCTCTAACCACTCCTCTTTGCAGTAGCAATAAAAAGTCATTGATCTGACATAGCCAATCATATGCTGTCCTCCTTCCAGACCCTTTAATCTGGAGCAAGTAATACAGATAAGAAGGAACAGTGTAGATTTAATTTCTTTGGTGGTAGCAAAGAGTATCCACTAGAAGTGACATCATAACCAGTCTCTTCTTTCAGTAAGATTTTGGTTGCCATTTTGCAAGCATAGCCTTCCTTGGCTATTGCCCATTTTCTAGCCTTCCTGTCAATTCTGTAGAGCTACCAACTAGTTTCTTTTCTGCTTCAGTTAACCATATCCATTTCTGTTATTTGCAACCAAAAATCCTAACTGGTATAAATACCTCTATATTCTAAAATATAGTCATTTCAGAAGATAGAAGTCTTTTAAAATTATTTCTAAGGTTTTAAAATTGCTGGAGCCAAGGGAGTTCCCTCCCAAAACAACTATATGTTCATATTTCTATGAAATCTATCAAGTTATATCAACAGAGTGTGAATTAGATCTATAATTTTGGAAAAGTCTTCCTTCCTATAAATTTACATTACCATTATATTCATAGAAGTACTCAGATTTTTTCAATACAAGGAGTCTGGTATGCCTTTGTAAGTGGGGCTTTGACTTAAACTGATGCAAACCCTGGCCTGCAGGATCCATGTGTTGTGGCTGTGATGAACAAATTCACATGGACTGCAGAAGTCCTGTGGAGAAAAAGGAAAAGCATGGCCACTCTCTGAGTGAGAGAGAGCCCTGACCCCTGCCTGGACAAGCTTTTATTGCTTTTCTGTGCATATTACATCGAGGATGGTCCTCATTTACTATGCACAGGTTCACTTTAGGTGGTTACCTTTTACAGAAAACAAAGGAGAGAAAGTTTCTAATTACTACAAAGAAAAAGGACATTTGCTAATGAAAAGGAAAAAGTGGTTGAAGTGGTTACACTCATCCTTGGGAGGTTTAGCATAGATTTTAGGAAATTACTTTAAAGATATGCAGTAAACATTTGCTGCCTCAATTCAGGGTGAGGGAATTTTAGCAAAAAGCAAATCTCAAAGCAGCCTAGGTACAATGCAGGCCTGATTCCCCACGGGAAAACCTATTCATGGGCGTGGATCCTGTGTGCTGACCTCGCTCCCTGTTGGTTTTCCAAATCAGGGGCTGGGCTACATTCCCCACACCAGGTGGAATGGTCCACTATAATCAGATTTTTTAAAATATAAGGAGTCTGGTATACCTTTATAAGTGGGGCTTTCACTTAAACCAGTGGTAGGACCAGACTGCTAATCAGTATTGGGCCTCAAAGGAATGATTCAAATGATAATGTTTTTGTAGGGAATTTTCTTAATAAACTAAGAATAGAACTATCATATGATACAGTAATTCCACTCTCTGATTTTTGAAGAAAACATATCCACTATGTTAAAGAGATATCAGCATCAACATGTTATTGCAGCATTATTTATAATAGCCAAGACATAGAAACAAGAGTGACAACACACATGCACAATGGAACTAATCAAACATTAAAAAAGAAGGAAATCCTGCCATTTGGGACAAACTGAATGGACCTTGAGGGCATTATGCTAAGTGAAAGAACAGACAGAGAAAGACAAATACTGTATGGTCTCACTTATATTTGGAACCTAAAAACAAAAAACCCCAGAAGTCCTTAAAAAAAGAGATCATATTTTTGGTTACCAGAGCTAGAGGGAGGATGGCAAGTCAGGGAATTGGTACAAACTTCTACTTACAGATAAGTACTAGGGATGGAATGTCTAACATGATGACTATAGTTAACACTGCTGTATGGTATATGTGCAGTATACTTGAAAGTTACTAAGAGACTATATCCTAAAACTTCTCACCAAACATTGTTCCTCCCCTCTGTTGTATATCCATATGAGATGATGGATATTAACTAAACTTTTGTTATTGTTGGTAATCATTTCACAATATCTGTAATTCAAGTCATTATGTTGTACACCTTAAACTTACAGAGTACTGCATGTAAAAAAAAAATTAAAAATTAAAGACCTGAAGTTCTGGCTTACTCTCTGTGAGTCCCAGTTTCATCATGTAAAAAATGGGCATAATAAATTGGATAAGAAAAGGTTTTTGGACAACTGTAGTTGAACAACAATAACATAATTTTTTTTTTAAAAAAAAGGTTTTTGAACCCCAAACAGCTATACAGAAGGAAGTTACTGTTGTACCTTCTGATTATATATTTCCCTATCTATCTTCTGAGTGAGAAAAAAAAAAAAAGAAAAGAAAAAAGAAACTTTATGGAAAGATTGATTGCAAGTGGCCATTCCTGGCAAGCAATGAATATTGTAATAACAAAAAAAAAGTACAAGATTTAGGCTTCTTGAGGTTTTTGGCTCAGCCCCCAGGTAGTCATGGTTCCAAATGCTGGCCAGCAAAACAACACAATCAAATTTAGGCTCTTTTGCGATGTTATGGAACATGCATTGGAAAGAGCGAGCTGGGGGTGTGTTGCACCTGGGACTCCCAAGAATGCCGCCGAAACTCAGCCAGGACAGGCTGCTGAGGCGTTCCAATCATGTAAACTGAGTGATTATGTGAACCAAGTGTTTCTACTTAACTGGACATCAGAAAAATGGCCTGGCTAGTATGGAGGTGAAGGTAGAATGTTTGCAGAGTTAGACTTATCCTGAGTGACTTCTCCTCAGAAGCACTGCCAAGCTCTTGATAAATCACACAGCCTAACACAGAGATTGGCTGCATTCACAGTTTTTGTCCTCTTGACTACATCTTTCCAAAATAAACCCTTCAGTGTAACTACTTTAATGAATGAATCTGTTACTACATATTAATGGATGAGTCCTACTTAGAGTCAGCAACCCTTTTCCCAATATACCAGTGGTTTGCAAAGTGTGGCACCCAAATCAGCAGCATCAGCATTATCTGGGAACTCAGAAATGCAAATTCTTAGCATCCATCTCAGACCCACTGAAACAGAAGCTCTGGTAGTGGGACTCAGCACTCTGTGAGTTGACAGGCCCTCTAGGGGATTCTGACTAACACTAAAGCTGCCATATACCATCTTTTTTTTTTTGCCTCTTTAAGATCAGAGCTCCAGCAATTTTTTCCTCTGCTCCAACATTATCAATTTCTCACTTTTTATTGAATCATTTCCATCAGCACACTTATTCATGCTGTCACTTTTCCCACTGTAAAGCAAACATTCCCTTGACCTCATTTCTCTTGCTATAGCTTTGTTATTTGCTTCACTTATGTTTTGATAAATAAAACTCTTCAAAAAAGCTGTCCACATTTTCCTCCCAGTCTCTTTTAAACTTACTCAGAGTAGGATTTGCCAAAAGCACTCCATGACACTACTCCAATCAAGGTCAACCCGTGACCTTCAGGCTGTATCTTACGTGATCACTCCCCCTTCCTGGGAACACTTCCTTGCTTGGCTTTCAGGTCACACACTCTACTGTTTTCCTTTTACCCCACCAACTTCTCCTCAGCCTTCTTTGTGGGTTCTTCCTCATGTCCTCGGCCTTTAATGTTGAATGCTGTAGAGCTCAATTCTTGACTATGTCTCTTATTTATCTACACCTACTCTTTTAGGTGGTCTTATTTTTATTCTTATGCTTTAAATATGAGCTATATGTTTATGACGCTCAAATATATATTTCCAACTCAGTAATGTCTCCTAAACTCTAAAGTCATATATCAAACTGCCAAGCCAATAGATCCACCTGGATATTTATCAGATATATCAAAGTTAACATATCCCAACCTGACTTTCTGATTTTCCCCTACCCACAAAGAATCTTCCATCCACACTCTTCCACATTTCAATGATTGAAACTGCCATCTTTCTTCCAGTTGCTAAGACCAAGAAGCTTGGAGTCATCTTTTTTTTTTTTTTTTTTTTTTTTTTTTTTTTTTTTATTTTATTGATTATGCTATTACAGTTGTCCCATTTCTCCCCCATCATTCCCCCCACCCTGCACACCCTCTCCCACCCACATTCCCCCCTTTAGTTCATGTCCTTGTGTCATAAGTTCTTTAGCTTCTACATTCCCCATACTATTCTTCCCCTGCCCCTGTCTATTTTCTACCCACTATCTATGCTACTCATTCTCTGTACCTTCCCCCCCTCCTCCTCCCATGCCCCTGTTGCTAACCCTCCATATGATCTCCATTTCTGTGCTTCTGTTCCTGTTCTAGCTGTTTGCTTAGTTTGCTTTTGTTTTAGGTGTGGTTCTTAATAGCTGTGAGTTTGCTGTCTTTTCACTGTCATATTTTTGATCCTCTTTTTCTTAGATAAGTCCCTTTAACATTTCATATAATAAGAGCTTGGTGATGACGAACTCCTTGAACTTGACCTTATCTGAGAAGCGCTTTATCTGTCCTTCCATTCTAAATGACAGCTTTCCTGGAAAGAGCAATTTTGGATGTAGTTCCCTGCTTTTCAAGATTTCAAATATTTCTTTCCAGCCCCTTCTTGCCTGTAAGGTCTCTTTTGAGAAATCAGCTGACAGTCTGATGGGAACTCCTTTGTAGGTGACTGTCCCCTTATCCCTTGCTGCTTCTAGAATTCTCTGCTTCATTTTAATCTTGGCTAATGTAATTACGATGCGCCTTGATGTGTTCCTCCTTGGGCCCAACTTCTTTGGGACTCTCTGAGTTTCCTGGACGTCCTGGTAGTCTATTTCCTTTGCCATATTGGGGAAGTTCTCCTTTATTATTTGTTGAAATAAGTTTTCCACTTGTTGCTCTTCTTCCCCTTCTGGGACCCCTATAATTCGGATGTTGGGACATTTAACGATGTCCCGGAGGTTCCTAAGCCTCTCCTCATTTTTTTGAATTCCTGTTTTTTCCTCATTTTCTGTTTGGTTGTTAATTTCTTCCTTCTGGTCCACTCCATTGATTTGAGTCCCAGTTTTCCTTCCATCTCTATCAGTTCCCCATGCGTCTTCCTTCATTTCACGTATTGTAGCCTGCATTTTTTCATCTAGTTTGTGAGCAAAATCAACCAATTCTGTGAGCATTTTGATGACCAGTGCTTTGAACTGTGCATCTGATAGGTTGGCTATCTCTTCACTGCTTAGAGGAATTGACTCCAGCGTTTTCATTTTTTCTCCGGTTTGAGCCATTTTTGGTGGGGTTTTTTGTTTTGTTTTGTTTTGGTTTTAGTCTGGTCACAGCTATTATGTATGAGGGGTGGAGCCTTAGCAGCCCAGTCGCTGGGTTGTGACGCTATAGGTGGGGGCGGGGTCCGAGAGGGAAGAATGGCGCCTGTTCCGCTCTCTTCTGGACTCCGGTCACTTCCGCTGCTTCCCCTTCACCTGGATTATCTGCGCACGCGCGTGTGCTGTTACGTGGTGAGGGGTGGAGCCTCAGGCGCTCCCCAGTGTGGGGCAGCCCAGTTGCTGGGTTGTGACGCTGTATGTGGGGGCGGGGTCTGAGAGGGAACAATGGTGCCTGCTCCGCTCTCTCCTGGATTCAGTCCCTTCCGCCACTTCCCCTCTGCCTGGACCGTCTGCCTGCGCGAATGTGGGACCCCCTGGTCAGCCAGCCGCCTTGTGCGGCCTCACTGGATCTGCACAGTTGCCCCCCTGTGCCCGGGGTCCGCCAGCTGCCACCTGTGTGCCCCAGGACCGCCAGCCACCGCCCGTGCACCTGGGAACTGCGAGCTGCTGCTACTTGCGTTCCTGGGCCCGCACCTCCACTTTCTCCTGCCGCGACTCTGCCCCTCTTACCAGTCTGGATGAATGGTTGTTGGACTTCCGTACAGTTCAATTTTCTATAAGTTCTGGTTGTTTTCTTGTTTCTAAATATTTGTTGTCCTTAATTTTGGTTGTGAGAGGAGGCACAGTGTGTCCGCCTACGCCTCCATCTTGGCCGGAAGTCTGGAGTCATCTTTTATCCTTCTCTTTCTCATGTAATATGCATGCAGTCTAACACAAAATCATGTTTGATCTATCTTCAAAATACAATCAGAATCTGACGACATCTTACCACATCCAGTGCCAGCACTCTGCCCTGTCACGATCATCCTTCACCTAGATTACTAAAAATGCCTGTTCTACAGTCAACTTTCAGCAAGTAGGAAAAAAAATCCCTCTAAAATGTAATAAGATCACATCACTCTTGGTTTTAAAGCCAAGTAATTGTGATTTCTAATGAGAAATATATATTTGGTTTTTATCTGTTCCTAACACGGAGCTCCTAAAACTCTTGAAGTTAACTAAGTGATGAGTGGGGTAAAGGTGTTTTTTGTGTTAACCAGGTAACTTTTGGAAAGCACCTAAGGATGGGGGCTGATTGCCAGGGGAACTAACCATGTCATTAGAGGGCTGAAGTTTCAGTTCCATTCTCTGACCTCCAGGGATTAGGTTCAATTGTCAATGGACAATGAGTTGATCAATTATGCCTATGTAATGAAGCTCCATAAAAACCCAAAAGTACAGGGTTCAGAGAGCTTCCAGGTTGGTGAACATGTGGAGATTTGGAAAGAGTGGCCCATTCAGAGAGAGCATGAAAGCTCCGCACCCATTCTCCTTACTTTGTACTATGGATCCCTTGTATCTGGCTGTTCCTGAGTTATATCCTTTTATAATAAACCAGTAATCCAGTAAATAAAATGTTTGTGAGCCATTGTATCAAATTAATCAAATCCAAGGGAAAGGCAGATGTTGGAACTTCCAATCTGTAGACAGTGGATCAGAAGTATAGATCACAACCTGGACTTGTGATGGGCATCTGAAAAAGTAGGGGGTGGGGCAGTTTTGAGGAACTGAGCCGTTAACCTATAGGATATGACACTAACGTCCAGTAGATAGTGTCAGAATTGAGTTGAATTGTGAGACACCGGGCTGGTGTTACAGAATTGATTGGTGTGAGGAAAAATCCCACACATTGTAATTAGGTGCAGAATCCTAGCTCCCTACTTTGTTCAAAGTCAAAGTCCAAGTCCTTTCCCTCGATTGCCTTTCTGTCTCATCTAATTCTCTCCCCATTTGGTCTTGCTTCAGCTACACTAGCCTTGTTGTTCCTTGAATGCTCAGACTTGCTCTTGCCTCATAGCCATTGAGCTGGCTGTTACCTTCATCTGAAGTGGCTAGGTCCCTCAATTTATTTGTCTTTTCAAAAAAGTCACTTTTTAAAGAGAAGCTTACCTTGTCCACCCAAATTAAATCACAGCGTCACTACTCCATTTTACATGTTCTTCTTTTTTTTTCTCTCATTGCACTTACCATCTTCAACATCTTGTATTACTTACCTATCTAGTTTTGCTTGCTTCCCTGCACTAGAATATAAGTTTCACAAGGGCGGAGATCTCTGTCACAATGAATCCGCAGCCCCTAGAGCAGTTTCTGGCACATGGTCAGCACTCAATAAGTATTTGTTAATGTTCAATTGAATGAATACACGAATAAATTACTGCAAGAGTAAATGCATGTGGAGTTATTTGGGGCCTTGGTGATACTGACGTCATCACTCTGTGTCTTTGATCTTAATGTATCTTGTCCAGAGGAGCTGGAAGTTTTCTTCTAGTTGTCATAAACCCATATGGATTTCATTATTATTGCTATCATCACTGAACATCATATCTTCAAAATCTCAAATTAAAAAGAATATAAAAGTGGAAGGGGAAACAAAAAAGGAAGCTGAACATCCCAAACTGAAAATTGCAAGGGGAACTAACACTTCTAAGCTTGAAAATATTCACTGTTGTTAGTGTTAGTTTTGTATGGAGGCCAGAAAAAACCAATGGGACTTGAAACATGACTGCAGTCAAGTTCAGTACACAGAGAGGTGGGAAAAATACAGAAGACTCTGATGATAGCCAAAATGAATGGCAAGATGTTTTAAATACAGGTTATGAGGGACAAAACTGTGTGAATAACAAATGAATTATGATTGTAACACATGAAAAGGTCTTGCAGTTTCTTCAGAAGCAGCAATGGACCTAAAAGGCAAATGGTATCAGTTCTCTTCTGTTGCTGCAACAAATAACCACAAACTTGCCTTTTTCAGCTTCTGGAGGCTACTAACATGCTTTGGCCCAGGGCCCCACTTCCATCTTCAAAGTCAGCAATGGCAATTCAAGTCTTTCTCACATAACACTACCTGCATGCTGAAGCTTCTTGTTCCCTCTTCCACATTTAATTATGCTGTGTCCGTACAGGAAATCTAGGATAATCTATTTTAAAATTAGCCAATTAGCAACCTTAATTCCACATGCAACTGTAATTCCCCTTTGTCTTGTACAATAACATAATCAAAGGTTTTGGAGATTAGTACATAATCATCTTTGTGGAGTGTGGGGGAGGTGTTATTATGTTTATCACAGATCTAAATCACAAGTTTTTTTTCTGTTGTTGTTTATTTGCTTAGAAGTGCAAATTTCTAGAATAAAACAGGATCAGCCCAGACAGCCACCCTTTATCCACATTTCTCACTGGCAATTCAAAATGTTGAGTACCCAGGATCTTTGCAAAAATGTAATATGACTGATGGAAAATTAGGAAGTATCCCTGGCCAATAGTCAGGAAACACTCATTGGCAGGAGAATTAAAAAGTAGAGTGGGATTAGAGGTGCCTTTTACTGGCAGCTTGCCACAGGAATGTTTAGGATCCCATGGGACAAATAAGACTACAATTTCCTATTTGTCATTATGTTTTACATTTGCATACCTTAGAGATAAGAATAGAGACTAGAAGAAAATTATACTATTAATCAAATAATAATGTTTCAGAGTTTCTCAGTGAATGCCATTGGACTTGGGTAAACTTACAGATATTTTTCTATTTGCCCGCTTTCCACTGGTGTAAATGATTTATGTAACTTTCCAATCCATCTTCATTGGGTTTCTTTCTTTCCCAGTTTCCATGAATGTTGGTAAGTTAATAATGTATAAATAAACACTGCATGAATAATACATGAATTCATGCATTTGTCATCAGTAACACCCTCTCCTACACTCTCAAACAGGGCCTGGTGGATGATAATGTGGGCCCTGGGTCAGAAGACTCTGTTTTCCACTTTCCTAGAGATCCACTTCTCCATGCCTAACTGTGCCCAGCACATAGTAGGCCTCAGTAAATACTTATGGACTGTCAGGTTGAATTGAATTGTCTGTGAAATGAGTCGATTGGAGCAGATGAATTTCCTCTCAGGTCTTAGAGGCAGGTCTTCAAAAGCAGGCCCTGAGATGAGGATTTGTGTGCATATAATATGCTAAGAAAGGACTTCTGAGGAGACTGGTACAGGAGAAGGGGAGACAGGATGATGGGGAAGAGGAGGAAGCTAGGCAAAGGAATGATTTAGGGCAGAGCACCAACCTGCACTTGATGCCATGGGGAGGTTCTAGGGTCTAAACCGTACCTCAGAATTTGTACTATTTCAAGGAAAGGGAGTTGGGGCTTTGATATTCCAGTACAAGTCACTTTTTGGCCAAAGGCCACCCCAGGAGGGATGTGAACTCCTAGGTCCTTTCAGCTCTCAGCCAAATGGACAAAGTGGCTCCAGCAGCCCAAAGGATGGCCTCCAAAGAGAACCACAGTGCTGGCTGTTACAAGCAAAAACACAGAAGCCAAGGGAGGGGCACAGAAATGGGCAAAGAAATGTTTGGGGAACTAGGTGGAGCCCCAACAATGATTACCACAGCTTCTTCCAGCTCTACAACTGCAGAAATAGGCTGTAAGGTGACAACGTGTCCATTTTGGTATGTGCAAAAACTCACATTTTGAGAATTCAGAGACACCTCTTTACTTGAGATGCATTTGTCTTTAATAAATATGGCTTTGCTCCTAGGAAATGGCATTTTCCAGTGGTAAATATGGTTTTAAAAGACCATGGCCTATATAATTTCTGTATTTAAAAAATTCCATTTGGTTGTTTCTAAGGGTATTTTGGACTTTTCCAGCCCAATTCTACTATACTACAAAAATGCATCTGACCACATACTAGATTCAAATGTCCTCCTTATTGGTTATGGTATTAATTTGGTTTAATATTAATGTTTTGGATATTATTCATGGCATGGTAAGAAAACCATAAAAGTAAAACTTGAAGCATATGTTCTCTGGCTCATTTCTGAACAAATATCTCAGCAATTAAAGGAGAAAATAACTGAAAATAAAATAAACTGAAGAGGCCCATCTCCTCATGATCCTGGAACCATGGAGGGCAGAATGGTCCCTCGGAAGATTAAGACATTTCACTTATAAAGTTTTAAATTAATCTGATTTCCACTGAGGGCAGGTCAAAAAGGCACTTGAAAGTAATGCAAAGTGTTGGTTTTGGATCATATTAATGTTAAAACACATATTTAAGCCATTTACACAAGATAAACTAACAATTTTTTTGGCTAAGGGCCTGCCAATTACAATGTTGAAAGAGCAGCATAAGAAACCATGAGTTATTTGGGATGTAATTTGAGCCTGTTCTTTGGGCCAGCAAAATTGTGAAAGACCAACATGTTCCTGTTTAGACCAGCTTGTTTCTGTAG
This sequence comes from Glossophaga mutica, assembly GCA_039655065.1. NCBI lineage: Eukaryota > Metazoa > Chordata > Mammalia > Chiroptera > Phyllostomidae > Glossophaga > Glossophaga mutica. Next base: position 74,568,151 of record CM077312.1, read on the forward strand.
GCTTATGGGCTTCTGTGTGTCAAAATACTCTTGGAGCTGTTTATCTTTGTCTAAAAAGTGACTGGCAGAGTTACTGAGATACCATTTGGCCAACAGAGTTATAAGATGTAATAAGTCAAGTCACTTAGAAGCTGCAGTAACTGATCATTAAATATACCACATGTACTTCCTATCATGATGAGGATGTTGATGATGGTGAGGAGGAGACAGAGGATGCTTTGCTAAGCTTCTTTTTGTTGCTAGAGCACCCTGGGGCTTTTGTACTGGTCTTTCCTTCTCCCCAGATCTTGTTCCTCCAGATCTTGGTTCCTTTCTTCATTGAGGTATAATCCAAGTCACCACTTCTATGAGGTTTTCCTAATCACTATTTTCCCTGACACACAGAAATGCACTATAACATTACTTCACTTTTTTCCCTTCATAACACTCAAAACTAACAAAAATTAATTTGTTCACTTATGTTTTTATTTATTTATTGTGGGTCTCTTCTAGACTCACCACTCATTTATGGAGGCTCCTGAACCATGGCCCAAATGCTTTCCTTTCCCTTCCCTGGCTCTATCCTGTACCGTGAGGCACCCTCATACATGCATGTGGACAAGCTAGCCTGCCCATCCAAGGCCCATCCAACACAACACCATACCTATAAAGAGTGAGGTGTGGCAGAACAAAAAGAGAACTGGTTGCAATTTACCCTGAAATTCATTTTAAAAAATTAGATGTTTATGCCTGGTTAGAAAAAAGGCTAGATATGTGAAAAAACAAGTAGAGTTAAATGTAAAAGGTAGAATCTAAATGGTACATAAACAGGTGCTTGCTGTTTAATATTTCAAGTTTTCTGCATGTTTGGGAATTTTTATCACAAAGATTAGAAGCAAAAAATAAAAGAATCATTTTGGAAATCAGGAGATCTATAATTGGGTCACAGCTTGCTACTCACTAGCCATGTAATCTTGGACAATTCCCAAATACTGTGGTAATTATATTTAAAAAATAGTTTGACTATTTACTAGTCAGTCAGAATTCTCATGGTTGGATGTGACAGAAAGCCATCTCACACTAGGAGGGAGGGAGGGAGAGAGAGAGATTGGCACATGTAACCAGGAGTGAGGGGCATTCAAACCAGACCATTTGAAATTTCTCCCCATTTCTTGACTCTGCTTCTCTTTATGTGCTAGCCTTAGTTTTCCCAACTTCAAATGGACTTTCTCCATGTACAGGGAAGAGGATGGCCATAGATATACTTCTTTCCAATGTAGTAACCCCACATGTAAAAGAGGATCCTCTCTCCAAAAATTCCTGTTTCCAAGGAAGAATTTGGATTGGCCTGGAATGAGTCATGAGTTTAGACTTAACCCCAGGGATGGTATGTAGTTAGGCCTGGATCACATGCTCATACCTGGGCCAGGCTGCCAAGACACTTAGACTGAAAGAACCAGCAAAGCCACATAAAATGGGGGTGGGGATCAGTCTCCACAGTCCAAGGGACATTATTACCAGGAGAAAAAAAAAAGGGATGCTGGGGAGAGAAAAGAAAACAGATGCCTACCACAGCCTGGACTCTAAGGAATCTCCTAGTGCTAATATTTTATAAGTGCCAGTGAGACTGCTGTGCACCTAACAGATGCTCAGAAAATGTTTTTCAAGTGAAAGAATATAATAAAAAGCCATGAAAATAACAAATTACTTAAAATGTTAGTAATGGGAAAGCTCTTTAGAGATCAACTAGTCTAACCCCTTCATTTTACAGATAAATGAAAGAGAGGTCCCAAAAGTTTAAGTGATGTTCTCAAGGACATGTCATTCCATCTACAACTCAAACATTCTGATCTGCCTCTTCCTCTCTCCTTAAAGTCTTCTTATTTCAAAGATTTCCTTTGCCCTCAACTCTCAATAGATTAACCATTGGCTAATACCACCCAGGCATCTTGATAGCAAAGAAAATAAAGGCTAAAAGTTACAAAGAAAGGAAAAGAAAAAAATCTGCCTTTGCTTAATTGTTATTCTAATGAGTTAAGCCTTGGATTCAACATAGGCAAGCTCTTCTGACAGAAAAGACGACAGTTCTGTTGGCTGCCCCCACAGTCAGCTTGTGGATAAAAGTGTGTTTACACAGCTGGATTGGTCCAGAAGGAGCCAGGGCTGAAAACAGTTGGTGAGCAGGCTGATGGCAGACGACAGCTGGGAGCATCTGTTTTCCATTAGAGACACTAGTGCTGTCCTCTGACCCTTGGGTCCAGCTTGCCTGGGGGCCTGGGTGTGCTCCCAGGTCTCAAGGCGCTGACAGCCAACTCGCTTGCTAACATATCCTAAGGGTACTCATGGGTTAGAAAATCCTAGTCTGGGATTTGAGAGTCCGAATTCAGATAGGGTGGGTGAAGTTATTTATGTTCAATGCCTAAAGCATACTTTAATTCTGTAGCAAAAACTGTGAGAAAGAATAGGTCATCCACTTCTCTCCCCCTCCCCTCCTCTCCCCTCCTCTCCCGTCCCTCCCACCCGCCCTCCCTTCCTTTCTCCCTTCCTTCCTTCCTTCCTTCCTTCCTCATTTTTAGCTGAGCAAGAATATTGGAAGAGAACACTACTTTTAATTTTTATAGAGAGACAGAATTATGCTGCTCCTAATTTCTTTACAGCTGTTAGCCACATTGGGCAGCATCTTGAAAAACATTTTGAATCTTGCCTGCAAAATGAGTCTCATGTAAATTAATATTAAACTTTGATGGCAATCAAAAGATATAGCAGGATAAAGGATGCCAGTCTTAGTTTGGACTCCCCTGAATATAGACCCTGAGTCAGAAACTTAGGTGCAGAAAGCTTTCTGGAAGGTGGTTGTAGGCAACAGAAGTGAAAGACTATGAAGAATAAAGCAGGGAGGAGGAAAAACCAATGTGAATTAGCTTCATCAATTGCTGCTGTAGGCAAGTCAGGACTCAGTACCCCAGAGGACACTAAGAAGTTTAAAAGATACCTTTCAGAAAGGATCCAAAGGACAGAAGGCTGGAGCATTGCAGGTTGCTCCTGGGGTGTGTATTAACTTCCAGGCTGTGCTTTTGAGGCATTAAGTCTGAGCAGAACACAGGGAAGGTCCCTGCCATTGGTGAAATTGGAGGCTGCCTAAAAGATGCAGTAGGGATACCAGAGACATCTGCTAAAAAAGTATGAGTAGCCAGAATAAATCCAGATAAAGTAGATTAATTGGTGATTAGAATAGGAATTTCATTATACTATCCTCTTTACTTTTGCACATCTTTGAAAACTTCCATAATAAGAAGTAAAAAAAATAAAAAAAGAGGAGCTTAATATATAAAATTCTTTCCTCCAATGTCATCTTTACATTTAAGAGAAACATTGGAAGAGATGCTCAATAACCTCATTGTTCTTCCAAATACTACCAGGTATACTCTTCTTTATAAAGATTATAAAGGATGGAGATTTCCAGCCAAGATGGAGGCGTAGGTGGACACACTGTGCCTCCTCTCACAACCAAAATTAAGGACAACAAATATTTAGAAACAAGAAAACAACCAGAACTGATAGAAAATTGAACTGTACGGAAGTCCAACAACCATTCATCCAGACCGGTAAGAGGGGTGGAGTCGTGGCAGGAAAAAGTGGAGGTGCGAACCCAGGAACGCAAGCAGCAGCGGCTGGCAGTTCCCAGGTGCACAGGCGGCTGCTGGCGGTTCCCGGGCCCACAGGCAGCAGCTGGTGGACCCCGGGCACAGGGGACCAACTGTGCAGACCCAGTGAGGCCACACAAGGCTGGCTGACCAGGTGGTCCCACATTCACGCGCACGCAGACGGTCCAGGCAGAGGGGAAGTGGTGGAAGGGACCGGAGTCCAGGAGAGAGTGGAACAGGTGCCATTCTTCCCGCTCGGACCCCACCCCCACATACAGCGTCACAACCCAGCGACTGGGCTGCCCCGCCCTGAGGAACACCTAAGGCTCCACCACTCACTACGTAATAGCCGAGACCACACTAAAACCAAACCAAAACAAAACAAACCCCACCAAAAAATGGGTCAAACGGAGAAAAAATAAAATCCTCAGAGCCAATTCCTCTAAGCTGTGAAGAGATAGCCAACCTATCAGATGCACAGTTCAAAGCACTGGTCATCAAGATGCTCACAGAATTGGTTGATTTTGCTCACAAATTAGATGAAAAAATGCAGGCTACAATACGTGAAATGAAGGAAGATGCATGGGGAACCGATAGAGATGAAAGGAAAACTGGGACTCAAATCAATGGAGTGGACCAGAAGGAAGAAACTAACAACCAAACAGAAAACAAGGAAGAAACAAGAATTCAAAAAAATGAGGAGAGGCTTAGGAACCTCCGGGACATCGTTAAACGTCCCAACATCCAAATTATAGGGATACCAGAAGGGGAAGAAGAAGAGCAACAAGTGGAAAACTTATTTGAACAAATAATAAAGGAGAACTTCCCCAATCTGGCAAAGGAAATAGACTACCAGGACATCCAGGAAGCTCAGAGAATCCCAAAGAAGTTGGACCCAAGGAGGAATACACCAAGGCACATCGTAATTACATTAGCCAAGATTAAAATGAAGCAGAGAATTCTAGAAGCAGCAAGAGAGAAGGGGACAGTCACCTACAAAGGAGTTCCCATCAGACTGTCAGCTGATTTCTCAAAAGAGACCTTGCAGGCAAGAAGGGGCTGGAAAGAAATATTTGAAATCTTGAAAAACAGGGACCTACATCCAAAATTGCTCTATCCAGCAAAGCTGTCATTTAGAATGGATGGACAGATAAAGCGCTTCTCAGATAAGGTCAAATTCAAGGAGTTCATCATCACCAAGCCCTTATTATAGGAAATGTTAAAGGGACTTATCTAAGAAAAAGAAGATAAAAAATATGACAGTGAAAAGACAGCAAACTCACAGCTATTAAGAACCACACCTAAAACAGAAGCAAACTAAGCAAACAGCTAGAACAGGAACAGAACCACAGAAATGGAGATCACATGGAGCTTTAGCAACAGGGGTGTGGGAGGAGGAGAGAGGGGAAAAGGTACAGAGAATAAGTAGCATAGATGGTGGGTAGAAAATAGACAGGGGGAGGGCAAGAATAGTGTGGGAAATGTAGAAGCTAAAGAACTTATGACACATGGACATGAACTAAAGTGGGGGAATGTGGGTGGGAGGGGGTGTGCAGGGTGGAGGGGAATGATGGGGGAGAAATGGGACAACTGTAATGGCATAATCAATAAAATATATTAAAAAATAAAAAATAAAATAAAATAAATGATTCAAAGAAAGTTTAAAAACACAAATAAAAAAAGATTATAAAGGATGGAGAGATGTTATTGTTTCTAGACTGTATAAAATAATAAGGGTCAGTAATTCCAAACAAAGGATATGTTTTAAGTTTGCTAAGACTGCATTGAATTCACAGAAATACAAGGTATAACATAGGCAGATATTAAGAAAAGTATAGAAAGGGGGAAGATCCTCTTATTTTAGGCAACATTACACCCAAAGTACCCTGGACAATGGGTACCTGTTGGGTGTGCAGCCTAGCTTTCATGTCCCTTTCTCTTAGAAGAGTGTCTCTATTTCCTTCTTCCATTTTATGCAGTTTTAGAGGGATTATAAATGTAAGGATCTTGCCTTGTCTCAGACAGGGTATAAACACAAGATCCAATTGAAGCCATATATACATTTTTTTCCACTCTGGAATTTGAATCTTGAACAGAAAGACATAAGCACTAGAGAGAGGAAGCTGATTCACTCCATGGTTGTACCTAGGAAGTCTTGTCCATTAGTACTTGCTAGGAAACTAGAATTTCTCTGGTTCTTATGTTTTCCGGAAGTTTTCCCATCACCTTTGTGAGCTATCCCATTCTTTTAATAAATTCTTCTTTTAAGTTTTATTTTTTCACTTAACCAGAGGAGGCCTTGGTCAAATGCAGCCATTGAACCCTTACTGAGTATGGCAGTTTGTCCCCAAGAATGCTACCACCTATTCTTCCCCTCCCTACAGACCTGTGCCATTCTACCCAAAAAGAGGTGGAGAGAGTACACACCCTTTTAAATGTTATCTGGCCTTTGACTGGCCTTTCTATGGTTTAAGTGGCACTCTGCTAGTTGTGGGCCTAATTTAAGAGAACTGGCAGTATCCACTTCCTTTTTCTTAGAATGCTTATCCTGGGGAAAGTTAGCTGCTATGTAAGAAGTCCAACTACATTGTGATCTCCATGCTATGAGGGAGTCCAAGTCACATGGAGAGGCTTCATGGAGAGACAGAAAGATGCCCAACTATTCCCAGCTATTCCAGCTATATGCCCTGGCTGGCATAGCTCAGTGGATTGAGCGCGGGCCTGCGAACCAGAGGATCGCGGTTTGATTCCCAGTCAGGGCACATGCCTGGGTTGCAGGCCAGTTCCCAGCAGGGGACACACGAGAGACAACCCTACATTGATATTTCCCTCCCTCTCCCTTTCTCCTACCCTTCCCCTCTAAAAGATAAATAAATAAAAATCTAAAAAAAAAAAAAACCCCCAAAAAACAGCTATAGGAGCCCAGGAATATCATACATTTGAGTTAACAAGTCTTCTGGTGACTCTAGCTCCAGCTGCCATATAACTATAACTACAGGAGAGACCCCAAATGAAAACTGCTCGGCTGAGCCCAGGCAGCATTAGAACTGTGAATGTAAAAAATGTGTGCATGGTATAACAAAAGATATATACTAAAATGGTCATAGAAATACTATTTGTAATAGCTCTGTATCAATTTCTTAGGACTGCCACAATAAAGTACCACAAACTGGGTGGTTGGAAACAAGAGAAATCTATTCTCTCTCAGTTCTGGAGGCTAGAAGTTCATAATCAAGGTGTCAGCAGGGCCATGCTCACTCTCAGACCTCAGGCAGTAACCTTCCTTTCCTCTTCCTAGCCTCTGGTGGTGGCATTCAATCCTTATAATTCCTTGTCTTGGAGCAGTATCATTCCAGTCTCTGCCTCTGTTGTCATATGGTGTTCTCTCTTAGTGGGTCTGTCTGTATCTGTGTCCAAATTTTCTTCTTTTAAAAAAATAGATTTTATTTACTTATTTTTAGAGAGGGGAAGGGAGGGAGAAAGAGGAGAGAAACATTAATGTGTGGTTGCCTCTTGTGCACCCCCTACTGGGGATCTGGCCTACAACCCAGGCATGTGACCTAGATTGGGGATCAAACCCACGACCCTTTGATTCGCAGGCTGGCATTCAATCCACTGAGCCATACCAGCCAGGGCTATATTTCCTTCTTTTATGCATATCAGTCATATTGAATTAAAGGCTCACCCTAACGACCTCATCTTAACTTGATTACATTGCAAAGACCGTATTTCTAAATAAGATTACATTCATATTACCAGTGGTTAGTATTTCAGCATGCCATTTTTGGGGAACACAATTCAATACATAATAGGCCCAAATGAAAAGCACCCCAATTACCATCAACAGTGGAATGGAATATTTTACATGATGAAATACCACAGATTAATTTGAATAAACATACACTATGGACTAATCTCAAAGCATGATATTGATGGACATACTAGAATTCATAGTGTACTCATAATAGAGTTCCTAGAGTTCACAGGTTTTTACATACAGTTCAAAAACCTGGGGAAAGGTCGTGATTTCTTTCACTTGATCTGAGTAATCCTATAGCATGTTCACTTTGCAGAGCCATCAATCTGTACTCTATGTTAAATATCAATACATTTTTCTTTCTTTTGCAGTCCCTGAACTTGTGGAGTTGACCCTACCAGAGAGATGGTCAATAGTCAAAATGAATAGGAATAAATTATAGAGGATTAGCAGGAGTTACGTGCTGTTGACAGAGATAAAGCAGGGAATGAATCAGTGGTGGAATGAAGGGAATGAAGGGGGATGTGATGATCCAGCAATCTCATACCTGAATATTTATCTGAAAGTATTAAAATCTTGATCTGGAAGAAAGAGCTTCATTCCTATGTTCATTGTAGCATTATTCACAATAGCCAAGATATGGAAACAATGCAATTATCCACTGGACAAAGAAAATGTGGTATATACATACAAGAGAATATTTTTCAGCCTTAAAAAAAGGAAATCCTGTCCTGTGTGAGAGAGGACATTGCACTAAGTGAAATAAGCCAGTAATAGAAGGACAAATACTGAATGATTCTGGTTATATAAGGTATTAAAATAATTAAACACACAGAAACAGAGAAGAGAATGGTGGTTTCCAGGGATTGGGTGAAGGGGAGATGGGCAAGTGTTGTTCAAAGGGTCTAAGTTATAGTTATACAAAATGAAAAGTTCCAGAGATCTGCCACACAACATAGGGTCTATAGTTAACAATATGATGTTGTGTACTTAAAAGCTTGTTGAAAAGGTAGAACTCATAAAAGTAGATCTCATGTTAAGTTTTCTTATCCACCTCAACCCCTCCAAAAAACAACAAAGGGACACAAGGGATCTTTTGGAGGTGATGGATATCTTTATTGCCTCAATTGTGAGGACAGTATCAAAGGGGTATACATGTGTCCAAACTGAGCAAAATGTATACATTAAATATGTGCTTTTAAAAATATATTAAGTATACTTCAATAAAGCTGCTAAAAAACAACATAACAAAGTGGTCAGTGAAAGGCGATTGAGCAGCTGACAGTGGTTTAATTCAGTAAGTTTCATTTAATTTTCACAAGTTTATGAGAGAGTGAGGGATTGTTACATATTAAAATAAGGTAGGACTTCCAGCCAAGATGGAGGCTTAGGTAGACACACTGTGCCTCCTTGCACGACCAAAAGAAGGACAACAACAATGTAAAAACAAAAAACATCCAGAACTGACAGAAAATCGAACTGTATGGAAGTCCAACAACCAAGGAGTTAAAGAAGAAACATCCATCCAGACCAGTAGGAGGAGTGGCGAAGGGAAGCTCGGTAGAGAGGATGCGCACAGCAAAGTGGTGGCTGGCAGAGCAGGGTGGTCCACATTCGTGAGCAGATAAACTGGGAGGAACCGCTGGGGAGCGAGACAGACCAAGCAACCTAGGGTTCCAGTCCGGGGAAATAAAACCTCAAACCACCTACTGAAAACATCTGTGGGGGTTGAGGCGGCAGCGGGAGAAACTCCCAGCCTCACAGGAGAGTTCATTGGAGAGACCCACAGGGTCCTAGAATGTACACAAACCCACCCACTTGGGAATCAGCACCAGAAGGGTCCAATTTGCTTGTGGGTAGCAGGGGAAGTAACTGAAATCTGGTAGAGAGTGGAGCAAGTGCCATTGTTTCCTTTCCACCCCTCCCACACATACAGCATCACAAACCAGCCACATGGATCACCCCACCCTGGTGAACACCTAAGGCTCCACCCCTCACTAGGTAGCTGGTGTGCCAAGACCAAAAAAAAAAAAAAAGGCCCAAATGAAAGAACAGATCAAAGCTCGAGAAAAAAATACAACTAAGTGATGAAGAGGTAGCCAACTTATCAGATGCACAGTTCAAAACATGCAATCAGGATGCTCACAGAATTGGTTGAATTTGTTTGCAAATTAGATGAAAAAATGAAGGCAATACTAAGTGAGATAAAGGAAAATGTACAGGAAACCAATAGTGATGGGAAGGAAACTGGGACTCAAATCAATGGTGTGGACCAGAAGGAAGAAACAAATAAACAGAAAAGAATGAAGAAACAAAAATTCAAAAAAATGAGGAAAGGCTTAGGAGCCTCCAGGACATCTTTAAATATTCCAACATCTGAATTATAGCTGTGCCAGGAGAAGAGGAAGAGCAACAAATTGAAAACTTATTTGAACAAGTAATGAAGGAGCACTTCCTCAATCTGGCAAAGGAAATAGACTTCCAGGAAGCTCAGAGTGTCCCAAAGAAGTTGGACCCAAGGAGGAACACATCAAGGCTCATCATAATTACATTAGCCAAAATTAAAAATAAGGAGAGAATCTTAGTTGCTTAGTTGTACCTTTGTCGCTTAGTTGTATTTTTTTTTTTTTTTTTTGTGGAGGGGGAGAGAGGGGGGAAAGGTACAGAGAATAAGTAGCATAAATGGTAGGTAGAAAATAGGGGGAGGTTAAGAATAGTGTAGGAAATGTAGAAGCCAAAGAACTTAAATGTATGACACATGGACATGAACTAAAGGGCGGGGGAATGTGGGTGGGAGGGGGTGGGCAGGGTGGAGGGGAATAAAGAAGGGGAAATGGGACAACTGTAATAGCATAATCACTAAATATATTTAAAAAATAAGGTAGGAAAATGTGGACAAAGGTGCTAAATTAAACAACCACAAATGGCTAGGACAGTTTGCTGTCAGGAAACTCATTTATATTGCCCTATGAATCAGGATTGATGACAGAGCTGGCCATATACTGGCAGACAGATGGATGGACAGACAGTCTACAAGGATAAAAACAGAGATGGTGACTGGGCTTCCTATAACCTTGCTAGTCTTTGTCAGGGTTCAGAAGACAATGTGTTTGTTGTCATCAGAGCTTGAAAGGAGAGTCAAGTAATCTCTGGTTTATTTGTCTTGCTCAAGGTTTTAACAATTGCAGAAGAAAAAAGTAATTTTTGGGAAGGGTAGGGAGTACCTTATCTAATTGAGAGCATGTGATATTTATCCTATTTCATAATTATAGTATAATATTATTGTCTATATACATTATACTGTGCATTAGCTCTCCATGGCTTATTTACTACTAGTTACAAATTTGTACCCTTGAACATCATCACTTTTATTAATATGTCCCTTACCCACTGGTTACTGCTAGCTATTTCACTGTTTTTTTATAGATCTAACTTTTTTAGATTCTACATATAAGTGATATCATACAGTTCTGTCTTTCCCTGTCTGACTTACCTCAGTATGTGTTCAGGGTCCATCCATGTTGTCACAAATGGAAGGAAATGCCACATTCTCATTCTCAAGGCCGAATAATATCCCATTGTCTGTATACCCCATTAAAAAAATCTACTCATCAATTGATAGACATTTGGTAGATTCTATATATTGGCTATTGTGAATAATGTTGTGATAAACAGGAATGTATATATCTTATTGAAATCCTGTTTTCATTTCCTTTAAGTATATATCCAGAATTGGATTTGCTGGATTATACGGCAGATCTATTTTTAAGTTTTGAGGAAACTTCATATTGTTTTCTACCATTTTATTCTTGTCCATAGAGAATATTAGCAGAAAAATACATTGAATATAACAGAAAAATAGATTACGTAATACAAAAGTTATTAAAATGAATTTGAGGTTAATAGCAGTTGAGAAATCTTTCTCAGACAATTGACATATATTTTTATCTAGGAATACCAGAATGGAAATAAATTCCAGGGTCTCATTCCCATACTTACCCCTAACTGCCTTTCTTTTTTTCTTGATAGCTGGAGGCATAAATTCTTTATTGCTCCCTCACTTCTGAGGAGCTTCTTACATCACCCTTCCCATCCCACCTCTACAAGTAGACCAAAGAGAAAGTCCCTCTAGTTCTGTGGTTCTCAAAATTTAGGCACACGATAATCACTTGGAGGGCTTGTTAACATATTTTGAGTACCAAACCCAAAGTTTCTGATTTAATTTCTTAAGTGAGGCCTAATAATTTAAATTTCTAGTAGGAGCCCAAGTGATACTAAGCTCTGGTCTGGGGACAGTACTTGAAGTACTGCTTTATTCCTTTAAATCTGTTTCCCAAGGCAGGTTTAAATGTGGTTATATGGTAAAGGATTCTTGTTAATAGTTACAATGAAACAATAACGGAATTACATTATTACTGGGTCTTGGTTTTAGGTGATAGATGATAAAAGGCCACCCATGCTTTCATTCTCCCTAGGGCAAGGCCAGCCTCCACCTCCCACATGCAATCCAGGAAACACCCTTTTCCCCTACTGTACAATGGGCCTGCAAGGATTTAATGAAATTGAGCTTTTAGGTGACAGCTCAATAAATGGTGGCTACTTTAAATTCGTTTCCTATCACTTGCTAGTTGGCCAAACACTGGGATCAGAAGCTGTCACATCTCCTGGCTAAGAGGCGGGGCGAGGCGATATGGATAGTAGCGACTGCGCAGCTCGGATCGAAGCTTTCAAGCAAATTCATGGGCACTTCTGTGGCCAGGTTAAAAAGCTCTGGAGCAAAGGGCGGAGTCAGAGCAGCGCTTAAACGGAGGCTTCCGGCCACGTGGTAACGCTCAATGCTAATGATAGGGCTGGACGTCACGCCGCTTCCTCACCCTGGCAACGGGCTGGTGACTACTTCCGGTGCTGTAAGGGCTCGGGGCTGACGCGGGTGAGTGTCCTTTTTTCTCACGGTGTCCGCGCCGCTGCCGCGTCGCTTCCTCCGTATGGGCCCCGTGCGGTCGTTGGGACCTCCTCACCAGGGCCGGGAGGGGGCGGTGCGCAGGATGCCCCTTGCCTGGGGCGTTGGTGAAAGAGCGGACCCGGGAGGTCCCTCGTTCCCTCCTCCGCGCGTGGGGCCCGACCCCGCCGCCTTCCCAGTCTTGGCTCCAGTTTGGCGACCACTTTCCCACTGCAGGAAAGGGACTGTTTGTGTGTTTGGGGAGTCCTCGCTGTCCTTTGCCCACTTTGCAGTCTCCGGCTGCGGGTTTCTCCAAGTCTGAGGCTCGCAGAGACCGGAGGGTGTGCGCCCTAGTCCTGCGTGGCCGTTTGGGGCCGAAGAGCCCCGCGTGTAATAAAGGCCTGGTTAGAATTCCGCAGGACCTTAGCATTTACTCCCTAAGCGGAGGAAGAGGAGGAGGAAAGGACTGAGAAGGAGCACCAGTTGTCGAGGAGGGTGGAAAACTGGAGACGGACGGAGGTGCCCTGGAAATAGAGGGCACGGTGTTTCCGGAAGGAGGGAATTCAATTTGACTGGCCTCTGTAGGGGAGGGGAATAAAAGGTATTTTGGGGACCATGTGACTGAAATCATTGACTGTTAAGATAAGGAATATGTACACTTAGGAGTTCAATAATTTCCTTTTCAGTTTGTTTTAAATAAAGCTTCCCCGCCTCCCACTTTCAAGAAGCGGTGCATGCTTATTAAAGAATATCTGGGAAATGCAGAAGTATTTTAAGAGATCAACTATAGTTCCAGTACCCTGGCTTTTTTCTTTTTTCTTTTTTTTAAATAAAGATTTATTTATTTATTTATTTATCTTTAGAGGGGAAGGGTAGGAGAGAGGGAGAGGGAGAGAAATATCAATGTACGGTTGCCTCTCATGCGTCCCCTGCTGGGAACTGGCCTGCAACCCAGGCATGTGCCCTGACTGGGAATCGAACCGCGATCCTCTGGTTCGCAGGCCCGCGCTCAATCCACTGAGCTACACCAGCCAGGGCTTCTTTTCTTTTTTTTAATGTTTTATTTATTTAGTTTTAGAGGGGAAAGGAGGGAGAGAAACATGAATGTATGAGAGAAACATCGATTGTTATCTCTCCCAGGCCCCCACTGGGACCTGTCATGCAAACCAGGCCTGTGCCCTGACTGCGAATCCAACCTACAGCCTTTTGGTCTTTAGCCCAACTCAATACGCTGAGCCTCACCAGCCCCGGTTTTGATCCTTCTTTGTAGTTTTTCATAGCCTATTCTTACTCTACTTATGGTCATAGTGTATGTGTATAAAATATAATTACAGTTGTTCATACATAGCCACGGATTCTGTATTCAGATTCAACAACCACAGATTGAAAATGTTTGGAAAAAATGCTACATTATAAGGGACTTGAGCATCCTTGGATTTTGGTTTCAAGAGGGTTCTGGAATCAATCTTCTAGATTGACTCCTAGGAAGGACTGTTAACTAAAAAGCATACTTTTTGTACGTTGCACTCATTATGTGGCTAGTTTTTTTTCCTGAGATACAATTTACATACAATAAAATCCATTATTTTAAGTTGTGAAATTGTTTTTTTCCACGAGGTTCACACCTCACTATGTAATTCCAAAACATCTTTATCATCTTCAAAAGAAACTTTGTATCCATTGTAGTCATTCCGGGTTAAATCTGCCCCCACCCCTTGCTTCTTCAGCCCCTGGCAACCACTAATCTTTTTTGTGTGTGGAATCTTTATTATGCAGAACCACATACTACATGCCCTTTTGTGTCTGGCTTCTTTCACTTAGCATAATGTTTTCAAGGTTAATCCATGTTGTATTGTGTAATATCACTCCATTCCTTTTTATGTCTCAGTATTATCCTATTATATGAATATGCCACATTTTGGTAATGGACATCTGAGTTGTTTCCACTTTTCATCTATTATTAATAATTTTGCCATAAACATCCATGTACAACCTTTTGTGTGGACATATGTTTTCAGTTCCCTGGGGTGTATACCTAGGAGTGGAGTTTTTGGGTCATGTGGTAACTCTGACTTTTTGAGGGACTACCAAATGTTTACAAAAGTGACCTGCACTAGCAGGCTAGGAGGATTCAGATTTCTCTGTTCTTGTTAATACTTGTCTTTTTGATTATTGCTGTACTATTGGTTGTGAAATGGTATGTCATTGTTTTTTTGATTTGCATTTTCCTGATGGCCGATAATGTTGAGCATCTTTTCCTGTGCTTACCGGCCTTTTGCATCTTTGGATAAATGTCCATTTAATTCCTTTGCCCATTTTTAAATTTAATTTTTAAAATTTAAATTTAAAGTTATGAGGTCTTTACATAGTCCAGATAAGTTCCTTATCAGATATATGATATGCAATATTTTTTTCCTTTTTCTCCATTTTCTGGAGTTTGTTTTCTCTTTTTTGAATAGTGTCCTTGAAGTGTTAATGGAGAAACCCTGGTTCTTCTCACCAACAGAGTAAAGAATTACACATCAGTGAGCTTTTTATTAGTGTGCACACAAAGTTCATTAGTGCTAAATTCTAATGGGAGAGCAAAAGCAAGGGTGACAAGAGCAGGGGTGGCAAAAACAGGGTGGTCAGAAGTCAGGTGGCCAGAGGCCCTCCCTCGCAGTGCCCTGTGGGCAGAGAGCCACTAGTCAGAGAGAAGAGAGCAAGATGGGGGTGAAGATGTTACATATTGATTGACAGGTAAGGATAGTGCCAGCTCCCCCCCCCCCCCGCCCCGCCCCAGAGACGTGACTCCCAAAACATAGGTATGGTTGGGGGTCTGTTAGTGTCTGAATTCTTATCTTGCTCCAGCGCCTACTTGTTCATTCTGCATATGTCACAGGGGGCAGGCAGTTAACCAGAGTTGTTTCATGGGCTTTTTCTCTGAGCACTGTAGACCACCTCCCCTTCCAGGCCTTGGAATAAATACACAGTCTCAAGGTTTTCCTTTCCCAAACTAGTGGAGATGATACACACAGACTTCCAAGGGCTTCCCCCTGCACCATCTTATTGTTTGGAATGCCTGGCAGTCTTATCGAACCAGGCTCAGGACTACTGGATCATGGGTGAGGTGCATCTTCCTTTGCTTTTAGCCTCTTGTATTAAGTTCTTTGTTAGGTTGCAGTGGTGAGGGCTCCGCCTTTATTTCTCTTCTGGTCTCTCTTTCCTAGCTGCTACATAAGTGTTAAAAGGTGTTGCCTGGCAACCAAGATGCCAGCACTGGCCAACAACAGCAGCATAGTCTCAAGAGTTCTTCCTGTGCTATCTCCAACAGAATTACTGGTCCAAGATGAAATAAGTATTAAATAGTATGCTTTGGCCTTGTCAGATGTGGCTCACTTGGTTGGAGCGTGGTCCCATAAACCTAAAGGTCACAAGTTCGATTCCAGTCAGGGTTCATACTTAGGTTGTGGGTTTGGTCCTTGTTGGGATGCATACAAGAGGCAGCCAATTGATGTTTCTCTCTTGCATATATGTCTCTCTCCCCATATGTCTTGCTCCCTTCCCCTCTCTAAAATCAATAAGCATGTCTTCCGGTGAGGATTAAAAAAAAAAAAAAAACAACAACACTGCCCTGACTGGCATGCCTTAATAGGTTGGGAGTTGTCCCACAAAGTGAAAGGTTGCAAGATCAATTCCTGGTCAGGGCACATGCTTGGGTTGCCAGCACCGTCCCAGGTTGGGAGCATGCTAGAGCCAACCGATCTGTTTCTCTTACTTTCTTTCCCCCTCCTTTTCCCTCCCTCTAAAAATAAATCGATGTGTTTTTTTTGTTTTTTAAAATAAAAGGAGTATGGTTTGGAGTTCATTTAACAGGGCATTGCACCTTCAGTATCATGATGTTAAGAGCAACAAACGTTTCCTGATTCAACAGTTGCTATAGTTTAAGGGCTGCGTTTCTGTAAAAGCCTTCTTCTGTAAGAGGGATGGATTACACAACTTCCTCCTTCATTTGCTTTTAAAAGACTAAGTAAATCTTAGTCTTTCCACTTGAAGACAAACAGGACCTGTGGTAGTTTTCTAAATGGTTTAAAGGAAAAAAAAGTCATCACATGCAATAGGAAAATAAAATGATTTTTGAGAGAAATAGACCTTAAATCAGTGCCATGAAAGTCTCCGGAGCAAAAGCGATGTTTTATTCTGAGTTTCTCTACTGGCCTTGATAATCAAGTTAATTACATTCATTGTGGTCTCAAAGATGGCTGATTTTAAATTTTTTCTTTGTAGTATAGTACCCAGTAAAAAAAAAGTTCAAATACAAAAGATTATTGGGAGAAAATCAAGTTTCCCTGTTACCCTTTCCCCTCAGTCTCCCAGTTCTCCTTAGAGGTATCTGATACTGTTACTTGTGTCTGTGTAGACTGGTTCATGCATAGAGTATCTCTGGAAAGATAATATATACAAATGATAAATTAAGGCTCTTGATCCTAACATGTTTTAAAAAATGGCTACATCAGTTTTTGGTGACAGATACAGTGCTAGTTAGAAGATTTCATTTTTGTATTTCTTTGAATATTCTTTCCTTAATATTGGAATCCATTTATATTTCCTCTTTTATATATTGTCTCATGTCTTTTGTTTTGCTGTTTATTTTTACAGAATTGGAGTTGTCCTTATGAGACTTATTTGGCAGGTTTTTGTGGATCGATGTTTTATGATAACCTGGACTTGAGGGGAAAAGTTAAAATGCTTTTCTTAACCTTTATGCTAAGAGGTGTGTGAACTGAATAAGGTCAAGACCGTAAGGAAAAGGAAGTTAAATGCTTGAGGGGGGAATCTCTAGGATTTGCAGTCTGGGTGCAGTTGAAGATGACTTTAAGGCGAGTTTGAAGAGGATGGTACCATTAAGAAAAATAAGGAGTAATGTGGAAACAATTAGATTTGGGAAGAAGAGAATTTGTTTTGGGCAGGCTAAGAGTGAGGAAGATCCAGGTTGAGCCTTCCAGATGTGTGGCTAGAGCTCAAGGGACAGAAGATAAAGAGTTAGGAATCATCTGATTTACTGAGAGTATAACTTGAGAGATTGGTAGTGGATAAGATTGCTGTAGGAGACATATGAGAATAGGTCCATGGACAGGCTGTCTGCCAGTCATGTAAGAAGACAAAGCTGGGAGGTGTCACAGGGGCCATGAAGAGCTAGGATAGTAGATCGGAATGCCTGCCAAGGAGTACAGGGGATGTAGAGAATCAAAGGTTACAAGCAGAGGATTAAAAGAAGCCCCATTAGGTTTGGTAAATTGGAAAAGATACATCTTATGGGTAAAGATATAGTTTGTGGGATGTAAGAAGTTTTTTAAATTCCTAAGCAGCTTTATTAATATCTAACTTATTTATCATGTAATTTGCCCACTTAAAGTGTATAATTCAGTGGTATTTAGTACATTTAGAATTGTGCAAACATTTCTACAACCATTACCACAATCAATTTTGGAACATTTTATTGCCCCCACAGGAAACCCTGCTCCTGTTAGTAGTCGCTCCCCATTTCCCTTCATCCTTCCAATCCTAGGCAACCACTAATCTAATTTCTGTCTGTCTATATTTGTCTACCATAGACATTTCATATAAATGAAAATATGCAACATGTGACCTTTTGAGTTTGATTTCTTTCAGGGTTCATTTATGCCATAGTATGTATCATACTCCATTCCTTTTTTACTGCTAACTAATGTCCCTTTGTATGAATGTATCATATTTAATCCTGACCAGTTTATGGACATTTGAGTTGTTTCCACTTTTTGACTCTTATGAATAATTCTGCTTTAAATGTCCATGTTCAAGTTTTTGTGTGGACATGTTTTCAGTTCTCTTGGGTCTCTACATAGGAATGGAATTGCTGGGTCATATGTTAACTTTATGTTTAACTTTTCAAGCAACTATGGCAGAGGATGGACAAATTGCCAGTGTGTTTTAGAAATAATAAAATTAATTTTATATTATCACTGGTAGGAAATTGTAAAATGTCTATGTTCAGACATATTCAGAAATAAAGACATGATAAAAATAGATCTATAAAATTGTGTTTTTATTCCATGAAACTGTAACATGCTTATGCATTGCCTTTCACTTAGTGTTGAGTGTTACCTCAAAGCTTAACTGAAGTGCTAGACATTTTTTTGGTGACTGTATTGATGTATGTTTCATCAGTTTGAAATAGTGATTTGTAATAATGACTACAAATGTGATAAAAGCATCAGTGGGATATTTGATGTTAATCTGTGGTCATGATTTATTTTTAACTTTTTAGTTAACTGTAGAGATAAAAAATTATAATTTATTTATTTTTAATTTGGATTACCTGTAGTTTGTATGGCCCCAGAAGTTCCAGATCCAGAAAAATGACAACAAAAGGCCTCTTGGGCCAGTATTGTTGATTGGCCATGTTTTTGTCTATTCTGGGTATGTCAAACTCATTTTCACTGTGGGCCACAACAGCCTCAAGGTTGCCTTCAAAGGGCCGAATGTAGAGCTCTTTGCCCCTAGTTAAGGCGTAGTTACATTTACACAGCCCTAAAATTACGTTCAGACCTTAAAAGGCAACCAGGAGGCTGATGTGGCCCGCCCCCCTGCGCCCCCCCCCCCCCCCCCCCGCCCCTGGCCCGGTGAAAATGAGTTTGACAACCTGGGTCTATTCCTTCCCTAGGTAAGAATAGTGTTGAGAAGTTTCAGAATATGGCATTTCCGCTCTTACTACAGTTTTTAAGTAGGATCTCACAGACTTAACTTATTTTGGAACTTGGACTTGGCTAGTTGCCTTGCATTCCAATAAATAAATAAATAGATAGATAAATAAATAAATAAATAAAATTTATAGATAGTACATTGAGATTGTTCAAAATTGCAAGGTACAAAAATGATGAACAGTAAAATTT
Organism: Glossophaga mutica; assembly: GCA_039655065.1. NCBI lineage: Eukaryota > Metazoa > Chordata > Mammalia > Chiroptera > Phyllostomidae > Glossophaga > Glossophaga mutica. The sequence continues at coordinate 74,587,381 of CM077312.1, forward strand.
CCATATCACCTTTGTTCATCAGTAATCCTATCTACTGGTGACTATTACTAATCTATTTTTTTGGTATGTTTTTCCAGATTTGTACTTTGCACATATATTTATATGTATTTCTCCTCCCTCAAATATGGTACTGCATATAATTCTGTATTATGTGTTTTTTACTTAAAAATATCTTAAAGACCTGTCATTCCATATTTATATATTAAGAATGTTCTCATTTTTTCCAGTGGCTGCTTTTTAACCAGTTTCGTCCAGATATATCGTTGGTTTATAGCTTTCCTATTACAGACTATTCTTCTATGTGTTTGTAATTTTGTTTAATTTTGCCAGTTGCCATTGTCGAGTTGTATTATTTTATGCTACCACTAGCAATGTAGGAGAATACCTGTTTCTCATATCCTTAAAACATGAATTTTATCTTACTGTTTTTTTTGTTACTTTACTTTTGGATGTTTGCTAATCCAAATTAAAAAAAATGGTATTTCAGTGTTTTATTTTGCATCTTTCTTTTGAGTGAGATTTAGTATCTTCTGATCTGTTTAAACTGTTATGTAATTTTTCTATGAACTGGGATTTGCCCATTAGGCCATTTTTGTCTTTTTTAGTCATTTGTTGGAACTCTTTATTTATTAGGTAGGTCAGACCTTTAATGGGTTTTGAGTTGAACAAAAACTGATGTTGGAGTAGAAGTTGCTTCATTTCTAGTTGAACTAAAAACATTCTGGTAACCATTGCGAGTTGGAGGCCAGAGCTGTACTTGAGTCTACTTGAGTTCTTTTTCCAGTCCAGCAGAACTTTGAGGCCAGCATTTTTGGAGGAGTTTATTGAGATGACATGGCAAGATAAATATATTTCAGATAGTCTCCAAGGGATGGTAGGTTGCTCAAGAAATAACATTAATTCATCTTCTGCATTTTATTTTTTTAAGGTAACTGGAGAAGCAGTGTTTTAAAATCTTCCATATATGTTTTTTTTTAAAGTATTATAGCAAGCTTTGTTCATTATAAAACAATGTTCTAATTTATTTATTAAAAAATGCATCTGAAAACAGAGTAGCCTGGAGTTTAATAACCCATACTACATGGATGTGTTTTTTATTTTAACTGAAGCTCTTAATTTTCCAATGGCTGACTTTTTATTCAACATATTTTTGGGGAGACTAGTGGGTCCAAGCTCATTTCATGGCTGGATCCTACATGATGGCCTGTAGAGGCTGGCAGATGAACCATAATCATTTAAATTCAACTGACACATGAATAAATAGAAACCTCTCTCAGAGAAATAATCAAAGTTATAAAAGGTAATTGATGCAGATCCTTGTGAAGTCTTTGGAAGAAAATTCATCCTTAGACAGGCACCACCACAAAACAAAAACAAGTGGCATTTAAATTTACTGTTTATTTAATCAGCTCAGCACTCTTTTGTAATCAAAAAATTTCTCCCTGTGTTTATGAATATATGTAAACATTTTAATACAACGGCATATACCATTTGCCCTTTAAAATAAATGTTATATAATAAAAATTAAATGGACTCTTTTAAACAAGAATTAGAGGAAGTTGAAATATATTGCAGTGCTTCTCAGACCATCTCTGGTGTAAAGGACTAACTTCAAAAAATTTTCAGTTTATTGGTGACCATGAACTGAACAAAGACAATTGACAACAAAATCAAACAAAACCCAAACAAAACTGAGATATGGAAGTGTGAATGAAAGATAAAAATAAAAGTTCAAGTTTTATTAGATTTATCGGATAAAATTGTTAAAAAAATAGTATAAGTAAAACATGAGGAAATTGAAAAGAAATACAAAGCTGTACATTATTGAAAATATGCATAAAAAGCAATTGATATATTAATAAAATAATTATTTCAGACTGGTAACAAACACTGATATGCAGACCACATTTTTGAGTAACACTGCTTTTTTGGACAAGGTACCTAAGTCATTCTTTATGTTATTATTTGTGTTTTATATGAGTAAAGAAAGCCTTGTGTTCCTCCCCATTTCACACTTCAGAATAAGGTAAAGATTTTACTTAATAGTACAAGTGTAGGTTTAAGTAGTTTCAAACACCTTACTCTCAAATTTTCTTCAAACATATGTGTATGTGTTTTTGAATGATCCATTTTTTCTTAATGTGTTCTGCCATTGTTATTGTTATTAAACCAAGATTGCTAGAAACTTGTAAGCTTGTGAGAAAAATAGAAACTTTTTGGTATAAGTTGCTGGTAATTTATTTTATTAAATTTTAAGTTTCATTATTTATCTTTTGAGAAACTTGGAAATAATGCTTTCATAAAAATTAACAGGTATTGCACAACTGTTATTTTAATTTCTTGGTTTAGTCATATAATTTTGCTAGCATTTGTGTTTTACAGTTGAGCTGTGGAATATTAGACTTTTTCTTTAAAGGTTCTTCATAGACAGTGTGAATGTATATATGTTGCTTTGTTAAGCAGAAATCTCTAGATCTCACATGTTTTCATGACGCTAAAAAATTGTAATTAAGTTGAGGTGATGAATGTGTAAACTAACCTTATTGTAATCATTTTGCAGTATATATGAATGTCAAATCATCATATTGTACACTTCAACTCACATAATGTTACATGTCAATTATATCTCAATAAAGCTGAATAAAAAGTAAACAGCAGCCCTGGCTGTTATGGCTCAGTGGATTTAGTGCTGGCCTGCTAACTGAAAGGCTGCTGGTTCGATTCCCTGTCCGGGCATATGCCTGGGTTGCGGGCCAGGTCCCTAGTTGGGGGTGTGCCAGAGGCAACATGATCCATGTTGCTCTCTTCTTTTTCTCCCTCCCTTCCCCTCTTTCTTAAAAAAAAAAAAAAAAAAAAGTAAGCACCAATCTAGGCTTTATACCAAGGCTTCATGATGTTGCCAGTGCTGCCTGTGGTTCTAAAATGTCCCACAGATTATTAACATTTGGTTTGGATGGAGTAGAAAGTAATATTTAACTTATATTGAGTTTTTCTTTAATGTAGATACAATGAAAGATAAAATATCTTCGGATTTAGTATGAAGTCTTTTTATAACAGTTCTTTTGTTTATATGTACTGTCAATGGACAGAGATTTAAATTCTAACCTTTTTATATTCTTTGTATTACCCAGTTAAATAACTTAAAAAAATTTTTTTTGGTAAGTTATCTTTGTACTAATTTATATAAGTTATGTGTGTGCTAGAGGAATGCATACCATCTTTGTCTGTTTTCCTTTAGGGTAATTCTTCTCCTGCAGTTACTTTTGGATGGAAGTATGCTCTTTTTCCAATAGAAGATGGTAAACTTGGAGAATGACCATGGAGAAGGGGATGAGTTCTGGAGAAGGGCTGCCTTCCAGATCATCTCAGGTTTCGGCTGTTAAAATAACAGCCAAAGAGTTGGAAACAAAGCAGTCCCATAAAGAGAAGCGAGGGGGCTTTGTCTTGGTGCATGCAGGTAAACTCTAAGTGATTGAGTTGGAAGACAAAAATAATGTTGTTTTTTTTTTCCTTGCCTTAAAGTACACTGAGAATTGAATTTCACCTCTGGAAGAACACAGTACCAGAGAGGAATGGGAATCAAGAGATTGACTTCGATATAGTGAAGGTCTCCCCTAATACCCACTAGAAAGATCTTGCAGTGACAGCTCTCCCTATGTCTTCTTCACTCCCCTATTCTATCCCTTACTTTTACCCTATATAGTAGATGTATTTAGATAGTGTTAAAACCAGACAAAGTACTTTTTTTAAACTCTGGTTTGTAGTTTTAAAAATAATGATGCTGAAAAAGTTTTATTGACCCTCATATTTGACTATGGCTATCTTAGAGTATATTTACACCGTGTTAGAGCTGGTTCGCCTTCTTAATATGGTAAGTGAGGGATCTTAAAACCAGAGAGATTGAATGCCTTTAGGCACTTGGCTAGTTCCTGATAGAGCCAGGTTGAGAAACATTTAAGTGGGCCCTTAAGTTCCAGTCTAGTGATCTTAGCAATACACCTATATCAGCCTATGATCTCTATCTATTTGAGAGAACCACAAGGACAGATTACTGTGAAATTTAACCCTTGGGTTCCTCATCATTGAAGGGTCTTGGGTTCAAAGCTCTGCCCAGGTCTTTTCAGCAGGCCATTTTTCTTTCTTTAGTCATTTTTATTTGCCGATGTGGTATTCAGATTTTAAAGTTTATGATTTCCGGACTTCCGGCCAAGATGGAGGCGTAGCGGGCACACTGTGCCTCCTCTCACAACCAAAATTAAGGACAACAAATATTTAGAAACAAGAAAACAACCAGAACTTACAGAAAATTGAACTGTACGGAAGTCCAACAACCATTCATCCAGACCGGTAAGAGGGGCGGAGTCGCGGTAGGAAAAAGTGGAGGTGCGGACCCAGGAACGCAAGTAGCAGCGGCTCGCAGTTCCCAGGTGCACGGGCGGTGGCTGGCAGTCCTCGGGCACCCAGGCGGCAGCTGGCGGACCCCGGGCACAGGGCGGCAACTGTGCAGACGCAGTGAGGACGCACAGGGCAGCTGGCTGGCCAGGGGATCCTGCATTCGCGCACGCAGACAGTCCAGGCAGAGGGGAAGTGGCGGAAGGGACTGAATTCAGGAGAGAGCAGAGCAGGCGCCATTGTTCCCTCTCAGACCCCGCCCCCACATAAGCATCACAACCCAGAGACTGGGCTGCCCCATACTGGGGAGCGCCTGAGGCTCCACCCCTCACTACGTAACAGCACGCGCGTGCACAGATAATCCAGGCGAAGGGGAAGCAGCGGAAGGGACCGGAGTCCAGAAAAGAGTGGAACAGGCGCCATTCTTCCCTCTCGGACCCCGCCCCCACCTACAGCGTCACAACCCAGCTACTGGGCGGCCCCGCCCTGAGGAAAACCTAAGGCTCCACCCCTAACTACGCGTAATAGCCTCGACCAGACTAAAACCAAAACAAAACAAAAAAAAAACCCACCAAAAATGGCTCAAACCGGAGAAAAAATGAAAACCCCAGAGTCAATTCCTCTAAGCAACGAAGAGATAGCCAACCTATCAGATGCACAGTTCAAAGCACTGGTCATCAAAATGCTCACAGAATTGGTTGATTTTGCTCATAAATTAGATGAGAAAAATGCAGGCTACAATACGTGAAATGAGGGAAGGTGCATGGGGAACCGATAGAGATGGAAGGAAAACTGGGACTCAAATCAATGGAGTGGACCAGAAGGAAGAAACTAACCACCAAACAGAAAACGAGGAAGAAACAAGAATTCAAAAAAATGAGGAGAGGCTTAGGAACTTCCAGGACATCGTTAAACGTCTCAACATCCGAATTATAGGAGTCCCAGAAGGGGAAGAAGAAGAGCAACAAGTGGAAAAGTTATTTGAACAAATAATAAAGGAGAATTTCCCCAATCTGGCAAAGGAAATAGACTACCAGGACGTCCAGGAAGCTCAGAGAGTCCCAAAGAAGTTGGGCCCAAGGAGGAACACATCAAAGGACATCGTAATTACATTAGCCAAGATTAAAATGAAGCAGAGAATTCTAGAAGCAGAAAGGGATAAGGGGACAGTCACCTACAAAGGAGTGCCCATCAGACTGTCAGCTGATTTCTCAAAAGAGACCTTCCAGGCAAGAAGGGGCTGGAAAGAAATATTTGAAGTCTTGAAAAGCAGGGACCTACATCCAAGACTCCTCTATCCAGCAAAGCTGTCATTTAGAATGGAAGGACAGATAAAGCGCTTCTCAGATAAGGTCAAGTTCAAGGAGTTCATCATCACCAAGCTCTTATTATATGAAATGTTAAAGGGACTTATCTAAGAAAAAGAAGATAAAAAATATGACAATGAAAACACAGCAAACTCACAGCTATTAAAAACCACACCTAAAACAAAAGCAAACTAAGCAAACAGCTAGAACAGAAACAGAACCACAGAAATGGAGATGATATGGAGGGTTAGCAACAGGGGTGTGGGAGGAGGATGGGGGGAAGGTACAGAGAATGAGTAGCATAGAGAGTGGGTAGAAAATAGACAGGGGCAGGGTAAGAATAGTATGGGAAATGTAGAAGCTAAAGAACTTATGACACAAGGACATAAACTAAAAGGGGGAATGTGGGTGGGAGGGGGTGTGCAGGGTGGGGGGAATGATGGGGGAGAAACGGGACAACTGTAATAACAATCAATAAAATATATTAAAAAAAAAGAAATAAAGTATCACATATTTTGAACTAAAAAATAAAATAAATAAATAAAGTTTATGATTTCCCTGAAGGAAGAAGGAATGACTGGGTCCCCTTTTTGCTTTCCTCATTCATCCAAGCAGTATGGGAGCCAGATTAGCTTTGATATGGGGAAATCTTTGTTGTCAAACTGGTGTTTTACTTGGGTCATTAACCTCTGGCTATATTTAGACCAGACATCTTGGGAGGTCTTATAGAATCTAATCCAGAAGAATTGAAAAAAATAAAAATAAAAACAGACTTAACTTCATTTTCTTTCAAATGATTTTACAGAGAAATGAAGTAATTTTATAGAAATAATTCTAGGACAAGAACCTCCTGCCTTCGTACTCCTAGGCCAGTGTTCTTTCTGGTACACCATATTGAAGGTATATCTTTCATAGTACCCAGTGAGTTATTTTATTTTTTAAATATATCTTATTGATTATGCTATTACAGTTTTCCAATTCCCCCCTTGATTCCCCTGCACCATGCATACCCCCTTTCACCCACACCCCCCCCTTTAGTTCGTGTCCATGTGTCATAAGTTCTTTAGCTTCTACATTTCTCACACTATTCTTGCCCTCCCTGTCTATTTTCTACTCACCGTCTATGCTACTTATTCTCTGCACCTTTTCTCTCTCTCTCCTTCTCCCACTCCCCTGTTGCTAACCCTCCATATGATCTCCATTTCTGTGTTTCTGTTCCTGTTCTAGTTGTTTGCTTAGTTTGCTTTTGTTTTAGGTGTGGTTCTTAATATCTGTGAGTTTGCTGTCTTTCGACTGTCCTATTTTTTATCTTCTTTTTCTTAGCTAAGTCCCTTTAACATTTCCTATAATAAGGGCTTGGTGATGATGAACTCCTTGAACTTGACCTTATCTGAGAAGCACTTTCACTGCTCTTCCATTCTAAATGACAACTTTGCTGGATAGAGCAAACTTGGATGTAGGTCCTTGCCTTTCATGACTTGGAATATTTCTTTTCCAGCCCCTTCTTGCCTGAAAGGTCTCTTTTGAGAAATCAGCTGACAGTCTGATGGGAACTCCTTTGTAGGTGACTGTCCCCTTATCCCTTGCTGCTTCTAGAATTCTCTGCTTCATTTTAATCTTGGCTAATGTAATTACGATGTGCCTTGGTGTGTTCCTCCTCGGGTCCAACTTCTTTGGGACTCTCTGAGCTTCCTGGACTTCCTGGGAGTCTATTTCCTTTGCCAGATTGGGGAAGTTCTCCTTTATTATTTGTTCAAATAAGTTTTCCACTTGTTGCTCTTCTTCTTCCCCTTCTGGGACCCCTGTAATTCGGATGTTGGGATGTTTAATGATGTCCTGGAGGTTCCTAAGCCTCTCCTCATTTTTTTGAATTCTTGTTTCTTCCTCGTTTTCTGTTTGGTTGTTAGTTTCTTCCCTCTGGTCCACTCGATTGATTTGAGTCCCAGCTTTCCTTCCATCTCTATCAGTTCCCCGTGCATCTTCCTTAATTTCACGTATCGTAGCCTGCATTTTTTCATCTAGTTTGTGAGCAAAATCAACCAATTTTGTGAGCATTTTGATGACCAGTGCTTTGAACTGTGCATCTGATAGGTTGGCTATCTCTTCACTGCTTAGAGGAATTGGCTCTGGGGCTTTTATTTGTTTTCCGGTTTGAGCCATTTTTGGTGGGGGTTTGTTTTGTTTTGTTTTGGTTTTAGTGTGGTCTCGGCTATTACATATAAGGGGTGGAGCCTTAGGTGTTCCTCAGGGCGGGGCAGCCCAGTCGCTGGGTTGTGACGCTGTATGTGGGGGCGGGGTCTGAGAGGGAACAATGGCTCCTGCTCCGCTCTCTCCTGGATTCAGTCCATTCCGCCACTTCCTCTCTGCCTGGACCGTCTGCGTGCGCTAATGTGGGACCACCTGGTCAGCCAGCCACCTTGTGTGGCCTCACTGGGTCTGCACAGTTGCCGCCCTGTGCCCGGGGTCCGCCAGTCGCGCCTGTGCACCTTGGAAGTGCAAGCCACTGCTGCGTGCTTTCCTGGGTCTGCACCTCCACTTTCTCCTGCTGCGACTCCGCCCCCTTACCGGTCTGGATGAATGATTGTTGGACTTCCGTACAGTTCAATTTTCTATAAGTTCTGTTTTTTTTTTGTTTCTAAATATTCGTTGTCCTTAATTTTGGTTTTGAGAGGAGGCACAGTGTGTCCACCTACGCCTCCATCTTGGCCGGAAGTCCAAGATAGAGCTTTTGATTAGTTAGAAAGTGCTGGTTTCTGTGACTATCATGATGGTATCCATCCTTTTTCAAATACAAACTTGATGGCAATGGCTCCTAGATAAAGTTGGTGCTGGGGGCCAGCTGGTAACTGGAGGAAATTGAGTTATGGCAGGATTGTGTGAATTAAGGGTAACCTGCCCTTCTAAATTATTAGAAGTTCTGATAGGATGATTGATTATGCAGAAGTATGTATCTTGTACAAACAAGGGACAAAATTTCAATTTCTCATTCAGTGTAGAGATTTTAATGTGATTTTTTTTCTTACTAGAGGAGATTTACCCAAATTTTAGTCATTTGAGTAGTAGATTCTTTAGATTCTAGATTTTTGCCAGATCTGTCTACTATTTCTATTGTTTGCCTGACACCAGAAGAGTCCATGTTCGTGCTGCCTGTCTCTATCATCACCAATAAACAGAGATAAGGATTAAATCTTTATGGGCACTTTATTCAGATGGCCAGCAATCTGAGAAGACAGCAGGGTATGTACCCTCAAAAACTGTCTTAACATCTCATCTCAAACCTATTTTTTTTATAAGAAGAAAGGGTAGGTAAGAGATTTGGAAAAAGGTTAATTAGGTAAGAGTTGCAGTTGTGGGTAATTTTCCTAGTGCTTCTTATTTGTTCAGCAATTCTTTACATTACAGAAATTCCTTGCTGGAACATTGTAGCTCCGATACCATCTCCGTTGCTTGCAGACCTCCCTGGACAACAGAGGTTGAATTGCTTGTTGAGTTCCTGGAGTCATGTGGTCATGTATTCCAAGCCTATCAACTAAGGCTAAAATCTTTTAACTCTTGAGTTTCCCTATACCTAGTGTTAAAAAATGAAACACTTTGTTATCTTAAAGTTTTAAAAATGAAACTTATTTTTACTAAAATGGAATGTCAATATCACTTGCATGAAGAGAAAAGAACTTTAAACCAGTGTAAAAAAACCATTGTAATTAAATTTTAGTTAGAGACTGTTGAATATCAGTGGCATAGATACTAAGCCTACCTTTCCCTTGTTAAATATAGGAATTACTGGAGACATGTCGAGATTTTTTTCCCTATTCTAAGAGGAGGATTTATGTGTTAATGCTATTAATGTTGTTATCCATACACTAAAATTATCTGTTTGGCAGTAGTGTCCCATTCTTTGGGAAATGTGAAAGATTGGGGCTTGAGATCTAAGATGACAGACCTGAAATCAGAACTATTAGAGAACCATAAAGAGAGGCCTATTAAATATTGGCACAGGTTCTATGAAATTCTTCTGAGAAATGGGATTAGAATTTGGGTGTATTATGGATTTCTATTGCTTGGGCATCGTTCCTGTGCTCTTGAGTCCCTTAACTACATCGCTTCTTGGCAAGTTCCTTCTCTGCCTTGGAAAAGGGGAGTTTCATTTGTTAGTCTTCAGCCTCACAGGAGGAGCCATGAGGCTTAGAAGTGTAGTTAACCTTCCTTTTGTTGTTCTCCTATGCGGCTTTGGGGCTTGGGTGGGGATAAGGTGGGGTGCGGTGGGATGGGGTTCAAAACTTCAATTAGAAACCTAATTATCACATATGTTTGGGGACTCTTGGTTTCTTTCTTATTTAGATCATTCTCAAATCTGTACCTAAGCAAGTATTAACCTGTTTAGGGAAATAAATTTCAGAGTCATTTGCTTGAGGAAGTTGCTAGGTATTTGATTAAGTGCCAGGGACCAACAGAATTTCTAATAGGCAGTCATGCATATACAATCACTGACGTTTCAGAGACAACCTGAGCTTAAATTCCAGGAGGTAAGAGGATGTAAAGGTTTGGGCAGGAGTGGTAATATTGGTGGTAGTTGTGGTTTAACACCCCTCAACTTTAAATGTTATTTAGAAACTAGCTAGTTTTGTGACATTAGTTTTAAGAATTTTGGATTCCCAAATGGCAGATGCTTTCTGAAGTTCAACAGAAAAGAATTTGAAGGGACTCTGTTTCCCTGATACTGCCTGTGTTATCAATTCCACACCAAAAACTCCTGACTTAGGAGAGAGGTTTTTCACAAGGAGGAAAGGTGACCTTGGTGAAGCTTCTTTGGGGACATGTGCTATTTCTAGTGCCTCTTCCAGGAAAATAGCTTTTGAAAAAGAAGATAAGGTATGGTATTAAAAAGGCATATGGTGGAGAAAGAAGCTATTAGATTTTTAAAACTCCACACAGTTAAGACAGTAGTTTTATTGTCACTAGGGAGCATCAGATTGTATGAATTATTTATATAATATAAGCAAGTTCCCTGACATTTTAATGAATACTAATAATTGGTTGATTTGTTCCACTACAGGTGCAGGTTATCATTCTGAATCCAAAGCCAAGGAATATAAACATGTATGTAAACGAGCTTGTCAGAAGGTATGATACAAACATTTCAGTTTTGGCCATAAAGCAGCTTTACCTTGAAATACAGAATTTTAAGGTTTTATTTATAAGGTGATCTTTAGCTTGGACCATAATTTTGCTCATATTTGTGAGGTCTTTTTTTTTTTTGTTTTGTTTTGTGTTTTTTTAATCTTCAAATCATGCTTAGATCTTTCCCAGATTAAAGTCAGTATTTTTGGGATCATGGGTACATAATCATGTATCTTTTAATCTTTGCAAAGGCGTTGAGCTCTATAGGAAATAGCTCAAAGGCAGTCAATGTGTCTTTCAGTGAAGGAAGAAAAAAACTAACAAATGAAAATGGGTGCTTTCCTTTAGGACATTATCATGTATGTTTTCCTTCTGTTTTTCATTATGTAGTTTGTATCATAGAAATGCATTGTCATTCCTGAAGTTAGCTTTGCCCTTGCACTCAGTTGTGCTTTTTTTCTCTTTGTTTTTTGAGGTTTTGTTAAATTGTTGAATACTTAATGTGGAATCAAGAATGAAATCAGAAGAAATACTGGTTGTTTTTATTTTGACCCTGACTATATACTTTTGTAGGCAAACCCTTCATTTACTTTTATTTAAATAGAATGTTAATTGGATATTGTATATTATGTAATTGCGTCTCTCAGCTTTTTTGATTTATGTTTAATACTTTTAAAAGAAAGATTGTATTTTATTAAAAATCCAAATTTTTCTTATGAATGAAATCCCATAAATAAATAAATAATATTTTGTTATAGGGATATTTAAAATAATTTATAAAATAAAGTTAAGAGTTCTTTGAGCTCTTTTATATTTTTTATCTTATTTTTCAAAGTGTGAAATCTTTTCATTATCTGAAAAGAATGTTTTGCTTGTATAGAACTACTATAACCCTAGAAATCTAATTCCTCTGGAGTATGTAATCAGCCTCCTCAATTTGTACAATGAATGTGCTTCTTAAAAATTTAATAGAATTCTGCCCTGGCTGGTGTAGCTCAGTGGATTGAGCGCGGGCCTGCGAACCAGAGGATCGCGGTTCAATTCCCAGTCAGGACACATGCCTGGGTTGCAGGCCAGTTCCCAGTGGGGGACACACGAGAGGCAACCGTACATTGATATTTCTCTCCCTCTCCCTCTCTCCTACCCTTCCCCTCTAAAGATAAATTAAAAAAAAAAAATTTTTTAATAGAATTCTCTTTTTGAGCTTTCTCTTTATTGACTAATTTGGAGCTTTAATAGTTAATTTAGAAATCATTCTTCCTTCTCTTTCTTTCCTGTCTTAAGTTTTACTCAAGAAGCAGGGTGATTTTACAGACCTTTACTCTCTGTAGTTTATATTACAAAAAGAATGTCATGTGTTTATCTCACTATAAAATCTATTATAGTATCAAAAATGCTTTTGTTAAATGTATGCTTCCATCAAAGGGTTCTGAAATGCCTCTGTGATTGGGTGTCACTACTTTTTTATAGTTAGGGGTGGGGAGAGTAGTAACAGTGGGAAGAGAACTTAGCTTAGTCTGAGATTTAATTATGTATATAAAATATGAATCGTCAGGATATTTAAACCAAACTGAATTCATATAATGTCTGTGGCTATTTGAGTTGCCTTGTGATGAATGAAATCCTTTCACATAATAAAATTCTTAGCGCTTTGCATGAAGTGGCTAGATTTTTTTTACATTGTCTTAATTTGAACAATATTAAGGGAGCTTTGCCATAAATTATTCTGAATGTAAATGCATTGTTTTAAATCTAAATAGTTTATATCTTGAAGTATAGAATGGAAATAGTGATCAATTTTTGTTAATTCTAAGTGTCTCTTACACTTGTTTAAGTCTTTGGAAAGTTCTTGGGTATGTTTGAGCAGTTGTGGTTTTACAATGAATAATCTTTCCCCTTGGTTTCATAGGCAATTGAAAAGCTACAGGCTGGTGCTCTTGCGACAGATGCAGTCACTGCAGCTCTGGTGGAACTTGAGGTATTTCTTTTCTCTGTGTTTTATTTAAAATATTTGTGAATATGTTTGTTATTCTTAAATGTCATGACACTATTAAGTTAGTCAACCCTCAGTTATGTGACCAGTGTTTACCAACAATATTAACAAAGTTGCGAAGAAGCCTGTGACATTGTTAGGTTGTTTTTATTGGAGGGTTCTCTGAGTAATATAAGAAAACTGGTTAAATTTCTTTTTCTTCCTGTTTCGTGAGACTCGTGAATATAAAAATTACTGGTTACTTAACGTTACTGGATACTTAAATTTCCTTCATATTTTTAGTAGGAAAATTCCTAAAATTAACACTCCCCAAAGGAATATATGCTTAGAAAACAGAAAGTTCCAACTGTTTAGACATTTCTAAAGTGGAAGGTAAAGTTTCCTTAATAACTGAGTAGTTTGATATAAATTCTGAAGCTATGCTCTGTGAAGCGTGTCTCGTCCATTGTGGTTGTTCAGTTGGTCTGCAGTTAACTGCAGACAGTGAGGAATTCAGTGGGGAGGTGCTCAAGTTTGGAGTAGTTCTTTGTATTCCAGAGTGAGGGTCTCTTAGTGTGAAACCTTGGTGATGAGTTCATCCGGGGGATATGGAGCCCTCAGAAGACTGACTTCTGCTCAAACTTAGAGAAGATAGATATGTGTAAGTCATTTAGAGGATTATAGTGAACAAATAGTTTTTTTGGTTGAGAAGACTATTTGAGGAATCAAATTAAGACAAGAAGATAAAATAATGATGAGTTTGAGGGAGAAGGGGATAGTTAGAGTAGAATTTCCCAAGTTAAGGGGATTGTTGCCCTTGTGTTTAGGCTCTCTTATCAGGGCACCTACCCTGTCATGCCAGGCCTTGCTTTTCTCTGTGAAAATTGCCTAGGATTTTGCCTAAAATCATAGCTGTATTTTTTGTTTATTCCCCTGCTTAATTGTGGAGCTGTACTTTTGATCATGCTTTATAGCTTTTAATCTCTCCTGTTAATATTTTCAGCTTTGTCTTAGTTAAGGAGGGTAAACATATATACTAGGCACCAGTTCTATTGGAGTTTGATCCCAGGGGCATCTGGCTTGAGATTACGTGGTCCTTTCCTATTGAGACTGACACCAGTCATTAGTCATTAGTCATGTGCCTCTGGGCACCTCATAGTGTCTTCTTGATCCAGTTTTTCCATTTATAATACGTGAATAATAATGCCTGCTTTACAGAGTTGTGAAGATTAACTGAGTTAACATAACAGTCCCTTAGAACAGTGTGTGGTACATGGTGGGCACTTCATAACTGTTAGGAGTTATTAATATATTATGAGACATGAGGTGCTTTGGAATTTATATATATATGAGGTTAATTATTTATGATAACTAGTAATGACAAGTTTTATAATGTGGAAAGGTTAATTATATATTATGGATAAAAGGAGAAAAGAAATCCAAGAAAGAAAATTAATGTATACTTAGCACCAAATTGTACCATTACTCAGCACATACACATAAGGAAAGCTTCATCTAATTTAATTAAATAGTTAATTGCAAATTACTTTCCTTTGTGCAGAAAATGATGTCCTGAGATTATCTGACATACCAGTTCAAGGAAGGAGTCACTGGGTCTGGGGAAAGAAGGTTAATGCTTAGCTAGGGGATATACTATGACAATTATGAATATAAAATTGAGTAAAATTAAGTTTTCCTTTTTCTTTTCATTTTAGAATAATTTTCCCAAATCATACTTACATCAAGTTGAATATTTTATTATATTTTTTCCCCAGCGATGTATTAATCCTGTTTTTTAAAGTTTGCTTATTAATACTTAAAAATACCATTTAGAATAATGTGTTACATGTGAGTGAGTTTTATAATTTCAAATTATGACCTGTGTTTTTTGAGTGTGAGTATGAAGGATTGTTTTTAAACAAATGTGTTCTCTTATTTTTGATTGTTATATGGGTAATAGTAGCATGGAATACTGTCCCCAGTGAAGGTAGTATACTTCCCCCCTTTAATTATTACATTTGAGGAAGAATTTCAATGAATTATCTTTAAAAATTCATTTTTATGTGGAAGTTTTGATTGAAATATATGTTAGTAGCTTAAAGGCTAAGGCTACCCTGGAAGAATATTTATGTATCTAAAGAATTATGTTGGAAGTCATGTTTATAGTGCCCTCTGCAGTTCAGTCACCTTGCGTGATAATTGTGATTCATCACCTTTAAACAGGGTGAGGTTTTCAAATAAAGAGTTTGCTTGAAATATTATAATAGTTTGGGTCAATGGAAAGATATATAAAAATCAGAGTCTAATATTTTCCGTACTTCAAGAAATACAAGCAACAATATTGAGTCCTTTTCATTGACTGAGAAGTCCCACAGAGTCTGATTTATACTGTTCTATTTATTGAGAATAACTGTTTATCTTTAGTTTTGATCAGTCTATTCAGTAGTATCCTAATTCAATCTGTTCAGTCTTGTTCTACATATTGACTAGATATGGGCCATCATACCATTTCTTTTTGACTTCAAGATGTACTTTTTGGCTAAAACAAAACTATTTTTAAAACTTTCCTGTTACATTATTACTTAGGTAGATAACAAAAGTTGGTTTGAATTCCTTGAACTTTATTAACTGAATTGAAATGATTGAAATGGTTTAATGGTCCCTATTGGCTAGAAGGGCCTTGTATTTTGAAAAATATGAAAATATGCACTTACTCAAATAGTAAAAAGTTCACTAATCTCAACTTGGTGTCATAGAGGAGGAAGAGACAAAGGTGAAAGAAAAGTAAGTTTATATATGTATACATGACATACAACAAAAAATGATGTACCTAGGTGGCCTATATACTTAATATACTCCA
The DNA here is from genome assembly GCA_039655065.1 of Glossophaga mutica. NCBI lineage: Eukaryota > Metazoa > Chordata > Mammalia > Chiroptera > Phyllostomidae > Glossophaga > Glossophaga mutica. Next base: position 74,603,030 of record CM077312.1, read on the forward strand.
CCTACACATATTATTGTTCAGCTTTTCTTGGAAGTTTTGTATGGTTTCATGTCTCATCTACCAATACAGACAAAGTGGTATTTTCCTAAATCTACCACTTCTGGACACCAGAGTGGGTGTTTCTTTCATTTAAATAAGGGAGGTAGGGCCAAGTGCATAAGTTCCTGCCTATTAAACTGACTAGCTTCTCCCTTCAGGGTTTTGGATGAAAAGTGGCCACTCTTGTAGGAGAGGTGTTTTGCAGTGTGGATATGAAAATATGACCCCAAAGTGCATTTTGTTTCTCTTCAAAATGTGGGAAAGGAAATAGAAAGGTCAGTTTATATCAATAGATCATATTTTAATAATTTATTGTTAAATTGATTTGGTCCCATTGTTTCATTTAGCTATTTATAGCTTTTTTAGATTATGATTAACTGATGGGAAGGTGACTTATATCTGTTGACTAGTACAACTCTGATTTCATTCACAGAGAAGATAAATATTGTGAAACAATTTGATCTTCATAACTAGGGCTGTGCATTTGGAAGACAGTTGCTTTGATGACTGCTTTTGAAATACTTTTGGTTCGGGTAATGACAGTGGGTTTTAAATTCTAAAGGTCATTTTGGACATTTTACATGGTAGAACTTCTGATATGAATTTCTTCTCTGAGGAAATTGGATATAGATCTAGGTGAGTTATGATGCCACTGCTACAGTAGAATGTGTTTTAAAGATTCTGATAGAAAATGAACTAGTATTCATGAAATAATTACTGAAGCTCCCTTTGCATATTGATTTTTTTTAAAAAGTACTAAGACCTGGTTAAAAAGTTCTAACAAGGAATAATAAATTAAATATGGATGACAAACTTTTAGGGATTATTTGTAGTCTTGTGTTAGAAAATGGATAAATCTGGCTGCGATTTCAAAAATCTTGATGTAGCTAGTCTTTGGGAGATTTTGGTTAATTCATTTTGAAAACTGGTTATTTTGGTAACTATAACAGTCTATTAAAAATAGTGACAGGTATAGTTTTTACACTTCATATAGTGAAAGGCAAATTTCACAGTCTCCTTTATTAAAATATATTTTGTTGAGTTTATGTTATTGTAAGTAGAGCCTATAGTTCTTTTGTTGACTTGATTCATCCTTAAAGGCTCCTTATGGTCAGGGGAGAGAGTAATTCATGGTTGAAACTAGGTTATTGTACAAAATCTTTAGCATTTAACGAGTAGATTCTATTTGGCATCAGTTTTTATATGTCTTCTAATAGCAGTACATTGTCTTTGGATCTCTATATAATTCAATATAATGCTTACTTATAAACCCTAGGCAAATCCTCTAAGAAGTAACTTTTTATCCAGATGGCTGATAGTTTGGGGTATAAGAGAAGGAAATTAGGTATTGCATTATTATATATTTATATTATTATAAGTAATGTTGTTACACATTTTTCTGTGTCTCTTATACCCAGAGCCAGCTCTGCATGCATTTCTGTTTCTGTTAAAGGTAGGAATCTTCAGAATGTCATCATTGCTGAGAAGTCGGTTGTTGGTGGACCATAGCCAGGTGCCTCTGCAAGGGCAGGATTAGGCTACACCCTTTTTCCTTGGTTATACACTTCTGGCTGGAATTGTTTGTGTGCCTCAGTGGGGGAGAGAGAGCACCTAAAGCCTGCTAGTCCTTAGTGGTCATGGAGATGATGTGGTTAGTTGCTAGCATATGTGGGCATATCTAGGTTGGAAGGGAACATTGGGAAGGGCTGATATTCCTTTCTCTCACCAAAGCTATAGCAAGTTCACTTGTGGGATTTCTTTGTCAGTAAATTCTTAACCACTACCTGTTCCTTACCCCACTCAAGTGTCTGGTTTTTATTGCAGAAAGTAGGGGCATCTGCTTTATAGTTATTTCTGTTTATTTGGGAGGTTAAAAAACTACTTAAGTTAATGAGTATCCACATTTGTCTGCACTTTTTTCTTTTGCAGAAATCATTTTTTCATAATCAAAGGGTAGCTGAGTATTTCGGTGGTTCCTTGTTTCCTTCTGCCCCGCTTGCCTCTCCCCACATGGGACTGAACACAATGGAGAGACAGCTTGATGCATTTAGCTCACAAGTGCCCGTTAACCAAAATGTGACTGATGAGTCTAATTTTAGATCTCATTTTTTTCTTCTGTTGATAAATATCTTTTATTTTCTGTAATGGGAAGAGGTCCTGTTTTTATGTATGTGAAGCAAAGAGTTTTACCTTTTTTCTTTTTTTACTTATAATGTTTTCACTGCATGAAATTTGAGTTTTGACCTTAGATGCTCTTTTTCCTTTTTTTTTTTTTTCCCAACTTGGTACCATTGATTATTTTAGTCAAAACCCTGTTTTGCTGTCTGTTTAGCAGTATTTCCAGTGGTGCTTCAGTATTTCTGTGTATTCCAGCTGTTTATGGAGTCTTTATGTTTCTCTGCATTTTTTGTTTTATTTTTTGAGGTGTACACACACAGTTACACTTCATGGAGTTGCATCCAGCCAAGTATCCATGTTCTTCTTGTGAAGAGGCAGAGAAAATCACCTCTCCCAAGAATTTCCACCTTCTGACCAAGGGAAATGTGTCCTGAAGAGCTGTACGCAGATGGAGGCAACTTGTTTGCTTGTTCTGCTGCTAGAGCATTCACTTAATTAGAAGACAGGCTGTGGGTGGCCTTGTGCAGACAAAGAAGCAGCAGACAGAGCCCAGTTAGCCGGGGACAGTAAAAGTAAGTTACGCGCTCTTTTTAAAACACTTTTGAGTACTGATGCTAATTCTTGCCTTTCATACTAAGGGGCAATTTGTAACTTACTGTTTGTGTTTACACATTAGGTACATCTGTTCTTTTTCTGAGACCCTAGATGTTAAACATGCTCCCTAGCACAAAGTACCTGCTTAATGGAAAAGCAGTGAATTTTTTTCTTCCAATTTTTTTAGACTAAAAAGAAAACTGAATCAATTATTACATTCTAGATTAATTTTACAGTGCATCAACACTGTATATTAGTTTTCGACCAAGTCAAAACACTTAAGTACAGAGCCTGTTATGTTTTACTTTGTATTGATTGCTCCCCTTTCTAGCCATTTCTTGATGAACTGTGTTCATCTTGGCGGAGTCTGTGAAGATGTGGTCCAAGACCAGACTTAGTAGTGTGAGTCCTTATTTTGCTATAGGAGTTTTTGCTCTCCGAGCATATATTACATTTTGGAATTCAGTTTTGAACTACGTAAGCTACATTTGTTAGTGTAGTGGAGTTGGTGGTAATCCTGTGTTTTAGCAATGAGGAAACAATTTAGACTTTTGGATTAAGTGTAAAGTATCTTCTTGTCATATATTAATAGAGATATTAGATTCATTGGCAGTTGGAGTTATAGTGTTGTGACTGTTGAAGCATATTGTGTGTGTGTGTATGTATATGTGTTTGGATCCATATCATTTGGGGCATCAATTTTTATAATCTATTTTTTCTTTCTTTTTTTTTTCCTTTTTTGCTTTTGATAATGAAGAGACTATGCTGAGAAGAGTTTTCTATGTTCGATAAAATCACAGGCTGATGTCATGAAGGTCAGTCTGAAAGACTGTCTTTAGATTTTAAGTTTTTGTCCATCTTTCAAACCCAGGCCTTTATTCAGGATCTGGAAAGGAATGAGACAGTGATATAATTTTTAGTACTCTATCAAGATCATATCTTACTCTAAAGGAGAATTAAACCTTTTTTTGAAAAAATTGATTCTCACGTTCTCTTTATCACCTGATTTTTATGGGGGTAGCAGGCTTTACCTAAGTGTTAGAATATTGAAGGATTGCATCTCACTATAGCAGAACAAAAAGCTTAAGATTTGAATTGTAAGCATTGGCCATTCCAGCTGTCAGGGAGTTTTAACTGGCACTCATTCTTACTCAGGGTCCAGCCTCCTGCATGGTGTACACATTTACTGACAGTTCATGACATGTATGTATTATAACACAGGGCGTCAACACTGTAACACTTATTCGACTTCTCAGAAAATTCAGAGTGAAGAATTTATGTTTTCCTCTCTTGGAATATGTGCAGATGTTAACATTTTCTAGTGGGTTTGAAGTCTTTTTAGTAAAAAGAAAAGCATAGTTACTACTTATACGTTGTTAGTAAATCTCCCTATCCCCCATTCTAACCATGCATGTACTTACCTCATGATGGAAGGATGGTTTGTTATTTTAATCCCATAGTCTGTTAGGATTTTTTTGAGTGATATTTTCATATTATTGTCAGCATGGTTAAAAGGTGTAATTATTTAAGTTGAAGGGAAATGTAAGTGGATGCCAAACTTGGCTTTACTGGAGAAATAGCTACATTTGTCTTTTCTATGGTAGCTCATGTGGAAAAGACAGTGTCAGGTACTGTGTGTGTTAAGCTCTTCCTGGATATCATAAAGAATCCAACTAAAATAAAGTTTAAAACTGTTTCAGATGTACAAGTCTATTGAAGCCAATATTTTATTTTAGTGGTTTGTGTTATATTTGACAAGTAACTGTACAAGATTCTGTGGCTTTCAATTAAAAAAATGAAAATAAACTGCTGTGATGTCATTTTTCTGCTTAATTATATTATATATTTATTTGAAAATTAGGCAGATTAATAATAGAAAGTAGATAAAGACAAATGTGCAGTGCCTTTTTTATTAAACTATTTTAAATAATAAATTAGAGAAAAATACTGTTCCATTTTTGACAGACTATTGTATACCAGATCAACAAATGCTCTAATGAACAAATTATCAACATTTGTTGCCTTTATTCTGACTTTTCCAGAAGAGCATGGATGCTTCAAGAAGATATTAAAAATCTTAGTTCCTAATACATATGCGGTTGCGTGTGAGGGTTTTTGTTCTTTTAAAACATGAAGTATGTTTTCTTTTGTGTAATTGAACATTTAAAAAATGAACTGTCATAGATACAAAAACTGGGTATTCAACGTAATATATTTGACACAAGTGTTCACAGTGTGATGCAAACAAATGCTCTCTCAGTTTGCTTTCAGGATAGCTAAAATATTACTTTAATACATGTTTAAAGTAGAGCACTGTAATGATTTGGCTAGATGCAATTCTGGACTAAGTTGAGTAATTTCCTCAGGCATTCCAACTTTGATCAACCACAGCAAGAACTTTTAGCATGTCTGTAAAGCAGCCAGTGCATCTGTAAATACGTCCTGAGATAGAAAAGACAGAATGCCAGAGAAGAAAGAATACTTTTATTGTTAAGAAGCAGTTACAGAATGAAAATGGAAAGTTTTTTGTTTTCCTGGGAACTCTTTTTAGGTAATTAAGCCCCTGATACTTAAGTATGACTTGGGGTTCTGTATTAATGAAGGAAAGATACTTCATTTGGGCCTAGTAAAAAGGTTTTCTGGCTAACTTTCCTGAATCTTAGTGGTTAAAGTCCATTAATTCTTAAACTTTTAATTCTTTATTAATATAATGTTAATTGGCTGAAAACATAAACATGAACAATAATATGTATCTTAGTAAAGCATGTCTTGTTTATAATTGGCGAATATTTGGTTGAAAATACTCTTACATGACCCTGTTTTGGAGAATAACTCTTATTTATTTATTTAATCATATTAGTTTTTTAAAATATATTTTATTGATTATGCTATTACGGTTGTCCCATTTCTCCCCCATCATTCCCCTCCACCCTGCACACCCCCCACCTACATTCCCCCACTTTAGTTCATGTTCATGTGTCATAAGTTCTTTAGCTTCTACATTTCTCACACTATTCTTGCCCTCCCCCTATTTTCTACCCACCTTCTATGCTACTTATTCTCTGTACCTTTTCTTCTCTCTCCTTCTTCCACTCACCTCTTGCTAACCCTCTATGTGATCTCCATTTCTGTGTTTCTCTTCCTGTTCTAGCTGTTTGCTTACTTTGCTTTTGTTTTAGGTATGGTTGTTAATAAGGGTGAGTTTGCTGTCTTTCGACTGTCCTATTTTTTATCTTCTTTTTCTTAGGTAAGTCCCTTTAACATTTCCTATAATAAGGGCTTGGTGATGATGAACTCCTTGAACTTGACCTTATCTGAGAAACACTTTCACTGCCCTTCCATTCTAAATGACAACTTTGCTGGATAGAGCAATCTTGGATGTAGGTCCTTGCCTTTCATGACTTGGAATATTTCTTTTCCAGCCCCTTCTTGCCTGTAAGGTCTCTTTTGAGAAATCAGCTGACAGTCTGATGGGAACTCCTTTGTAGGTGACTGTCTCCTTATCTCTTGCTGCTTCTAGGATTCTCTGCTTCATTTTAATCTTGGCTAATGTAATTATGATGTGCCTTGGTGTGTTCCTCCTTGGGTCCAACTTCTTTGGGACTCTCTGAGATTCCTGGACTTCCTAGAAGTCTATTTCCTTTGCCAGATTGGGGAAGTTCTCTTTCATTATTTGTTCAAATAAGTTTTTCACTTGTTGCTCTCCCTCTTTCCCTTCTGGTACCCCTATAATTTGGATGTTGGGACATTTAAAGATGTCCCGGAGGTTCCTAAGCCTCTCCTCATTTTTTGAATTCTTGTTTCTTCTTTGCTTTCTGTTTGTTTGTTTGTTTGTTTGTTTCTTCCTTCTGGTCCATTTCATTGATTTGAGTTCCAGTTTTCCTCCCATCACTATTGGTTCCCTGTGCGTTTTCCTTCATTTCACTTACTGTAGCCTTCATTTGTTCATCTAATTTGTGACCAAAATCAACCAATTCTGTGAGCATCCTACTCACCAGGGCTTTGAACTGTGCGTCTGATAGGTTAGCTGTCTCTTCCTTGCTTAGATGAATTGGCTCTGGGGCTTTGATCTGTTCTCCTGTTTGAGCCATTTTCGGGTTTGTTTTTTTGGTCTGGTCGCGGCTGTTATATAGTGAGGGGCAGAGCCTTAGGTGTTCCCCAGGGCAGGGCAGCTCAGTGACTGGGTTGTGACACTGTATGTGGGGGCGGGGTCTGAGGGAACAATGGTGCTTGCTCTGCTCTCTCTTGGATTCCAGTACCTCTCGCTACTTTCTCCACGCAAATTGGGCCCTTCTGGTGCTGATTTCTGTGTGGGTGGGCTTGTGTACGTTCTAGGACCCTGTGGGTCTCTCCAACAAACTCTCCTGTGAGGCTGGGAGTCTCTCCTGGCACTTCAACCCCCACAAGTGTTTTCAATCAGTATTTTTAGGTTTTATTTCCTGGCGCTGGGGCCCTGGGTTGTGAGGTCTGTCTTGCTCCCCGTTTTCACTTGGATTATCTGCACGTGAATGTGGGACCACCTGGTCAGCCAGCCACCTTGTGTGGCCTCACTGGGTCTGCCATTACCACCCGGTGCCCGGTCCGCTAGCCACCGCCGGTGTGCCTGGGGTCTGCCAGCCACTGCCTATGTGCCTGGGTCCACCAAGCTCCACTTTTTCCTGCCGCGACTCAGCCCCTCTGACTGGTCTGGGTGAATGGTTGTTGGACTTCTGTACAGTTCAATTTTGTATCAGTTCTGGTTGTTTTCTTGTTTCTAAATCTTTGTTGTCCTTAATTTTGGTTGTGGGAGGAGGCACAGTGTGTCCACCTACGCCTCCATCTTGGCTGGAAGTGGAGAGTAACTCTTAAGAACAGAGGCAGTACTATTAAATACATAATTTCATATATCTTTTGTTTTCTATACAGGGAGGAAAATAGGTTTTCTTGTTTTTATTTTCAGTCACTTAAAAAATGAATTCGCGAATGCCTACTGGTTTCTGTATAGAAGCATTGCCTAAGACTATTTATAATGGTAAATCATTCTCTGCTCTGTGGGAGATACATATTTCCTGTACTTTTGGATATAACATGCTCATGTCACATGAACATAACTTTCCCTGAAGTTCCTTTAAGGTGTAGTTAGCAACTGCTTGCAAACTGTTTCTTTTTTACAATCTTGGTTTCTATAGTCCTGTGATAATATATAGATACCATGACCTCCAGTTAGTTTCACCTGTGAAAATTTGGGTTTTTTAGGTCAGTATTGCACTAAACACTAGGAGGAATCCATAATCCTCTTGTGATTTTCATGTCGTAGATCTGTATTATTTTCCAGTCAGTCATGTAGAACGAGGTTAACACAGTGAAATAAAATTAACTAGTAATTAAAAAAAAAAAGGTTTTATCATAGTTTCACTTTCATTTCATTACATTTTATATATTTTTTCAGAACTGGACAAAGGGCAGTATAATTGGTAAATTTACATCCTTTAAGCCCATTCCCTGTACCCTAAAATAAATGATGCAGAGAAATGACGAATATGCAAGTTGGGAGGAAATGCAAGGGAAAGGCTTGGATAAGCTAATTGTGATGTTCATAGGCAGGGTGCTTGAATGGATTTCTGAGTTACCTTGTTACTGTTTCTTTGTTTACCTCAGAGATTTTCTTCCTGTAAATATTGTCTACCTGAATGGCATAATTTCTTCAAAATTTAATACTTAATACTTATTTAATTTCATGTGCTTATTGCCTTAAGTTTGAAATCACTAAAGTTTGCACTGAGAACAGGAGAGTGAACTTTTACAAAAACCATATGGGATCTGGTATCTAATTATGGATAGAATAGATTCTCATTATCCTTTAATTATTTTACCCAATTTTCTGTCTCTCATTTTTTGCATGTTACTTGAACATTTATATTCTACCTTCTATATAACTATGTAAGTTTTGTATATAGATTAAAAAAAATTTGTTCTGAACTACTAGCTCCAAAGAGAATACCATCCCTTAGCATCTTGGTAATGGCAGTTTACCAATGCATAGAATTGTAGGTGAAGTTAGTTGTCTATACTAATGGTGATCAAGGTGTTTCTTGAGAAAAATACCATGAAAATTCATCATTCTTATGGATTCTGGGTGAAAAGCTTATGACTCATTTTGGAGAAGCAAAAAAATATTATCACTTCTAATTGTCATAATAAGAAGATATGTGGCATTTTGACTATTAACCTGGCTCTTCTTAATAAAGGTGTGTTGACATGTGGTATGGTAGAGCAGCTTAAATGACTTATTTGTATATTATCCTCATGCTTCTTTAAGTAAAAAGAGGTAAGAATATTCAGTATTTTAAATATTCAAATAAGCATGAGGATGAAATTATGATTTGTTGTTAGGACTGGCATTTGTATCAAAGAGCTACTTTGCCTGAAATCTGTATTGTGTGGAAAACTAAAGACTTAACTGAAGCCCAGATTTTGCATCTGGAGGAGCTTGACACCTTATTAACCTTTACAAAGAAATGTAGGCCAGAGGTTACAGAAGTGTGTTGGTTGGCCCATAGACAAAATCTTAAAAATTGCAGTTTGTTGTCAACATTTAAAAATCAGGAGACCCATAAAGATTTCTAACTTCATTAGAAAAAGAGAGAGGTCTGGCTACATAGAACATATATCCTCACAGGCCTTAAGTCTGCCTGGGCTGAGTGACAACTGCCCCTTTTGAGTATAAGAGACTGTGTAACTAAGACTATATTTCAGTCTAAGGTACAGCTAAAACTAGGGTTGGACAGAGACGCCAGCTTTTGTTTTGTTGGAAGGGCTAAGAAAGTAAATTGATGGTTTAATTGGCATTAATTTAATGCTCTGTAGGTCACAAATTATTGTAACAGGGATTTCAACACAAGTATAACATTAATTTTAATTTTTAAAAATTGAAATTGGACTTAAATATTAACTAGTTATATTGAAAATGAACTCTAAATCAAACTGAGGACTTTTAAGAAAATTTCCCATTGAAGTAATTTGAACTGGAACCAAAATATATTACTCCAAAGAGTTTTGATCTAGAGATAAAGCAGATGAAAATACTGCATGACCCAACTAAGATTGAACCAAATTGTTCTTTTATTTACTTCTACTCCCAGGAGTAAAATACTATTTCTTATGTTTGTAGTAAATGTACGAGAAATGACTGTAAACACAGCATATTGTACCAATTTCCAAACTTTGTCTTGCTAATGTCCTAAAGAATATTGAACTACCAGCATCATTTATCTTAATCTTGATTCCACTACTTTTTTCAATTTTGTTTATTGTTGTTCAAGTATAGTTGTCTCCATTTTCCCACCACCACATTCCCCCGCACCTCCCCCACCTCCCACCCTCAATTCTACCCCCCTTTGGCTTTGTTGATGGGTCCTTTATACATGTTCCTTGATGACTCTTTCCCTTCTTTCTCCTATTATCTCCTTTCCCCCTCCCCTCTGGTTACTGTCTGTTTGTTCTTTATTTCAGTGTCTCTGGTTATGTTTTGCTTGATTGTTTTTTTTTGGATTAGGTTCCACTTATAGGTGAGATCATATGGTATTTGTTGTTCACTGCCTGCTTTATTTCACTTAGCTTAATGCTGTCCAGTTCCATTCATGCTGTTGCAAAGGGCAGGATCTCCTTTCTTTCTGCTCTGTGGTATTCCATTGTATAAATGTACCAGGTTTTGACCCACTCATTTATTGATGGGCACTTAGGTTGTTTCTAGCACCTCGTATTGTAAACTGTGCTGCTATGAACATTGGGGTGCATAGGTTCTTTTGAATTAGAGTTTCAGGATTCTTAGAGTTAAAATCTCAGCAGTGGAATTGCCAGGTCAAAAGGCAGTTCCATTTTTAGTTTTTTGAGGAAATTCCATACTGTTTTCCACAGTGGCTGTATGATTCTGCATTCTCATCAACAATATATTACGGTTCCCTTTTCTCCACAACTTCACCAGCACTTGTTGTTTGTTGATTTGTTTATGATGGCCATTCTAACTGGTGTGAAGTGATACCTCATTGTGGTTTTAATTTGCATCTCTCTGAGCATCTTTTCCTATGTCTCTGGGCCCTCTGTATGTCTTCCTTGGAGAAGTGTTTTTGTTCAAGTCCTGTGCCCATGTTTTAATTGGTTTGTTTGTCTTCCTGGAATGGAGTTGTGTGAATTCTTTATATATTTTGGAGATTAAACCCTTGTCTGAGATATCATTGGCAAATATATTTTCCCATACAGTTGGATCCCTTTTTATTTTGCTGATTTTTTTCTTCAGCCATGCAGAAGCTTTTTATTTTGATGAAGTCCCAATTTTTTATTTTTTATGTCCCTTGCTCTAGGGGGCATATTGGTGAAAATACTGCTGTGTGGAATATCTGAGATTTTTCTGCCTATGTTCTCTGTGACTTTTATGGTGTCACGACTTATATTTAAGTCTTTTATCCCTCTTGAATTTATTTTTGTGTATGGTGAAAGTTGGTGATCAAATTTCATTTTTTTGCATGTAGCTGTCTAGATCTCCCAACACCATTTGTTGAAGAGGCTATTTTTACTGCATTTTATGCCTCTGCCCCCTTTGTTGAATATTAATTGACCATAGAGACTTGGGTTTATTCTGGTCTCTCTATTCTGTGCCATTGATCTATGTGTCTGTGCTTATGCCAGTACCATACTGTTTTGATTACAGTGGCCTTGTAATATAGTTAGACGTCAGATATGGTGATCCCTCCTACTTTGTTCTTCTTCCTCAAAATTGTGGCAGCTATTCGGGGTCATTTATGGTTCCATATACATTTTTGAAACATTTGTTCTATATCTGTGAAATATGTCATTGGTATTTTAATAGGGATTGTGTTGAATCGTAAATTGCTTTGGGTAGTATGGACATTTTGATGATGTTAGTTCTTCCAGTCCATTGGGAGTCATCTTGCCTGGTTTCAGGTACTGTAGACTCAGTAATGGACAATAAAGTTCCCACTGCTGTAGCTGAGTAAAAAGGTGTTCGGGACATGAGGCACTAAGGAGACAGAACATTTCCTCTTGGCAGGAGCGCAGTCCCTGCCTCCCTCACCTCCCCCCTGCTTGGCCTGGGCAGATGACTGGTTAGCCAATGATGGGTAAGACCCCTCAAGGGAGGGGCAACTGAAGACAGGCACAGTGGCGATGGACCAACAGAGAAGGACTTTGGGGTCTACAGAGAAGGGGCAGAAAGACCCTCACCCTTTGGCTTTGTCATATCCTGAGTCCTCAGTCTTTCTGTAAAAGTCTCCTAGTCATTTGGCTACTTTGCTCTCCCTGCCTGACTCAGCCTGGGAACAATGCCAGAGGCAGCTGCGATCTTGTACTGGACCTTGTATTGGAACAGATGGCTTCTAGGGATGAATCTGGTCAGAGAAATAATATATATTGTTTCCTTTGAGGCTTGGTCTGCTGTGTTGCTATGAAACAGACACTTGAACTAAAGCCAACCCTGACCAGAGACAATCTCTGTGTTTCTTTAACTATTATCTGTAAATGATACCAGTTTTTCATGACTGTAGCTTTTTGGACATTGGTTGATGAGCTTTATGTGCATACTGTGTATCTCTGTGAGCTGAACTCAATAAAAACTCAGGAAAGGAAATGTTCAGGACCTTTCTCCTCTGAGAGACTGGTCACCTTTCCCCCGCAAGCAGATCATGTCTTGGTAGATTCATTCTCATCCGCGACTGTGGGGGTGTTCTGCAGGTGAAGCCCCCTCCACCAATTCATGAACATGGTATTTGCTTCCATTTATTTGTGTCCTCCTTAATTTCTTTCTTCAGTGTTGTGTAGTTTTCTGAGTACGACTCTTTTACCTTGTTGGTTAGATTTATTCCTAGGTACTTTAATTTTCTTGTTGCTATAGCAAATGGGATTTTTCCCCAGATTTCCTTTTCTGATATTTCATTCTTGTACAAAAATGCCTTTGCTTTCTGAATATTGACCTTGTTACCTGCTGCTTTGCTGAATTCACTTATTAGGTCAAGTATTTTTTTGGTGAGTCTATAGGGTTTTCTTTGTACCCTATTATGTCATCTGCAAACAATGACAGTTTTACTTCCTCCTTTCCAATTTGGATGCCTTTTAATTTTTCTTGTCTGATCTTTGCAGCTAGGACTTCCAATACTAGGTTGAATAGAAGTGGTAAAAGCGGACATCCTTGTCTTGTTCCTGATCTTAATGGGAAAGCTTTCAGTTTTTGCCTGTTGAGTATGATGTTGGCTGTAGATTTTTCATATATAGCCTTTATTATGTTGAGGAATGCTCCCTCTACTCCCACTTACCTTAGTGTTTTAATCATAAATAGTGCTGTACTTTATCAAATGTTTTTTCCACTTCTTTTGACATGATCATATGATTTTTGTATTTTCTTTTGTTTATGTGATGTATTACATTTATTGGCTTCTGAATATTGCACCATCCTTGCATCCCTGGGATGAATCCCTCTTGATCATTGTGTATGGTCTTTTTGATGTATTGTTGGATGCGGTTTGCCCATATTTTGTTGAGGATTTTAGCATCTATATTCATCAGTGATATTGGCCTGTAGTTTTCTTTTTTTCTGTGACTTTATGTGGTTTGGGATTAGGATGATGCTGGCTTCATAAAAAGAGTTTGGGAGTCTTCCTTTTTTGTATTTTTTGGAATAGTCTGTGAAGGATAGGGGTTAGCTCTTCCTTAAATGTTTTGTAAAATTCTCCTCTGAAACTGTCTGGTCTAGGGTTCTTGTGTGATGTGAGTTCTTTGACTAGTACTTCAATTTCACCAGCTGCTATTGGTCTGTTTAGGCTTTCTGCTTCTTCTTGATTCAGTTTTGGGAGATCATATTACTTTAGAATTTTGTCCATTTCACCCAGGTTTGCAAATTTCTTGGCATATAGTTCTTCATAGTAATTTCTTACAATCCTTTGTATTTCTGTGGTATTGGTTGTAATTTCTCCTCTTTAATTTTTTATTTTATTTATTTGGGTCCTCCCCCCCTCCCTTTTTTTGATGAATCTGGTTAAAGGCTTGTCAATTTTGTTTATCTTTTCAAAGAAAAAGCTTCTGGATTTATTGATCCTTTGAATTGTTCTTTTAGTCTCTGTGTCATTTAATTCTGCTCTGATCTTGGTTATTTCCTTCTTTCTACTTGCTCTGGGCTTTCTTTGTTCCTCCAGTTCTTGTAGATGTAGGGTTAGGTTGTTTATTTGAAATGTTTCTCTCTTTTCGAGGTAATCCTGCGTTGCTATGAACTTCCCTCCCAGGACTGCCTTTGCTGTGTCCCATAAGTTTTGGACTGTTGTGTGTTCATTTTCATTTGTTTCCAGAAACTTTTTGATTTCTTCCTTGATCTCATTATTCACAGTTCATTGTTTAATAGCATGCTATTGAGTCTCCAAAGTTTGAATATTTTTGAATTTTTTTCCTTGATGTTGGATTCTAGTTTCAAGCCCTTATGGTCTGTGAAAATGCTTCAGTTTAATTGAATTTGTTGAGGCTTGTTTTGTGTCCTGTCACATGGTCTATCTTTGTGTATTTTGCTTCTTTGGAATGAAGGGCTGTATATATATCAGTTAAGTCCATTTGATTGAGGACATTGTTCAGTGCTGTAATATCTTTGTTGATATTTTGTTTGGAAGATCTATCCATTGTCAATAATAGGGTGTTAAAATCCCCACTATAATTGTGTTGCTCTCTGTATCATTGTTGAAGTCTTCCAAGATTTTCCTTATATATCTTGGTGCTCCTATGTTGGGTGCATATATGTTTACAATATTTATGTCTTCTTGATGGATTCTTCCCTTGAGTATTATGAAGTACCCTTCTGTGTCTTATATATGGTCTTTGTTTTGAAGTCTATTTTATCGGATATAAGGATTGCCACCCCTGTTTTTTTTTCTGTCTGTTTGCTTGTAATATTTTTTTTCCAACCCTTTACATTCCATCTGATAGCTCTTTTGTTCTGAGATGAGTCTCTTGTTGGCAGCATATGTGTGGTTCATGTTTTCTTACCTATTCAGCTACCCTATGTCTTTTGATTGGAGCATTTAGTCCATTTACATTTAGGGTTATTATTGATAGGTACTTATCATTTCTATTTTACTCCCTTTGTACCTGTTTTCCTCTTTCTCACTCTTTTTCTTCCTCCTCTTAAAGCAGCCCATTTAGCATATCTTGCAATGATGGTTTGGTGTAGGTGCATTCTTTTAGCCTTCTTTTGTCCAGGAAGCTTCTTATTTCATCTTCCATTTTAATTTAGATCCTTGCTGGGTAGAGTAGTCTTGGTTGCACACCTTTGCTCTTCATTAGTGGAACTAGTTCTTGCCATTTCCTTCTGGCTTGTAGTGTTTCTGTTGAGAAGTCAGCAGCTAACTTTATTGTGGCTCCCTTGTATGTGGGTTCCTGTTTCTCCCTTGCTACTTTTAGGATTCTCTCTCTTTTTTTTAAAAAAGATTGTATTTAGTTATTTCCAGAAAGATGGGAGAGGATGGAGAAAGAGAGGGAGAGAAACATGAAGGTGTGTGTACCTCTTGTGTGCATCCAACTGGGGATGTGGCCCGCAATCCAGGCATGTGCCCTGGTTGGAAATTGAACCATGTACCCTCTGCTTCACATGCTGGCACTCCATCCACTGATCCACACCAGCCAGGGCTTATTCTTTCTTTGTTTTGAGTTTTGCCATTTTAAATACGATGTGTCTTAGAGGTAGCCTTTTTGGGTTCCTCTTGATTAGGACCCTTTGTGCTTTGTGGACTTGTGTGCTTTTTCGCTCATCAAATTAGGGAAGTTTTCCATCATTAATTTTTGCAAACAGGTTTTCTATTCCTTGCTTCTGTTCTTCTCTTCTGATACCCCTATTATGCGAATATTATTCCATTTCATGTTGTCCTGCAGTTCCCTTAACCTCTCTTTGTCCTTTTTGAGTCTTTTTTCCTTTTCTTGCTCTTTTTGGGAGTTCTTTCCTACTTTGTCCTCGAGCTCAGTGATTCAATCCTCTGCTTCATCTAGTCTGCTTTTGATTCCTACTGTGTTCTTCAGTTCAGAAATTGTATTCATTTCCTCTTGGCACTTGTTGATTGTTCCTATGTCCTTTTTCATGCTGGTACAGTTTTTGCTAAGTTCCTTGCAGTTTCCCTGTGGATTCTGGTAATTCGCACTGATGTCATTGAACTTCCTGATAAGCATGGTTTTGAACTCAGTATCTGATTATTGACTTGCCTCTATTTCATTTAGGACTATTTCTGAGGATTCCCCCTTTCCTTTCGATTGGGGGTTGTTTCTTTGTCTTCCCATTAATGTGAGACTCTTCTTATTTGCTTCTGCTTCTTAAACTGATGTGTTTTGACTTCCTGACTTTGTGGTATGAACTTCTGTGTTAGGAGGCCTGTGAGATTCAGTGGTGCAGTCTTCTTGATTACCTGAACTAGATGCTCTTGGGATGCCCTTTATGCCGTTTATCTTGGCTATCTGGATGTAATTGGTTTTTGATTGTTGTTGGGTTCTTTCTCTGGTTGGTCCTTCCCTCCAGCTGGTTGACTGAGGGTCACTTCGCCCACCAAGTCTTGTGTGCTGTTGTGCAGGTGCAGATAGGTTGTGCCGAAGCTAATTCTTCTTTCTATCCGAGGTTATAAAGCTTCTCTCTTGCTATTGCTCAGTTATTTGTTCCAGGGGGTTCTCCACAATTGAGTTGTAATTCCCGATTGGCCCTGGGAGGAGGTTAAGTGTGAATTCCATTCACTCCTCCACCATCTTCTTTGGCTTTGATTCTGCTACCTTTTAATGGAACACATATGAAAAAAATTATTGATTTGCATATAATATTTGTGGCTGTGTTTGTGATGATTATCCAGAAAGTTTTGTATGTCCATTTACCAATGATTTCTTACATTTTATTACCATTTTTCCAATCCATCTAATTCTTCTCCAGTAAAAGTTGAATCCTGGTGCTGAGTGGTTAGCTTTTGTATCCTTTCATGGCTCATTTTGTGCTTTTGTACTCTCTGCCTTCTCTGTGTTGTTGCTGGTAGGTGCCTTTATAAGCCTCCTCAAGAATGAGGTTTGCAGAGAAAGTGAGGTTAAACTGCTTATGAAGTTCACTTAGGTCGGAATTTCTCCAGGTGAGGGTCATGGTCCAGCTAGATCAGAATAACGTGAGGTCACTTGTTCAAAAAAATGAAGATTTCCTAATCTTCATGTTACATGATCTGAATCATGATCTTTGATAATAGGAGTATGGCAATTTTATTTCTGATTATTTTAAAAACCTTTTTATTTTCAGATACTGTAGATTCACATGCAGTTGTAAGGAATAATATGGAGAGAATCCTTGTATCTTTATTCCACAGTGGTAACAGTATTTTTTTTTAAATGCAGTTAATCTTTTATTTTCAAAATTTTACATGGATGTTTAAAAATTTTTGTCAAAGTCTGTATACATATATAAAAGTATACACATTTATTGTAAAGAGACAGGTTCTTGAATTTTTCATGGTGAACATACCTGTGTCTAATCAGCACCCAGATCAGGAACAACATTGTCAACCCTCTAGAAGATCTCTCATGCCTCCTTTCAGTAACTCTTAGGGTAAAATCTCTTCTAAAGGGAGTCATGTAGCGTATGATCTTTCATGTCTGCCTTTTTTGTTTGTTAATTGAAGGGGAATTCGTAGAATACAAAATTAATTATTTTAAAGTAAATAATTCAGTGACATTTAAGCATTCATAATGTATGCCCCTACCACCTCTTTTTCTTTTAATTTTTAAAAATTATATTTTATTGATTATGCTATTACAGTTGTTCTGATTTTTCTCCCTTTGTCCCCCTCCATCCAGCACCCCTGACTTCCTCAGGCAATCCTCACACCATTGTTTATGTCCATGTATATATAAGTTCTTTGGCTACTCCATTTCCTGTATTGTACTTTACAGCCCTATGACTATTTTGTAACTTTGTATTTGTACTTCTTGATCCCCACACCTCTTCACCCATTCCCCAACACCCCAGTCTCATCTGGCAACCATAAAAACACTGTCTGTATCCATGATTTTGTCTCCGTTCTTCTTGTTTGCTTAGTTTGTTTTTTTAGACTCAATTGTTGATAGATACGTTTTTTTTTTTTTTTTTGCCATTTTTATGTTCAAGGATTGATTTTCTTTTCCTTAAGTCCCTTTAATGTTCATATAATAATAGTTTAGCAATGATGAACTCCTTAATTTTTTTCTTGTCTGAGAAGCTCTTTATCTTCCCTCTGATTCTAAATGATAGCTTTGCTGGGTAGAGCAATCTTGGCTGTAGGTCTCTGGTTTTGATGACTTTGAATATTTCTTGCCAATCCCTTCTAGCCTGCAAAGTCTCTTTAGAGAAATCAGCTGACAGACTTATGGGAACTTCTTTGTGTAGGTAATTAACTCTTTTTATCTTGCTACTTTTAAGATTCTCTCTTTATCTTTAACCTTTGACATTTTAATTATGATGTGTCTTGGAATGGACTTCTTTGCATCCATCTTGTTTGGGACCCTCTGTGTTTCCTGGACTTGCATGTCTCATTCCTTCACCAATTTAGAGAATTTTTTTCCATTATTTTTTCAGATAGATTTTCAATTTCTTGCACTTTTTCTTCCTCTACTCACACCCTTATGATGCAAGTGTTGGATCTCTTGAAGTTGTCTCAGAGGCTGCTATACACTATCCTCATTTTTTTGGATTCTTTTTTCTTTCTGTTATTCTGCTTGGTTGTTTTTTGTTTCCTTGTATATCTAATCATTTATTTGATTCTTGGCTTTATCCACTCTACTGCTGTTTCCCTGTAAATTGTCCTTTATTTCAATGAGTGTATCCTTTGTTTCTTTTTTAATCATATTTTATTGATTATGCTATTACAGTTGTCCTGATTTTTCCTCCTTTGCCCCCTGCCACCCAGCAACCCCCACTCCCTCAGTCAGTGCCCCTGCCATAGTTCACATCCATGGGTCATGCATGTAAGTTCTTTGTCTACTCAATTTCCTAAATTGTACTTACAGCCCCATGTCTATTCTGTAACTGCCTATTTGTATTTCTTAATCCTCTACTTCGTCCATTCTCCCGTGACACCTTCCCATCTGGAAACCCTTTAATAACTGCTCTTCTCTTACTGCTTTTAAGAGTTTCTTTTTATCTCTAACCTTTGTGTCTTGGAGTGGGCCTCCTTGCGTCCATCTTATTTGGGACTTTCTGTGATTGCTGGACTTGCATGTCTACTTTCTGCACCAAATTAGGGAATTTTTCTTTCACTTTTTTTCAGGTAGATTTGCAATTCCTTGCTCTTTTTCTTCTCTCTTTGGAATGCTTATGATGTGAGTGCTGTGAAACTGGAAAAGACACCGGAGTTTGGGCTGCCTGTCACTACCAAACCCAATAAGCAGAGACAGGGATTGAATTTTTATGGGTGCTTTATTCAGATGGTTGGCAATCCGAGAAGATGGGGGTTTCATACCCTAACAGACCATCTTCTCTTTTCTTTCTCTGCCAAGGTTTTTATTGTAGGGAATAAACCAGGTGTGGTGAGGGGTTTTGAAATTCAGGGAGGAGTTAATTGGATTAAAAAACAACTCCAGCATTCTTGCCAAGGGTTGTGGGCTTAAGCTGTGCCCCAGGTGGTGGTCTTTAGCTGTGTCTTGGGCAGTGGTCTTCTTATCCTGGAGTGCATTGGCTCAGTTATCATCTTGAATTGCTTGCAGTCCTCCTGAGGAACAAAGGTGGAACTGCTTATCATCTCCTGGAGTCAGGGTGGGTCATACCTTTAGTTCCTGGAACAAAAGCTTTTACATGCATTGATTACTAAGCTTGTTAGCTATTACTTAAAGTAAAATTTTCCAACTCTTAAGTCCCCTATCAGTTGGACCTCTTGAAGTTGTACAGAGGCTGTTGATAGCATCCTCATTTTTTTTTTTTTTTTGGAGTCTTTTTTGTGTTATTTTGTACGGTTGTTTTTTTTGCTTCCTTATGTTTCAAATCATTGATTTGATTCTTGGCTTCATACACTGTTCCATTTTTTTCCTGTAAATTGGTCTTTGATTCAATAGTGAATCCTTCATTTCTGATTGGATCTTTTTTAGGTTGCTGAGGTCCTTTTCAAGTTCCTTGAACGTCCTTATAACCAGTGTTTTGAACTCTGCCTCTGGTAGATTGCTTATCTCCATTTCGTTTAGCACTTTGTTCTTGAGTTTTGATCTGTTCTTTCATTTGGGCCATGTTTCTTTGTTTCCTCATTTTGGCAGCCTCCCTGTGTTTGTTATTATGTGTTAGGTAGAGCTGCTTTGACTCCATGTTTTGGAAGTATGGCCTAATGTAGTTGTCCTTTAGTGTCCAATGTCACAGCTTCCCCTGTCACCCAAGCTGGGTATTTGAGGTGTGCCCTCCATTTGGGCTGAGTACACTCTTCTCTTGTAGCTGAGCCTTGATTAATATTGGCAGATCAATGGGAGGAATTTACCCAGGCTAGTCAGCTGAAGGATTGGCTCTGACCACTGACCACCAACCTTCGCCCTCTGTGGTGGATCACCTGTGCATGCAGGGAGGAGGATTTTGTGCTCCAATGTGGTCTATAGCTGTCCACTGGTGATCTGGCCCTGGGGTTTCCCAGGTGGTTCAGGCCAACTCAGCCCCCACTCATGTTTTGCCCAAGGCACTCTGCCTGAGCTATAAAGCAATCTGAGATGGCTGCTAATTGTTCTGGGCTTGGAGATTCCTAGGTGAAGCCGAAATGTGAATCTAGGCTGGCTGCTGCTGCTGCTGCTGCTAGTGAGGGGCCTGGGGCTCACTCAGGCCAGCTGTTGCTTGTTTGAGAGGATTAGGGAAGTTGTGAAGCTGGAGCCAAGACTATCCATTCACAAGGAAAAGCGGCTTGGGTGGGCCTGTAAGTTTGGTGGGGTAAAGTCTCTGGGGACCTCCAAGCGGGTCAAACAGTATTAGCCAGGTTGATGGAGTTTCAGTTTGGGTACCAGCCTTCCAGCTCTGTTGTGGGGAGGACCCAGAAAAGGGACAGTGGCCTCTGCTTGCCTTGATGTCGGACACCTCAACTTCCCCCTGTATGCCACTGGTGCACCTCAAACCACGCACCCCCCCCCCCCCACACACACACACACACACACCGGCGTCCAGATAGTGTGAGTCTGTGCATGGGTTCTTTAAGAGGAACTGCTTGGGGCTCCACCAATTTTTCCACCGACTTAATGCCCACTGGTTTTTGTAGACAGAAGTTGTGGGGACTTCCTGGAACTGGAATGCTGGGTTGGGGGACCTCATGTGGGTTTGGGACTCCTTGCTCCCAAGATATCCCTTCCAAGTTTATCCACCACATGTGGGTTGAGGGACCAGCACACACCATGTCTGCGCTTCTCCTACGAGTCTGCATAGATGTGGTTTCTTTAATTTCATAGTTGTCAAACTTCCATTCAACTTGAATTCTAACCGTTTGAGTGATGGTTGTTGTATATTTTAGTTGTACTTTTGATGTGGTTGTGTGAAGAGGCGAGCTATGTCTGCCTACACTGCCATCTTCCTGCCTACCACTGTGTTTTCTGTCTTGTTCTAATACATTTTATCTCTCCAAAGGCAATGCTGTGTCCATTAGATAGTTGCTCTTCATTGCATCCTTTTTCATCCCTTGGTTACCACCAATCTGCTTTCTTTCTTTGGACTTGGAAATTCTGGAGATTACATGTAAATGAAATCATGCAATATATGGACCTTTTGTGTCTGCCTCATTTCAGTTAGAATGATGTTTTCAAGGTCCGTCCACATTATAGCATGTATCAGTACTTATTTTTTTTTGTGTGTGTGGAATATTTCTCAACATTAATCATGTATATACTACAATTTTCTTTTTTTTTTTTAAGATTTTTATTTATTTTCAGAGAGAAGGGAAGGGAAGAGAAACATCAGTGTGTAGTTGCTTCTTGTGAACCCTCTACTGGGGACCTGGCCTGCAGCCAGGGCATGTGCCCTGACTGGTTATTGAGCAGGAGACACTTTGGTTCCCAGTCTGGCACTTAGTCCACTGAGCCACAACAGCCAGGGTTCTTTTTCTTTGTTTTTTAAATCCTACCCAAAGATATGCTTATTGATTTTAGAGAAAGAGAGAGAGGGGGAGAGAGAGAAACATTGGTCGCTGCCTCTGGCATGTTTGTGACTGGGGTTGGTACCTGCAACCTATGTATGTGCCCTAACTGGGCATAGAACCCACAGCCTTTTTAAGGTATACACAATGATGCTTCCAACGGAGACACCTGGCAAGAGCTATACCACATTTTTTAAAATCCATCCATGTATTGATGGACATTTGAGCTGTTCTCAGTTTTGCTACTGTGACTAGGGTTTCTGTGAATATTCAGTATAAGTATTTGTTTGAGTACAGATTGCTGGGTCATGTGCTAATTCTGTGTTTAACTTTTTGTGAAACAACCAAACTTTCCACAGCAGGTACATCACCAATAGCAGTATACAAAGGTTACCATTTTTCCACATTTTTGTGCTTATGGTTTTCACTTTTCTAATGACTAATGATGTTGAGCATCTTTTCATGTGTTTGTTGACCATTAATATATCTTCAGAGAAATGTTGAAGTCTATTCCCGTCCTTTGCCTGTCTTTAAAATTGGGTTGGTTTTGGTTGTTCTTATTGAAAGTTATAGGAATTCTTCACATATTCTGGATACTATATTACTATTGCATTTCTACATATTGGTTTTTTAAACATTTTAAAATTTATTTATTTAGGGGGGAGAAAGAAAGAGAGAGAGAGAAATATCAATTTGTTGTTTCACTTATTTATGCATTCATTGGTTGATTCTTATATGTGCCCTGACTGGGGATAAAACACACAACCTTGGCAAATTGGGATGATGTGCTAACCAGCTGAGCTACTTGGCTAGGTTTCATTGTATTTCTGAAATTATGTCAAATACTTAAAAGGAAAACTAAATTGTAATTTCCCTTGTGATCTTCATGTCTTCCCCTTATAGCCCTTTAACCTTGCCCAGTACTCCTTGTCTTCTGACCTGTTTCATATATGTTCATCATATTTACTACTATCTAATATCCCACCTATTTAATTTCTTGTTGTCTATCTCTCTTAGCTAGACTTGAGCATCCATGTGGCCAAGGATATTTGTTTTGTTCATTGCTCTGTCCCCATTGTTTTAGATCAAGAATTAACAAGCTATGGCCTAAAAGCTAAATCTGGAATGCTTCCTGTTTTTGAATGGACACTGCTGGCCAGTGTCCACGGTGTTATGGATGAGATACGAGACAAATTCATATGGACTACCGAGTCCTGTGGAGGAAAAAGGGTGGCACGGCTACTCTCTCAAGAGGAGAGCGCCCCACGCCCTTTCCCTGACAGGCTTTTATTGGGTTTAATTTGCACAGGAGTACAGGTAAAGCTTATTAATCATCGTCAGGCAGTAAGGATCAAACAATAGATAACATACAAAGAACTCTGAGGGCCTATTTTGAGTCAGGGTCAGACAGCTAAAGAGCTATAAAACTTTGAGGAACAAACTCACTACTCACTTGGACCCTTATCATTTAATTCTAAATGATAGAGCATTCTAGACAAAGCAGGTTTCAGGCTTAAGGCATTGTCTCAGGCTTAAGTCAGGCAGGGGAAGTAAGGCAGCCAAGAGATTAGGAGACTTCTTGCAGACAGAATGAGGACTCAGGCTGTCATAGCCCAGGGGCGAGGGTCCGTCACCCCCTTTTGCTGTAGCCCCCCAAGTCCTTCCTTGGGGCCTCCACGTAATCATGCCTGTCTTAGGTCATTCCCCCTTGGGGAATCTTACCTGTCATTGGCTAACCAATCAAACATTGGGGGCCAGTTATGGATGAAGTAAAAGGAGCAGAAGCAGCGCTCCTGCAAGGGAGATAAGCTTTGTCTCCTTAGTGGCTTATGGCCCAAAGGTTGCTCACTCAGCCTTAGCCTTGGGGGGCGGGGAAGGGCGTGGTTACAGCTTCTGAAACCAGGCAGGGTGGTTCCCAACATCTCCCCCCCCCTTTTTTTTTTTTTTAATATTTATTTATTTATTTATTTATTTATTTATCTTTAGAGGGGAAGGGTAGGAGAGAGGGAGAAGGAGAGAAATATCAATGTATGGTTGCCTCTTATGTGTCCCATGCTGGGAACTGGCCTGCAACCCAGGCATGTGCCCTGACTGGGAATCGAACCGCGATCCTTTGGTTCACAGGCCCGAGCTCAATCCACTGAGCTACACCAGCCAGGGCCCCTTTTTTTGATTTTTAAATCAGTTGTAGCTGTTAGGCCTGTGAAACCTACTATTTGCTGTTTTCGAATGGGATCACAAGAAAGCAACTTCCATTTACATCATGTACATCATAAAGCACAAATAAAGATTAAGACAATGAGGAACTGGAGGGCTGCCAAGACCCAAACTTGTAAATTCAGTCCATTGAAAAATGTTGCTAATACAAGGGAACGATAAGAGTAACAGGTCTGGTTACACTTCAGTCCTTGGGAGAATTAGCACAGACTTCAGGAAGTTACTTTAAAGATAATGCAGCAAGCTCTTGTTGCCTGAACTCAGGGTGAGAGAGTTTTAGCAAGAGCAAGTCACAATGCAGGCCTGATTTCCCATGGGAGAACTTCTTCATGGGTGTGGTCTTGTGTGCTGACTTGCCCCCCACTGGTTTTCCACATGGGTGCTGGGCCACATTTCCATGTCTCCTGAAGCGGTTCCCTACAAATGGCCAGTGAACAAGGAATGGTTTTTGATTTTTTTAAATGGTGGGAACCCAAAGTGTCTACTTGGAAAAAATTAGAGTGTTCAAAGCAAGCCTTAAAATAGATAGATAGATAGATAGATAAATAGTTGAAAAAAGAAGAATATTTCACAAAACCAGAAAATTATGTGAAATTAAAATCTCAGTGTTTATAGATGAAGTTTTATTGGAATATAGCCATGATCATTCATTTGTGTATTTTCCCCGGCTGCTCTTACACAACAGCAGGAATCTGTAGTAGTAGAATTTTCTGTGTGGCCTGCAAAGTCTGAACTGTATAATGTATAGGAAATACTCTTTATAGGAAATACTTGCCTGGCACAAAAGTGCCCAATAAATATTTTTTGAATGAATGAATCTTAACCTATACCACCAGAGCAAAATCTAAATTGGAAATCTTTCAAAAATTCAGTTCTTGAAAATTTGAGCTTAATTAGCAACTAAACAAAACATTTCCAAATGATTTTTTGGCAGCACTATTCACTGGCCTCCATTAATCCTGTAAATAATGAGAATTGATGATGAAATACCGTGGAATTTGTAATTCTTAGGGTAGTGTCAGGTTCAAGATAGATATATTGTACAAATCTCACCAGTGGAGTTTGGAAAAAAAAAAACAAAACCCTATAACAACATTGAGTATATGTCTTGTCTTTATTCTCTATTTTTAAAAAATTCAAAAAATAGTTTGTTTCAAAAACTTCTTGGGTTTTTCCTCTTTCTCATAAGCTTTACATTATTAAAGCTACCTGTTTATTAATGAAGAAAGCAATTAAATTATATTTTGATATTATAGCCTACTTAATTATAAATAAGAAACTGTATTATCACAAAGTTTTATTCTACTATATTTCAATTATCTAATGATGTTTTTGTTGAATTTTCACTTGATTAACAGGGGATGAATACTAACATATTAGTAATTTCCTATAAATATCTAACTTTTTCTTAAAGGAAGATTGGAAATTGGACAAACATAAGTCATTTTATATAAAAATGACTATAGTGTGCCAGTCTAGTTTTTGTACTTTTGAACACTAAATTGTTTGCATCTGTAAGAACTGTTAATAGAGGTCTCATAATAGATGTGTACCCCAAAGGTACAGTGTACCTCATACTCATAGCTTTGCAAACAGTTCTTTTATTTTATGTTTTCAGCAAAGGACATTAAATGGGTAGTACAGGTTGTGGTTTGTAGTGAAAGAGTAATGCTTTGCAGATCTTTGCCTTGGCTTGGTACTTCCAAATTTTATTAATAAGAGAGGGTTTCCATGTTATGGTTAGGGGTATAGCTGCTGACTGGCTGCCTGCCCTTTGCTGGGTTAAGCAGTCAAAGGTGTCTTACTTTTTACAAGCTTTTTCTCTTCTGAAAGGTATGAATAAGCTTAACCATATTTTGCTTTTAATAAAAACTGAGAAGACTGTTGTCTGAATTTATTTTATTTCTTGTTTTGATTGTGAAAAGATTGAATTCTTAGCACTGTATTACAGTTTCCTGGCATTTCTCTTAGGAGTAACCTGTAAGAATCAGTATCAGTTTGCTTAAGGAGTTATTGTTCACAATGGTTAATTATTCCATTTATATCTAATTATAATTAACTCTTATTTATTCATTCTGCAAATATTTATTGAGTACCTGCTGTGTGCCAGGCATTACTTTAGACTTGGGGATGTAGCTTAATGTTATAGGGTTTTCATTCTATGGGGAGAATTAGACAAAACAAAATTACATACAATGTCAGGTAATAAAAAGTGCCATAAAGGAGAGTAAAATAGTAGAGAAAAGAAATTGGTGGGGGAAATGCCAAGTCAGTAAGGGGAGGGCCCTCTGATAAAATGTCATTTGAGCAGAGACATAAACAAAATAGGGGGAAAAGCCACAGGAAGATGTTGGGGAAGGGAGTTTCTGGTTAGAGGGAAAAGTATCCCATTGTCTCTTCTTATCCCACTTCATTCTTTACAATACTTATCCTCATTCAACAGCAGCTATTTATATATACATGTGTGTTTCTATACACACACACAGTGTGTATTTATTGACTCTTTCCTCTGCTAGAATCATGCACTAGACTCAGCGTTTCAAAGGAATGAATAAATATGAAGGCTCTGAGTGGGTGTGTTCTTGGTGTGCTCAGGGAATTGCAAGGTGGAGGAAATAATTTGGGGGAGGGAAGGGCTAGATCATGTAGGGCCTTGTAAATGTTGGAAATTAGCACTTTGGAATTTATTCTAAGTATGATGGGAAACTATGGTAGGTTTTTGAATGGGAGTAATAGGGTCTGACAGTTTTTAAAGGATTGTTGGCTTCTGATTGGACATAATGAACATTAGTTGCATTAAATGATTCACGTCAGAAGATAACTACAAATGAGCATTTAAAAAGCTTAAACATTATTTATAAGAGTGAGTTATATGAGGTGTTATGAGTGAGTTATAAGAGTGAGTTATATGAGGTATATGAGGTGATCAGTTTATATCAAGTGATAGGTATACTTTGTCAGTTTTATTGAACTACAATTTATATACAACAAAACTCATCTTTTTTAAGTGTATTGTGTGATGAGTTTTGACAAATGTATACAATTATGTAATCACCAATACAATCATGATATATCAAATATTTTAATCACACCCCAAATTCCTCATACACCTATCTGCAGTTGATCCCCTTCTTTCACTGGCCCCTGACAAACACTCTACTTTTTACCATAATTTAGCCTTTTCTTGATTTTGGTACAAATGGAATCATACAATATACGGTGCTTTGTGACTGGCTTGTTTCACTTAGCATTTTGAAATGCTTCAAAATCATTCACTTAATGATTTTTGAAATTCATCCATATTGTTGGATATATTAGGGGTGTGTTCTTTTCAGTTCTGAATAGTAGTTCATTGTATTGTTGTATCACAATTTGTTTATCTATTTACTAGTTAATGGGCATTTGGATTGTTTCCAATTTTTGGCTGTTCTGGTTAAAGCTGATAGGAACATTTGAATACAAGTCTTCATGAGGACATACGCTTTAATTTTTCTTTGATAAAAAGTAAGTGCATGCTTAGCTTTAAAGAAAAAACTATTTGACATTTTCATTCTCATCATCAGTTTAGGTTGCAGTTCCTTCACATTCTTGACAATGTACACTTTTGTTAGTTTTGTAAATTTCAGCCATTTTAATGGATATGTAGTAGTATCTTGTAGTTGTAATTTGCATGTCCTTAATGACTAATATTATGCATCTTTTCATGTGTTATTTGCAATCTGTACATAGAATTGCCCATTAAAAGCTTTAGATTATTTGTCTTAATGAATTTATGAATTTTTTAAAAATATAAAATTCTGTATATATCATATGATAAAATTCTTTACCTTTATGTTTTGTTAAATTTTTTTCCTAGGCTGAGGCTTGATTTGTTTTTTCTTTGTTTGGTTGTTTCTTCCTTCCTTCTGGTCCACTCCATTGATTTGAGTCCTGGTTTTCCTCCCATCTCTATTGGTTCCCTGTGCATTTTCCTTCATTTCACTTATTGTAGCCTTCATTTGTTCATCCAATTTGTGACCAAAATCAACCAATTCTGTGAGCATCCTGCTCACCAGGGCTTTGAACTGTGCATCTGATAGGTTGGCTATCTCTTGGTCGCTTAGAGGACTGGGGCTTCCATCTGTTCTTCCGTTTGAGCCATTTATGTTTTTGTTTTTTGTTTTTTTTTGGTCTGGTTGTAGCTGTTATGTAGTGAGGGGTGGAGCCTTAGGTGTTCCCCAGGGCGGGGCAGCCTAGTCACTGGGTAGTGATGCTGTATGTGGGGGCAGGGTTCGAGAGGGAACAATGGTGCTTGCTCTGCTCTCTCTCGGATTCCAGTCCCTTCTGCTGCTTCCCTTTCACCTGGATTATCTGCACATGAATGTGGGACCACCTGGTCAGCCAGCTGCCTTGTGCTGCCTCACTGGGTCTGAACAGTTGCCACCCTGTGCCTGGGGTCTGCTAGCCACTGCCTGTATGCCTGGGAACTGCCAGCCACTGCTGCCTGTGTGCCCAGTCCGAAAGTCCACTTTTTCCTGCCGGGACTCCGCACCTCTTACCGGTCTGGATGAATGGTTGTTGGACTTCTGTACAGTTCAGTTTTCTATCAGTTCTGCTTGTTTTCTTGTTTCTAAATCTTTGTTGTCAGGCAGAAGCTTTTTATTTTGATGAGATCCCATTTGTTTATTCTTTCCTTTATGTCCCTTGCTTTAGGGGACATATCAGTAAAAATGTTGCTGCGTGTAATATCTGAGATTTTCCTGCCTATATTCTCTTCTAGGATTTTAATGGTGTTACGGCTTATGTTTAAGTCTTTTATCCACCTTGAATTTATTTTTGTGTATGGTGTAAGTTGGTGCTCCAGTTTCATTTTCTTGCACGAAGCTGTCCAGTTCTCCCAACACCACTTGTTGAAGAGACTATTTTTACTCCATTTTATGTTGCTGCCCCCTTTGTCGAATATTAATTGACTATAGAGACTAGGGTTTATTTCTGGGCTCTCTATTCTATTCCACTGGTCCACGTGCCTGTTTTTATGCCAGTACCAGGCTGTTTTGATTACAGTGGCCTTGTAATACATTTTGGTATCAGGTATTGTGATCCCTCCTGTTTTGCTCTTCTTTCTCAAGATTGCTGCTGCTATTCTGGGTCGTTTATGGTTCCATATAAATTTTTGAAGAGTTTGTTCTATATCTGTGAAATATGCCATTGGTACTTTAATAGGTATTGCATTGAATCTGTAGATTGCTTTGGGAAGTATGGACATTTTGATGATGTTAATTCTTCCAAGGAAAACAGTATTAAAATAAAAAGAGAACCGACTGTGTGGGAAAACATATTTGCCAATGATATCTCAGATAAGGGTTTAATCTCCAAAATATACAAAGAACTTACACGACTCCACTCTAAGAAGACAAGCAACCCAATTAAAAAATGGGCAAAGGACTTGGGCAGACACCTCTCCAAGGAGGACATACAGAGGATCCAGAGACACATGAAAAGATGCTCGATATCGCTAGCTATCAGAGAGATGCAAATTAAAACCACAATGAGATACCACTTCACACCAGTCAGAATGGCCCTCATAAACAAAGCAACAAACAGCAAGTGTTGGAGAGGTTGTGGAGAAAAGGGGACACTAGTGCATTGCTGGTGGGAGTGCAGACTGGTACAACCACTATGGAAAACAGTATGGAATTTTCTAAAAAAACTAAAAATGGATATACCTTTTGACCCAGCAATTCCATTGCTAGGACTATATCCTAAGAACCCTGAAACACCAATCCAAAAGAAACTATGCATCCCTATGTTTATAGCAGCACAATTTACAATAGCCAAGTGTTGGAAGCAACCTAGATGCCCATCAGTAAATGAATGGATCAAAAAACTGTGGTACATTTATACAATGGAATTCTATGCAGCAGAAAGAAAGAAGGAGCTCATACCCTATGCAACAGCATGGATGGAACTTGAGAGCATCATGCTAAGCGAAGTAAGCCAGGCAGTGAAAGATAAATACCATATGATCTCACCTTTAACAGGAAGCTAATCAACAAAACAAACAAACAAGCATAATATAACCAAAGACATGGAAATGGGGAACATGCTGAAAGTCACCAGAGGGGAGAGGGGAGGGAATTTCAGGGGAAAAGGGGAAGGATTTACAGGAACAAGTATAAAGGACACATGGACAAAAACTATGGGGGGGGGTGTGGAAATGGGAGGGAGGTGGGGAGGGCTGGGGTGGCGGGTTCGGGTGAGAATAAAAGACAGAAAACTGTACAAGATCAACAATGAAAATAAAAATTTAAAAAAAAATAAATCTTTTTTGTCTTTAATTTTAGTTGTGAGAGGAGGCACAGTGTGTCCACCTATGCCACCATCTTGGCCGGAAATTCTTGATTTGTTTTTTGAATAAACTTTTTATTTTAGAGCAGTTTTAGATTTACAGAAAAATTGAGAAGCTAGCACAGGGAATTTCCACATATTCAACATCTGATTATTTCCCTATTATTAGTATGTTAAATTAGTATGTACATTTTCACAATTCATGAACCTATGTTGATACAGTATTATTAAATAGTCATTTACTAATGAGTCACACCAGCCAGGGCTGTTCAAAAGTGTTTTTCATCTTAGATTATTATATTTTTCATTTCTGGAAGTTAAATTTATTTATTTTTAATTCTGCCTATTCTTTCCTACTTATCCTTATGACTATGTAGAGTATATTTATATGAAAACTATTTTAACATTGTTAGCTAACATTAGAATTGTTTGCAGATTCTATTATCTGATATTTCTGGGTCTGTTTTCATTGTTCAGTTATTCTGGTTATGGGCCATATTTTTCTGATTTTTGCATGTCTGGTTATCTTTGGTTTTATACTAAATGTTATGAATCTTAACAGTTTTTGGAGTTAGATGTTATAGTATTTCTTTAAATATTGTAGGACTTTGTTCTGGGACAATGTTGTTAGTTTAAATCCGTACAATCCTTTTGGGGCTTGCTTTAAAACCTTGTGAGTGTGGGTCTACAGTAGCCACCTTTCTAGGGCTAATTTGGCCCAACTCTTGAGACATTACCTCCTAAGACTTTTCCTGATATTCTCATTCTGGCTGATGGGACCATCACCTAGTCTCACCTCTGTATGAGCTCTAGAAACTGTTCAATTTATTGAAGTTTTGTAGAAATTCTTTTTGGCTTTGACAGTTACCTTACAAGTATAATACTTATTTAAAAGATTAAGGGTCTCTGGAGCTCTCACCATGCAACTTTCTCTTGTTTGTACCCTGTACTGCATATAGCCTTCCTGGCCTTGTCTCTTCAACTGTAGAAGAACTTTGGCTCTTTTCTGAGTCCTTCTTTCCTGTGTTATGGCCTGGAAAGTATCTCTAGGACATAAGTTGAGGTGCCTGGTTAGTATCTCTTCTCTCAGGATCAGAAAGTCCTGTGCTAGCTATTGAAGAATGTCTGTTTGTCTCATATACTTGTATTTTGTCCGATATTCTAGTTAGGAGAACAAATATGATCCCTATTATGCCTTTATTGTCAGAAGCAGAAGTTTAGTAGACATACTTTTGAAGTTAGAAGTATATTTTGAAGTAGGAGAAATATTTTTGACAAAATGGTTCCTAAGATATCTTTCCATTTTCTTACATACTTTTTTCTTATATATTTTAAAAATGTCAAATTTAAACCATCACACAAGAACTATTGTCAGAATAACGTAGTTTGTTTAGTTTGGGGTTTCTAATTGGATATTATATGGAATTTAATTTTGTAGTGCTGATTAGCTGATATATCCTATTTCAAAGATTGTTAAGATAGTGTACATAGTGTGAGCTTGTCTGTGTATTTTGGAATTTTTAAATATGAATCCTTTACATTTCTCTCATATTTCAACTCCTTTATCACATATTTTGAAGATATATGTGATAAGGCAAGGGAAGTTACAGAGACAGAGTTAAAAAAACCTTTGTAATATGGTGGTAATATACTTTGCTTACAGTCTTGTTGTTATGTGCTGTGGAGACTTTTGATCTGGATTTTTATACTTTTCAAAATATGAAATAATTCAGGTAAGAATTCAGCTTCTTCTGTTTTAAATTGTAATCTTTATTTTATTTTATTTATTTATTTTTAGAGAGAGGGGGAGGGAGGGAGAAGGGGAGAAAGAAACATTAATGTGTGAGAGAAAGGTTGACTGGTTGTACCTCACATGTCCCCTGACTGCAACCCAGGCATGTACTCTGACTGGGAGTGGAACTGGAAACCTTCTGCCTTGTGGGATGATGCCCAGCCAACTGAGCCACACCGGTCAGGGCCATAATCTTTTCTTTAGTTGTGTTCTCTTTCCCAAGGTTTAGAACTCATTGAATTAGAAATAATTACTTGAAAGGCTTTATTCAAAATTATTATGCCTAATTATGCACACTCTTCCCTCTATCTTATAAAATGCCTTTTTTGCCCTGGCTGGTGTGGCTCAGTGGGTTGAGCACTGGCCTTTGAACCAAAGGGTTGCCAGTTCGATTCCCAGTCAGGGCACATGCCTGGGTTGCAGGCTCAGTCCCCACTAGGGGATGTGTGAGAGGCAACCACACATTGATGTTTCTCTCCTTTCTTTCTCTCTCCCTTCCCTTCTCTCTAAAAGAAAATAAAATCTTTTAAAAAAATCTTAAAAAATGCCTTTTCTTACTAATGGTTTTATTGGTCTCTGAAGTTTGAAAGTTCTGATATTTTCCTCTTGTCTTCTCGCTACTACCATTCCATGCCATGTCTCCTTCCATTCTTTGTCATACAATACATGAATGTCAGTTTATGTTTTCTTGACCAATGTACTCATTTTTTCTTTCTCTTAAACAGAAAGCTTTACTGGCTTCTCATTGTTTTCCCAATTAACTACAGATTCTGATGAGTGAGTGGCATAGGGCAATCTCCATATTTGTCTCCAACCAACCATTTTTTGCTGAGTGTATCTTCTGTAGCTCTTACACTTTCCGTTGTTCATGTCATTTCCATCAAATGGAATTTTCTCGTCTCCTGGCTAGTCTTTGCTTTTTAACATTCTTCAGAAAGCCTGCTATGTTAACTGCTCCATCTTATAGTGGGCTGTTGGGTTTTGAGTGCTTGAAATGTTGATCATTTGTATCATTCATTTTCTGTTTAATTATACAGCCTGTGGTCTTATTTTTAAAATTCCGTGGACAATTACATTGTCTAACTGCATTAAGACAAAAGCCTGTCTCAATTCCCTCACCCCTTTGCTCAAGGTATAGGTACATATTAGGAAGGTTTTAATGTTGTCAGTTTTTCTTGCATTTGGCAGAAATTCACAAAACTGGGGACATTTGTAGATGATTTGGGGCATTTAGTGATACTTAGGTTGATCCAAATTGCCTGGGTTTCCTAGGTAACATTGGTCTTACCTTAGAACAGTTAATTTTCTGGGTTGATTCAGCTATCTGGAATGTGAGGTGGAGTTGTTTATATTTTATGGCCAGTGGTTGTTTTGGAGTAGGCCCTTCATCTATTCAGTGATACTCTAAGATGTGGCAATCTGATCTCTTTCCCATCCCTTCCTCTTAAAAAAAAAAAAATGAAGTTATTCCCTGGCTGGTGTGGCTCAGTGGGTTTAGTGCTGGCCTGGGAACCAAAAGGTTGCCAGTTCAGTTCCCATTCAGGGCACATGCCTGGGTTGTGGGTCATGTCCCCAGTTGGGGAAGTGCAAGAAGCAACCTGTTGATGCTTCTCTCACATACCAGTGTTTCTTTCCTTCTCTCCCTCCCATCCCATCTCCCTAAATAAATAAATTAAATCTTGAAAAACAATAAGTTTTTAGGATTTTGTCCCCATGATGTTTATTTGTATTGTAAGGTTTTATGTTACTAGCTTTTTCACATACTTTCTTGTTGGAAATCATGTATATGTTCTTCATGTAACAAGACTAGTGGTATATATTTTTTAAAACTTTACTCACTGTATTAGAAAAACAAGGTAGTGTGTGTGTGTTTTGCCTTAAAAAAAAATTCAAATGCATCTGCTTCCAGGCCTTTATGTTCTGTGTATCTTATTTACAAGTTATTTTTCCTTTATATCTTTTTTAATTATATTTTTTCTATTGCCATTTAGTCCTCTTATATCCCTCTTTATATATTTTTCAAAAGATAGAATTCGTGTCATAAAATTCCCCCTTTTATGGTATACAGTTTACTTGTTTTTGGTATATTTATGAAGTTCTGCAGTCATCACCACCATCTAATTTTAGTTTCTTTTATCAGCCAGAAAAGAAATGCACTAACCATTAGCTATCACTCTACTTTGACCCTTTTCCCAGCTCCTGTCAATCACTGTGTCTGCTTTATGGATGTGTGTATTCTCTACATTTTATGTAAACAGGATCATCCAAAATGTGGATTTTTGTGACTGGCTTTTTAAAAAATTTACCATAATTTTTTGAGGTTCATCCATATTTGCCACATTCAATACTTTATTAGTTTTTATTGTAATTAATACTATATTATATAAATATGCCATATTTTACTTACTTATCAGTTGATGAGCATTTGAGTTATTTATAGTAATGCTAAAATATGAGTATTGAATATTCATGTACAGGTTTTGTGTCAACAAGTTATATCTCTTGAATATATACCTAGAAGTAGAATTGATGGATCAAATGGTAACTCTGTTTAACTCAAAAAATTTTTATTCATTTATTTTCAGAGAGAGGGGAAGGGAGGGAGAAAGAGAGGGAGAGAAACATCAGTGTGAGAGAAAAAAAGTTGTGCCTCCAACCAGGGACCTGGCCTGCAACCCAGGCATGTGCCCTGACTGGGAATCAACCAGCAACCTTTCAGTTCACAGGCCAGCACTCAATCTGCTGAGCCACACCAGCCAGAGCTTTGTTTAACTTTTTGAGGAATTTACAGATATTTTCCAAAGTGGCTATACCTTTTTACATTCCCAGCAGTAATGTATGAGGGTTCTAATTTCTTCATATCCTTGCCAACACATCTCTCCTTCTGATTCTTTTTGATGTTATTGTAAGTAGAGTTGTGGGTGTGAGGTAGTATTTTATTATAGTTCAATTTGCGTTTTCCTGATGACTGGTATTGTCAAGCATCTGTTTAGGTGCTTATTTGAGGAAATGTTTATATCTTTTGCCCTTTTAAAAATTCTGTTATCTTTTTATTTTAGAGTTGCAGAATTTTTAATTATGTGCTATATACAAATCTCTTATGAGATAAATGATTTGGAGTTTATTCCCATTCTGTGAGTTTTTTCCTACCCTTTTTAATAGTGTTTTTTGTAACACAAGGTGTTAATTTTGGTACAGTCCAATTTACTAAAAATTTTTCCTGGTTGCTTGTGCTTTTGGTGCCATATTTAAGAAAGCATATTGTAATACAAGGTCATGAACATTTGCCCCCTTCCCCTTTTTAAAAGATTTTATTTATTTGTTTTTAGAGAGAGGGAAAGGAAAGGAGAAAGAGAGGGGGAAAACATCGACATGTGGTTGCCTCTCACGTGCCCCCTCCTGAAGACCTGGCCCGCAACCCAGGCAGGTGCCCTGACTGGGAATCAAACCAGCCACCCCTTGGTTCTCAGCCCACGCTCAATCCAGTGAGCTACACCAGCCAGGGCTGCCCCTTGGTTTTCTTTGAAGGATTTTATAGTTTTAGCTATTATATTGAAGTCTTTGATCCCTTAGAGTTAATTTTTTGTATATGGTGTGAGATTATCTAAATTCATTTTCTTGTATGGATATCTAGTTGTCCCAGCACCATTTACAGAAAAGACTGTCCTTCCTTTATTGAATTGTTTTGACCTTGTTGAATTGAACATAAATTGGAAGGCTTACATCTCTGAATTCTATTGCATTGATCTATCTGTTTATCCTTAGTGATATGTCTATATCACACTGTCTGGATTACTGTAGTTATGTAGTAAGTTATAAAACCTAGATGTGTGTGAACCCTCCAGTTTTGTTTTTCTTCTCAAGATCATTTTGTAGGGAAGGGCTGGGGCAGTGGGCTGGGATGGGCCTAAAAGACAGAAAACTACAAGAACAACAATTAAAATAAAATTAAAAAAAAGGATCATTTTGTATATTCTGAATCCCTTACATTTCCATATGAATTTTAGGACTAGTTCATCAGTTTCTACCAAAAAAAAGTGCTGCTAGGATTTGACAAGTGATTCTTTTGATTTAGAACAATTTGGGGAATATTGCATCTTGAAGATGGTAAGCCTTCTGACCTATGTATATGACTGTCCTTACATTTGTTTAGGTCTTAAATTTTTTTTAATGTGCTTTGTAGTTTTCAGCATATACATCTTACACTTTTTTGTTGAATTTATTCATAAGTATTCT
Source organism: Glossophaga mutica (assembly GCA_039655065.1). Classification (NCBI taxonomy): domain Eukaryota; kingdom Metazoa; phylum Chordata; class Mammalia; order Chiroptera; family Phyllostomidae; genus Glossophaga; species Glossophaga mutica. The sequence goes on from CM077312.1 coordinate 74,639,453, forward strand.
TTTTGCTGTTATTGTAAGTAGAATTATTTTCTTAATGTCATTTTTAGATTGTTTGTTGATAGCGTGTGGGTAAAAAATTGAGCTTTGTATGTTGATCTTGTATCTTGCATCCCTGTTGAACTGTTTATCGTTCTAGTTGTTTTTAGTGGAGTCCTGAGGATTTTTTGTATACAAGATCATGTCATTTTCAAATAGAGATAACTTTGTTTCTTTACAATGTAGATGCTCTTTATTTGTTTTTCTTTCCTTGTTGTCCTGTCCAGATTTCTAGTATAATGTTGAATAGGAGTGGTGAGAGTGCACATTGTTGTACTGTATTGTTCCTGAGCTCAGGGGAAAGCATCCAGTCTTTCACTATTCTACTGTCAGTGCTGAACTGTTCGTAGGTGCCTGTTATCATATTAAGATTCCTTCTCTTTCTATTTTGAACTTTTTTTTTCCTCATGAAAGGGTGTTGGATTTTATCAAATTCTTTTTTTCTCTCTCTGTTGACATGATCATGGTGTTTTGTTTTTTGGTCCTTTATTAACATGGTGAATTACATTGAATTTCAAATGTTAAGCCAAAGTTGCTTTCCCGGAATCCCTGCTTTTCATGGTATGTACTTCTTTTATGTTTTGTTGCATTTGATTTGCTTGTATTTCCTTGAAGATTTTTTGCATCAATATTTATAAGGTATATTGATTTGTAGGTTTTCTTCACTCATGATGTCTTTGTTTTGTTTGGTAATCATAGTAGTATTACTGTCATATAATGAGTTGGGAAGTGTTCTATGCTTTTAGTTTATGGAACAGGTTGTGAAGGATTGACATTAAATGTTTCTTAAGACTAAAGGTATTTTAATTTTTGTTTTTATCTTTTAGGATTCTCCTTTTACAAATGCAGGAATGGGATCTAATCTAAATCTCTTGGGTGAAATTGAGTGTGATGCCAGCATAATGGATGGAAAATCCTTAAATTTTGGAGCTGTTGGAGCACTGAGTGGTATGTGGACATTCTAACACACAGTCTCTATTCTTTAAAAAATTATGAATATTACCATTTCATGCTACCTAAAGACTTAGTCCAGTTTTTTCTATTATTCTTGCTTGGAATAGTGTTGAAAACAAACATTTTTCTTTCTTCAATATTTTATTTATTTATATATTTTTTAAAGTATAGTTTATTGATTATGCTGTTACAGTCTTCCCAGTTTTTATCCCTTTATCCCCCCTCTGCCCTGCACCCTTAACCCTCAAGCATCCTGCCCCTTAGTTCATGTCCATGGGTTGTACATATAAGTTCTTTGAGTTCTCTGTTTCCTCTTCCATTTTGACCCCTCCCTGTCTTATTTTATGCCTACCAATTATGCTTCTTATTCCCTATACCTTTTACCCACTCCGCACTGAAAACCCTCCATGTGATGTCCATTTCTCTGATTCTGTTTCTGTTCTAGTTGTTAGCTTGGTTTTTGTTTTCATTATTTTTCTTTTTTTTAGGTTCATTTGTTGGTAGTAGTGAGTTTGTTGTCATTTTTCTTTTCATAGTTTGCTCTTCTTCCCTTTCTTAGATAAATCCCTTTAACATTTCATATAGTAAGGGCTTGGCGATGATGAACTCCTTTAACTTGACCTTACCTGGGAAGGACTTTATCTGCCCTTCCATTCCAAATGATAGCTTTGCTAGATAGAGTCGTCTTGGATGTAGGTCCTTGCCTTCATGACTTCAAACACTTTTTTCCAGCCCATTCTTGCCTGTAACGTTTCTTTTGCGAAATCAGCCGATAGTCTTATGGGCACTCCTTTGTAGGTTACTGTCTCCTTTTCTCTTGCTGCTTTTAAGATTCTCTCTCTATCTTTAATCTTGGGTAACTTAATGATGTTGTACCTTGGTGTGTTCCTCTTTCGGTCCAACTTCTTTGGGACTCTCTGAGCTTCCCGGACTTCCTGGAAGTCTATTTCTTTCACTAGATTGGTGAAGTTCTCCTTCATTATTTTTTCAAGTAAGTTTTCAATTTCTTGCTCTTCCTCTTCTCCTTCTGGCACTCCTATGATTAGGGTGTTGGAACGTTTAAAGTTGTCCAGGAGGTTCCTCAGCCTCTTCTCATTTTTTTGAATTCTTGTTTCTTCCTTCTGTTCTGGTTGGATGTTTATTTCTTCCTTTCATTCCAAGTCATTGATCTGAGTCCTGGTTTCCTTCCTGTCACTGTTGGTTCCCTGAATATTTTGCTTTATTTCACTTTGGGTATCCCTTATTTGTTCTTTCCTTTTGCAATCAAGCTCAGTTAGTTCTGTGAGCATTTTGATTACCAGGGCTTTGAAGTCTGCATCAGATATGCTGGCAGTCTCCTCCTTGCTTAGTTCTCCTTCTGGAGTTTTGCTCTGTTCTTTCATTTGGGCCCTATTTCTTTGTCTCAGGGCACCTGTTAAGTTGTAAGTGGGTGGGGCTTAGGTATTCACCAGGGCAGGGCAACCCTCATTGCTGCTCTGCAACTGTCTGTGGGGGAGGGACCAGAGAGGGAACAATGGAGCTCACTTGCTGGTCTCTAGCCTCACTTTCCAGTGAACCCTCGTGTGAGACTGGGAGTTTCTCCCACTATAGCAGCTGCCGCTGTAGTCCACAGTCAGCTCTGAGTCTCAGTTTCCCATTCAGCCTGCATGGTCTGCTGCCTTGCCACGGGTTCTCTCTGTCCTTTCATCTTACCAGTCTGGTTGGTTTGGTTGACTATTTCTTTAATTCCTTGGTTGTCAGGGGTTCCATGCAATTTGATTTTCTGGAACTTCTGGTTGTTTATTGATTTTAGATTGGTTGTTATCTTCCTTTGGTTGTGCAAGGAAGTGGGGTTTCTACCTGTGCCTCCATCTTGGCTGGAACTCCTTTATTTACTTATTTGTAGAGAGAGGGGAAGGGAGGGAAACATTGATTATTTGGTTCTCCCACACCCCCCAGCTGTGGACCTGGCCTGCTTGACTGGGAGTCAACCTGTAGACTTTTGGTTCACAGGCCTGTGCTCAATCCACTGAGTCACATCAGCCAAGGCCATTTTTTCTTTTACTGAATTTAAAACATGAAATTTTATCTACGGCATGTATTTGTTAGAGTTTGATCATTTTCTATCTCCATAAGGGATTATAGACATTTAAAATGTGTTAGTGGATTTTCATTCAAGACAGTGGCATAGGCAGACATGGCTTGCCACTTTGCATAACCACATCAAAATTACAACTAAAATATACAACCATCACTCAGAACTATCAGAATTCAAGTTGAATAGAAGTGTGACAACTACAGAATTAAAGAAACTACATCCATCCAGACTGCTAGGAAGGGGTGCAGACATGGAACAGGCTGGTCACTCACCCCTCTGTGGTGGGTAAAAATTCAGGAAGGATATCTCAGGAGTGAGGAGTCTCAGCCCCATACCAGGCCCCCACAGCCCAGGATTCCAGTGCTAGGAGGATAAGTTCTCACAACTTCTGGCTGCAGAAACCGGTGGGAATTGAGTCAGTGGAAGAAACTGCTGGAGCCTCAAACAGTTCCTCTTAAAGAACCCACACATGGACATACCTGTGGGGGAGCTCTCCCTGCAGGGCCCTCCCTTGCCGCCATGGATGTGAATAAGTCTACCAAGACATGATTTGCTTGGGGAGGAAAGGTGGAGGATCTCTCAAAGGAGAAGGGCCAGGAGCCTATTCCTCAATGGGCTTTTATTGGGTTCAGTTTGCACAGGAATACAGGTAAAGCTCATCAGTCATTGTCAGGCAGTAAGGATAAAAAAAATAGATAACATTCAAAGAACTATGAGGGCTTATTGTGAGTCAGGGTCAGATAACTAAAAGGCCATAAAACTTTGGAGAAACAAGCTCATTCTATGCTTGGACCCTTAACATTTAAATTGAGGGCATTCTTAGCAAAGTAGGTTTCACAGGATTTTATTCATTGTTTCTTAGGCCTGATCGTATCCGGGGAACCTCCCATTCCTGCCCAGGGTTGCACTGCCCTCGATGATTGTTTCAGGCTTAAGTCAGGCAGGGGAAGTAAGATAGCCAAGACATTAGGAGACTTCTTGCAGACAGAATGAGGACTCAGGCTATGTCAAAGCTGAGGGGCGAGGGTCTATCACCCCCCTTTTTTTATAGTCCCCAAAGTCCTTCCCTGAGGGCCCCTTTGCAACTGTGCCAGTCTTAAGTTGTCCCTCACTTAAGGAATCTTACCTGTCACTGGCTAACCAGTCATCTGGCCAGGGCCAAGCAGAATGAAGTAAAAGGTGGCAGAGGCAGTGGCCCTACCAGGAAGATAAGCTTTGTCTCCTTAGTGGCTTATGGTCCAAAGGTCCTTTATCAACCTTAGGCATGGTGTGTTAATAGCTTCTGGAACCAGGCAGGGCGATTCCCAACACATACCACCCGGGAAACCCCAGGGCCAACTCACCATCCGGGAAACCCCAGTGGACAGCTACAGACCACATTGGACCTCCAGTACCCTGTCCCTGTACAGCTGATTTTTCACAGAGGGAGGATGTTGGTGGTCAGTGGTCAAAGCCCATCCTTGCCTCTGACTGGCCTGGGTAAATTCCTCCCACTGATCTGCCAGCAGCAACCAAGGTTCAACTATAAGAGGAGGGTGTATTCAGCCCACAGGAAGGGCATACCTTGATAGGAGAGGCTGTGCCCCTGGACACTAAAAGACCCCTACTACATTAGGCCACACTACCAAGATACAGAGTCAATGCAGCTCTACCTAATATATAGAAACAAACATAGGGAGGCTGCCAAAACTAGGAGACAAAGAAACAGCCCATTTAGAAGGAGAGATCAGAAATTCAGAAAAAGAACTAAACAAAATGGAGATAAGCAAACTGGCAGATGCAGAGTTCAAAACACTGGTTTAAGGATGCTCAAGGAACTTAATGAAGACCTCAACAGCATAAAAAAGATCCAGTCAGAAACAAAGGATTTACCAGTTGAAACAATGAACGATTTACAGGGAAACAACAATAGAGAGAATGAGGCCAAGAATCAAATCAATGATTTGGAACACAAGGAAGCAAAAAACAACCATACAGAACAAGAAGAAGAAGAAAACAGAATCCAAAAAAATGAGGATAAGTGTAAGCAGCCTACTGGACAACTTCAAGCATTCCAACATTCACATCACAAGGCTGCCAGAAGGAGAAGAGAAAGAGCAAGAAATTGGAAATCTATCTGAAAAAATAATGAAAGAAAGCTTACCTAATATGGTAAAGGAAAAAGACCTGCAAGTCCAGGAAACACAGAGGGTCCCAAACAAGATGGATGCAAAGAGGCCCACTCTAAGACACATCATAATTAAAATGCCAAAGGTTAAAGATAAAATCTTAAAAGCAGCAAAAGAAAAGAAGTTAGTTGCCTATAGGGGAGGTCCCATAAGACTGTTAGGTAATTTCTCAAAGAAACTTTGCAGGCTAGAAAGGACTGACAAATATTCAAAGTCATGAAAAGCAGGCACCTACAGCCAAGATTGCTCTACCCAGCAAAGCTATCATTTAGAATCAAAGGGTAGATTAAAAGAGCTCCCAGACAAGATAAAGCTGAAAGAGTTCATCATCACCAAACCATTATTATATGAAATGTTGAAGGGACTTGTTTAAGAAAAAGATCAAAACTATGAACATTAAAATGACAATAAATACATAACTATCAACAACTGAATCTGAAAAACCAACTAAGGAAACAAGGAGAGACAAAATCATGGATACAGAGTGTTTTGATGGTTACTATATGGGAGGGTGGTGTTGGGGAATGGATGAAGAGGTGTGGGTATTAAGAAGTACAAATACGAAGTTACAGAATAGCCTTTGGGCTATGAAATAGAGAATAGGAAATGGAGTAGCCAAATAACTTATATGCATGACCCATGGAAATGAACAATGGTGTGGAGATTGCCTGAGGGAGTCAGGGTTGCTTGGTGGAGGGCAGCAAAGGGGGAAAATTCAGGACAACTATAATGGCATAATCACTAAAATATAATTAAAATAAGTAAAATGCGTTAGCATATTTTATAATTATTTAAAAAATATTTTATAATTATATTAAATAATATATTTTTATTGTTAAAAATTCAAATGACATATGCCTACCTTGGCAATATTGTGGTTCTGTTCCAGATCATGTCAGTATAGTGAATATCCCAATGAAGTGAGTCACTTGAAATTTTTTTTTGTTTTTCAGTGCATGTCAAAGTTAAAATAAATAAATTCCATTGGATTTTATATACACAATTATATTGCCTGTGAATCATAGCAGTTTTGCTTTTTTCTTTACAATATTTAAATTTTTAAATTTCTTGCATTATGATACTGGCTATGACATCCAGGGCAAAGTTGAATATAAGTGATAGTAGTATACATCTTTGCTTTGTTCCTGATTTTGGAGGGAGAGCTTTATATATTTCACCATTCTGTATGCTGCTTAGTTGTAGGATTTTCATAATGCTCTTATCATAATGAAATTTTCTTCTAATCTTAGTTTGCTGATGGTTTTTATTATCAATGGTATTGAATATCATTAAATACTTTCCTACATCTACTGAGATGAATTTTTCTCTTTTGTTAAATATGGTGAAATTTATGTTCCTCTCTTGGCTGAAATCTTCTTGGTTATAAGTTTTTATTTTTTTATATGTTGCTTATGTTTAAGATTTTTTGATCTCTATGTTTGCATAAAAGGTAGGCTTTCATTTTTCTTTCTTATAAAATTCTTTCAGGTTTTGGAATCATGGTGTAGGTGGCCTGATAAAATGATCTGAGGATTTTTTTCTCTTGATATTTGAAAGAACTTGTATATGATTGAAATGACTTCCTTTTAACTGGAGGAATTTATTAGTTTTTCTAAATTAATGGAGTTTTTGTGGGAAGTTTTAAAATATTGGATTCAATCTGTTTTATAGTTATAAGGCTGTATTTTCTTTTTTGTGTGTCTTTTTCAAGGAATTTGTCCTTCTCAGATGAGTATTCAAATGTATTTGGCTGAAGACTTTTTAGTTAGCTTTCATTGATTTCTAGTTTTATTTCACTGTGGTCAGAGATCATGTGCTGTAAGATTCCAAGCCCTTAAAGCTTTTTGAGACTTGCTTTATGGCCCTGATTTTGGTGTGTTTTGATAAATGTTCTGTATCAACTTCAAAGGAGAATGTATTTTGCATTTTTTGGGTGTGTGTGCTACATGTTAGTTTGATTATTCATTTGTTGCGATATCCTGTGTCTTTTATGATTTGTGTCATAAGTAGAAAAGGGTATTTCAATTAGTTTTAATTTTATTTTCATTTATTATGAAATTTTATTGGTGTTTTATGAAGTTTCATATATTTAAAGGCCATTAACATTTTTTTGTGAACTGTTTATACCTCTTGTGTGGCTTGCCTTTTAAAATTCTATTTATAATGTGCTTTATCATATTGGAATTTAAAATTTTTATTTGTCAGACTTATTACTTTCTCTTTTGTGGCTTTTATAGTTTGCATTCCTTAAGGTTTCTCTCTCATATAAAAGTATGGTCACCTATATTTTCTTTTAATACATGTATAATGTATTTTTATTTAATTCTTGAAGTCATTGTTTATTTTTCTGAAATGATAAAAAAATTGTACCTACATAATTTTTTGAGGAACAACAATAATAATTATCATTTACTGGAAAACTATTACAAATTATGCATTCTCCAGTAGTTTATATATATTAGGTTATTTAGTTCTCCCAATAACATTATGAAGTCAGTGTTTTTCTTTCCTATTTTACAGATGAAGAAACTGAGACACAGGAGAGATTTAGTAATTTGTCCCAGAGTATTCAATCAGTCTGGGTTCAACTAGGAGACAGAAAGCACACAGTAATTTAAACAGGAGAAGATTAATATAAAGAATTATTAAACAGTGATAGGAGAGTAGTTATAAAAAGATGGAAAGAAAACTCAAAGTGTATCCTGTGGCCTAAGGAGAATACCCAAGAGAGAGAAACTTAAAAGGGGTTTCGGACCTTGTTGAAGGCTGCAACAACCTTCAGCCCATCATCTGGCAGAGAAGTTGCTGGGGTACCCAGGCCATAGTCACTGTGAGAGCAGAAACAATCTTGGGGCGGGGGGTGGGGGTGGCGGTCAGGTGAGTTTAGCCTGTTAGGTAGGCACACAGATGTCAGGAAGCCATGGGAAGCAAACCTGTGTAGCATGGGATAATGTTTGGGCTTTTGGCTCAGTAGACAGTCAGCCAGACGGGGCATTTTGCCTTGTTGGTTCTAAGGCTGAGGAGAAGATGTAGGAATCAGTGACTTGAGTTTGGTAGAGTCCTCTTTTTCGCTGGGGCTGTCAGGTGTGCTGCTGTGGCCTAAATCAGGAACTGGGGAAAACACGTGGTAGCCAGTGCTGCAGAAAACTGCACCCTGCAGTCACTTAGCACTGGAGACTCCTATGTGGGCCAAATAGTGGTGCAAAACAGGTGCTCTCCAGGATCCTGGATAGCAAGCCATGCTTTTCTCCAATGTGTGTCTCCAGTGCCCTCTACTGACAAAGTATATCAGTGTGCCAGCTGGCAAAGGAAACATTTAAAGGGCCCATATCCATTTTCACAGATCAAGCAACAAAGGGTGAATTTATAGTTGAGAATCACTTAATTGATAGCTGGTACAGTTATAAAACAGTCTGATTCCCAGCACTCTGTGTTCTTCCTACCTCTCATATTCTCATATGTACCTTATTCTTGTCCTACTTGTTTAAAATACTATCTATATCATGTATTAAATATACAAATTCACGTATGTCTATGTCTGAATTCTATTCAACTGATATATTTGTGTATTTTGTACTCAAACCACACTCTTTTCTTTAGAATAGCTTTCAATAAAAATGGTATCTCATTGGGTGAATACCTCTTAATTTTTTCCAAAGTTTTCTCTTCTTGATAAATTTGAGCCAGCTTCTCATATATCATAGAAATCTTTATGAAGTTTTGAATGAATAGCTTTGAATATATTAATTTAGCAATTATTAATATCTACAATATTGAATCATTTATACAGAAAGGGGTGAACAATGGGTCAAAAGGTAGGACAACTATAACTGAACAACAATAAATTTTAAAATAAATAAATATATTTTAAGAGCTCAGAGATCTGAGCTTTCTCTTCCTTTGGTATTTCATACATTTTTGTGTGACAGTTTGTGGTATTTAGCTAAATATATGTGGTCAGTTTTATTTTACGTCAATCTGGTAGTCTTCATTTTAGTTTTTACAGCTTCTTTATATCCCACTGCTGATTTTTTGTTTTTGTTTTTGTTTTGCATTAGTAGTGTCCTAAGAGGCATCCGTAGGTTAGTGGTTAAGGGTGTATTCTCTGGCATTTGCTGCCTCTTAAAATCTCAGCATTGGGATCCTGAACAGGTGACTTAACCCTCTGTGCAAATGTTTCCTCAGTAATGAGATAGGCTTCATACATATATTTATGTGATAGAGTGAAGGGATCAATTAAATAATCCGATTACATTTAAGGGATTGGGACTGGGCCTGGCACATATTAGATACTAAGCTGTCATTGTCATCAATGTCATATTTATTATTTTCATTGTCATCCAGATAATGTTTTCACACTGATACTTACTGCTCTGTGGTTCCTCTGTTTTCCTCCTGAAAACAGTGTGAACCATACCTTAGGTTACAATCTTGTATATGGTATACTTGGTCTCTTCTACCCACCCTTGCCTGATTTGCAGGACTTCCTCTATATTCATTCCCTCTAGCAGGAGAGATTTAAAATATTTGGCCATTAATTTTTCACCCAAGGTAAATTTGAAGCTGTTTGTTATCATGCTTATTCTTTAAAGGAAACCGATGGTTTTGATTGTTGATGCCACTTTCTTCCATTTTTTAATTTATTATGTTATTTTTTTTTATTAATCATGTTATTATAATTGTCCCAATTTCCCCACTTTGTGCCTTCACCCCTCCCCCCACCATGCCACACTCCCTCTGGCGATTGCCCCTCCTTTTGTTCATGTCCATGGGTTATGCATACAGATTCTTTGGCAACTCCAGTTTCTATACTTTCTCTTAACATCCCCCTGCCTATTCTGTATCAATTTGTACTCCTTAATTCCTTCACCTTCCCCCCATTCTCTCAGACCCCTTCCCCACTGACCACCATCCCAGTGTTTTCCTATCTTTAATTCTGTTTCTGTTCTGCTTGTTTGCTAAGTTGGTTTTTTAGACTCAGTTTTTGATAGTTATGTATTTATTGACATTTTAATATTCATAGTTTTGATCTTTTTCTTAAACAGGTCCCCTCAACATTTCATATAATAATGGTTTGGTGATAATGAACTCCTTCAATTTTATCTTGTCTGGGAAGCTCTTTATCTGTCCTCTGATTCTAAATGATAGCTTTTCTGGGTAGAGCAATCTTGAAAAGTAGGTGCCTGCTTTTCATGACTTTGAATATTTCTTGTCAGTCCTTACTAGCCTGCAAAGTTTCTTTGAGAAATTACCTGACAGTCTTATGGGATCTCCCCTGTAGGCAACCAACTTCTTTTCTCTTGCTGCTTTTAAGATTCTCTCTTTACCTTTAACCTTTGGCATTTTAATTATGATGTGTCTTGGAGTGGGCCTCTTTGCATCCATCCTCTGGGGCTCTCTGTGCTTCTTGGACTTGCATGTCTCTTTCCTTCACACATTAGGTAAGTTTTCTTTCATTATTTTTTCACACAGTTTTTCAGTTTCTTGCTCTTTCTGGCACACCAATGATACAAATGTTGGAATGCTTGAAGTTGTCCAGTAGGCTGCTTACACTGTCCTTGTTTTATTGGATTCTTTTTCTTCTTGTTCTGCATGGTTGTTTTTGCTTCCTTATGTTCCAAACCATTGATTTCATTCTTTGCCTCATTCTCTCTGTCGTTGTTTCCCTGTAAATTGTTTTTTTTTTTTTTAAATTTCAATGAATTCATCCTTTGTTTCTGACTGGATCTTTTTTATGTTGTTGAGGTTCTCACTAAATTCCTTGAGCATCCTTATAATGAGTGTTTTAACTCAGCATCTGATTGATTGCTTATTTTGTTTTGATTAGGTATTTTTCCTGAGTTTTTATCTGTTCTTTCATTTGGGCCATGTTTCTCTGTGTCCTCATTTTGGCAGCCTCCCTATGTTTGTTTCTATGTATGAGGTTAGAGCTGCATTGAATCCATGTCTGGGTAGTGTGGCCTAATGTAGTAGGGGTCCTTTAGTGTCCTGTGATAAGGCCTCTCCTATCAAGGTATGCCCTTCCTGTGGGCTGAATACACCCTCCTCTTATAGTTGAACCTTTGTTGCTGCTGGCAGATCAATGGGAGAGATTTACCCAGGGCAGTCAGTGGCAAGGACTGGTTTTGACTACTGACCACCAACATCCTCTTGCTTTGGAGGATCAGCTGTGCAGAGGCAGGGTGTTGGTGCTCTGACACTGTCTGTAGCTATGCGCTACATGGGCAAGCTCTGGTGTTTCCCAGGTGGTGCAGGCCAAGGTCAGTCCCCACCTTTATTTTAACCCGGGCAACCCTGCCTGGGCTATAAAGCAGTCTGAGATGGTTTCTACTTGTGCTGGGCTTGGAGATTCCCAGGTGAAGCCTACCTTTGAATCTAGGCTGGCTGTTGCTAATACCATGCCTGGAGCCATTTAGCGAGAGTAGCTGGAGACTCACTGAGGTGGGCTGTTGCCTGTCTGAGAGGATTTAGGAAGTTGTGAAATATGAGCCAAAATCAAGCATTCATATGGAAATATCTCTGTTAACAGCTTGGGTGGGCCTGTAAATTAGGTGGGACAGAGTCTTTAGGGTGGGGTAAAGTATGTTAACCAGACTGATGGAGTCTCAGATATGGCTGCTGCTGGCTGAGTCTGTGGCTCTGTGGGGGCATGGTTCAGAAAAGGGACAGTGGCCTCTGCTTGCCTCTCTGTCTGGGTAAAAGCTCTCCCCTGGCTCTCACCTTGATGCCAGACCCTTCACTTCCTCCCCATATGCCACAGGTGCCTTTCAAGTTGCTACTTTGTTGCTAGAGCTCAGAGGGAGTGAGTTTGTGTAAGTCCATGTGTAGGTTCTTGAAGAGCAAATGCTTAGGACTCTAGAAGTTTCTTTGACTGACTCAGTCCCTGCTGATTTTTGTAGCCAGAATTTTTGGGGTCTTAATCTTCCCGGCACTGGAACCCTATACTGGGAGGCCTTTTGTGGGGCTGGGACTCTTTACTTCTGAAATATCCCTCCTAAACTTTTATCCACCAAATGTGGATGTGGGACCAGCTGTTTTGCATCTCTGCCCCTCTTAAGTCTGGATGGATGTGTTTTTTTTAATTCAATAGTTGTAGGATTTCCATTCAACTTGATTTTTGACACCTTTGCATGATGGTGGTTCTATATTTTAGTTGCAATTTTGATGTGGCTCTGTGAGGAGGTGAGCTGTGTTTACCTCTGCTGCCATCTAGACCAGAAGTCCTCTGATGCCACTTTTTTGCTCATTTTTCAATTCCATTCTGAAATCTATTAAAAAGGAACATAATTTAAATACGTATTATTTAAAATTCAGTCTTTACTATATGTTGTAGCATATAACAAAACATGAGAAGGTATGTTTTATATTTGTTCTTTTTTTGCATTTACTAGGTGTTCATGTATTTGTTTATTTGATCTGTTCATGATAATTAAGGGTTTTTGTTAGTATATAAAAGAAGAGTTTTCCAAGACATTTAAAAGTTGTTTCATTGAAATTGCTACAAAAGTGACAGGGAAACTTGAAAACTTCTTTTGACTCCATTTTCTGCCAATTTTATTTTATAGGAATCAAGAACCCAGTCTCAGTTGCGAACAGACTCTTGTGTGAAGGGCAGAAGGGCAAGCTCTCAGCTGGCCGAATTCCTCCCTGGTAACCACTATAATCTGCCTGACTTTCCCTCATCTTTGGTTTGTTTCATGCAATGTTTGAAGGCTATTTTTACCCACAGAAATTTGATGCTGTGGTTATACATCAGCCTTACCTTGCCTTGGAGTTGAAGACTCACTTGTTCTGTGGTCTTGGAGCAATTTGTATACTTGGTAGACCTCTGGATGGAATACAATATTATGAATTAAAGCAGAAAAGAGATGAGAGTTAATTTTTGGTTTTGTTGTTGATGATAGGGATGTTGTTGCTGTTATTAAGTACTCAACTGGGGTCTTTTTATTATAAAACTTTAAAAGTATCTTGTGTATTCCAGTTTGGAGCCTAAATTAATTTTTAATCTTGAGGAGTTGTTAAAATAAATATACTTAATTTTTCTCTTCTGTAGAAATACATTGTGACACTAAGATTAATCAGATCATATCATTTCTCCAGTATTAACGTACAACTTTCTTTAATAACACTTTGAACTTTTTCAAATATTTGTAGAATTAGAGACAACATTGTAAAGGGCCCTCATGAACCTGTCATCCAGCTCCAATAATTAAAAATGTTTTTTTCTTCATCCATTTTGTGCATCTCTTTTTTCTCCTAGTATTTTAAAGTAAATCCTTGATATCCTATTTTACCCTCATAGTTTTATAAATTTGTCTGTTCACAAAACATAACCACCATCTTGTTAGCATGCCTAACATTATTCACATATATGTCTCAGTACTGTCTCATACTCAGTCTTTGTTCAGTACACCTGGCTGTGAAGGTTACATTAATGTTCTGTGTAGAAATTTATGACAAAACAGTGCTATAGGAATCACTTTATTTTACTTATAATTTGAAGTCATAGACAATAAATTAATATAGTTTTGAAAAATCTTGAGTCCTTTTACCTAAATAAATTAAAGGTATCCTTTTAATTATGTTCTTAAGTGTTTAATTGTGATACTAGAAGGGTTGATTATAAAAAATTTTTGAAGAAATATTAATTTTTAATATTAGTTTTCAATAAAACAAGGGTATGGGAAAGCAAACATGATTTACTAAGATAATTTCTAGTAAGTGTTTAATTATTTCCACAGTGTTAAGTAGTATAAAATATAAATAAGGAAAAGATAACCCAAAATTCTAAAAATTTATAAAGGATACAAATAGACAATTTATAGAAAAGAAAATATTGATGGTGTATAAATACCCAAAAAGGTGCCCACTCATGTTTATCAAAGAAGTGTCAATTAAAATGAGATATTATTTTCATCTTATTTTGAGTAGCAAAATTAACAGAGACTAATACTATCCATTATTGTTCAGGATGTAGAAAAATAGGTTTGTTTTAACAAAAAAGGTCTGGAAAGGTTACCAAACTTACTGTGATTACCTTTGGAAAGGAGGAATGAAGAAATAAAATGAGGCAGTTATCAAAGGGGACATTTGTAATATTTTATATTTTACAAAAATAAGATACATGGGAAAAAGTGATGGCTATTTTTCGGTTAAAATGATATGAATATGTTGCTACACTTGACTAGAACTAGCTGATTTTCTCATGTACATAGTTCTTCAGCTGTGTTCTTTGTTTTCAAATTGTTCTATTTTAGGCATTTTGCATTTTCATATGAGTTTTAGAATTAGCCTGTTAATTTCTATAAATAGATGCTGGAGTTTTGATTTGGATTACAGCATATCTGTTTATTAAGAATTTCTTTAACATCTCTGGAAGTGTTTATAGCTTTCAGCATACAGGTCTTGCACAGCTTTTATCCATTTTATATCTTAGTACTTTATTCTTTTTAATGCTATGATAAATTGCATATGTTAATTTCAGTTTGTTCATTACCAACATATAGAAATATGATTGATTTTTATTATAGTGATATTCTGTCCCAGGAATCTGCTAAATTTATTTGTTCTAGTACCACTTTTATAGATTCTGTAAGATTTTCTACATGGATAGTCAGATCTTCTGGGGATCTAGTTTTACATTTTTTGTTCCAATCTGTATTCCTTTGATTAACTTCATTTTCTTAATTACACTGGCTAGGACATTCTTGCCTTGTTTGTGATCCTAGGGAAGTAACACTCAGTCTTTTACTTCTAAGTATAATGGTTGCTATAGATTTGTCGTAGATGCTCTTTTTTTGTGTTGAGGAAGTCTTTGTGTAGTGTGCTGAGAGTTTTCAATAGGAGTGGGTGTTGCACCTTTTCAAATGCTTTTCTGCATTTATTGAGATGATCTTATAATTTTCTTAGTTAATGCAGTGATTGGTTTTTAGCAGTTTAATCAACAGTTGCATTCCTGGGATAAATTCTACTTGGTTGTAATGTGTTATCCTTTTACTATATTGTTGGATCCAATTTGCTAATAATTTGTAAAGAATTTTTGCATCTATGTTTATGAGAGACACTGGCCTGTTTTGCTTTTTTGATAAACAGGAATATATATTTCATGAGATTTGGGAAAGTTTTGTCTATTATTTCTTCACGTATTTTTGCTGATCTCCCCTTCTCTTCTATCCTTTAGGACTCTAAATATACAACTACTTGATCTCTTCTACCAATTGTAGTCCCACAGATCACTGATAATTTGTTACTTTCCCCCTTTTATTTTTATTTTATTTTTTATTTTTAAATATAGTTTATTGATTATGCCATTACAGTTGTTCCATTCTCCTCCTTCACTCCCCTGCACCTTGCACACCCTCTCCCACCCACATTCCCCCTCTTTAGTTCATGTCCATGTGTCATACGTAGAAGTTCTTTAGCTTCTACATTTCCCACACTATTCTTACCCTGCCCCTGTCTATTTTCTACCTACTGTCTATGCTACTTATTCTCTGTACCTTTTCCCCGTCTCCTCCTCCCACTCCCCTGTTGCTAACCCTCCATACGATCTCCATTTCTGTTCCTGTTCTAGTTGTTTGCTTACTTTTTTTGTTTTAGGTGTGGTTGTTAATAATTGTGAGTTTGCTGTCATTTTACCATACATGTTTTTTATCTTCTTTTTCTTAGATAAGTCCCTTTAACATTTCATATAATAAGGGCTTGGTGATGATGAACTCCTTTAACTTGACCTTATCTGGGAAGCACTTTCTCTGCCCTTCCATTCTATATGAAAGCTTTGCTGGATAGAGCAATCTTGGATGTAGGTTCTTGCCTTTCCTGACTTGGAATACTTCTTTCCAGCCCCTTCTTGTCTGTAAGGTCTCTTTTGAGAAATTAGCTGACAGTCTGATGGGAACTCCCTTGTAGGTAACTGTCTCCTTGTCTCTTGCTGCTGCTAGGATTCTCTCCTTATCTTTAATCTTGGCTAATGTAATTATGATGTGCCTTGGTGTGTTCCTCCTTGGGTCCAACTTCTTTGGGACTCTGAGCTTCCTGGACTTCCTAGAAGTCTATTTCCTTTGCCAGATTGGGGAAGTTCTCCTTTATTATTTATTAGAATAACTTTTCCACTTGTTGCTCTTCCTCTTCCCCTTCTGGTACCCTTATAATTCGGATATTGGGGCATTTAAATATGTCCTGGAGGTTCCTAAGCCTCTCCTCATTTTTTTGAATTCTTGTTTCTTCCTTGTTTTCTGTTTGTTTGTTTCTTCCTTCTGGTCCACTGCATTGATTTGAGTCCCAGTTTCCTTCCCATCACTGTTGGTTCCCTGTACATTTTCCTTTATTTCACTTAGTGTAGCCTTCATTTGTTTATCAAATTTGTGACCAAATTCAACCAATCCTGTCAGCATCCTGATTGCCAGTGTTTTGAACTGTGTATCTGATAGGTTGGCTATCTCTTCGTCACTTAGTTGTATTTTTTCTGGAGCTTTGATCTGTTCTTTCATTTGGGCCATTATTTTTGTTTGTTTGTTTTGTTTTGTTTTGTTTTGATGGGCCTGTTATGTAGTGAGGGGCGGAGCCTTAGGTGTTCACGTGGGTGGGGTAACACATGTTACTGGTTTGTGAGGCTGTATGTGGCGGTGTGTGTGTGTGTGTGGGGGGGTCCCGAGAGGGAACAATGGTGCTTGCTCAGCTCTCTCCTGGATTTCAGTCACTTCCGCTGTTTCCCCCAAGCAAACTGGGCTTTTTTGGTGCTGATTTCCATGTGGGTGGGCTTGTGTATGTTCTAGGACCCTGTGGGTCTCTCCAGTGAACTCTCCTGTGAGGCTGGGAGTCTCTCCTGGCACCTCAACCTCCATAGGTATTTTCAATTGGTGTTTTGAGGCTTTATTTCCCCCTGATGGGACACTGGGTTGAGTGGTCTGTTTTGCTCCCCAGTTTCACCTGGTTTATCTGTGTGGGATGTGGGACCGCCTGGTTTGTCAGCCTCCTCGCACGCCATGCCCCTCCACAATCCGCCACCTCACTGAGTCTGCCTGCTGCCACCTTGCTCGCCTGGGTCCGCAAGCCACCACTTTGCCACGAGTCCTCTGCACCTGGCTGCCTGACTCTGTCCTTCCTACTGGTCTGGATGAATGTTTCTTCTGTAACTCCTTGGTCGTTGGACTTCCATACAGTTCAATTTTCTGTCAGTACTGGATGTTTTTTTGTTTCTAAATATTTGTTGTCCTTATTTTGGTTGTGCAAGGAGGCACAGTGTGTCTACCTACGCCTCCATCTTGGCTGGAAGTCTCCCTCCCCTGTTTTTAAATTAATTAATTAGTTAATTTTTTAACGATTTTATTTATTTGTTTTTGAGAGAGGGGAAGAGAGGGAGAGAGAGAGAGAAACATTGGTTTGGTTGCCTATTGCATGCATGCCAGCCAAGACCAGGCTGCAAGCCAGGCAGCGACCCTTAGCTTTGCAGGCCAAGGTCAACTACCTGAGCCATGTTGATCTGGGCTATTTACTTTTTTTCATTCATTTTTCTCTTTGTTGCATTTTGAGTAGTTTTCATGGCTGTTTTCAAATTCAGTAATTATTTTTCTGTAATATCCAGTCGCTTGTTAATCCCATCCAATTTATTTTTCATTTCTGACATTGTAGTTTTTTGTGTTCCAGAAGTTCAATTTTCATTTAAAGAAATGTCTTCCATATATCTAGTTAATATGTTTAATCTTTCCTATAGCTTCTTGAACTTATGGATAGATTTGTAACTCTATTCATCTAAGATTCTACTTAGAATCTTTGGTACTAATTCTGTTATCTTTGCCATTTCTGGGTGGTTTTCAATTGAAAGATTTCTCTCTTCATTGTAGATTATGTTTTCCTGCTTCTTTGCCTGCTTGGTAATTCTTTTCTGGATTCCAGACAGTGTGAGTTCTACCTTATTTGGTGCTGGATATTTTTGTATTTTTATAAATATTCTTGAGCTTTATTCTAGGATGCGGTTAACTTATTGAAAGGCAGTTTCATCTTTTCAGGTCTTGCTTTATACTGTTACATGTGGCTGGGGAATCATTTAGCCTTGAACTAATTTTGCTTTCCTATCCAGGCCAAACCATTTTAAGTGCTGTAACAGATGCACCTAGAATGAGATCTTTTACTTTGACTGTGGGAACAGGAGCTGTTTCTGGCTTTGTGTGAACTGGGGGATTGTTTCTTCTAAAACTTTCACATTATTCTTTCTCTGGATTTGGGTAATTTCTTCTTATACATACACTGATCTCTACTCAGCTGAAGACTAGAGCGGGTTTTGGAGATCTTCAGAGCCCCTTCTCTGTGCAGCTCTCTCTTCTCTGGCACTTTGCCCCCTGAACTCTGGCTGTCTTGGCTTCTTTGGATGTCCAACTCAGACACTGCTGGGCTCTGTCTGAATTAACCTTCTTATGCTGTGGCTTGGAAACTCTAGGCAGTAAGCTGGGGCAGTCAAAGGGTTTACCGTGTTTGTTTCCTTTCTCTCAAGGATCACTGTCCTGTGTTGACTAGTGTGTAATGTTTAAAAACTGTTGTTTTCTATATTTTGTCTGATGTTTTTTCATGGGTTCAGGCAAGAGTATAAATTTATTTCTTGTTACTCCGTCTTGTCTGGAAGCAGAAATCTTTCCTAAATGTTCACTGTATCCTGTAGTAGTTTTTAAAAAAAGTCCAATTCCCTGAGTATCCTAGTGTATTATCTCTTTAAAAATACTGTTTAATCTATTGTAGTTCATAAGTGTATTCAAATTTTTTAATATACTACTTTTGTTTTGTCAGTATGAAAAGAAAATTTGAAGCCTAAATATTAAAAGAAATATAAGAGACCTATCAACTAATCAGAAGGTAGATTTAGTTGGATTTCCATTCAAACCAACCAGTTTAAAAAAACAAAATAAAAATAATAGCAAAATTTCATAAGATAACCAGGGAAATGTGAATATTGACCATATTTTGAGTCTAAGGATTTATCGTTAAAAGTTTTTAGGTGTTGGTTATGGTGTGGTTATTGTTTTTAAAAAGTCATTTTTTGAGATGCATGCAAATATTTATATTTGAAATTCTGTGATATCTGGGATTTGCTTCAAAGTAATTTGGTTGAGGGTATAAATGAATGAAATTAGCAGTCCATTGATAATTGATGAGATAGGTTGATGATCCATTAGGTTCAATATGCTATTCTCTGTATTGTATGTTTGAAAATATCTGTAATAGAAAATTTTTAAGAGTTAAATTATTATTTTTTTAATCTGATTGTTACGTTATCTTCCAACTCAGCAAGTGCTCCTTTATTTATACTTTGTGTCTGGAAGCTTTATTTTATCAATAGCTACTCATTTGTCTTCCCTCAATATTGTATATTTATGATGAACAAAGAAGTATGTGTTAAGTAGATGGAAATCAGTTTTTAAGTCCAAAAAAGCAACTATAATTTTCTCCTATGTCTTTTTCATCTCATAAAGAATTTGATTACCGGGGTCCCTGAGCATTCTTGAGAACTTTCTGAATCATTAGATTACACAATTTTTCTCCAATTTTGGAGTTTTGGTTCTTTGAAAATGGGTGGTTCTCATCCATAAGATAGTAATTCATGTCACTGTATTTGCCCAGATAGCTCTTCCTGGGGACTTTGGCTGTGTTAGTGCTTGTAGCAGTGCCTACAGCTCAGCTTGCTGAAGGTGTTAATCATCAAACCTCAGGTCTGGTCTTCCTAGAGTGTTTTGTTTTATATCACTTTAGACTTGTTTTAATGTAAACTAAGGTGCATATATCAGAAGGAAAATGTCCTTTAGGGAATTTTGACACCCTACTTTATTATTTTTTAATATCTCATCAATGTTTATTTAATGCTTAGTGTGCTTTAGACACTATTCTAAAGGCTTGGGATATATTCAATATCAACGAAAACACAAAGTTTCCTACTCGTATGAAGCTTATAGTTTATTTAGGGAAGACAGAAATAAACAATAGATACAATATGTAAATTATAAGTATAGTGTGTTAGAAGGTAGAAAAAAAGAAAAAAATGTGAAAAAAGAATGAGAGGGGTTGGGAGTACAGTGTGTTGGGTACAGTTTTAATAGATCTTGTCAAGTACAGATACTGGAGTAGATGAGTGAATTTGGCCTTTGGGAGAGCATGATAGAGGACAGTCAGGATGAAGGCTCTGAGACAGGAGACCCCATAACATGTTTGAGTTTATAAGAGACTGGGGTAGGATTAGTAAGGGAGCAATAGGAATAAGAGATGAGATGAGGGGCAGAAAGGATGAGATCATTTGGGAGAGTTTGTGAAAACTCCATTTTTTTGTCCTAATAGATAATGTATTTTAATATTTATTTTAAATTTATTTTATTTTTATTAATTTTAAATTTATTGTATTTTTCCATTACCATTTAATCTCCTTATTTGTCCCCCGCACCAAATCACCCACTGCTATGTCCACGAGTCCTTTTTCCTTTTTGCTCACTCTTTCCACCTCCTAACTTCTCCCCTCCCTTAGCTGTCATCCTGCTCTCTGAGTCTGTCTCTATTTTGCTTGTTCAGTTTGTTCATTAGATTCTACATATGAGTGAAATCTTACGGTATTTGTCTTTCTCTGGCTTATTTCACCTAGCATAATGTTCTCCAGGTCCATCCATACTGTCGCAAACGGTGAAATCTTTTTTATTGCATTGTGTAAATGTCCCATAGTTGTTTTATTGACTTATCTACTGGTGGATACTTAGGCCGCTTTCTGCAATGAACATAGGGGTGCTTGTGTTCTTTTAAATTAGTGTGCTGGATTCCATTGGATACATTCTCAGAGAAGTGGTATCACTGGGTTGAAGGCAGATCCTTTTTTAATTTTTAGAGGTATCTCCATACTGCTTTCTACAGTGGATACACCAGTCTGTATTCCTACCAACAGTGCAAAATGATTCCCCTTTTGCCACATCCTTGCCAGCACTTGTTTGTTAATTTTTGATGATAACCATTCTGAAAGGTGTGAGATGCTATCTTATTGTGGTTTCAGTTTGCATTTCTCTGATGATTAGTGATGTTGAGCATCTTTTCATATGTTTATTGGCCATTTGTATGTCCTCTTTGGAGAAGTGTCTATTCAGGTCCTTTGCCCATTTTTTTAATTAGGTGGTTTGAGTTTTGTAAGTTGTTTATAAATTTTGGATATTAACCTCTTATCAGATGTATTGGCAAACATGTTCTCCCTTCCATTCTGTGTATTGTCTTTTTATTTTGTTGATGTTTTCCTTTGCTCTGCAAAAACATTTTAGTTTGATGTAGGCCCATTTGTTTATTTGTTCTTTTGTTTCCCTTGCCTGGAGACATATATCTAATAAAATATGGCTATGAACAGTGTCTGAGATTTTGCTGCCTATGTTTTCTTCTAGAATTTTTATGGTTTTGGGTCTAACATTTAAGTATTTGGTCTATTTTGAATTTATTCTTGTGTGTGGTATAAGAAGGTGGTTTAGTTTCATTTTTCTCTAGGTATCTGTCTAATTTTCCCAATACCATTTACTGAATAAACTATCTTTAGCCCATTGTATGTGCTTGCTTTCTCTGTTGAATATTAATTGTCTGTAAAGGTGTGGGTTTAATTCTGGGTTCTCTAGCCTATTCTATTGATCTATGCGTCTGTTTTTATGCCCACACCATGCTGTTTTGATTAGTATAAAACAGTTTGGCCTTAGTGCAGTTTGATATTAGGTAGTGTGATTCCTCTAACTTTGTTTTTATTTCTCAGGATTGCTGTTGCTATGCAGGGCTTTTTGTGATTCCGTATAAATTTTTGAAATATTTGTTCTAGTTCTGTGAAATATGTGATTGGAATCTTGATAGGAATTGTGTTGCATCTATAGATTTCTTTGGGTAGTATGGACATTTTAATGATGTTAATTCTTCCTATCCATGAACCTGGTATGTGCTTCTACTTATTTGTATCTTCTTCAGTTTCTCTAAAGTATCTTAAAATTTTCCACATACATGTCTTTTACAGCCATGGTTAGGTTTATTCCCAAGTATTTTATTCTTTTTGAAGGAATCATGAATGGGATTGTTTTATTAATTTTCCTTTGTCATAGTTCATTATTGACATAAAAATACAACTGATTTTTGGATATTAATTTTGTATCCTGCCACTTTACTGACTTCACTTATCAGTTCTACTAGTTTCTTGGTGGAATCTTTAAGGTTTTCTGTGTACAGCATCATGCCATCTGCAAATAATTACGGTTTATTTATTCCTTTCCAACTTGGATACCTTTTATTTCCTCTTGTCTGACTTTTTGGCTAGGATTTTCAGTACTATGTTGAATAAGATATGAAAGTGGACATCCCTGTCTTGTTCCTGATCTCAAGGGGAACACTTGTAGTTATTGCCTATTGAGTATGATGCTGGCTGTGGGATTGTCATGTATTGCCTTTTTATGTTTAGGTTTGTTTCTTCTATTCCTACTTAGCTGAGAGTTTTTACCATAATTGGCAGCTGGATCTATCAAATGCTTTTTCTGCATCTATTGATATGACAATGTGGTTTTTATCCTTCAGTTTGTTTATTTCGTGTGTCACATTTATTAATTTGTGAATGTTGTGAATACCAACCTTGTATTTCAGGAATAAATCCCACTTGATCATGGTGTATGATCTTTTTGATGTATTGCTGTATTTGATTTGCTAATATTTTGTTGAGAATTTTAGCATCTGTGTTCATCATGGATATTGGCCTATAATTTTCTTTTTTTTTTTGTAGTGTCTTTATCTAGTTTTTGAATTAGGATAATGCTGGCTTCATAAAATGAGCTTAGAATTCTTCTCATATCTTGAATTTTTTGAAATAATTGAGAAGGAGAGGTGTTAATTCGTCTCAAATGATTGGGAAAATTCATCTGTGAAGCCGTCTGATTTAGTTTGTTGGGATTTTTTTGATTAGTGCTTCATTCCACTAGATGTGTTCTGTCTATTCAGAGTCTTTGTTTCTTCCTGATTTAGTTTTGGGAGATTGTATGTTTCTAGGAATTTATCTATGTCGACCAGGTTGTCTGTTGGCATATAGTTGTTTGTAATATTTTCTTACAATGTTTTGTATTTCTTTGGTGTCAGTTGTTATTTCTCCTCTTTCTTTTTTTATTTTCTTTATTTGGGTCCTCTCTTTTTTTCTTCATGATTTTTCTTAAAGGTTTGTCAATTTTGCTTTTCAAGGATCCAGCTCTTGGATGCATTGATTTTTTTGTATTATAAACTCTATATTACCTACTTCTGCTCTGATCTTTATTATTTCCTTCCTTATACTCACTTTGGGCTTTGTTTGTTTGTTTTTTTTTTTCCTCAAGTTCATTTAAGTATGAAGTTAAATTGTTTATTTGAGCTTTTCTTCCTTTTGAAAATATGTTTTATATTATTTTTCTCTTGTTCCTTGAGATAGGCCTGCAATGCTAGGAATTTCCCTCTTAGAATTGCTTTCCCTGCGTCCCACAGATTTTAGGTTGTTGTGTTTTATTTTCATTTGTTTCAAGGTATCTTTTTGATTTCTTCCTGATGCCATTGTTGACCCATTCATTGTTTAATAACATGTTATTTTTGCTTCCATACTTGATATGATTTAAATCTTCTTAAATTTATTAGACTTGTGCTGTGTCCTAACATGTAGTCTATCCTAGAAAACATTCCATGTTCACTTCAAAAGAATGTATATTCTGCTGCTTTGGCATGAAACGCTCTGAAGATATAAATTAAACTACTTTGATCTAGTGTGTGATTTAAGCCTCTGTCTCTTTCTTGATTTTCTGTCAGGAATTTCTGTCCATTGAAGTCGATGGGGTATTAACATTCCTTACTATGTCTCTCTATGTCCATCAAGATTTGCTTTACATATTTAGTTGCTCCTATGTTGGATGCATAAATATTTACTAGGTTTATATCCTCTTGTTGGATTGTTCCCTTATTAAGTAGTGTCCTTCTTTGTCTTTACTGTAGCTTTGAATTTAAAGTCTATTTTGTGGGATATAACTATTGTTATCCCAGCTGCTTTTCTTTCTAATTGCATGAAATTTTTTTTTACAACCTTTCACTTTTGGTCTGTATGTACCTCTCATTCTGCGCTGGGCCTCTTGGAGTAGATAGCACATATATGTGTCTTTTTTCTTACCCATTCAGCTCCCCTATGCCTTTGATTGGAGCATTAAAGTCATTACATTAAAATACTGTTGATAGATACATATTAACTGCCATTTTTTAAACTATTTATCTTTGTTTCTTTTTTTATTTTCTTCTCCTCCTTCTTCCCTCTCTTTTTCTGTCCTCCTCATGCTGCACCTCCTGCTCCTCCTAAAGCAAGTCCTTTAACATTTGTTGCAGTGTTGGTTTGGTGGTAACAAACTCCTTCAGCTTTTTCTTGTCTGGGAAACTCTTTATTTCTCCTTCAATTTTTTAAAAAATATATTTAATTGGTTATGCTATTACAATTGTCCCATTTTCCCCCTTTAACTCCCCTCCAGCCTACACACCCTCTCCCATCCACATTCTCCTTTAGTTCATGTCCATGTGTCATACATATAAGTTCTTTGGCTTCTACATTTCCCATGCTATACTTACCTTCCCCCTGTCTATTTTCTACTTATCATCTATGCTACTTATTCTCTATACCTTTTCCCCCTCTTTCCCCCTCCCCTGTTGCTAACCCTCCATGTGATCTCCATTTCTGTGGTTCTGTTCCTGTTCTAGCGGTTTGCTTAGTTTGTTTTTGTTTTTGTTTTAGCAGTGGTTGTTAATAATTGTGAGTTTGCTGTCATTTTACTGTACATATTTTTTTATCTTCTTTTTCTTAGGTAAGTCCCTTTAACATTTCATATAATAAGGGCTTGGTGATGATGAACTCCTTTAACTTGACCTTATCTGGGAAGCACTTTCTCTGCCCTTCCATTCTAAATGATAGCTTTGCTGGATAGAGCAATCTTGGATGTAGGCCCTTGACTTTCATGACTTGGAATACCTTTTTCCAGCCCCTTCTTGCCTGGAAGGTCTCTTTTGAGAAATCAGCTGACAGTCTGATGGGAACTCCTTTGTAGGTGACTGTCCCCTTATCCCTTGCTGCTTCTAGAATTCTCTCCTTCACTTTAATCTTGACTAATGTAATTCTGATGTGCCTTGGTGTGTTCCTCCTTGGGTCCAACTTCTTTGGGACTCTGAGCTTCCTGGACTTCCTGGAAGTCTATTTCCTTTGCCAAATTGGGGAAGTTCTCTTTTATTATTTGTTCGAATAACTTTTCTACTTGCTGCTCTTCCTCTTCCCCTCTGGTACCCCTATAATTCGGATGTTGGAACATTTAAAGATGTCCTAGAGGCTCTTAAGCCTCTCATTTTTTTGAATTCTTGTTTCTTCATTCTTTTCTGTTTATTTGTTTCTTCCTTCTGGTCCACACCGTTGATTAGATTCCCAGTTTCTTTCCCATCACTGTTGGTTTCCTGTATATCTTCCTTTATTTCACTTAGCATTGCCTTCATTTTTCGTCTAATTTGTGACCAAATTCAACCAATCCTGTGAGCATCCTGATCACCAGTGCTTTGAACTGTGCATTTGATAGCTTGGCTACCCCTTTGTGGCTTAGTTGTATTTTTTTCTCGAGCTTTGATCTGTTCTTTCATTTGGGCCATTTTTTTTTTTTTTTTTTTGTCTTGGCATGCCGTCTACATAGTAAGGGGTGGAGCCTTAGCTGTTCACCAGGGTGGGGTAACCCGTGTCGCTGGTTTGTGATGCAGCGTGTGTGGGGGGGTGGAAAGGGAACAATGGCACTTGTTCCACTCTCTGCCGGATTTCAGTCACTTCCCCCGCTACCCACAAGCAAATTGGGCCCTTCTGGTGCTGATTCCCAAGTGGGTGGGTTTGTGTACATTCTAGGATCCTGTCTCTCCAATGAACTCTCCTGTGAGGCTGGGAGTTTCTCCCAGCACCTCAACCCCCACAGGTGTCTTCAGTCAGTAGTTTGAGTTTTACTTCCCCTCTCTGGGACCCTGGGTTGAGTGGTCTGTCCTGTTACCCAGTTTTGCCTGATTTATCTGCACTCAAATGTGGGACCACCTGGTCTGCCAGCCACCTTGCCTTCTGTGCCCTGATCCACAATCTGCTGCCTCGCTGTGTCTGCCAGCTGCCGCCCTGTGTGCCCGGGACAACTCCTCCTGCTGGTCTGGATGAATGTGTCTTTAACTCCTTGGTTGTTGGACTTCTATACAGTTCAGTTTTCTGTTAGTTCGGATTGTTTTTATTTTTTGAATTGTTGTTGTCCTTTTGGTTGTGCGAGGAGACACAGTGTGTCTGCCTATGCCTCCATCTTGTCTGGAAGCCTCTCCTTCAATTTTAAATGCTAGCCTTGCTGGGTAAATTAGCCTTGGTCGTAGATTCTTACTTCTCATCACCTTGACAATTTTATGCCGATCTGTTCTGGCCTGAAATGTTTCTGTTCAGAAATCAGATGACAGTCTTGAGGAGCTCTCTTGTAGATAACTAATGGCTTTTTTTTTTTTTTTTTTTTTGGTGGCTTTTAAGATTTTCTCCTTGTCTTTAATCTTTGCCATTTTAATTATTATGTGTCTTGGTGTGGGCCTCTTTAGGTTCATCTTGTTTGGAACTCTTGACTCCCTGGATTTGTGTGCCTTTTTCCTTCACTAGGTTAGAGAACTTATTTGTCATTATTGCTTAAAATAGGTTCTTAATCTGTTGCTCACTATGTTTGGTATTCCCATTATGTAGATCAGGGATGTGAAACTCATTTTCACTGGGGGCCACATCAGCCTTGTGGTTGCCTTCAAAGGGCCGAATGTAATTTTAGGACTGTATGAATTGTAACTACTCCTTAACTAGGAGCAAGGAGCCACCGAGCAGGATAAAACAAGGTGGAGGGCTGGATTCAGCCTGTGGGCCATGTGATATAGATGTTGTTATGCTTCAGTTGTCCTAAATGTTTTTAAAAATTTTTTTAAATTTTTTTGTTTTTCCTGCTTTGCTCAGGTGTTTTTTTCTACCTTGCTTTCCAGATCACTAATTTGATCCTCTGCTTCATCTTACCTACTTTATTCCTTCCATTTATTTCAGAGGTTGCATTCTTTATTTCTGACTGGTTTCTTTTTATGGTTTCTGTCTCCTTTTTCATGTTGTTGAGTATCCTTATAATTGTTAGTTTAAACTCTATATCTGATAAATTGTTTGCCTTCTTTTCATTTAGTCCTTTTTCAGGAGAAATCTGCTTTCATTTGGGGGCTGTTTCATTATCTACCATTTTGGCTGCCTCTTTGTGTTCGTTTCTATGTACTAGTTAGGTCTGCAAAGACTTTGCTACATTGTATGTCAGACTCTGCCTGTGACTAGTCCTGGATAACCTGTTTGTAGCTATCAGGGCATGTTGTTCCATTGGTGTGTACAGAAAGAACCAAGCTGGCCACCATGACAGGCTTTTACCAACCCCTGGCCCTGGGGAGGATCAGCTAAAGTCTCAAAGCTCCCAGTGATTTTCTTCCACGTGCAGCCCTTCTGTTAGGCTTCATCACTGAAAGTGCCTGCAGCTGTACCTCCCAGGAGCCTAGCTAAAGCTCCACAGGGTGGGTTGAGAGGGATTCCTGTGAGTGGGGCTCTTGCCTCATGGAGGTGGATGCCCTACCCAAGAAAGAGGGCTTCTGCAGTATGGGGAATAACTGAACACAGAGATCCTTGCTGCTCACCTTTCAGCTTTCTCCCTTGAGCCACCAACCCCAGATCCTCTTCACTGGCACTAATCTGCTCCCCCCTCCCTCTGCTAGAGCCCAGGGTAAGTGGCTGCAAACAAAATTTTGTGTATTGACCCTTTAGAGGCTCTCTTTGTTCTAGCCCTCTCTCCCTGGCAGACAGAAACCTTAGTCCTTTTCACAGCCAGATATTATTTGGATTTCTTCCCTGGTGCTGGTGCTGTAGGCTGGGGGGCCCAGCTTGGTGTTTAGAACTCACACTTCTCAGCAGAACCCACGCCTGGCCACTGAAATATCCCTCTGGAACTTCAGCTGCGGCCTGTGTGAGCCCAGCTAGCCCTCTTCTGCCTCTATGCTTCCTACCAGTCTTGATGTGGTGATGTAGTTTCTTCTGTAAGTCCTTGGTTATAAGGCTTCTCTCCAGCTAGTGTTCAGTTGTTTATTCAGTATGATTTTTCTATAATTTAGTTGTAATTCCAGTTTGGTCCTGGGAGGAGTTTAGTGGAGCTTCCTCCTACTCTACCATCACACTGGATCTCAGTACAGTTTCTTGCAAAAGTTTATGTGGCTTTATAGTATCTTAAAGTGATTTCAAAAGCAGTTACTCCATTTTGTGTGATGATGAGCTAAGATACAATAAATTTTTATAGTAATTGAAGGTCAGTATTTAGTATTGTTTTTTTAGATTTTATTTATTTACTTTGAAAGAGAGGGGAAAGGGAGGAAGAAAGGGAGAGAAACATCAGTGTAGTGGAGATATGTTGATAAGCTGCACTCCCTCAACTGGGGACCTGGCCCGAAACCAAGGCTGGGAATTAAAAAAGTGACCTTTCGGTTTACAGGCTGTTGCTCAGTCCACTGAGCCACACTAGTCAGGGCTGATATTTATCATTCTTATTCATAAGATGGTGTCCATATATTCAGGTTCCTATGAATATTGTGAAATACCTAAAGTATTTAATGCTTGCATAGCAGACAATGTCAAGATGATTTTATTTAGAATCAAACCTATGAATGATTAAGAAATGAAAAATAAAGCTAAGAGTATTTTGTAATATGCCATTGATTTCAGGTACTGGGATTAAATCCAGAATTATCAGTGGCTGAGAACACCAGATTCAGTTCCAAACGTCTGTCCTCATCTTTAATTTATTACTCAGCATCTTTTTTACATCTTTCCATGAAGAGAAGTATTTTTTATATCAAATTCTTTATAAGAAGGAACTGCTAAAAATGCCATCAAGACAGTTCAACTCACACCTAAGTTTCTGTTTCAATTGTTCTTCCATTTGAACTTTGTGTGGCTGCTTGTCTTTGCAGTTTCTTTGTAGTGTTCTTTGTTTGATACAAAAAGAGGAAAAACTGTTTTCTATTTTCAGAATCCTTTAGAATGTTTTGAAAATGAAGTTTGAAGAGGTAAAGTTGTTTATTCTTGTTGGCCCTCTCTCCCCTCCTTTTTTCAATGTCCCCTCCATCCTTACCTTTATGTACATTGGAAAACAATTATTGGGCTTAACCATTTAGTTTTTCATTGGAACCATTTGATATGCTTCTGAGTGTCTACTTAGATTTTTTTTGCCAGTCTGTCACTGATTTTCTTATTAATAATCGAATCTAAAGACTTCAATATGTATTGCTTTGAGTTTTTTAGTGTTGGAATGATTAGAAAAACAGAAACAAAAAATAGGGAACAGGAAATTAATGAATAGGCACTTGTTCAAGGAATCCATTACTAGCTGGCTGAGACCTTGAAGAAGTTGGCTATGGAAGGAGATGAAGTGATTGATTAGAATGGTAACTGCTTGCTCTTATGTGCTAGGAAGTGGGGTGGTTAATTATCCTGCATGGTATTTGAAACCTTTGAAAATAAGTCTTTTATAGTTAGCTAATAGTATCATTTTATTTGTTATGTGCAGTTTGGGGCATAAAAATTAATTTTGGAACATGACAGTATTTTGCTTACTACAGTAAAAATGATTCTGAGGGTCAGGTATGTATTTTTTGAGCACCAAGGGTTAGAAATGTAAGCATATTTCTTTGGTTTGGGGGTATCATTTTGAGTTATGACAGGCATTATACTAGGCAAGAATACTGTATCTGAAGACTTAAACTTTGACTCTTAACAAGACTAAGTAGATCTTGTGACTTGTACTGAGAACCATGTTGATCCAAGATATACGTTAATATTTTCTGTTGGGAAATAAACATTTTTACATGTGGTGTTGGATTTTACTTATTAGTTACTGCAAATGAGTGATAGTATTTCTAACTGAAAAAGTTTTAACGGGAAAAAATTTAAAGACTATTTTGAGCCATATTATTACTTTGAAGTAAATCTAGAATTATGTCTATATGGTCAACTTTTTTTTTCCAGTTGCCTTACTGTATTACTTTATTGAATATGTAGGAGAAAATGAAACTGGGAATTTTTAAAAGAATAATTTTTTTTGTTGTTAGCTTTTTAGTTGGAGAAGGAGCCTACAGATGGGCAGTAGATCATGGAATACCCTCTTGCCCTCCTAACATCATGACCACAAGTGAGTAAAAACTTTTCAAAATTAAGCTATATTAGCATATATACCTGAGAGTGTTACATTGTTTTTGGCCCATATAGTACTGATATTAAAGGAAGAAAACTTATATGTTGAAATATTTCTAGTTAAAAGACACATAGGAAGTTAGTTGCTTTTAAGCCACATTTGTATTTCTGAGGTCCCTACACTGCTGTCCCATGCTTTTATAGAAGTATTGCTGAAGAATTCCTTTTAGGTTATTTTAATTGCTAATAATGAAACCATAATACCACACCCTTAGAGAGAGAGAGAGAGAAGAAAACACAGATCATTATTTAACTGTTCCTGAGCTGAGGAAGGCCTTTCTACGTACAAGTGCAAGAGAGGGAAAAAGAAAAGTGACTCTGTGAGAGTTAAGACTTAAAAAACACTCATCATCAATATAATAAAAGGATGCATATTTTTAATCTGTGAGAAGGTTTACCAAATTAAAAACCACATAAATACATGTAATAGTCCAATAGGAAAATGGTCAAAAGTCATGAATAGGTAATATGGAAGTTTATATTAAAATGAGTACAGGTCACCCTGGCTGGGTAGCTCAGTTGGTTAAAGCATTGTCCCAATATGTCAGTGTTGCGGGTTTGATGCCAAGTCAAGGCACATGCAAGAAGCAACCAATGAATGTATAAATAAGTGGAACAACAAAGTGATGTCTCTCTCTCTCTCTCTCAAATCAATAAAAAAAAATATTTAAAAGGAGTACATGTTAAATTTGTTCTTAATTTGTGAAAGAGTTAAAAGTATATTATTGCTTGTAGGTGTTTGGTAAACTGAACATCATATATTGTAAATACAAATGTAAGTTGGCAGAAATTTTGCTGGATCAAAAGCCTTAAACTTACTCTGCTTCTAGAAACTTGTCATTAGAGATACAAGGATTTATACAGAAAGGTGCTCCATGAGCTTATTAAGAATACAAAACAATTTGAAAATATGTCCAACACAGAGGAATGTAAGTAAATAAATTATCATATATTTGTATGTTCTTAAGTAGTTAGAAATTGATGTCAAGACTACTGTCTGATAGTGATTAAATCTAATAACTGAAAACAGTGAATAATGAAGTTGTAAATGTGTATATGTGTGTGTTTTATGTGTTTACTTCAAATCAACCATAGCTACATATTTACGGATAAAAAGACAAATATTTAAAACATATACTACTACTTGTTTTTAAAATTTTGTTTTTTATCTGTGATCTATAAATATAATTTAAATAATCAAATAAAAAATGAGAAATCATTAATTCTAAGGAAACCAAGTAGTATAAAAAAGAAATGATTATATATTGTAGTAAGTATTTAATAGTGATCAGTTCTTAATAATATTATATGTAAAATGACTATTTATGTAGCTGTAAGATCAATATAGGGAGGCTGGAGGGAAGAGAAATGTATGTGTGGTAAGAAAACAGGAGTTTGAGAACTTTAAATCTCATAGTCCCCATCACCCATTCTGTCTTAAAATCTTCCCAGTGGAACTTATTGCAGAGTTTGTATATCAAGCAAACAAATTAGGTCATCTACTAGTTCCGTTTTGTTTTTCTTGGAGACACCCCACCTGGTACCTTCAACTCTAGCTTGGGTGCTCACTAGGCCTGCTACCTGTCATTGCTGGTCTTCACCTCACCATCATTTTGGATTCCCTTTTCTCTCCCTAAAATCACATTTTTTGTTTCTTGATCTCATTTTTTTTGTTCTTATTTTACTTCCTCATTTGGTATATTCCAAGACTGGAAGTTATTTTTCCCAAGGTTTTTGAAGAAATCTTTCTTATTTTTTAATTTCTAGTCTTGCTATTAAGCAATCCTTTGTCATTTTGATTCTCAGTTTTTTTGTGGTGTATTTTTTTCTCTTTGGAAATAAGTTCTTAATTTCCGTGTTCTTATTATCACAGTGAAGCCTCTTGGAATGGGTCTTTTTTATTCATTTTTCTGTGTACTCAGTTTGCACTTGCAATCTGGAAATTCATGTGCTTCAGTTTTGGAGCAATTTTTAAAAAGTGTACTAATCTCTTCTATCTTTCCTCAATTTTATTTTTCTAATTTCTATGAATTAAATGTTGGATTGTGCTCCAATACCTTGTTTCTTTTTCAAAAATTACCTTTTAAAACTTTCTGTCTTTTGTCCTACTGTCTTGGACATTTCTTCAATTTTATTTTCTAAGCCTTCTAATTCTGATGAATTTATAATTTTGGTTTCATAGTTTTATTTTCTAGAGATTCATCTGTGATTAATACTTTTAAAAATAGGGTCCTGTTCTTGCTTCATGCACTTAATATGCATTTTGGCTTATCTCTTAAGACATTATGGTTTAAATTTTGTTTAATCTTATCTGCTGTTTCTCTTTCCACTGCCTTACTTTTGGTTTCAGACCCTAATACATGTTAGCCAATTTCCTCAGCCATCTAGTGACCCTCTGCTGTTTTCACGCTCATGAGTGTGCACTTAAAAGCCATTTGGAAGCTTTGTGTGGAGGACAGGTCTCGGTGACCTCAAGGAGTGTGGTGATCAGGCTGTTTTGTTGGGGGAACTCCCAAATGTTCACCCAACACAACCAAATGTTCACATGTTTTTCTTTTGGATTAGAAAGAAATCCTCTTGGCTCTGGCAGGGCAATAGCCAGTATTCTGGTATAGAACAATGGAAGGGGCTGGAGGTCTCCCCTTTCCTTTTTCATACTTTTATGTAAAATTCAGTTCTAAGTAGAGCCCCTGGTATCTGCCTCCAAGCTGTATTTGATGTCCACTAATTTGGAGCCCGTTTGGTCCAGCCTCTCCAGAGTTAACTTCCTATTTTCTGCAAGCATGAGAAAGGGGTTTAGGCATCTACACGTTCCTTTTTGACACTTTCTGCCAGTTTTCCCATTTTTAGTTTCAGCCCGACCTTCAGAGATAACAAGTGCTGTCTATTTAGAGCTCTTTTGATGTTTATTTATTTAGTTTTTGGCAGGAATTTGTTTGCTTTGGAAGAAGAGATTAGTATGCTTAGTGATTATCTTACCTACTAGGCATTAGGGTTTGTCTCTTATACCCAATTAGTTACTGTTTATGCATCCATTTGCTTCTTGTTTTCTAACATTGTGTTGATATTGCCCTTCTCATTATTATCATCCCTGTGTATGTCAGTCTTTTTTTTTCCTCCTTAAAATTTCTTTTTGGTAAGGTTTTTGTAGGGTTTGGAGATGGACTTACTCATATGCTCAGTTTGCCAGTGGTACTTCAGAACATTTGTATAAAAAGGTGTTATAAAACAGCTATTACTAGACATTTTGCAGATGACAAAAATATTTTGACTGTTTTATGCTTATAAGAAGAAATATATATATACATGCACATATATATTGCTATAGATTTCCTATAAGTTATATAACCAGCCAACAAGAAATGTTTTCTGAAAAAATAAGTTATTTGAAAGTTAGGAGATATATTCGTTTATCGTTTTTGCAAAAAGAAATAGTATTGACCTATGGTGAATTTAGAAGTATAAATTATGCTCTTGCAGTGCTCTCGGTGGTATCCTGCGTATGTCTCTTGCTTCAACAGTGTTTGGATGGGACATACCCAGGAACACCCTGCCCCTTTTTCCAGCCTTTGATTACCCTCCAAACTATTTTCCAGTCATCAATCACCTCAGCCATCCTTGGTCTCCAAGTTCAGCCAGCACTGTTTTTGAGCTTAGTCCTTATTGCTGAGCAACGATGAGCTCCCAAATTCATCAGAATTATTCCACCAAGGTGGAGACCACCATCAACTGAGTGGTCAACCTGCACCTGTGGGCCTCCTACAGCTACCTCTCTCTGGGCTTCTATTTTGACTGCAATGATGTGGTTCTGGAGAGCATGGGCCACTTCTTCCACCAGCTGGTGAAGGAGAAGTGCAAAGATGCCTAGTGTCTCTTGAAGATGCAAAATCAGCATGGTGGCTGTATCTTCTTCCTAGGCGTGCAGAAGCCTTCCCAAGATAAGTGGGGTAAAACTCAGGACACCATGGAAGCCACCATGGCTCTGGAGAAGAACCCGAACCAGGCCCTTTTGCATCTGCAGGCCCTGGGTTCTACGCATACAGACCCTCATCTTTATGATATCCTGGAGAACCACTTCTTTGATTAGGAGGTGAAACCTGACTCCCCTCTGCAGGCTGGTTGGCTCTCAGGCTGGGTGAATATCTCATTGGAAGGCTCAAGCACTAGTAGGAGCCATTGGAGCCCAGAAGCCTTTGAGGGACCTCTCTGGACCCCACTGGTGTCTGGCTTCTGCTTGAGCCTCTCCCTGCAACCATTGTGCTGCCTTTTATCCACCCTGGGGCCTTCTTCCATGCTGCGAACCAAACGGAAACAAGACTTTATGCAGCAAAAAGAAAAGAAAGAAGGAGAACTTATAATTATTATTTAGATTAAAAGTTAAAAATATTCCATCCTACATTGTAGCACTCTCCAATTCTCAATAAAAATTAACTCATATATTAATGGTAGTTAATGATGTATTTTATACTTGATTAATTTTCTGAGGGCATAATTTGTAGGTTTTTATCTCCCTTCAGTGGTTCACAAGTTTATAGAATGTCTTTCTAAGGTTTATCTTAAAAGAATCTCTTAGATATTTTTACACATATTTAACATTTCATTCCAATATGTAGATCTGAATTTCTATCTGGTATTATTCTCTTCAGCCTGAAATGTGCTTAAGCTTTTTTGGTAATGTGGTAGGTATAATGGTGAAAAATTTTTTCAGCTTTCATTATCTGAAAAATCTTTTTTTAAAAAATTATATCTTATTTATTATGCTATTACAGTTGTCCCGATTATCCCCCCCTTTGCCACCGTCCACCCAACACACCCCATTCCCTCAGGCAATCCCTACACACTTGTTCATGTTCATGGATCATGCATATAAGTTCTCTGTCTACTCCATTTCCCACACTGTGCCTTATATTCTCCTGGCTATTCGGAAACTACCTGTTTGTATTTCTTTTTTTTTTTTTTATTTAATATTTATTTCTTTATTTTCAGAGAGGGGAAGGGAAGGAGAAAGAGAGGGAGAGAAACATCAATGTGTGGTTGCCTCTCACACAGCCCCCACTGGGGACCTGGCCTGCAACCCAGGCATGTGCCCTGACTGGGAATCGAACCGCGACCCCTGTTTGTATTTCTTAATCCCCTCACCTCTTCACCCATTCCCCCACAACCCCTCCCATTGGGCAACCATCAAAACCCTTTCCGTATCCATGATCCTGTCTCTCTGTTCTTCTTCTTTGCTTAGTTTGTTCTTTAGATTCACTTGTTGATAGATATATATTTATTGCCATTTTATTGTTCATAGTTTTGATTGTCTTTTTTTCTTAAATAAGTATATTTAACATTTCATATAATAATGGTTTGGTGATAATGAACTCCTTTAATTTTTTCTTGTCTGGGCAGCTCTTTATCTGCCCTCTGATTCTAAATGATAGCTTTTTTGGGTAGAGCAATCTTGGCTGTAGGTGCCTGCTTTTCATGACTTTGAATATTTCTTGCCAGTCCTTACTAGCCTGCAAAGTTTCTTTGAGAAATTACCTGACAGTCTTATGGGATCTCCCCTGTAGGCAACTAACTTCTTTTCTCTTGCTGCTTTTAAGATTCTCTCTTTACCTTTAACCTTTGGCATTTTAATTATGATGTGTCTTGGAGTGGGCCTCTTTGCATCCATCCTCTTTGGGACTCTCTGTGCTTCCTGGACTTGCATGTCTCTTTGTTTCACACATTAGGTAAGTTTTTTTTCATTATTTTTTCAGACAGTTTTCCAGTTTCTTGCTCTTTCTCTTCTCTTTCTGGCACACCAATGATACAAATGTTGGAATGCTTGAAGTTGTCCAGTAGGCTGCTTACACTGTCCTTGTTTTATTGGATTCTTTTTCTTCTTGTTCTGCATGGTTATTTTTTGCTTCCTTATGTTCCAAACCATTGATTTGATTCTTTGCCTTATTCTCTCTATTGTTGTTTCCCTGTAAATTGTTCTTTTTATTTTAATGAGTATATCCTTTGTTTCTGACTGGATCTTTTTTATGTTGTTGAGGTCCTCACTAAGTTCTTTGAGCATCCTTATAATGAGTGTTTTGAACTCAGCATCTGATTGATTGCTTATTTTGTTTTGATTAGGTATTTTTCCTGAGTTTTTATCTGTTCTTTCATTTGGGCCATGCTTCTCTGTGTCCTCATTTTGGCAGCCTCCCTATATTTGTTTCTATGTTTGAGGTAGAACTGCATTGACTTGGTAGTGTGGCCTAATGTAGCAGGTGCCCTTTAGTATCCAGTGGCACATCCTCCTCTATCAACCAGGCTGGGTACTCAAGGTGTGCCTTTATGTGGGCTGAGTATAACCCCCTCTTGTAGTTGAGCCTTGATTGCTGTTGGCAGGTCAGTGGGAGGGATTTACTCAGTCCGGTCAGCTGTGATGCCTGGCTGTGATCACTGACTACCAACCTCTGCCCTCAGTGGAGGATCACCTATACAGGTGGAGGGTAGTGGTGCTTCAACATGGTCTGTAGCTGTCCACTGGGTATGCTGGCTCTAGGGTTTCCTGAGTGGTGCATGCCAAGGTAAGCTCCAAACTGTGTTTTGCCTGGGCTACCCTGCCTGCACCATAAAGTGATCTGAGATGGCTGCTACTTGTGCTTGTCTTGGAGATTTCCAGGTGGAGCCAAACTGAATACAGGCTGGCTGCTGCT
Source organism: Glossophaga mutica (assembly GCA_039655065.1). NCBI lineage: Eukaryota > Metazoa > Chordata > Mammalia > Chiroptera > Phyllostomidae > Glossophaga > Glossophaga mutica. Next base: position 74,676,680 of record CM077312.1, read on the forward strand.
AGTGCTGTGCCTGGGGCCACTTAGCCAGAGTTACAGTGGCTGGGGGCTCACTGAGGTCAGCTGTTGCTTGTTTGAGAGAATTAATGAGGTTGTGAAGCATGAGCCAAGACCAGCCATTCATATTGAAAATTGTCAACAGTTTGGTTAGGCCCATAATTTGGGTGGGACAAAGTCTGGGGAGATCTCTAGGGCAGGGAAAACTGTGTTAACCAAGTTGATGGAATCTCGGATATAACTGACATTCGCCTGCTGGCTCTGTGGCTCTGTTAGAGGGGGGTTCAAAGAAAGGGGCAGTGGGCTTTGTGCATGGGCGGAAGCTGTCCCCTAGCTCTTGTCTTGATGCCAGACCCTTCACTTCCTTTCTGGATGCCACTGGTGCCTTTCAAGCTGCTACCCCAGTGCTAGAACTCAGAGGGAGTGAGTCTGAGTAGGTGAGTCTGTGTGGGTTCCTTAAGAGGAACTGCTTGGGACTCCTGAAGTTTTTTCCAGCAACTAATTCCCCACTGGTTTTTGTAGCTGGAAGTTCAGGGGACTTACCTTCCAGTTACTGGAATCCTGGGCTTCAGGGCCTTGTGTGGTTGGGGCTCCTCATTTCTCAGATATCCTTCCTGAAGTTTTTCCTACCACATGTGAGTGTGGGTCCAGCCCATTCTGCGTATCCATCTCTCCTACCAATCTGGATGGATGTGGTTTCTTTAATTCCATAGTTGTCAGACTTCCATTCAACTCAATTTCTGATGGTTCTGAGTGATGGTTGTTCTGTAATTTAGTTGTAATTTTGATGTGGTCGTTCAAGGAGGTGAGCTGTGTTTAACTATGCTGGCATCTTGATTGGAAGCCCTGAAAAATCTTTAATTTTGCCTTTACCTTCATAGATATTTTTTTGTCGGATATAATCTTCTAGGTTTGCTGGATTTTTCTTTTGTACTTTTTATTTATTATTTTTCTTATTGTGGTAAAATATACATGATTTAAAATTTATAGTTTTAACAGTTTTTAGGTTTATAATTCATTGATACTAAGCACATTCACAGTGTTGTGTAACCATCATGCATTTCTTCAACATTTTCATCCCAAACAGAAATTTTGTATCTATCAAACAATAAGTACTGATTCTCCCTTTTTCAGCCCCTGGTAACCTCTATTCTATTTATTTTTCTCCATGAATTTGCCCATTCTAGGTACTGCTTAAGTGGACTCATCCTGTTACTAGCTGTAGAGTTCTTGGGTCCCCCATGACAGAAATCGAGAGGAAATCCTGGAAAACTTCCCAGACAGATTTTATTAAGCTTATGCTCAAGCACAAGGGAGATAGCACAGAGGGAAAGAAGGTTGTTTGAACTGGCCTCAGGTTTGTTGGGAGAGGGTGGGGTTGTTGGTTCAGCTTGGCTTTCTTTTATAAGCTGGGGACAAAGTGGGGTTGCAGGAAAAGGCAGGCTTTTTGAAAAAGGCAGGTTTGTGGAATTTTGCATTTCAGGGTTCAATGGCTTCCTTTTACAGCTGTGTTTCTTGCTTCGTAACTATGTTTATGCCTGTACTGTGGGGGCAAAATAGCAGACTGATTATTATCGCCACCCTAGGAAGGTCATACAGCAGTTAAACCTGGATCAGCTGTGCATGCTGGTCAGTAGTTTAAGGAAGAAATTGACAGGATGATCAGATTAGCTATTTCTGTGTTTTTGAGTGGGACTGAAGGGGTGGTGACATTTTTGCTGTCAGTTTAACTCCACTGGTGTTTGCTTGGCTTCCCGGGCATCTGGTATTTCCTATTTCCAGGCCCAACTCCCTGTGCTGTCTCAATATAATACTTAGCATAATGTTTTCAAGGTTCATACATACTGTAGCATGTTTTAGAATTCTGTTCCATCTTATAACTGAATAATATTCCTTCGTGTGTGTGTGTGTGTGTGTGTGTGTGTGTGTGTGTGTATTTTTAGCATTTTTAAGGATGCTAGTACATTGTCTTCTAGATTACTTTGTTCCTGATTGGAAGTTGGACATTATTTTTTATCATTGTTCTCCAATATGCAATGAGTTCTTTTTTTTCTCAGACTGCTTTAAGTATACTTCTTTTATCTTTGGTTTTCAGCACTTTAAACATGATATGCCTAGGGGTGGTTTTCTTTGTGCTTAGTTTTTACCCTGCCTGTTGAATCTGTGGGTTACAGTTTTTAGTCAAATTAGAAAAACTTTGTACAGTAGTTCTTCAGATATTTTCTTTCATATGTGCTTTCCCTCCTTTTTCTCTAGGACTTTAATTCTGCTTATGTTAAAACATTTGGTACTGTCACTTGTTATTGAGGGTCTTAGTTTTTCAATCTTTTTTTTTCTCTGTGTTTTCTGGACTCTCCATAGAAATAGAACCAATAGGAGATATGTCTGTCTGTCTGCCTGTCTTTCATTTATTTACCAATCTAAAAAGATTTATTATAAATAATTGGCAGTTATGGAGGCTGTTAAGTCCCAAGATCTTCAGGGTCAGTCAGAAAGCTAGATTTTCATTCTAAGTCCAAAGGCCAGCTCTGTAGTTCCAGTATGAAGGCTGGCATGTTTGAGACTCAGGAAGAGCCAGTGTTTTAGTTGAAGTACCAAGGCAGATAGAAGTCATTGTTCCAGTTTGAAGGCAGTTGGGTGAGAAGAATTCTCTCTTACTTAGGGGGCAGTTTACATTTTAGTTTATGAAAGATTTCAACTGATTAAATAAGGCCCATCTACATTGGGTAGGGCAACCTGTTTTACTCAGGCTACCAATTTAAATGTTAATCTCATCCTCATCAAACATACCTTTACAGACATATCTAGAATAATTTTTGACCAGCTATCTGGGTACCCTGTAGTCCAGTCAAGTTGATACATAAAATTAACCATTACCCTTTCATTTGTATGATTTCTGTTGAATTGTCTTAAAGTTCACTAGTCTTTTCTTTTTTTTAAATATATTTATTGATTATGCTATTACAGTTGTCCCATTTCTCCCCCATCATTCCCCTCCACCCTGTACACCCCCTCCCACCCACATTCCCCCCTTTAGTTCATGTCCATGTGTCATAAGTTCTTTAGCTTCTACATTTCCCATACTATTCTTGGCCTCCCCCTGTCTATTTTCTTCCCACTATCTATCTATGCTACTCATTCTCTGTACCTTTTCCTCCTCTCTCCTCCTCCCACGCCCCTGTTGCTAACCCTCCATATGATCTCCATTTCTGTGGTTCTGTTCCTGTTCTAGCTGTTTGCTTAGTTTGCTTTTGTTTTAGGTGTGGTTCTTAATAGCTGTGAGTTTGCTGTCTTTTCACTGTCACATTTTTATCTTCTTTTTCTTAGATAAGTCCCTTTAACATTTCATATAATAAAGGCTTGGTGATGATGAACTCCTTGAACTTGACCTTATCTGAGAAGCACTTTATCTTCCGTTCCATTCTAAATGACAGCTTTGCTGGATAGAGCATTTTTGGATGTAGGTCCCTGCTTTTCAAGATTTCAAATATTTCTTTCCAGCCCCTTCTTGCCTGGAAGGTCTCTTTTGAGAAATCAGCTGACAGTCTGATGGGAACTCCCTTGTAGGTGACTGTCCCCTTATCCCTTGCTGCTTCTAGAATTCTCTGCTTCATTTTAATCTTGGCTAATGTAATTATGATGTGCCTTGGTGTGTTTCCCCTTGGGTCCAACTTCTTTGGGACTCTCTGAGCTTCCTGGATGTCCTGGTAGTCTATTTCCTTTGCCAGATTGGGGAAGTTCTCCTTTATTATTTGTTCAAATAAGTTTTCCACTTGTTGCTCTTCTTCTTCCCCTTCTGGTACCCCTATAATTCGGATGTTGGGACGTTTAATGATGTCCCGGAGGTTCCTAAGCCTCTCCTCATTTTTTTGAATTCTTGTTTCTTTCTCGTTTTCTGTTTGGTTGTTAATTTCTTCCTTCTGGTCCACTCCATTGATTTGAGTCCCAGTTTTCCTTCCATCTCTATCGGTTCCCCATGCGTCTTCCTTCATTTCACGTATTGTAGCCTGCATTTTCTCATCTAATTTATGAGCAAAATCAACCAATTCTGTGAGCATTTTGATGACCAGTGCTTTGAACTGTGCATCTGATAGGTTGGCTATCTCTTCGTTGCTTAGAGGAATTGACTCCGGGGTTTTCATTTTTTCTCCGGTTTGAGCCATTTTTGGTGAGGTTTTTTGTTTTGTTTTGTTTTGGTTTTAGTCTGGTCGCAGCTATTACGTAAGAGGGGTGGAGCTTTAGGTGTTCCTCAGGGCGGGGCAGCCCAGTCGCTGGGTTGTGACGCTATAGGTGGGGGCGGGGTCTGAGACAGAAGAATGGCGCCTGTTCCGCTCTCTTCTGGACTCCGGTCCCTTCCGCTGCTTCCCCTTCACCTGGATTATCTGCGCACGCGCGCACGTGCTGTTACGCAGTGAGGGGTGGAGCCTCAGGCACTCCCCAGTGTGGGGCAGCCCAGTCGCTGGGTTGTGACGCTGTATGTGGGGGCGGGGTCTGAGAGGGAACAACAGCGCCTGCTCCGATCTCTCCTGGATTCAGTCCCTTCCGCCACTTCCCCTTTGCCTGGACCGTCTGCGTGCGCAAATGTGGGACCCCCTGGTCAGCCAGCCACCCTGTGCGTCCTCACTGGGTCTGCACAGCTGCGCCCCTGTGCCCGGGGTCTGCCAGCCACCGCCCGTGCACCTGGGAACTGTGAGCTGCCGCTACTTGCGTTCCTGGGTCCGCACCTCCACTTTCTCCTACCGCGACTCCGCCCCTCTTACCGGTCTGGATGAATGGTTGTTGGACTTTCGTACAGTTCAATTTCCTATAAGTTCTGGTTGTTTTCTTGTTTCTAAATATTTGTTGTCCTCAATTTTGGTTGTGAGAGGAGGCACAGTGTGTCCGCCTACGCCTCCATCTTGGCCGGAAGTCCACTAGTCTTTTCTTTATCAGCGTCCAAGTTAATATTAATCTTATGTAATGAGTTTTAAAAATATAAAATATTGTATTTTCAGTTCTAAAGTTCCATTAAAAAATAGTTTCCATCTCTTGAAATTCCCATGTTTTCACCCTTGATACTCATCTTTAACATGTTTGTCATTGTTATTATAAAATCCTTGATTACTAATTCTAAAATCTAGGTTATCTGTGGGTCAGTTTCCATTGATAGATTTTTTTTTTCCCCTTTTGACTCTGGATCACATCTTCCTATTTAGTTGTGTGCCTCATAATTGTTTTTATTGCAATTTGGGCATACGTTTTAGAGACTGTGGATTTTGTATCTTCCTTTGAATGATATTGAGTTTAGTCCTAGCATGTAATTAAATTATTTGCAGATAAACTGGATGTTGCCACAGCTTACTTTTAGGCTTTCTTAAAGTAAGTCTATTTCAGTTTTGTTCTTAATCCTAGAGTTATTTTCTTCGTTGTAGTTTGTGGTATTTATTCCTGAGGTATACATATAGGCCTTTTCTTGGGTTTACATGAAAAGTCTCAAACTTTAAACTTTGTCTCTCCTATGGTGAGTCTTTGCCAAAATTCCATTAGCGTTTTAGCTTTTGTTTTCCTCACTAGGCTCTAGGGAATCCTGCATCATTGTATGAATACTTTGAGCTCCTTTCTGGATTTGAGGGGACATTTACATAGATTTGGGGACTTCTGTTTTGTGTTACTTTCTCCTTTCCAGGATTCTTTCCCCAATTTCTAGCTGCTTCACTAACTCCAAACTCTTTCATTTCAGGCCAGTAAGACTATAGTGTTCTATTCGAGATCTATTATCTGTGCATCTCAAGGAGTAGGGGATTGCTTCATGGACTAAGCTGTATGAATATGGATCTCACCTTATGAGTTTCTTTTTGAATCCTCTCCTATTTCTGCCAGCTTTTTGTCACTTGCCTTCAAATATGTATGTATTTATTTAAGTTTTAATGTTCCATGCAGAGTTTGCAGTTGTTACTGATATTTGGGTTAGTCTGATATAAGTTACTGCTTTATTACCAGGAGATGGAACCTGTGCTTTGTAATTGTGTACTATTTATGAACATAATAATTAAATTGTAAAAAATAACATAACAATTATTATAAATTTCACATTAATAAAGAAAATTGATTATTTTTTAATTGTGTGGTACTGGATTATGTTATCATTGCAAAATTGGAGCATTCTACACAAATCTAACCTTCCTCTTTACTTCCATTTTCAGCCCTGTCCCTCCCATCCACTCCAGTAAACCATTACTGGTTTGATTTACTTCTTTCTGTATCAACAGAAGTGCTAGACTATATTGTATTATTCTTTCTGTAAGTTTTAGATAAATGATATACTGTATCTTTAGTAACTTTTTAGATAACAGTATCATAATATGATAGTTTTAATACATTTTTGCCAGCAAAATGTATTTTGAAGCCTCTCCAGGTTGGTACAGATAGATCAATTAATTTTTTAAACTGCTGAATAGCATTTTATCATATTTATTTAGCTATTTCTTATTGTTGGGTATTCAGGTTATTTCTAGGTTTTTATATTAACATTGATGATTCCATGAATATTCTTGTATTTTTTTCTTCATCCTCACCTGAGGATATATTTATTAATTTTAGAGAAAGAGGCAGGGAGGGAGAGAGGGAAAAAGGGAAGGAGGGAGGGAGGGAAGAGGAGATAGGGGAGAAGTCAGAGAGAGAAAGAAAGAAAGAAACATTGATGTGTGAGAGAAACATTGATCAGCTGCCTCCTGTATGCACCCCGATAGGGGATTGAACCTGCAACCTAGGTATGTGCCCTGTCTGGGAATCAAACCCCCAGCCTTTTGGTGTACCAGGCTATGCTCCAATCAACTGAGCAATCTGACCAGGGCTCCATGAGTATTCTTGAATATATCACTTGATACATATGTGTTTTATTAGGGTAAATACTTGGAATTAGAATTGCTCACTCAGAGACTGTGCAGTTACTGTTTTGCTGGCTATTGCCAAATTCCCCCCCTAAAAGGTTTATTCTGTGTGTACTTTAGAGATGTCTGGTTTTGTAAAGTTGCTGCCATTAATGATCACATAATAGTTCAGAGCATAGGCTTTAGTTTAGAGGCATACACCTTTGTGTGACCACAGGCAGGTTACCTCCAAGAAACTTTTCTCAGTGAGATGTTGTGATTACTCAAGAAAATATATGAAGACTTCCAGTATCTGGAATATAGAAACATGTGTTAACTATTAATATTATTATTATCATTAATATGTTGGATGTAAAAATGATCCCAGTGACATGATTTTATCAGAATTTAATAGGTCTCTAGCACTAACTGATAAGGTGATTTTAGTGATTAATCCTGTCTGGTGTTAAGTGTAACTGTCAGAGTGGTGATTCACGACTTTGACTGCACATTAGAATCCTTGAGGAACTTGGAAAAATTCTCACCCCCTAGCTGCACCCAAAATCAATTAAACCAGCAACTCTGTAGGTGGGACCCCGGCATCTGAAGTTTTTAAAGTTTTGTAGGTAATTTCAATGTGCATTCAATTTTACAAACGTCTGTGATAGAGCTTGTACGTCCTTTTGAGTTGTTCCAGAAGATTCATTAAAGTTGGGTAGAAAGGAAAGTAGCTTATTTTCCCTTTGGTAAAGGATGACCTTAAGTACTTTGTGCTAGAAAGGTGATAGCATCTATTCTTTAATTTTTAGCTATTTTATGCTTTGATCAAATCTGAGGTATGTGTTTAAGAGTAGATTGGGCTCATTATTCACCCTGTCAAGGATGGGTGTGATTCTGCCAAGAGGAATCCTGTTTTCTATAGGCTAGATCGTATTCTTATAGTTTTTACTTTTTGAGTAGGATAGTTCGAAAAGTATGATTGATATGTAGTAGATCAGTACTTAACTTTACTTTTCAATATGGCCAGTTATGCTGTTTTTAATTTTTTAGAAGATTTTATTTATTTTTGGAGAGAGGGAAGGGAGAGAGAGAGGGAGAGAACCATCAGCGTGTGGTTGCCTCTGATGTGCCCCCCAACAGGGACCTTGCCTGGAACCCAGGCATGTGCCCTGACTGGGAATTGAACCTCCAACCCTTTGGTTCACAGGCCGGTGCTCAATTCACTGAGCAACACCAGCCAGGGCCTGTTTGTAATTTTTTAATTTTGAAGTATTTCTAAATTCATGTGCAGTTGTAAGAAATAATAAAGATCCCATGTACTCTTTGCCCAGTTTCCTTCCATGGTAATATTTTGCAAAACGATGGTGTGATATCATATTCAGTATACTGCCATTGATTCAGTCAAGTTACAGAACACTTCCATCCCCACAAGGATGTCTCATGTGTTGCCGTTTCATAGTTATACCCACTGACGTCCTACCTTCACTTCTTCTTTAACTCCTTGCAGCCACTAATAGAGTATTCTTTGTATAATTTTGTCATTTTAAGACAACATTCTTAAAAATGTTGTTATATAGTATGTTGTCTTTCGGGAATGGGCTTTTTTTAAATCATTCAGTGTAATTCTCTGGAGATTCATCTAGGTGGTTGTGCTTATGAATAACTTGTTCCATTTTATTGCTAAGTATTCTATTGTATGGATGTACTACTGTTTGTTTAACCATTTACTTAATGAAAGAAAGCTGAATTGTTCCCAGTTTAGGGCTGTTATAAATTAGGCTGCAATAATCATTTGTATAGATTTTTTTCTGTAATTCTTTTTAAAATTTTTGACAAAATCCACATAACATAAAATTTACCATGTTAAACACTGTTAATGCACAGTTCAGTGGCTTTAAGTACAGTACATTCACATTGTTGTACAACCATCACTACCATCTTTTTATAGAACTCTTCATTTTGTAAAACTTAACACTGTACACTCATGAAACAGTAACCACCCATTTTCTTCTTCTTAGCCCCTGACAACCACCATTCCGATTGCTATCTCCATGAATTTGACTACTCCAGGTACCTCAAATAAGTGGAACCATACATTATTTGTCCTTTTGTTATTGTGTATTATTATCAATATAGCAATATAAATAACAAAAAGCAAAATAATATAAATATAACATTTAACATCATGAAAGACATTTGATTATTTAAACATCATATTTATTACTTTTTAACAAGTGGTATAGGAATTTCACTTCACATGATGTCCTCAAAATTCATCCATGTAATAGCATGTGTCAGAATTTCTTTTTCAGGCTGAATAATATTCCATTTTATGGAAATGCCACATTTTGTTTATCTTTTCATCTGTTGATGAACACTTGGTTTGCTGCCAGCTTTTGTCTTTTGTGCATAACGCTTCTGTGAACATGGGAGTATAGCTGTCCAAGTGCCTGCTTTCAGTTCTTTTTTAAAAAAAAAATATATTTTATTGATTATGCTATTACAGTTGTCCCATTTCTCCTCCATCATTCTCCTCCACCCTGCACACCCCCTCCCACTCACATTCCCCCCCTTTAGTTCATGTCCATGTGTCATAAGTTCTTTAGCTTCTACATTTCCCACACTATTCTTGCCCTCCCCCTGTCTATTTTCTACCCACCGTCTATGCTACTTATTCTCTGTACCTTTTCCCACCTCTTCTCCTCCCACTCCCCTGTTGCTAAACCTCCATGAGATCTCCATTTCTGTGTTTCTGTTCCTGTTCTAGTTGTTTCCTTTTGTTTTAGGTGTAGTTGTTAATATCTGTGAGTTTGCTGTCCTTTTACTGTCATATTTTTTATCTTCTTCTTCTTAGACAAGTCCCTTTAACATTTCATATAATAAGGGCTTGGTGGTGATGAACTCCTTTAACTTGATCTTATCTGAGAAGTACGTTATCTTCCCTTCCATTCTAAATGACAGCTTTGCTGGATAGAGCAATCTTGAATGTAGGTCCTTGCCTTTCATGACTTGGAATACTTCTTTCCAGCCCCATCTTGCCTGGAAGGTCTCTTTTGAGGAATCAGCTGACAGTCTGATGGGAACTCCTTTGTAGGTGACTGTCCCCTTCTCCCTTGCTGCTTCTAGAATTCTCTCCTTCATTTGAATCTTGGCTAATGGAATTATGATGTGCTTTGGTGTGTTCCTCCTTGGGTCCAACTTCTTTGGGACTCTCTGAGCTTCATGGACTTCCTGGAAGTCTATTTCCTTTGCCAGATTGGGGGAGTTCTCCTTTATTGTTTGTTCAAATAACTTTTCCACTTGTTGCTCTTCCTCTTCCCCTTGTGGTACCCCTATAATTCGGATGTTGGAACGTTTGAAGATGTCCTGGAAGTTCCCCAGCCTCTCCTTTTTTTTTTGAATCCTTGTTTCTTCATTCTTTTCTGTTTGGTTGTTTGTTTCTTCCTTCTGGTCCACTCCATTGATTTGAGTCCCAGTTTTCCTCCCATCTCTATTGGTTCCCTGTGTGTTTTCCTTCATTTCACTTATTGTAGCCTTCATTTGTTCATCTAATTTGTGACCAAAATCAACCAATTCTGTGAGCATCCTGCTCTCCAGGGCTTTGAATTGTGCATCTGATAGGTTGGCTATCTCTTGGTCATTTAGATGAATTGGCTCTGGGGCTTTGATCTGTTCTCCTGTTTGAGCCATTTTTGGTTTTTGACCTTTTTTTGGTCTGGTCTGGCTGTTACAAAGTGAGGGGTGGAGCCTTAGGTATTCCCCAGGGCAGGGCAGCCCAGTTGCTGGGTAGTGACGCTGTATGTGGGTGTGGGGTCCGAGAGGGAACGATGGTACTTGTTCAGCTCTCTCTTGGATTCCAGTCCCTTTTGCCGCTTCCCCTTTGCCTAGATTATGTGCGCACGAATGTGGGACCACCTGGTCAGCCAGCCGCCTTGTGCAGTCTCATTGGGTCTGCACTGTTGCCATCCCATGCCTGGGGTCCACTAGCTGCCACCTGTACGTCTTGGATCTGCCAGCTGCTGCTGCCTGTGCACCTGAGTCCGCCAACATGCACTTTTTTCTGCTGCAACTCCACCCCTCTTACCGTTGTGGATGAATGGTTGTTGGACTGCCGTACAGTTCAATTTTCTATAAGTTCTGTGTTTTTTCTTGTTTCTAAATCTTTGTTGTCCTTAATTTTGGTTGTGCAAGGAGGCACAGTGTGTCCACCTATGCCTCCATCTTGGCCAGAAGTCCTGCTTTCAGTTCTTTTGGGACTAAGAAATAAAATTGCTGGGTTATATGGTAATTCTGTTTTCAGTTCTTGGAAGAATGACCAGCCTCTCTCTTCAGTAGTGGCTACACTATTTTAAAGTCTCACTAATACTCCACAAGGGTTTTAGTTTTTCACATCCTCAGCAACCCTTGAGGGTTTTTGTTTGTTTGTTTGTTTGTTTGTTTGTTTGTTTGAAATACCATCCTGGCTTGGGTGTGATGTGGTATCTCACTATGGTTTTGATTTGCATTTCCCTACTGATTGTGACGTTGAGCATCTTTTCATGTGCTTATTAGACATTTGTGTATCTCATTAAATGTCTGCCTATCAAAGGAGAAAATTTGAATAATGAAGGGGGCAAAAAGCACCAGCTTTTTGAATTCCCTGGAAGTCAGTTCAGCTGTAGGGAGAGGGCACTGGAACACTGGCTGCTTATCTCTGCTGCTCTGTGACTAGAAGCAGCAAGTAGCAATCAGAGCATAGATTCCGGTATTTGAAGGACAGTGTCTTTATTGTCTGCTTTGGCTCTCTCAGATTGTGTGCAAGCTGCTTTCAGACTACATGCATAACTGCCTACCTTGTGGTTGGGAATGGGAATAAGTAGATGCTATTGCAGTGAGTTGACATTGTCCCAAATTAACCACAGTTTATATCCAAGTCTTCTGAACGTTACATTCCTTTAATAGACCCCAGAGTTCCATCACCCTTATGTTAAAAACGTTTTGGCAGGCAGTCATCTAGGTGGGAAGATGGATTCCTGGTGCCTTCTTCTCCACCAGCCTCCCTTTAGCTCCATTTTACTAATCTTGTATGAGACCATTTAGATTTAAGGATAATAATCTTATCCCATAAGTTTTTGCATATATTTTAAAAAATTAAATATCATTTATCATTTACCTTTGTGCATGATATCTTTTGCTTTATAGATACTATAAATTTTATATGGTTGCATCTGTCAACCATCCTTATGATGGATTCTGGCTTTGGTAACATTTTCTGGAAAAATCTTTTAATTAAAAATGGTAATAAAACCTATCTAAATGAGAAATAAGTGTCTCTCAAAAAGGTTTGATATTTAAGCCTTCATTTTTGTGTGATTGTTTGCTTTTTTGCATGTTTTAAAAAAGTTTTGATATGCTTACATCATTAATATTTATGATTTCATCTTTGTTTGTAGTATGAGGTAGGAATGTATTTTCCAAATAGATAACATACAGGGCCAAGCCAGTTTGTTGAATAACATATCCGTTTCCTTACTGGTATAAAATATCACCCTTATTCTCAAATTTATTAGAATATACATGATTTGTTTATGGATTTGTTGGTCAGTTCTATTAATTCTTAGAAAAATTTGGGCCATTTCTAAGTCATTGCTATACTGTTGGTTTTAGACTTTCTTTTGAGGAAACTCTGGTTCCTTTTGACCTAACAAATTAGTTTTTCCTAACAAATTAGTTTATTGTAATGAATTTTCCTATCCAGAACAGATTTGTCCAGGACAGCGTTTTTTCTTTCAGTAGTTTTATAAAATTTTATAATTGTCTTTGTTTTGCTTTTCCACATTTGTTGATTAGTTTTAAAAACTCATTTGTAACTTTTAATAATTGTATTTATTGGGGTAACATTGGTTAACAACATTATATAAATTTTAGGAGTAGAATTTTATAATAGGGCATCTGGATGGTTTATTGTGCCCTCACCACCCAAAGTCTAATGTTCTGTCACTATGTAGTTCACCTCCTTTACCCTCTTTACTCTTCCCCTGCCCCCTTTACCCTATGGTATCCATCATTCTTTTGTCTGTAGCTATAGTTTTGTTTGTTTTGTTCATCATGGTTAGTTTATTATTGGATATTTTAGTATATTAGTTGGTTTGGTACTATAAGTGATATTTTTCTCTATTTTGCTTTTTTAACCTCTTAATTGTGAATTGTAGTACATATACCTCTAATAGATGGGTAGCTGTGTTGGTTTCAGGTTGGAATTTTAATAAACTCACCAATTTCCTTGTGTAAGTATTCTGTATCTGTAGACTTTCTATAGATACATCCATTGTAGTAGAATTGCTGTATCATAGTGTCTCCCTATCTTCATCTTTATCAAATTATTTCTCAAAATTATTTTTATCAATAAATATAATTGTGTTTTTAATATATATGTTATATATATGTGCATGTACACCTGTATTTGTATCCAGCTACCTTGCTAAGCTATTATATTTAATCATATAATTTATCTGTGGATTCTTGTTGATTTCCTAAATTCACAACTGTATCATTTATGAATTATGAGAGTTCAGTTTCTTCCTTTTAAATCTTTATACTTTTCCTCCCCTTTCACACAGACAAAAGATAATTACTACAGGGTTTAATAGAAGTGATGAATAGTGGGTATAATTTTAAGTATGATAGAAAATTTGTGGCTATCTGTCATTTCATATAATTTTTTCAAGATTAAAAAATTGTAAATATATGTAATTTTATCAGATTTTTGTTTCTATATGTTAAGAGGACATTAATTTGTTAGTGTAATGAATTATGTTCATTTTAAAAATAAAATTAATACAATCTCATATTCCTTGTATTTATTATATGCTCTGTTATGCAAGAACCTAACACTAACACTAACCTAACACTAACAGCACTTTCCTTTTTTTCCTTTTGCTATATTTATATATTTTACTAGCATACATGTTAATAACCCAGAAGAAACGTTGGTTAATTGATTTTTGTATTTTAAAGAAATGTCACTCTATATCTAACAATGCTTGCTGCTGGAAAGTCCACTTGGTTCATATGAAAATAGCTAAAAATTTTCCTTTGGTTAGTGTTTGCCTATGTGTCTTTTTCTATCCTTTTGTTTGAACCTTTCTACGTAGTCTTAAATTTACAATGTGTCTCTTAGAAGCAATACATATGTATTAAAATTTTTGAGAGATCTTTGTATTTTAAATGATGTATTTAATCTATTTATTTATTTATATATTTTTAAATTTTTATTTTAATTGTTGATCTTGTACAGTTTTCTGTCTTTTACTCCCACCCCAACCCACCACCCCAGCCTTCCCTACCTTCCTCCCATTTCCACCCCCCATAGTTTTTGTCCATGAGTCCTTTATACTTGTTCCTGTAAACCCTTCCCCTTTTCCCCTGAAATTCCCTCCCCTCTCCCCTCTGATGACTGTCAGCCTGTTCTCAATTTCAGTATCTTTGGTTATATTATGCTTGTTTGTTTGTTTTGTTGATTAGGTTCTGTTGAAGGTGAGATCATATGGTATTTGTCTTTCACTGCCTGGCTTATGTCGCTTAGCATGATGCTCTCAAGTTCCATCCATGCTGTTGCAAAGGGTAGGAACTCCTCCTTTCTTTCTGCTGCATAGAATTCCATTGTGTAAATGTACCACAGTTTTTTGATCCATTCATTTACTGATGGGCATCTAGGTTGCTTCCAACACTTGGCTATTGTAAATTGTGCTGCTATGAACATAGGGGTGCATAGGTTCTTTTGGATTGGTGTTTCAGGGTTCTTAGGATATAATTCTAATAGTGGAATTGCTGGGTCAAAAGGCAGTTCCAGTTTTAGTTTCCTCAGAAAATTCCATACTGTTTTCCATAGTGGTTGTACCAGTCTGCAATCCCACCAACAGTGCACTAGGATCCCCTTTTCTCCACAACCTCTCTAGCACTTGTTGTTTGTTGTTTGTTTATGATGGGCATTCTGACTGGTGTGAAGTGGTATCTCATTGTGGTTTTAATTTGCATCTCTCTGATAGCTAGCACTATCGAGCATCTTTTCATGTGTCTCTGGATCCTCTGTATGTCACCCTTGGAGAAGTGTCTGCCCAAGACCTTTGCCCATTTTTTAATGGGGTTGCTTGTCTTCGTAGAGTGGAATTGTGTGAGTTCTTTATATGTTTTGGATATTAAACCCTTGTCCGAGGTATCATTGGCAAATATGTTTTCCCATACAGTTGGTTCTCTTTTTATTTTAATACTGTTTTCTTTAGATGTGCAGAGGCTTTTTATTTTGATGAGATCCCTTTTGTTTATTCTTTCTTTTATGTCCTTGCTTGAGGGGATATATCAATAAAAACGTTGCTGTGTGAAATATCTGAGATTTTCCTGCCTATGATCTCCTCTAGGATTTTAATGGTGTCACAGCATATATTTAAGTCTTTTATCCACCTTGAATTTATTTTTGTGTATGGTGTAAGTGGGTGCTCGGGTTTCATTTCTTTACACATAGCTGTCCAGTTCTATCAACAACCACTTGTTGAAGAGGCTATTTTTACTCCATTTTATGTTGCTGCCCCTTTTGTCGAATATTAATTGACCATAGAGACTTGGGTTTATTTCTGGGCTATATGTTCTGTTCCACTGGTCCATATGCCTGGTTTTATGCCAGTATCAAGCTGTTTTGATTACAGTGCCCTTGTAATACAGTTTGGTATCAGGTATTGTGATCCTCCTACTTTGCTCTTCTTTCTCAAAATTGCAGCAGCTGTTTGGGGTCGTTTATGGTTCCATATAAATTTTTGAAGTGTTTGTTCTATGTCTGAAATATGCCATTGGTACTTTAATAGGTATTGCATTGAATCTGTAAATTGCTTTGGGTAGTATGGACATTTTGATGATATTAATTCCTCCAGTCCATGAACACAGTATATGCTCCCATTTGTTTGTGTCTTCCTTGATTTTTTTCTTCAGTGTTGTGTAGTTTTCTGCATACAGGTCTTTTACCTCCTTGGTTAGGTTTATTCCTAGGTATTTTATTTTTCTTTTTGCTATATTGAATGGGATTTTTTTCTTGATTTCTGCTTCTGCTGTTTCAGTGTTGGTATACAAAAATGCGTTTGATGTCTGGATATTGACTTTGTTTCCCATTGTTTTGCCAAATTCATTTATTAGGTCGAGCAGCTTTTTGGCTGAATCTATAGGATTTTCTATGTACACTGTCATGTCATCTGCAAACAATGACAGTTTTGTTTCCTCCTTTCTGATGTGGGTGCCTTTCATTTCCTTTTCTTGTCTAATCGCTGTGGCTAAGACTTCCAATACTATATTGAATAGAAGTGGTGAAAGTGGACAACCTTGTCTTGTTTCTGATCTTAGTGGGAAAGATTTTAGGTTTTTCCCATTGAGTATGATGTTGGCTGTAGGTCTCTCATATATGGCCTTTATTATGTTGAGGAATGCTCCCTCTATTCCCACTTTACTGAGTGTTTTTATCATAAATGGGAGTTATACCTTATCAAATGCTTTTTCCCCACCTACTGATGTGATAATATGATTTTTGTGTTTGCTTTTGTTTATGTAATGTATAACATTACTGATTTGCGAATGTTGAACCATCCTTGCATCCCTGGGGTGAATCCCACTTGGTCATGGTGTATGATCTTTTTAATGTATTGTTGAATGTGGTTTGCCAATATTTTGTTGAGGATTTTAGTGTCTACGTTCATCAGCGATATTGGCCTTAAGTTTTCTTTCTTTGTTGTGTCTTTATCCAGTTTCGGGATTAGGATGATGCTGCCTTAACAAAAAGAATTTGGGAGTCTTCCTTCATTTCGGATTTTTTGGAATAGTCTGTGAAGGATATGGGTTAGCTCTTCCTTAAATGTTTTGAAGAATTCTCCTGTGAAACCATCTGGTCCAGGGCTTTTGTGTGTCGGGACTTTTTTGATTACTGGCTTCAATTTCATCTGCTGTTATTGGTCTCTTCAGGCTTTCTGCTTCTTTCTCATGGAGTTTTGGAAGATTTTATTTTGCTAGAAACTTGTCCATTTCACCTAGGTTTTCAAATTTCTTGGCATACACTTCTTCATAGTAATTTCTTACAATCCTTTGTATTTCTGCGGTGTCAGTTGTAATCTCTCCTCTTTCATTTTTTATTGTGTTTATTTGAGTCCTCTCTCTCTCTTTCTTGATGAGCCTGCTTAAAGCCTTGTCGATTTTGTTTATCTTTTCAAAGAACCAGCTCCTGGATTCATTGATCCTTAGAATTGTGCTTTTAGTCTCTATGTCATTTAATTCTGCTCTAATCTTGGTTATTTCCTTCCTTCTTCTTGCTTTGGGCTGTCTTTGTTGTTGTTCCTCGAGTTCTTGTACGCGTAGGGTTAAGTCGTTTGTTTGAAATGTTTCCATCTTCTTTAGATAGGCCTGTATTGCTATGAACTTCCCTCTTAGGGCTGCCTTCGCTGTGTCCCATAAGTTTTGGGTCATTGTGAGTTCATTTTCATTTGTTTGCAGAAACTTTTTGATTTCCTCCCTAATTTGATTCTTAACCCATTCATTATTTAATAGCATGCTATTCAATCTCCATGATTTTGATGGTTTTGGGATTTTCCCCATGGAGTTGGTTTCTAGTTGCAGTCCCTTGTGGTCGGAGAAAATGCTTCGTATGATTTCAATTTTCTTGAATTTGTTGAGGCTTGTTTTGTGTCCTATCATGTGGTCTATCTTTGAAAATGTTCCATGTGCATTTGAAAAGAAAGTGTATTTAATTTCTTTGGGATGAAGGGCTCTATATATATCAGTTAAGTCCATTTCATTTAGAGTGTTTTTCAATGCCACAATATCTTTGTTGATATTTTGTTTGGAAGATCTGTTCATTTTTGACAGTAGGGTGTTAAAATCCCCTACTATAATTGTGTTGTTGTCAATATATTTCTTGAAGTCCTCTAAGATTTTCTTGATGTATTTAGGTGCTCCTACTTTGGGTGCGTATATATGTTGGGTCTTCTTGGTGGATTCTTCCCTTGAGTATTATGAAGTGACCTTCTGGGTCTCTCTTTATGACTCTTCCTTTGAAGTCTATTTTGTCTGATATGAGTATTGTTACCCTGGCTTTTTTTCCTGTCCATTTGTTTGGAAAATTTGTTTCCAGCCCTTCACTTTGAGTCTGTGTAGGTGTTTTGTCCTGAGGTGGGTCTCTTGTAGGCAGCATATATGTGCGTCATGCTTTCTCATCCATTCAGCTATTCTATGTCTTTTGATTGGAGCATTTAATCCATTTACATTTAAGTTTATTATTGATAGGTATTTATTCATTGCCATTTTCTTACCTTTGTGTGTGTGTCTCTCTCTCTCTCTCTTTCTCTCTCTGTCTTTTCCTTCCTTTCTTAAAGCAGTCCCTTTAGTATCTTTTGCAGAATTGGTTTGGTACAGGTATATTCTTTTAGACTTCTTTTGTCTGGAAAATTCCTTATTTGGCCTTCTATCTTGATTGAAAGCCTTGTTGGATAGAGTAGTGTTGGTTGCAGGCCTTTGGTTCTCATTACTTGGAATATTTCTTGCCATTCTCTTCTGGCTTGGGGTGTTTCCATTGAGAAGGCAGCTGCTAACCTTATCGGGGCTCCCTTGTATGTTACTTCCTTTTTCTCCCTTGCTGCGTTTAAGATTCTCTCTTTGTCTTGGAATTTTGCCATTTTAATTATGATGTGCCTTGAAGTGGGCCTGTTTGGGTTCCTCTTGATTGGGACTCTTTGTGTTTCCTGGATTTGTGTGACTTTTTCTCTCATCAAATTAGGGAAGTTTTCCATCATTACTTTCTCAAATAGGTTTTCTATCCCTTGCTCTTCTTCTGCTTCTGGTATCCCTAGTATATGGATATTATCATGTTTCATGTTGTCTTGCATTTCTCTTAAAGGCTCTTCATTCTTTCTGAGCCTCTTTTCCTTTTATTGCTCTTTCTGGGTGTTTTTTTACTATTTTGTCCTCCAACTCGCTGATCCGATCTTCTGCTTCATCAATTCTGCTTTTCATTCCTTTTACTGTGTTCTTCAATTCAGAAATTGTATTCCTCATTTCCTCTTGGCCCTTGTTGATAGTTTCTATTTCCTTTTTCATGTTGATATAGTTTGAAGTGAGTTCATTGTAGCTTCCCTGTAGTTTCTGGTAGCTCATTGAGAGCTCATGGAGCTTCCTGACAACCATTGCTTTGAACTCAATATCTGATAGTTGACTTGCTTCTGTTTCATTTAGCATTCTTTCTGGGGCTTCCTCCTTTTCTTTCATTTAGGGGTTGTGTCTTTGTCTTCCCATTGTTTGTAAGACTCTTCTTGTTAGCCTCAACTTCTTAAATTGATCTGTTCTGGCTCCCTGGGTTTATGGTGTGAACTTCTGTGGTAGAATACCTGTGAGATTCAGTGGTGGAGTCTCCTTCAGGTATCCTGGTGTTCGCAGCTTCCACTGTCTCAGCTACTGGGATACCCTCTTTTGGGGACCAACTCTGTTTACCCCCCCCACAGTTGCAGGTTTGTTTGTTTTTTTATCTCACTTGTGGGTATTTAAAAAGAGAAAAGAGGGGAAATAATGAAAAAAGAAGGAAAAAAAGAGGAAGGTAGAAGAGATGAAATTGCAAAGAAAGGAAGAGGGAATAAAACAAGAAAGAAGTAAATAGCAGCAAAAGGAGTTGAGTAAATAAGATCAAAAATAATAAATAAATAATAATTAAGAACAATTGTATAAACAGATAGACACACAAACAAAAAACAAAACAAGCAAACAAAAACAAAAAACAAGCTAAAAAACAGAAACTCCAAACAACAAATAACAAAACCCGCATCCCCCCAAAACTTCAAACAAAAAACTCTTGCTCTTTTCAAACTTGCCGAGCTGGTTTTTCTGTTCTTGCTGGCTGCAATGGCTGAGGGGTGTCGGTACTGCTTTTCTCTGCGTTCAGCACTCAGTCATCATTGTGCTAGTGTCTTCCAGTGCCTCTCTGCACAGGGCTTCAGGCATGTTGTCTGAGCCTCCTGGTGTGTGCACACTTTCCTGAGTTTATGGGTGTGAGCTTGCGTCTCTGGTCGCAGGTAGCTGTGTCTGTTGACCCCTGGCGCAGCTTTTTATGGTGTCCTGGTGCCTACAATCCCACAGCCACCTCACACCTGTGCACCTATGGCCCCAAGCTGTCTGCGTTTGCATGCGCACGCACGCCTAACTATGGTCCCACAGCTGTCTTCAGTGGCAGGCGCCTATGATCTTGCTCGTGCCTATGATCCCCCGACCGTCTGCGGTCACGTTGGGTGCCTATTTTCATGCAGCCGTCTCAGTTCATACGCTAGCTGTCTGCAGTCGTGTGCGACCAAGATTGCTCAGCCTGCAGTTATGGGCACCAGGGTCACTCATTTTGCAGTCACGGGCACCAGAATTGCTCAGGCCGTCTCTGCGGTTGACCCAGCTCCCTCCCTAGAGCCCTGGGGTAGGCCCGGCAAGTCCCGGGCCGGGGGCCTCAGCTGCCCTGGTCTCTGAGCTGATCCCTGGGTTCCTATTGTTCTGAAGTGCTCTCCTTACCGACTGGTTTTTCAATGTTCGCTACAATTTTCCATCTCCTATTCTCAAATATGCTGTGTTACTTTTCCTTGTCTGCTCTGTTTTTCCGTAGATAGGCCAGGTTTTTCTCCCATGTGTAGGGGGAAGTGGAATCTGCTCCCTCCTACCATGCCACCATCTTCCTTCTGCTAATCTGTTTATTTTTAATATAATTATTCATGTATTAGTATTTGAATCTACTCTTTACTTTCTTTTTTTTCCCAGATGATCTTCCCTCCTTTTATCTCATTTCTTCTTCAGGATATTTTCTATTACTAATTTTCTTTTTTATCAATATGTTTGTTTTATCTTCTGTCCTTCTATTGCTGTTAACCTAGAGATTCATCATGCATACTTGACTTATGAAAGTATATTAGAAAATACTACTTTTTGCCCTGGCTGGTATGTCTCAGTTGGTTGGAGCATTGGTCCTGTACACCAAAAGGTTGGGGCTTCAAGTCCCTGTGAGGGCACATGCGTAGGTTGCTGGTTTGATCCCTGGTTGGGCCACAGATGGGAGGCAGCCAATCATAGTTTCTCTCATACATCAATGTTTTTCTTTCTCTCTCCTTCCTTTCTTCAATCAATAAACATATTTTAAAAATAAAAAAAAATACTTTTTATCACTTCTCAGATAGTGCAGCTGTATTGAATACTTGAATGGGCTACATTTAACATCTTCCCAACTTTTGTTTTCGTCTGTTAAACTATATTTGTATTTTAAACACCTTGAGACATAAATTATTGCTTTGTTACAATCAATTTTTATTTAGATTTGCTTAAATATTTACTTTTTGTTTGTACTTACTCTTCCCCATCCCACTTTTTTGCCTTTGTGCTTTCGCTTTTTATTATTTTCCCTGTTTCTGAAGAATGTTCTTTGGTATTTTCATCAGTACAGGTTTTCCTGGTGATGGATTTGCTTATCCTTGTTTATATAAAGCTACTTCAATTTTACCTTCATTTTCGAAGGGCATTTTCACTGGATATAGTGTTTGAGTCAGCAGACACTTCCTTTCACACACTGAAGTTAACCAGTTCATTGTCTTGGGTTTCTATTATTGCTCTTGAAAAGACAGCTGTCATTTAACTGCCACTTATTTGAAGGTTACTTGTCCTTTTTCTTCCTTGCTGTCTTTACATTTTTCTATCATAGTTCCTTTTATCTAATGCCTTCTTTCCATGGAGTTTTATATTTTTAATGTAATTGATGGGTATTATTTGGGATTATTAAATCTGTGGATTAGTGGCTTTTAGCATTTTGGAAAAATTCTTACACAATCTTAAAAAATATTACCCTTTTTTCCCGTTTCTTACCCTCACCTTCTGAAGTTATATTGAATATGTAATAGACCTTACATATTCTTTACTGTTTCTTCTGGGTTCTTTATCATTTTAACTTTTTAGTCACATTCTGGATAACTTTTTTTTTTTTTTTTTTTTTTTTAGATTTTTTATTTATTTATCTTCAGAGGGGAAGGGAAGGAGAGAGGGAGAGAAACATCAATGTGCGGTTGCCTCTTGTATGTCCCCTGCCGGGAACTGGCCTGGCAACCCAGGCATGTGCCCTGACTGGGAATCGAACCGCGATCCTTCGGTTCGCAGGCCCGCGCTCAATCCACTGAGCTACACCAGCCAGGGCTTGGATAACTTTTTTTCTGATCAGTTCTTTTTTAAAAAAATTTAATCTTTTCTGTGTTTTTTCCAATTACCATTTAGTCCTCTTATATCCCCTACCCCCAGCAAACAGCACACTGTTGCCCATGTCCATAAGTCCTTTTACCTTTTTGCTCACTTCCTTCAATTCTAATCTCCCCCACTCTCAGCTGTTAGGCTGTTTTCCATCTATGACTGTCTACATTTTCCTTGTTAGTTCAGTTTGTTCATTAGATTTCACAGATGAGTGAAATCACATAGTATTTTTTGTTCTCTGACTGGCTTATTTCACTTAGCATAATGTTCTCAAGTTCCATCCACACTATTGGAAAGGGTAAATTTTTTTTTTTTTTTACAGGTGAGTAGTATTCCACTGTGTGAATGTCCCGTAGTTGTTTTTTCCACTCATCTGTTAATGGACA
This sequence comes from Glossophaga mutica, assembly GCA_039655065.1. Taxonomy (NCBI): domain Eukaryota; kingdom Metazoa; phylum Chordata; class Mammalia; order Chiroptera; family Phyllostomidae; genus Glossophaga; species Glossophaga mutica. The sequence continues at coordinate 74,699,166 of CM077312.1, forward strand.
GTTGCACTGCTTCCGTATCTTCGTGATTGTAAATAATGCTGCAGTGAACATAGGGGTGCTTGTGTTCTTTGGAATTAGTGTTTGAATATATTCCCAGAAGTGGAATCATTGGGTTGAAAGGCAGACCCAGTTTTAATTTTTTCAGGTATCTCCATACGGCTTTTCGCAGTGGGTACACCAATCTGCATTCCCACCAACAGTGCAAAAGGGTTCCTCTTTCTCCACATCACCAGCAGCACTTGTTTGTTCATTTATTGATGATAACCATTCTGAAAGTTGTGAAATGAAATCTTACTGTGGTTTTAATTTGCATTTCTCTGATGATTAGTGATGTTGAGTATCTTTTCATATGTCGGTTGACCATCTGTATGTTCTCTTTGGAGAAGTGTCTATTCAACTCTTTTGCCATTTTGTAATAGGATTGTTTGTTTTCTTGGTGTTGAATTTTATAAATTTTTAAAAAATATTTTATTTCTTTATTTTTAGAGAGAGGGGAAGGGAGGGAGGAAGAGAGGGAGAGAAACATCAGTGTGTGGTTACCTCTCACATGGCCCCCACTGGGGACCAGGCCTGCAACCTAGGCATGTGCCCTGACTGGGAATTGAATTGTGACCCTTTGGTTCACAGCTTGCGCTCAGTCCACTGAGCCATACCAGCCAGGGCTAAATTTTGGATATTAACCCCTTATCAGATGTATGGGTGAATATGTTCTCCCATTCTGTGGGTTGTCTTTTTATTTTGTTGATGATTTCCTTTGCTGTGCAAAAACGTTTTAGTTTGATGTAGTCCCATTTGTTTTTTAATTCTTTTGTTTACCTTGCCTGGGGAGCTATTTCTTTTTATTTTAAATATATTTTATTGATTATTGTCCCATTTTCCACCCTTCACTCCCCTCCACCATGCACACCCCCTCCAACCCACATTCCCCCCTTTAGTTCATGTCCGTGTGTCAAATTCTTTAGCTTCTATATTTTCCACACTATTCTTGCCCTCCCCCTGTCTATTTTCTGCCCACCATCTATGCTACTTATTCTCTGTACCTTTTCCCCCTCTCTCCTCTTCCCACTCCTCTGTTGCTAATGCTCCATATGATCGCCATTTCTGTGGTTCTGTTCCTGTTCTAGCTGTTTGCTTAGTTTGTTTTAGGTGTGGTTAATAATTGTGAGTTTGCTGTCTCTTCACTGTCATATATTTTATCTTCTTTTTCTTAGATAAGTCCCTTTAACATTTCCTATAATAAGGGCTTGGTGATGATGAACTCCTTTAACTTGACCTTATCTGAGAAGCACTTTATCTTCCCTTCCATTCTAAATGAAAACTTTGCTGGACAGAGCAATCTTGGATGTAGGTCCTTGCCTTTCATGACTTGGAATACTTCTTTCCAGCCCCTTCTTGCCTGGAAGGTCTCTTTTGAGAAATCAGCTGACAGTCTGATGGGAACTCCTTTGTAGGTGACTGTCCCCTTATCCCTTGCTGCTTCTAGAATTCTCTCCTTCATTTTAATCTTGGCTAATGGAATTATGATGTGCCTTGGTGTGTTCCTCCTTGGCTCCAACTTCTTTGGGACTCTTTGAGCTTCCTGGACTTCCTGGAAGTCTATTTCCTTTGCCAGATTGGGGAAGCTCTCCTTTATTATTTGTTCAAATAACTTTTCCACTTGTGGCTCTTCCTCTTCCCCTTCTGGTACCCCTATAATTCAGATGTTGGAACGTTTAAAGATGTCCCAGAGGTTCCTCAGCTTCTCCTCATTTTTTTGAATTCTTTCTTCATTCTTTTCTGTTTGGTTGTTCGTTTCTTCCTTCTGGTCCACACCATTGATTTGAGTCCCAGTTTTCTTCCCATCACTATTGGTTCCCTGTACATTTTCCTTCATTTCATTTCATGTAGCCTTCATTTTTTCAACTAATTTGCAACCAAAATCAGCCAATTCTGTGAACATCCTGCTCACCAGTGCTTTGAACTGTGCATCTGATGGGTTGGCTCTCTCTTGGTCGCTTAAAAGTATTGGCTCTGGTGGCTTGATTTGTTCTGTCGCTTGAGCCATTTTTTTTTCTTTTTCTTTTTGGTCTGGTCACGCCTGTTGTCTATGAGGGGTGAAGCCTTACGTGTTCACCAGGGCGGAGCAACCCAGTTGCAGAATTGCGAAAGTGAAAGTTAAGGGGTGATAACAAATATTCCAAGCCAATGGACAGGGAAAAAAAAAAAACCCCGGGGTAGCAGTAGTCATATTAGACAAAATAGACTTCAAAAGAAGGGCCATAAAAAGAGACCCAGAAGGTCACTTCATAATACTCAAGGGAAGAATCCACCAAGAAGACATAAACATTGTAAATATATATGCACCCAAGATAGGAGCACCTAAATACGTAACGAAAATCTTAGAGGACTTCAGGAAAGATATTGACAGCAACCCAATTATAGTAGGGGATTGTAACATCCCACTGTCAAAAATGACAGGTCTTCCAGACAAAATAATAACAAAGATATTGTGGCATTGAACAATGCTCTAGATGAAATGGATTTAACTGATATATATATATATATATAGAGAGAGAGAGAGAGCCCTTCATCCTAAAGAAGCTTTAAATACACATTCTTTTCAAATGCACATGGAACTTTTTCAAAGATAGACCACATGATAGGACACAAAACAAGCCTCAACAAATTCAAGAAAATTGAAATCATACAAAGCATTTTCTCCGACCACAAGGGACTGAAGCTAGAAACCAGCCCCAAGGGAAAAAACCCCCAACCCTCAAAATCATGAGATTGAATAACATGCTATCAAGCAATGAATAGGTCAAGAATGAAATTAGGGAAGAAATCAAAATGTTTCTGCAAACAAATGAAAATGAACTCACAACAACCCAAAACTTATGGGACACAGCTAAGGCAGTCCTGAGAGGGAAGTGCATAGCAATACAAGCCTACCTAAAAGAGATAGAAACATTTCAAATAAACAGCCTAACGCTGCGCCTACAAGAACTCAAGGAACAACAAACAACAAAGACAGCCCAAAGCAAGAAGAAGGAAGGAAATAACCAAGATTAGAGCAGAATTAACTGACATAGAGACTAAAAGCACAATTCTAAGGATTAGTGAATCCAGGAGGTGTTTCTTTGAAAAGATAGATAAAATTGACAAACCTTTAAGCAGGCTTATCAAGAAAAAAAGAGAGAGGACCCAAATAAACACAATCAGAAATGAAAGAGGAGAGATTACAATTTATAACACAGAAATACAAAGGATTGTAGGAAATTACTATGAAGAAGTGTATGCCAAGAAATTTGAAAACCTAGGTGAAATGGACAAGTTTCTAGCAAAATAAAATCTTCCAAAACTCCATGAGGAAGAAGCAGAAAGCCTGAAGAGACCAGTAACAGCAGATGAAATTGAAGCCAGTAATCAAAAAATTCCCGACACACAAAAGTCCTGGACAAGATGGTTTCACAAGAGAATTTTACAAAACATTTAACGAAGAGCTAACCTCTATCCTTCACAGACTATTCCAAAAAATCCGAAATGAAGGAAGACTCCCAAACTCTTTTTGTTAAGGCAGCATCATCCTAATCCCGAAACTGGATAAAGACACAACAAAGAAAGAAAACTTAAGGCCAATATCGCTGATGAACGTAGACACTAAAATCCTCAACAAAATATTGGCAAACTGCATCCAACAATACATTAAAAAGATCATACACCATGACCAAGTGGGATTCACCCCAGGGATGCAAGGATGGTTCAGCATTCACAAATCAGTAATGTAATGCATCACATAAAAGCAAAGTAAAGACAAAAATCACATGATCATATCAATTGATGTGGAAATAGCATTTGATAAAGTACAGCACCCGTTTATGATAAAAAACACTCAGTAAAGTGGGAATAGAGGGAGCATTCCTCAACATAAGAAAGGCCATATATGAGAGATCTACAGCCAGCATCATACTCAATGGGCAAAAACTAAAATCTTTTCCACGAAGATCAGGAACAAGACAAAGTTGTCCACTTTCACCACTTCTATTCAATATAGTATTGGAAGTCTTAGCCACATTGATTAGACCAGAAAAGGAAATGAAAGGCATCCACATCAGAAAGGAGGAAACAAAACTGTCATTGTTTGCAGATGACATGATAGTGTACATAGAAAATCTTGTATACTCGGCCAAAAGCTGCTCGACCTAATAAATGAATTTGGCAAAACAATGGGATACAAAATCAATATCCAAAAATCAAAGGCATTTTTGTATACTAACAATGAAACAGCAGAAGCAGAAATCAAGAAAGAAAACCCCATTCGATATATCAAAAAGAAAAATAAAATACCTAGGAATAAACCTAACCAAGGAGGTAAAAGACCTGTATGCAGAAAACTACACAACACTGAAGAAAGAAATCAAGGAAGACACAAACAAATGGAAACATATACGGTGCTCATGGATTGGAAGAATCAACATCATCTAAATGTCCATACTACCCAAAGCAATTTACAGATTCAGTGTAATACCTATTAAAATACCAAGGTATATTCACAGACATAGAACAAACACTTCAAAAATTTATATGGAACCATAAATGACCCCAAATAGCTGCTGCAATTTTGAGAAAGAAGAGCAAAGTAGGAGGGATCACAATGCCTGATACGAAACTGTATTACAAGGCCACTGTAGTCAGAACAACCTGGTACTGGCATAAAACCAGGCATATGGACCAGTGGAACAGAACATATAGCCCAGAAATAAACCCAAGTCTCTATGGTCAATTAATATTTGACAAAGTGGGCAGCAACATAAAATGGAGTAAAAATAGGCTCTTCAACAAGTGGTGCTGGGAGAACTGGACAGCTATGTGTAGAAAAATGAAGCTCGAGCACCAACTTACACCATATACAAAAATAAATTCCAGGTGTATAAAAGATTTAAATATAAGCCATGACATCAGTGAAGGCCTAGAGGAGAAAATAGGCAGGAAAATCTCAGATATTTCACACAGCAACATTTTTACTCGTATGTCCCCTCAAGCAAGGGACATAAAGGAAAGAATAAACAAAAGGGATCTCATCAAAATAAAAAGCTTCTGCATGGGTAAAGAAAACAGTATTAAAAATAGAACCAAATGTATGGGAAAACATATTTGCCAATGATACCTCAGACAAGGGTTTAATCTCCAAAATATATAAAGAATTTACAGGACTCCACTCTGAGAAGTCAAGCAACCCCAGTAAAATATGGGTAAAGGTCTTGAACAGACACTTCTCCAAGGGTGACATACAGAGGATCCAGAGACACATGAATAGATGCTCAGTATCACTATCAGAGAGATGCAAATTAAAACCACAATGAGATACCACTTCACACAGGTCAGAATAGCCATCATAAACAAACAACAAACAAGAAGTGTTGGAGAGGTTGTGGAGAAAAGGGGATCCTAGTGCACTGTTGGTGGGATTGCAGACTGGTACAACCACTATGGAAAAGTATGGGATTTTCTGAGGAAACTAAAACTGGAACTGCCTTTTGACCCAGCAATTCCACTGCTAGATTATATCCTTAGAACCCTGAAACACTAATCCAAAAGAATCTATCCACCCCAATGTTCATGGCAGCACAATTTACAGTAGCCAAGTGTTGGAAGCAACCTAGGTGCCCATCAGTAAACGAATGGATCAAAAAAGTATGGTACATTTACACAATGGAATTCTATGCAGCAGAAAGAAAGAAGGAGCTCCTACCCTTTGCAACAGCATGAATGGAACTGGAAAGCATTATGCTAAGGGAAATAAGCCAGGTGGTGAAAGACAAATACCATATGATCTCACCTCTAACAGGAATCTGAACAACAAAACAGACAAAGAAGCAAAATATATCCAAAGACGCTGAAATAAGGAATAGGCTAACAGTGACCAGAGGGTAGAGGGGAAGGAGTTTCAGGGGGAAAGGGGAAAGGGGAAGGGTTTAGAGCAACAAATATAAAGGACACATGGACAAAAACTAGTGAGGGTGGAAATGGGAGGGAGGTGGGTAGGGCTGCGGGTGTGCTGGGCTGGGAGTAAAAGACAGAAAACTGTACATGAACAACAAAATATATAACGACAGTTTTACTTCTTCCTTTCAAATTCGAATGTTTTTTATTTCTCTTCTTGTTTGATTGCTTTGGATAGGACTTCCAGTACTATGTCAAATAAGAGAGGTGAAAGCAGACATCCCTATCTTGTTTGGACCTTAAGGGGAACACTTGTAGTTTTTGTCCGTTGAGTATGATGCTGACAGAGGGTTGTCACACAAGGCCTTTATTATCTGTAGGTTTGTTCCCTCCAACCCACTTTGCTTAGAGTTTTTATCATAAGTGGGATCTTCATTTAATCAAATGCTTTTTTTCCATGTATCGATATGATCATGTGATTTTTATTTTATTTTGTTTATATGTGGTGAATCACATTTACTGATTTGTGATGTTGTACCAAACTAGAATCCCTGGAATAAATCCCACTTGATCATGGTGTATGATGTTTTTGATGCATTGCTGTGTTTGGTTTTCTTTGTTGAAAATTTTAGCATCTGTGTTCATCAGGGATATAGGCCTGTAGTTTTCTTTCTTTGTAGCGTCTTTATCTGGTTTTAGAATTAGGATAATGCTGGCCTTGTAAAATGAGTTTGGTAGCCTGCACTTCTCTTGAATTTTATGAAATAGCTTGATAAGAAGAGGTGTTATTTCTTCTTGGAATGTTTGCTCTAAAATAAACTTGTGAAGACATCCGGTCCAGGGCTTTTAAGTTGTTGCAAGTTTTTAGATTACTGCTGCAATTTCACTAGGTGTAATCTTTGTATTCAGATTCTCTGATTCTTCTTGATTTAGTTTTGGAAAATTTTATATTTCCAGGAATTTATTCTTTTCGTCCAGGTTGTCCAGTTTGGTGCCATATAGTTAGTTGGTCATAGCATTTTCTACAATCTTTTGTATTTCTTTGATGGCAGTTGTTATTTTTCCTCTTTCATTTCTTATTTTATTTGGGCCCTCTTTCTTTTTTTCTTGATGAAAAAAATGTTCTGTACATATCAATAAATCCACCTCATCTATAGTATTGTTCTGTGCCACAATATGCTTGTTAATTCTTTGCTTGGAAGATTTATCCATTGTTGACAAAGTGGTGTTAAAATCCACCACTTACGAGTGTGTTGCTATTGATGTCTTTCTTGAAGTCTTCCAAGATTTTCCTTATATATTTTGGTGCTCTCATTGTGGTGAAGTAGCTTATTCTCTGTGTCCATGGTTATAAGGCTTCTCTGCAGTTATTGTTCAGTTGGTTATTCTGAACAATTTGATGATTTTTCTACAATTTGGTTGTAATTACCAATTGGTCCTGGGAGGAAGTTATTGTAGCTTCTCCTTACTTTTCTGCCATCCTGGATCCCCTGTATGAAATATCTTTTTCCATACCTTTACTTTTAGTTTGTGTGTATCTTTCTATCCGTGATGTGTCTCTTGGAAGCAGTATATACGTGGGTCTTATTTTCTTATCCATTCAGCAATGTTACGGTTGGAGCAGTTATGTTGGTTATGTTTAAGGTGATTTTTGATACATACCTATGTAATGCCATTTTATTGTTAGACTGTTTTTCTCTAGTTGTTCCCCCCCCCCTTACTGTTTTTCTTCTTATTCTTCTTATAACAAGCCCTTTAACATTTGTTGCAGTACTGGTTGGGTATTAAAAAAACTTCTGCTTTTTCTTATCTGGGAAGCTTCTTATTTCTCCTTTAATTTTAAATGATATCCTTGCACATTTAGGTAGCTTTGGTTTGTAGGTCCTTTCTTTTCATCACCTTGAATATTTCATACCACTTCTTTCTGGCCTGAAATGTTTCTGTCAAGTAATCAGGTGACACTCAAGTTGGTGCTCTCCTGTAGGTAACTGCCTGCTTTTTGGGTATGGATTTTAGGATTCTCTCCTTGTCTTTAATCCTTGTCATTTTAATTATGGTGTGTCTCAATTATGCCTCTTTGGATCCAACTTATTTGGGACTTTCTGACCCTTCTGGACTTAGTATATCTTTTTCCTTCAGCAAATTATGGAAGTTTTCAGTCATTATTTCTTCAAACAGGTTCTCGATCCCTTGTTCCCTCACTTCTCTCCTTCTGGTATTCCCCTGATGTGGATGTTGTTATGCTTTGTGGTGTCCAAAATATTTCTTAAGCTCTCCTCAATTTTTAATTTTCTTTTTTTTCCCCCTGCTCTGTGTAGGTGTTTCTTATACCCTGTCTTCCAAATCACTGATTTGATCCTCAGCTTTATCTAACCTACTGGTTATTCCTTCCAGTGTATTATTTATTTCAGATACTGCATTATTTCTGACTGGGCCTTTTTTTCCTATGGTTTCTCTGTCTTTTTCATGCTGTTTAGCATCCTTATAATCATTACTCTAAACTCTGTTTGATACATTGCTTACCTTCATTTCATCCATTTCTTCTTCTGGAGAATTCTCTTGCTCTTTGATTTGGGAGTCTTTTTTGTGTTTTCCTATTTTGACTGCTTCTTTGTTGTTCTGCCTTAGCTGCTGAGCAGTTGCTGAACTGATCAGTTATTAAATTTATCAAGCTGCAATCAGCAGCCAGGCTTAAGCTCTAGGGTTGGGTAGAGTAATTCCTGCAGGTGGGACTAATGCTACCCCTCAGTCAGATGCCAGTCATAGAGGAGTGCTCTGCCTGAGAATAATGGCCTCTTCAGTATGGAAAATGACTTAGCACAGAGATTGTGGCAGTTGTTCCTTAAGTTCTCTCTCCAAAGCCACCAATCCCAGACTCTCAAGTGTCTCCATTCCACTCTGCCTTCCCTCTGCTGGAGCCCAGGCATACAAATGGAATTTTTGTGTGACCCTTTAAGAGGCTCTGTGGGTCTCCAGCTCTCTCTCCCTGGCAGACAGAAACTCTGCTGCTTTTCACAGCTGGCTGTTATCTGGGTTTCATTCTGGTTCTGGTGCAAAATCTGGGGAGTCCAGTTTGTGGTTTAGACCCCACACTCCTCACAGGGAACCCCCTAGCCACTGAAACATTCATTCCTCAGGAACTCCAGGTGCCTCCCTTGGGAGCCCAGCCAACCCTCTCACACCTCTGGACTCCCTACCTGTCTCGTTGTAGTGATGTGGTTTCTTCGGTCTGGTCATGGTTATAAGGCTTGTGTGCAGCTAGTGTTAAGTTGGTTATTTAGGATGATTTCTGTACAATTCATTCGTAATTCCAGAATGGTCCTGGTAGTTTAGTGTAGCTTCCGCTTACTCCTCTGCCATCTTGATCTCCCGATCAGTCTATTAATTCAGTGATATTTTTTGTATATCCTGTCGACTACCAAACATGTACAGCTGAGATTTTAATTTTGCTTATTTGCTTTATCATTTCCAGGAGTTCTGTGTTTTTTAAAGAATCTGTAATTTATTTTACTTTATAATATGAAATATGGTGTTCTCATGTTTTTTGTTTCATTTTTAATCATTTTAAGGCTACTTGTTGTATTTTGTTCCTGATAATTCCGTTATGTGAGATACACAGCTTGTTCTTATTCATGGTGCTTCATTTCCTTTGTGCCTGATTATCTTTGACTATATATTTATTATTGTCCTTGAATAATTATTTGTGTAGATTCACCCATCGCCTAGGATACAGGTGTCTTTTTCCAGGTGTTATTTTTTGCTTTTACTTTTGGCAAGTATGTGCACACTCTGAATGGGAAAGACTACTGTTTCTCCTTTACTCTCATACTACTGTCACACTCACAACTCCCTACATCAATTCTGACACCAAATGTGATGGTTTTCTACACCAAGTAATGCTCCAATACCATTTGGGTGTCCTACAATTCAAGTTAATTCTGACACTAAATGGAGTTAGTGCAGGCCCCACAGGTTAAGGCAGAGTCATAAGACTGTACCTTCCCTGCTTTAGATGCCAGTCACAAGCCTTGGATGTCACCTGTGCTTCTGACTGACTGGTTATAAACCGGGGTTGCCGTGACTCCCTCCTTGGATTTGATTAATTTGTTAGTGTCTCAAAGACCCCTGGAAAACAGTTTACTTACCAGGTTACCAGTTTATTACAAAGGATGTTAAAGAATATGAATGAACAGACAGAATTAAAGATACATTGGGTGAGATCTAGAAGGATCCTGAGTGCAGAAGGTTTTGTCCTCATGGAGTTGGGTGTACCACCTTCCCAACACACAGATGTATTCAGCCACCTGGAAGCTCTCCGAGCTTTGTGCTTTGGCAATTTTTATGGAGATTTCATTATGTAGGCATGATTAACTAAATAGCCAGTCCTTTTCTTTTCCCCAGAGTGGGTATAGGACTGAGAGTTGCAAGCTTTTAATCGTGGCTTTATCTTTCTGGTGACCCATTGTCATCCTGAAGCTATTTAGAAACCCATCAAGAGTTGCCTATTCAGAACAAAAGACATTCATATCTTCCTGGAAATTCCAAGGGATTTAGGAGCTCTCTTTCAGGAACTGGGGTCAGAGACCCAGTGTTAGAACAAAAGGTTTTAAAAGCTCTGTGCAAGGAATTGGAGGCAGAGATCATTATAAATTTGCTATTGTTTTACACATTATTAATCAGAATTTACTTAAACTTGGTTGAAAGCTTATTCTCTGACCTACCCAAGCCACATGTTTGCAAATCTGTGCAGAGGCCTCAGTCAACCCCAAACTTCTCAGGGATAGTTTTTTTTCTTTCCAATTTCCCCTATACCCCTTCTCTTCCTTCTCCTCCATTTTCCCCTTCTGTTCTGCCATAATCTAAGACGATCATGGGTGAATGCACCTGATATTGAGATAGAGATTAGAGGCAGACTTACGTGGTTCTGGGTCATCCCTGTAGCAACTGTAGTAGCCCTTAAAATCCCCAGCTTATTCTGGGAAGTGTCTCCAATAGAATTCCACTTTTAATGGGCTCTGGGCTTGACTTTATCTCTTTTTGATACCATTTAACTAAAACTAATTTATGCTAGTGTTGGCAAATGTTCCCAGTGTTAGTAATAGCTTTAGTCTTCAGTTTACTCTTGGAATTTAGCTTAGAAATTTTTTATAATATTTTTATTGCTTTTAAGGTGTTTTTTCATATTTTAATCTAACATTTTTAGTAATATTCTGTAGGAAAGTTACTTTGAATAATTTAGTCTGCCATTATCAGAAAACTTTGGAAATCTCTTTGTGTTATGTTCTAGTTTGTAATTTCCCTTTGATCAGCTGAACCTAATTGGGTGTCTAAATCTGTATATCAGGTTTTACATTTTTAATTATTTTTTTACTTTTAGTTTTTAAAAAGATTTTAGTTTTTCATTTTTTAGAGTGGGGGAGGAAAGGCGAAATAGAGAGAAACATCAATGTGTGTTTGCTTCTTGTGTACCCCCTACTGGAGACCTGGCTTGCAACCCAGGCATGCACCCTGACTAGGAACTGGAATTTGAACCAGCAACCCCTAGCTTCCTAGTCTGGCACTCAATCCTTGGAATCATACCACCCGCAGCTATATTTTTTACTTTCAGAAGCTGTATTTGTTTTTTCTTCGTCTACCTGATCATTTTGTCATTTTTTGTTCCTTTGTTATATTTTCAGTATCATCCTTTTATTTCTATGATCATTAACATATTTTATATTCTGTATCCGATTGTACCAGTATCTGAGGTCTTTGTAGTATTTAAGTTGAATTCTGCTTCCTGATATTTGGCAAGCTTTTTTTTTTTTGTGGTGTTTTATTTCTTACATGTTTTGTGAATTTTTTTAAAAAGCGGTGGTCTCATATTAATTGGAACTCTCTGAAGTCTGGTAAGTTAAGGTGTGTTTTTCTAGGGAGTATTTGCACTTGTGTTTTATGGATTTTTAAAGCACTGGCACACCAAGATAATTTTTGAGGGTTTTTTTTTTGTTTGATTGGTGTTTGCCACCCTGGTACTATGAATTCTCTAAACCCATCTGAAAGCCCTTCCTGGTCAAACATTATCTAGAGAGACTTTTCTTCCTTTACATTTATTTTGTAAAGGATTTTATTTATTTATTTTTAGAGAGAGGGGAAGGGAGGGACAAAGAGATGAAGAGAAACATCAGTATGTGAGAGATACACTGATTGGTTGCCTCCTGCATGCCCCCAACTAGAGACCTGGCCCACAATCCACGCATGTGCCCTGACTAGGAATCAGACTGGCAACCTTTCAGTTCACAGAATGACACTCAGTCCACTGAGTCACACTAGCCAGGGCCTTCCCTAACATTTAAATCCAAGCCTGAACCTTGCAAGTGTCCTGTTTCTTTGCATATGGTGGCCTTTCCTGGTTTTCCCTTTTACTGGTCATGTGACCCTTTGGGGTTCCTTTCTTTTTTTGTGTGGGTAATCTCCAGTATGTTTCCTTGTGCTGCATTGTCCCCAGTTTTTCATCGCTTGTCCCTATCCACAGAAACCTTCAAAACCAAAGTTGGCTGTGTTACGCATTAGCAGATACCAGAGGCACCTACCGTTAGGACTCACTTCTTTCTCTGGATTTGACCATTATGTTACTTCTCTAACCTTAGGCTATTTTATTTTCCTACCACTTCCAGCATACATTGAAAAGGCTTTCTAAACCTTTATCCGACATTCTTAAGGATTTTGTCCTGAGAGGCTTTTCAGGATATCTCTTCTGCCCAATTGCCCTAATATTTATCAAATGTAATTTTTAATGTTTCTTTTATAGGATTCAGTTTAGCTGCATTTAAAAGAAACAAGCGGAAACTAGAGCTGGCAGAAAGGGTGGAAACAGATTTCATTCAACTAAAGAAAAGAAGACAATCAAGTGAAAAGGTCAGGAGATATTTGAAATATTAATCATTAATGTATCATAATGATATTTTTAATTTACACTTAGATATACAAGCTTTAAAATAGTATGATCCAGTAGAAATATAATGCATGCCACATACCTACTTTTAAGTTTTCTAGTAATTACATTTAAAAAATAAAAGAAATAGATGAAATTAATTTTAATAATTTATTTAAACCAGTGAATCAAAAATATTAATTAAAAATATACCCAATGAAAAAATGATTAGTTAGCTATTAAACTTTCTTTTTTGTGTTGTCTTTTAAGCCAGTTTATTTTACTCTTTCAGCACACCTTAATAATAACACTAAATTTTCTTTGGAAATAATTTGGTCTGTATTTGTATCGCATAAAAATAACAGTTGAAAAAGTAGTTTACATAACAAGTTATTCCAATAATTGAATTGAAAATGTTCTAAAACTCAAATTAATTAAAATTTAATAAAATTAAAAATTCAATATCTCATTTGCCCTCACCACATTTCAATAGTTACATGTGTTTTATGGCTACTGATCCAGGTCTTGCAGCTTTAGATAGTGACTCTTAACATGGCTGTTCAGGGAGTAGAGTATAAGGAAATGTATGTACTTTTTTATACATTGTAATTACACATCTCTGTTTCTCATTGTTATACATTTTTGTTTGCATTTCATGCATTAGTGTGTCATTATGAGTCTATGTGTGGCATTTCTTAGGTGTTTGGGGGATAGAAAGAAGTTGAAATCCACAACATTCTTGCTCAGTCTCAGGCTTATGGGTTCATTAGCATACAGTTCATGATGGTTGTCTCACATCACTGTCATTTGATGTGCTTTGACATCTTATTGATACTGGTGCATGCCTTCTATCATAGTTTTATATGGTTTACTTATATATAAATGCATAGTAAGTCATTTTTCATACTAACACATATTTTTCCAGTGTGTCACCACATTGGAGAATTAATAAAAAATTTGGTCCAAATGTTTTAATTTTTCGGCCAGAGAAAAATAGGAATTTAGGAGGAAAATAAACATTTTTATAAGTAGGTCTTGGTAAGAGTGGATAATAGTGTGGTTCTGTTTCTGGCTTTTTGTATCCTGTGTAATGTCTGAGAAAATTTAGGACTTTTGTTCTTTTAAAACCCTATGATAAAATTTGCATATGGTGAGCAATTTAATAATTTCTATAAATGTATACACCCATGTAACACATGTGCCTATTAAAGTGTAGAACATTCTGGTTCCTTTGTACTTTTTCCCAGCCAATCATAACCTCCTTACTTCTATTCTTGTCCCCCCACCCCTGCTTCAATCCATACTCCACATAGCAGCCCAAAAGAACTTTGGAAAATGTGAATGAGACAGCATCGCATCTCTGCTTTTAACTTCTTGATGGCTATCTATTATGATGTGATACAGAGCAACTCAGAGATGGAAAAAAGTCTCAAAGGAAAAGTCCTTCAGATAGAATGATCAATAGAGACCTCTCTGAGTGCATATAATATTTGAGGTGACATCTGAAAAAGAAGTGAGTTTATGCAGAATCAGTGGAATAGTGTTCTAGGCAGAATGAACTGCGTGTGCCGTGGTCCTGGTAGGGATTTGGCATAGTAAAGGAATGGGGAAGAAGGTCAGTGTGCCTAAAGAATAGTGAGCAAGGGGAGAATGGTGTGAGATGAAGCTGGAGAGGTAGGTAGGTGCTAGCTCCTTTAAGACCTGGTAGATCATGGCAAGGTAGATATCAGTTAGGAGATAATGACAACTTGGACTGGGGTGATGGGGATGGAGATGGAGAGAGATGAACATATCTAGGAGACATTTTGAGAGTTCCTGGAAAGACAGGAATTAATGATGCTTTAGATGTTAGGAAGGAAGAGAGGAATTAAAGCTTTTAGCTTTAGTAACTGTTACCATTTAGTGGTGTGAGGAGGCCTGGAGAAGCTATGGCTTCATGATGATAGAGGTGGGAAGTGGAAAATCAAGAACTTTCTTAGCCCATATTCCTTTAATGTACTTGGAATACCAGTGCTTTCCATTTTCACCATAAAATGTTACTTGATGTTAACAGTATCCTAAATAGACCATCTTTTAGCATGCCATGTTCATTTACTCCTTTTAGTTGAATTTTATGCCACCTAATGCCTCATTATGCTAATTATTTTTATCATTATAATCACATAATTCATTAAGTGTCATATACTCTAATGAATATTGAGTTTAAAATAGTTATCTATTTAAAAACTAAGAGAGTTGTTTGTTGAAGACTGATTTATAAAAGTAGAGTTGGTTTATAAAAATTTGCTATAGAATTAAGTATCAGCAAGCCAGGTGTAAAAGACTGAAAAAGTCTTAAAAAATCTGCATTCAGAGTACATGTTAGTGTTTTTATGTGCTTGTTCTTTGTTAGATAAAATAAAACTTGAAATCATAGGACAATTCAGTGTGTTGTAGATTATACAAGAAAGATGATACGGAACATTTTTTTGTGGGCCCACATTCAAAGGAAAGGCTAGGTCTCATATGAAAAGATTGGCTAACGAATGAACCTTTGTGTTTTAAATAAAAGAAAACGTTTAAGGTATGTGTCTTTTTTTGATTCCCAGAGAATTTTCAACTTTTGAAAATTTCAACCAGCCACTCATCATATTTGTTAAAGAGGACTTCCCATAAAAAGCTTGATATGACAAAAGGAATGATTAACAGAAGTTTTTTACATGGGTCTGAAGCTAATGGGTCAGGAGGGAGATTCATATTTGGAAATTATTGGCAACAAAAGGAATAAATACATGTGGCTGGATGAGCTCACTTAGTGAGAGTAGATGGAAATTTGAAAACTAAACCTTAGGCCAGTTCAACAGATTGAAGTTGGGAGGGGAGACCAGCAAAGGAAAAAGAAGAGAGCCACTGATGCAGTGGTACAAGCAGGAGAGTAGAGCATCTGTTAGGAAGCCAAGAAGGGAGTAAGTATTTCAGTCAGTCATCATCTGGTTCAAGTGCTGCTAAGAAAACAGTGAGAGGACAGAGAACTGGCCATTGCATTTAGCACCTGGATTCTGTGGACTTGGATAAGGACAGTTTCTCTGACATAGCAGATTATAGACCAGTAGGTTGATGAGGAAGAATAAGGGTAGAGATGATTCTTTTGAGAAATTTTGACATGGAGTGGTGAGAGAGGGAGATTGAGGGGGGTGGGAGGAGTCAAGATACAAGACTATTGTCAATTAAGTCTATGAATTCAGTGAGTAATTTAACATGTGAAGTTTCAGTTTCTTTTATTTGAATGCAAATAGTGATAGTCTGCTCTCTAGCAGGGCTGTTGGAAGGAACAAAAGTGATAGTGGATGTTTAAGGGCTTAGTGGCTGTCATTGACTTAGACACCATGGTCTTTGCTTTTGTAGCCTTCATTTTTAAAGTCACTCAGCCTAAAAGAAAACTGCTGCCTAGTGATTTACCCTGGCTGGAAGCTCGAAATGGAGAAAGGGAGGGTGGCAAGGGGAGTAGGGAGAGGTGGGTGGAAAGTTGAATTCAGGCATGATTCGAGTGGAATATTTTAGATATCTTAAGTGAAAGAAAAATATTTTTAATATTCAGAATATATTAACTGTAATGTGTACAAAACTATGTATGTGACATTGGCCTACAAAAATGAGTAGGATCCACCCTCTCACCTTTAGGGAATGATGCTAGTCAGAGGCTTTGTTTTGTAGGTGTATATATAACCTTGGTAGGCCTAGAAATAAAGATAATAAAACACACTCCCAGAAGAAAAAGATGACCAGATAATGAACCAACTGGGCAGAAAAATTATACTTTTTAAGAGGAAGTGTAGTAATTTTTAGAAATAGGACAGCAAAGGACAAACAGCTATTTTTGAAATCAACCTGTATTTAGCTTATTTCTCTGTGTCCTGTCTGTGTAGTTTCAGCATAGTTTTGGCAGCATTGACTGAGGCCTGGTGCTACTGTTTGTTGTGGCTACATAAATATGTTGTGAGTTGGTTATATAAATATAATAAAAAGAATACAGAGTTTGGTAACTTTCTTAATGTTCACATTTTCTGTTAGTTGAAGGAGATAAATATTGTCTTGAAAGGAAGAAAGGGTAGACTAAGTATTTTAAAACTTGAAAATAAAGTAGATAAATTCAGAAATTTTTGTTGCATTGATATATCTTGTTTTTCTTTGAAAAAGTAATTATATGACATCTTAATAATAGTAGAAGAAATCAAAATTAATGCAAGAAAAATATTTAATCAGCTTGCTAACTTAATAGATTAGAGTGCTTTTGTTTTTCTTAGTCTTAGACCTTGACATTGATATTTGACTTAGTTTAAAATAAGAATGGTTAATCCAGCTCTGGCTGGTGTGGCTCAGTTGGTAGGAACTTCCATCACAAGTTTGATTCCAGGTAAGGATGCATGCCTAGGTTGCCAGTTCCCTCTTGGTTGGGGTGCATACGAAAGGCAACAGATTGATGTTCCTCTCTCACACTGATATTTCTCTCCTTCTAAAATTCTAGATGGCACATCTATATTCAAAGAGAGAAGGAGAGAGTGGAAGATGGGAGTGGGGAGATTAGTGCCAGGTATATCTGTCACTTTTTATCTGGAATGCAAGTCTTTCAGAATCTCTCTCAAGAAGCTTCTTCTTATTTTTTTGGGGGGGAGGGGGTTGTGGAGGAGGGGCACAATTTTGTCACATGTCAGATGGGTGTTCCTGGTTGCAAGGAAGCCTAGGAAATTCAGTGGGTTGTTTTAAGTACTGTATCTTGTAGGTTATCGCTTGCTGTTGGATACATTGTCCTCCCGAACAAAATAGTGATTTTGTTGTCAAAGGAGGAGGAGAGAGGTTATTAGGAATGTAATTTGTAATGTGTAGCATAAGTGGAGAAAATTCTTTTTCATCTCCCTCCCCACAATTAACATGTCTCTTGTTACTACAAAACCAATATTAGGTTAAATAGTTAATCTACACATAAATCAAATAAAAACATTTTGTCTTGACTTTTAGGCTATATGGATTTTAAGCTACAATGTTAAAAAATAAGTGTAAATTTTTAGTAATTGTCTGTTCTTAGTAATTGGCATCTCTGTTTCATCCATGCTTATTTTTTGTGACTTAGAGGAAAGACATGTTAGAGAAGCAAAAGATTACTATTTAGCTATAGCATTGTGTGATATAAAAATAGTAGCTGTTCACTCTTCATTCCACCCCCCTCTCTAGATGGATTCATGCCCTGTGTAGTAGTGTTGGACCATAAAAGTGACTGGACAAGTTGCAGCTGTGCAAAGGGGTCTAAATGGCAAATAAATAAATAAATAAATAAATAAATAAATAAATAAATAAATAAAATGCTTGTTCCATGACCTTTATTTTGTCAGAACATTATAAACTCTTACTGTTGGGTATAAATGCATAGAGACACTAAAAAAAGTAAGCAAAACATACTTATTTAGCACACTAATTTAAAACATGAGAATCATTAAGAATTAAAGTGATTTGATTCTGTGTAAAAACTTACCAACAGTAATCTGAGCAGCGCTTGCTTTCTCGTCACATAACCTGTGATATGGAGTGAGCGTTTTTCGATGTCATGGTGCATTCTCAAACTCCGTTTTAATTTTGAATCAGCTTTCAACATTTTATCCTTTTCTCTGTCCATGTTGTAGAGTATCTTCCACGGTTTCCTTAATGTCAAGTTTTTTCCAGTTTTTTTGTCACAACTACATTTCTTGTTTATGTTCCTATCTTTATCTTCACTAAGCTCCTTTGACTGTTAGTCTAGAGTTTCTTAAATGGTTGCAGTGCTGAACATTCCCATGGTCAACCATTTCTTCTGTAACTTTGTATATTTCTTATTAAATTTCATTTCCAGTGTTAATCACTTTTTATTTCTTTCCTTCATTTTCATTTTTGTTGGCCAGTTCCCTCTTTCAATGATCACGTTCCATAAACTGTCACGTGGATTGATCATTGGGAGATAAGGAGGAAGCAAGCATAGCTTCTTGCTTTACTGTCTGTGCACAGTGACCCATCACTGACAGACTTTGAAAGAAATGACATGATTTGTCACTGATCATGATGAATAGTGGTCAGTGAACAGAAGAGCTAGCAGCGACATTTGTATTTTATGCAGTTACTCATAGTAAATATACCATGGTAACTGAAATGTGAACCATGTTATTGAGTGAATGCTATTCTCTAACTAAACGGCGGTAACTACAATTCATGTAGATTGGAATTAGGCAAAGTGAGGACTGTGTTTCTGTAAAGTAAGCAGAACTATTTGACCTGTGGTTTCCTTCAACATGAGTTTTGCTTATCAAGTATTCATTCCACAGTTCTGCACGCCCCTCTGTTTTTGTAATTTCTACAGATTGGCCTCTGGATCTCTCCTGGCTGTGTTGCCATGGACTCTTGTGATCAGAACATTTATCAGTAATCTTTGTGGTGTATGTGATTAAGTAATGACATGTTTTAAATTTACTTATTTTTGCTTTGTTTTGATACAGAAATAAAACCTTTATCATATTTGAATAAAGAAACCTTTATTTTGGAATGAAATGGTTAACTCATTGGCTAATTGCTGTTCTTGGCTTATGCCACAGGACTGACTGAGTTGCTACAAAGAGGAGATGCTCACGCTGGGAAAACAAACTGACTCAATTCACACTGTAATCTAGATTTCATAAATATCAGTTTCAAACAGCTAGCCCTGGATATTACTGGAGGGACTCTTTTATTCTTAGAGTATTAAAAGAGGTTGGGGGTATTGTTTGATCTTAACATTTTTGATGTTCAGGCCTTTTTTTTCCTCTTCATTTTTCACAAGCATATTGTTGAAATAGTTTCCATGTCTTTTTCTTTAATAACAGATTTTAAAGTTGAATGTACATAGAATTCTTTGCCTCCTCCCACCACTTTTATGAAGTAATTTAAGTTTTCAATTAATTTCATTGGTTTTTAGGTAAAGCAGTTCTTGCATAAGGCGGTGAAATAAAGGATAATCAGATCTTTACCATTTTGTGAATATCTTTCATTCTTTAATTTCTAATGAACAAGTTTAGAAAATTTCACAATGTTTATACAGTGTCGTGTGTTCAAAACCGCTCTAAAGAGATGCTACAACTTTTAATTTTGTGTTCCTTAGCCACCATATAGGGACATCAGATTGGCCACATGTTTCATAAAGGAAATGTTGGGCCTTGCTTTGTGTGCTTCATATAAATATATTCTATTCTTTTGAAGTATATTGTGGGTAACATTTTTTCCTTTTATCCACCATCTTGAAATTATTATGTAAACGCTTAACTGTATCATACTAAATCACTGTATTTTTTGGGTGAGAGGTGGGTTAAGATCAAAGAAAATAAATGCACAGAAAAACAACATGTTTTCCTCAGATTTTTCTATTTGTACTTGTGTACATGTCTGTGCATTATGTGTGCAGGGAAAGAAGTAATTAGTCTTTTATGGAAATTTACTTAGTCTGGGGTTTTGTCCTGTTTCTGAAGAAGATGGTTAATGCATAGATATATGAGTAAATGGGAGTATTTTCTTTGACTTTTTTTTTACAAGAAGAAATAGACTTTATATATTTGTTTTTAATACAACTGTTCATACTATAAAGTGATATCTTCTGTATGAAATTATTTCTTTGAATTGTGAACATTTTAAAAATACATTTTTCTCACCTAAGAGTACCTTGATTACTGAATAAGCCTATACAATTTACATGTACATAACTAAGTAGGTTAATGACTTAAGTAAATGTATTACTAGATTTACCACCATGTCATTCATTTAGATAGTTTATGGAGTCTGAAGATCAGCATTTGTTTGCAGTGTAACTTGGTGGGAATTTTAAAAAATGCCTTTGGTTTGTAGTGCTTCATGTAATCTTACCAATTACTGAAGTCCAGAAATTTCAACCCTTGATAGCTAAACCCTCCCCCTCCTTTTTAGGAGAAGTATCTAAGTTTTCATACAAAGATTTAATAGCTAGTAAGTTGGGTTTCTTCTCAAGTCTTCCTTAAACTCATACTAAGCTGTGCCATTCATACACACACACACGCACACACACACACACACTGAATCTAAAGTTGTAAGTGTGATAAGATGGAAGCAAGATTGAGCAATTAATAAATCTTAACTGCTGTCTTTATTTTGTAATGAAAGTTACCTGTTATAAGTTGATGTCAGATATTGTCAGTCTTATAAATCGTTTCTCAATTTTTAGTATTGAACAGGTCTGTAGAGCTTCCTTTAAATTTTAGTGTTTAACAGAATCAGTGGAGGGAAAAAAGAACATTTTTCAATTACCATTATAATAGTCCCAGGTGATCTTGTGTATTTTGTAGAAATCACTATACTGTAGCTTTCTAACAGGAAGTACCTCTAGTGAATGGAATTCAGTTGGGACTGCAGATAGAAGACTTTCCACCTAGGAATTGGCACAGACCGTGATGTTAAGAGCATCAGATTCTAATTCGGAAGTTTTAAATACCTTTTCATAGAATGTTAAAATGCATTAATGACCTGAGTTGACCTATTATCACGTAGTGTTGCTGACACTTAGAGCTAATAAGACCAGTGGAATAAACCAGTGCATGAAAAGACAAATGTGTGTGTATGTGCACACACAGCACACACATGCAAAGATCAATAACAAGGATGTTTTATGATCAGAAGATAAGAACTGATACTTAATCAGGCTGAAGGAAAACTAAGTCTTTAAAGGCTTGATTGGGCTACTTATGCTCTAATCAGCTTACATTTTGAAGAAATATTTAGATGCCAGGAACTATTTTAGAATTCAAGACCTAAGGCTAGGATTACTTAAGGAGTGGAGGGAATAGTACAGGCTGAGATTGGACCATGACTTCTAGTCTAGGTCTGCGATTGACTGACTACCGCAGAAACATTGGACCAACATGGAACCTGTCTAGACTTTACTTTCCTCAGCAATGAAGTCAGCATACTGGGCCAGGTAATTACCATGGTTCTTTCCAGTTTGATAATTTTCTAATATATTATAATTGGCAATGTGGAGTTTATCGAAACCCTCTTTATCCTCTGATTAAGAGATTCTTTATTCTAGTGTATCCTAAACCTGCCTGACCATTAGGTTCACCTGTGGAGTTTTACAACTACAGATTCTTAGTCTCTACTCTCAATATACTGCATCAGAATCTTCAGGGATGGGTAAGATATTGGGCCAGCATTTTTTGAGAATCATTGCTTTGTTCTGCCTAAATGTCACAGTGGGCCTGGAAAAGCACCCTCCCAATAATCATAATCATTGTTTAAATGAACACAGAGCATTCTAGAGGAGTTGGGATTACATGATTGCATTCAGTTAATAATTTTATATTCACTTTCACTCAATTAGCTGTCTTCCAGGTAAACTGGAACTCTTCTCCTTGCTCTAGAGCACAGGTGGCAAACACAGGGCCTGTGGGCCGAAACCAGCCCTCCACCTTGTTTTATCCAGCCTGGCACTTTGTTTCCACCCAGCGGCAGTGTCAAGCTTCTTGCCCCTAGTTAAGGAGTAGTTACATTTATGCAGTCCTAAAATTACATTAGGCCCTTTGAAGACAACTGTGAGGCTGATGTGGCTCCCACCCCCACGCCGTGAAAACGAGTTTGACACCCCTGCTTGTTTCCAGGTCATTGTGCTTGTCCACAGGAACCCAAACATAGCACCCATTTAATGAAACTGTGTGTGAATAGATGAATCTAAATTTATATTTTTGCCCCCCATTTTATTCCCTCAACTGTTCCAGTTGCTTATTATATATTTTCACTTCTCAGACTCATCAAAACCAAACTTAGCATGTCTAGATTGAAGCTTCATTCTCTTCTGGATGACTGCAGGAGCATTCTAAACCATGTGCCCACAACTGCTGTTGCCCCTTCCAGTCAGTTCTATACACAGCATTTGTGGAAACATTTAAAAGTGCAACTTGATTTTGTCATGCCCCTGTTTAAACTCTTCAGTTGGTTCCAGCTGCTTTTAAGAAGAAAGTATAACTCCTCAACAGAGCACATAGGACTAGACAGGTACAGGTGCCAGTCTTTCTTTCCAACCATGTGCTTTCTTACTCTTATTCTGGGTCATAGCTTGTAAAGATTCTTCCTGAGTCAAGGCCTGTTATTCCAGATCCCAGGAATATTGCCTCTTCCCTTTCCATTTCTCATTTTGAGCTGTCATACTGCTCCAACTGCTTTTCTTAGTGTGGTTATTTTGTTACCTAAAGGGGAGCTGACCCTTAGTGGGCCTGCCTAGGTTCTTGACTTTCTAAAGGAAAGATTTTACAACACAAGTCCAGGTGATTTTTGAGAGTACATTTATTAAAACTGCAGACAGTGAAACAAGGAAGGGTTTAGGATAGAGGAAGCAACAGGAGAGCCTAAGTGGGGTTGCTTTGGCTCTTTGGAAATGTTAATGGCAGGGCTACTTTAGTTCATTGCGAAGTCAGAGGAAAGTGGGCCTTGGAAACATGTTCAGGGGCTTAGTCTGGGATGAGTTGCTTCTGTGGATGGCTCCCCTGGTCGCTATCCTTGGGGGGTCCCTTAGAATTTAGGAGGTGCATGCCTGTTGGGGAAGAAGACTGGCTAGGGGAAGGGAAAGGTGAGGGTGTGCTCCTGGGAGGGAGAGTATGCATGGGAACTTCAGTTTGAGGGTTTTTTGAAGGCTGGGTGTCTAGGGGAGGTATTAGGGGTGGATCTCAATAGAATATTCATTAGCTTTATGCTGACGTGCCAAAATGAGATTTATTCCCTTAATTTCATCTGTCCTTAGGTGTGGTTGGCAAATGGCACTGATTGGATTTCTGCTATTTACCCTCTGGTTGGAGAGAAGTTCAAACCAAGTGTCCTTGGTTTAGGGAAGATAGGATTTACTAGAAGGCTGCAAACTGCATGGTATCTAGATTAACCAGATGGCTACAAACTGTTTAACTACGTTTCTCAGTTTCCCTATTCTGCTTGTCCTGGCTTACTAGCCTGCCTGGATTTGTTGTCCTTCTCTTTTACTACAGTGCAGGTTTCAGGACAGGGTTTGTATGTCTTTCAGCATGGTTTCTCAGCTTGGCCTATACAAAGTGCTCAGTAAACATCTGTTTAATGAATACATGTACTGTTGTTATTATTTTCTGTTTGTTTCTTTTTGGTATGTTTACTAACTTCAAGACCATACCTTTTCACCCATGATGGTTATATGGTGGTCATATCTTCAAAACTGGCTTCTCTGTCTGCTTCTAGCCTTTCTGTGTTTCTGTTTAATCCTGTGTATTATCTCAAGATACATTTCCTTAAAAATACCTGCATTGGTCATGTTGGTTTCCTGGAATAAACTTTAATAGAATTTTTAATGTCTGTAGAGTAAAACCCAAACTTTAAAAAAAATTTTTTTTAGAAAAGATTTACATATTTTTAGAGAGAGGGAAGGGAGGGGGAAGGAGAGGGAGAGAAACAGCAATCTGTTGTCTCTCTCACATGCCCCAGCCGGGGACGGACCGGCCACAACCCAGGCATTTTCCCTGACCAGGAATCAAAGTGGCAGCCTTTTGCTTTGTGGGATGATGCTCAACCAGCTGAGCCATGCTGGTCAGGGCATAAAACCTAAATGTTTTAGCCTAACTTCATGAGCCCTCTTCTAACCTGGACCCAAACTACTTTTTCATTATCTCTTTTTTGGACTAACCTTTTTCTCTGACTGAGTATATTTTTCTATTGATTTTTCATGAATTTGCTGAAAATTCTCACTTCTAAGTTTTTGCTCATGTTTCTTTCCCTTCATAGAATAAATAATAATAACGAAATACCAGGCATTTACTCTGACTACTGAAATTCTAATCCAAGTCTTCTTTAAGGACCAGCTCAAATGCCACCCAGATCAGAACATATTTGTCTCTTCTATTTTAGTATATGTAATGGACATTCAATTCAGTAAGAGCATGTCGAATTATCTATTTTATATATTTGCCATTTTGAGATTACTGTGTGTGGTTATTTTATCCTATTTCTGTGTGCTCATGAAGGCATGAACAGTTTAAAAAAAAATTTTTTTTTATCCTTAGTACAGTGGCTAGAAAAGGACCTTCATTCAGTAAATATTCCTAAATTAAATATATGAGTATATAACTGATGATTTTAATGTTGATTTTGAGAGAGAAACATATGTTATTGTTTTAATTGTAAGTCTTGTGGTCTTTCAAGGTAAGTTGGACTCTATTATTTAAGTGCTTCAAGTATATGTTAGTCTAAAACTATGCTTCACTTTTAACAATAAGCTTGTGTTTGAGGGTATAATGAAAGAAGAGAGTTAGTTTATCTGACATATTACTGTTGTTCCACTTCTTCAGTGTTGTAGAGATCTAAAGAGACTATATATATATATATATTAGTAAATGAGCAAAATGATTGCCAGAAAATATCTTACAGCCACAAATCTCATCTGATCATTGCAAAGAGGTGAGTCAGGAAGTCCCCACAAGGGGGCGTGCTCATCTAGAGAAACTTGACTATGTCTCTTTCCTGTTAATGAAGGTAAAGTGGTTGTTTTACAAATACACTTCCAGATCATGTCTTATATTCTAGGAAAAAGAATGGATCCTCACTACAACAAGAATTTCTACCCATTTTCTAACACCTGTTTATTGTGGCTGTATGATTTTCCAAGGAGGGACAGGGGCAAGAATGGAAATGCAGATTGCCTTACAAGCTAAGACAAGCTTATGAAGCTTGTGATTATGCTTTTTTCCCCTTTCCTTTTCTTTTTTTTTCCCCCTGTGTTGAGACCATTTTCATTTCACAAGTATTGTCATCTCTTCTGTGGTCATTTTGAGTCATTTGCCCAATGAATAAGGCACTGCTTCATTTTCATCGCTTCATTGATCTGTGTGGTCTGAGGTTATGAGGAAGTCACCTTGAGGAGTGCACAGGCTTTGAGTGATGTTTCCACCAGAGATCATTGCTTTAAGGGATCTTTGTTCTATTTTTTTTCCAGTACCTATTTTATCTTTGACATGAACATTGTCACCAGCAAACATTTACTGAATGCTTGTTATGTACAGATTTTTAAGTAGGTTTTAGGGAGTAAACAGAGCATCTAGCATCTAGGCCTTGACCATTATATTTGGTCCAGGGGAATTAGACAACAAAAGGAAGTAATACCATTTGGTGTGTGCTAAAAGAATGAAACCACCAATGAGAGCTACAGGAATTACCATATCTTGCCATGTATAATGCGCACTTTTTGCTCAGATTTTTGTTGGAAAAATAAGGATGTGCATTATATTATACATGGGTAGTACTAATTCTGATTCTATATAAATGTTTTTAATTCTTTATGCTTATGTGTTAAAAGTGTAACTCCAGAAAGCAATAACAATATCCATGTGCAAAATAATAACTGGAATTTGATAATCAGTTTTGTTTCTAAATATAAATAAATAAAAATTTGAATTAAAAAATTAAAATGAAAAATTTTTTCCTGGAAGTTTGGGCCAAAAACATGGGTGTGCTTTACACACAGCAAAATACAGTAATAGGATGGAGAAATCACTTTAAGCTCACTAAGTTTTTCATGGTAGGCTTTATGTAAGAGGTGGAATTTAAGCTGAATCTTCAATAAAGGTAGGAGATAGGTATCTAAGTGGAGAGATAGCGAAAGTAACTGCTAGGTTTAGAAATCCGTGAGCAGATGAGCTTGGTTGCATTATACAGTTTCTACAGGATGATGGCGTCAAACTCAAATGCTTAAGGGGGCCAGACAGGTGCCCTGCATGTGTGAGCCAGCCTGGAGAGGTGGAGCTGCTGACGATACGTGTTCCGTTGTAAGGTGTTCAAAAAACAAAATGTGTAACACTAAAAATATGTTGCTGGTCAAGCCAAACTCTGGTTTTGGCAGCTCATTATCTTTGTGAAGATATGACAGTTGATAAAATTCAACTGTGCAGAAAATTTAGCAAAGTAAAATACGCTACGGAGGAATTAGGTCCATAGCCATCTGATCACAGAGTTACTGATCAGGGATATGAAGCTGTTGTCTGGGGTGGCTAAATGTTTGTCTACTTTCATTCATGCTAACTGTATTTAGGAGCTAATGGGAATATTTTGAAGTATATATGAATGGGGCCTATCCTGATGGCTAGTTGCATTAAACATAGGCTTTTGAAAGCTGGGAGTCTCTGAAGACATTGTTGAAGTTTAAATGGCATTAGAATTTCTAGAATACAGTTCTATTATAATTAATTTAGATTGCATCTTATGTCCTAGAATATACTTAGCTCCTCCTCTGCTGTTCTTTGTAATTTTTGATATATGACTACTTTCAAGTAAGATCTTAAGCAATTGAAGAATAAAAGGATAAAAAATATAATGACTTTTTGCTTTTTCATATGATTATCTTTAGTAGTTTTGTATTTATGGCTTTGAAATAACTTCTGTTTTTGTGAGTATATATTTAATTATATAGTCAAATAGTTATTGCTGTACTTTAAAATCACATCAAATAAAGTAACTTATTACTCTGTTATTAAAGTCTATGTCAAATATTGTTCTTCAATCTGGAGAGGATCGAATTTAAGTCCAGGTGAAATGACCCATTTCAATTGTCATGGTGTTTCACTGGCAGGAATAGACTCCAGATTGTCCCAGTTACCTTTTAGTCCTTTATCTGTTATTCCCCACTGCTTTAAGACTCAGTTCAAAGGCCAGTGGAGCTCTGGTATTTAAAAGAAAAAGTGTAATTTTATCCAGAGAAGGTAAATGTATGCCCTGAAATGAAAGAAAGACCAGAGGTCCAGACCATGACCAGGTGTTCCTGAAAAGAGCCAAATTGGACAACTAAATTGAAAAAGGTTGCCTGCTTTTATTAAAGAGACTTTATTGCTGTCTATTTAATTAGTAAGGTCTTAGCTCATATATGTATGTGTTTTTTAATCTGCCCAGGTAATGAAGTTCATAGCCTATTAGTGAGTATGCTGGTAGCATGTTGTGCTATCTCTGTCAGTAAAAAACTATGATATATGTACCTGTATCAAGTGAAATTGCCAAATTATCTTGATTTTCCCTTTTTCCCTTGAACACATTTCCCAGACAGTGATGACTGAGTTTAAGATAGTAAAAGATGAAGACCAACTCTTGAGCAGAAAAGGCAAAGTTAAACCTAAAGCATAGTATGGGTGTTATTCATTTAGAGTTCAAGAAACTGAATTGGTGCCCTGGCTGGTGTGGCTCAATGGATTGAGCGCTAACTTGCGAACCAGAGGGTCGCTGTTCGATTCCCAGTCAGGGCACATGCCTGGGTTGCGGGCCAGGTCCCCAGTAGGGCACATGCAACTGCACATTGATGTTTCTCTCACTCCCTTTCCTTCTCTAAAAATAAGTAAAATTAAAAAAAAATAGAAAAGACTGAATTGGTCAGTCAAAAATGAGAGTGTGATCTGGTGCCAGATGACCTAAGAGGATGAGAGAACGGTAAAGAAGTGTTAGCAAAAGAAATATTGAATGGAGGACTATGTGACCAATATCAAGACAAACTTTCTTTATACATAAAGTGAGAGGTTTGGCAATAAGAGCCTTAGAAGTTTGTTTTCAGTAGTAGACCAAAGGGCATGCAAAACTTCCTTAAATAAAGATTATTGCCATATTGTGAGAAATGAATATGGATTTTAGTTTGGTTATTATGGGGACCAGCCAGAGATTTCACAGCAGTTGTTTAAGGACATACTTTAGGGAAAGAATGTATTTAGGAGTGATGTGCAAAAGCATTATGTTAGGGAAGATCTAAATATGAAATAATCAGAGAGAAACATGAGGTAATAGGAAAACTGCATTAGGTAGGCTGATATTGGATGATGCATATAAACTGAAAAAAATTGAACAGGGGGTAGTCTCAGAGGGCACATAGTTTGATTAATGAGGTTCAATTAAAAACATTTAGAACATTTTGTTAGTTGCATCTTACAAGTAGATGAGGGACAACACAACCTACAAAAGATCCCAGAACAAGCCAGAGTATGGAGTCTTTGTAGAGGAGAGAACTGTACAAGGGTCTCTTATGTGGTTGGGAAGTCAGCCCTTCAGAAAACTTTTCTGGAGTTATTTAGGCCATAGGACTTGAAGAAGGGCAGTGTTTTGATGTGGGGCAGTAGTGTGGAGAGCCACATTTGCACTAGACAAAGTGCGAATGAGGCAGGCATGCCAGTTTCTCTTACTCCAGAGTCAAGGCTCATGTTGGAAAAGAAGGCAGGAGGGTTGAGCCTTTGCTGAGATTTAGGTGACACAGAGAAAATTATTGCCTATCAGATTTAACTCATTAGTTCATTCAACAAGTAGTTTTTTACAGAACCAATTTTGCTTTTTTCTGATCAATTTAATATTTATTTCTTTTTTCCTGATTTTTCATTGTTTCTTTGTTTTCTCCTTTCTGTTTGCATTTATCTTGTTCTCTAACTTCTTTAATTGGACACTTAGCCTATTAATTTTTGTTCTTTTCTAATATCAACATCTTGGGCATAAAATTTCCTGTAAGTATCACTTTTGCTGTATTCCATGAGTATAGAAATATAATATTTTTATTATCAATCATTAAGTATTTTTGTTTCTATTTAGATTTTTTGTTTGATCTATAAGTTATTTAGAAGTTTTTTTTTACTTCCCAAATTGTCTTTATTTTTTATTGATTCCTAATTTAATTGTATTATAGTTGGAGGGTGTATTCTGTTTGATATTATTTCTTGAATTTGTTACAGTTTAGTTTGCAGTGTAGTGTGTGATCAGTTTTTGTAAATATATGTGTTTGAAAAGAATGTTCCCTGTCTAATTGTTGGGAACAATTTTATGAATCCCCATTTAATTAAGCTTTCTAATGTACTATTGGTTTTTCTATTTCTTACTGATAATTGAGAGAAATGTGTTGAAATGTCTCATTATAAGGTATGGTATGTTAATTTTTCCTTATTGCTCAGTTTTTGCTCTTTTAGGTTATCTTTGATAGTTTGAAATCTCTAGAATTTTGTTATGGTGTGATTTTATAATTAATGCTATAATCCAGATATGTTAAAGCCCCTTAAAAGCATACTTAACCCACTTTATTTACATTTTGAGCTAAAAATATTTATGTTAACTTTTGTTGAGTGATTTAGGTAATGAATAATTTTTTACATTTTATATTAAAATGTTATTTGTTGTATATATGTTTGGCACTAATTTGTAGAGTACTGCAAAGGTATTTAATTTGTATTCACTAAGTAAAGGAAATAAAGCATTTTAAAAGTATATTTTATTGATTGTGCTATTACAGTTGTCCCAACTTTTTTCCCTTTTGTCCCCTTCTGCTCATTATGCCTCTTCCCTCCAGCAATAACCCCCCTGCCTTAGTTCATGGCCATGGGTCATGCATATACATTCTTTGGCTTCTTTATTTCCTATACTATTCTTGACCTCCCCCTGTCTATTTTGAACCTGCCAACTATGCTTCTTAATCCCTTAATTTTTCCTCCCATTCTCCCCCTTCCCCTTCCCTGCTGATAACCCTCCATTTGGTCTCCATATCTATGATTCTGTTCCTGTTCTATTATTTGCTTAGTTTGTTTTTGTTGTTTAGATTCAGTTGATACTTGTGAGTTTGTTGTCATTTTACTGTTCATATTTTTTATCTTCTTTTTCTTAAGTAAGACTTTTTAACATTTCGTATAATAAGGGCTTGGTGATGATGAACTCCTTTAGCTTTACCTTGTCTGCAGAGCACTTTATCTGCCCATTTCTAAATGATAGCTTTGCTGGATAAAGTAATCTTGGTTGTAGGTCTTGCTTTTCATGACTTGGAATACTTTCCAGCTCCTTCTTTTGAGAAATCAGCTGCTAGTGTTATGGTAAGTCCTTTGAGATAACTGTCTCCTTTTCTCTTGCTGCTTTTAAGATTCTCTCCTTATCTTTAATCTTGGGTAATGTAATTATGACATGCCTTGGTGTGTGCTTCCTTGGGTCCCCCTTCTTTTGGAATCTCTGAGCTTCCTGGACTTCCTGGAAGTGTATTTGCTTTGCCTGGTTGGGGGAGTTCTCCTTCATTATTTTTTCAAATAACTTTTCAATTTCTTGTTCTTCCTCTTCTTCTGGCACCCCTATGATTTGGATGTTGGAACATTTTAAGTTGTCCCAGAGGTTCCTTAGCCTCTCATTTTTTCAAATTCCTGTTTCTTCATTCTTTTCTGGTTGAATGTTTATTTCTTCCTTTTGGTCCAAACTGTTAATTTGAGTCCTGGTTTCTTTCCCTTCCTTGTTGGTTCTCTGTATATTTTCCTTTATTTCCTTTTTCATAGCCTCATGTCTTTCTGTATTTTGGCAACCATACTCAACCATTTCTGTGAGCATCCTGATTACCAGTGTTTTGAACTCTGCATCTGATATGTTGGCTATCTCTTCATTGCCTAGTTGTATTTTTTCTGGAGCTTTGATCTGTTTTTTTCATTTGGGCCATTTTTATTTTTGTCTTGTTGTGCCTGATATGTAGTAAGGGACAGAGCCTTAGGTATTTGCCAGGGTGAGGCAACCCATGTCATTTTGTTGTTTTTTGCTGTAAGTGGGGCAGGAGTTTGAGAGGTAGCAATGCTGCTTATTCAGCTCTCTGCCAGATTTCATTCACTTCCTCCACTACCTATAAGCGAATTGGGTTCTTCTGGTGCTGATTCCCAGGTGGGTAGATTTGTGTACATTCTAGGACCCTGTGAGTCTCTCCAACAAATTCTCCTGTGAGGCTGGGAGTTTCTCCCACCACCACAACCCGCACAGGTTTTTTTTTTTCACTCAGAGGTTTTATTTCCCATGCTGGAACCCTGGATTGGGTGGTCTGTCTCCTGCCCCAGTTGTTCCTCCCAGTTTATCTGCACCCAAACGTGGGACTACCCATTCTGCTAGCCGCCACCTTCTCTAGTACGCCAGCTGCTGCCTTGCTGGGAGCCCTCTGTGTCCTGGCTGCCCATCTTTACCCCTACTACTGGCCTGGATGAATATTTCTTCTTTAATTCCTTGGTTGTGAGACTTTCATACAGTTTTATTTTCTGTCAGTTTTGGTTGTTTTTTGTTTTTAAATTTGTTGTCCTTCTGGTTGTGAGAGGAGGCACAGTGTATCTAATTATACCTCCATTTTGGCTGGAGGTCTTAAAACATTTTTTAAGAATAGACATCTTGACAGTAGTTTTCACAAAACCTCATTTATAGCAATGGGCACAAGAATGGTGACTTTTCCTCTCTCTTTTTTTAAAATCTAACACCTGTTATTAGAGCTCTGTGCCCTGTTTGAGAGCATAATTCTACATATTAAATAAGTTTAGGCATAAGACATACTAAGAAGATTAAAATATTATGGTGGAAAAAAACTTAGGAGAAGGATTATTTAGTTTGAGAAAAGGGAAAAAGGTAACCAACCTAACATGTGTAGATATGAACATCTCTAAGTTTTATAATTTATTAAAATTTATATTTTTATTTGGGCAGAGTATTTATTACATTTTTTTTTATTTTTCAATTATAGTTGACTTTTAACATTGTTTTATATTAGTTTCAGGTATACAGAATAATGGTTAGACAGTTACAAAATTGTGATCCCCAAAAACTACCTGGCACCATGCACAGTTATTACAATATTATTAACTATATTCCCTATGCTGTACTTTATATCCCTGTATCTTTTTTATAACTACCAATTGGTACTTCTTAATCCCTGCACCTTTTTCACTACACCACCAACCTCCCTCCCCTCTGGCAACTATTTGTTCTCTGTATCTGTCAGTCTGTTTCTGTTTTGTTTGTTTATTTTGTTCTTTATTCCACATAAATAAAATCATATGGTATTTGTCTTTTACTTATTTCACTTAGCATAATACTTTCTAGGTCCGTAAGTGTTGCAGCAAATGGAAAGATTTCATTCTTTTTATGAATAAGAAGTATTCCATTTTATATCTGTTATATACATTCACATCTGTGTGTGTGTTTACCCACTTGTCTATTGATGGGTACTTGGGTTGCTTCCACATCTTGGCTTTTGTAAATAATGCAACAGTGAACTTAGAGATGCATATGCCTTTTCAAATTAGTGTTTGGGGTTTCTTCAGAATATACCCTGAAGTGGAATTGCTGGGTCATATTGTAGATCTATTTTAATTTTGGGGGGAAGCACCATATGTTTTTCATAGTGGCGGCACCAGTGTGCATTTTCATCAGCAGTGCAAATGGTTTCTTTTTCTCCACATCCTCACCAGCAGTTGCTGTTTGTGCATTTATTGATGTAGTCATCTTGACTGGTGTGAGTTGATATCTTGTTGTGGTTTTAATCCTTTAATGGCTCTGTCATTAGCAAATATCATCTATTATTTAGTAAGTTTTCTTTTGATTTTGTTGATGGTTTTCTTTGTAGTGCAAAACCTTTTTAGTTTAATGTAGTCTCATTTGTTTATTTTTTTTCCTTGCCTGAGGGGATTTTTTAGAAAAAATATTGCTAACAGACATGTCAATGTTTACTGCCTATGTTTTCTTCTAGGAGGTTTATGATTTTGAGTTTTACATTTAAGTCCTTGATAATTTTTAGTTTATTCTTGTTTTTAGTGTAAGAATGTGGTCTAGTGTCAGTGTTTTGCATGTGTCTGTATAATTTTCCCAGCATCATTTATTGAGTAGATTGTGTTTACCCCATTGTATGTTTTTGTCTTCTTTGTAATATAGTGTTGTGCATATAGGCATGGGCTTATTTTTGCACTCTCTATTCTGTTACACTGATTTATGTGTCTGTTTTTATGCTAGTATCATGCTGTTTTGATTACCATAGTCTTGTAGTATAGTTTGATCTCAGGTAGTTTTATAGTCCAATTTTGTTCTTTTTCGAGGGTCTTTGTGGTTTTATATACATTTTAGGATTATTTTTTGTAGTCCTTTGAAAAATTCCATTGGTATTTTGATAGGATTGTGTTGATCTCATAGATTTCTTTGGGTAGTATGGGCATTTAAAGATGGTAATTATTCCTATCCATGAGTATGGTATATGTTTTTATTTATTTGTTTCTTCAGTTTCTTTCTTCAGTGTCATAAAATTTTCTGAGTACAGGTCTTTTACCTCTTTGATTACTAATTTTTACCTCATTTATTACTAATTTTTTTATTCAATTGTACATGGGGTTGTTTTCTTAGTTTCTCTTTATGGTAGTTCATTATTGGTGCATGAAAATGCAACTGATAGGAATATTTATTTTATATCCTGATACTTTACTGAATTCATTTATCAGTTCTAGTAGTATTTTGGTGGAATCTTTCAGATTCTCTATAAATAGTATCATGTCTTCTGCAAATAATGACAGTTTTACTTCTTCCTTTTTAATCTGGATATCTTCTATTTCTTCTTCTTGTCTGACTGATGTGTTGAATAAGAGTGGTGAAAATGGACCTCCTGTCTTGTTCTTGATTTTAAGAGAAACACTTTTGTTCGCCACCCCCATTGACTATAATGTGAGCTGTGGGTTTGTCATATGTAGCCATTATTATGTTGAGATGTTTCCTTTATTCCCACTTTGTTGAGTATTTTTTTGTCATAAGTGGGTGCTAGAGTTTGTCAAATGTTTTTTTTTTTTGTATCTGTTGATGTGATCATATGATTTTTAGCCCTCATTTTTTATGTGGTGTATCATGTTAATTGATTTGTGTATATTGAACCACATTCCAGGCATAAATCCCACTTGATCATGGTGTATGATCTTTTTAGTACATTGCTGAATTTAGTTTGCTAACATTTTGTTGAGGATGTTTGCATATGTGTTAACAGAAATATTGGTCTATAATTTTATTGTTTTTAATAATGTCTTTGTCAGGTTTTAGGTTCAGGATAATGCTGGCCTTGTAAAATGAGCATTGGAGTCCTCTTTCCTCTTGAATTTTTTGCATTAGATTGAGAGGGATGGTGTTAGTTCTTCTTTGACTGTTTGGTAAAATTTATGTGTTAAGTCAACTGGTCTAGGAATTTTGTTTGTTGGGAATTTTTTGATTATCGAATCAATTTCATTTCTTATAATTGCATTGTTCAGATTTTCTTTTTCTTCTTGATTCAGTCTTGGAAGATTGTATGTTTTTAGGAATTTATTCATTTCTTCCAGATTGTCCAGCTTACTGGCATATAATTTGTCCTAGTATTTTTTAAAATAACCCTTTATGTTTCTGTAGTGTCAGTTGTCACTTCTCTTTCATTTCTGATTTTACTTATTTGAATTCCTTTTTTTTTTCTTTCCCTTGATGGGTCTGGTTAAAGGCTTATCAGTCTTGCTTATCTTTTGAAAATGAACCAGCTCTTAGTTTCATTGATCTTTTGTATTGGTTTTTTTTTTTTTTTGGACTCTATTTTGTTTATTTCCATTTAGATAAATATTATTTCCTTTCTTCTATTCACTTTGAACTTTGTTGTTCTTTTTCTAGTTCTTGTAGTTGTAAATTTAGATTGTTTATTTGGGAATTTTTTTTGTTTATTGCTATAAATTTTCCTCTTAGGACTGCTTTTACTTTTTCCCATAGATTTTGGATTGTAATATTTTTATCTCTTGTCTCAAAGTATCTTTTGAGGTGTTCCTTGATGTCATTGTTAATCAATTCATTGTTTAGTAACGTTATTTACTTCCATGTATCATGTGTTTCTTTTCTTATAATTGACTTCATATAAATGTGGTCAGAAAATATGCTTGTTATGATTTCAATCTTATGAAAGTTGATGAGACTTGTTTTGTTGCCTGACGTGTGGTCTATCCTGGAAAAGATTTCATATTCAATTGAAAAGATTTTATATTCTACTTCCGGCCAAGATGGAGGCATAGGTGGACACACTGTGCCTCCTCTCACAACCAAAATTAAGGACAACAAATATTTAGAAACAAGAAAACAACCAGAACTGATAGAAAATTGAACTGTACATAAGTCCAATAATCATTCATCCAGACTGGTAAGAGGGGCGGAGCCGCAGCAGGAAAAAGTGGAGGTGTGGACCCGGGAACGCAGGCAGCAGCGGCTGGCAGTTCCCAGATGCACAGGCGGCGGCTGGCAGACCCCGGGCACAGGGGGGCAACTGTGCAGACCCAGTGAGGCTGCACAAGGCAGCTGGCTGACCAGGTGGTCCCACATTCCCGCATGCAAACAATCCAGGTGAAGGGGAAGCGGCGGAAGGGACTAGAATCCTGGAGAGAGCGGAGCAGGCACCATTGTTCCCTCTCAGACCCCACCCCCACAAACAGCGTCACAACTCAGCGACTGGGCTGCCCCGCACTGGGGAACACCAGCCGCAACCAGACCAAAACCAAAACAAAACAAACAAATAAAAAACCCACCAAAAAATGACTCAAACCGGAGAAAAAAATCAAAGCTCCAGAGCCAATTCCTCTAAGCCATGGCGAGATTGCCAACCTATCAGATGCACAGTTCAAAGCCCTGGTGATCAGGA
This sequence comes from Glossophaga mutica, assembly GCA_039655065.1. NCBI lineage: Eukaryota > Metazoa > Chordata > Mammalia > Chiroptera > Phyllostomidae > Glossophaga > Glossophaga mutica. The sequence continues at coordinate 74,735,462 of CM077312.1, forward strand.
TGTTCACAGAATTGGTTGATTTTGCTCACAAATTAGATGAAAAAATGCAGGCTACAATACGTGAAATGAAGGAAGACGCATGGGGAACCAATAGAGATGGGAGGAAAACTGGGGCTCAAATCAATGGAGTGGACCAGAAGGAAGAAAGAAACATCCAATCAGAAAAGAAGGAAGAAACAAGAATTCAGAAAAATGAGGAGAGGCTTAGGAACCTCTGGGACATTGTTAAACAACCCAACATCCAAATTATAGGGTTACCAGAAAAGGAAGAAGAGCAACAAGTGGAAAACTTATTTGAACAAATAATAAAGGAGAACTTCCCCAATCTGGCAAATGAAATAGACTCCCAGGAAGTCCAGGAAGCTCAGAGAGTCTCAAAGAAGTTGAACCCAAGGAGGAATACACCAAGGCACATCCGAATTACATTAGCCAAGAATAAAATGAAGAAGAGAATGCTAGAAGCAGAAAGGGATAAGGGGACAGTCACCTACAAAGGAGTTTCCATCAGACTGTCAGCTGATTTCTCAAAACAGACCTTCCAGGCAACAAGGGGCTGCAAAGAAATATTTGAAGTCTTGAAAGGCAGGGACCTACATCCAAAATTGCTCTATCCAGCAAAGCTATCATTTAGAATGGAAGGGAAGATAAAGTGCTTCTCAGATAAGGTCAAATTCAAGGAGTTCATCATCACCAAGCCCTTATTATATGAAATGTTAAAGGGACTTATTTAAGAAAAAGAAGATAAAAATATGACAGTGAAAAGGCAGAAAACTCACAGCTATTAAGAACCACATCTAAAACAAAAGCAAACTAAGCCAACAACTAGAACAGGAACAGAACCACAGAAATGGAGATCATGTGGAGGTTTAGCAACAGGGGAGTGGGAGGAGGAGAGAGGGGGAAAAGGTACAGAGAATAAGTAGCATAGATGGTGGGTAGAAAATAGGGGGAGGGCAAGAATAGGGTGGGAAATGTAGAAGCTAAAGAACTTATGACACATGGACATGAACTAAAGGGGGGGGAATGTGGGTGGGAGAGGGTGTGCAGGGTGGAGGGGAATGATGGGGGAGAAATGGGACAACTGTAATAGCATAATCAATAAAATATATTAAAAAAATAAAAAATGCAAATCAAAAAAAGAAAAGATTTTATATTCTGCTGCTTTGGGGTAAAATTATCTAAAAATATTAATTAAACCTGTCTGATCTAATGTGTCACTGAAGGCCACTGTTCCCACATTGATTTTTTGTCTGGAAGATCTATCCAGTGTTGTTAATAGTGTGTTAAAGTCCTATACTATGACTATATAATATTATAGTCAGTCTCTCCATTTGCATCCACCAAGTGGATCACTTTGCTTTACATAATTAACTGCTGCTATGTTTGATGTATAAATATTTACAAGGATTATATTCTTATGTTGAATTGCTCCCTTTATCATTATGTAGTGTTCTTCTTTGTGTCTTATGTCCTTTGTATGAAGTCTGTTTTGTTTGATGTAAGTATTGCTATGACAAGTTTAAACAGATTTCTGTATGTGCGAAATATCTTTTTTCATTCCTTTGTGTGTGTTTTGATCTGAACCGGGTCTCTTTCTTGTAGACAACATACATACCGGTCTATTTTATTATTCATTGAGCTACGCTGTGGCTTTTGATTGGAGCATTTAATTCATTTACATTTGAAGTGATTATTGATAATTATGTAGTTTTTGCCATTTTATTATTTATAGTTATATATATTTTTTCTTCTTCTTAAAGAAATCCCCATAAAATTTTTGGTAATATGGGTTTGATGGTGATGAAGTCCATTATTTTTTTTCTTGTATTGGAAGCTCTAGATGTCCTTCAGTTTTAAATGATAGCCTTGCTGGGTAGTGATGGTTGTAGGTCCTTGCTTTTCATCACTTTGCATGTTCTGTGCCAGTCTCTTGTAGCCTACTATGTTTTTGTTGAGAAATCAATTAACAGCCTTATGGGAACACCCCTGTAATAAATTTTTTTGTTGCTTTTTAAAAACATCTCTCTTTGGGAGGATCCTTGATGGCGGAAAAGTGAGTGGAAGGTATACTAATGTTCTTCCAGGGCCCGTCTGGAATTAAAAGTAAATTGTAGAGATATCATCTGGCATAACCAACTGAACAATAGCTGGCGAGAAGCCATATAACCATGGACAGACAGAAGAAACCACTGTACCAAATATGACTGATTGACTGAATGAACAACTGAAGGAGACATCCACAGGCTGTGGATTACTGGTAGTCTCGAACAGGCTGCCTGGGGCCAGACTGGGATACCATCTGACATCACCAGGGGCAGATCCAGAAAGAAAAGACAGTAGTAAACAATAGATTCTACTGAGAAGAATTCCATCATGGTCTTCTTCCTGATTTGCATTATTTTCTCTCTTGCACAGCTTTTTAACATTCATTTCTTTTCCTTCAAACTTGTACTTACTAGGTCACAAGTTTTTTTTTTTTTTTTACATTCTTTTTAAAAAAATTTTAATTGTTGTTCTTGTACAGTTTTCTGTCTTTTACTCCACCCCAGCCCACCACCCCAGCCCTCCCCACCTCCCTCCCATTTTCACCCGCCCCCTAGTTTTTGTCCATGTGTCCTTTATACTTGGTTCTCTAAACCCTTCCCCTTTTCCCCTGAAATTCCCTCCCTTCTCTCCTCTGGTGACTGTCAGCCTGTTCTCAATTTCAGTGTCTTTGGTTATATTATGCTTGCTTGTTTGTTTTGTTGATTAGGTTCCTGTTAAAGGTGAGATCATATGGTATTTGTCTTTCACTGCCTGGCTTGTTTCGCTTAGCATAATGCTCTCCAGTGCCATCCATGCTGTTGTGAAGGGTAGGAGCTCCTTCTTTCTTTCTGCTGCATAGAATTCCATTGTGTAAATGTACCACAGTTTTTTGATCCATTCATTTACTGATGGGCAACTAGGTTGCTTCCAACACTTGGCTATTGTAAATTGTGCTGCTATAAACATAGGGGTGCGTAGGTTCTTTTGGATTGGTGTTTCAGGGTTCTTAGGATATAATCCAAGCAGTGGAATTGCTGGGTCAAAAGGTAGATCCATTTTTAGTTTTCTTAGAAAATTCCACACTGTTTTCCATAGTGGTTGTACCAGTCTGCACTCCCACCCACAACAGTGTACTAAGGTCCCTTTTCTCCACAACCTCTCCAACACTTGCTGTTTGTTGCTTTGTTTATGATGGCCATTCTGACTGGTGTCAAGTGGTATCTCATTGTGGTTTTAATTTGTATCTCTCTGATAGCTAGTGATATCAAGCATCTTTTCTTGGACATACAGAGGATCCAGAGACACATGAAAAGATGCTAAATATCACTAGCTATCAGAGAGATGCAAATTAAAACCAGTTTTTATATTATAGTTTATTTCAAATTTCATATTTTGTTCCTCCCTTCTTTTACTTCATTTTACCTTCTTTCCTCCTCTTATTTTCATTTTAAATTTTATTTTTTCTCTTGCTATGACTTGTTTCCATTCTGCACACTTACTATTTCTCACCACTCCAGCCTCTTAAAACAATTTTTCTTGTCATTAGTCACCTCACATTCTTTTTCCATTCTTAAAATACCCTCATTCTCTTTCCACCTTGATCAATATCTGCTCTTTGGTTGTGGATATGGTGGTTGTTGCTGCATTTCTTCAATTTTATTTCTAGATCTTCACTACTTTCATACTTCAAATCTTAAATTTTACTGTTCCCTTCTCCCACTCCATTTTGCATTCCTCCTGCCTTTTATTTTTTGTTGTTGTTGTCTTATATTTTAATTTTTTCTTGTATTAGCCTGGTTTTCATTCCTCACTCTTAGTATTCCTTCCCCTTTTGTCCTCTCAAAATCACTTCTCTTTCCTCTAGACATCTCTTGAGCTTTTCTTTCTTTTTCCTCTCTTATTTGAGTCTCACCTATATTAATCTTTGCTCATTTGTTGTTGATAGTGCTGTAGTGGATCTTTTTCTGCAGTTTGGTTTCTTTTTGTTTTCTTTCTCTCTCACTATATATTTTTAATTTCTGTTTAAACCTAATACTATATGCTTCCCTTCTCTTCATTAGGCCTTCTTCCCTCCTTTTTTTATTTGCAACATAAAAATTTTACTTTTTCTCTTTACTTTGTCTCTAGTCCTTACTCTTATTATTATTGTTCCTCCTCCTCTGCTATCAAAATCACTTTTCTTTCATTTAGTCATATTAATTTTTCCTTTCTTACAATAGGCTTAATATCTTTACACCTTTATTAATGCTGGCTCACTTGCAGTTAATAGTGTGATTGTGGGTGGGTATTCTTGCTAATGTGGGTTTGTTCCCTGGGCTTTTTGGTTTTATCCTGGTAGCACCGGTACAACAGCATACAAGATATGGTGGGTGGAGTGACTCTCAGTCAGCCAGCCAGAGGGAAGGACACACCAAACTACGACCCAACAACCTCCAAAACCCAATTACAACCAGGAACCCCACATAATGGCATAAAGGGCATCTAATAGCATCAGGTTCAGGGGATCAAGGAGACAGCACCACCGAGTCCCACAGGTCTACCACAGAAGGTCACACCATAAAGACAGCAGACTGATCTAAAATAGCAGAAAAAAAACCAAGAAAAGTCATCTAAAGTGGGGAGACAAAGAAACACCGCCTAATCAAGTGGAAAGGTAGAATCCCAGGAAAGAGCACTAAATGAAATTGAGGCAAGCAAACTATCACACACTGAGTTCAAAATAATGGTTATATTAATGGTCAATGAACTCAATGAGAACTACGAAGAACTCCAGGGAAGCTACAAGGAACTAACTGTAAACTATCTCAGAATGAAAAAGGACATAGAAACCATCAGTAAGAGCCAGGAGGAAATGAAGAACACACTATCTGAAATGAGGAACACAGTAGAAGGAATTGAATGCAGGGTGGATGAAGCAGAGGATCAAATCAGTGAGCTAGACGACAAGGTGGAAAAAATCTCCCAGAGAGAGCAACAAAATGAAAAAAGACTTGAAAAAATGAAGGGGGTTTGAGGGAGCTGCAGGACAACATGAAACATAATACTATCCATACCGTAGGAATACTAGAAGAGAAGAAGAGGAGCAAGGAGTAGAAAACCTGTTTGAAAAAATAACCACAGAAAACTTCCCTAACTTGATGAGAGAATAAGTCATGCAAGCCCAGGAAGCACAGAGGTTCCCAATCAAGATGACTGCAAAGGCCTACTCTAACACATCATAATTAAAATGTCAAAATATAAAGACAAAGAGAGAATTTTAAAGGCAGCAAGGGAAAAATAGCTATTAACATAGAAAGGATCTGCAATAAGAATATCAGCTGATTGCTGAACAGAAACGCTACAAGCCAGAGGGAATGGCAAGAAATATTCCAAGTAATGAAAAGCAAAGGCCTGCAACCAAGACTACTCTACACACCAAGGCTCTCATTCAAAATGGAAGGCGAAATAAGGAGTTTCCTAGACAAAAAAGGATAAAAGAATCCTTCTCCACCAAACCAGCATTGCAAGAGATGCTAAAAGGACTGCTTTAAGAAGTTGGAGACAAACACACACACACATACACACACACGCACAGAGAGAGAGAGAGAGAGAGAGAGAGAGAGAGAGAGAGAGAGAGAGAGAGAGAGAATGGGACATAGTGAATACAGTCCTGAGACAGAAGTTCGTAGCCATACAGGCCTACCTGAAAAAGATAGAAAAATCTCATATGGCTTCTATGTCCTTGGTGCATGTTTTCTATCTCTGTTGAAACTCTGAGTTCAGCTATTCATCCCCTAAGTTTATTGAGCATCTTTATGACCATTGTTTTCAACTGTATATCTGATAGATTGCTTTCCTCTATTTCATTTAGTTCTTTTTGTGGAGATTTCTCCAGTTCTTTTATTAGGGAAATGCTTCTTTCTGTCTCCGTTTTGGCTGCCTCTCTACGTTTGTTTCTTTGTTTTAGGTAGTTCTGCTCTGTCTTCCAGTCTTGGTAGGGTGGTCTTATGTAGTAGTTTTCCTGTGGGGCCCACTATTCCTGGTCAGATAAGCTGGATGCTCCATGACTGTCCCTTGTGTGGGTTGTCTAGGCCCTCCATTGTAGTTGAGCCTTGATTGCTGTTGGCACATTCGCGGGTGGTGCTGACCCTCAGACAAGATGGCTATGAGGATTTACCATACACAGTGTAAGATCTGCCATGTGGGACTGAATTCATGAAGCAAAATTTGCCCCACCATGGTCGGTGTCTGCTGCGGTCTTTTTCTGGGTGTGCTGCTTGTGGGGATAATTGGGTGTTGCTCATAGCCAGCACTTGGGTGTGGTGGTTTCTGGGGCCTCTTGGGAGAGACTCCAGTGCAGGTCAATTTCAGACACTTTTGGGAACTGGCACTGGGCTACCTGTTAGGTGCCACAGAGTGATCTACAGTTAGTAGCTGCCTCTTTTGGGCCTGGGTGCACGTTGGAGGGGCCAAGCTTCATCTTAGGTATGCTGCCACCAGTTCTGGTTCTGGTTCTGGCACTGGTCAGCAAAAAGCCCAAGGCACCCTGAGATTTTTTCTTGCCTGTTGGTTTTCCTTTAGGCTCAACCACTGAAAGAGTCCTAAGCTATACACAAGTTGCTTGTGGCAGGTTCTCAGGCAGTTATCACGTAGGGGTGAGTGGTGTCCACCAGATTAATTCACTTTCAAACTCAGTGCCAGTCCTGGGTCAGAAGCCACTCAGCAAAAGTCTCAGGGTACACTAAGGGCAGTGACCATTTGCTTGAGGCCTTTGCAGTGGTTTGGGGTCTCAGGGAGTCACCAGTGTGGAACTAGTAGAGTTCAGCAGACAAAGCAAGTTAAGATTTGGCATGTGGAGGGAAGGCTTAACACAGGAAATGTGCTGCTTATTGGCCATGGAAAAAGACGGCCCTCACCCTGAAGCCACACAACTTGGTTTCTCCCTGTGTGTTTCTGGCACCCTCTCAGCTTAATTGGAATTCCTTGAGTTTTTCAAGAATGACTGCCATGCTGGCCCAGGCTGGCTGCCACTGACAGACCCTTTAGCCTTAGAAGGGTGATTTCCTAAAGAGAAAGGTCATTGGGTGGTCTTATATCCAATTTTTTCTTAGTTTCAGCTAAGCCAGATGTATGAGAGTTGATAATTTTAAGTAAATTATACCTTGTTTATACACATCTGTTATACTTTGGGCCCACAGTGGCCCTACTGTTAGGTTTGTGGGAGGTAAACATGGAGCCAGATCTGATCTCCTGTGAGCAGAGCTAGCATTCAAGGGGACACTCACAGCAGTTACCGTGTTGTCCACAAACCTGACAATGGTGTACTAGGAAGTTTCAGTATATTTTTGAAACAGGTATTTCTTTATTATTGTATCAGGATAATTCTACCTTATACCAGTTTTAGGTATACATTTGAAATTATTCTTGGTTTTAGCTATTGGATAATTGAGTAATTCTGTACAGAAGAAAAACCAAGTTAATGAGATAAGTAATTGATGGATGGTATCTTTTGGGTAATTTCAGAATTAGAGTGCAGGTTAGAGTCTTAATTTTCTGGTGGAAAGTACCTAAATTTTGCTTTAAGGGATTTATTCCTTTTAAAGTCATTTACATGTGTTATTTAATTTAATTCTTACCACAACTGTGTAACAGTCATCTCTAATTTGGAGCAGAGAAAAATAAAAAATTTTGACATTAAGCCCAACAGTGATTACTAGTTTATTGGTTCTTCAAGAAAGTTTTATTTCAAAGTTTTCCTTGACACATGCATTCTGTGTTCTAACTTTATATACACATATTCATTCTCAGGGAATTATAGTTTATATAGTTGATTTTTAGTCACAATTTTTTCAGGAAAGTAATGCAAATAGTGCATTTTAGTCAACGACAATAGGTACATGTGTATCTGTGTAGTGCATGTACTTTTAAGTATTTATGCAGTGTAAGAGTAATAATAGTAATATATAGTAACGGTCATTGTGTGTTTTTTCAGCCTTTCTAATATTTCATTTCTGTACAAATGAGTACTGTGAAATTATCATGTGTATAATGCACACCCACATTTTTGTGTGCATTACACACGGGATGATTATACCCATGGTATTGTAACCATTTTACCCATGTATAATGCATATCTTTATTTTCCCTAAAAAATTTGGGCAGAAAAGGGCGCGTTATACATGGCAAAATGTAGTACTGATGTTTGTCTTTTACTCACTTTATCTGCGCTTCATAAAAATGCTTAAATATTACTTTATTATCTTTAAATTTGTTTTTCAGTGTGAAATTTATGAGCTAATTCTTGAATATTTATGAAGTAATCTTGATTTTTGCAGGTGTTGCAAGCCCTTAGGAATATTTAACTTAATTTAGAATAGGATTCTCTAGTTTTTTTTTTTTTTTCCCAATCTTTCATTTTTGAAAATCAGGTTACAGTAAATCCATCTATGTATACTCCTTTTGAATCTTTCAACAGTAGTTTGGTTGGCATGTGAGTTCTCATGGTTTAAGATACCCTGATTGAAATTCTAAGAGAATTATTTTACAGATAATATATGTCACTGTGTATGTGTTATATATCCCTGCAGTAAAATTTCTATTATAGAATGCTGCGGTAGGATCAGAAGTCTCAGTTAATAAAATAACTAATAAAGAATACTGTTTCTTGACTTTTTGTTGTTGCTATTGAGCAAAATTATTTTCTGGTTTCCATTTGTATGAAAATTGTCCATTTCTAAAAGAACCAGTATAAGGTCAATAATTTAAAGTACTTTGTAATATGTTCATAAGTGGTGTGATCACGATGATATGCTGCCAGTTGATGTTTGAGCAAGAAAGAGTTTAAATCTCTTATGCTGACATATGTTAGTCTTAGTTGATTTAAGTTTCTCCCTCAGCAGATTTGTGACTATAAAATTATTTGCGTCAGATTGATTATAATAGATGTTTAGTTGATAATGGCCCTGTGGGATGCTGTCAGACCTGTTTCTCAAAACAGGGTTCATAGACTAGCAATATCAGCATTACTGGGAGGTTGTTAGGTATATTGCCTTGACCATTCCCAGGTAACTCCATCAGAATTTGCATTTAAACAGGTTCTCCAGATAGTTTGCATGCACATTAAAATTTGAAAAGTCCACCTGTAGAAGTCATACCACTTGGTGTCTGGACAAGAAACAAACACTTCTGTATCTGAGGTTGCCAGGATATAATGATTTAGGAATTATTTCCTAGAATAATGAAACATATGTTCACCTTTAAAGTACATTTCTCATTAAGATTACTCATCTTCTTTGTAATAAAATGTGTCCAATGCACTTCTTTACATTGATACTTTCATTTTGTCCACCAAAGAAGATAAACTTTACTTTGTCAATACCAAATCAGTAGACCCGCTTTTGATAAATCTTCCCTAAGATAGTAGCACCTTCTGAATTTGCATGAAATTGAATCTTGAGAAAAGGAGATGGAAGACTGAGACCTTGACATTAGAATGGCATGGCACCTATCATTACTTACTGCAGGGATGCAGACATATATTAGTCCTCCTAATTAATGAATAATGATGTCCTGAAATATCTGCTGTGTGTAAAATGGAACAGAGTGGGTCAGAGAGTTTACAGTCAGGACAGGGAACTGTCCATGAAGGTCAGGCAGCCTGCCACCAGCAGAACCATGGTATTCTGGGATATGGCCATGTGGATCCATCGGCAAGGCTTCTTCCAGTTATGGTTAAAAGGCACAGTAGAAATACAGCACTCAGCCCTGGCTGGTGTAGCTCAGTGGATTGAGCACGGGCCTGCGAACCAAAGGATCGAGGTTCGATTCCCAGTCAGGGCACATGCCTGGGTTGCCAGGCCAGTTCCCGGCAGGGGACATACAAGAGGCAACTGCACATTGATGTTTCTCTCCCTCTCTCCTTCCTTTCCCCTCTAAAGATAAATAAATAAAATCTAAAAAAAAAAAAAAAAGAAAGAAATACAGCACTCATTTCAGTCAGATACACCTTTTCTGTTAAAGTAAGTACTGTCATATCAGTGTATTTGAGAGGAATTAGACTTCAGAGCAAGAACCAAAGAAATGTAAATGTCTAGATTTACCTTCTCCTAACAGACTTAATGTAATATTTGTTGTGGCATACTCTGCCTCTGAATTTTTTAGTTTGCTTTAAGGAAAAACCTTTTCTTTGCATTCTGCTTCCATTATTTCAAACCCCCCTTCAATTTTGCTCAACTTTTAAGGTAGCTGTAGGAGCTCATTGACTTTTCTGGGGATTGCACTTCAAAACCTTTGTGAGGGATCCTTCAGTACACATGAAGTCTTGCTCAGCAGTGTGACCATAAACCACAAGGAGGGGGAGCTGTTTTTTTGTTGAATCTGGGGTTGTATTTGGCTCTTTTACATGTCCTTGTGAGTGGGAATATGGGTAGGGGTCTTAGGTTCTGGTGCACAGTTTGAAAACCAGTGTCCTAATGTTAAGAACATGATCATGGGCCCTGGCTGGTGTGGCTCAGTGGATTGAGCACCAGCCTGTGAACCAAAGGGTCGCTGGTTTGATTCCCAGTCAGGGCACCTGCCTGGGTTGTGGGCCAGGTCCCCAATGGGGGCTCATTGGAGACAACCACACATTGATGTTTCTCTCCCTCTCTTCCTCTCTGCCTAAAAAGAAATGAAATGAAAAATCTTTTTTAAAAAAACACCATTATGACTATTATTAATATATTAAAAAAGATATGTTTTTCATGACACCTTTTACCTGCCTCCCTTAATTCTGATTTTTATCCAGTAATATAAGGTTTTTCTGCCTTGCATAGGTGACCCAGAAAACTTCAAGGTAGGAAGACAGCTGCTTGTAGTGACTGCATGTGAAGTGCCATAAGCATGTGGGACCTGGGACAAAACAGAGATATACAAAGATGCCTCTCAAAGACATGTAGTTTTCTGATATGCAGTTGGCAAGCATATTATTTATGTAGCAGAGAAGGGGGCTTGCCACAAAGTTTCTCACAGGCTGAAAACTGTAGAAGAAAATTACAGCATAGTGTACTCTGAGATCATAAATACCATTCTCTATTGTGCTGACTCTATTACTTTTAGAAATTTTATGTAATATTTAAAAAATACTAATAATGGCATTTCACTTATGCCACAGATATTTTCCTTTACAAAATCTCAATTATGAACTTAATTTTTGGAGATAAGACACTGTGACCTATTTTAAAATCATATTAATTTTTTTCCTCCAATAGAAATACATATTAGGTTTATTATGAGAAAAAAACTTTTGTTCAGGACTTTTTCAGTGGAAGACACATTTTGATTTGAACAGGATTTAAATAGCAACTTGATAATAGGTAATTTAGGGGGTTGCTGAATGTTCTATTAAGGACTAGCTCAGACTTTATGTCATGATTTCACCAAAAAGTGCTGTTGAGTCATATCAAACTGTTGTCATGTTTAGTAAGTGCTCATGATACTTTTGCTTTATAGGAGAATGACTCAGGCACTTTGGACACGGTGGGAGCTGTGGTTGTGGACCATGAAGGGAACGTTGCTGCTGCTGTCTCCAGTGGGGGCTTGGCCTTGAAACATCCAGGGAGAGTTGGGCAGGTAAGTAATGGTGGGTTTTTTAAGCTAGTTTTTCAAGTAAAAACATGAAATTTTCTAGGTCCCAAACTTTAAACCACAGAGACATTTTTTTCCTTTAGAAAAAAAAATACATTGCTTTTTAACATTTGTATAGTATAAATCATCAATGAAAAACCTTTTCAAGATTCTTTCTAAACATTTTTTAAAATATATTTTATTGATTATGCTATTACAGTTGTCCCATTTCTCCCCCATCATTACCCTCTACCATGCATACCCCCTCCCATCCACATTTCCCCCCTTTAGTTCATGTCCATGTGTCATAAGTTCTTTAGCTTCTACATTTCCCACACTATTCTTGCCCTCCCCCTGTCTATTTTCTACCCACCATCTATGCTACTTATTCTCTGTACCTTCCCCCCCTCTCCTCTTCCCACTCCCCTGTTGCTAACCCTCCATGTGATCTCCATTTCCGTGTTTCTGTTCCTGCTCTAGTTCCTGTTCTGTTCCTGCTCTGTCTACCATCTATGCTACTTATTCTCTGCACCTTTACCCCTCTCTCCTCCTCCCACTCGCCTGTTGCTAACCCTCCATGTGATCTCCATTTCTGTGGTTTTGTTCCTGTTCTGGCTGTTTGCTTAGTTTGCTTTTGTTTTAGGTGTGGTTGTTAATATCTGTAAGCTTGCTGTCATTTTACTGTACATGTTTTTTATCTTCTTTTTCTTAGATAAGTCCCTTTAACATTTCATATAATAAGGGCTTGGTGATGATGAACTCCTTGAACTTGATCTTATCTGAGAAGCACTTTATCTTCCCTTCCATTCTAAATGACAGCTTTGCTGGATAGAGCAATCTTGGATGTAGGTCCTTGCCTTTCATGACTTGGAATACTTCTTTCTAGCCTCTACTTGCCTGGAAGGTCTCTTTTGAGAAATCAGCTGACAGTCTGATGGGTACTCCTTTGTAGGTGACTGTCCCCTTATTCCTTGCTGCTTCTAGAATTCTCTCCATTTTAATTTTGATGTGCCTTGGTATGTTTCTCCTTGAGTCCAACTTCTTTGGGATTTTCTGAGCTTCCTGGACTTCCTGGTAGTCTATTTCCTTTGCTAGATTGGGGAAGTTCTCCTTTATTTTTTGTTCAAATAAGTTTTCCACTTGGTATTCTTCTTCTTCCCCTTCTGGTACCCCTATAATTCGGATGTTGGGACATTTAAAGATGTACTGAAGGTTCCTAAGCCTCTCATTTTTTTAAAATATATTTTATTAATTATGCTATTACAGTTTTCCCATTTCTCCCCCATCATTCCCCTCTATCCTGCACACCCCCTCCCACCCACATTCTCCCCCTTTAGTTCATGTTCATGTGTCATAAGTTCTTTAGCTTCTACATTTCCCAAACTATTCTTGCCCCCTCCATTTTCTACCCACCGTCTATGCTACTTATTCTCTGTACCTTTTCCCCCTCTCTCCTCCTCCCACTCCCCTGTTGCTAAACCTCCACATGATCTCCATTTCTGTGGTTCTGTTCCTGTTCTAGCTGTTTGCTTAGTTTGCTTTTGTTTTAGGTATGGTTCTTAATAGCTGTGAGTTTGCTGTCTTTTCACTGTCATATTTTTATCTTCTTCTTCTTAGACAAGTCCCTTTAACATTTCATATAATAAGGGCTTGGTGATGATGAACTCCTTGAACTTGACCTTATCTGAGAAGCACTTTATATCTTCCCTACCATTCTAAATGACAGCTTTGCTGAAAAGAGCAATTTTAGATGTAGGTCCTTGCCTTTCAAGACTTCAAATATTTCTTTGCAGCCCCTTGTTGCCTGGAAGGTCTGTTTTGAGAAATCAGCTGACAGTCTGATGGGAACTCCTTTGTAGGTGACTGTCCCCTTCTCCCTTGCTACTTCTAGAATTCTCTCCTTCATTTTAATCTTGGCTAATGGAATTATGATGTGCCTTGGTGTGTTCCTCCTTGGGTCCAACTTCTTTGGGACTCTCTGAGCTTCCTGGACTTCCTGGTAGTCTATTTCCTTTGCCAGATTGGGGAAGTTCTCCTTTAATATTTGTTCAAATAAGTTTTCCACTTGTTGCTCTTCTTCCTTTCCTGGTACCCCTATAATTCAGATGTTGGAACGTTTAACGATGTCCTGGAGGTTCCTAAGCCTCTCCTCATTTTTTTGAATTCTTGTTTCCTCCTTGTTTTCTGTTTGGTTGTTAGTTTCTTCCTTCTGGTCCCCTCCATTGATTTGAGTCCCAGTTTTCCTCCCATCTCTATTGGTTCCCGATGCGTCTTCCTTCATTTCATGTGTGGTAGCCTGCGTTTTTTCATCTAATTTGTGAGCAAAATCAACCAATTCTGTGAACATCCTGATCACCAGGGCTTTGAACTGTGCATCTGATAGGTTGGCTATCTCTTGGTCACTTAGAGGAATTGGCTCTGGAGCTTTCATTTGTTCTCTGGTTTGAGCCATTTTTGGTGGGTTTTTTTGTTTTGTTTTGGTTTTGGTCTGGTCACGGCTGTTAGGTAGTGAGGGGTGGAGCCTTAGGTGTTCCTCAGTGTGGGGCAGCCCAGTTGCTGTGTAGTGACCCTGTATATGGGGGTGGGGTCCAAGAGGGAACAATGGTGTTTGCTCTGCTCTCTCTCTGATTCCAGTTCCTTCCTCCGCTTTCTTTTCCTGGATTATTTGCACGTGAATGTGGGACCACCTGGTTAGCCAGCCACCTTGCATGGCCTCACTGGGTCTGCACTGTTGCCACCCTGTGCCTGGGGTCCACTAGCCACCTCCTGCATGCCTGAGAACTGCCAGCCACTGCTGCCTGTGCACCCGTGTCTGCCATCCTCCACTTTTTCCTGCCGCCACTCCGCCCCTCTTACTGGTCTGGATGAATGGTTGTTGGACTTCTGTACAGTTCAATTTTCTATCAGTTCGGGTTGTTTTCTTGTTTCTAACTCTTTGTTATCCTTAATTTTGGTTGTGCGAGGAGGCACAGTGTGTCCACCTATGCCTCCATCGTGGCCGGAAGTCCTTTCTTAAATATTGGACTCATAGTAGTAGAGTTCTTTCTGATCTTTATCATTGGTAATCCTACGTTTCACTATTTTCAATAGGCCGAGCATTAGTTGACATTTAATAAATGCGCTGATTTCTATTTTCTTTTTTTTTTTTGTGTCATTCTCTTCAGGAGGAAGCATTGCTTTACTGAATTGCTGCATGCTCTTTAGTTGGGAAAATGATTTTAGAGTTCCATTTTGTATTTCTTCCATTCAAGGAATATTTTGACCCTCTAAATCCCTTCTCTGATTAAGCATTTCAGCTATTTTGTGGACTAACCAGTATTTCAGGTTACCAACAAATGATACTTAAGAAATCTAGGTATAAGGAAAGTCTAATATTTGTGTAACTGGCTTATTTCCAGTTTACTTGCACACCTTCACCCCCCACTCCCACCCTTACCCCCTATCATCAACCTTTAGTACTATATTGAGAATGAAATTTAATAGTCTATTTGATCTAGTAAGCTTTATACGCTTATACATTTGTTGAGTGAACAACTGAATTGGACACCCATCATGGAATCTGTTAAAGTAGTTGCATGGGGTATGTTTAAGCTCAGTGTTTAGATCTCATGTTACATATGGAATACTACTTGGCTGCTCTTTGCACTTTGTTTCTCGTGTTTGAAGAAGAGTTGGTGTCACAGTTGCTTTGGACATGGTAGTTAATGAATGCTTGCAGCAGAGTGATCTGGTTCATGGAGGACATCTTTGCAAAGCCTCAAGTGTTGTTCCCTAATCTTCCCTTTATTGTGGACAAACTACTTATAGTCCTTGGAAGAAAGGAAGGGAAAAATAATTACTTTTGTGCAAATTCTTTGTCTACCATACAAGGGGATTTATGGGGAGTGGTTACTCAATATGTGTACAATGCTTTGAACTCATTATAAAAAGCCTAGTCTAGTCATGGTATTTTTCCGCATTATGAAAGTCTTGTGCATTTCTCAAGTTTGGAAAGAAAACCAAGGTTGGCATATCAGATTTGGATGCCTTGGTAGAGAAGGAGAGAAAAGCCAGCAGAACCACCTTTATAGCATTGCAATTCCTATGATTTTCTCACTGTTTTTTGTTTGTTTCGGTTAGCAAAATAGCAACAACAGAACCAAGGATAGTTCTGGACTATGTTAGCAGGGTATTACATCAAACAATCTTCAAACCATTCTGCCACTGCAAAGGAGACTACTTTGGAAAAAGAAATACTTGTGTAAAACTTAATGTTTATTTGCTTCACTTGGCTAGTTTATGAATACACTCTTTGTGAGAGATGAAAACTCAGGAAAGGGTGTAGAGAAGAGGAGTCAAAGTACTTATAGGAAAATACAGTTGCTTAATTGGATTATATTGCTTGGATAAGACATGATTAGCCTGGGGGGGGGCGGGTCGGGAAATGTAAGATTCAGATGAGAGGTAAAGAACTGTTCTTCACAATGAGGAGAGAATGTAACAAAATACATAAGCAACAAAATACACAAGCAAATACTTGTTTCTTTTTTTAAAGCAAAGACTATTTGCTAATTTTTTAATTTTATTATTTATTTTTAATACATTTTAGTGATTATGCTATTATAGTTGTCCCATTTCTCCCCTTTATTCCCCTCCACCCTGCACACCCCCTCTCACCCCCATTCCCCCCTTTAGTTCATGTCCATGGGTCATACATGTAAGTTCTTTGGCTTCTACATTTCCTATGCTATTCTTAACCTCCCCCTGTCTATTTTCTACCTACTATTTATGCTACTTATTCTCTGTACCTTTGCCCCCTCTTTCCCCCTCCCACTCCCCTGTTGATAACGCTCCATGTGATCTCCATTTCTGTGAATCTGTTCCTGTTCTAGCTGTTTGCTTGCTTTGTTTTTCTTTTTGTTTTAGGTGTGGTTGTTAATAGCTGTGAGTTTGCTGTGATTTTATTGTACATGTTTTTTATCTTTTTTTTCTTAGATAAATCCCTTTAACATTTCATATAATAAGGGCTTGGTGATGATGAACTCCTTGAACTTGACCTTATCTGAGAAGCACTTTATCTTCCCTTCCATTCTAAATGACAGCTTTGCTGGATAGAGGAGTCTTGGATGTAGGTCCTTGCCTTTCATGACTTGGAATACTTCTTTCCAGCCCCTTCTTGCCTGAAAGGTCTCTTTTGAGAAATCAGCTGACAGTCAGATGGGCACTCCTTTGTAGGTGACTGTCCCCTTATCCCTTGCTACTTCTAGAATTCTCTCCTTCATTTTATTTTTTTTTAATATTTTATTTATTTTTATTATTTATTTATTTATTTATCTTTAGAGGGGAAAGGAAGGAGAGAGGGATAGAAACATCAATGTGCGGTTGCCTCTTGTATGTCCCCTGCCAGGAACTGGCCTGGCAACCCAGGCATGTGCCCTGACTGGGAATCGAACTGCGATCCATTGGTTCGCAGGCCCGCGCTCAGTCCACTGAGCTACACCAGCCAGGGCTCTCTCCTTCATTTTAATGTTGGCTAATGTAATTCTGATGTGCCTTGGTGTGTTCCTCCTTGGGTCCACCTTCTTTGGGACTCTCTGAGCTTCCTGGACTTCCTGGAAGTCTATTTCCTTTGCCAGATTGGGGAAGTTCTCCTTTATTATTTGTTCAAATAACTTTTGCACTTGCTCTTCCTCTTCTCCTTCTGGTACCCCTATAATTTGGATGTTGGAATGTTTAAAGATGCCCTGGAAGTTCTTAATCCTCTCCTCATTTTTTTGAATTCTTGTTTCTTCATTCTTTTCTGATTGGATGCTTCTTTCTTCCTTCTGGTCCACACCATTGATTTGAGTCTCAGTTTCCTTCCCATCACTGCTGGTTCCCTGTACATCTTCCTTTATTTCACTTAGCATCGCCTTCATTTTTTCATCTAATTTGTGACCAAATTCAACCAGTTTTGTGAGGATCCTGATGACCAGTGCTTTGAACTGTGCTTCTGATAGGTTGGCTATCTCTTTGTCACTTAGTTGTATTTTTTTCTGGAGCTCTGATCCGTTCTTTCATTTGGGCCTTTTTTTTTTTTTTTAGTCTTGGCACGCTTGCTACATATAAGGGGTGGAGCCTTAGGTGTTCACCAGGGAGGGCAACCCATGTTGAGGCTGTATGTGGGGAAGGTGTCAACAGGGAACAATGGTGCTTGCTCTGCTCTCTACCGGATATCAGTCACTTTCCCTGCTACCCACAAGCAAAGTGGGCCCTTTTGGTGCTGATTCCCATGTGGGTTGGCTTGTGTAGGTTCTAGGCCCCTGTGGGTTTCTCCAATGAACTCTCCTATGAGGCTGGTAGTTTCTCCCGCTGCCTCCTCAACCCCGACAGGTTTTTTCAGTCAGAAGCTTTGAGGCTTTATTTCCCCACGCTGGGACCCTGAGTTGTGAGGTCTATCTCGCTCCCCAGGTGTTCCTCCTGTTTTATATGCTTGTGAATGTGGGACTGCCTGCTACACTATCCTCCACCTTTCTGGGTCCACCATCTGCTACTTTGCCACCCAGCCACCACCTGGCCTGCCCCATCATGCACTGCCACTTTTCCACCAGTCCTCTCCACCTGGCTCCCCATCTCTGCCTCTCCTACCAGTCTGGATAGATGTTTCTTCTTTAACTCCTTCGTTGTTGGACTTCCATATGGTTTGATTTCCTGTCAGTTCTGATTGATTTTTGTTTTTAAATTGTTGTTGTCCTTCTTTTGGTTGTGCAAGAAGGCACAGTGTGTCAAGCTATGCCTCCATCTTTGCTGGAAGTCCCCTAAAGCAAAGACTATTTTATAAATGTGCTAAAACTAGACTTGTAGTCAAGATGGATGCATGTGTAAACATAGTTTGCCTCCTTGCACACCCACATCAAAATTACAGCTAAACTATAGAACAACCATTACTCAGAACCATCAGAAATTGAGTTAGTGGAAGTCCAACAACTATGGATTAAAGAAACCACAGCCATTCAGACTGGTAGGTGGGGCTCATACATGGAGACATGGAGCAGGCTGATGCCACACGCATAAGTATTGCTTAAAAATTTGGGAGGGTTATCTCGGGAGCAAGGACTCCTAGCCCTACAATAGGCCCTCCAGCCCAGGATCCCAGTGCCAGGATGATAAGTCCTCATAACTTCTGGCTGTAACAAATAATGGAGATTGCGTTGCTGGCAGAAACTTCTGGAGTCCCAAGTAGTTCCTCTTAAAGAATCCACGCAGACTTATTCCAAGTCACTCCTCTGAGCTCTAGAGCCAAGGTAGCAGTTTGAGAGGCATCAATAGCTTATAAGAAGGAATTGTTGTGTCTTGCATCAAGGTGAGAGTTGTGGGATGGCTTTCTACCAGACAGAAAGTTAGGAAAAGGCCATTGTTCCTTTTCTGAGCCTCCCTCCACAGAGCTCGCAGGTGGGTGTCATTTCTGAGACTCCATCAACATGGCTACAACTGTTTGTCTTGCTTTGGAGACCCATTGAGGTGCCATCCCATTCAACTTACGGCCCATGCAAGCTGTTTACAGTGGTTTATCCACATAAATGGCTGGTCTTGGCTCATATTTCACAACTTTCTAAATTTTCTCAAATAAGCAACAGCCAGCCTCAATGAGCTTCCAGCCCCCGTTCCACTTGTTATGAGGCCCCAGGCCGGGCACTAGCAAAAGCCAGCTTAGGTTCACGGATTGGCTTTGGCCTGTGAACCTCCAAGCCCAGCACAAGTAGTAGCCATCTACAGGTGGCATTGTAGCTCATGCAAGATGGCCCCAGGCAAATCACAAGTTGGGGCTGATTTGGCCTACACCACTTGGGAAATTCCAGAGCCTACGCACCCAGTGGATGGCTACAGACCTTGCTGGAGCACCACCACCCTGTCCCTGCACAGCTGATCCTCCATGTAGGGCAGAGGTTGGTGGTCTGTGGTCACAACCAGTCCTTGCAGCTGACTGGCCTGGGTAAATCCTTCCCATTGACCTGCAAATAGCAATCAAGGTTCAACTACAAGAAGAGGGTGTACTCAGCCCACATGGAGGGGGAGTCTGTGCCACTGGACCCTATAGGACACCTACTACATTAGGCCACACTACCAAGACAGGAAGTCATAACAGCTCTAACTAATATGTAGAAACAAATACAGGGAGGCTGCCAAAAATGAGGAGACAAAGAAACATGGCCAAATGAAAGAACAGATCAAAACTCTAGAAAAAGAACTAATCAAAAAGGAGATAAGCAGTCCATGAGATATAGATCTCAAAACACTAGTTATAAAGATGTTCAGGGAACTTACTGAGGACCTAAGCAGCATAAAAAAGATCCAGTCAGAAATGAAGGATACATTAATTTAAATAAAGAACAATTTATGGGAAAACAACAGTAGAGTGGATGAAGCTCAGAATCCAGTCAATGATTTGAAACATAAGGAAGCAAAAAACAACCAATCAGAATAACAGAAAGAAAAAAGACTCAAAAACAAAACAAAACAAAACAAGAGGATAGTGTAAATAGCCTCTGGGACAAGTTCAAGAGGTCCAACAATTGCATCATAGGGGTACCAGAAGGAGAAGAGAAATAGCGAGAAGTTGGAAATATATCTATCTGAAAAAATAGTGAAAGAAAACTTCCCTAATTTGGTGAAGGAAATAGACATGCAAGTCTCGGAAGCACAGAGTCCCAAACAAGATGGATTCAGGGAGGCCCACTCCAAGATACATCATAATTAAAATGTCAAAGGTTAAAGATAAAGAGAGAATCTTAAAAGCAGCAAGAGAAAAGTAGTTACCTATAGGGGAGTTCTCCTAGCACTGTCAGCTGATTTCTCAAAAGAAACTTTGCAGGCTAGAAAGGATTGGCAAGAAATATTCAAAGTCATAAAAAGCAGGGACCTACAGCCAAGATTGCTCTACCCAGTAAAGCTATCATTTAGAATTGGAGGGCAGATAAAGAGCTTCCCAGACAAGAAAAAAACTAAAGGAGTTCATCATCACCAAGCCATTATTATAGGAAATGTTAAAGGGACTTACTTAAGGAAAAGTTCGAAACTATTAACAGTAAAATGGCAAAAAATACATATCTATCAACAATTGAATCTAAACAAACAAGAACAGAGACAGAATCATGGATACAGAGAGCATTTTCTTATTTTTATTGAATTTTTTCCCATTACCATTTAGACTTTTTATATCCCTCTTCTCCCTGTAGTCACCACACTCTTGCCCATGTCCCTTAGTCCTTTGGAGAGCATTTGTTGATTGCCAGATGGAAGGGGAATTTGGGGGAAATGAGTGAAGATGGAGGGGGATTAAAGAGTACAAATTGGCAGTTACAGAATAGCTGTTGGGATGTAAAGTATAGTATAGAAAATGGAGTAGCCAAAGAACTTAAATGCATGACCAGTGAATATGAACCAAGGTTTGAGGATTGCCTGAGGGAGCCGGGGATCCTGGGTGGAGGGGGACAAAGGTAGAAAATGGGAAAACTATAATAGCATAATCAATAAAATGTAATTAAAAAATTAAATGTGCTAAAACTAGATCTTTTAAATATATTTAAATGTACAAATAAACTATTTAAAAATTTAGCATATTTCCCTGCTCTTGGTATATGATAATAGTTCAGATGGTAAAATGGCAATTTGAGTTAGAAATTATTTGCTTTTTTACCTTACTGTTATAATTAGTATTTACAACTGGGACGTGAGAACAGAATTATTATATTTTCCTCCTCCTGTAAGCCTCACCCTATGCACATACAAATAGGCAGTTGAGTTTAGCGGTTAAGAATACAGACTTTGGATTCAGGTAAACCTTTATTCTCTTCCCACCTTTTCATTTACCAGTCTTCTTATTATGGACAACATTCAATGTTTTAAGCTCTACTTCCCACTACTGTAAAATGGGGATAAATAGCTACCTTACAAAGTTCTAGATGGTTAAATGATATAATGCATTTAAATCATTTATCATAGTTCTTCATAATAACAGTTATACCTACTGTTTATTAATCGTTTGGTATGTTTACCAAGCATAATTCACATCATCTTAAAATACTGTGAGGGGTGTTTTTATTATCTTCATTTTATAAAAGAGGAGACTAAGACCCAGAGAAGATTAAGTCATAATAATAAGTATAATTTGTGTGACCTACTTTTACCACATGACAGTAACTTTAATAAAATTTTACTACTAAAAGAGGGAAGCGTTTTAAAATTGCTTTTTAGGCTGGCTTAAGGCTATGTCTTATCCAAAGAAGTAGATAAGAGAGAGACGATCTCTGATTCTTTTCTTTTATCTTACCTATCTGTGTTTCTGCCCAACCAATTTCAGAAGGTTTCAAAATAAGACAAGTTTAGGTCATAAAATTGGGGAGAGGTAGCATAAAAGGAATTTTCTTAGAAGAAACAAGAATAAGAATAAATGTTCTTTCTTTTGTAGAAATAGATGACCTCCACTGGCTTTCTAAGAGGTGTCCTTGTGGCTTTATTTACAGTTTTTTTGGAGTGCTGGCTCCTGATCAAGAGAATTGTGAGGAATGGAAAGGACAATGGGCTAATGTCCAGGGTTGTCAATGAAGGACAAATGGGTCCTTCTTTTGAGGTCCTGTGTTCTCTGAGGCTTTGGCTGACCCAGAATCTGTCCCAGGTAGTACCAGTTGAATGGCTTATCCAACAAGTCTGCCAGTTTTATTATGAATTCCATGTTTTGAATCCTTTCTGTAGAGCTTTCAGTTGCCACTCTGACCTAGAAGTCTTATGAATGTAGGAAGCATGTGTTTTCAGCAGCCATAGTGTATTTTCAACTGTCTGCTATGTTGGAAGTGTTGTGTTCAGTTCTTGGTTTTACTTTTAAGAGGGCTATTGTCATGACACCTGGGGATGGTAACTGTGGGTCACAAGACTTCATCTCCAATTATCCTAGATTTTGTATTATTTCTCAAGGAGGGTGATTAGGGGAGTGGGGTATGTGTGTGTGTGCATGCGCATTTCAGTCTTGAGGAACAGTTCACAAATATAGGATTCTTTGAGTGAGAAAGGAATCAGGGCACTAGGATAGCTGTTTAAAAAGTTCATAGGTCTTTAGGAGGTGGTAAAAGTATTTCCAGAGAGTAGAGCCAGTACTAGTGGGTGGAAGTTATATTAGAGCAGATATTCCTTATGCAATCTAAGGAAGAACTTTTCACCATTGGGAAGTGTCCAAGTGGGGAGTATGTTCTAATATGAGATAGTGAGCTTCCTAGTATCAGATATGCCTGGGATAGTTCATGGAGATTCATGTGCCTCATAGAATATTGGAGTAAATGAGTTCTGAAGTCTTTGTAAAAAAGGACAGAAAATTATAGAAAGCTGTAGTTTGTCTAGTAACCATTCCCAGTCTTATTCCAGTACTCAACAGTGAGCACCTAGAAAATAATGGTACTATTTTATGGGAATATCTTTCTTCCCATCAGTCATACTGAGTGCCGATGTATTGTTGTGGCTTACTTCTTTCTTTCTTTTTTTTGAACTAATTTAATTATTTTTGAACATTTGCAGTGAATTCCACATATTGTTATGCCAATACTTAGCAGTTTCCTTACTGATCAACTTTGTTGTTTTCAGTTTTTCATTCTCACCAAACATGTGATAATGCACATTTTTTTTATTACTCTATGATAGCTATCTAAGGTTTTTTCTAATTCTGCTTCTAACTGAGGAGTGGAAAATTATCAATTGTAATTCCCCTCTCAAAGGCACAGAAGTGGTTGTGGATATTGAAGAGATGAATCTAGACATTCTGGGTAGCATTAATTGGAAACAAAATAGGAATGATTGATGTATTCTTTTATAAAACTATAGTAATTTATTGTGTTTCCAGTTTCAGACATATAAATCTGCTTCACCACTTTACAAAGTGATTAGCTTGAACAGGACTTTTATCCTTTTTTCTTTACACCTGGAAAAATCCAGCACAGTGGTCAACATATACTGGGTCCTTTGGTCCATAAATGTGTGCAGTTCTTATTATGCCACCCAAGAGAGACATGGAAAAGGCCATTCTAAATGCGGTTCCCTAGATAGTGGCAGGAGTGCTGGCATCCCAGTCTCCCAGGGCCCTGGCTAAGTAAGGAGCTGATTCCTGGGCTAGCTCCCACACCACTGACTTAGAATATCTGGGAACCATGGTTCCTGTCACCATGCTCTCTAAGTAATTTGATAACACACCTAGTTTGAGAACCACTATTTTAAGGCAACCAGAATGATTTGGAAGGGTCAGAAGAGCAACTGTTTGACAAATTACAATAGGAGAAGATTTTTCAGGGGAAGGAAAATTACTGTTGATAAGACTAAGAAACTTTCTTTTGCTGTTTTTCTGTAAAATTTTAGATTACTGCAATAGCTGAAAATATAGTTTTGATACAATCTCTGGTATTATTGCCCAGTTGATATACATCATTATTAAATTTATCAGTGGGAATGATTTTGTTTTCTGTTAAAAGCCAGTAATGACATATAGTATTTCTGAAATATTATATTTACATAATATTTATATTCTTTTATTCCAGGCTGCTCTTTATGGATGTGGCTGCTGGGCTGAAAATACTGGAACTCATAATCCCTACTCCACAGCTGTGAGTACCTCAGGTATTTGCTGCTTTCATGACCATTTTTCATAACTTCAACCTCATAGGTCATTGAATGATTGAAAACAATAATTTTAGGTAAGACTAAAGCATATGCTAATAAACTGCATAGACAAGAGCACTGATGCATAAAGGATCTGTGATAGTTGAGAGCTTTTAAGGATTGTTTCACAATGTAAGTTTCACAGTGCAAATGCTTTCCTAACATTTCATCACACTTTTGGAGTTAACTGTAACTTAATTTTTTTTTTTTATGCATCTTTTTCTGTAATGACTCATGATAGGGCCAAATTTAGATCACAGATATAAAAGTAGCAAGGCATTTCAAAAACTAAGAGATATGCTCTTCATAAAATGTTGACATAAAACTTAAAAGTATATTTCAAAATACATAGTTTATGACATTCAGTCCTCTACATTTTAATAAAATGTACATCTTGTTTTTGTACCTGTATTATAAAAGTCACTGTCATTAAGACATGAGTGTGCGCATGTTTGCGTTGGGGGGTGAATTTTAATAGGCAGAACAGTTGGTGTCTAGATCCAAGTTTTTATATACTGAACCAGATGCACTTGAAGCCTTTTCTTTTAAAGCGGTGACATGCATGGCTAACAAAATAATATTGGTTTATATTGACAAAATAATATTGGTTTGCTTTTACCTGTCAATTACAGTCTAGGCCTTTCGCCCCATATCCTCAGGCTTTATTAGTAGGGAAGATTGATAGAGCTCTCTCCATACTTTCCTTTGTCAATCCAATTGCTGCCTTCTCCTGATAACTCGTGACTCTGATCTCTGATGAAGGTGGCTGTTTTCTTTATTCCCGTAACATAGATTCCGGAATTTTTTTGGTTTGTCCTGCTTCTCTGACCTGTCTTTGCCTTCTTCATAGATTCTTTCTATTGTTGACAGCCACATATTTGGGCCTCTGCTGTCTTTCCTTCATCTCCCCACATGTGTTGTGTTGGTGATTTGGTGTTATTGCTGTGTTCCCATGATTTTAGCAGTTCTCTCTGAGGGTATTGGTTTCCATCTCTATCTCTACTCTGGGCTTTTCACTTGAGGCCCATGTGAGTCATTTCCTACTTCCTGTTGGACATATCCCTGTGGGTATCATGTATACACACCAAATTTGCCAGACTCTACAAAACATCTTGTTTCTTATTCCCATTCTTTGGCCATCTTTCTCCTGTACTTGCTCTCTCTTTTATTGCCATCACTAGCCTATTCTTTGCTCAACCATTTTCATACTTTTTGCTTCTTCCCATTTCCGCTGAACTGACCCTGTCATTTTAGGTCCATATTATCATGCCTACCTATTTTAGCAGTCTCCTGACCTCAGTTCATTCGTGTATCAGTGGAAGAATAAGACTCAGCCACTGGCTGTCAGGTGAAGTCTAAATATGTATTAATGTTGAGTATGAATCACAGTAATATAATTGGTAAAAATTGTTTTTAGTCTTTTAATTTTGAAAAGATGAACATAAAATAATAATATCAGTTAATTTTTAATTTAATATTGGTAGCACATGGAAATCTTTACACATATTTAGGAATTAGCTTATGCTATGGAAAATTGTGGTATTTGAATAAACAGGAGTCTAAAATAGATCATTCATTAATTCATTTTTATTTTTCAAAGATGTATCTGTTTTTGTATCATCTGTCAGTTTTATTATTGCCTAACATGTTGTTCAGTAAGTTGGCTTGCTGTTCTTTAAATGTTATTCTCACGTCTAGATCTTAGGAAACCTGGATTCAACTCTTTAAGCTGAAATTCTGAGAGCCTGTCTTGACTGTGTCACTTTGGAAAAGAAATTCAATTTTCTTGGGATTTTCCAAGTGTGCCACCCTCAGCCCCCTTTTAAAATTGGTAATGTGGAAGGTGGGATAAGAATACATTTACTGGATTTGATTCTGTTAAGTAGAATGGAGTGGGTGGGTAAAGCTGAAATTGTAAAACTAAGGTCTTTTTCCCTTACCCTTGGATATTTCCTTCTTTGCCCAACTTGCATCAATTAAAGACAGTTTCATATGACTAAAGATAAATTTAGGTTTCTAGTTCATGACATCTTTTGTAGCTTAACTTGGATTCCCAGCTCACCGTGTTACATCCTTCCTAAGTATAAGATTAACCATCATCAGCTCACAGAGCCTGAAGGTACTGGAGCAGGTCTCCAGTTTTTTCCGTCTATGGGACTTTGTGTGATTGCTTTACCTTTGTTTTTCCTGGGGCTGTTGCTATGAGTTTGACAATGGTACACATGGCAGAGTTAGGTGATCAAGTCAGAAGAAAGATGGAGCACAGAATTTTGCAGTTGTTTTCCCAAAATATAAATGAATTGTGCCTTAGCCTATTGCAGAAAGTCAAAAGACCTGGCCTACATTTTAGGTTTACAGTTTTTGGAAGGTGATAATTGAATGGCAGAGGGAAGATAGTTATGGTCAGGGTAGGGCTTTCCCAAGGCCAGATAGGACATGCTCATTAGCCTGGGGGATAAACTCCAGCATCTTATTCTCATCACTGGGTGGGGAAAAATGAGTAGGGAGTGGGGAAGAGATTAGGGTGTCAGGAGCTGAATTTGCAAACTCTGACTAATGTTGTGGCATCGTGGAAATTTGCCTAGATAGGGAGGGAGGAGAGTGGATACCTGGGTTCTTTTCCAGCCTGGGTTATTTTTCAGACTCTTTCACTCATTGGCTGTGACCCTGGGAAGGGGTTATTTGTAAAAGAAGAATAATATCTACCTTAATATTTATGAGGCTTGAATGAGTTGACATACGAAAGGGACCTAGCACACTTTTTGATCCTGAATATTTGAATGTATTTTGTTGAATCTAAGTCACCATCTTTTATAAGATACACCATAATTTAAAAGAAATACTAATTGATTCATTTTTTTTTTATTGTGGTAAGAACACTTAACATGAGATCTGCCTTCTTAACAAATAGTTTTTATCATTGTAACCATTAAAAAATTAAAGTATAGTTGTCATACAATGTTATATTCGTTTCAGGTGTACAACATAGTGATTTGACATTTATATACCCTATGAAGTGATCACCATAATAAGTCTAGTAACCATCTGTCTTTGTACAAAGTTATTATAATATTATTAACTACATTCCTTATGCTCTATGTTACATGCCCATGCTTTATTTTTTTGTAACTGGAAGTTTGTACCTCTTAATCCCTTTCACATTTTTCACTCCTCCACCTACTCTTCCCTCTCATAACCATCAGTTTGTTCTCTGTGTCTGTGAGTCTGTTTGTTTGTTTGTTTTTGTTTGTTCTTTGTTTTATTCTTTAGATTTCACATATAAGTGAAATCATACAGTATTTGTCTTTCTCCATTCAAATTATTTCATGTAGCATAATACCCTCTAGGTCCATCCATGTTGTCACAAATGACAAGATTTCATTCTTTTTTATGGCTGAGTAATATTCCATATTGTATATATACTACATTTTTCTTATCCATCTGTCAATAGACACCAAGGTTGCTTCCATATCTTGGCTATTATAAATAATGTTGCAATGAACACAGGGTGCATGTCTCTTTTCCAACTAGGGTTTTTGTTTTCTTTGGATAAATGCCCAGAAGTGGAATTACTGTATTATATGATAACTCTATTTTCAGTTTTCTGAAGAATCTCTATACTGCTTTTCATAGTGGCTGCACTAATTTACAATCCGACCAACAGTGCATGAAGGAAGCTTCCTTTTCCTTTCACATCCTTGCCAACACTTGTTTTGTTGATGCTTTCCTTGATTGTGCAAAACCTTTTTAGTTGACGTAGTCCTATTTGTTTATTTTTTACTTTTGTTGCCCTTGCCTGAGGAGACATATACAAAAAAATGTTGCTAAGAGAAACATCCGGAGAGTTTACAGCCTGTGGTCTTTTATGAGTTCTGTGGTTTCAGGTCTTACATTTAAGTGTTTAATATATTTTGAGTTTATTTTTGTATATGGTATAAAAATGATACAGTTCCATTTTTTTGCATATATCTGTCCTATTTTCCCAGCACCATTTAGTGAAGAGACTGTCCTTATTGTATATTCTTGCCTTCTTTGTTGTAGATTAAATAACCATATAAGTATGGGTTTATTTCTGGACTCTCTATTCTGTTCCATTAATCTATATGTCTGTTTTTATACCAGCACTATATTGTTTCCATACTATAACTTTGTAGTGTAGTTTGAAATCAGGGTGTGTGATACCTCTAACTTTGTTTTTCCTTCTCAAGTTGCTTTGGCTATTTTGATCTTTTGTGGCTCTAAATTTTAGGATTATAGTTCTGTGTAAAATGCTATTGGTATTGATAGGGATTGCATTGAATTTGTAAATTGCTTTGGGTAGTATGGACATTTTATTGCTATTAATCCTTCCACAGCATGAGACAGCATATCTTTATATTTATTTGTGTTGTCTTCAGTTTCTTTCATCAGTGTCTTACAGTCTTCAGATGACAGGTTTTTCACCTCCTAGATTAAATTTATTTCTGGGTATTTTATTCCTTTTGATGCAGTTATAAATGGGATTGTTTTATTCATTTCTCTTTCTGATAGTTCATTTTTAGTGTATATTAATTTTGTATCCTTCAGCTTTACAGAATTCTTTTGTTTTAATTTTTGTTGAGTCTTTAGGGTTTTCTATATATAATATTATATCATCTGCAAATAATGACATTTTACTTTTCCTTTCCAATTTTGATAATTTTATTTATTTTTCTTTTCTGAATGCTGTGGTTAGGACTTTTAATACTGTCTTGAACAAAAGTGGTGAGGGTGGGCATTCATGTCTTGTTCCTGATCTTAGAGGAAAAGCTTTCAGCTTTTTTTTTCATTGAGTATGATGTTAGCTGTGGGTTTATTATATATGGTATTTAGGTGTTGAGGTATATTTCCTCTATACCTGTTTTGCTGCGAGGTTATCATAAATAGGTGTTGAACTTGGTCAAATGCTTTTTAAATTGACATCATATGATTTTTATCCTTTGTTAGGTTAATGTGGTATATAATGTTGATTGATTTATGGATATTCAACTATCTTTGAATCCCTGGGATAAATCCCACTTGGTCATGGTTTATGATGCTTTGAATATATTGTTGAATTCTATTTGCTGATATTTTGTTGAAGATATTGCATCTATGTTCATCAGGCATATTGGCCTATAGTTTTCTTATTTTTTTTTTTATATTGTCTTTATCTGGTTTTGGTATTGGGGTAATACTGGCCTTGTAGAGTGAGTTTGGAAGCATTCCTTCCTTTTTAATTTTTAGGATAGATTGAAGAGGATAGGTATTAATCCTTCTTTACATGTTTGGTAGAATTTGCCTATGAAGCCACCTGGTCCTGGACTTTTGCTTGTTGGGAGTTTGTGATTACGGATTCAGTTTTGTTACCACTAATCAGTTTGTTCAGTTTTTCAGTTTCTTCCCTACTTAGTCTGCATCTAATAGGCTGGCTATTTCTTCATCGCTTAGTTGTATTTTTTTCTGGAGCTTTGATCTGTTCTTTTTCGGGGCCTTTTTTTTTTTTTTTTGTCTCGGTATGCCTGTTAGGTTGTAAAGGGTGGAGCCTTAGATATTTGCCAGGGGAGGGCAACCCATGTAGCTGCTTTGTGGTGCTGTATACAGGGTAGGGCTGTGAGAGGAAACAATGTCGCTTCTTTGGCTCTCTGCCCACTTCCAGTCACTTTCTCCACTACCTACAGGCAAATTGGGCCCTTCTGGTGCTGATTTCTAGGTGGGTGGGTTTGTGTACCTTCTAGGATCCTGTGGGTCTCTCCAACGAACTCTCCTGCGAGGCTGGGAGTTCCTCCCCTCACCTCAACCCCCACAAGTCAGAGGTTTTTTTTCAGTCAGAGGTTTTGAGGCTTTATTTTTCTACACTGGAACCATGGGTTGTATGGTCTGTCTCGTTCCCATGTATTCTTCCTGATTTATCCTCATGCAGTGTGGGACTGTCCAGTCCTTCAGCCACTGCCTTGCCCAGTCCACTAGCTGCCGCCTTGCCCACCCCAGCCCTCCAGCCGCTTGTTTGCTGTGAGTCTTCTTCGCCCAGCTGCCCATCTCTGCTCCTCCTCCCAGTCTGGATAAATGTTTCTTCTTTAACTCCTTGGTTGTTGGACTTTCATACAATTCAATTTTCTGGCAGTTCTGTTTATTTTTTGTTTTCAAATTTGTGGTGTCCTTTTTTTGTTATGTGAGGGGGCAAAATGTGTCTACCTACTCCTCCATCTTGGCAGAAAGTTCTTTTTCCTTCATTTTTAAAAGTGACTATTATTTCTTTTTAATACTCTCTGTATGTAACAAGCACTCTTGGTGGCTTAGTCTCTTGATTACTGTCCTGAGTAAAGCCCTGTTCTACTCGGACTCAGTGTGTAGGTCACCTAAGTGGTTGAGCCCCCCCTTCCAACTTTCTTACCTGTTTTTTTTTTTTTTTTTTTTTTTTTTAGCAACCCTTCAAAGTGAAACTTCAAGGAGATGTCTGTACTTGAGGTTCACTTTTTTCCCCAGTTTTCTCCTATCATTTACTCTTAAATCTTCCTCAGTCAACCCTTCTCCTCCTCCACTCCACCAAGTTTGTTCAGGTCAAGATTAACAGTCACCTTCAAATCCAGTGGTCATCTCTTAGTCCTGTAAAGTAGTAGCATGTGACACAGTTGCTTCTCCCGGAAGTACTACCCTTGATGGGCTTCCAGGGTACTTACTGTACTTGGCTTCTTCCCACCTCAGTGGCTGCGCCTTCTCAGTCTTTTTTGTTCATGTTGCTCATCTCTGGGAGCTCTCAATGTTGGCTTTGTCCTTGAACTTTTCTCTCTTGTTGTATACCCACTCCTTTTGATGTTCTCATCCATTGTAATGGCTAGGTATCATAAATGTACTGACTTCCACATTTTTATCTCCAACCCGGACCTCTCCCCTGATTTCAGTTATTCAACTGCTTGTTTGAAGTCTGCACTTACTTGTCTGACAGTCATCTCAAATTCAGCATGTCCAAATATGAGCTCTTGATATTGTTCTCCCCTTTCTCACCCTTCGCTTATAGTCTTTTCCACACAGTATATGGCAACTCCAGACTCCCAGTGGCTCAGGCCAAAATCATGGAGTCATGCTTGACCTGGACTCTCTTTTCTTTTTTTTCTAAGAAATTTTTTTTCTTATTTATTTTACTCTTAAGAGTGGAAGGGAAGGAGAAAGAGAGGAAGGGAAACATCAGTGTGTGGTTGCCTTTCATGTGCCCCCCACTGGGGACCTGGCCCTCAACCCAGGCATGTCCCCTAACTGGGAATTGAACCTGCAACCCTTTGCTTTGCAGGCCTGTGCCCAATCCACTGAGCTATACCAGCCAGGGCTTCTCTTTTCTTTTATATGATACCCACAACCAAATAACAACAAGCACTAAATATAATTGAAATATGACCACTTCTTAGCAATTGTACTACTACCAACATATTTAAAGTGCTGTCATCTCTAATAGGATTGTTATAGTAGACCCTAGCTGGTCTCTTGCTTTTTGTTTTTTTTACTGTTTATTCAATTCTCAACATAGAATTTGGTGTTCAAACCTAAGTCAAGTCATGTGTTATACCACCCCACTGAATTGTCCACTTCTTCCCCTCTTGTCCAAAGGAAAAGCCCAAGTCTGTATGAAGGATCTATGAGGTCTTATGTGAACTGCTCCTCTCCTCTCCCTTGGACTTCAGCTCCTGCTTTTCTTCACTTACTCATTCAGTTTCAATTATATTGACCACTTTGATGTACCTCAAACATGCTAGGCATACTGCCACTTTAGGACTTTTGCTTGAGTTGCTTCCTTCCCCTTTAGCTGTCTACCCTCAGTATCTTAAGCCCCTGCCCCTGACTTCATCAGCTCTTTATTCAGATAATTCACCTACTTACTGAAATCTTCCCTGATTACCCTATTTAAACATGTAAATCTTCCCTCATTTAACATTTCCTACCCTCCTTCTGTTTTTTATTTTTCCCATAGTATGTATCATTATCTAATATTTATTGCTTTTATGAATATTTGTTTATTTTCTATCCCACTGTACTATGAAACTTCATGGGAGTTGGGATTTTCATCAGTTTTCTTCACTGTTATGTTAATGGTGCTCATCAGATAGCACTTCTGATGTTTATTGAATGAATTGATGCGAATGAAATATGAACAAATAAATATATTCAGATGGCATCTTTCTGAGCTCAGGCCACTATAACAATATTGTAGACTGTGTGGCTTAAACAACAGATGTTCTCAGCTCTAGAGGCTGGAAGTCCAGGATCATGGTGCCCTCAGATTCGGTTCTTGGTGAGGGCTCTCTTATGTAGCCTGGCTTGAAGACAGCTCCCTTTTTGCTGTGTCCTTATAGGGCCAGCAGGGAAAGAGCTCTGGTCTCTCTCTTCTTATAAGGACTTGAATCCTTTCATAGGGTCCCTACCCTCATGACCTCACCTAATCGTCTCCAAAATACCATTACTTGGGGATTAGCACTTTAACATACAAAATTACTTGGAATTGGGTAGGGAGAAAAGTATCCAGTCCATAACAGGTGTAGTTCAAGCTCAGATGAGTTGGGGCTGAGAGGAAGTTTAGGAAAGGGTTGAGAGTGGTGTGTTCTGATGAGAACAGAGGCGACCTGAAGAAGAGGGGTGAGTGCAAGATATGTGGGACTTAATTTGAGATGTTATGTGGTAGTCTCTAGATAGTCTTGACTAAGTATTAACTTTTGTATAAAGTGGGTACCTTTTTTTTGGAAGATAGATGAAGACATACTAAGTCATCCTGAGGTTGCTCTGGAATGGTGAACAATGATTCAGACAGTGAGAAGTAAAAAGTGGTCAAGGAGTTAAATACATTGCTCTTAAGTTCTCCTGGGGTGGAATTGAGACTCTTCAGCGCACTCTGGTTCCTTTATCGGCTTCATTAGACAGTGCTATTTATCACTCACCTGGCTAACACTATGGCTTCTTAGAAGCTTTTTGACTTATGAAATAATAAACTTTAATAATTCTGTCACACAAGATTCTTAGAAGGCTCAGGGTAAGGAGCAGCCATGGGATATAATATGTAGGGTAGGGAATAATGCCATGAGAAATCTTTTTGTGATTTATAACTTTTAGATATGAGCATAGATAAAACTGTGACATTTGTAAACATCACCCTAAAAGCACCTGACTCTGGACTGTTTAGTTAGCAGGGGTAGGGAAGAAATATAGTTTATTTACAGATAACAGAGTATATACAGTATCAGCATATTTCCAAGAATTAAAGTAATTATCTGGGACAGGAATTCTGTTCTGAGACTGTTGCTTACTCTACTTAAGGTCATTTCATATTTGATGAATTATTAACATTTTTTCTAAATTTTCACGTAACTAAAGTCACCGATGGTCCAAAATAAAGTAGAATTCTGAATTATGGTAGGTCATTTCCTAGGAAGTCAGTTCAGTGTTACAGCTTCAGTTATCATGCACCTTAGACATTTTAAATGAGTGGATTATTTTTTCTTGTTGTGAAATAACACATGCTCATTGAGAGGAATTTGGAAAATGAAACTGATAATTTTGCCATCCTGTGAGGTGTGTTTGTATTTTTGATAGATTTTTGGTAGATAAAATAAAACAACAATACTCTTTAGCTTGTATTACAATTTATCTATTTAATATTGTATAATGAACATTTTTATGTATTCTCAAATATCATTTAGAACATGATTTTAAAGGATCTGAAGGATGTCTTTTCATACTTGCATACATGAGTTTAGGTATTTTGATTTTATTTAAGATGGCTTGTAATTGTTCTTGTACTATAAAACAACAGCTATTTTCGAGGATGTTATCTTGCGCTCCAGCCTGGGTGTGATAAAAGAGAAGTAAAAATAGTTCTTGCCCTCAGAGGTCATCAAATCTGTGCTCCTACTTGATAATACAGGGAAGTTTCTTGCCAGCCTAGGTATAACCAATATGTTGAAATACTTATTGGCTATAGCAGAGGCTTCCTAGCCCTGAATGAGGCTCTGATGCATCCATGTACCTAGGAGGTGATTACAGGGACCTTAGTGCACCTGACAGCTGGAGTGTTGTTGCAGCCATAAGTTACACCTCTCTTCCTCCTGTATACTTTGTCTCCAAAGTCCCACCGAAACCAATGGCCTTTAAGCTTAGCCCCAGGTACCACACTCACACTCACTGAAATGTCTCCAGCACCCCAAGGAGAGCACAAGACATCAAGAAGAAAAGTAGGACTTTCTCTGAAAGAGATTGTAGACATGGGTTACAATGCACCAAATGAGCCCCAAGATGTTCTTTTGATGTTTGTACTTTCTCAGTTTTTTTTTTCCAGATACATATTTTGCATTGCTTTGTTGTTGTTTTGTGAAAGAACAAACTTCTAATTTAAAAACACAAAGTGAAGAAATTGTAGAAACAGAAGCATAAGATCAAGTGATGGGTTAAAATGCCAATGCTATGATCCTTAATGTAATTCTCCCTTTGATTGTTCTCACTTGAAAGAATGCCTTTCCTTCCTATTGTCGAGTACTACCTGCTGTCATTTGGAGAGGGAGTTAAAGTTGAGCAACTTGTCAAAGACTTTCTAAGCTCCCTTCATATGGTTCACAGAAACAGAGCTGGATTTTCATTTCTTCTTTCATTCAACAGAAGTCCCTTTCATGTTTGAAAATTGAAAACGCGTGTTTTTCAGTGTGGAGCGAGGATGTGTGTGCCCTCTGGCACACCTGTTTCTAATTTCCTGACTTGAAAGCAGAACCCATCAAAAGGAGCAGAAAAACAGTTTCTTTCTGACACACAGCTTCGTGTTCCTTACTGGAGCTAAGGCCTCGTGCCTTTGCCATCTTAGTTCCTTCTTTAGAGGGTTCTTGTTAGAGGCAAAGTTCATTCACTGTAAGCGGTGCCTTTTATATCACAAGGCCATTTCAGGTATTTTGTTGTTGTGGTGGTGGTTCTTTTCAGCTCAGGAAATTTACTTGGAATAGATTTATTTAAAAAAAAATACACAGAAAGGTCTTAAAATTTTAAATGTTAAATTTAGCAGAGCATTATATTTTGGAAGGGTGTATGTAAGCTGATCAGTGAGCCGATTGACTGGGAATAGGGTTTGGTTGAGCATACGAATGTTTAAATTCCAGAGCACTGTTTAACGTAAATCAAATATTTCTAATGCATTACTTCAGATTTGTGTGTACTTTAAAGTCTTGCCAGCTTAAATGACTGTGAGGCACAATATGTTGACTTGGAGTTTTGTAAATTGATAATTTGTTGCTATTAAAATTGTACATGGTGTAACTCATCACTTTCCGAAGGTACATATATCTGATGTTGGCAAGCTGTTATGAACAAATTGATGCCCAGGAAAGTCAGGGCTTTACCTCTCAGTGCTTGAAGTGTAGATCTTTGGTTCCTATTAAGGTTTCCCTGGACATTTTCAGTATAAGGGTCATGGTTCTTTATACCCAAACTTTGGTTTAGGCTTCCTGTTTCTGAGTTAATTTGGATAATAATCTCAATGGCATATCTTCAGAAAGTTCCTCAGGCTATTTTTTAAAGACATGTACTGCCCTCTCCCCTCCACAGTTTAGTATGTATGAATCACCTGTTAAAATTCAGATCCTGATCCAGTGAGTCTAGGAAGGTTCTGGGATTCTGCATTTTCTATAAGCTCCTAGGTTATGCCAGTGCTTCTGGTCCATAAATCACACTTTAAGTGGCAAGCCATGTCCTTGGGCAAAGTAGTGCTGTTCCCAGCTCTACCTTGCCTATAACATTCATTTCATACAATTTACCAGTTTCTTCTTTCATTGTGTTTTGGTAAATCTAAAGTTAAAGAGTTATGGTATATGTCCTTGACCCTAGGTATTCCTGAGAGCATTAACAGATACTTTATTAAGTGACCATAAGGGCCAGCCAGCATGGATAGGGACCACCGAGACAGGATTATTGTGCTGGCAAAAATTATATTTATGTTTCCAGACCCTGCTGGGAGCCATGATGTATATTAGCCAAGGTTCTTGTTGCAAACAGAAGGATAAAACAGCCTGGTAACTGTAAAGTTGCTGATAGAGGGGTTAGAAAGACATAATATTGAATCAAATGTTTAAGATTAACCAGCTCTGTCCATGGTGTCTGGTTAATTTGAGCAAAATGATTTGCTGGCGAAGCATGGAGAGAAAGTGGAGACATGCAAATGTAAGGGGTAGAAACAGTTTGTATTTTTAGTAACTTGTTATTGAATATATGTCATGGTTCTCATTAATGAACCATAGCACAATTGAGCCCATGATATAACACATCATGACCAAAGGATACCTTACATTTTTATTTTCAGAATGTTTTGTTCATATCATGAAAATTTGTGTGCCGTATTTGTCTTTTGGCTTCGATGAAAAAAAAAATTTAACAAGCACTGGCTAGTAGAAAGAAAGTGTGGATAGACACTTTTTAAAAAATCTGAGTTAGACATCAAAGAATTAGAGACTTCATTAAAATTGCACAGTGGTATTTTAGGACTACACATACCCACATTGAATGGAAAAGCAGGCATCCTCTGGAGACAGTTTGGGGTAGGGGAGATCATGGGTTTGGGTATCAGACTTGGATTTGAATCATAATGAAGAGAGCAGGTTCAAAGGTTATATACACCTGTCCCAGGCCAGGGTAGCTTTCTTTAAGGAGGGGAGACATACAGTTATGCTCATTATCATTGGTGTTACCACTTTGTACCATTGCATCTCCTGTTAGTTGGGGCTAAGTGTTGTATGTTTTGTAATGCTGAAGATTTCTGTTTTCTCCATCTTAATAGTACCTCCTTTTTTTGGTAGCTTTTAACATCAGAATTGTAGCCTATTTGCTTCTATAGTAAGCATAAGCAATACAGACTTGGTTTATGTGTGGCCTTTGGCTTTCTTCAGAATAACTTTTGCAGGTAAACCCTGCTCATGTCATCAAGTTCATGGATAGTTTTCAGCAACTCTGTGTATTGCACAGGTAATTTTTATTTTGATCTACAAGTCTGGGAAACTCTTATCAGAAAGTTGTAGCTATTATCATTCACTTCATTTCTTTATTTTCTGTCATGCCAATGTCATAATTTCTTGGGACAAGAGTGTATGTTTCAATTTACGTTCCTGTTTGTAGTCCCTTCCCTCCTTAGTTATCTGGTGGAGCCTGGTTCATCCTTCAGGAATGAGCTCAAATGTCTTCTCTTTTCTGCAGCCTCCCTCCCTCCTTCGTGGTTCCATCTTTGCAGATTTATTCCCCTCATAGTCAGTGGTGCCATGATGTAGCACTTATACCACTCCTATGGTATAAGTTGTTCCCTTCATAAAAACTGTTTGCTCCTTGAGGGATAGGCTGGTGGCTTTAGCAGTAGAATTGGTGTTCAGTAAACATCTATTGAATCGAATGCAATAATCTTGCATATTTTTAATATATTTTATTGATTATGCTATTACAGTTTTCCATTTCCCCCCTTTTATTCCCCTCCACCCTGCACACCACCTCCCACCTGCATTCCCCTCACTTTAGTCCATGTCCATGGGTCATACGTATAAGTTCTTTGGCTTCTACATTTCCTATACTATTCTTGACCTCCCCCTGTCTATTTTGTACCTACCATTTATGCTACTTATTCTCTGTACCCTTTCCCCCTCTCTCCCCAACCACTCCCCCGATGATAACCCTTCATGTGATCTCCATTTCTGTGATTCTGTTCCTGTTCCAGTTGTTTCCTTAGTTTTGTTTTGTTTTTAGGTTCAGTTGTTAATAGCTGTGAGTTTGTTGTCATTTTACTGTTCATGTTTTTGATCTTCTTTTTCTTAGATAAGTCCCTTTAACATTTCATATAATAAGGGCTTGGTGATGATGAACTCTAACCTGACCTTATCTGGGAATCACTTTATCTGCCCTTCCATTCTAAATGAAAGCTTTGTTGGATAGAGCAATCTTGGATGTAGGTCCTTGCCTGTCATGACTTTGAATACCTTTTTCCAGCCCCTTCTTGCCTGTAAAGTTTCTTTTGAGAAATCCGCTGATAGTCTAATGGAAACTCCTTTGTAGGTAACTGTCTCATTTTCTCTTGCTGCTTTTAAGATTCTCTCCTTATTTTTAATCTGGGTCAATGTAATTATGATGTGCCTTGGTGTGTTCCTCCTTAGGTCCAACTTCTTTGGGACTCTCTGAGCTTCCTGGACTTTCTGAAAGTCTATTTCCTTTGCCAGATTGGGGACGTTCTCCTTCATTATTTTTTCAAATAAGTGTTCAATTTCTTTCTCTTCCTCTTCTCCTTCTGGCAGCCCTATGATTTGGATGTTGAAAGGTTTAAAGTTGTCCTGGAGGTTCCTAAGCCTCTCCTCATTAGTTTGAATTCTTGTTTCTTCGCTCTGTTCTGGTTGAATGTTTCTTTCTTCCTTCTGCTCCAAACCATTGATTTGAGTCATTGTTTCCTTTCCATCACTATTGGTTCCTTGTACATTTTCCTTTATTTCATTTTTCATAGCCTTCATTTTTTCCTCTATTTTGTGACCATACTCAACCAATTCTATGAGCATCCTGATGACCAGTGTTTTGAACTGTGCATCTAATAGGTTGGCTATCTCTTCATCACTTAGTTGTATTTTTTCTGGAGCTTTGATCTGTTCTTTCATTTGGGGCTTTTTTTTTTTTAATCACTATTTTTTTTAATTGTTGATATTGTACAGTTTTCTGTCTTTTACCCCGCATTTGGGCCTTTTTTTTTTGGTCTAGGTGCACCTGTTAAGAAGGGGCAGAGCCTTAGGTGTTCACCAGGGTGGGGCAACCCACGTCACTGCATTGTAACGTAATATGTGGGGAAGGGTCAAGAGGGAACAGTGCCACTTGCTCTGCTCTCTGCCAGTTTTCAGTCACGTCCCCTGCTACCTGCAAGCAAACTGCACCCTTCTGGTGCTCATTCCTGTGTGGGTGGGCTCTCGTATGTTCTAGGACCCTGTGGGTCTCCCCTACAAACTCCTGTGAGGCTGGGAGTTTCTCCCGCTGCCCCTTCAACCACCACAGGTTTTTTTCAGTCAGAAACTTTGAGGCTTTATTTCCCCACACTGGAACCCTGGGTTGCATGGTCTGTCTTGCTCCCCAGTTGTTCCTCCCAGTTTATCTACATGTGAGTGTGGGGCCACCTGGTCTCCAGCTGCCACCTTGCTGCAAGTCCTCTCTACCTGGCTGCCTGTCTCTGCCCCTTCTACGGGTATGGGTAATTGTTTCTTCTTTAACTCCTTGGTTGTTGGGCTTCCATACTACAGTTCAGTTTTCTGTCAGTTTCAGTTGTTTTTTGTTTTTAAATTTGTTATTGTCCTTCCTTTGGTTGTGCAAGGAGGCACAGTGTGTCTACCTCTGCCTCCATCTTGACCTGAAGTATCTTGCATATTTTGAAACACTATCAAACAGATTCGTTTGGAAAAATGACTTACTTGTTCCACATTGGTAAACCTGAGCTAGTCCTTTTGTTTGTTTAAGACCTTTAAATATTTATGCTAGAGGCTCTGTTCTACTGAAGAGAAGGTTGGTTTAATTTTAGTTTAGTTTAGTTTAGTTTTAATGAAATCCATTACAGTTTTCACACATTTCTATTGTTGCAGTAACTAGAATGCTTTGGGCTGCTTGATAACAGAAACCACAAATGCAACTGGCCTTAACAATAAGGAATGATATGAGTTTTACATAAGAGAAAGTTCAGAGACTGGTGAACTAGGACTGGCTAGTTCAGGGGCCCCCCTGATGACATCAGGGTTTCCAGTTCTCCACATCCCTTGCTTGCTCTGTTGTCACCCTTGGTGACCTCTTCTTCAGGCTGGTGTCAGAATGGCTACTGCATTGTTTAAAAACTTACCACATAAAAATCTAGAGGAAGAAAAAAATCTCTTTTTTAGCGCTATGCTAGGAGTAAAGAACATTTCCTCAGAAGCTCTCTAGCAGACTTCTCATATTTTATTGATTGGCTAATGTTAGGTCACATGCACCTTTCTGAGCTAATCACTGACAAAGGGGAATTAACCGTGAACTAACTATGGGCATATGCCAGGCTGTGGGTCAAGTACATGACTGTGGGTGGGGTGAGTAGAAAGCAGAACACACATAGGATTCTATTTAGCTAGGAGAAGGAAATAGTTATTTTTCAGGTATCACCAGTATCAGACAAAACTTAACACTTGCTGTCATTTTGTGATCAATAGGTATGCTAACAGCTATCATTTGTTGAGCGTTTGCTGTGGTCAGAAATTATGCTAGGTACTTTTTACAGAATGATTTTTATCTTCAAACAAGAAAACTGAGGTTTAGAAAGGTCAAACAGTGCCCAAGTTCCTAAAAATTTAAAGAATCTTCACTCAGTGATAGTAGAGAGATGTGGGAAAAAAAGATGGGCCAAATTTAAATTTAATCACCCATTGTTCTACTAGAAATGTTATAGGTTGGCTATTTAGAGAGTTAAAAATGTTTAGTTGTCATTTAAAGCTGTCCTTAAAAAGCTATGCCTCTTGCCATTATTTTTGGCCAACAGAGAGCTGGCTGTGGAAAATGGATGTTTTTGTTTTGAAAAATCAAGTGCAGTAGATTAAAACCAAAAAAAAAAAAAAAAAAAACAAAACCCCAAAAGCACCACCACAAAGTTTGTTTATATCTTCATTTTACTCAAATTGAATGGATGAAATGGGATCTGGCCTTTTTCATATTGTTTATGTTCTGCTTTGCTTCTTGGTTCTGGGACAGGATTTCTGGTTCCATTTGAATTTATTTTCCTCTCAAGTATCATTTGCAAGAATATTATGGAAATTAATAAAGAGAAAGTATTTCTATTCAGTAAGTAGTGTAATTGTCCTAATAAGACATAAAACAATGCTATTTTATTAGTATTATAAAATACCTTTAAACATGAGTTTCCTTAACCTCAGTGTACTTTTTTTTTTAAGTCTGTAAGAAGGGAAGGTGATTTACATAAGTAACTGCTGTCATATTTAAAATGAAGGGTCATTTGAAGGTCTCACTCCTTTTCATCTCTTTTAATATAAGGGCAAAGTTAGATGCTTGAGGTATAATTCATTTATGTGTATTAAAAGGGCCTATGTAAAAAAAGTACGCAAAATCAAAGTGACTAAAGTAGATTTTGTTCAATGAAACTGTTATATAAATGGCATCATTATGTGTGTGTTTGCACATATGTGTGTATAGATAGGGATTATGTATGCACAGGACTGAGGAGTGATGTTATATTCTCTGGTGGGTAGCTTCTGATTTTGCTTCAGCCATTACATTGCAACATATTAGGTGCTTAATTAGGTGAAGTTACTCAGTCTAAACAAGCAGTCTTTAACTGTTTAAAAATCACCCCATAACTTTATGTCTGAGAACAACTACTTTCTTATCTTTTAGGATTATGTGTGTTTACTGAGTTTCAAGTGGAAAGGTTTGTGTTTGTTTGCCTCTTATGCTTGGGGATTCTCATATGGCTGCAGTCAGATGGTGGCTTAACTAGATGTCTATGATGGCTCTATCACATGGCTGGTGCCTTGTTGGGGGCAGTCAGCAGTTTGGGCTCAGGTACTATGCTTTGGCCTTGCTCTTTTCCCATGTAGTAAGTATTAGTACTTCTTCTTTAATGTGGCCTCATCAACACAGTAGCTGGACTTCTTACCAGGTAGCTCAGGTCTCTTGAAGTACAAAAATGAAAGCTGTCAGACTTCCTTAGGGCTTAGGCCTGAGACTGGCATTGTGTTCTGGCATTATATTTGTTAAAATGAATCACAGAGCCAATTCAGATTCAATGTAGAAGGGGATCACATAAGGAAGGGCATGAATACTGGGAAGCTTCATTCACTGGGGGCCTATAGTAACACATATTTTGTTGGAAGCATTAGGTCTTTAAGAATCTAAAAACTTAGATTCTTAAAGCCATGTGTGTGAACACAGTTACCTGCATAAATATAAATATAAACATATACACACACACAATTCTAGTAAAAATTTAAAAAAAAATTTATTTATGTTTAGACAGAGGGGACGGGACAGGGAAAGAGAGGGAGAGAAACATCAATGTGTGGTTGCCTTTCTAGCACCCCCTACTGGGGACCCGGCCCACAACCCAGGCATGTAGTCTGCTGCAACCCTTTGGTTTGCAGGTGGTGCTCAATCCGCTGATCTGCACCAGCCAGGGTCAATTCTAGTAAAATCTGATGGGACTTTTAGTCATAGATTGTCTTGCTTAAGTACCCCTGGTTTGACTCATAAAGTTTAGGAATTTATTAACTCCTAAGTTACTGATTTAAACAGTAACTTTATTATTTTAAAATAGCTGCATGAAATTTTGTTCAGTGGTTATTTTAGTTTCTTAGAATGACCATTGGATTGTTTCCTGGTCTGCCTGCCTTCCTTCCTTCCTTCCTTCCAATAACAGTGATTTTCTTACACATAACTTTTTTATATTTGTCTATTTACTTACCATAAATTTCTGGAAATAGACTCGATGACTCAAAAGGAAATGACATTTTTGATGATTTTGATAGATATCGACTGATTATATCTTCTTTCTTTTTAAAGAACTAAGTATTTCAAAATTGAATTATTGTATACATTTAAAACAATCTATTACATGTATACATTATGAAACATAAAAAATAAAATAAAATCCCTTAAACTTGTCATCAGCTTACATGAACATTAGTAGTAATATTGTATACTCCTACCCTTTCCCACATCCCTGCCTCTCTTCCAGAGATAACCACTGTCCTGAATTTT
Organism: Glossophaga mutica; assembly: GCA_039655065.1. Lineage (NCBI taxonomy): Eukaryota > Metazoa > Chordata > Mammalia > Chiroptera > Phyllostomidae > Glossophaga > Glossophaga mutica. The sequence continues at coordinate 74,778,473 of CM077312.1, forward strand.
GTGTATCATTTCCTTGCTTAAAAAAAAAGTTTAATTACATATGTATGCATCCTAAACAACATATTATTTATTTTTATGGTTTTTATTGAGCTACAGGAGCATGGTATCATATGGTATATAGTTTGTGACTTGCTTCTTTCACTAAATATTATGTTGCCATAGTATTTGTCCATATATTTGCTCTATAACTCTAGTGCATTGTGTGAACTTTTTTTTAAATTTATATTTTATCGTTTATGCTATTATAGTTGTCACAGTTTCTTCCCCTTTGCCCGCCTCCACCTGATCCCCCCACTCCCTCAGGCAGGCCCCACACTGTTGTTCATGTCCATGGTTTGTGCATATATGTTCTCTGGCTACTGTATTCCCTATGCTGTACTTTACATCCCCATAACTATTCCGTGAGAACCAATTTGCACTTCTTAATCACTTTACCATTTTTGTCCATCCTCCAGACACCCCTCCCATCTGGCAACTGTCAAAGTGTTCTCTGTATTTATAATTCTGTTTCTGTTCTGCTTGTTTGTTTATTTTGTTGTTTAGATTCAATTATTGATAGATATGTATGTATTGCCATTTTATTGTTCATATATTTTTGATCTTCTTCTTCTTCTTAAAGAAGACCCTTGAACATGTCATATAATAATGCTTTGGTAGTGATGAACTCCTTTAGCTTTTTCTTGTCTGGGAAGTTCATTATCTGCCCTTTAATTCTAAGTGCAACTTTGCTGGGTAGAGTAATCTTGTTTGTAGTTCCTTGCTTTTTATCACTTTGACTATTTCTTGCCAATCCTTTCTAGCTTGCAAAGTTTCTTTGAGAAATCAGTCACCTGACAGTTCTTATGGGAGATCCCTTGTAGGTAACTAATTGCTTTTCTCTTGGTGTTTTTAGGATTCTCTCTTTGCTTTTAACCTTTGGCATTTTAATTTGGTGTGTGTTGGTGTGGGACTCTTTGGGTTCATCTTGTTTGGGATTCTCTGTGCTTCATGGACTTGTATGTCTATTTCTTTCACCAAGTTAGAGAAGTTTTCTGTCATTCTTTTTTCAAATAGACTTTCAATTTCTTACTCTTTTCATCTCTTTCCAACATCCCTGTGGTGTGAATGTTGGTATACTTGAAGATGTCCCAGAGGCTCCTTACATTATAAATTCTTTTTTCTTTTTTGCTGTTTTGATTGGGTGTTTTTTGCTTTCTTATATTGCAAATTGCTGATTTGATTCTTGGTTTCATTCATTCTCTGGATTTTTTTATTTAGTGCATAGGTGGCAAACACAAGGCCGGTGGGCCGAATCCGGCCCTCTACCTTGTTTCGTTTGGCCCAGCACCTTGTTTCTACCCAGTGGCAGCGCTCAGCTCCTTGCCCCTAGTTAAGGAGTATTTACATTTATGCAGTCCTAAAATTACATTCAGCCCTTTGAAGTCAACTGTGAGGCCGATGTGGCTCCCGGTGAAAATGAGTTTAACCCCCTTGTTGTGTCCTTTGTTTCTGACTTTTTTAAAAATGGTTTCTATGTCTTTTTTTACTCTGTTGACATTCTTTCTGAGTTCATCTACTCTCCCCTTAAGTTCAGTGAACATCCTTAAACCAGTGTTTTGAACTCTGCATCTAGTAGATTGCTTGTCTCCATATATTTACTTCTTTTTCTGGAGTTTTTTCTGTTCTTTCAATTGGGCCACACTTTTTTTCGCCTTGCTTTGGCAGCCTCTCTGTGTTTGTTTCTATGTATTAGGTACAGCTGCTATATCTCCCTGGTTTGGTAGAATGGCCTAATTTAGTACATGTTCTAGGGTCCAGTGGCACAGCCTCCCCTATCACCCAAGCTGTGTGCTTGAGGTGTACCCACCGTGTGGGCTGTGTACAGTTTCCTCTTGTAGTTGAGCCGTGGTTGTTGTTGGCACCTCAGTGGGAGGGATTTACCCAGGCTGATCAGATGCAAGGACTGGCCGAGACCACTGACCACAAACTCCAACCACCATGGAGGATCAGCTGTGCAGGGGCCCACACTACAGAGCAGGACTTACTTTAACAGGGATCTGGTGCCCATTGTGTCTGCCCCTTGAGTGTGTTGCTTGTGGAAGTTGTTGGTTGGTGGTACTCTGACCTGATCCATAGCTTTCCAGTGGGTGCACAGGCTCTGGAGCCTCCCAGGAGGTGCAGACTAAGATAAGCCAGCCCCTGTGTTCTGTCAGGGCCACCCAAATAAGCTACAAAGCAAATGCATTTGGCTGCTACTTGTGCTGTGTTCGGAACTGCAGAAGTGAGGCCAAGCTGTGAACCAAGGCCAGCTGCTTTTAGTGCCAGGCCTGGGGCCACTTAGTGAGAGATATGGGGCTCACTGAGGCCAGATGCTGCTTGTTTGAGAGAATTTAGGAACATCTGAAGCATAAGCCAAGACAAGCCCTTCATATGGAAAAGCCAGTGTAAACAGAAAAGCCACTAGAAATGGTTTGGGTGGGCCATAAACTTGGGTGAGATGGAGCCTCAGGGAATCACCAGGGTGGGGAAAACAGTGTGAGCCAGGTTGATTGAGTCTCAGATATGATGTCACCTGCCTACTCTGTAGAGGGGTGGGGGGAGGGCTCATCAAAGGAACAGTGGCCTCTGCCAGCACTTCTGTTTGGGAGAAGCTGCCCCCTATCTCTAGCCCTGATGACAGATACTTCAGTTCCTCCCCGTATGCCTCTGGGGCCTTTCCCAAGCCCTTTTAGAGGAACTACATGGGACTCAAGAAGTTTATGTCTTCCACAGCCTCAGTAAAATCCCACTGGATTTTATAGCCAGAAGTTATGGGGACGTATCCTCCTGACACTGGAACCCTGGGCTCTGACTCCTGAGATATGCCTACCCCATTTTTATCTGTCACATGTGGGTGTGGAAACAGCCTGTTCCACATCTCTGGCCCTCCTATCAGTCTCAGTGTGGTTTCTTCTTTAATTCTGTAGTTGTAGGGTTTCATTTAGCTCAACTTCTGGCAGTTCCCTATTTTAACTTTTGTATAATATTCCATTGTATGTCTATATCCCCGAATTCTGTGATTTCTCCTGCATTTGTTGGCTGTAATTCTTCTAAAATGAAAACCTTTTCTTATTATCTATTCATAGATACAATTTATACAGGAAAGGCAAGAAAGATGCTCAAGTCTTGTTATTTATACCTTAATTTTCAAAATAATATGATATGCAAGCAGTTTCCTAATATACTCAATTAGGTTTTGTTCTATTTTTTTATTTTTTAATATATTTGATTGATTATGCTATTATAGTTATCCCATTTCTCCCCTATCATTCCCCTCCACTCTGCATACCCCCTCCTACCCACGTTCCCCCCCTTTAGTTCATTTCCATGTGTTGTAAATTCTTTAGCTTCTACATTTCCAACACTATTCTTGCCCTCCCCCATCTATTTTCTACCTTCTGTCTATGCTACTTATTCTCTGTACCTTTTCCCTCTCTCTCCTCCTCCTACTCCCTGTTGCTAACCCTCTATGTGATCTCCATTTCTGTGGTTCTGTTCCTGTTCTAGCTGTTTGCTTAGTTTGCTTTTGTTTTAGGTGTGGTTGTTAATATCTGTGAGTTTGATGTCTTTTTACTGTCATATTTTTGATTTTCTTTTTCTTAGATAAGTCCCTTTAACATTTCCTATAATAAGGGCTTGGTGATGATGAACTCCTTGAACTTGACCTCATCTGAGAAGCACTTTCACTGCCCTTCCATTCTAAATGACAACTTTGCTGGATAGAGCAATCTTGGATGTAGGTCCTTGCCTTTCATGACTTGGAATATTTCTTTCCAGCCCCTTCTTGCCTGTAAGGTCTCTTTTGAGAAATCAGCTGACAGTCTGATGGGAACTCCTTTGTAGGTGACTGTCCCCTTATCCCTTGCTGCTTCTAGAATTCTCTCCTTCATTTTAATCTTGGCTAATGTAATTACGATGTTTCTTGGTGTGTTACTCTTTGGGTCCAACTTCTTTGAGACTCTCTGAGCTTCCTGGACTTCCTGGTAGTCTATTTCCTTTGCCAGATTGGGGAAGTTCTCCTTTATTATTTGTTCAAATAAGTTTTCTACTTGTTGCTCTTCTTCTTCCCCTTCTGGTATCCCTATAATTCGGATGTTGGGACATTTAAAGATGTCCTGGAGGTTCCTAAGCCTCTCCTCATTTTTTTGAATTCTTGTTTCTTCATTCTTTTCTGTTTGGTTGTTTGTTTCTTCCTTCTGGCCCACTTCATTGATTTGAGTCCCAGTTTTCCTCCCATCACTATTGGTTCCCTGTGCGTTTTCCTTCATTTTACTTATTTTACTTAACCTTCATTTGTTCATGTAATTTGTGAGCAAAATCAACCAATTCTGTGAGCATCCTGATCACCAGGGCTTTGAACTGTGCATCTGATAGGTTGGCTATCTCTTGGTCGCTTAGATGAATTGGCTCTGGGGCTTTGATCTGTTTTCCTGTTTGAGCCTTTTTTTGTGGGGTGGGGGGGTCTGGTCGTGCATGTTATGTAGTGAGGGGTGGAGCCTTAGGTGTTCCCCAGGGTGGGGTAGCCAAGTTGCTGGGTGGTGATGCTGTATGTGCGGGTGGGGTCAGAGAGAGAACAGTGGCACTTGCTCTGCTCTCTCTCTGATTCCAGTCCCTTCTGCCACTTCCCCTTCACCTGGATTATCTGTAGGACCGCCTGGTCAGCCAGCTGCCTTGTGTGGCCTCACTGGGTCTGCATCATTGCCACCCCGTGCCTGGGGTCTGCTAGCCACTGCCTGCACACCTAGGATCTGCCAGCTGCTGCTGCCTGCGCACCCGGGTTCCCCAACCTCCACCTTTTCCTGCCGCAACTCCACCTCTCTTACCAGTCTGGATGAATGGTAGTTGGACTTCCGTACAGTTCAGTTTTCTATCAGTTCTGGTGTTTTCTTGTTTCTAAATCTTTTTGTCCTTAATTTTGGTTGCGCGAGGAGGCACAGTGCATCCACCTATGCCTCCATCTTGGCCGGAAGTCCTCTATTTTATTTATTTTTAATCTACATTTATTTATTTGTTCATGGGAAATTGTCAATTTTTGGATTTTTATATAATTGATATGTTTCAGCTCATTGCGTCCATTATTGTTTTTTTCACCTGAATATAGAAGCTCTAACATTTGGAAGTATTCTAAATACAGCTTTGTATTTAGATTTTATTGTGTATGTACACATTTAGGATTATTAATGACTTCTTGACAGATTGATACTTTTATCATTATAAAATATCCTCCATTATTTTAGAGAATCTTCGTTTTGATGTTTACTTTGTTTAACATTAATTATATCAGCTTTCTTATGTTCAGTGCTTTTCTGATTTGCAGTTTTCTATTCATTTTACTTTTGGCCTGTCTTGCTTTTATATTTAAAGTATGTTTCTTATAAACAAATTGGCCCCTTCTCTTTAAAAATTAATACGCATTGATAATCTGATCCTTCTACATGGAGTGTTTTAGTCCATTTACATTTAATGTACGGTTGGCCAAATGTTCATGTGGTTTTTTTCTGTAAAATAAAAAGATATATTTTCCATTTTCACCAATAACTTTATTACTTTGGATATTTTGAGTACGTTGGCTGTCTCCCATGTGGTATAATGTTGATTCTCAATTAATGTTTCCATTTTGTTGCTATCAACTTCATCTGGTGTACCTGATTGTGGAGCATCGTCCAGCAAGAAATCTCCAGCACAAAACTTCCCAAACCACTTTTGACAACGTTTGCTCAATCACTGCACCTTCTCCATACACTGCACAAATCTTTCTTTGCGTTTCAGTTGGGTTTTTACTTTCCTTGAAAGAATAAAGCATAATATGAAATTGTTGTGTATTTTCTTCCATCTTCAACATTAAAATGGCTACACAAAATTTCACCAGTTTGATAAGTTGTTTTTTTTAAATGAATACTGATATGACAGCTGTCACAGTACAATCTAACAAAATAGTTTTGAATGGAGTTAAAGACAATTAAGTGTTACTAGAGCTATCCTACCGAAAAAAACCAAAGGAATGTTTTGGCCAACTCAATAATTATTGACATTATTGGGGTAAATCTATCATCTTGTTTCTAGTTTTCTCTTTGTTCTTTCTTTGTTCCTTTATTCTTTAATTGTTTTCCTTTGGGTTGAGTTTCTTTTTTTTTTTTTTTAATTTCACTTTTCTTCTCTATCATTATTTTGTTATACTTCTACGTATTATGTATTTTTTTTTGTGTGTGGTTGCTCTAGAGATTACAATAGGCACCATTAATTTACTGTAGTTTAAAGTAATATTACTTTATAAAAAATGTAAGAGCTTTCCGATGGTGTAAATTCAGTATTTCTTTCCCACCCTTTGAGCTCTTGGCATATATTTTAAAGTCCATATTATGTTATAAATCCCACAGTACATCATCATTTTATTTTTACTTTAATGAGTTAGTCAGTTATCTCTTAAGGGAATATACATACTGACAATGTACATACAATTAATGGCTTAACAATTTTTTTTAATTTACCTAACTAGTTCTTTTTTATAGTACACTTTCTTCCAAATACCTGGCCTCTTCTGATATTATTTCCTTTAGCTTAAATGACCTTTATTATTTTTATAATGCGGATCCATTCATGATAAATCTCTTTCCTTTCTACCTCTTGCTTTTCTCTCCCTCTCCCTGCTTTTTTTCCCTTTATGGCCTATCTGCCAGGTTCTTGTGAAGTTCACTGTGCAGATTTTAGACCCCATTGCTATCTCTCTGCCCCTCTGAGATCTTCCTCCATCTTGGTGCTCTGCCCTCATGCTTTGGAGGACTGCTGCAGTGCACTTAGAGAAGACCCAATGTGCCCTGATGGATTTCTCTTAGCTTTCCTGCCTGTCTCCCATTTGTTTGGTGGCTACTGCCTTGCAGTCGGCAATAGCTCTATGCTCTGAGGTTGGTGGGGGAGGCTCTCTTTTAGTTTTCTTGTTCTGTTCCCATTGTTCAACATGCTGCTGCTTCGTGCTTAGGAAAGATCCGTGTGATTGAGGATGTGTATGTTTGTTAGCTCTGCTGCCCAACCCCAGGTCTTTGGAGCTCTGATGAAGACCTGCAGCAAAGAGTCAGCGTGTAGAATCAGATTTTCTCAGTTAATTGGGCTTGACTGGATTCTAACTCATTTTGTCACCCCTTATATGGTTATTTAAAGTTTGTTCAAGTTCAGCTAGTGTCTCCTTAGCCTCATCTGTAGCATTTCTCTTTTTTTCCCCCACTGCTTCCTGGAGAATAAAAAGGCCATTGACCTTTTCTCTCAAAGGAAAGGTCTGTCCCTTTTGAGAATTTAGGTCATGGAGATAACTTTGCATTGCATATTTCTGAGTTTTTAAGAAATCACTGCGTTGTAGGTTTTTTGGCTTGCTGCTGTTAGGGTGGGGGTGATGTACTTTTGCAAATTTCTCTATCTTAACTAGAAGTGGAAATCCAAGGGATCATTTTTGGTGCCTTGTAAGACAGACTTAAAAAGTTTAGAACCAATACTCTTTTTTCTGATAAAGTTCTTCATCTTTTGTCAGTGAAAGCCTCTTTAAGTTGGATTCTGTGGTCTTTGACATGACTATCTTTGACAGTATCTTTGCTTTTCGGTAGAACAAGATGTCTCAGACACCTCTTGATTGCTCCTTTAGTCAGACACACAACCAGCCATTTCTCCAAGGATCCCTATTGCTTTTTAACAGATAATGATATGATTCTAACATGATAATCTTAGTATATGTGCTGCTGGAGCAAGCACGGTGATAATCTAATTTTGAAATTTTCAGATTAGCCTCTAGGTAATGGTAGTGTCACTATTGCTTTTGTTGTATAGAATTACAGGCCCCAGCAGTAAGAGTTTTTATTGGAAATCAAAATGAAAGTTTAGCCTATTAGTTTATCACCATGTGCTTATAGATTTTTAAATAAAATAATAGCTGTGTGTGTTGTTTTGTGGTTTTGTGGAATTTGGGGTTTGTGGACACAGTGGAACCTACACATGGGTTTTCATAGCAAATTCTGTAAATTTCCTAAACTGTTTAATTTCAGGCAGATAGAGCTTCTTTCCCCCCACCCCTCATGTCCGAGGAAAAATTAGGGAACAATTTTAGATAACTTTGAATAAAACTGTAAGTAAATCTCTTGGCTAAAATAAAAATTGAAAAAGTAATAGAAGTGAATTGTTTTCTTCTTTTACTAGAATTATCTCTTAATAGTGTCAAATGAATACCTTGAAAATTACTAAAGTGTATATTGTCCCTTTGCTTTTTGCTACATTGTCTCATTTGAGGTGGCCTCCCTATGTTGCCTTTTCTTTTTCTTTTATCTGCTTATATAATAGCCATACTAATTCTGGTAAGATAGCTTTGGGACCATTTCTTCATTGTTCCTCCTTAAATTCTACTCTGATCTAGGCAAATAAATATGATTATCATTTTTGCCTTTTACCTTCAGAACTTTGTGTCTTTTCTTCAATCTCAGAACTACCCTGACACTGTGTTGAATAGAGAAAGGAAAAAACAATGACTGGTGAGCAGATTTAAAACTTGTGTCCATGTACTTCACAAAAAAACCTCTAAACACTGAATGTTGTTTTTAAACTCTGATTACAGCTTTCAAACTGATGAAATGATTTGCATTGCTTATCCTTTGTGCAGAGGAATTTATTGAGAAATAATGTCAAATCAGATTTCCTTTTTTAGTTTTTAAAGAAACCTTGGACATTCAGATCAGCTCTATAAATTACTTCTAAATGTTATCATTGAGAAAGTTATTAATTAAATATTTAATAAGTGTGTCTGGCTTAATAGTTGTAGGTTAAATTTATGGTATAACATAACTGTCTTGCTTATGTTCTTTTTTTTTGTGGGCTTTATACTACATATATCATCAATATTTATATTGAGCTATTTATTTCACATTATATTGCATCTACATTATTTCTGCTGTTTATAACTTCAACTTGGCTTTTTTTTTTTTACTCATAAAATGCACACTTAATGAAAAATGAAATCTCCAATTTTAACGTTATTCCTTTGGGACCTGCTTAATTACTGTTTCTAAGCTGTTGTGGTTAAATATGCTGGCTATCTACAGTCCTAAGAATTGATATCACAATCTGTTGTACTATTTATCTGCAGGCAATTATTTGATCTTGACCATGGATTCAGGTTTTTGAGGTTTTTGAGTTTTCTTTGCTTGTATTCCCCTTTATTTGTATGATGACATTAGCCTGATTTCTGCAGTGGTGGAACAAGCATGCTACGTGGAGGTACAAGGCTTAGATCTTAGAATCTTAGTTCTTCCAATTCACTTTTCTTGTGTGTCAAATCTGGATGATGATACCTTCCTTAGAAATTAGTTGTAATGTCTTAATGAGATGAGATTTGTGAAAGCACCAGATATAGATGTATAGTAAGTGAATCAATGAATCAATGATCTTTTCTCTTCCCCCTTAAAAAATAAATTCTCTGTAGTTGAAGTAAATCTAAATATACACTATTTCATTAATTAGCAGCTTTTTAAAAAGAGTTTATTAGTGTTCTGTTCATTACAAGGCTCTTAACTAAAATTTAACCAAAGTGTTATTGAAGTTCTAAAAGTGTGTTCAGCTATAAAATTTTGTCCTGTGAGGAATTTAAAGCCATTCAAGCTAAATCATTTATTTTTTCCAGTGAGGAAACTGAGGCACAGAGATCTTAAGTGACTCATTTTAGGTTCTGCTGGTGATGATTCCCCTCATCCGTGATTTCTCTCTCTAAAGGAGCATGAATCCTGGTAGAAGATGTACAAGAGCTTCAACTGAGTATTACAAACAGCACTGTTTCTTTTTATGGCTACTGCCCTAGTGAAGTTCTCAAGCGTAAATAAGTCTAATGCTAATAAATGTAGTATGTGTCCCAGACAAGTGCAGTAGTAGTTGTAAATTTTAGGGGCTCCATCATAGCTAAGAACACCATGTCTTCTGGGAGTAGTTGCCTCTCTTTTTTTCCCACCAGCCTGGGATCATTTGTCCCTGATGCCCTAATTAGAGTATTGTAGTTTAGATAATTAAGTTGAGGAAATTCAGAGCAGAAAGCAAGGTCCTATTTCATGATCTGCATTCATACTCATAGTGAATGCTGGGTAGATTCCTACGCTGAGATGTGATATTGACAGAGAGAGGGATGAGAGAAAGGAGTGGCTCCGACTTCAGAAGGGGACACCTCTGTGTTCTTAACCACTCAGCTTCTGACATGACAGATGGGATAAAGGGTTTTCACTACTTTTTGATGAAGTTTTTTTGTTTCTTTTAGTTTTTTTGAAATAAATTTTAATGTCTGGAAATATTTACATATTCACAAAACTCGAACTCTTCCCATTTATGTAGCTACTTCATGTTCAGACAGTTGAATCTTTTGTGGTTTAGTTATACCTTCTCAGTAAAATTGATATTAATAATAACTAATAAATATCAAATATTTAGTACTAGCACTACGCTCTAGAGAAGATATTTTCCCAGGGTTAGTGGTAACTTTTCTAATATATTTGTCCACATTTTAATAATTATGAAATTCTAAAGCATATATCAATCACAACCTAGTTTGTAGGAGGAAATTTCTAGGAAATAATTGTAAAATTGGTTTTTCTTTTATTTATTATTTAACAAAAAACTGGAAAAGCTTGAGTTGTTTTTGATAGATTACTATAAATTTCCAAAGGATTTACGGATTAAAGAGAACTGAATATTGGGGAAACACTAAATATGTGTTGGTGACTGTAACCTTTGGACTTGACTGGATTAAACATCTTCACTACTTATTCCACCTCTTTATGAAGCTCCTTATGTTTTCTTCTTGCATATAATAGGTTCCAGGTTTGATAACCATGGGGCCACTGGGAAGACTGAAATCATGTGTGTTCTATCACTTTTAAGGCAGCTCTCTTTTTAATTTCACTAGACAGGCTTGAAAACCAGAAGTAACCCAACTCCAAAATTGGCAGTAAATCTTCCGACAGGGAAAAGGTGACGTACTGTGTAATAAATTCCTTTGTTGAAAAAGATGTTGCAATACTGGAAACTGAAGTACCGAATGTTTCCTTTTAAATTTGGAAAGGCCTTTCCTCATTACTTATCTGTCCCTGTGGACTTCTAACAGGGAATGTGTTGAAAGATTTTTCAGATGCCCACTAGCCGCAGTGAGAGTGAATGGCAGCATTTATAAGATGATATAAATACTTCAAAATCATCAGTAATCCTTGGAGATGTGTGGTGTGCCAGTGGTACTCAATGTGAGCTTTTGTTGCTGCTAATCTTGTACTCTTGGATGTAGGCGGCCTGGAAATATAGGTTATGTACTCCTGTGCATGCAACTTCACTTTTTTCCTTTGGGGCTCTTTGTATCAGAACTGAGGTTACAGTGTTTTAGAAGATATAAGAGCTTCCAAAGGAGAGAAAGATCTGTGAATTTAGGACTTATACTTAAAAATCCTAATCTCATTTTCTTCTGTATATAATAGGTTCAGTGTTTAATAACCATGGGGATACTCTGAAGACTAAACTTGTATGTTCATGGAGGAATTATAGCACAGTCCCCTACCATTTAAATACTACATTAAAACCCTACATTTGTGCCCTGGCTGGTTGGCTCAGTTTGTAGGAGCGTTATCCCATACTCCAAAAGGTTGCAGGGTCAATCCCTGGTTCAGGGCACATAACTGGGTTGTGGGTTCGATCCCTGGTTGAGGCATCTATGGGAGGCAATGGATCATAGTTCCTCTCTCTCTCTCTCCTCCTCCTCCTCCTCCTCCTCTTCCACCTCTTCCTTCCTCATTCTCTAAAAATCAATAGAAACATATCCTTGAGTGAGGATTGAAAAACCCTACATTTGTACATTACACTAAAAACTTGACATTAGGGGTCATTTAATTTTCATTTTGTCATGATTTGGCTTATAGCATCACTACTCTCACCACTAAATGAGACAAAAAATATTAAAAATTATCTTGAAGTGCAATGGAACTGTATCTGAAATGTCAGTCAAGAGTTGGTAAATTTTTGTATTTCCGTATGCTCATTGCAAACACTTTTTAGTTTGTTACTTTTGGGGACTAAAACATGATTTTGACAGTATGATTTTTGGGGGACTATTACGTATTTTTAATTATCTTAATTTGAATGATGTATTTGTTGCTAGAGCTGAAATGAAAACACTAAATGTGTGATGAAGGTCAGATGAAATATAACATCTGTAGTATTAGTTCACATTTACTGTTAGCAGCTCATGACCTCAAATATGGGGAAGTTAAGTACATGAGACCAAACCCCATTATGGGATACCCTGCTTTGCTCTTTGCTGTCTTGTCTTAAGAGAAAGTACTGTGAATGTAGGAATGTAACATTGAAGTCAGGAAACAAATCTGTTGGGTTACAGTATATGTGTGTGTGTATATATGTATATATGTGTATGTACACATGAATAAATAGATAGATAGAAGTTAGGCAAAATAACAAACAAAAGTCATGCATAATCCATAATCCCTAGATAACCACAGTTAAATATTTCCTGCCAGACTAAGAGAAATCTTTATCACGTTTTTTATTTTGATAATGAAAGGCTTACCCTGGTGATCCTTTTGACCCTGTATGAAGTCTCTGTTTGCTTTGAAGAAGTAGCCTTCAGAATTGCAATTCAAAGGCTAAACTCCTTTTCAACTCTGTTCTGGTGTGTTAGAGATGATTTTCAGGCTAGCTGGGAATCACTTTTTCCTAATAAAGGAAAACACAGCCAAGGATGAGGAGAAAAAAGAAAATGATAGAAAATGGGTTTTCTTAAAGCAGCTATGATCCTCATTGTAGTATTTATTAAAGTGCTTACTAAGTACCAAAGTACTGCATATCAAGATGGTGTCCAGGTTTGTGGTGGTTGCAAACAGTGAACTGAATGGACTGCACAGAGTTGAGCAAAGCAAGTGAGATTTGTTAAGAAAAGTACACTTCCCAGTAGACACAAGATGGTGGAGGAGTAAGTAGAAGCTACACTAACCTCCTCCCAGGACCAATCTGGAATTACAAATAAAATGTAGAGAAAGTATCCTGAATAAGCAACTGAACACTACCTGGAGAGAAGCCTTATAACCAGGGACAGATACAAGAAGCTACATCACTACAATGTGACTTGTAGGAGGTACTATGGAGGTACGAGAAGGTTGGCTGGGCTACCATGGGTGGCAGCTGAAGTTCTGGAGGGATATTTCAATGGCTGGGGGTTCTTCCTGAGAAGTGTGGGGTCTAACCCCCCAAGCTGGGCTCCCCAGTCTACAACACCAGAGCCAATAAAGGAAACCAGGTAACATCCAGCTGTGACAAGCAGTGGGATTTCTGTCTGCAAGGGAGATATGGTTGGAGACTCCGAGAATGTGTAAAGGGCCAGTGCACAAAATTTCTTTTGCCGCTACTTACCAAGGGTTCTGGCAGAGGGAAGGCAGAGTAGACTAGCGATGTATGAAGAGACTCCAGCTGGTGGCTCTGGGGAGAGAAGTGAAAAAACAGCTGCCAGGATTCCTATACTGAGTCATTCCCCACACTGCAAAGGCCATCTTTCTCAGGCAGAGCACTCCCCTCCAAGTGGCAATAGTCTGAGGGGAAGCAATAGCCCCACCTGCAGGAATTACTCTGCCCTACTCTGTGGAGCTTAAGCCAGGCTACAGATTACAGCTTGAGGCTGTATCATTGATTAAGTTTAACAAATAAGGGGGATCTCTGGGAGCTCTGAGACCTTAGCTGATCCTCCCCCTGGCCTGGTACTGGTAAAAGTGGCCTTGGTGTGTAGCCTGGTTCTTTCTGCACACAAACAGGCCCAGCAGAGGAAACCACATGGATTGGATCACTGACTGCCCTGAACAGGTTGCCCAGGGCCAGTGACAGGCAGCACCTGACAAAGGCCTACACCAGTGTCTTTGCAGATCTACCTAATACATAGAAACAAACACAAAGAAACAGCCAAAATAGGAAAACCAAAAACAAAAGAAAATAAATGAATTCTCCAGAAGAACTGGATGAAATGGTGGTAAGCAATTTATCAGATTGAGAGTTCAGAGTGATGATTATATGGATACTGAACAGCATGAAAAAAAGACATAGAAACCATGAAAAAGGACCAGTCAGAAATAAAGAATGCAGTAGCTGAAATCAATAATATACTGGAAGGAATAAACAGTAGGTTAGATGAAATCGAGGACTGAATCAGTGATTTGGAAGACAAGGCAGAAAAAGCACCCAGACAGAGCAAGAAAAAGAAAAAAAGAATTTAAAAAAATTAGAGCTTAAGGAACGTTTTGGACAACATTAAGCATAGCAACATCTGCTTCATGGGAATACCAGAAGGAGAAGAGAGTGAGGAAGGAATTGAGAACTTATTTGAAGAAATCATGACTGAAAACTTCTCTAATCTGGTGAAGGAAAAGGCATACAATTTCAGGAAGCTCAAAGAGTCCCAAAGAAGTCTGCATCGAGATTTATCATAATTAAAATGACAAGGCCTAAAGACAAGGAGGAAATCCTAAAAGATGCAAAAGAAAAGAAGTCAATTACCTACAAGAGAGCACCGATTAGGTTGTGTGATTTCTCAACAGAAATTTTTCTGGCCAGAAGGGAGTGGCATGAAATATTCAAGGTGATGAAAAGCAAAGACCAACAACCAAGGCTACTTTACTCAGCAAAGCTATCATTTAAAATTGAAGGAGAAATAAGGGGCCTCCCAAACAAGAAAAAGCTAAAGAAGTTTGTTAACACCAAATCAGTACTACAACAAATATTAAATGGCATGATTTAAGAAGAGGAGGAGGAAGAGGAAGAGGAGGAGGAAGAGGGGGAGGAGAAAAAGGCAGGGGGGAGTAATATAACAATAAAATGGTACTAACTACATATCTATCAATAATCACCTTAAATGTAAATGGTTTAAATGTTCCAACCAAAAGACATTGGGGAGCTGAATGGATAAGAATGCAAGACCCGTATATGAGGTCTGTCTGGAAAAAGTCCAACCACTGTTAATATAACAAGACTGGTTTGCACAACATTGATGTAACGTAGCATCCAAGGAGAGTGGATGGAAGGTACATGCGTGAACAATAATGACTTCCCTGTGTTAGTCAGTGGGGGTGGTAGATGCCGTTGAGTGAGCATGTGGCCATCACATTCAAAATGACTGAGTGAATAGAACAATGGATTTGCATCAGATTGTGCATTAACCTTGAACAGTGCTCCATGGAAACTATTCAGATAATTCAGAAAGCTGCATCTATGGGCAACTGGTGATTGGCAACTTCATCATGAAATGCACCTACTCATGCATCATGCCTTGTGCAGAAGGTTTTTTGGCAAAACATCGAATCATCCAGGTGACTCTGCCCCACTATAGCCTAGATTTGACACCCTGCAATTTATGGCTTTTCTTAAAACTAAAATCACCTTTGAAAGGGAAAAGATTTCAGACCATGGGTGAGATTCACAAAAATGCAATGGAACAGCTGATGGCGATAGCAGGAACTGTTTGAGGTCCCCAGATGCCTACTTTGAAGAGGAATGAGGCATCCTTGTCCTATGTACAATGTTGATTGTATTTAGTATCTTCTTCAGTAAATGTCTCTATTTTTCATAGTATGTGGCTGTATACTTTCTGGACAGATTTTTGTTGTGTATGCTGCCTTCAAGAAACCCATCTCAGATGGAAAGGTACAGAGCAAAAGTAAACAGATGGAAAAAGATTTTTCATGGAAATGGAATGAGAAAATTTGGGGGTAGTAGTACTCAATATCCAACAAGATAGACTTTAAAACCAAGGTTATAGTAGGAGACAAAAATGGACACTACATCATGATAATGGGACAAATCCAACAAGAGGATATAACCCTAGTAAATATTTACACACCCAACATAGGAGCACCTAAATATGTAAAGCAAATCTTGATGGACATAAAGGGAGAGGTGGACAGTAATACAGTCGTAGGCAGGGATTTTAACACCCCATTGACTTCAATGGCTAGATCTTCCATACAGAAAAATCAAGAAGGAGACAGTGATTTTAAATGACACACTAGATCAAATAGATTTAATTAATATCTTCAGAGCATTTCAACTCATAGCAGCAGAATATACATTCTTTGCAAGTGTACATGGAAGGTTTTCTAAGATACACCACATGTTAAGACACAGAACAAGTCTCAATAAATATAAAATTGAAATCATTTCAAGCATCATCTCTACCACAATGCTATGAAACTAGAGATCAATCACAAGCACACCAAAGAACACACAAAGGCATGGAAGCTAAATAACATGTTATTAAATAATGAATGGGTCAACATTGAGATCAAGGAAGAAATCAGAATATACCTTGAAATAGTTGAAAATGAGAACACAACAATACAAAATCTGTGGGATGTAGGGAAAGCAAACTTAAGAGGGAAATTTGTAGCATTACAGGTCTATCTCAAAAACACAAGAGTAAGCTCCAATAAACAATCTAACTTTACACTTAAAGGAACTTGAAAAAGAACAGCAAACAAAGCCCATAGTGAGTGGATGGAAGGCAATACTAAAAATGAGAGCAGAAATAATTGAAATAAAGTCTAAAAAATGATACAAAAGATTGATGAATCCAAGAGCTGGTTCTTTGAAAAGACAAACAACATTGACAATTTTTTTGTTAACTAAACTTACCAAGAAAAAAGGAGGACTCAAATAAATAAAATCAGAAATGAGAGAGGAGAAACAACAACTGACATCAAAGAAATACAAGTAGCTATAAGGAAATATTATGAACAACTATATGCCAACAAACTGGGTATCCTGGATGAAATAGATAAATTCCTAGCCATACACAATCTTCCAAAACTAAGTCAGGAAGAATCAGAGAATCTGAATATACAGATTACACCTAGTAAGATTGAAGCAGTAATCCAAAAATTCCCAACAAACCAAAGCCCTGGACCAGATGGCTATACAGATGGACCTTATCACACATTATGAGGAGGACTAAGAGGTCTCCTCAAACTGTTTTAAAAAATTCAAGAGGAGGCAGGGCTCCTAAGGTCATTTTATGAGGCCACCATTATCCTAATTCATAAACTAGATAAAGACACTACAAATGAAAATTATAGGCTGATGTCTCTGATGAACATAGATGCTAAATTCTTCAACAAAATATAAGGAACCCAAATACAGCAATGCATCAAAAGATCATACATACATCATGATCAAGTGGGATTCATTCTGGGAATGCAAGATTGGTACAACATTCACACTTCAAAAAATGTGATTCACCACATAAATAAAATGAAGGATCAAAACCACATGATCATGTCAATAGATGGAGAAAAAGCACTTGATAAAAATTCACCTATTTATGATAAAACCTCTCAGCAAAATGGGAATAGAGAGAACATACCTAAACATAATAAAGGCCACATATGACAAAAATGCACTGCCAGCATCATACTCAAAGGGGGGAAAAAACTACAAGCATTCCCTGTAAGATAAGGAATAAGACAAGGATGTCTGCTTTCACCTTTTTAATTCAACTTAGTACTGCATGTCCTAGCCACAGCAATCAGTCATGAAGAAGTAGTAAAAGGCATCCAAATTGGAAAGACATGAAACTGTCATTATTTGCAGATGGCATGATGTTGTACATAGAAAACCCCAAAGATTCCAACAAGAAACTACTAGAACCGATTAGTGAATTCAGCAAAGTAGAAAGATACAAAATTAATATCCAGAAATCAGTTGTATTTTTATATGCCAATAATGAACTAACAGAAAGGCTAATCAAGAAAACAGTCCCATTCACAATTGCTTGAAAAAGAATAAAATACCTAGGAATAAATGTAATCAAGGATGTAAAAGACCTGTACTAGGACATTATAGACACTGAAAGAAGAAATTGAAGATGATACATGTAAGTGGTAGCACATACCATGCTCATAGATAGGGAGAATTAACATCATTAAAATATCCATACTACCCAAAGCAATCTATAGATTGAATGAAATTCTTATCAACATTCCAATGACATATTTCACAGAATGAGAACAAATATTTCAAAAATTTATATGGAACCACAGAAGGCCCCACATAGCAACAGCAATCCGGAGAAAGAAGAACAAAGTTGGAGGAATCACACTACCTAATACCAAACTGTACTCTAAGCTCATAGTAATCAAAACAGCATGTTACTGGCATAAAAACTGACATATAGTCAATGGGACATAATAGCCCAGAATTAAACCTACATCTTTATATTCAGTTAATATTTGGCAGAGGGAGCAAGCCCATACAATGGGCTAAAGATAGTTTAGTCAATAAATGGTGTTGGGGAAATTGGACAGATATGTGTAGAAAAATGAAACTAGACCACTTTCTTACACCATGCACAAAAAATTCAAAATGGATTAAATACTTAAATATTAGATGTGAAACTATAAAAATTGTAGAGAAAACATAGGCAGAAAAATCTTGGAGATTGTTCATACTAATTTTTTATTGGATATATGTTCCCAAGCTAGGGAAACAAAATAAAAAATAAACAAGTGGGACTACATCAAACTAAAACGTTTTTGCACAGCAAAGGAAATCATTAACAGAATAAAAAGACAGTACACAGAATGGGAGCACATATTCACCAATACATCTGATAAGAGTTTAATATCCAAAAGTTATAAAGAACTTACAAAACTTGACACCAGAATAACAAACATCCCAATTAAAAGATGGTCAAAGGATCTGAATAGACACTTATCCAAGGAGGACATACAGCTGGCCAGTTGATATCTGAAAAGGTGCTCAACATCACTAATCAGCAGGGAAATGCAAATTAAAACCACAATGAGATATCATGTCACACATGTCGGGATGGTTATCATCAATAAATCAACAAACAAGTGCTGGTGAGGATGTGGGGAAAGGGGAACCATTTTGCATTGTTGGTGGGAATGCAGACTGGTGTATCTACTGTGGAAGGCAGCATAGAGATACTTCAAAAAATTGAAAATGGATCTGTCTTTTGACCCAGTGATCCCACTTCTGGGAGTATGTCTGAAGGAAACCACAACACTAATTCAAAAGAACATAAGCACTCCGATGTTCATTGCAGTGTTATTTACAATCACCAAGATATGGCTACAGGTCAAGTGTCCATCAATAGACGAGCAGATAAAACAAGTATGGGACATTTGCACAATGGAATACTATTCAGCCATAAAAAATAAGAAAATTTTACCCTTTGTGACAATATGGATGGATCTGGAGAACATTATGCTAAGTGAAATAAGCCAGTCAGAGAAAGACAAATACCATATGATTTCACTCCTGTGGAATCTAACGAACAAACAACTAAAAAGCAGAACAGATAGACTCATAGTGAGCAGAATAATGACAAATCTGTGGGGAGGTTAGGAGTGAAGGGATCAAGCAAGAAAGAAAAAGGACTCATGGACATGATCAGTAGTGTGATTGAGGGATAAAGGGGACCAAATTGTAACGGGAAGAAAATAAGGAAACAAACTTCAAGAAACAAACAAACAATGCCCCCCGCCCCATACCATAATGGAAAAAATAAGAAAAGCACACTTCCCAAGATACAGATAGCAGACCATCTTTTGATAGCAGCAGATGGACCCCTTCTCCTGAAAGGGTACAGACTTTATAAGGGGTTGGTTCTTTTCTCATTTTGTTTTGTTTGGCAGGCTTTTTTCTCTCGCGCATGTGCAAGTGATTATGAGTATAGCTTTTAAGCTTGTGCACTTGCAATTTCCCACAATGTCCCTTGATTGTTCACCTGGGAGTCAAACTGCAATTCTAATTTATTAGAACAGCATGATAATGAGGCAAGGTGAAAAAGTGGTCAGGTATTGGTAGGGTCTACACCTATGGCCCTCTTGCTGGGTGCTGCAATGCATTTCTTGGTAATCAGGACCCTGGGGATGGCTGGCAACAGCGTGGAGCCTCAGGGCTTCCTCATTGCTATCTTGTCTCCTGCCTCACAACTCCATGCTAAATGTTTTGTGTTCATTGTTTCATTTTGTCCTCACAACAACTAGAAGAGGCAGTTGTTACTCCCATTCTCCATTTTACAGCTAAGGTAATGGAGGCTTAAATAAAGAGTCCCAGAGTGTCTCAGCTTGATTCAAGCTGAATCTGATTCAGATGAGTCTGATTGCAGAATAGAAAATGCTAACCTCTACTCCACAGTGGCTTATGGCCTTAAGGTAGGGAGAGGGAGAGGGAGAATGAGAATGGGACATAGTGAATACAGTCCTGAGAGGACTGTAGGATACACAATTAGGGCACTGGCATCTGAACTGCCCAGAATGATAGTTGAGTGAGTACTCAGTAACCAAGCAGGGGGAGATCTGACAATATGCAACAGTACCACTGCCAAACTGCTGTATACTCTGGGCCTAGCACAGTGCTAAGTAACAATCTGGTGACTGAATGGATGGGGGAAGAATTGAAAATCAGGTCCATATTTTGGTACTGGTACTGGTGGATATCTGCTGTGAGCCTTTGCCCTGGATTACCAACCAGATAGGAAAAATCTGGAGATATTCCTTTAGTAGGTGTTTTGTTGATTTTCCCTGGAGTTTTGTACATAAGCAATTATATCATCTGCAGCTGGGGATAGTTTTACTTTTTTCTTTCTGGTCTTTATGCCTTTTATTTCTTTTTCTTACCTTATAGCAATGGCTGGAACCGCTAGTATATTGTTGAATAGCAGAGATAAAAGCAGACATCATTTCCTTGTTTCTCATTTTAGGGAGAGATTCTTCAGTCGTTCACAATTAAGTTTGATGTTAAATGTAGGTTTTTTGTTGATACACTTTTTTTTTTTTGGAAAGCGATCATTGAATTTGTAGATTTGATTGGATTCAGGTGTCATTTCTTTTCAGTGGGGAGAACACTGAAAAGGTCTAATTTTATCAAGAGACATGTAGTATCTTGTTGTTTCTTTTTGTGCTGTTAGCAGTCATTTATGATTGTTGCCTGTATCAGTTATAACATTACAGGTTACAAATGGTAATAGTCTAATTCTGTTGATTTCTCTATTTATTAACTGGGATAATTCTATGGAGAAAATTTTTCTTTATAAACCATTTGGCTACTCTGCTATATATTTCTTATAGGAAGTACAGAGAAATCCTTGATTTTTTTTTAATTTATCAGTTTTCACAAAACTGAGTTGGTTCCAAATCATCTTCCAAAGGTAACAAATGCTTTTTAAATCATAAGTTGTGAATTTACTCTGTGTTTCAAACCATTCAGTTATTATTTTTATTGTGTTAAATATGTGTGTATTTTTCTAAGTTCTTTTAGAATTTGATATTTATTTCATTTTTCTATTAGATTTGCTGTTAGGTCTTCATTCTATAATATATGTATAATCCATGTTTACTGCTGAGATCTGAGACCACAAGTACACTCTCACTTACATGAGTAAGGACAAAAGGAAGATGTAATGAATGGTTTATTTCTAATATCTTTGAATAAAGAATGGAACTCTTTGCCTATGTATTATACTTCAGCTACATGGCATCATATTTAAGAAACCTTGGAATTTGGTGGGTAAAACCACAAAAGTCAAATTTTTCTTTGATTGGAACCTGCAGGAGAACAAGCTTTTGGTGTCAAAGCTCTTATGTTAGAGGTGATGTATGTCAGAATAGAAGTCATAATTTTAAAAGTTCCTTGGTAAAAATCAATCATGGGAAAACCCTGCTATTCCTGTATAAGAACAGAGGAAAAAGTCTCTCTGACATATATTGTGTATTTTTGATGTAATATTAACTTCATGTGGTTTAGCTGTTTGACTTGAGGTGTGTATACATAACCTTCTGAACACTCATTTAGCTTATAATATGCCAATTTCCTAGCAATTATTATTGTTCCAAAGTATAACATTTCACTGTTCAACATCAGATATGTACACAAAGGGAATTAAAATTTATGGAGTTTCATGAGCTTAGCACAATGTCTCAACATAGTAAATGTCAAAAATGGTTTCTTTTCGCTTTATTGTTGTTTTTTCTCTGATTATAAAAATAATACTGCAAAAATTTTAACAGAGATCACCACAATCCTGCCTACAAAGTTACATATTAAATTACATATCTAGATCTTCCTTTAAGTGTAGATACTCACGAAGACATATTTAGATCTTGGAGGTTATTGATATTTTCACTTTACCAAAAAATACAGAGGGATGTTTTCAGGCAGAATGTCAGATGATTTTTTAAAAAACCTCAATACTTTTTTAATGGTTTATAGTTTTGGCAATGAGCATATATTGTATGTGTGTTTACATGTGCATGTCGTTATAGGGGGAGGGGAGGAGGGAGAGAGGAGAGGTGTGTATGTAAGAGAAAATTTCTGAAATGAAAGATACCAACATGGTCGACTTCCGGCCAAGATGGAGGCGTAGGCGGACACACTGTGCCTCCTCTCACAACCAAAATTAAGGACAACAAATATTTAGAAACAAGAAAACAACCAGAACTGATAGAAAATTGAACTGTACGGAAGTCCAACAACCATTCATCCAGACCAGTAAGAGGGGCGGAGTCGCGGCAGGAGAAAGTGGAGGTGCGGACCCAGGAACGCAAGCAGCAGCGGCTGGCAGTTTCCAGGTGCACAGGCGGTGATTGGCGGTCCCCGGGCCCACAGGCAGCAGCTGGCGGACCCCGGGCACAGGGGGGCAACTGCGCAGACCCAGTGAGGCCGCACAAGGCGGCTGGCTGACCAGGTGGTCCCACATTCGTGCACACAGACAGTCCAGGCAGAGGGGAAGTGGCGGAAGGGACTGAATCCAGGAGAGAGCGGAGCAGGCGCCGTTGTTCCCTCTCGGACCCCGCCCCCACATACAGCGTCACAACTCAGCGACTGGGCTGCCCCCGCACTGGGGAGCGCCTGAGGCTCCACTCCTCACTACGTAACAGCACGCGCTCGTGTGCAGATAATCCAGGCGAAAGGGAAGCGGCAGAGGGGACTGGAGTCCGGGGGAGAGTGGAGCAGGTGCCATTCTTCCCTCTAGGACCCCGCCCCCACCTATAGCATCACAACCCAGCGACTGGGCTGCCCCGCCCTGAGGAACACCTAAGGCTCCACCCCTCACTACGTAATAGCCGCGACCAGACTAAAACCAAAACAAACAAACAAAAAAACCCCACCAAAAATGGCTCAAACCGGAGAAAAAATGAAAACCCCAGAGTCAATTCCTCTAAGCCGTGAAGAGATAGCCAACCTATCAGATGCACAGTTCAAAGCACTGGTTATCAAAATGCTCACAGAATTGGTTGATTTTGCTCACAAAGTAGATGAAAAAATGCAGGCTACAATACGTGAAATGAAGGAAGATGCATGGGGAACCGATAGAGATGGAAGGAAAACTGGGACTCAAATCAATGGAGTGGACCAGAAGGAAGAAACAACCAACCAAACAGAAAATGAGGAAGAAACAATTCAAAAAAATGAGGAGAGGCTTAGGAACATCCGGGACATCGTTAAACGTCCCAACATCCGAATTATAGGGGTCCCAGAAGGGGAAGAAGAAGAGCAACAAGTAGAAAACTTAGTTGAACAAATAATAAAGGAGAACTTCCCCAATCTGGCAAAGGAAATAGACTTCTAGGAAGTCCAGGAAGCTCAGAGAGTCCCAAAGAAGTTGGACCCAAGGAGGAACACACCAAGGCACATCGTAATTACATTAACCAAGATTAAAATGAAGGAGAGAATTCTAGAAGCAGCAAGGGATAAAGGGACAGTCACCTACAAAGGAGTTCCCATCTGACTGTCAGCTGATTTCTCAAAAGAGACCTTGCAGGCAAGAAGGGGCTGGAAAGAAATATTTGAAATCTTGAAAAGCAGGGACCTACATCCAAAGTTGCTCTATCCAGCAAAGCTGTCATTTAGAATGGAAGGACAGATAAAGCGCTTCTCAGATAAGGTAAAGTTCAAGGAGATCATCATCACCAAGCCCTTATTATATGAAATATTAAAGGGACTTATCTAAGAAAAAGAAGATAAAAAAATATGACAGTGAAAAGACAGCAAACTCACAGCTATTAAGAACCACACCTAAAACAAAAGCAAACTAAGCAAACAGCTAGAACAGGAACAGAAGCACAGAAATGGAGATCATATGGAGGGTTAGCAACAGGGGCGTGGGTGGAGAAGAGAGGTGGAAAAGGTACAGAGAATGAGTAGCATAGATAGTGGGTAAAAAATAGACAGGGGGAGGGCAAGAATAGTATGGGAAATGTAGAAGCCAAAGAACTTATGACACATGGATATGAACTAAAGGGGGGAATGTGGGTGGGAGAGGGCGTGCTGGGTGGGGGGAATGATGGGGGAGAAATGGGACAACTGTAATAGCATAATCAATAAAATATATTAAAAAAGAAAAAAATATTGCTCTCCCCCCCGCAAAAAAAAAGATACCAACATGGTTTAACAATTACAGGTTATATTTTCAGTGAGATTTGTTAGTGCATAATGTCTGTCACATACACACTAGCTGAACAGAGAACTGTGTATCATATCAGTTTGTGTTGGTTGAGTTTTATGAATTTAAGACTCTTAAGGCATTATTTAAAAGAGGCTGTTTCATTTGATAATCTTAGTCAACATTTCTTTGGGATTGCTAATAACCATCCCTTCTCCACTTACCAGCATAGTGTTAATACATGAACATAATCTGTATGCAAATTAATGACATAAAAAAGTTGCTTTGTCACTAGTTCTGTTAGAGGAAATGAGTGGATTGTGGAGATGCTTCTTTTTTTGATGTGATTGTTTTGGACGATAGGGTTGAGTCATACTTTGCTATGAGCAGATTCTTAGATCATTTGACATCCTTTATCTGTGAATTTATGGAGGACATTATTTTCCAGTGAACTAAAAGAACACCTTTGGCAGGATTTTTTTTTTTTTTAAGAGTTGGGGAGAGGAATAATTTTGAATGGAAAAATGTTTTTCAGAAAGAAATGTTTTTAAGAAAGAGACCTTCTAAAGATCTTTTGTATCTACTATTCTCATTTGGATAAAAAGACACTTATTTTAATAGCAAAATGGGTTTATATATAAAAAGCACTTCAAATGTTATTTGCTGTATTTTAAAAATGGCTTACTTCTCCAATGTTTGTCAAAGTAGTTTTTTAACATTTTGTATTTTTAAGAAAAAAAATCAAGCTCTTTGTTCAGAAATCTTTTATTTTAACTAACCAGTTTATAAATTAAATTTTCTGTCTCTACTTTTGCAGGAAGTTTCTGCTTTTAACAAGAGACTGTAATCAGATTCTAGGCATTGCCCATCACCACCATGTCTACCCTTTCTTAGTGTGTCTAAATGGTCCAGATTCAGACACACTAACTCAAGGGGTTAAAATACACTGTTTCTTTAAAACTACAGAGGGTATTTGCCCTTGAAAGCAATGTAAATTGCCACTGGAATATGAGTAATGTGTTATTTTATTAAGTGCACTTTATAGCTGTTGATGTGCGGTGGACATTTCAGTGAAAAGTAGATTGGGGGAGATTCACATTGGCCCTGCCTGACTAGATTTCTCCCAGGCTCCCAGGTGTGTGGGATACCAGAAGGCAATAGGAGAACAAGGTCAATGGGATGCAATCAAATAAATTATAAGGCAGTTTTCTTGTAGTTACCCAGTCATGAAAATGAGATGGAACCCTTGAAGATTCCTAGGTAAAAGTCTCTAAATTCTTGTATTGTATAAATCATTCTTTTGAAATAGAGTTTCCTGGTTTTTTGTTTGTTTGTTTCCTTTTGAGATTAGTCAGTCATATGTTTCTCTAGTTTCAGCCAAATCTCATTACTAACAGTACTAGATTGCTCATAGAAATCATTTCATCCATCACTGAATTATTCTCTAGCACAGCTACTTCTTAAGTAGTTCATAAGGGTGTTTTAATGCGCCTAACACAAGACAGATGCTTAGTACAGCTTTTCTTCAACAATTTTTGGTTTCCTTCAATTTCTAGGATGTGGGGAGCATCTTGTACGCACCATACTCGCTAGAGAATGTTCACATGCTTTACAGGCTGAAGATGCTCACCAAGCGCTATTGGAGACTATGCAAAACAAGTTTATCAGTAAGTATAACCTTAAGAAAATCGTATCCTTCTAAATATAGATTGCTTTGTTGAGCTATAAACTTCATGAGTCAGGTACCACATTTGTATTGCTAGACCTAGGCGCAAGGCCTAGCCTGGACTTAGACCCTCAATTAATTTGATCATGAAAAGAATTCCATCACAGCAGCTACTAGAGCATGAAATTTACCATATAACTAATCTAACATCTAAGCTGTGAGAGATACTGTCTAGGATCCGAGTGATATACAGTAGAATAAAAGTCTACTAAAGTAAAATTTGAGATACAACTTTCTCTAAAAGTTTTAAAATAAAATTTGACTTTTTTTTAGAGTCCAAGTTTTAAAATTTAGTATTCATGAGTCCAGGGCAGTCACATACATTTGTATAGGGCTAAGTTAAAATTCCATTTCGGCTCCATTTGCCAAGCCATGTAAGGGTTAAAATGATTTGACTTAGTTCGGTTTTCCCATCATTTAACATTGAGCTTATCAGTATGCAAAGATATATGAAGTACTATAAGTAATATAAAACATTAAATATGTTAGGGTAATTAGCCATGAACACATAAATTAGAGAAAGAGTATCACAGGGTTAATGAGGGCAGGGGCTATGTCCACTTAAGAATTAAGACAAGAGAATATAATAAGGTGCTAATTGTATGGTGAGGAAAACACAAAGTGTAGGAAGAAATCACTTTAAAAGGATTTAATGGGTGATGGGTTCTTAGGACTGGCTCCAGAAGGCTATGGGATTAGTGGGGAAAGAGGGAGAAGAAAGGAACATGAACGGAGACAGGACAATAGGATTAAACGTGGGGTTGACTAGACATCTGCATGGGTCTTACCTGGAGGGAAGTATTCCTGATGTGTGGTGGGGCTGGATTGGCTAAGTGAGGCCAGGTCACAGAGGGCCTTAAAATCTCAATGTAGGAGTTGTTCATATTTGATCTGATAGGAAGGAGAGAACCCTTGTGTGTTCTTAAGCTGACAAAATGTGTTTGGTGGGGAGGGTTATAGAGTAGAGCTAAAGTTGTCCAAGACCATCTCTATAGGAGAGAGACATTAAGGGCTGGGAATGGCCCAGGGGCTAGACAGGAAATGGTGATTTTGAGAGAGGCATCAACAGAGATAATGGAAATATTGACAGACTGTGATTTTAACATTAGGAGAATGTAGCCCTCTGGGTCCATTCAAGAAATAGAAACCATGCATTATGTTAATCAGGGTAAGTTTAATATGAAGAATTGTTAACTATGATGAAAGAGTAATTATAAAATATAAGGAAACTCTATGTGGTACTCTAGAGTTGAGAGACTATCAGAGGAAGGACATAGTTAGAAGGGGCTCAGACATTTTTGGAGAAAGTGTAATTTGGCCACCAGGTATCAGAGAAGTTTACTAGTTTGATCAGGGTGGGAGTGGTCTGGAGTTGCGGGGTAAACAATAGGCCACACTCTGGAGTGCAGATAGGGAGCAGCTAATCAGCAGTTGGTGGCTGAATATGCAATGCACACAGAGGTCATCAGAGCACATAGGCCACAGGGTACTTGCAGCAGGAGTGACTGCTTGGTATTTGGCCTTCTGGGCCACAAGAGCTGCATGTAGGCTGTTCGGGGCCTTGACAAAGGAGTCCTGACAGGGGTTGGTGTGCAGCTGCTGGGAGCCTCTGGTTTCAGTAATGAAAGGGCTGTGGTCAGGTTATCACCAGGCTTAGCTTGCAAAGTCACAGATGGACCATGTTTTTGGTCTGTGGCTGGGGCAGACTTTACCAGATATCCTCACACCACACTGCCTCTCTTCAGCACATGCTGGAAATTGCAGGAAGAGTGCCTGTTTTAACTGTTTTTGTTCTTTAACTCAGATTAATGCCTGGCTCCTTGCCTTTGTTTCCACTAGTCCCCTAATCTCTTTTTACGTGGCACTTTATGTTTGTCTGTCCCCTCTTCCACCTTCTTTGGGTGGCAACTGGATTCCAGAGAGCTCTTTTGTTATGTGGGAGGTGCTGTGGTTCACCATTATTCTCTTCCCACTGTTGGCTTCTGCTGAAATGGGACTTACCCTCTCCCCACCTGTGGGTTACTAGGCTGTGTTGCTGTTGAATTCAGTATGGTGTCTGTGACTTCCTCAGCACTGACAGCAGATGCTAGTGGTAGTGGAGTCACTTGGTCTGAAAACAGTGTAATAAGTGAGATTGCCAATTCCTCGTGCATATCAGGCTATTTTTCCTACTTTACTTTTTCTGGCCTGAGCATTGCATGGGAATGGAGGATTTCTCTACCTGCCTTTTTGTCTCTTCAGGCTTCATCTGTTCTTGGATCCTCCAAATTTAGCTGGGGCTTTTTTATTGTTTCCCCTTTTTCCTCCACCCTCACTAGCTTGGGAAGAGGGACAGAAACCCATACCAGTGATCAATTCTTTTCTTCTAGTTTTCTCACAAATATCCAGGTGTTCATTCATACCTCTATCCCAGCCAGCCCCTTGTTTAGGGTAGTGACGGGGGACCTGGCTAAGCAAGGGTTGCTCTAAACTCTTTTATTTTGCTGAAATTTAGGCTTTCTTACTCAAATATATTTCATCTCAAAGCTGTTTCTGCTTAGAATTTACAGAGTCCACCCTAGAGGCTCAGCTAGATAAGCATGCAACTGACGAGATAAATGGAACCTTCCACTGTTGGGGCTAAAACTGAATTTCACTGCTGTTCAGGCCATTTAATAAGTTTCATGCCCTCTTAGGAAACATTTTTAGGGAAAAGAGAGAATGAATAATAAATTATGGGCAAGGAGGTATTTATTTATTTGAAGGAAGAACAGAGTGAATAACCGTAAGAAAATTTTAGTATGAAAAGATTTTATACAGGTGCTTTCTTGAAGTTATCTGAACTGAGCTTATGAAGACATAAATAATGGAATTAATTATTTATGCATATTAGTAAGAATTGCCCAATGGGCAGTGGAAAAATGTAAATTCAGGAATGAGTTAGAAACAAGACTTCGAAGTCTGCCTCTAGTGATTTTACAGAAAAAAGGTTGATTATATTTATATTACTATATCCTCGGGTATATTAAAATTACCATTGTTGAATGCTATTTTTAAGGGAGTCCAAATTCTTGGTCTTAATAGCAAATGTAATTTATATAATGTGTTTTTAGTTGTCTAGTTATACTCAATACATTCTCAGGGCATTAGTGGAAAGGAATAGTAAGGGGTGAAAACTAGATACTCAAGAGAAATTAACTTTCAGGGAATCATGTAAGTGGGTAATTATGGCACATGATAACTTTCTACTTGTTGAAAATGACATGAAGCACTTTACTAAATCTAAAATGGCAGATTCACTGGCCCTGGCCCAGTAACCTAGTTGGAGTGTTGTCCTGATATGCCAAGGTTTCAGGTTTGATCCTTGGTCAGGGCACATACAAGAATCAATCAATGAATATATCAATAAGTGGAACAATAAATTAATGTCTCTCTCTCTCTCTCTCTGAAAATTATTAAATAAAAAAATAAGATAACAGATTTACTAGCTACTTCTACTTCTCCAGAGTTGGGTTCGTGCTAAGGAGTTCCTGAACTCCATTCTTTTCTCTTCTGTTGGTTTGTTGTACTCTCTTTCTAAAAACTCTCTTCTTTAGCTCTAGCTGGTGTGGGTTAGTGATTTGAGCACTGGCTTGTATACTGAGAGGCTGCTGGTTCAATTTGCAGTCAGGGCGCATGCCTGAGTTGCCTGAGTTGTGGGCCAGGTCCCCAGTGCAGGGCATGTGAGAGGTAACCAGGTCTCTCACACTCTCTTTTTCTTCCTCTCTTTCCCCCTGCCTCCTCCTCTCTCTAAAAGTAAATAAATAAAATAAAAAAAATTTTAAATCTTCCCTTTAAAACTACTCAGAGAGTTTGACTGCAGTATTTCATTTTGCTACTGGATCCCATGACCTACTGTATACTGAACACAGTCCTAAAAATTCCAGACTCAAATTTTTAAAACATATCCAGAATCATGGATTTAAAAAAATGGTTTACAGTTTTATTTTGTTTTCTTCTAATGAGTGAGGTTGAGAGACTTTTCATGTATTATTACTTGGCCTTTTTATTAATTTCTGAATTATCTGCTTATAGCTTTTGATAGTTTTTTTTTTTTTTTTTTGGTGCTGTTTGGGTGATATTCTTTTAATTGACAACTAACTTTTATTAATGATAAAATTACCTTAAAAGAAAGATTCTAAAATGACATGGCAGAGTTTTAAAATAACACTTCTTTTTCTGAGTTGTGTTATTATGTTTGATGTATGTGACTTTCTGCACTAATAAGGGATTTTCTTAAAAAAATAATTTTACACTCATGATGAAATAATTTGTTTTTATGTATTTTTTCTAAAATTGTCAGTGACTTATTAAAATAAAAATTTTTTCCATTTTATGCATTTTGTAACAAACTCTGAAATTATCTTAAATATGGGGTTCTTTAAAAATCTTCTTTTGATAAAATGAAACTTTAATGTGATAGAATGAATAGAGTAAAATTGAGGCACTTTGAAGACTGAACTCTTTTTGTTTCCACTTGTATTACCATTATGTCAAGATCCAGAGCTTTGGTTTGACTTAATATAGGAAGCATAAAAGAGAGTAAACCAAATCATGCATTTTTTAAAAAACCACTGTTCGTGTAACATACAAAACCCATAAAAATGGGTACTGTAAAAATAGTGCCTTAATAATACTTCATGCTAACCAGCTGATTATAGACTAAATGCTTAGTTAAGTAGGGAAAAGAAATAAATAGACTTCCTTTTTAGTAGTGCTTTTTAAATGATTACACACACGCACACACACACGCACAAATCCTTACAATGATTCAGATGTGACTTTTCCTATTGTTGGTTATTTTTGAACAAACTTGGTTTTATGAGTTACTCTTTTTACATGCAAACTGTAGCTGCATGTGTGGTATTGGAACTTCAGGGTGGCATTATAGCTTCCTGCCCTGTTCTTAACAAGTAATGTCACAGAACACTTTTTAGTTGGTTCTGCTCGCTACTAAATATAATGACTGATAAAATGTTATCTGTAACAGGGGTTCCCAACCACCAGGTCAAGGACTGGTACTGGTTTGGGCCTGTAGGAACCGGGGTTGCACAGCAGGAGTTGAGCTTGAATGTAATGCTCATGAATCGTCCCAAAACCATACCTTCCCTCATCCTACTTCCCGCCCCCCTCAGCCCACAATCTGGAAAAATTGTCTTCCATGAAACTGGTCCCCGGTACCAAAAAGGTTAGGGACTGTTAATCTATAAAACTCTAATGTCTCTTTTCTTTTCTTTTTTAATTTCTAAACCAAGTTCTTAGTATTGTCAACCTACAGTCTCTGTAACCCTGTTGAAAATTTCTCTGCAGTGTATATGTTATTATAAAAAGGTGGTTTTGCTCTGTTCTTTTATTCCTTTGAGAAATGTTCTTACAACATTAGTGACATCATAGATTTATTGTCAAATACAGTATGCCATCAGTAGTTGAAGTTGAAGGGAGTTGACTCTTGCAGTTTTCTGCCAAATGAAAGAGTTACATTCAATAAATATTTTTTCCTTTTTTATATTTTATTGATTGTGCTATTATAGTTGTCTCATATTTTTCTGCCCTTTATTCCTCTCCACTCTGTATCCTACTTCCCACCAGCATTGCCCCACCTTAGTTCATGTCCTTGGGTTGTACGTATAAGTTCTTTGGCTTCTCCATTTCCCATACTATTCTTAACCTCCCCATGTCTATTTTGTACCTGCCATTTATGCTTCTTATTCCCTGTACCTTTCCCCCATTCTTCCTACTCTCCCTCCCCTCTCATAATGGTCCATGTGATTTCCATTTCTGTGATTTATTCCTGTTCTATCGTTTACTTAGTTTTTGTTTTATAGGTTCAGTTATTGATAGTTTTGAGTTTGTTGACATTTTATTATCAGTATTTTTGATCACCATCTTTTTCTTAGATAAGTCCCTTTAACATTTCATATAATAAGTGCTTGGTGATGATGAACTCCTTTAATTTGACCTTATCTGGGAAACACTTTATCTGCCCTCCCATTCCAAATGATAGCTTTGCTGGACAGAGTAATCTTGGATGTAGGTCCTTGCCTTTCATAACTTGGAATACTTCTTTCCAGCCCCTTCTTGTCTGCAAGGTTTCTTTTGAGAAATCAGCTGACAGTCTTATGGAAATTCCTTTGTAGGTAACTGTCTCCTTTTCTCTTGCTGCTTTTAAGATTCTCTCGTTATCTTTAATCTTGGGTAATGGAATTATGATTTGCCTTGGTGTGTGCTTCCTTGGGCCCAACTTCTTTGGGACTCTGAGCTTCCGGGCCTTGCATGTCTATTTCCTTTGCCAGATTGGGGAAGTTCTTCCTTATTGTTTCAAATAAGTTTTCAATTTGTTGCTCTTCCTCTTCTCCTTCTGGCACCTCTATGATTTGGATGTTGGAATGTTTAAAGTTGTCCCAGAGGTTCCTAAGCCTCTTCTCATTTTTTTGAATTCCTGTTTCTTCCTTCTGTTCTGGTTGAATGTTTCTTTTTTCCTTCTGGTCCAAACTGTTAACTTGAGTCCTGGTTTCCTTCCCTTCAATGTTGGTTCCCTGTGCATTTT
This sequence comes from Glossophaga mutica, assembly GCA_039655065.1. NCBI lineage: Eukaryota > Metazoa > Chordata > Mammalia > Chiroptera > Phyllostomidae > Glossophaga > Glossophaga mutica. The sequence continues at coordinate 74,811,236 of CM077312.1, forward strand.
CTTTTATTCACTTTGCATAGCCCTTCACTCCTTCCTCTGTTTTGCAACCATACTCAACGATTTCTGTGAGCATCTTGATTACCAGTGTTTTGAACTCTGCATCTGATGTTGGCTATCTCTTCATCTCTTAGTTTTATTTTTGGAGCTTTGATCTGTTCTTTCATTTGGGCCATATTTTTTTTTATCTAGGTGCGCCTGTTATGTAGTAATTGGGCAGAGCCTTAGGTATTCTCCTGGGTGGGGTAACCCCATTGCTGCAGTTGTGGGCTGTATGTGGAGGAGGAGTCAGAGCGGGAATAATGCCACTTGCTCGGCTCTCGGGCTTTCAGTCACTTCCCCAGCTACTCACAAGCAAATTGGGCCCTTCTGGTTCTGTTTCCCAAGTGAGTATGTTCTAAAACCCTGTGGGTCTCTCCAACAAACTCATGTGAGGCTGTGAGTTCCTCTGCTGCTGCATCCACCTCCCCCGCCACATCTTTTACAGTCAGCGGTTTTGAGGCCTTATTTCCCCATGCTGGAACCCAGTGTTGCATGGTGTGTCTTGCTCCCCAGTTGTTCCTCCCGGTTTATCCACACACAAATGTGGGACCGCCCAGTCCTCTAGCCACTGCCTTGCCACATGTCCTCTCTACCCCAGCTGCCCATGTCCATCCCTCCTACCAGTCTGAATCAATGTTTCTTCTTGAACTCGTTGGTTGTTGGATTTCCATACAGTTCAGTTTTCTGGAAGTTCTGATTATTTTTTGTTTTTAAATTTGTTGTTGTCATCCTTCTTTTGGTTGTGTGAGGAAGCAAAGTGTATCTACCTACAGCTCCATCTTGGCTGGAAGTCCAGGAATGGCATCAATATGTTCTGGTAATGACCAAATTTTTAGCTAAAGCCCCAATAATTCATGAGCATTGGCTTTTCACAGGAAGAACAAAACATAGGTTGGTGTTACACATTTTAACCTCTTAACTGAGCTTATTGATTACATTTCATGAATTTCTTTATAGTTTAGAAAACTTTAAAAATACATCATTCTCTTCTCAAGTGCAGTTTTGTAGTTTTACAAGACCTTTCTCCATATTCTCTATGCATATTTCTCTTTTTTAAACACAAAAATCTTTTTCCTGTGCAGCTCGTTGCAGCTTGAGGGACTCCTCAGAGAATTTATTCTTTTTATCTATCAAAAAATCAAAGATGTTTCTCCTTCATTATTTGTAAACACTGTGCTATTTAGCCTATTGTACTCACATGTTCAAATTGCAAAATTAAGGAAAACAATAAATTAAGCATCTTCTGAAGCATTATTTATTATGAATTTTCTGGCCCCGGGCTTTATAGTTTCAGAATTTTCACCTTCTTTTTATTTACAAATATACGTTGAAAGCCATGTATGTACCTTGTCAGCTATTGGATGAGGGAAAGAACCCTTACCTACAGGGTGAAGGCCATGACAATTAGAGAAAGCAGAATTAGTTTGGATAGAAAGGAGTGTCAGATATTAGAGAGTCTCAGAGAATTTCTGGGGTTTGATGGTCAGTTGTAACAGATATTGTCAGTGTCCTCAAAAAAACTAGATTTTTGATATGATGGACTTAAAATTGCATGCCAATAAGGGATTATAAGAATGTCATGTATGAAACATTGGACATGCAGAGAGAATGGCATTGATTTTGCCCTTATGGCCTAGAGGTATTTATAAGCAAGACAGTTAGTGGGATAGATGGGGCTGGAGCTTGAGAGGGAAGTTGAGTGCATGATGAATGTAAGAAACAGAATCATCACAATTTCCAAAAACCAAGAAGTTGTCTTTTGTGACCTGGCTAATGTTTTGTTTCTAAACGAGAATAAAACTAGGTCAGCCTGTTTGGGACAGCCTCAGTCATTTTCCAATTTTTTCTCTCCTCTTACAAATAAGAAAAAAGAAAAACTTGTTATTGTATTGAATTACTAACAAAATTGATCAGAAACTGACTAATAAGATGGACTAGCAGAATAAATGGAAATGGTAGCCAGCAACAAAAGTGTAACTCTCTGGGCTTTGGGCATTCACAGCTGAAGTTGTTTTTCTCCCTGTGGCCAAAGTTTTCTGTTTACACAAGAATTTTAGCCATCTCTTAGATCCTGGAAATCCCATATATTTTACCTACTTGGCACTTTTTATTTTTTTAATTTTTAAAACTTTTATTGTATTTTTTTCCAATTACTATTTAGTCCCCTTATACCCACCTTCCCCCTGATTGGAGCTTTTTAAGTGGCAGAGATGTATTAACTGCAGATGTGTTCTTACTCAGGTCTTCTGGGAAACAAAGAAAAGAGCATTTATATTAGCTATCAAATTTTGATAACTGGAAATACATTGTTAATATTATTTGGTTGGAAAGAAAATAAGCACAGTACTAACAAAGTAGATGCAAGAACAACAATTCTGTAAACAGTGTCATGTCACTTTAAAAAGAACCATAGTTTTGTTGCTGGTCTATTTGATTTTTAGGGACCATGGACTTGATTATAAAGGTTGGTGTCATCACAGAATTGGGAGCTGTTGAGCTATTCACAATAGGTACTTTATTTTGAATTTTATTTTAGCAGATATTTATGAAGCATTAGGATGTAATTAAAACCACACAAGGAATTTTTTTATCCCTTGCAGAAAAAAAAAAAAAAATCTCTGTTTCCATATTAACAATTTTTTTTTCTCCTAAGGGTACTGATTAGGTGATCAAAAAGCTTTTTTGTCCGTTCCTTTAGTTTGTGAGCATGTGGAGAAAACCACTAATATTAGTTACAGTAAACTCAGAGCACATAATTATAATGTTACAAGAAGGAAAGGAAAATTAAATCATATGAAGCTCAAGGCTGAGTTGTACAGTGTATTGAGTGATTAGTTTGAATAGGGCTTAAGTTTCATTTGGTGGAGGTGGGTAAATAGATAAATCCATAATTATAATAATGCCCATAATAGATTTTAGAATTGTTTTTATGGTTGTAAATTTGCTTCCCCTCATTGTAAACTATTTTATTTTCCAGTCATCAGATATTTTAGAGTAACTGATTTGTGAGCCTGTGAAGACCATGTATTCATGAGGGAAGAACAGAGTATATATAAACAACATTATTTCTAATTCTTTTGTGAATGTGGTAAAACCCAGTGTATTCATCAGCATTAATTGTGGGCAGCTTATGCTGAGTGCTTCTCAAATAGTCCATCTGAGGCTCAATGACACTGATGATTTTCTGCTATTTTACCTCGCTCCTGGGTTTATTTTCAGTTTCAAATTGGGTAAGCTGAGAGTATTTTCTTCGTTTGTTTTAAGTAGCAGATTTATATTTATTTAAAACACTTCACTTCTTCACTTACTTGAATTTGTCCTAAGGAATTCTGTAATTATTTGGGGGTGAGTAAATTTTGAATATGTTGCTATATGTTTGTATGTGGCATATATATGTTTTAGAAGTTATTTTAAGGTCAGGAATAACCCTATCTTCCTTTCCTTCTTTCCTTTTCTTCCTGTAAAATATAATGTTCAGAAGAACTTCTTGTTATATTCTGTAACTATTTAGATACAAAGATGCAAAATAAGTGGCCATTTTATAAATATAGAAACCTGTATTTAAAGTATCCAACCCAAATAATAATTGACTGGCAACTGATAAAAATGTTATAGGTGAAAATTAACTCCCTTTGGTTGAATTATTTTGAAGCAGCACACTTTAAACAACTATTTGGGAGTGATTAGCCTTTGATTAAAAAAATACTTTTTAAGACAAAAACATGTTAATAGATTAAATAATAATTAATATTTATAAATATTACTGATTGACAGAATTACTGTTAATAGTGTTGGCTATGATAATATTGTAGTTAGGTAAGAGAATGTCCTTGTTCTTAAGAGGTGTCTTCTGAGATAGAATATAATATTTTAAACTGGCATTAAAATGGCTCAGAAAAAAGTATTTATGTATGTAATTCTTTTGTACTCTAGGTTGATGGTGACTTTATAAGGTAATTGACCTTTTTTGTAGGAAAGATTATGATAAAGTAACAAATCTTTGGGACTTGAGTTTTGTTATACCAAAACTGTTTACAATTTTGTTATAAGAAAGCTGAGGGAACACAACTGGTTTGTAGATCCTGAGGGATTAATTAAAATTATAAAGTAGTTCATAAAACAAATGAAAACTTACATTTAAGAAGAAATGTACAGAAAGTAAATGTGTGTAATTCTTGGGTGTGCATTTATGTGGCAAGAGAATTACATTTTAATAGGAAAGTACATAAATGTAAATATATGAATTGTAGGTTAATTTTTTATTTTTGGAATATTGAAAAGCCCTCAGTATTTTCACTTCTTAACTAATGCATTTAATCATAATATTGCCACATTTATTTGATGAAGGATCAAGCCAAAAGGAGAAAGGGACTCATGGACATGGACAACAGCGTGGTAATTGCAGGGGAGATGGAGGTGTAAGAAGGATAAATGGTAATGGAAAAAATACAATAAAATATTTAAAATATTCTTAATATTAAAGGAGGCAGTATAGACTATAAACTGTCAGAGGTCATATTTATTACCTCTACATATTATCTTCTGCACCCTCTCAGAGGACTTGTGTCACACACTGTGGGACAGCTTGTCTAATCATCTTTCTCAACCTGCTTTGCTCTCACATGCCTCTATTAATTAGGTAGAAAAACTGAATATTCACATTTTAAGACCTCCTTGCAGCTGGGAATAGCCATACAATATATGGGTCAGGAATAAGCAAGAGTTTGCTTGATTTTCTGGGAGAGCCTTTGTTTTCTTAATAAAATGGGCTCACATCATCCCTTTTCTCTTCTTCCTGTCCTAAATATTGATGTGATGCCTGGAGTAAAAGCAACCATCTTGTAGCCATGAGGGAATGGACAGGGGAGTACAGTAATCATGGCCTTGATACCATAGACCTGCTGCTGGCAATGCAAGCTGCTTTCTTCCAGACTACTTGTTAGGTGGGAAGAGTAAATTTCAATTTGTGTAAGTCATGGTAAGTCTGGGTTTTGTCTTAGTTATTGCTGAATACACTCCTAAGTTGTTCCTTCTATATTCTCAGTGAGTATCTGTGAAGTGGAGAGTTTGTTGAAGATCTGGCCACTCCTTTATTTTGAATATATACACCTGTATATGTGTGTGTGCGTAATATATACTTGCATACATAAATAAGGGGGATGATGTTCTTGTTTAAATAGCTAATCAATAACCTCATTCCCTGTATGTTTCTGCTAATAGAACCATAAGTTTGCTCAAATGAAGTTGGTAGGGAATGACAGGGTGATTGTTATATTGTCACCACTACCATATGTTAACACAGCTATTGTGTTAGACTATTAAACTTAGAGTTGATTATTCTGGCACTCAAGTTCATCAATCTCTGTGCTTGGTTATTAGAAATCTATGTGGCCTGGTGGTATATTTATTGTTCTATAAACCTTATGCTGTATTGTACTATCAGTCTCATATTCTTTTGGTACAAAGGTAATATATTCACATAGTACAAGATTCAAAAGATGCTAAGGAATAAACAGGGAGAAGTCTCTCTCACACTCCATCCTTCTGCCAATGTAGGTACTCCTTGTAGATGCAAACAAGAAAATTAGTTACTTTGTATTCATCTGACAATATCCCATGCATTTGTGGGTGGTGTGGAGTGTGTGGTCTTTTCTTGCATTTTACCTGAGTGGTAGCAATCCATATACCAATCCTTCACTTTGCTTTTTTTCACTGAATGTATTGAAGAAATCCTATCAGAATTAGTCAATAGTTTCTTTATTCTTTTTGACAGCTACATAGTATTCTACTGTATGAATATATCATAATTTTATTATACATTCACCTTTCAGTGGACATTTAGGTTGTTTCTATTGCAAACAGATGCCATAGCAAATGACCATGTATATGTCCATTCATACAAGTAATTTAAAGTTTAAAATAATATATGTACAGTTATTTTTAATTTTTTTAGTTTTGGTTCTTAAAGATCAACGGAATGAGGAGGTATGACTAGAACAGGGATGGGGATAGAATGAGGCAAGTCATTTTTGAGGAGAAGGTGGTGTACTTCCTTTGTTGCCTAGGGAGATTTGGAACTGAGGCTTCTTATGGTAAATATCATAGAGACTGTTGCTTTAAATATTTAATAGGTTTGGATGAGGTAGGAAAGAATCTTTCATATTTTCTTTTATATCAGTTGAATTTATTCACTTATAATAATTCTACATAATTATATAGCACTTTATACATTTCACAGATTTTCAAATATCCTTCTTAAGATCATGTTTTAATACTAATGTTGGATAAGTCATCTTCTTTTGGTAAATGATTGGAAATCTCAGAACTGGAACATGTATCAACCTAGTGACCTGCAGGTCTAAGCCCACAATCCACATCTCTTCATCTCCTAGAATAGGCACAAAAAATGTGTGTGTGTGTGTGTGTGTGTGTGTGTGTGTGTGTGTGTACATGCACATACTTCAACACTCTTCTATGTCTTCTGGTATTGCTTACAGTGAATGGCACCAGGATGTTGCACCTTGGTTCAGCAGCCTGTTGTTGAGTTTAGATAGTGAAGAATTCAGAAACAAGTAACTCAAATTGTAAGAGAAAGTTTACAGTTGTACCACAGTACTCGTCAGCCTCGGAACTTGTCAAACCCTGTACTGGTCACTTTTTGATGAGAAAATAATGTTTCAGTACTTGGTGCTTGTTCAGGACTCATCAGACTTGCTAGAATTTGTATGAGACCTGATGCTACCCTGCAAGAGAAAATTCTTTATCACTTGTTGCTTGCTTGATATTTGTTGGTTTTGGCACTCTTCACAAGTTCTGGAACAAATTAATTATGAACACTAAGGTACCACTGTATTTAGGCTGTCACAGAGATAGAAGAAGTGAGCCAACCCAGCTGCATGGACTCAGGTAAATGTTACAGAGGCAAAAAGAAGGTCCCTTGGGACTTAGGAAAAAGAAAGGTAGAGAGAACGTGCTTGGGCAAAGGAGAGGGGAAAAGATGTGGGCATACTCCAGAGAGAGAGAGGGAGAGAGTCCACTGGGTCTTTGTCTTAAGAGTTTCAAAGGCTGGGAATTTATGGGAGGTCCAGGGAAGGATCTCAGTAGAATATTCATCAGCTTTTTGGGGGTGCCCCCTTAGGGTCATGGTCTCCACTGGTTTGGTCAGCACCAGGACAGGGGTCATTAGTCATCATCCTGATGTCAGTTATGGTGTTCCTCCACCTGGCCTTGCTGGGTCTGGAGCTGAAACAAAACTGAGGCCTAGATGTCATCTTTAGGACTTAATACAAGTGTGGTCATGCAAGTGTACTCAGTGGTTGTGGGGTTCTTGTGGTGTGTAGCGGTAAAGTATTTCCTAAGTCCCACACAGGAGTATCCATGGTGATCTTTACTGATGATGTAAAAAAACATTCCTGATTTCCCAATGTCTTATCTCTATCTCCCCATGGAAACAGTCTAATATTGTCTTTAGTAAGCCCAACACAAAAGCCAGTGTCCAGAGTTTCTGCTCCATATTAGTGTATAGTCCAGTTGAACATCCAGCTAGCTTACCATGTGTCTCCAGCTACAGTTTATTAATGTGCTGCAGTATTTAGTGTCTCTCCTGAAGTTCCCATTGTCATGGGCTACTAGGGCCATATAGCTATGGAGACAGAACTCATGAACACGTGGGGTGAGTGCAGGTCCCAGGCCAGAGAGAGAGAAAGCCTAATCCTTTTGGAGTCCATGCCATCTGCTGCAGACCCTGGTGGCTGCCAGACCCATGTGGTCACATGCTTCTGGATGAGACACTGCCTGAACGAATGGGGCAAGTGCATCACCAAGTGGGCGAGAGAGAGAAGGAGAGCTTTTTTGTTCCTCTGAGATTATGTTAGCTTGGGCTTTGGACAGACCAGGTGCCTTTTTAAAAGAACCAATCAATTTCCCAAGCTTTTGAGGGCTTTGGATGTGTCTACACCCCCTAGTTAGACTGGCAGGACTCTAGCGTCCACTACCTTCCCCTGTGCCCCCCAATAACCCAGTAGTGGAGTGGGAAGGGAGGGGTGTTAATTACCTTGACAGAGCACAATGCTGTGTTCCCCTGGAGTGTGAAGCTGTAGCTTTCTGGCTAGCAAGTAGGCCTTTTTATGTTCCCCATGTTACTAAGCTCAATGTCTAGTTTCCTTTTCTCCCCTTCTCAATATCTAACTAAACGTCAGTGGTAACACAAGGACTTATATGGAGGATCATATGAGGCTATTCTCTGGCCCCTTTGTTCCTCCTCTGAAGGGGTCTACCACATAACTAGCAGCATGTCAGGGGAGGGTCTGAACTTCATGACTACTGATATGAAAGGTCAGGGGTTCTAAACCACATGACCAGCAATATGCTAGGGGAGGAAAGGTCACCCAGGGGCAAGGTCCCACCCTACAATTGTCTATTGCTAGGCACCCAGGGCTTTCCGCCCTGGTGACCTTCTGTACTTGGCCTACAGTTCCTACTCTGCTCACGCCTGTGTAACTGCATACTACAGTATCAATATTGTTTTTATTTTTAAGTAGGAGGGATTATTCAGACCCCCATTTTGGTGGGATTGTTTCATCTCCTTTGCCATGGATGAGCATGTGACCTAGCCTAAGCCAGTCAGAATAGTCAGCATTCTGTCTATAGTGGTTGGTTCAGTGATGAGTATGATACCTAAGAGAGGGTGATCAAAATCCTTCCTTGGGCTTTTCTGGCAAAGCTTAGTTTGTGAATGATAGGATTGACTTAACGGGCTGTCAGCAGTGTGGATCCAGCCATGTCTGAAGTTGGATAAAATCCCCAGAATTTCTAGTTATTTCAGCCTGGCAAGTGATTTTTTTTTTTTTTTTTTTTGGTATAGAAAAAAGGCTTGTTCAATTTGCATGCTGTCTACTTTGCATGGAATAGCATATTAAGTCATTTATTCTGTCTTTTAGAGGGGAGTGGAATGAGAGAAATGTTACTGGACAGCCTCGTGCTGTTCCAGAACAGTCAGTGGGGTTCTGTTGCTCACTGCCTGGAGGCATAACTCTGGAGACAGAAGTTTGGTGAAAAGGAGAGAGGTTGTTTATTTAAAGGCTATATAGTTTTGGAATGGTGGTAGGTGTCTTGCTCAGGGCTCTGCTCCTTTTAAAATACCCCAAAACAGACAGCCCTGCTATCCTCTGCCAGTTCAAGAATGCACCTGAAATTCCTTTTCCCACTCCTGAAAGTACCTTTATTAAATGCAGATAACTGCAGTAGAATTATCCAGGTGGCTTGGCAGGTTCCTGGTCACAGTTCAGCTAGTGCTGCTACTTTTTGTGCTGGAGGGATGCAGGGGCTTGGTGCATGCCCACACAGTCTCCTGGGAACCCTCCAGTCTCAGGAACTCAGACTCCCTGTGGCCAACCAGGCTAGCCAGGGAGGGAAAAGAGATCGCACTTCTCAGCACCTTCCATTTTAAAGACTGGACCCAGAAACCCTTGTGTCACAGAACATTCATCTTTATAGTTGGTGCATGCTAATATCCTCCATGTTTGCCTTTTCCCCTCTTCTGGCTGCCATTTTACACAAGAGGGCAGAAGTCATGAATCACACATGCTCTGTACAAGCTCCCTTCTGCTGAGTCACAAGCTGCTTAGTTGCCAGCAGCCATGCACGCTGGCACAACTGGGCTGGTTTGCCTAGCCTTCTTGCTTTTGTTTATAGTTGCCTCGAGCAATCTCCCTTCTCCTACCACCCCTCCATTTGAAGGGAGGGCAAGCCACTTCTAATCTTCAATTCCACCTTGGGGTGCTCCCCCCATCTCTGCCATCTCCAGGCAATCTGTCATGACCCCTGACCCCCGTGTTACAGAAAGACTATTGAAATAGAAGTCTTAGGATAAGTTCAAGTCTCTATTCTGCCACTTCCTCACTTTTAGGATCTTGGATCATTTATTTCTCTCATTAAAAGCAACTTATACTGGCTTAACCAACTATTTATTTTCTCTCTTTAAAAACCTCTCTTTAAGAACCACTTCTCATGGCTTAACAAGAGATTAATTTTTACTCTTGTAATAAGATTTCCAGAGGACCTATGCCTTCCTCCTCTGCTCTCCTTAGGATGTGGCTTTCACCACTTCCTGGGCATCACATTTGCATTTCAAACAGGGAGAGGGAGATGGGTAAAGAGCAAAAGGAGTGTGTGTGCCACATTAGTCCTCTTTAAAGGACTTTTAAAAAGCCCTTCCAAATGACTTCTCTTTGTGTTTCATTATCCAGATCTGTGTCCCATGTTCACCTCTACCTATTGAGAGGCTGAGAAAGAGTTTCTTAGTTTAGCATATCGCTGTCCTAACAAAACTGGACTTCTTTTATTTAGAAAGAAGGAGGAATGGATGCTAGGTAAGCATCTACTGTCTGCTACAGGGGTTGGCTGAGATGATCCATTTGTGATAGGCAGTTAGACAGAATTGAGCAGAGCAAGGTTGATGGACCAGGTTCAGAAGGTCACCAGGGCAGAAGCACAGGATGCCTAGCAATGGGCAAAACTGGGAAAACAAGAACTTTACCTCAGGGTAACCTTTCCTCCCCTAGCATATTGCTGGCCATGCAGGTTAAATCTCCTTATAGGAGGAATGAAAAAGGGGGCCAGAGAATAGCCCTTAAGCATTAATTCCAGGACACTGATGTTCTGACCTGCCTCAGATACATCTGGGCTTCAATTGTGTTTCAGCTCCAGGCCCAGAAAAGTAGCAAAACCAGGTAAGCGATGACCACAGGACCAGCTGCACTGACTAATAACCGTCTGCCCTGGCAGCGACCTATCAGTGGAGACCATGAGCCTGAAAGGACACACCTGGAAAACTGATTAATATTCCACTGAGATCCTCCCCTACAACCTCCCCTAAATTTCCTCCTTTAAGAGCCCTTAGGTCAGAGGACCCAACTTGCTTTCGCTTCTGAGAGCTCTCCCAGGCCTTACCCCTTCCTGCTTCTGTTCCCTGCAAGCTTATTACCTTTACCCTCCTCTTTCCTAAGCTCCAAGGGCCCCTTATTTAGCCTCTTTAACTTGTTTCTTGAGCCCATTTCTTCTACCACTCACTTCTATTCCTGTGACTCTGTAAATAAACTTTCTGTAATAGTTTGAGTCTGAATACTTTCCTAGCCAGAACTCAAGTACCAAGGTAGCTGAATCAAGGTCAGGGCTGACTCCTCTGGTCTAACACTTGGTGCTTTTCTCTCTGCCAGCACTTCCTCTAGACAGCCCTTTCTAGTTCTAGAAGTTGTGAACTCTATTTAATAAATTTTGGGATAATTGGTTATCAGGATTTTAATGCTCAGCGCAGCAAAAATAACCTAGATCAGGATTTGGCAAATTATCTTCCAAGGTCAAATCACCTGATTTTGAAAATAAAATTTTATTAAAACACAGCTACAATTACCTGTTTACATACTGCCTATGATGTTTTTATATTACAGTGGTAGAGCTGAACAGTTGTGACATAGACTGGTTGGCCTGCAAATTTGAAAATATTCTATTTTTACTAAGGTGTTTGCCAATTTCTGGTTTAGATGATCCAGAAGAGCCCTAATATTTGGAGGGAGGGGTGGTTCAAAAAACAAGCATTTATTCACTTATTTCATAAATATTTGACCATATGCTACATTTCAGTATTTAGACCAGGTACTGGAGGTATAGCAATGAATAAAACAAAGTCATGTCCTTGTGGAACTTATATTTTATAAAGTCAGGCAGGCAATAATAAGTAAAACTTATAGTCTGTCATAAAGAATCTTATAGTAGGAGTTACAGAGAGAAATGAAGTGGGAGAGATGGATGAAAAGTACAGGAGAGGAGCTTGCAGTTTTTGAGCATGGTCAGGGAAGACCTTCCTTAGAAAGTCACATTTAAACAAAAATCTAGAGGTGAGGGACAGAAGCCATATGGCCAAGGGACAGAAGAACATTCCAGAAAAGCATGTGCAAAGGAGGTAGCAGTGTATCTGGAGAGGGTGAGAAATAGCGGGGCGGGGGGGAGCATTGTAGCTGGCACAGAGTGAACAAGGGAAAGGATGGTTAGGGATGAGCTCAAAGAAGTGGTAAGGACCATCATGTAGGGTCTTACAAGTCACTGTAACGTGGGAGCCATGGAGAATCTTGAGATGAGGAATTACATGACCCGACTTACATTTTTTTTTTTTTTAATTTTTATTTTAATTGTTGATCTTGTACAGTTTTCTGTCATTTTAACACAGTCATTCTGGCTACAGTGCTGACTATTAATAGATTATGAACAGTGAGGCTTGGGAGAGTGGAACCTGGGAGACTAGTGTGGATGCTATTGAACTATATCAGACAGGTGATAATAATGGCTTGTACTTGGGTATTGGTGGTAGGAGGGAAAGAAGTGGTTGGGCTCTGAATAGTTTTTGAAGGTAGAGCTAACATGATTTGCCAATCAGTTGACAGAGTCAAAGATGATTTGGCTTTTGGCCTAGTCAACTGGAAGAATGAAGTTTCTTGTTTATTGATATGAGGAAGCCTCCAGGAAGACCAAGTTTTATGGGAAAGATCAGGGTTTCCAGGAAGTGCTTATTAAATGTGCAGGTGCAATTATTAATTAGGCAATTGCATATTTAGGTCTCTCATTTAGGGGAGGCCTGGGTTAAAATAAATTTGAGAACCAAGAGTGTGTAGATGGACCATATGAGTTTAATGGGGAGAATGAATTAAATAAAAGAAGATGTTGAACATTCCAAAATTAAGGTCAAGGAAATGAAGAGGAACCAGCAATAAGATTTAGGAAGGATAGTGCCCCTCCTGGATAAAATCTAGGTGCCTGTAAATTCCTGGAAGTAAAGTAAGTGCTTCAAAGAGTGATCAGCAGGTCAAATGCTGCTGACAAGCAGTTAGGAAGATGAGGACCAGGGTATTGATCAATCATTGACTTTAGCACTCTGTGGAGGTCATGGGTAAGTTTATAAAAAGGGTTTGGTTGGAGTGATAGGTATAAAAATCCCAATTCAATTGGATAGGGGAAGAGAATAAGAGGAAATAAATATGAGACAATGAATACAGATGAGTCTTTCAAGGAATCTTTCCATTTTTGTAAGGATGAAGAGATGGGGTCATAGCTGGAAAAGGAAGTTGTGGTTGTTTTTGTTTTGGTCTATATAGCAGACAAACAATATGGTTTTTTTCCCCCTGTATAGGAGAAATTAGAGCAAATCATCTAGGAGAATGTTCTAGGAGAGAGACAAATGACTGCTGTGTGTATTTGGAGAGGGGTAATGTGGGAAATGAATTGCCATTGTGAGGTCTTTGAGTAGGTTACAAAAACATGGACTATACACATGAATCAAGAATATTGGAGGGTGGGCAGGGGATTATGGAGATTCTCTCTGATTGCTTCTGTTTTTCTCAGGGAACTGGGAAGCAAGGTCAGCTGTAGGTTTAGGGTGAAGAAGGAGATCAGAGATTTGAGTAGAAAAAAGAAAGTAAACATCTGTACGTGGGAAATGTACAATTGGTGGGCAGCATCAAGAACCAACACTGAGGTTAGTGATCATGAATTTAAAGAGTAGTTAGCCACGGTAGTGCCATTCTCCAGCCAAATTCAGCTTATGGGTGCAGGCATGGAATGGGATTTAATTATGCTTGACAGTTTGCCAGGTAGTAAAGTTGCCAAGACTGGGCCAAAGTAGTTGATTATTTCTGCAGGAAATTCATTGTAATGAGGGACCATGGACTTTAGCCCACTTAAGGACCAAAGTGAAGACTTGAGGTGGGTGAGGGCCAGGTTGAAGAATTGTTGGGAATGGGTACTAGAGGGTGCTCACAGGAAAGTTAAGAATAGTAGTTAGTAATAGTGAGATGCTTGCAAATGAGATCTGTTGAAGAGGTGGAAGTTGTTGGTAATACAAGGACTAGGGTATGATAAGGGGAATGAGTGGCTGACAGAGTAGAGGACAAGAGTCTTGGGAGAGAAAAGGTCAAGGAATTGAGAGTTCAGGAAGTTAGAAGTGTAAACTTCATACCTTGACATCTGTAGGAATTATGGCCGGGCATCTGTCAGAGAAACAATGATCCAGTAGCATGAAACTTGAGGAGCGATAGGGAGTGACCTCTGGGGGCCAGTAGATGAACTGCCACATGGACAAGTCTGATGACAAGAAGCTCAAGTCTGGTTCAGGGTGTATGGGCAACCCACTCTAGACACGACATGAATATTTCATTGTTTCCATAGAACTCATTTATATTAGCATAAAATTCAGACCTTGTACCCCTCATGAGTGTAGAAATGCCAACTGTTTGTTACAATTAAACTAGAAAGAAAAATGCATGGTTCTCTGAACCCACAAGCATTAACATTGTATGTTGGCACATAGACCTATATGTCCCCAAATCGGCTGTTTTTTGCTGAGTTGAGTCATTAACTGATGTGAACATGAAACAGCCACAAGGCTCAGGAGTCCTGGGATGGAGCCCAGCCAGATGGGTACAAAAAGTGAGTGATTCTTCTTTTCTTTAGCCCAGAAGTTGGTGCATAAACTTAAGTATGAAATGAAAAATTTGAATTACTGGCACTCCCCTTTTTCCTTCATGGTGCTCACCATTAAAACAACGTTGTTCACTTAACTGTCTGTATAGATCTATTAAAAATGGCTCTAAAGTATGTGTGCTGTTTTGAAATGTTTGGAGTCGAATGCTATTGCTAATGTTAACCTCTTTGGTTGCACACTAGATTAAGGTTTTGTGTGCCGCCACTGGCTGGGCTATATTTAGGTGTCTCTCTTGGTGGATATGCGTAATTGAAAACGTGCAAATGAAAACATCTCTCTATCCCCTTTTCAAATTTAGAAATTTTTATGAGTCTCATAGTAGTGCTTCACTTGATTTCTATATTTCCAACGATTTTGTGGGTGGAAGACCTTTTTGCTCTTTAGTAATTATCCCTCTCTTGGAGACAGGTCCAAAATAGACCTTGCTTATATGGAATTCCCCAGATTCATAGAGTGACCATTTCATTGTTTATCTTTGCTTATCAATATAAAAACTCTTTACAGAATTTTGTGTATCTGGATAAATTTGCTAACCTATAGAGTGATATTTTAGCTTTATCTCAGATAATTTTTTTTTCCTTAGAGTTGCCTGACTTTGGTGGTCTAGTGCTCATCCTTCTATAAATTAAAGGTAACTGCCAAATCGCTTTGGTCTTTCAATGCTGTTGATGTCATATTTGTTCCAGTAGAGATGCTTTTACAAATGCAAATGAAGGAATGGAATTAAAATTTTTTGGTTAGTGTTGCTTTCTTTTGTATTGTTCTGTAATAACAACATCTCTCTCCAATAATGTTTATAAAATTTTTTAAACTCATAGCTCTTATTTTTGCCTATCAGCCAGTCTTGAAGATATTTATGGTTTTATTTATTAGACATAGTAAATGGTTACCCACAGCCCAAGCCTTCTTGGAATGTAGACTGTAAAAATCACAGTTAAATCAAACAAGGCAGCTAAAATTCCACCATGAAGGTGAAAAAGTAGTTCAGGGCTTTATTTAGTAAAGAATGACAAGCTGAAAATTAGATCCTGCCCAGCACCCTAAAGTTAACAAATTAGAGCTCTATTGAATTAAGGCAGGATGGGAATTCCAGATATGAACAAGGTCATGATGGACCAGCCAAGGGAAAGAAGTTGGAGATTTGAACTAGGGAAACAATTTTACAGGAAACTGAAGACCTCTCTGTGCCCAGGATTCTTGGATAATTGTCTTAGAGGCATTGTAAGCTGACCTTACATAATGATGACAAGACATGTAAATAACTTGATTAAAATGACGGGTTAAGGTCAGCGACCCTTTACACATGTTCTGGTATGGTACCTGGACCTTCTGATGGAGAACAGTGACCCAAATGCTTCTTGGTAGAGCACCTGACATCAGTCCCCAGTAGTATATCTTCTGGTTTCACTTCTACCCTAAGCAACATCTGCTGCCTTGTGTACTCAGCGTGATGCAGTGGGTATGGTCTGTTCAGCCATGCTGGGCCACCTCATTGGCCCCAGGGGAAGGGAGACCACAGGGCACATGGGAGTATCTCTCCACACTCACTGAAGAACTCTCACCTGGACTACCACAGAAGGCTCCTCAGTAGTCTGCTTCCCTCTTCTCTTGACTACTACTCTCAACAACCCCATCTATTGTCCATATAGTAACCTATTCTGATTCCTTTTCTATCCCTTTGGTGGTCTTCACTGCGAAGAGGATAAAATACAAACATTACCTCATGGTGTCTGTGATCCCCGTCATGCCCCCTCTCTTGCTCATTATACTGGCCTCCTTCGTCTTGTTTTTCTAAATTTCCAGGTTCTATAACACCTCAGGATGTTGTTGGCATGTCCTGTTTCCTTTGTCTGGAATGATCCTGTTTCTAATTTGATCTGGT
The DNA here is from genome assembly GCA_039655065.1 of Glossophaga mutica. Classification (NCBI taxonomy): domain Eukaryota; kingdom Metazoa; phylum Chordata; class Mammalia; order Chiroptera; family Phyllostomidae; genus Glossophaga; species Glossophaga mutica. The sequence goes on from CM077312.1 coordinate 74,827,687, forward strand.
TCCTTTCTCCCTATCTTTTAATCAAAATAAAAATGCTCCCATCTCAGAAAAGCTTGTCAACAACAGTGGGTTCTGCCTGTCCCCATTCATCTCTATCTCAGTCCCTCATTTGTTTTCTCTGTCAGACTGTTGCAATTGTAAGTAACATATGTGTATTTGCTTGTTGACCATCTGCCCCATCAAAATGTAATCTTTCTGAGAGCTAGAACCATGTCTTGTTACCAACATAATCCCAGAACCCCAAATAGCATTGAATATGTAATTAATAGATACTCAAGTAGTTATAGAGTAAATGAAGGAAAAGTAACAGTGATATCTACACATTGTTACAGCCTTTTAATTTTCTTTAACCTAATTTAGGTGTGATACTCCCAAAAGGAAATCAAGAGCTCACTGTGGGAGCTCTGGGTCTGGTGACACTTGCTGGACTTTTTCAAAGAATTAAAAATATTGTTGGAGCTTTGTTAACAAGTCAAGCGCCTAGTTATCATGACCATTGTCATCAACTTGCTAAACAGAAGATCTTGGAAATGATACTAATTTGTTGTCTTTCTGGATTACCAATTATCATCTTTTATAGCTGTCATTTCATCCTTTTCTTCTGCCACAAGATACCTCCAGTCTTTTTCTTCCTTTGTTGTTACCATTCCAGCAAGATGACCAGTTGGGACCCCTGGTTCCTTGCCACTCCCCTCTCATGTTTTTGGTTTAGTCAGTTTGGTCTTACGTCATTTCCTCACTGCATAGTTGTAAATATTCTATACACTGTTGTTCCTTGGATCTTCAGGCTTTGCTCCTGTCTTTTCTCTTCTTGGCTCCTCTCATTAATTCTTATCTTGTTGATATGACAAAACTGCCCTCTATGCCAAAACCCAGTTGTCTCCTTTCCCAGTGTTGCCTGTGCCAGAACAGCATGTCTCCACTTGCACAGCCAAGCAGCTTTTTAGCCCTTCCCCAGGTCCACATCATCTAGTAGTTAAGTACATGTCATATTCTGAGCCGTTGCACTTTTCATTATGACCTTTCTCAAGGTTCACCTTGTCCAAATAGTCAAGAGCTGTGACTGCTCATTCTACTGCTTGCTTAGTGCTATGATAAGAATCCAAGTTTAGCCGTGGCTGGTGTGGCTCAGTGGATTGAGCACCGGCCTGCAAACCAAAGGGTCACTGGTTGGATTCCCAGTGAGGGCACATGCCTGGGTTGCAGGCCAAGTTAGGCCCCCAGTAGGGGGCACACAAGAGGCAACCATACATTGATGTTTGTCTCCCTCTGTTTATCCTTCCCTTCCTCTCTCTAAAAATAAGTAAGTAAAATTAAAAAAAAAAAAAAAAAAAAAGAATCCAAGTTCAACCCACTGTCCAAGGGCAGATTTTTTTAAGGCTTTGCATACCACACTGCTTGGGAAAATGCTGAGTACAGAACAGGTATTCAGTAAGTCCAGTGACTTCGTTAAAAATAAAACACACAAAAAATGAAATACGTAAGGAAGTACATTCAAGTGAGATACAGTATCTCACATATTATTGCATTGATACATTGTTTAATTGCAGAGTAGCCCTCCAGCATTAATGGATGTCTCTCTGTTACAGGTTCAGGATGTAACTCACTAGATATGGATATCAAACAGCTTCATTTAAAGTTCGCATTGTAAACAGTATAGTGTTTATAGAATTCAGGTTGTAATTTCAAGCAGTGATAATAGTATGCATACATAATAATCTAACTGTATACCCTCTCAATAAAGTAACAAATGTAAAAAATATTGAAACAACCCTATTTGCTAAGGAAATATACTCCTGTGTGTCTCCTCCATTTTCATTCCTTCACTTCTGATGTTCCTGGTTACCAAATGTCGGAGGGTTTTCCTATACCTAGCAATTTTCTATTTCTCTAGATACCAGTTAGGTGTGCTACAATTAAATTAACTCAGTTGTGACACTATTTACCTGGAAATAGCATCAGATCTCACAGGTTAAAGGCTCAGTGCCCCAAGACTTACACCACTCCAGATGCCAGTCACAAAATCAGGCTGTCACCTGTTCTTTTGACCTACATCTATAAATTGGAAGTCCTTATGGTGGTCTTCCTGAGTTCAAGTAATTTGCTAGAGTGGCTCACAGAACTCAGGAAAACAGCTTACTTACTAGATTACCAATGTATTGTAAAGGAATAACTCAGTAACAGCCAGATGAAGAGAGGTGTATAAGACAGGTTATGTGGGAAAGGCCTCAGAGCTTCCATGCCTCCTCTGGGCTTGCTGTTCTCCTAGCACCTCCATGTGTACCAACCCAGAGCTCTTCGAACCCTGTCCTTTCTTTTTTAAATTAAATTTATTGGGTGACATTGGTTAATAACATTATACAGGTTTCATTATACAGAAATAACATTATCATTTCTATGATATATGATCTATATATTGCTTTGTGTGCCTACCACCCGAAGTCAAATCATCTTCCGTAACCATATATTTGGTCCCCTTTACCCTTTGCTAATCCCTTAACCTCTTTCCCTCTGGAAACCACCATACTGTTTCCTATGTCTGTGCATTTCTATGAGGCTTCATTACATAGGCACAGTTGATTAAATCATTGACGATTGGTGATTAATTCAACATCTAATCCTTCTCCCTACCCTGAGGTCTAAGGTGGGGGTCTGTAAGTTCCTGCCTTCTATCACATGATTGATTTTCCTGACAACCAGCCCTAATCCTTAAATTACCTAGGGACTTTCCAAAAGTCACTTCCTTTATATAAACTAAGGTGTGGTTGAAAGGAACTTGCTGTGAATAACGAAAGACACCCATTTCACTTTCGTTGCTCTGGACCTATTTCAGGAGTTGGGAACAAAATTAAATATTACAACAGAAGTATGAATCTTGAGAATATTATGCTGAATGAGATAAGTTGCATGGAAAAAAGTCAAGAGCCATATGATTTCAGTCATATGGGGGCTATAAAACTGAAAGCAAGAAAAACAAGAAAAACAAATTCATAGACACAGACAACAAACAGTATGGTGGTTACCAGTGGGAAAGGGGGACAGGAGAGGCAGTAAAGAGTAAAGGGAGGTCAAATATTGAATGGTAAATACACAATACAAATACAGAGATGTGTTCTAGAATTGTATGCTTAAAATGTACATAATTTATTAACCAATGTCACTGCAAAAACTTTAATTACAATTTTAAAAAAGATAAACCAGTTTAAAAAACCCAAAAACCAGACAAACAAAAAAGATGCTTCTCGAGCTCTCTTCAGAAATTATGAGGATTTTAGGAGCTGTGTGCCAGGAACTGTGGATTAGGACCAAAATGCATATTATGTGACAATAGCACACCATTTTATCAGGCTTTCCGGACAGAGACTATGTGAAGCCATTTTGCCATTTATTTATTTACTCAAAAGCAAAGTAGTTGCTACATTAAACTGACTCTAAGTTTGAATTTAAAACATGATAGGAAGCCTCTGTGTCATGTGCTTCTGCAAAGTTGATGAGCAGAATCTGACCTTACACAGTAAAAGTGAAAGAAGTTTGTTCATAGGGCACCATGGCCTATGTGAAGAAACAGCTGGAGAGGGGAAACCTCAGCAGCATTGAGCTGCTCAAAACCATAAGCAGCAACAGGCAAGCTAGGTCTTAGGGTCTCGGGTCCTTGAGGGCTTCTGTGCAGTGATGGGTGAAGACAGTCCAGTGCAGGCCCAGGTGTTTGCCTGCATTATTTGATCATATTGACTTTGTTTACCAAGTTAAGCTAGAAAATACCAGCATAGTTTTCCTGAAGCACATGGCATTTCTCATGCACACTGGTGCCTTGGACTTTACTGTAAATGCTGCAAGATATTTAGCACAAATGGAATCTAGAATTCAATGAGCAAAAAGTTATCCACCCAGAAAAGTTTTTTTCATGTTTCAAACACTTATATTTACTTATGACTGGTTAGTTGACCTAAAAATCCTAAGTGTTTCCACCTCACTCACAACTTGCCATCCAAACCCTTTTTGCTTGATTTTGTTTTTGTAGAAAATGTTCCTTGGACAAACTTCATTTGATCCAGGCATAAAGGAAAGAAAACCTTTGGCAGACACTGAAGAATTTTTTTTTAATTACACTTGATATTTATTGAGGTACAACTGACATAACATTAGTTTCAGGTGTAAAATGTAATAATCACATATTTGTAAATATTGCAAAATGAGTTAACATCTGTCACCATACATAGTAATAAAATTGTTTCCTTGTGATGAGAACCTTTAGGAGCTGCTCTTTTAATGTATGCATTATAGTATTATTAACTACAGTCACTGAAGTGAACATTACATCCCCATGGCTTTTTAAAAAATAACTGGAAATTTGTACCTATAATTAATTATCAAAAGTAATGTCAATTTTTGAAAAATTAAGTTTTTATGTACCAGTTCTCTTAGGGAAAAGCCTAAGTTGGCCCAAAACATCTTTTAAAAAGTAAGATTCTGTCCTAAAGAGCTTCTCAGAAATCTCATTAACCATGAATAAACAATTGCTTGAAACATAAGTGCACCTTCTTTTTAGTTCCTCTCCTGGAGGAGCCAAGGAGATGAGGGACCCGCAGTGTCTGGACAGCTCCGCGTCATCCGTGTATATGGTGGAGCTGTGCAAAGGCAGCTCAAAGAATTCATAAGGTTCTTCATCTTTCTCCTCCACTAATCTTGGATGTAGGTCCTTGCCTTTCATATCTTTGAATACTTCTTTACTGCCCCTTCTTGCCTGTGAAGTTTCTTTTGAGAAATCAGCTGCTAGTCTTATGGGAACTCTTTGTAGGTAACTGTCTGCATTTCTCCTGCTGCTTTTAAGATTCACTCATCTTTTTTTTAAAATATATTTTATTGATTTTACTATTACAGTTGTCCCAATTCTCCCCCATCATTCCCTTCCACCCTGCACACCCCCTCCTACCCATATTGCCCCCCCTTTAGTTCATGTCCATGTGTCATAAGTTCTTTAGCTTCTACATTTCCCACACTATTCTTGCCCTCCCCGTGTCTGTTTTCTATCCACCGTCTATGCTACTTATTCTCTGTACCTTTTCCCCCTCTCTCTTCCTCCCATTCCCCTGTTGCTAAACCTCCATGTGATCTCCATTTCTGTGGTTCTGTTCCTGTTCTAGTTGTTTGCTTTTGTTTTAGGTGTGGTTGTTAATATCTGTGAGTTTGCTATCATTTTGCTGTTCATATTTTTGATCTTCTTTTTCTTAGATAAGTCCCTCTCACATTTCATATAATAAGGGGTTGGTGATTGTGAACTTCTTTAACTTGACCTTATCTGAGAAGCACTTTATCTGCCCTTCCATTCTAAATGAAAGCTTTGCTGGATAGAGCAATCTTGGATATAGGTCCTTGCCTTTCATGACTTGGAATACTTCTTTCCAGCCCCTTCTTGCCTGGAAGGTCTCTTTTGAGAAATCAGCTGACAGTCAGATGGGAACTCCTTTGTAGGTGACTGTCCCCTTATCCCTTGATGCTTCTAGAATTCTCTCCTTCATTTGAATCTTGGCTAATGGAATTATGATGTGCCTTGGCGTGTTCCTCCTTGGATCCAACTTCTTTGAGACTCTCTGAGCTTCCTGGACTTCCTGGTAGTCTATTTCCTTTGCCAGATTAGGGAAGTTCTCCTTTATTATTTGTTCAACTAAGTTTTCCACTTGTTGCTCTTCTTCTTCCCCTTCTGGTACCCCTATAATTCAGATGTTGGAACGTTTAAAGATGTCTGGGAGGTTCCTAAGCCTCTTCTCATTTTTTTGAATTCTTGTTTTTTCCTTCTTTTCTGTTTGGTTGTTTGTTCCTTCTGGTCTACTCCATTCATTTGAGTCCCAGTTTTCCTCCCATCTCTATTGGTTCCCTGTGTGTTTTCCTTCATTTCACTTATTGTAGCCTGCATTTGTTCATCTAATTTATGAGCAAAATCAACCAATTCTGTGAGCATTCTGATCACCAGGGCTTTGAACTGTGCCTCTGATATGTTGGCTATTTCTTGGTTGCTTACATGAATTGGCTCTGGGGCTTTGATTTGTTCTCCCGTTTGAGCCATTTTTTTTGGGGGGGGGTCTGGTCCTGGCTGTTATGTAATGAGGGGTGGAGCCTTAGGTGTTCCCCAGGGTGGGGCAGCCCAGTTGCTGAGTGACCTGTATGTGGGAGTGGGGTCCAAGAGGGAACAATGGCACTTGCTCTGCTCTCTCTCGGATTCCAGTCCCTTCTGCCGCTTCCCCTTCACCTGGATTATCTGGGTGCAAATGTGGTACCACCTGGTCAGCTAGCCACCTTGAATGGCCTCAGCGGGTCTGCACCATTGCCACCCCGTGCCCAGGGTCTGCAAGCTGCTGCCTGTGCACCTGGGGTCCACCAACCTCCACTTTTTCCTGCCATGACTCCGCCCCTCTTACCCGTCTAGATGAATGGTTGTTGGACTTCCGTACAGTTAATTTTCTCTCAGTTCTGGATGTTTTCTTGTTTCTAAACCTTTGTTGTCCTTAATTTTGGTCGTGGGAGGAGGCACAGTGTGTCCACCTATGCCTCCATCTTGGCAGCAAGGTCCCATGGTCCTCTTGATCAGTTGATTGTTCTAGGCTTAAATCCTGACCAGAGCCAAGCCAGTCAGGTTTCCCTATCTTCCTGAGTTTGAGTGATGGCCCCTGAGAATGTTAAAACTAATAAAGAGAGGAAGTCTCTCTGGTAGCTTAAGTTGACAGGTGTACAGTTGTGGAGCTATTGTTGGGCATCACCATCCATAGTAGAGGAACCTATTTCTAGGTGTTCCTGAAACCTATCACATCCTTACTCTTCCAGAAGTTTGGATTGTTTTTCTCTTGGATTTTTTTAGCTAACAATCATCCTTTTTACTTAAAATTATTGTAATTGGGATTCTGGCACTAGCAATAATAATAATATAGATTAATACTCCTGTTAACATCTTTATTTTAATATTTATAGTGATTCTCCTTAAAGTTTATGGAACACATACAGTAAGTCCTTGTCTCATTTGTTTACAGTCTGAGTTTTCAATCTAAATAAATGTCCAAATTATACACATTTGATCACAGTAACTGTGTCTCTTACCATCTGTAATTATAATCTCTTTGCAGAGCAGTTATAGACTTTATCTGAGATATTTTATTAGGGTGAATGAATCTTAATTTTATTATTTCTTTAATCTTCTTAACTTATTTTATGCAACTGTTTGCATATATATTAGTAAGACTTTGGATAGTCTTAGTTTATTAATATTTATCAATAATTTTCTGTATGGATATAAAAAGCCTCTAGTATGGTGCTCAACAAGTCACTTCATGTTAATTTTTCTTTTCTTACTGAGAACAATGAGAAATAGTATTTCTTTTTATACAAAGACTGACATTTTAACTTGGGAAATTGACACCCTTTCACCACCCCACCACCCAGCTGCTGCATGTCAGTGGAGCACTGGCTCTGGCTGTTGTAGAAGGTTAATCAGGTAGGGACGTTAAGAGATTTTGTTCAACATGATAATCTTTGAGAGCCAGCGAAATGCTATAAAGTACCTGCCATCAATATTACTACCACTAAATGTTTAAATAGCACCTTAGAGGTTAAAAAGTTCATAACCAATCCTCACAACAACACAGAAAGATGTCTTTTAATATCCATGATTTGAAACTGCAGAAGCTGAAGCATGGTTTGTTTTCTTTTTTAATACATCTTGCTTAAGAGCAGAATTGATACCCCAAAAGTCAAAAAAGGTCTTCTGAGTAGTTTTTTTTTAACATCAAGGTGAAAATATGATATCTGAGTACATCCCAAGAAAAATTTAGAACCTTGAGATAGTGCCAATCATTGTTTCATTAAATTATTACTGAATTCATACTAAGGATGATAAGCCCAAATAATAAGCTCCCAATGTGATCTGGGGCCCCATGCCCTTTCAGAGGACTCACATACTATCTTACTGTCCTCTTACCATACACCCCCCATGGCAGGAGTGTGTGGGTGTGTGTGTTTGTGTTGAGGAGTTTGGGGATGGGGAAGGTGGTAAATGAGTGAAAGCACTTTATTAGTCACTAAGAGGGTTTCAAAGGTGAATCAGATCCCCTCACCCCATAGTCTGTATAAAGCCATCGGAGCTGAAGAACAGATTCGGTTCATAGGAGGAAAAGGAACCAGGAAGAACATTTCATAACCATCGACCTAGGGGAAGTCTTGGGGAAATGGGATACAGGAAGTCCAATTTGGCTGGAGCATATGATGCGTAAAAATAAATAGAGAAGGTTGGGGAGAGAGAGGAAGGCTAGGCTGGGGTCCAGAGTTTGGACATCATTCTCTGGGCAGTTGGGAGCCATTAATGGTTTTTGAATGGTTTCATGATGTGATGTTGGGCACATACTTTTTATTACACTAATCAGTTCTGTAAACAACCCTGTCCTATTTACAGAATAAATCCTAGGCTTACCCTCTGTTGACAGTCTCTGCTGCCACTAGGCTCACCCCGATCATTACTATTTCTCAACAGGGCTGCCATGGTGGCTTCTTTAGTGGCTTTCCACTTTCACTTTGGCCCTGCCAACCAGTGCAAAATAAAATCGGTCAATGTTGTGGTGTAAGCTCTGCATCATCTTTTCATCACACTTGGAGTAAAATCCAAACTCCTTGCTGAACCTACAAGGCCTTGTATAACCCTGCCCGACCTGGCCCTGCCTTTCTCACAGTCTACCCTCTCTTCACCCCTCTCTCTCTTGACTCTCACTACTCTAGCATCCTTTGCATGTTCTGAACACCCAAGGCCCTTCCCACCTCAGAGTCTGTGCATTTGCTTGGTTCATCTGCATAGGATGTTCTTTCCCCAGATCATCCCGGATTAGCTTCTTACCAAAAGATGCCTTCCCTGCCTCTTGATGTAAAGTAATTCCTGCCCCAGTCACACCTACCATTTACCAGGACTCATTTTCTCCATAGCACACCTACTGTTGTCTGGATGGGTTTCTTTATTGACTTGTGAGTGCATTACTTGACCCCCAACCTGCTCAACTAGATGTGAGCAGGGACTTCATTTTGTTCACTGCTGTATTGCCAGAATCTAGAAAAGTTGTGACACATAGTACATATTTATTGAATTAATAAATTTAGAAATTTGAAGAGCTGGAGCAGGGAGGCCAGACTGGAGCAGTGTGTTCAGCATGATGAGAGTGTATGTTCAGAGCCTTCTCAGTGGAAGTGAAGGGGCAAAGGTAGGTGAAAGTGCGCAACCCTCTGAAGGAACTGGCAGGATCTGACATGGTTTGAAGTGTTGAGTCATTGCAAAGGGAAAACGTAGAGACATTTGAGCTCGAATGAGTTATGAGACACCCAGGATCCTTTTGGATGCTCTCAATCAACCATTTTCATTTCATCCCAACCCTGTACCCCTGCCTTCAGAAGAACTTGAAGCCTCCAATTTCTGATTCTTTTTGTGTTTTATGAAAACACTGAATGGTTTCCTGTAGATGTCCCCTCACTCCAACCAACCTCACCCCTCCCATGGAAGCTTAGGTTTCAGCTTTCACAGGTCTGCTAGGTGAGCAACTCACTACTTGTCTATTTTCTTTCCATTTTCTAAAGGGTCAGTTTTCTTCTTGTCTGTCTTTTTCCTTGTCCTTATTTGGCCCTGCCTTTTTTGTCTTTCCCCTCAGCTTAGTGGGGTTTGAGGAAGGAGTGGACATAAATGCATGCATTCACTTTACTAAATTTAACCAGAAGCTTCCTCCAAATCCAATTTGATTGTTTTATTTTTACCAATTTCTTTGATAGTGCTTGGGGTAATTTAGCATTTGTTCTTCATGTTCTCACTTGCTAGGCCAGATATTTGAAGATGTCCTTAGGGAAGAAAATTGAGGGGTTTTAAAATTTAGTTTTCTGCCCTGGCTTGGTGCCTTGTTGGTTAGAGCATTATTCCTGTAGGCCAAGTTTGTGGATTTGATCCCTGGTCAGGGTACATACAAGAATCAACCAATGAATGCAACACGAGTAGAGCAACAAATCCATGTATCTCTTTCTCTCTTTAAACACCAATAAAAATTTTTTAAAGATAGTGTTCTTGAAATGTTCATAGTGCTTCAGTGTGTGAGATTTCACAGAGGCCCAGTCATTTCTAACCTCTAGACTCTCATAACAGAAATATAGTTTCACCCTTATTTGTGTAAACCATCAGGAGCATTTTAACATGTTTGTAATAAAGTTTGTAGCTTATTGTTTAAAATTGAATTTAAGGTAGTAAATCAAAGCTTTTGGTGGCATGCCCCTGACAGCAGGGAGAGCCTGGTAAGTGATCCTTAAGAGCTGATCAAAGAGAGTTGCCAAGCATTTTTTCCTGTATTTGTGTTTGGTCCTTTAATCTGGTAGTGTTTCCATTTCCATTCTGAATACAGTAATGCACACTCCACCCCCACCCAAGTCTTCTTGGCAGCATGTGGCACTGTCTTTGCCAAATGACCCCTGTTCAGACATCAGCCTGTCTTTGCTATCTAGCGTATACAAGGTGGGGACAATGGTGATTGTCCAGAAATTGGCATCGTTCAAAATATTATTCATACCACATTTTTGTTCTAGTAATCAAATGAAAATTGAAAATGAAGATAGTAAAATTTACTGAGAAGTGATTACTAGTCATTTCTGCCTAGGTTCACCTTTCCTGGCCAGTGAAGATGGTGTGCTTGGAGGAGTGATTGTTCTCCGGTCTTGCAGATGTTCTGCAGAGCCTGGCTCCTCCCAAAATAAGCAGACACTTCTAGGTAAGCTGGACATAAACACTATGTGTGTGCTTTTCTCTTTCATTTTTTTAAGACATGGAAAGATTTCAATCCTTAAGTCAATAAGCTATGGGAGGGCCAGGATGCTGTGTTGACATGTAACCTTCTCTTTGTACTGATCTTTTTGCAGAGATAAACATCTAAAAGATGAATGTTTACTTCTGAGTCTATGCTTAGAGCATATTTTTAAAATGGGCTTGGAACCAAGGACCTTCACTAAAGCCCAATATTAAGAATATTGGACCAAGTATTTATACCCTGCCTTATTCTACGAAACATTTGAGATGACCCATAACGATACACACAGTAACATAGAAAGCTTCTTCCTGTCTTCCCTCCCAAAAAGGAATCGGGACCACTTGAAGAGCTGCTGGTCTAGAAATCCATCCTAGCTCCATTACTTATTATCTGTGACACCCTCATGCGCCACTATTCTGTGTCACTTCCACATCTGTAAAATAAGGACGTATGCCATGTCCTTCTAATAAAGCTGTGGTGAGAGAGGGTCAAATGAGCATTTTTCAGATTTGTAGATGTCCATCCAGATGTGTGATAAAACCCAGCCTGCCCTCCACTTGCCATGGCCCAAACTTATAGGCCTACCTCTACCCATGCATTGCCTTTTTCTAATTCATTCATTCAGTGGGGCATTTTTATTTATTATTATTCTATTTTTTAAAAGAGTTATTTATCAGAGAGATGAGAAGGGAGGAAGAAAAGAGAGGGAGAGAAACATTGATGTGAGAGAGAAACATCTATCTTGTACACACCCCAACCAGGACCAAACCTGCAACCCAGGCATGTGCCCTGTCTGGGAATTGAACCGGTGACCTTTCACTTTGCAGAACAATGCCCAAACAACTGAGCCACACAGGTCAGGGCCAGAGGGGACATTTCAAAAAATCTGCATAAAGGTGCCACATAAACTAGTAGAGAGCCCTACATATTATTTTTTAGTTGACTTTTTAATTAAGGTGTACAAACATTCAGAAAAGTGCACAAATCATAACTGCAACTGCTTGATGAACTATCACAAAGGGAACCCACCCATGTAACCAGTCCCCAGGAAAAAGAACTTTACTGTAACCTCAAAAGACCACTTATAACACCTCCCAGTCTCTACCCCCTCCAAAGTTAACCACTATGCTGACTTTTACACACTGTGATTAATTTTGCTTGGTTTTATATTTTATTTAAACGGAATTGGAGAATGCGCACTATTTATGTCTGATATGTTCAGTCAACCTTAAGCCTGTTAGATTCATCCTTGTTCTACGTGTTAGTAGTTTGTTCTTTTCGCTTGTTGTGTAGTATTTCCTTGTATGGATATACCAATGTGTATTTATCCATTCTTCTCTAAGTATTTTTTAATATAAACAGGTGATTAACAGGAGCTGTGGTAGTTAATCTCTTTGTATAAATTTCCTTATAGGGAGTATGGGTGGTACCCGATCTGCATTGTATCATTGTTGTGAATTGCTGTAATAAAAGTGTCTTCATAACTTGAGGATCTACGAGTATAAAATAGAAGACTGGGCATATCTCATGAGCATAAAATTTTTTTTTCTATAGAAGCCCAAAGAGCTTTCATAGAATTTCCCCCCTCATTCCTCAAAGGAAAAAAAAAAAGAGCACTTTTGTATAAAGCAGGGGTATTAAACTCATTGTTACCAGGGGCCACATCAGCCTCTTGGTTGCCTTCAAAGGGCCAAATGTAATTTTAGGACTGTATAAGTGTAACTAATCCTTAACAGTTAAGTGAGAGCTTGGCACTGCTCCTGGGTAGATGCAAGGTGCAGGGCCTGGATAAAACATTGTAGAGGGACGTATTCAGCCTGTGGGCCTTGTGTTTGCCACCTGTGGTGTAAAGTGTCTCTTCACCAGGACTCTGACCGCCAACCTTATTGTTTTTCTTATGGCATTCTCTTTCTCTTGCTACTCATTATACTTGGTACTGACGTTGCTCCCAGGAAATGTTTTTTTTTTTTTTTTTTTTTTAATGGTCACTTTTTGTTAAACCAAGACACATTAGCCATTTGCTTATTTGGTATTTTAATCATTGTTGAATCCTTTAAATATCTTTCCCAGTTAGAAAGCAGGGAGTTTGCTTTTAAGTACCTGGGCCTTCCAAAAGAATTCAGAATAATGCTTAGTACCAGCAGGTGGGAGGGCAGTTACTAAAACTGCTTCAGGGACTGTTCCTAGAACAGAGAGTCAATAGACTCTTGCCCATTTGAGTTAATCATGAAAATTATAAGGTATTTTTTTGTGGTATAGTATACAGATACATATTTAAGGATAAGTCATAGAATTTTAGCTTATGTTAAATAAGTTTTATCAGCAAGGTAGTAATTTGTCAACTGGTTTCTACCCTCTGTCTCAAGAAGAATGAAATGTGTCAATTTATGAACTAAGTAAAATATCGTCATTTGTTAAAGTGAACAGGAGGGATTGATGTTTGTGAGGTTTATCTACTAAAATCTAGTGAATACTAGTATCAACTTGTAGATGCTACAAACTACATGGATTTTTATATTTTTTGCTTTAAAAAAGTTATATATGTTCAGTATGTAGTAAGAAAACAAACATGGTACAGAAATATAGGAAGGAAGATGTGAATGTCACCTCTGCCCCCCATCCCTTTCCAGAGCCACCACCCTCTGGTTCTGGTTATTCTCATAGGAAATATTTTCACTCTATAGAATGTGTTCATGGTTCCATTTCTGGATTAGTCAGTAACATATGACTTCTTTGGGGCAAAAAATTAAGAGTATAGTTCACATCACAGTGTCTGACTTCAGCTTTTTCTGTGTCTACTCTCTTTTCTGAAAAATCATAATGTTTTCATCACACCACGAAAGCAGTTTCAATAAAATGGCATTGCCACTTAGTATTGTCTAGAAAGACAGTATGAACCACTCCTCTTGATAAATACATCAATTACAAGAGTCCCAGTGAGCCCCTTCAAGCGTTGATGACTGAAATACAGGCACTTGCAGGATTCATTTTCCTTTACTGGTTCATGAATAGAGTTAGAGAATCTCAGGTACTAAGAAAACCTCAAAGTCCTCTTGTGTGACCTTATTACATGTGTTTTGCCCATAAGCTGTTGGCAAGGCATGAAGCTTAATTCCTCTTCTCTTGAGATTCCCTTCCAATGTGTAAAAACATGGCAAAGTGACAGTGTGTGATTTGTGAGGTGAGGTCAAGAAATGTATTGTGGCTTCTCTGAGGCATCTTGCTCTCTCTACTGGATCCCTCACTCTGGGAAAGGCCAACAGTCATTACATGAGGACACTCAAGCTGCACATGACAAAAAAACCATGAGCTCCTTCCAACAGCCAGTGAGGCACAGAGGCTGAGTGAGCCTCAACTCTGAGTGAGCCTTCAGATGACTGCAGCCCTGGGCAGATTTCTTGATTGAAATCTCGTGAGAAACACTGAGCAAGAACCATCCAACAAAGCCAGTCCTTAATTCCTCACTCACAGAAACTGATATAAATGTTTGCTGTTTTAAACTACTGTATTTGGTGGTCATTTATGCTGCAGTATAACTAAGAAACATTTTGAATCCTCTCACTGCCAAATGGTTCTCTAGTTTGTCGAACAATCTACAATGACAAGTCAAGGTGCTCTGTTGCATCTTTTGGCAACTCAGATGGTTAGACTTCAGTTTCCGTTACTGGATGCTGGTTCTCTTCAGATCCTCTGGGACAAATGTGATCAGTGCCCTCCACTTGCATGTCCCAACCACTCTTTCCCAAACTGTCTCCTTCCCATCTCTACTCATCTCCCACCTCCATGCTGTCACCAGACTTCTCTCTCTGTGGAGAACTTAACTATGGTCTGAAAAAAAGAAAGTCAGGAGAGAAGCATACTGTCCTGAAGCAGAAAGGCCAAAAGGAGAACCTGATCCAATTATGACTTGAGAGCTACACTAGTCCCAGGATCAGAGGGATGATAATGGTCAAAACAAGAACCATAAAAGCATATATACTTAGTTTGTCTATATGTCTAAACTAAATGTTGAATAACTTACTATAAAAGCAAACTATATATCTGTTATCATTCTCATGCTCTTTACTTTTAATTCTTCAGTGAGAACACACACACACACTCTCTCCCTCTCACATTTCCACCTCTGCTGCTCATTCCCCTACAAGATGTATGGGAACTACTTACCTTTATAGGAAATGCGCTTCCCTCATATGACCCAAGAACATGCTTTCAGTGTTGTTTCTGACTACTACTTCTTTTTCTCCACTCATCTTCAAAGCCCCAAATTCTGGCCATTCTAGATTTCTTTGTCTTCTTCAAAAGGTTCATGCTTTTTCCCTAGTAACTTTTTAAAATTCAATTTACTGGGATGACATTGGTTTACAAAACCATATGGGTATCAAGTGTACAACTCAACAAAACATCATCTGCACACTGCAATGTGCACCCATCACCCAAAGCAGAGTCTCTTTCTATCTCCATTTATACCCCCTTTGCTTACTTCCACTCCCTTTCCCTCTATCACTACATTGTTACTGTGTCTGTGTGTTATATGTAAATGTTTTTTTTTTGCTTAATCCCTTCACCTTCTTTCATTCAGCCCCACACCCCTCTCTTCTCTGACAGCTGTCAGTTCGTTCTGTGTATCCATGTCTCTGCTCCTGTTTTGTTCATAAATTTATTTTGGTCATTAGATTCCATGTGTTAGTGAGATCATATAATATTTCTCTTTCTCTGACTGGCATATTTCACTTAGGATTATAATCTCCAGGCCCATCCAGGTGTCACAAAAGGAAAGATTTCCTTTTTTAAGGTCAAGTAGTATTCCATTGTATAAATGTACCACAGCTTTTTCATCCACTCATTTACTGATGAGTACCTGGGCTGTTTCTAGATCATAGCTATTGTAAATAATACTGCAGTGAACATAAAGTTATATATATTCTTTTGAATTAGTGTTTCCAGTTTCTTAGAATGTATTCCTATCAGTGGGATCAATGAGTCAAAAGGCAGTTTTCACTTTTAATTTTTTGAGGAAACTCTAAACTGTTTTCCACAGTGGATGCACCAATATGCATTCCCACCAACAGTGCATAAGGGTTCCCTTTTTGCCACAACCTTGCCAGCATTTGTTGTTTGTTAATTTAGTAATACAGCCATTCTGATAGGTATGAGGCAATATCTCATTGTGGTTTTAATTTGCACTTCTTCAATGATTAGTGATGTTGAGCATTTTTTCATGTGTTTATTGGCCATCTGTAATAGGCAAAAACTAAGTGTTTTCCTTAAGATAAGGAACAAGGCAGGGATGTCCACTTTACCACTTTTATTCAAGATAGTACTGGAATTACTAGCCACAGCAATCAGATAAGACGAAGAAATGAAAAGCATCTAAGTTGGAAAGGAGGAAATAAAACTGTCATTATTCACAGATGACATCATATTGTATATAGGAAACCCTAATCTACCAAAAAGCTAGTAGGTCTAATAAATGAATTTGACAAAGTAGCAGGATACAAAATTAGTATTCAGAAATCTGTGGCATTTTATACACCAATAATGAATTATCAGAAAGAGAAATTAAGAAGACAATTCCATTTACTTTCACAATAAAAGAAAAAAGGTACCTAGGGATATATTTAACCAAGGAGGTAAAAGACCTGTACTTAGAAACTTATACTGAAGAAAGAAATTGAGGAAGATACAAGTAAGTGGAAGCATATACTTTGTTCATAGCTAGGAAAAATTTACATCATTAAAATGTCTATATTACCGAAAGCAAACTGCAGATTTAATGCCATTTCCATTAAAATACTGATGACATATCTCACAGATCAAGAACAAATATTCCAAAATTTATATGGACCACAAAAGACCCCAAATAGCCTTAGCAATTTTGAGGAAAAAAAACAAAATTGGAAGTATCATACTTCCTAATATCAAAATAAACTACAAAAAATAGTAATTAAAACAACATGGTTTTGTCACAAGAGCAGGCATATAGATCAATGGAACAGAATAGAGAGCACAGAAATATGCTCACACCTTTATGGTCAAGAACATACAATAGGGTAAAGACAGTCTCTTTAATAAATGGTGTGGGAAAAATTGGACAGATAACGTGCAAAAAAATGAAACTAAACCCACCAACTTACACCATACACAAGAATAAACTCACACTGGATTAAAGACTCAAATGTAAGGCGTGAAACCATAAAAATCCTAGAAGAAAATAATAAGCAGTAAAATTTCAGACATTTCTTGTAGCAGTGTTTTTGCCAATATATCTCTTCTGTGAAGGAAACAGAGGAAAAGATAAACAAATGGAACTACATCAAACTAAAAATCTTTTGCAGAGCAAAAGAAACCATCAACAAAATGAAATGGGAGCCCACTGAATGGGAGAACAAATTTGTCAATGATATACCTTATAAGGGGTTAATTTCCAAAACACAGGGTCTGGCAGAAGTAATGCCACTGAGTGTGATTGGTAGGGTTTGTGACTGTCTCGTATGAGATGGACAGCAATTTGAACATTTCACCTAAAATGTCATATGGTGTGCTTGAGTGTGATATTGTTATGTTATAGAATTACATGTTTATGATTTTGTAATAAAAGATTTGGAATAGATTACCAGCTCATAAAAAAGTGACATTATTGTGCCAGACCTTGTATATAAAAAACTTACACAGCTCAACACCAAGCAGACAAACAACTCAATTAAAAAATAGTCAAAGGACCTAAATGGATACTTCTCCAAAGAGGACCTACAGATTTTCAGTAACTTTCATATGCTATTACCTGTACTTGAAATGCCCTGGGCCAATTACATTCCTTCTTTAAGACCCAGAACAGATAGGAGTCTTCTACCCATCCTTTGGAAGCCATTCTCCCAGGCAATTTGTTCCTTCCTTGTGCTGTTTTTGCAACGTGCAGTTGGCATGCACCATGACACATCCTAGACATGTGTTAAAGTGTCTGCTTCTCTCTCTAGGGAAGCACTTCATAACTTTTTTTCTGAATTCAGTTATTTCAAAGGAATAGATCAGAGGTCTTTTAACCCTAATGACTCACATGGATGGTACAGGGGCTTGAAATATTTTTCCAAGTATTAGAATATTACACTGCCTTATGAGACTCATACTACCAGATTGTGAATCATTTGAAGACAAGGACTGTGTCATATCCAATTTCTGTTCACCCTCCACAGTAGGATCTCAATAATTATTAGATGAATAAATTAAGTACCAAATAAATTTCCTTATTATTTAGTAGAAATATTTAAAGAAATTGACCACTTCTTTAGAAAAATGAAAAGTTGCATGAAATAACTTCACATGCTATAAAAAACAAACAATGTGGGTAGGAAATGTTGGATAATGATGAGTGTCCAGGAACAAGAAGACAGGTTGGAGACAGTTTAAATGGATTGCAGAAGACAGCCTCAACAAACAGCCTTGTAAAAAGGACAATTTGGATGTGAATGTTTTTGCAGCACCCATCCCACCACCTCCCACCCCAGATCACAAGATGCTGGCAAAGGCATGCCTACAAATCACTGCTTTAACACAAAGCAAATGCTCGTCCCTGGAATGAAACAGCTGAAATGAATTAATTTTCTCTGCTTTTAGAGGGGGGGGAACAATATATTTTTACCTGCTAAAGTACAATTACATGTGCTTTCCAGGCCTCTATAGAAGTGCTTTATTGAGGCCACTGTGTATAGTATGGCTAGTAATCGTGTAAACAAAAACACATCAAGCCTTCCAGTGGAAAAAAATGAGTTCTTTTTGGTTTTAAGCTTGTGATTCAATACAAGTAATTAGAATATATGCAAATATACAGCATAAAAGGCTGTTCTCACTGTATAGTTACATTTTTCCCCTTGTAGCCTGCCCTCTCTCTGCTGACAGGAGCCTGATAGACTTTTTGAAGCTCAGGGGTTCCTGCCTTATGGTGATTAACAGGAAGCAGTGAGCACAGGGGTCAGTGTATTTAAGAAAAATCTTAAGCAGTTCGTAACAGGAGGCATAAGGCCTCTTAGGGGGTAAAAAGGGTTGTGTGTTTGGCTAGTGACAAGTCTGTGTTGGAATCTTTCATCCTAAATGGATTTGAGGCCCACAGTTAAGCCAGAGACTATCATCTGATGAGCACACGTAGTAATTGTTACTTTCCCATTAAGTTACCCTCACCTTACTCAGAGAATAACAGGTTTTTGCTATCTCTGAATATGTTCATGATGCTGATAATTAAGTTTGTACATGATATTGCTTCTAATTGTCCAGTTACTCTCTTTTTCCCCTCTTTACTACGAAATGTTTTATATATATATATATTTTAAAAGGAGAATGTAATGTATTTGTAAGTTATGAAGAATAATAATAAAATGAACACCTGTGGACCCTCTACCCACCTTTAGAAATTGCCCATTACTCCTATCTGTGAAGCCCTCATGTGGGTCTGTCTGAACTTTATATAAATGGTGTACCATATTATTTCTTCTGTGAGAGTTTTTGCAGTTTCCTAACTGAAAGGATAATGAGTGCCTCTATCATTTTAGACTTAGCTCTATCAAATCAAACTGTTTTTCAGTTACCAATTAGAACTTAAATGTGGTGTCATCCTCTTCCTCCCTTTTCAGAACAGGCAACATTCTTTATCAAGTACTATTTTTATCACTGTTACCAAAATTAGCTATGGTTTTTAAAAAATGTTAGATTGGATTGATGCTTCCCAGAACATTAAAAAGATAAAATGTCATTTTACTGTAAGTTAAAATTCCAAACCGCCTTTTGGTTTTACTGGCATTAAAAATTTGGCGAGCACATATAAACACATGTACTTCAAAGGAGCTTCATTCTTGGGTCCCCAGCAATATCACTTATTTCCATTTCATGGCACATGCCACCATGAGCACATATGACTAGGCATTCTGCTGGGCTCACACAATCGTAAAAATAACCTCAAAGAGAGGCAAATTAGCTGTTAGGCTGGTGGTGGGAAAAGAGGTACTTACGGATGTTCATCTGATGTTAATAACTTGTCTTAAAAATATAACAAATCTTTGTTCTATAAGAGGGCTCAGTGTTGTGGTTTTTCTTTAGTGCCTCAGCAATGCTTTGGGATTGTTACATCTTCACTATAGTCTTAAGAGATAGGCTGACACTTTGGTTCTTATTCAAGGATCAGATGGAAAGAAGCAAGCTAAGTAATTTATTCTTAGAGGCAAAGTGAATAAGGCAGACATGATATTTCAACTTTGCAACAACTGAGTAGGATTAATCTGTTGAGGTAGTGCTCAACAGATTTATATAATTCAGAGTTATATTGTTGAGATTTATATAATTCAGAGTTAGTTTTTATAATTGTATTTTTCACTTATAGTTTGCATTCAGTATTATTATGTATTGGTTTCAGATATACAATGTAACGGTTAGACAATCATATGCTTTACAAAGTGTTCCGCAAATATTTCGGGTACCCACCTGGCACCATAGTTATTATAATATTGTTGACTATATTCCCCGTGCTTTACTTTACAGTCCCGTGACTATTTTGTAGTACTTCTAGTTTTCATTTTTAAAATACAAAGATGTTGATTATAAGTACCTATAATCTGCTTTGCTTTTTTTTTTAAAACAAAACAACTTTTCTTCCCTTAAATATCACTAACATTTACAATTGTTAGTGATAACAGCACTTTTTACAATTGCAAATAGATTTTCATCTGTGATTTTCTTCTCCATTATGAGGGGTATAGTTCTAGCTATAATCTAACCATATAGGGGTATTTTTTTCTTGGCCACAAAGTTTTCCATCTGAAATAAATAACACAAAGACTTATGAATAGAATACTAGTGATTGTGTAATTCTTATTACTGTGGTTCTCCTAAAACTCTCAGAAAAACATTTTGACAAATTTTATAGTCAATTTTCATCTGTTCAAAGGGTAATAGAGATCACCTTAGCATGAAATAAATCCTAAAAAAATATTTGTTGAATGAATGAAATCATGTTTTCAATGAAACTTGTTTCACTGAATGCTTCCCGCACCCCCGCCCCAGCCCCGCCCCAGCAGAGAACTTTCAAGCCCCAGCTAGTGGCCCCTATTTCTGGCAGTTTCTAATACAATAAAATGATAAAATAGGAAGAGAATAGAAATGTTCTTCAGGGCTTGTATTACTATTTGACCCACATCCCTTTCTTCCTTTTCAGTCAGCATCCTTCTTCAGTCCTGAACAAATCTGAGTGAACCTTGGAGTCCCAATTATTTTCTTGGCTTAGTGTAACGGGGGTTCTATAGAGCTCTATCCCCAACCCTCCCAAGACAGCTCAGTGGTGAAAGTTATTCAGGGAAGCAGGCCAATTCAGAGCTACTTCATGGCCATAATGGGACAAGCGTTATATGAATTGTAAGGATTCCATGTCAGGACTGTAGGCTGTCCTTGTATAAACCCCCTATTGTGTTATAAAGAACCTAACAACCATGGGGAGAAAATCTACAGAGATAAGAGGAGACTGTTATGTTTATAGTTACTAATTCTTCTCATTTTAAAAATGAATATCTCTGTTATTAAGGAGTAACTTAAACACTGTGCAAATTGTCATAGGGTAAGCCATTTGACCTAAGGCACCAGCTGACTTGGCAACTGCCCAGGCCAAGACAATTCTGATTTTAGAGTTCTGTTTTCCTTGCAAGAAACTCTGGGATGTGAAGTCAGGCAGAAAGCTTTTAAATGGGTGCGGGAGCCGGTGCAGCTGGGGGTTGTTAACAGCAATTGGAGAATAATATTTAAAAGAAAAAAAAGGGTGGCTGAGGGCTGCTCTCTGGTTAGAAAAGAGAAACCGTTTGGATAGAAAGAACTTGCTTGCAACTCTGGTAAGGAAACTTTGTTTGACTTACTTTAAACAGGATGACAGGTGAATCATTTTGAAGAGAAAGGGGTATCGTGGGGAACATCATACAAGATACAGCTTATTAAACAGTGAAGGTGGCGATTTAAATGTTAGGAGGAGGCAGAGCTTTCATAAGGCTAAAGGCTCTCATATACTGAAGGAGCATAGGGCTGAAGTAGAGCTAGCTGCTCTTGGACATTATACCCGTAGGTGAATTCATTTGTTGCAACGCATTCAATTCAACTTCCCAGAAGATCTGGCCTCTAAGATTATGTACAAATCCATTCTGAATGTCCCTGTAAAGTCAATTTGCAGTTCTTGAGCACATCCCCCGAACCCAGTCTCCAGCTGTGGGATAGGATCAGCAGTGTTGACCTTTTCTCACATCACCCTTGTGTGATGTGATGTGTTCTGAAGTCACTTGGAAAAGAATCCTGCTAAATCCCCATGTCCATCTTGCACATATAAAACCCACTGAGGAAATTATTTTAGAATGGCTTTAGGTGTTGTTAATATTTCCTAATGGAAATCTTTTCATGGCCTGAGCATTTCCAGTAGTCTCACAATCTCTGTGCTTTGGCTTTTTAAAAAACAAAAGCCTTTTCAAATCAGTAGTTGAGGTATAAAGAGTCTCAGGCCCACTACCAGAGAAACATGGTCATTACTGAAAGGCCAGGAGCTTCTCTAAATGGAAATATGCTTCAGCTTGACCACACTAAAGGCTGTTACAGAAAGTACTTTCACATGCTCAGATGGGTCACTCCAGGCCATTCCTTTACCCTGCATGTTGCTTGAGTTCTTGGTCTCCTATAAGTAAGAATTTACATATGAAAAAGTCCTGATACTATGATGTAGCATCTTCCTGGTTTGTTGTACTATTATTAAAATCATTTTTAATACTGTTACCATTAATCTTAATTTTTAGTGATTGGAACAATTTCAGATTTAGTCACTAAAATTAAGAATCAAATTATAGACTTCTAGATATCAGTGCTGGTAAGACATGCTATTCTTTTGCTGAAATATTAATTTTTCTCTTCAACTGTATTTGAATAAACTTTTTCTACTTTTGCTGGGTTTTAGTTATAAATCAGGACTTTTGAAAGGTTTTATGACATAAAATTTACCCTTGAGGCAAGTAAATATTTTCTACTCATTTATAAAAACTTAAAAAGATTTTGACTTTAAATTTCTATGGAAATAAAGATTTGTCTTGTTTGTTTTGATTTCTTTCTGAATATAACAGGTTTTGCCCTAAATATATATGCTCAGTGTAAATTTAAGTAGGGATTTATTCATTGTCCTTCAGAATATTTGATCATATTTTAGTTATGAGATCTGAAACAATTTGAAAGCATCAGATCAGTTTCACATCGTAATACAGCATTCTCATGAAAGACAATTAAAAATATATGCTGCAGTCTCCAGCCACAGCCTGTGGCTAGGATGGGAGACTGACGTGGTGGCTAAGGGGAATGAGGCTGCAAAGGTGATAATGCCAGAAAAATGCTGAGTGAAGACAAGTAGCAGGAGCAAACTATTGCCAAGGACCTGCTCATGATCAAGTATGGGATGGGGCGGTGGGGGTGGGGGGTGACGTCACCAACTGAGTACTTGGGTCTTTGCTGGAAGTAATTGTTCTACACAGCTAGTTCACAGTGGTAAAAACAGCACCAGGTGCGGTTAGACTGGGCCTTGATTCAGCAACCTTGGTCCTTGAGTTCTGGCTAAGAAAGAATTTAGAGCCAAGACTCAAACTAGAAAAGAAAATTTATTTAGAAAGTCACAGAGGTAGAAGAAGTGATCTGTAGAAGAAATGGGCTCAGGAAATAATTTATAGAGACGAAAGAAAGGACACTTGGAGCTTAGGAGAGAGGAGGGTGAAGGTAATGTGCCTGGGGGTGAATATGAAGGGGATGGGAAAAACAAGGGTATGCTCTCAAGAGGAAGAGCAGTGCTGAGTTGTCCATCCTAAGGTCTTTTAAGGGTGGGGACTCTAGGAGAAGTCATAGGGGAGGATCTTAACAGCATATTCATCAGCTTTCTAGGCAGGTGATCTTTAGTCAGTGTAGCTAGTCCTGAGGTCAGCCAACACATCAATTGTCTGGTTTTACTACTTTTTTGGGCCTGGAGTTGAAACACAGCAGAGGCTTAGATGTGATCCCTCCTGGTTAATGCCTAAGGGAGAGGTTGTGCAAGGGCCCACATGGGAGTGGCATGAGGCCACTCTTCAGCCCCTTGTTCCACCTCCAAGGGGATCTGTCACATGACTAGCAACATACCAAGGGACAAAAGGTGAGGGGAGGGTCAAAGCCACATGACCAGTGATATGGTAGGGCTTATCCTGGGGGCCAAGGTCCTTGTTTTCCTAGTTTGGCCTGTTGCTAGGCGCTTGGAGTTTTCTGACCTGGTGACCTCGTGTACCTGGCCCATTATTCTTGCTCTACTGTCTTTCTAACTGCCCACCACAAGTTCAGGAGAGGGCAAGGCCAAGGATGTAGAACAGAGAACCACCATTTTACAAAAGAGAGCCTTCTAAACAATATGGCCAGAAAATGAAAACTTCATGTGCCTTTTTTTAGTGAGATTGAAAGGCATTTTGATTCCATGCCATTTACTTTAAGAACATTTGAAGATGAGAAGAAGGTCCAGGTGGGTATGTTGGAGTGTGCTAAACATGAACTGCTGCAACTATATAATGTTCTTTTTAAGAATGAGGGTGAATTGGTTGCCCAGTTTAAAATCCAGTTCTGCTAATACCCAGTGACCGCATGTAGATAATCAGTGGTTTCTTTGAGCCTGACCTTTACACGTCTGAGATAAAGGTTTAGGATGCAGAACTAAAGGCCCTCCTCCAGAGTTCTGCAAGTTGGAAAACCCAGAAAAAAGGGGGAGTGGGGGAGGCCTCCAAGACTGCACAGAATGCCACCAGCGAGGGAACATTAAAAGAGAATGAAGCTGGGGACTGAGGAGGGTTCTATCTCTCCAGCTTGCTGCTTTTGCCTCATCCCCTTCGTATAACACCCCAGGCTCTGTGAAGTGCAGTTTGTCTTCTCCACCCAGGACTGCCAGCAGAGCAGAGGTCTCCCTGCCCCCATCCCAGACCCCCAACCCAACCCCCTTCCAATAACAACCGCTGCAACTGACTCCAGTCTTGGGAGACCAGGCTTCCTAGTCACCAAAAACTAATAAAATGAGGAGCCGAAAAAGTCCCTGCATCCCATTACCATTATGTCAAATTTCAGTAGTTCAGAATATCATAATCTCAACAGGGAAGAAATTAATTCTTTATAGATAATATAGAATAACAGGGTAATTGAGATTCCTAGGGGTATTTTTTTTTTAAAAATAGAACGTGAATGAACACAGGACAATATTCAGAAGTTTCAGAAAGAATAGGTTGTGAAAAATAGGTAGCCTCCACTCAACTTTCTGAATTAACCAGTTCCCTGTATAGTAGCAGCCACTCTTGCTAGTTTCCTAAGATAGTCTTCCAGGGAGATCCATGTTATTGCAAGCATGTTCATCTATGGTGTGCTTTCATTTTCTTTCACAAAAATGCCCACACATCCTAGATTAATTATTCTCTACCTTGCCATTTATCTATCTATCTAGATCTCTATTTATCTGTCTATCTGGATACCTGTTTGTTTTTATCCTCACCTGAGGACTTTTTTTCATTGCTTTCAGAGAAAGAGAGAGAAGGCGAGAGAGGGAGAGAGGGAGAAAGCATTGATGTGAAAGAGAAACATCGACTGGTTGCCTTCTTGTATGTGCCCCCACCAGGGATCAAATCAACCTGGGTATGTGTCCTGACTGGTAATCAAACCTGCAACCTTTTGGTCTATGGGATGATGCTCCAACCAACTGAGCCACACCGGCCAGGGCTCCACTTTGCCTTTTATTTTAGATAAACTATATACTTGCAGATTAGTGTTTTTTCAAAACTGAAATAAGTTGTATTAATGAGGTCTAAAGTCAATTTAGTGAGTCACAAGCATAATCTTTTTAATGTAGTAGGTAGAATATAAGGAACCCAATAGAATAAACCAGTACATTGTGAGTAAAATGGTATGATTTTATGAAATTTCAGTTATAAAGAAATGATTATAAGTGACAATATATGGGGGCTTTTTGGGTTTATTTCTGCTTTTTTTTGGTTCATGGTCAAAAAGTTTGTAAAACACAATGTAGATGGTTTCATATCTCCTATGTAGAGCTACCGCCTTTGTTTTTAATTGTTGCATAGTATTTTATTGAATAGAGTTCCATAATTATGCATATATGCTCCTACCAATAGACAATTAAACTATTTTCAGTTTCTTCTTAATTGAAATTATTTCAGTAAATATCTTTGTAAAGATGTTATTTCATAAATATACATGCATATCTTTAGAATCCATTGTCGTGTATGTCACTTTGATAACTACAGTCAATGCTCATTATTTGTAGAGTTTGTATAAATCTTACTTGCTGAAATTTATTTGTAATCTCAAAATTAGTACTCTCAGCATTTCACAGTCATTTGTGGGCATGTGTAGAGTGGTGAAGAATTTGTCACCTTTCATGCACATTCCCAGCTTAGGTGAACAAGGCCTTTTTGTTTCAGCTCCCATACTGTAAACAAGTGATCTTGTTGTGGTCTATTTGTGCCACATCTTTCATAGTTTTGTGCTTTTTGTTGATGATTTTGCTTTAAAAATATCCCCCAAACATAGTCCTGAATTGCTGTCTAGTGTTCCTCAGTGCAAGGAAGTTGTGGTGTCTTGTGTAGAAAATATGCATGTGGGATAAACTCATTCAGGCAAGAGGTACAGTACTGTCGGCCATGGGTTCAAAGTTAATGAACCAACAATCTGTATTTCAAAAAAAGGAAGAGGAAATTTACTGATCTGTATGCTGCTGTAGAAACTGCTGAAGTAACATCTGTGGTGCCTAATGAAGCCATGGAAAAGCTGGAAATTCAATTTGTGGTTTCATGAGATGATGGCCAGTAAAAAGAGCATAGGGGACAGCATTGTCATGAGGCTGAAAGCCACAGAAACTCATGGACAGGTTATCCAAGGCCAGGGAAATGTTAAACTCTTCTTGGCTAGTATTTTATTATAAAAGAATACTGCATATAAGGAATTACTTAAAAAATATATATATTAAATAAGATGTCTTTAAACAGAATCCCACATAAAATAAGGTTACTTGCAGGAACCTCATGCTGTATTTCTCTTAGGAGCAATAGCTCCATGTTTTCTAATTAATTGTTCATGGTGACCTTATGGGACATATAACTACCACAAATTACAAGAATGTATTTCCAGGTGGCCATACTCCCCTACTATTCTTGTATGAGAGCGCTCGTTTCTTCACCCCCCCGGGGGGGGAGTTTCAAGCCTTTTGATATCTGATAACCTGATAGTTGAGTAATGGTATCTTGTGGTTTTAATTTGCAGTTCTTTTAGTAGGAAAAGTGTAGAAGAACATCTTTTTGTATTTTACAGCCGTTCATGTACTTTTTTTGTTGTTCCTATTTTTTCTTTATATTTGGATATTTGTCTCTTATTGATTTATAGCAGATCTTTATATATTAAGAAAATGTCCTTTTTCTGTGCCATGGATTGCAAGTATTTCTTTAGTTTGTCATTCATATGTTGACTTTTTCCCCACATGGCAAAGAAAATACTGTGAATATTTTTTTAACGTAGTTGAATTTATTGATCTTGTCTTTTATGACCTCTGGATTTTGTTATTGTTTTGAAAACTTTTCTTTGGAGATATTTAAAAGTTGTATTTGTGTTTGATGTTTTGTAGTCCTTTGGAGTTTGTATGGAATTTAATCCTCTTTGTACATAACACTGATTATAAATCCTTTTCAACCTGAGTAAATTTCAGAGTGATAGAACAATGGGAGATCATATGTTTTGGAATCCAAAAGTCCAGTTTGAAGTCCAGTTTATTTATATACTAAAGTGACAATAACCCATGTTACATATTTTCTGTGATCATCAGGTGCCCCCATCCAGGCTTTGCTGAGTTCTTCAAAAGATAGTGCCTAGCATATGCTAGATTCTGAATGTTAGTTCCCTCTCCTGCTTCCCTGAAGTCCTCTGCCAAAAAGTAATTTGTTATGTTAATTTAAGACATGCACTAAAATAAATATGATAGGGTTTCTTTTCAAAAGGATTCTATAATTTAAATTGTAGACAACTCCTGCTGAGTTTTTCAACATAGCTTGAACTAGTTATATACTGAACTGATTGATCACTATGTACTGATTTGAATTGTTGGTATCAATACAATGCACCTCTTTTTGTTTGTTTGTTTTGTTTGTGAAAAGAATGAAGACTGGATTTCTAGACATTAAGTTACTTTCTTTAAGGACTCCTAAACCTTAAATCTAGAAACTTTATGGAAAAGCATTCAGTATAAAAATATTTAGTGTGGTCAATAAATATACCCAATTTATTCTGTTTTGTAAGTCTGAATGTTTTATATATCACATTTCTTAAAGCAGGTTATATTTTTAGGATAAAGCAGTTTAAACCTATCAAAATTGTGTCTTTAAAAAGAAATAAAGTACAATGTTCTTATCCTTCACTTTCATGATTAGATTTACTACACGTCCAGGAATTTTTGGCTAATTCATGAGCAGTTTCTGCCTTAACGTTAGGGGCATAAGGAGAAGTCACAGTTTTAGAAATGTCTTAACTTTGTATTTATACATACAATTGCATTGTCATTACTCTAGAGAAATTCAGTTAAGACTTGAGTGCCTTTGCTCTATTAGGCAATTTAGAATATCCCAGACCTTACTCTGGCCGTTAAGATTTTTGAAGTTCAAAGGAGATGTGTGAGGAAGAAAAAACATCTGGTGAAGAGAACTCGCTTCATTGCGTGACACTGTTTCCCTGCACTCTTTAGCAGAGCGTCTGTTTAGCAGGTTGGCAGGTTTGATAATTAATTAATGATGAGGGAATGAGCCACGTATCTGAGGAACTCAGTTTTGTCCCTTATTGCTTCTTTCTTCCCCATATGTCTGGCAAAGCCTTCAGAGTCTAAGATCGCTGATCCTACAGTTGTGTCTCAACTCAAACACTTGTCTTCAGGCTTAATTAGCTCAGAGAGATAAACAGATGGATGGCCTGGGCCCCAGAGGGTTTAGTGTTGAGCAATGCAGTTTTATTATCAGGGACTTTTGGAATTTTTGTTGGAGAAGTGCCTCAAAACTTTAAAAAATGCCTTTTAAAAAACTCAAAATTTTAAAAGTATGTACTTGAAGATGACAGAGTTTTATGTGTATCTCTGCATATCTATGAATTTTTCTTTTTGTGACTTAATTCATAAATAATTTCAAACTTACAGAAAAGTTATGAGAATAGTACAAGAGACATCCATGGTTTCTCTACCCAGATCATCCATTGTTTTTATTTTCCCCATTTGTTTTTCCATCCTCATTCCCTCTTTCCCTTCGTCTTCCCTTTAGGCATACACACACACAGACACACACACTCACCCATTTAATCATGCGCATATTTTTCTAAACTATTTGAGACCAAGGTGGAGATTCCAGGGGTCTTTACTCCTAATACTTAAGCATGTATTTCTTAAGAACAAGGCCATTCTTCTAAATAATCATATACTGATACCAAAATCATGAAATTTAACATCGAAACAACACTATTATTCGAATCCATAGTCCCTTTTTAAATCGCATTAATTGTCTCAGTAATGTCCCTTATAACATCCCCCACCCCCTAGACAAAGATCCAGTCTAGGATGCCATGTCTCATTTGATTGTCATGTCTCCTTTAAATGGAAATAGTTTGTCCACTTCTGGCCAAGATGGAGGCATAGATGGACATACTGTGCCTCCTTGCACACCCAAAATTAAGAACAACAGGATTTAGAAACAAGAAAACAACCAGAACAGAGAGAAAATTAAACTGTACGGAGGTCTGACAACCATTCATCTAGACTGGTAAGAGGGGCGCAGTAGCGGTAGGAGGAAGCAGAGGTTGGCAGACCTGGACTGCAGGAGGCGGCTGGCAGATCCAAGGTACACAGGTGGTAGCTAGTGGACCCCAGGTGCAAGGTGGCTGGCTGAGCAGGCGGTCCTACATTCGCATGCAGATAATCCAGGTGAAAACGGGAAACAAGACAGAACTCGCAACCCAGGGCTCCAGCGCCAGGAAATAAAACCTAAAAACAGCGAGACCCCTCCCCCCCATAC
The DNA here is from genome assembly GCA_039655065.1 of Glossophaga mutica. Classification (NCBI taxonomy): domain Eukaryota; kingdom Metazoa; phylum Chordata; class Mammalia; order Chiroptera; family Phyllostomidae; genus Glossophaga; species Glossophaga mutica. The sequence continues at coordinate 74,857,592 of CM077312.1, forward strand.
AGTGGCACAACCCAGCAACTGGGCTGCCCCACCCAGGGGAACACCTAAGGCTCCACCCCTCACTACGAAACAGCCGTGACCAGACAAAATAAAAACAAAAATGGCTCAAACGGGAGAACAGATCAAAGCCCCAGAGCCAATTCATCTAAGCGACCAACAGGTAGCCAACCTATCAGATGCACACCTCAAAGCACTGGTGATCAGGATGCTCACAGAATTGGTTGATTTTGCTCACAAATTACATGAACAAATGAAGGCTACAATAAGTGAAATGAAGAAAAACGCATAGGGAACCAATAGAGATGGGAGGAAAACTGGGACTCAAATCAATGGAGTGGACCAGAAGGAAGAAACTAACAACCAAACAGAAAACAAGGAAGAAACAAGAATTCAAAAAAATGAGGAGAGGCTTAGGAACCTCCAGGACATCGTCAAACGTTCCAACATCCAAATAATAGGGATACCAGAAGGGGAAGAGGAGGAGCAACAAGTGGAAAACTTAGTTGAACAAATAATAAAGGAGAACTTCCCCAATCTGGCAAAGAAAATAGACTTCCAAGAAGTCCAGGAAGCTCAGAGAGTCCCAAAGAAGTTGGAGCCAAGGAGGAACACACCAAGGCACATCATAATTCCATTAGCCAAGATTAAAATGAAGGAGAGAATTCTAGAAGCAGCAAGGGATAAGGGGACAGTCACCTACAAAGGAGTTCCCATCACACTGTCAGCTGATTTCTCCAAAAAGACCTTCCAGGCAAGAGGGGCTGGAAAGAAGTAATTCCAAGTGATGAAAGTCAAGGACCTACATCCAAAATTGCTCTATCCAGCGAAGCTGTCATTTAGAATGGGAGAGAAAATAAAGTGCCTTACCAGATAAGGTCAAATTAAAGGAGTTCATCATCACCAAGCCCTTATTATATGAAATGTTAAAGGGACTTATCTAAGAAAAAGGTGATAAAAAATACGACAGTAAAAAGACAGCAAACTCACAGATATTAACCACCACACCTAAAACAAAAGCAAGCTAAGCAAACGCTAGAACAGAAACAGAAGCACAGAAATGGAGATCACATGGAGGGTTAGCAACAGGGGAGTGAGAAGAGGAGAGAGGGGGAAAAGGTACAGAGATTAAGTAGCGTAGACAGGTAGAAAATAGACAGGGGGAGAGCAAGAATAGTGTGGGAAATGTAGAAACTAAAGAACTTATGACACATGGACATGAACTTAAAGTGGGGGGAATGTGGGTGGGAGGGGGTATGCAGGGTGGAGGGGAATGATAGAGAAATGGGACAACTGTAATAGCATAATCAATAAAATACAATTAAAAAAGAAATAGTTTGTCAACTTTCTTTGTATTTGTTGACTTTGACATTTTTGAAGAGTTCAAACCAGTTAATTAGTAGTATTCTTATATCAGATTCATGTGGTGCTTCCTCATGCAATTCTGGTTCTATATTTTTGGCAAGCATACCACAAAAGTGTTGGTGAGTCTCAGGGTATCTTATCAGGAGGCACATTGTGTTGATTTATCCCTTACTTGGAGATGCTGGCTTGGAACATTTGGTTAAAGTGGAGTCCATCAGCTTTCTACATAGTCAACTTACATTAAATTTTTCCTCTATGTATTTAATAAGAATTTTGTGAAGAGTTCATCTTAAGACTATGGAAATAGCTTATGTCTTTTCAAATTTTCACCAACTAGTTTTAGCAACCATAATGGTCTGCTAGCTCTTATTTTGTCTATATTTGTTACTTGGTAAAGTGCTGCAAGGAAGAATGTTCTCTTCTCCTCTGTTTACTTACTCATTTGTTTGTTTGTATTGGTATGGACTTGCTGGTTCTTATCATGTTCAGTGTTGATAATTCATTACTATTATTATTTATTTTGGTATTTAGATGGACGCAGATTTGGCCAGCAGGAGCCCCTTCAAGCTGACAGCTAGTCCTTTTGATAAGTCTTCATTATTCTTTGAGCACTTTTTTACTTTCTGGCACAACAAGATGTTCCAGATTTGTGTTATATTTTCTCTGTCCCAGCCTTGGAGTTGACATTTCTGCAAGGAATCCTGGTTCCTTTTCATGCAGAATGGTATTTAGAAACCAAGATGTGTGTGTTGTGTGTGTTTTAAAGGAAACTACATTATGGAATATTACATTACTAAATCCTTGTATATTGTACATGAGTGTGTATGTGTGTGTGTCTTTAATGTTACAAGTTTAAAACAGAAGAGCATTTATTTTACATATAATAATCATAAGTTTTGACAAGAAAGAAATACAATTTTCATTTCACAGTAAATGGTGTTACACACTTTTGGATACTAAATCATCTTGACATTTATGAAGGAGCAAATGGAAAGTAGGAAACTGAGTGTGTTAAGTATAAAGCTATCTTTAACTGTTCTATTAAAAAGCAAAGATTTATTTTCCATCTGTGATCTGAATGTGCCTATTTGTGTTCTCTTCCATGGCAGTGGAATTTCTGTGGAGCCACACGACAGAGAGCATGTGTGTTGGATATATGTCAGCCCAGGACGGGAAAGCCAAGGTAAGCGGGAAAACTGGGGCATAACCTGAAATCCTTGCAGCCATTGCACAAATCTCTAATAGGCTAAGTTGATACAAGTGACTTTTCTCAGCCTTTCTTGGGAAGTAGCTCTGTGATCTTTATGAGAATTTGCTTAAGTAGAGTTGATAATTCCCAAAAAATAAACAGCAGGTCTTTTACACTTTTGATGATGGAGCAGAGAGGATTAGAAAAGAGTTTTTTTTCATAGAAAATCTTGTTTTTGTTTGTCCACTGTGAATAATGGGAAAAGAGGAAACTGGGATTGAGAAGAGAAAATGGGAGTGAAGCTGATGGGCTCTCAAGACAAGGTGATTTTTCAAGGAGTGTTGGAATAGATAAAGAAAACCAAGGTAAAGAAAGCCAAGTGCCTGGACTGATTCTGCATGTATGTGGGCAAAGGTGGCTGACATGCTTATGAGTACAACCTGGCCTGTGCTCTGGTGTATTCTGGTACACCGTGGCATAGTGTCAGAGGTAGAGGCAGAGGTCTGTTGCTGTGTGTCATGTGCCCGTGGCATACGTCCCTCAGTGAGTCACAATGATCACATAGACATCCACACATCACCTCCTGAGTTGTTTGGCATCCCCGCACTCACGATGGTTGAGGCTGGGAGTAAGAAACATAATTTGTGGATTTTATTACACTGGCCTTGTTCTTTTTCATAAAATTTTTAGAACAGCTGTGGCGTATGATCTTTACATGGCATTAAAGTAACTCATTTGTAAAGCTGTGAAGTTCAGCAGCCTCTTTTTTAAAGGGCATGATTTATTTTGCACATTTGGAAACATAGGTAAGGAAACTTCTGTTATAAACTGTCTGATAGAGGTGGCATCATAAATTAATGATACATGTAAGAAAGAATAGATTATTGCTTATTTGTCATATAACACCCATCCACACTGGCCTGTGTGCATTATCGGCAAGCAAGTCTTTGTCACAGAGCTTCCGTGAGTACAACGTATAGAAAGACCTCATCAGGCAAGCATCGGTTCACATTTGTGAAACTGTTGCTGAGCTCCCCTCCTCTGTGTCACCCTCACCTGATTCAAGATTTATATTGTATTAGTAAACTTATTTTACAAGAGAATGCATAAAGATTGCTTTATTTCATAGTATTTAGAGAAGGGAATTATAACTGCCCATTTTAAAGGTGATTTATAGGTTTGGAGCAACACTAGCAGAATTTTCTGTGATGATGGAAATGTTTTATATTTATATTGTGCTGTCCAAAAGGATAGCCACTAGCCGCACATGGCTATCATGCACTTGAAATGTGGCTAGTATGCCCAAGGAAAAGAATTTTAAATTTTACTTAGTTTAAGTTTAAATAACCATATGTGTCTAGTGGTACTGTATTGAATAGCACAGGTGTAAGAATGAGTGGAAAATGGTTATTCAAGTATTTTCAGAACACTCTTTTCTTCCCAGTGACAAAATGAATCCAAAATATAAAATATCTGATAAGCCACAAGAATCCTTGCACAAGAATGGCTTGCAGCCATTTATGTTTTTCTCACCCCTTATAAGTCGAAATTGTTTTTTAACCAAAGAACATTGTGTGAGGTGGACTTCAGTACTGAAACCAGTCTGGTGTCGTATGATCATGTTATTAAGTCCCTTGTGTGGAAATGTTCTTGTTATCCCTGCTGGTGGCCTGTGGAAGATACCTTACTATTTAACATAAAGTATGGGGTGGTAGAGGGGAGAGTACTGCATTGAGCCAAAGATATTTGGCCTCCAATTGCATTGCTTGACATCTGGTGGACATGATTTTCATATTGCTGGTAAATTCTCCAGCTGGTAGTCTTGATTAGGCCAACAGATACAGCTGCTCCTCTTGCCTCACTTGTAAATTATGTTTTTGACCTTCTTTGCAGAAAGTTAATCCCTCTCCCTTTCTTCCTCCTTTGAGCCTGTGGCTACAAATGCTTTAAAAAAAAAAAAAAAAAAAACCAAAACACTAATGCTTTGGCTGCTGAATTCTATTGATCAATCAATCAATAAATAAATAAACCCCATCTCTTTTTTCACACAGGCTGGAGTTTTATTGCATTGCAAGTAAGACAAAGTTATAGATGAGAAGCTGGGCTTAAAAGAGAAAGGGGGCTATAACAAGCTTCATATTCTTTTGGTCTGACCCCCCAGTCCTCTGACTTCTACGAAGGAATTGTTAAATTAGTGGCATATCTGTTCAGCAGAATGACTGGTTTGTAAAACATGCTTTCACATAATGTTGAGAGCTGTGGTAGTGTAATGAGAAAGGGAGCATCTTAAAAACTAAAAAAACAAAAACAAAAACAAAAAAACCCCCCAATAATTTCAAAACTATTTCTGAACAGTTTTTCTTTTCCATTTTCCCTGCTTCTAAAAATCACCTTTTTTATGTTTGTTACCAAACTCAGAAACTAAAGTCACCAAGCCATTTAAACATTTTATATAAGCTAACTATGTTTGATTTAAATTAAAGCTCTCCTCAAAATTACACTACTTTAAAAGGCTGGATAATAATATCATTGTAACCAAAATTCATGTATAATTTGAATAAACAGAGGTAGGTTCTTTTACAAGTTTCTTTGTTTTATAGAACATTCTTTCAATTACATCATCTAATTTCTAGAGCCTAAATTAAAGAGATTTCTTTTCATTGAACAAAAGTTAGGGCACTGATAACAGTTGGATTTAAAAATCAGCTGCCTATATCCTACCCAGATAGCAGTTAATGAACAGTTTTAATAAACACCAAGTGTGCATGGACTACTGTAATAAAAACAGATGTTGAAACTGGCATGGAACTTATTCAAGTATAATAAATGAAACCAAGGTTTCTTTTACTATGTAGAGGTCACTCTTTATTAGCAATAGTGAAAAATACTATTATAAAAATTTATCCTTGGGGAGGAGCATGCTGTTTTGTAGTCTTAAAGTATCTCCCCACAGATTTCTTATTAGTTGCTGGGGAGAATAATAGAGAAACCAGGCAAGAACTTGACTATGTGATCAAAATTAGTGTTATCATTAAGGAGCAGATGGACATCATGTGCCTCTGGATGTGATAACCTGAGAAGACACAAACATCACTTTTGTAGTAACCCATCTGGAAGTGCATAACCTGAATCTAATCACAAGGAAACATCGGACAAATCTAAAATGAGGAACATTCTGTTAAGAAAGAAAAAAGTTTATACAGGTGTCCTTGAACAATATATATATGGGTGAGAACTGTGTGGTACACTTATATGTGGATTTTTTAAAAAACAAATACAGTAAATATATTTTCTCTTTCTTATGATTTTCTTAATAACATTTTCTTTTCTCTGTCTTACTTTATTGTAAGAATATAGTATGTAACATACACATACAAAATATATGTTAATTGAGCATGTTATTGGTAAGGCTTCATTGGTAAAGTCAAAAGTAGGCTATTAATAGTTAAGTTTTTGAAGACTCAAAGTTATATGCAGATTTTTGACTACATGGAATGTCGGTGCCCTTAATCCCCATGTTGTCCAAGGGTCAACTATATTCTTAAAAATATCAATGCCATGCCCTGGCCATGCCCATGCCATGTCCAAAACATCAAATGCATGGTTGGAGCATTGTACCATATATCAAAAGGTTGCGGGATTGATTCCTGGTCAGGGCACATACCTAGATTGCATGTTTGATCCCTGGTTGGGGTGCATACCAAAGGCAACCAATCAATATTTCTCTCTCGCATTGATGTTTCTCTTTCTCTCTCTGTCTCTCTCTCAAATCAGTAAACATTTCCTCAGGTGAAGATTAAAAAAAAAAAGTCAACATGATAAAAGAAAAAGGCTGAAGAAATGTTCCAGATTAAACAATACTAGAGAGTATACAACTAAATACAATACCGATCCTAGCCTGGATCCTATACAGGAGAAGGAATATATGCTAGAGAATATGCTGGAAAAACCTGAATTAACTAAATTGTTAGGTTAGTTTACAAAACTACAATATAAATGGTGAAAAGTTAACACTTTTTATTGTTATGTTTGTTATAACTGTACTGTGTTATGTAAGGAAATATCCGTACTCTTAGGAAATATAAATTGAAGTATCTAGGAGTAAAGGGCCATTAATGTATGCAGTAACTTCACGATGGTTCAGAAAAAAAGTGTTATATGGTTGGATGGATGAGTGGCTGGATAGCAAATTAAAAAGCAAATCGAGCAAAATAGAACCTGGGTAAAGGACGTATGGGCGTTCTTTGAACTATTCTGTAATTTTGAAATTATTTTCAAATAAAACATTAAATGTTACCCTTGGATAATATGGCACATTTGATTAGTTATTTGGGCCTTGCAGTTGAAGTGAACAAGTATTGGAATGGATATGGTGCCAGGAAGTTGGAACCTGAGTTGTCCTTCCACCCACTGCACACTGAGAGACTGACTTGGTGTGATCGCTCTGCCTCTCTGCATCTCAATGGACTCATCTGGAAAATGGGAATCAGAACTACCTTACCATTCATTAAGTCCTTCCTGGGATTAGGTATGATAGGAACAAGGAAGCAAAATCATATTTGTCTGAGTATAGATGATGGGACCACCATTAAGTCCTTTATATATTATAGATATATTATCTATATTATGGATATTGTATATATTATGGCCCTTTATGCATAGATATTTGCTTCCAATTCTGCAAAACTTGAAATTCTACATGTTAGATTACATAAGCAGATAGTTGCTATTTAATTTTTCAGTAGGATTTTTATGATCCCAATGTAGTATCTACCATGTTTTGTTTTTATGAAGATAGTTTCTGGGGCTTTAAGAAAATTCTCAGTAAATGTCCATGTAGAAAGAATAGCACAGATGAGATTTCTGGGAGCTTTTTATGAAACTTAACTTACCTCTCAAATAAAGCCATAAGTGGAAGACTTATTTAAATACTGTCATGCACCATTAAACCATGGGGACATGTTCTGTAAGATGCATCTTTAGGCGATTCTATAGTTGCGTGAACATTATAGGGTGTATTTAACAAGCCTAGATGGTATATCCTACTATATATATGTGTGTATATACTAGGCTATCTGGGATAGCCCAATGCGCCTAGTCTATAAACCTCTATAGCATGTTACTGACTGAATACTCCAGCTAGTCATATAACAAAACCGTATTTGTGTAAACATAGAAAAGGCACAGTAAAAATATAGTATAAAAGATTTAAAAAAATAGTACATTGGTATAGCTATAAATGGAGCTTATAGGACTGGAAATTGTTCTGGGTGGGTCAGTGAGTAAGTGAATGTGAAGGCCCAGGACATACTATTCACTACTATAGAATTTATAACCACTGTACACTTAAGTTACACTAAATTCATAAAATAACATGAGTAAGTCAAGTGCAAGAGAAAATGATGCAATCAAGTGATACTATCTATAAACACAAGATATATGATGAGGCTCTGGTACTGTAACATGGCATACTGCTTTACAGCAACATTTGTATAAAAAGAGTACACTCTGAAATAACAATAAAATGTATAGAATAGTAAATATGTAAACCAGTATTTATTATCACTGTCGAGTGTTATGTACTATACATAATTTTATGTGTCATACTTTTATATACAACTGGCAGTGAAGTAGGTTTGTTTATACCAGCATCAGTACAAACATGTGAGTAATGCATTGTACTATGACATTAAGGTGATTATGATATTACTAGGTGATAGGGATTTTTTTTTAAATTTTTCATTTATTGATGAGAGAGAGAGAAGGAAACATTTATTGTTCCACTTATTGATGGATTCACTGGTTGCTTCTTATATGTGACCTGACCAAGGATTGAACCCACAACTTTGCTGTATCAGGAAACACTCTAACCAACTGAGCTATCCAGCCAGGGTCTATGATAAGAATTTTTGAGTACCATTATGCTTTTATGGTACCACCATTGTATATGTGGTTTGTCATTGATCAAAAAACATCATTATGTAGCACATGACTATATAAAACATGAGGTGTATATGAGAGATAAAAAAGTGAGAAAGAAAATTCCATTTCCAATTAGGATGAAATAAGTCACAGGATACTACTGCTTCTACTCCCAATGATAATGAGTTGAATAAACTATAAAAATTAAAGATTTTTTAAAAACATCTGAAAAAACTAGAAATATGTTAGAAAAACCTAAATTAACTAAATTCCAGAAAGAGAAGAGCCTTCCTTATGGGAGAAAAATGCCACTTCTTCATTCCTGGCAGAGCAGTAGAAAGGGGAGTAAAACTGATATGAGTATAAAGAGAAACCAACCAAGTTTTTAAGGAACTATGTATGAGCTGATGTGATAGATTAAAATCCTCAGAAGTCCCAGACACATAATGATGAGTCTTGCACCCACCATCAGTTCTTCTCTATGAAGTCTTCAAGTGAGCACACCAAAGGCTTGGAGCATGGCAAAGAACTGAGAGTGACTTGTCAGAATGTTTAGGATTTTTACCAAATGCATGGCAATAGCCAAAGAGACACTGGAGGCAGAGCAGGACTGTGGAGAGACAGATGCTATGGTATGGAAAGCTAGGGCTGGTTATCAAGGCAGAGATCATCTAAGTAACACTGTAAACAAAGAGAAATCCCTCATGCTCAGAATGCTGGCAGCTGGATTGTAAGACATAGGGAAGACTCCAGAGTCTCACCAAGGCTCAGATTCCAGGCTTTGCTTAGGAGAAATTAATAACCCAAACTTCAAAATATTAGCCAATAGTGAACTTAATCTAAACCTACCACAAAGCCCAGAAGCAGCTCAACTAGAGATTACATAGACTCAGTCCTAGCATGGAGGAAGAGGTTTGTTATTTTCTTAGGGTAAGTATTATTTATTTGAAATATTATTTATTGTTCTTCTACATGCAGTGTATGTCATACAATAAAATTTCAGTCCTCTGAAGCAGGAAAATGTGATTCATACTTAAGAGAAAAATTAGTCGGATGAAGTTTACCCACAGATTACCCAAATGTTGGGGTTAACAGAGAAGGATAATCAAATGCTTATGATAATTATAAATAGAAAAATGGAAACGATATAACTGAAAAATAATACATCAGAAATGGAATTTATTTGATAGGCTTAACAGGAGACTGGGATGGAAAATATGCTTAGTGAACTTGAGAACCAGTCAATAAAAGTTATCCAAACCTAACCACAAAGAGGAAGATAAATTTATGAAAGAGAGTGTCTGAGACCTCTGGAACAAATGGTCTAAATTATGTGCATTAAGAATTGTATAACTGTAAGGTTCTTACATTGCCCATGAGATAGTTTGTGATAAGTTAACGATGCTTATTTAATTTCTAAAGTAATAACTTTAAATATAACAAAATATTATAACTAAAAAAAAAAACAAAACAAAACAGTACAAGACGTACAAATAAGTACTACAAATTTCTCACCCCCAAAATGGGCAGGGAAAGAGGAAGAGAAAAACCAAGAACATATAGAGAGCAAATACCAAAACATGTAAACTCAACTGTATCAAAAATTATATTAAATATGATTAAACTAAATACTCCATTTAAAGGCAAAGATGTCCAGACTAAAAAAAAAAAATGGAACACCCAGTTACATGTTTTTTTTTTAGAAGAAATGCACATTAAATATAAAGATTCAGACAAAATTGGTACTAAAATTATGGACAGAATATTTATCATGCAAACAAGCACTAAACAAAAGAAAACTAATGTGGTTGTATTAATGTCTGATACAGGAAACATGAGATAAATTCATCATACACATAAAATTTCTAAATGTATATGTATCTGGTAACATGAAGGAAACAAAAATTGAGAACTATAGAGAGGAATAAACAAATCTACAATCGTCATTGGAAATCTTAACATCTCTCAGTTATAAGTAAGTAGAATAAAAATTAGTAAGTACATGAACAACAACACTGTGATCCAACTTGACCTAAGTGATATTTATAGAAGACTATACTCCGTAAGTCACTCTTTTCAAGTTCACAAGGAGAACTCACCAAGAGAAACTGTAAATTATTTTAAATAGAATGATAATGAAAACATGTCAGAATTTATAGGATATAATGAAAATATGAAAAAGGAAAAGTATACCTTTAAATGCATATAATAGCAAAAAATGTTTAAAATAAATGAGCTGAATTTCCTTCTTATGTTTTTAAGAATAATAGATTCAAAATAATCAAAAGTAAAAATAATAAAATAGAAAATAAAAATAGAGAACAAGCAACAAAGTTGGAACTTGTTTTCTTTTTTTAAAAAAATAATGAAAATGATAGACCCTTAAAAAGAATAATCAGGAAGGAAACAAAAAAAAAATTCTACTATCAAGAATGAAAAGGAAACATCAATGCAGGATCACAGATCCTACAAACATTAAATGAGTGATAAGTTGATATTAACAACTTTATAGTTGAATACAGTAAATTCAGCAACTTAGATGAAATAAGTTCTTGACAAAAAGCAGCTTAGGAAATCTAACAGAAAATTGGAATAACTATATACATATTTAAGAAATTGAATTTATAATCAAAATCTTCTCACAAAACTTCATGCCCACATGGCTTCACTGGTGTATTATATCAGACATTTAAGGTAGAAATAATACAATCTTAAACCAATTGGTTTAGAAAAATCAAGGGCAGAGGGAATGTTCTTCAAGCCATTTTCTGAGGAAAGGATAACCTCAGTATCAAAATTTGACAAAGATGTTACAAGCAAGGAAGACCACGGACTAATATCTTCCATACATACAGTTTCAGGAATTCTTAATTATTCATTTAGGATTAAAAATTTAGCAATGTTAGCCCTGGCTGGTGTTGCTCAGTAGACTGAGCACCAGCCTGCCAACCAAATGGTTGCTGGTTCAATTCCCGGTCAGGGCACATACCTGGGTTGCGGGTGTGTGAGTGGCAACCACACGTTGATGTTCCTCTCCCTCTTTCTCCTCCCTTCCTGTCTCTAAAAATGAATAAATAAAATCTTTAAAAGAAGAAGAAAGTAAAAAAAAATTAGCAACGTTACACACACACACACACACACACACACACACACCATACATATAAACAAAGTGAAAATTTTCCCAGGAAAACGTACAACTGGATAAACAGTGTCAGTGATGATCATGAGCCAGTAAGATGTCTGTATGCAAAATAATGAAGTTGGACTGTTAACTTCACACCACATATAAACATTAACTGAGAATTCATCAGAGGCCAAAATGTCAGAGCTGAAACTGTAAATTTCTTAGAAGAAATCTTAGGCCTCCCAGCCAAGATGGAGGCATAGGTAGACACACTGGGCCTCCTCACACAACCAAAATAAGGACAACAAAAATTTAGAAACAAGAAAACAACCAGTACTGACAGCAAATTGAACTGTATGGAAGTCCGACAACCAAGGAGTTAAAATGGACACATTCCTCCAGACCAGTAGGAGGGTCGGAGTTGGGCAGACAGTTGGAGAGGGGTTGAGGCAAAAAAATGTGGACCTCAGGCACGCAGGCACCGGCAGACCCTGGGCGCAGGGTGGCAGTGGGTGGACCAGGCAATGGCATGCAAGGCAGCTAGTGGACAGGCAGTCCCACATTCGCATGCAGATAAACCAGGTGAAACTGGGGAGCAAGATAGACAGTGCAACCCTGGGCTCCAGCATGGGTAAATAAAGCCTCAGGACACCAATTAAAAATACCTGGGGGTGTTGGGGTGCTGGGGGAGACTCCCAGCCTCACAGGAGAATTTGTTGGAGAGACCCACATGGTCCTAGAACATACACAAGCCCACCCACATGGAAATAAGCACCAAAAGGGCCCAGTTTGCTTGGGGGAAACAGCGGAAGGGACTAGAATCTGGAAGAGAGCAGAGCAGGTGCCATTGTTCCCTCTTGGACCCTCCCCACACATACAGCATCACAACCCAGCAACTGCATTGACCTGCCCTAGTGAACACCTAAGGTTCTACCCTTCACTACGTAACAGGGGTGTTAAGACAAAAAAAAAAATGGCCCAAATGAAAGAACAGATCAAAGCTCCAGGAAAAAAAACTAAGTGACAGGTAGCCAACTTATCAGATGCACAGTACAAAGCACTGGTGATCAGGATGCCCACAGAATTGGTTGAATTCGGTCTCAAATTAGATGAAAAAATGAAGGCTATGCTAAGTGAAATAAAAGAAAATGTACAGGAAACCAATAGTAATGGGAAGGAAACTGGGACTCAAATCAATGGAATGGACCAGAAGGAAGAAAGAAACAACCAAACAGAAAACAATGAAGAAACAAGAATTCAAAAAAGTGAAGAGCGGCTTAGGAACCTCCAGGACATCTTTAAATGTCCCAACATCTGAATTCTAGGGGTACCAGAAGGAGAAGAGGAAGAGCAACAAGTGCAAAAGTTATTTGAACAAATAATAAAGGAGAACTTCCCCATCTGGCAAAGGAAATAGACTTCCAGGAAGTCCAGGAAGCTCAGAGAGTCTCAAAGATGTTGGACCCAAGGAGGAACACACAAAGGCACATCATAATTCCATTAGCCAAGATTAAAAGGAAGGAGAGAATCCTAGAAGCAGCAAGGGATAAGGGGACAGTTACCTACAAAGGAGTTCCCATCAGACTGTCAGCTGATTTCTCAAAAGAGACCTTGCAGGCAAGAAGGGGCTGGAAAGAAGAATTCCAAGTTATGAAAGGCAAGGACCTACATCCAAGATTGCTCTATCCAGCCAAGCTGTCATTTAGAATGGAAAGGCAGGTAAAGTGCTTCTCAGATAAGGTCAAGTTCAAGGAGTTCATCATCACCAAGCCCTTATTATATGAAATGTTAAAGGGACTTATCTAAGAAAAAGAAGATAAAAAACATGTACAGTAAAAAGACAGCAAACTCACAATTATTAACAACCACACCTAAAACAGAAACAAACTAACCAAACAGCTAGAACAGGAACAGAACCACAGAAATAGAGATCACATGGAGGGTTAACAACAAGGGAGTGGGAGGAGGAGAGAGGGGGGAAAGGTACAGAGAATAAGTACATAGATGGTAGGTAGAAAATAGACAGGATAGCAAAAATAGTATGGGAAATGTAGAAGCTAAAGAACTTATGACACATGGACATGAACTAAAGTGGGGAAAAGTGGGTGGTAGAGGGTATGCAGGGTGGAGGGGAGTGAAGGGTAAAATGGGATAACTGTAATAGTATAATAAATAAAATATATTTAAAAACAGAAATCTTAGGAGTTAATTTTCATGACCTTTGATTAAGCAATGGTTTCTTAGTTGTGACCTCAAGAGCACAAGTAAAAAAAAAAAAAAAAAAAAATAGGTAAATAAGACCATCAAAACTAATAACTTGTGCTTTTAAGGATATCATCAAAAAAATGAAAAGAAAACCAGCAGAGTAAGTAAAAATATTTGAGAATCATATATTTGGTAAGGAATTTGTATTCAAATTACATAGGGACTTCTACAAATAATAATAAGGTAATAATAACTTATATTATTGTCTTAATAATATAATAAGACAATAATAAGACAAAATATGGCCACGGGATTTGAATAGACATTTCTGCAAATAAGGTTACAAATAACTAATTAGTACATGAAAAGATGCTCAACATCAGTAATCATTAGGGAAATGCAAATCAAAACATTAGGTATCACTTTAAATCTACCAAGATGATTATAATAAAAAAGATGAACAAGAAAAAACTGTTGGCAATATATGCAACCCTCATGTATTGTTGGTATAAAATGGTGTAGCCACTTTGGAGAACAGTTTGGCAGTTCCTTAGAAAAATTAAATATAGAGTTATCATATGATCCCGCAGTTCCACACCTGTAGGTATGTTACAGAGAGAATTGAAAAGATATGTCCACACAAAAGCATGTGTTTTTATACCAGCATGTGTTTTGTCCATGTGTCCTTTATACTTGTTGCTCTGAACCCTTCCCCTTTTCCCCTGAAATTCCCTCACCTCTCCCCTCTGGTGACTGTCAGCCTGTTCTCCATTTCAGTGCCTTTGCTTATATTTTGCTTGTTTGTTTGTTTTGTTGATTAGGTTCCTGTTAAAGGTGAGATCATATGGCATTTATCTTTCACTGCCTGGCTTATTTTGCTTAGCATGATGCTCTCCAATTCCATCCATGCTGTTGTAAAGGGTGGGAGCTCCTTTCTTTCTTTCTGTTGCATACAATTCCATTGTGTAAATGTACCATAGTTTTTTGATCCATTCATTTACTGATGGAAACTTAGGATGCTTCCAGCACTTGGCTATTGTGAGTTTTGCTGCTGTGAACATTGGGGTGCATAGGTTCTTTTGGATTGGTGTTTCAGGGTTCTTAGGATATAATCCAAGCAGTGGAATTGCTGGGTCAAAAGGTATATCCATTTTTAGTTTATTTAGAAAAATCCATATTGTTTTCCATTGTGGTTGTACCAGTCTGCAACCCCACCAACAGTGCACTAGGGTCCCCTTTTCTCCACAACCTCTCCAACACTTGCTGTTTGTTGCTTTGTTTATGATGGCCATTCTGACTGGTGTCAAGTGGTATCTCATTGTGGTTTTAATTTGCATCTCTCTAAAAGCTAGCGATATCGAGGATCTTTTCATGTGTCTCTGGATCCTCTGTATGTCCTCCTTGGAGAAGTGTCTGTTCAAGTCCTTTGCCCATATTTTAATTGGGTTGCTTGTCTTCTTAGAGTGGAGTTGTGTGAGTTCTTTATATATTTTGGAGATTAATCCCTTGTCTGAGGTATCATTGGCAAATATGTTTTCCCGTACAGTCAGTTCTCTTTTTATTTTAATACTGTTTTCTTTAGCCGTGCAGAAGCTTTTTATTTTGATGCGATCCCATTTATTTATTCTTTCCTTTATGTCCATTGCTTTAGGGGACATATCAGTAAAAATGTTGCTGCGTGGGATGTCTGAGATTTTCCTGCCTATGTTCTCCTCTGGAACTTTAATGGTGACACGGTTTCTATTTAAATCTTTTATCCACCTTGAATTTATTGTTGTATATGGTGTAAGTTGGTGCTCGAGTTTCTTTTTTTTTTATGTAGCTGTCCAGTTCTCCCAACACCATTTATTGAAGAGGCTATTTTTACTCCATTTTATGTTGCTGCCCCCTTTGTCAAATATTAATTGACTGTAGAGACTTGGGTTTATTTCTGGGCTCTCTGTTCTGTTCCACTGGCCCATGTGCCAGTTTTTATGCCAGTACCAGCCTGTTTTGATTACAGTGGCCTTATAATACAGTTTGGTATCAGGTATTGTGATCCCTCCTACTTTGCTCTTCTTTCTCAAGATTGCTGCAGCTATTCAAGGTCATTTATGGTTCCATATGACTTTTTGAAGTGTTTGTTCTATGTCTGTGAAATATGCCATTGGTACTTTAATAGGTATTGCATTGAATCTGTAAATTGCTTTGGGTAGTATGGACATTTTGATGATGTTAATTCTTCTGATCCATGAACATGGTTTATGTTTCTATTTGTTTGTGTCTTCCTTGATTTCTTTCTTCAGTGTTGTGTAGTTTTCTGAATACAGATCTTTTACCTCCTTGGTTAGGTTTATTCCTGTTTTTTTTTGTTTTTTTTTTGTTTTTTTTTTGTTTTTTTTTGCTATATTGAATGGGATTTTTTTCTTGCCTTCTGCTTCTGCTGTTTCATTGTTGTTATAAAAAAATGCCTTTGATTTCTGGATATTGACTTTGTATCCCGCTGTTTTGCCGAATTCATTTATTAGGTCGAGGAGTTTTTTTGGCCGAGTCGATAGGATTTTCTATGTACACTATCATGTCATCTGCAAACAGTGACAGTTTTGTTTCCTCCTTTCTGATTTGGATGCCTTTTATTTTCTTTTCTTGTCTAATCGCTGTAGCTAAAACTTCCAATACTATATTGAATAGAAGTCGTGAAAGTGGACAACCTTGTCTTTTTCCTGATCTTAGTGGAAAAGATTTTAGTTTTTGCCCGTTGAGTATGATGTTGGCTGTAGGTCTCTCATATATGGCTTTTATTATGTTAAGGAATGCTCCCTCTATTCCCACTTTGCTGAGTGTTTTTATCATAAATGCATGCCGTACCTTATCAAATGCTTTTTCCGCATCTATTGATATGATCATGTGATTTTTGTCTTTGCTTTTGTTTATGTGATGTATTACATTTACTGATTTGCAAATATTGAACCATCCTTGCATCCCTGGGGTGAATCCCACTTGGTCCTGGGTGTGATCTTTTGAATGTATTGTTGCATGCGGTTTGCCAGTATTTTGTTGAGGATTTTAGCGTCTATGTTCATCAGCGATACTGGCGTAAAGTTTTCTTTCTTTGTTGTGTCTTTATCTGGTTTTGGGATTAGGATGATGCTGGCTTCATAAAAAGAGTTTGGGAGTCTTCCATCATTTTGAATTTTTTGCAATAGCCTGTGGAGAATAGGGGTTAGCTCTTCCTTAAATGCTTTGTAGAATTCTCCTGTTGCCTTTCTTGCTTCTTTTTTTTTTTTTTTTTTTTAATTTGAAAGAGACATGTAAAATCTTGTGTGTGCTATTTTTTAGGTATATGTGAAAACATATTTTTGATACCAGAATCAGAAGGGAACCATATGTGTGGTATTTGTTAACATGTTCAAATTTTGCATTGACAGCAGAGTTAACAATAGATACAGCTCATTCAAGTGGGAAAGTCTATTTTTGTTGTAACTCTTGAAAAATAAATATTTGTATAGATTAAAAAAAATTCTCCTGTAAAACCTCTTGTCCAAGGATTTTTTGTGTCAGGAGTTTTTTTATTACTGCTTCAATTTTGTCTGCTGTTATTAGTCTGTTCAGGTTTTCTGGTTCTTCATTGAGTTTTGGAAGATTATATTTTTCTAGAAATTTGTCCATTTCACCTAGATTTTCAAATTTCTTGGCATACAGTTCTTCGTAGTAATTTCTTACAATCCTTTGTATTTCTGTGGTGTCAATTGTAATCTCTCCTCTTTCATTTCTGGTTGTGTTTATTTAGGTCTTCTCCCTTTTTTTCTTGATTAGCCTGCTTAAATGCTTGTTGATTTTGTTTATCTTTTCAAAGAACCAGCTCCTGGATTCATTGATCCTTAGAATTGTGCTTTTAGTCTCTATGTCATTTAGTTCTGCTCTGATCTTGGTTAATTCCTTCCTTCTACTTGCTCTGGGTTGTCTTTGTTGTTCCTCGAGTTCTTGTAGGTGTAGGGTTAGGTTGTTTGTTTGGGATGTTTCTATCTTTATTAGGTAGGCCTGTATCACTATAAACTTCCCTCTCAGGACTGCCTTTGCTGTGTCCCGTAAGTTTTGGGTCGATGTGAGTTTGTTATTATTTGTTTTCAGAAACTTTTTGATTTCCTCCCTAATTTCATTCTTGACCCATTCATTGTTTAATAGCATGCTATTCAATCTCTATGATTTTGAGGGTTTTGGGTTTTTCCCCTTGGGTTTGGTTTCTAATTTCAGTCCCTTGTGGTTGGAGAAAATGCTTGGTATGATTTCAATTTTCTTGAATTTGTTGAGGCTTGTTTTGTGTCCTATCATGTGATCTGTCTTTCAGAATGTTCCATGTGCATTTGAAAAGAATGTATATTTAGCTTCTTTGGGATGAAGGGCTCTGTATATATCAGTTAAGTCCATTTCATCTAGGGCATTCTTCAATGCCACAATGTTTTTGTTGATATTTTGTTTGGAAGATCTGTCCATTTTTGACAGTGGGGTGTTAAAATCGCCTACTATAATTGTGTTGCTGTCAATATCTTTCCTGAAGTCCTCTAAGATGTTCTTTATGTATTTAGGTGCTCCTATGTTGGGTGCATATATATTTACGATGTTTGTCTTCTTGGTGGATTCTTCCCTTGTGTATTATGAAGTGACCTTCCAGGTCTCTCTTTATGGCCCTTCTTTTAAAGTCTGTTTTGTCTGATATGAGTATTGCTATCCCGGCTTTTTTTCCCTGTCCATTTGCTTGGAAAATTTGTTTCCAGCCCTTCACTTTGAGTCTGTGTAGGTCTTTTGTCCTGAGGTGGGTCTCTTGTAGGCAGCATATGTGTGGGTCATGCTTTCTTATCCATTCAGCTATTCTATGTCTTTTGATTGGAACATTTAATCCATTTACATTTAAGGTTACTATTGATACGTACTGATTCATTGCCATTTTCGTACCTGCGTTCCTCTCCCTCCCTCCCTCCCTCCCTCCGTCTCCCTCCGTCTCCCTCCCTCTCCCTCCCTCTCCCTCCCTCTCCCTCTCTCTCCCTCTCTTTTTCTTCTTTTCCCTAAAACAGTCCCTTTAGCATCTCTTGCAGAACTGGTTTGGTAGAGGTGTATTCTTTTAGACTTCTTTTGTCTGGGAAGCTCCTTATTTGGCCTTCTATCTTGATTGAAAGCCTTGCTGGGTAATGTAGTCTTGGTTGCAGGCCTTTGGTTCTCTTTACTTGGAATATTTCTTGCCAATCTCTTCTGGCTTGGAGTGTTTCCATTGAGAAGCCAGCTGCTAACCTTATCGGGGCGCCCTTGTATGTTACTTCCTGTTTCTCTCTTGCTTCCTTTAACATTCTCTCTTTGTCTTGGAATTTTGCCAGTTTAATGATGATATGTCTTGAAGTGGGCCTGTTTGGGTTCCTCTTGATTGGGACTCTCTGTGTTTCCTGGATTTGTGTGCCTTTTTCTCTCATCAAATTAGGGAAGTTTTCCATCATTACTGTTTCAAATAGGTTTTCTATGCCTTGCTCTTCTTCTTGTGCTTCTGGTATCCCTATTATATGGATATTATTATGTTTTATATTGTCTTGCATTCCTCTTAATCCCTCTTCATTCTTTCTGAGCCTCCTTTCCTTTTCTTGTTCTTTCTGTGTGTTTTTTCCTACTTTGTCCTCCAACTCGTTGATCCAATCTTCTGCTTCATTGATTCTGCTTTTCATTCCTTCTACTGTGTTGTTCAGTTCAGAAATTGTATTCTTCATTTCCTCTTGGCCCTTGTTGATAGTTTCTATTTCCTTTTTCATGTTGATATAGTTTGAAGTGAGTTCATTGTAGCTTCCCTGTAGTTTCTGGTAGCTCATTGTGAGCTCATTGAGCTTCCTGACAACCATTGCTTTGAACTCAATATCTGAAAGTTGAGTTGCCTCTATTTCATTTAACATTCTTTTTGAGGCTTCCTCCTTTTCTTTCATTTGGGGATTGTTTCTTTGTCTTCCCATTGTTTGTGAGACTCTTCTTGTTAGCCTCAGCTTCTTAAATTGATCTGTTCTGGCTCCCTGGGTTTATAGCTTCTGTGGTAGAATACCTGTGAGATTCATTGGTGCAGTCTCCTTTGGGTTTCCTGGTGTCCACAGCTTCCACCTATTCTTTTTTTGTGATCAGTTGGGGGAGGGTAAGGCAAAATGGTTTAAGACAGCAAGAGGGTATTCTATGATACTTACAGTAGCACAGGTAGAGAAGCGATAGGAGATACTTTGGCTATGTATAGTGTTAACCATGCTCTACCGCCCAACTAGCCACATTTTAGAAAGGATGGAAAGAAAATAAGACTCTTATTGGGAAGGGAAGGATTGTGAGTTGGATCTAGAAAGCAATGAGGTTGTAGGAGGTCAGATTCTGAGGTAAGGTGAGAGTAAAGGATAGTAAATAGGTATAGTGTGTAAGAAAATGGAGTTATCTACTACAGAAATAGAATTCAGGAAACTGTGAAGTGGGCTAAGGTCTGGGAGGGGTGTTGTGTAGTATTTACAATTGTATGGAACAGCTATTATTTACAGTAATATTAGAGCAACAATCATATGACAGAATCTATGAGCTCTAGATAACAAGAACAGGGAGTATAGGACCTTGAGTAGTGTGCTAATGGAACACAACTGGAGTGAAGGACAGCAACTTAGAAATACACTATGGATGAGAGAACAGGGGAAACCTGTCAAACAATACAATATAACTAGCCAGAGAGAAGAGGAATACAAAAATACTATTCAAATAAAAGATATAAGAGTAATGAAAAAATAATAATCCAAATATGCAATAACTTGCAGGTTCTATGTAACAGCAAAGTGAAATTTATCTCACTGTCTCAGCTGTTGGAATGCCCCCTGTTTGGGTCCAACTCTGGTCTTTTCACAGTTTTGGGTTTTTTTTTTTTTTTTTTTTTTGGTCTCACTTGTGGGTATTTAAAAAGAGAAAAAGGAAAAAAAGGAGAGGAAGGAAGAAGAGATAAAATGGGAAGTAAAGGAAGAAGGAATAAAAGAAAGAAGGAAAAAGAAGCAAAAGGAATTGAGGGATAAAAAATAATATAAAAATAATTTTAAAAATCAAACAAACAAACAAAAATAACAAACAAACAAAAAAACTTCTTGTTGGTTTCAAACTGGCCCAACTGGTTTTTCTGGTCTTGCTGGCTGCAGCAGGTTGAGGGGTGACTGGTATAGCTTTTCTCCCTGTTCAGCACTCAGTCCGCTTTGGGCTACTCTCCCTAGGGCTAGCCACACACTCTTTCCAGAGCTAGCCCAGCACTTCTCTGTAGGTCCTCAGACATGGGCTCCAGGCCTCCTGCAGAGTGTGCCCTTTCCCTGGGTTTACCCATTTTAGCTTGGGTTTCCCACGGAGCGCACACTCTCCCAGGGTTTACAGGTGTGAGCTCCAGGTCTACTGCAGAGCGAGCGTGCTCCCCGAGTTTACAGGTGTGGGTTCTGTGTTTCCTGCGGTCCACGCGCTCACCCTGGGTTCATGGGCATGGGTTCTGGGTCTTCCACAAAGCCCCCTCCTTCAGTTGCGGATGTGGGCACACGGCCAGGCCGCCTCAGGTCACACGGGCTCAGGCATGCACTCCTTCCAGGGTTATGCGTCAGTGCTCACAGCCCCTGTGTGTTTGCCACTCAGTCCTTATTCCCCTCTCTGCAACTTCAAGCAACCAGGTCTCTCCTGGTGCTGCTCAAACCTTGTTAGGCCAAGGAGGGAGCAGTTGACCTGGCTGGTTTCAAACTGGCCAGACCGGTTTGAAAAAACCCAGGAGCCCTGTGGCAGACCCGGCGGGCGCCGGGCCTGGAGTTGTAGCCACCCTGGTCCCCGCACTGATCCCTGGGCCCTTATTGTCCTGAAGTACTCTCCTTACCATCTGTTTTTTCAATGTCTGCTATAATTTCTGTTCTCCTATTTTCATGTATGTTGTGGTCTCTGTTCCTCCGTAGATCGGCTAGGTTTTTCTCTCATGTGTAGGGAGAAGTGGAATCTGCTCCTTCCTACCATGCCACCATCTTCCCTCTCCCTTTTTTTTTTTTTTTTTTTTTTTTACTGTTTTGGTTGTTATATGTATTCAAATCCTGGTGACCATTAACTTTTTACCCAATTAAAGCAATTTATAAAACTTTAATAAGGTCTTCCTGTTCCAAAGGTTTTCATCATTGGGAAAGAAAGTCTCACAAAGCTAAATTCTCTTCTATGTGCCATTTAGTTGACTCCATGTCCTAGAGACCCAGTGAATGAGTGATACCCTCAACAATCTTTTTCTAAACCTTAAAAAAATAAAAACCTAGAAACTTTATGTTGAGTGGAAAAAGCCAAACACAAAATAATACTGAATTATTCCATTTATATTAAGGTTAAGAACTGGCAAAAGTAAGGGACAATGATAGAAACTTGTAAGTTGTTGCTTAAGGAAAGGGGTATTAAGGCCCTGGCTGGTGTGGCTCAGTGGATTGATTGCTGGCCTGCAAAGGAAAGGGTGGCCAGTTTTATTCCCAGTCAGGGTACATGCCTGGGTTGTGGGCCCAGTCCCCAGTAGGAGGCACAAGAGATGCAACCACACATTGATGTTTCTCTCTTTTCCTTTCTCCCTCCCTCCCCCTCTGTCTAAAAATAAATAAATAAAATCTTTTTAAAAAATGCTGTAAAAAATAAAAAGAAAGGGGGGGCATTAGGGAATTTTTAGCAGTAATAGAAGTTTCTATTGGGAAAATTTTCTGTTTAGGTTTTGGTTTCATGACTATACAAATGGTCCAAAGTCATCAGTACCTTTATTTAATATCTATGCATTTTATTGTATCTAAATCATACCTCTATTTTTTGTCTGAAAATGTTATTAGCAATACTATCTATTAAAGAGGCAGTGTGAAATAATAAGAGAATGAACTTTGGATTTAATCATACTTGGATTTTGATCCTGGAATTCCTGCTTTATAACCTGGGGCAGGTTTCAACTCTGACCCTCAGTTTCCTTAACTTTAAAGTAGAAATTTTACTGATGCTTTTATAGCATTCTGAATATTAATTGAATAATATAACTGAAGTACATGTTATAGATGCTATGTTAATCGTGATGGGTGATGATGGTGTAGTAGTGGGAAGAAGAGGTGATGGTGGAAGTTATAGACAGTCTCTCATGCCCATCACATGGTGCAACTCCACAGCCTCATTTGTGCTACAGTTGTGCTCCCAGCGGTGCCTTTCATGTCACCTATGACAGGACCGATACCTCTTGGATTTTTATGCCACTCCTCTGGTGGAGCTGGTAGTGGTTGTTATTAGATTTTGACAAAACATAACTCTAACATGTAAATATAAACCAGCTGACAAGTGAGTTCAGAGATCTTAGAAGAGAAAAAAATTGTTTGAAGCTACAAGAATAGACACAACATCACTCCCAATTCTGCAGTTCAGGCCAATACAGTAGCAATTGAGCCCTGTAAAAAAATTGTCTGAGTGGAGGTCTACCAGCTTGACAACATCACAGACTTGAAATCTAAGATTTGCCTCCAATGTTTCTGTTAAGCTCATGTAACTGAATAATTTTCTTTTAAAAGTAAGAGGGAAAAATATTGCTTACTAGCAATTGCTGAATTTCTTTTATGTTAACCTTGAACAGTCAGGCAGCCTTCTTGTATTCCACTGAGCACTAGAAAATGGAACACCTATGGGTATATTGACCATGGATTCCTTAAAAGAGACTTCAGTTCCATAATAGTGACTAGTGGAATTCAGTCACTGGATGGATTTATTGGACCATATTTTAGATTTATGAAGAACCATCTATAACCAAGTTGGCCTTAGTTGAAACCAAATTTTAATTACTTTTGATAATCTAGTCCCCATATTACCTAATAACTGAGGGAGTCTGATCCTTGGCAGGATGCCAGCTGCCTCAGGATGGTAGGTTGGGCACCACCAACAAGCTATGTACTAAGAAAACATCCCAGACAACTAAATTTGGCAAGTTTCCTTATGGAGCACAAGGCAAAGTGGATGATCAGTGATTTTACTTGTACCTTTTAAGCTTGCCCAGAATTTCAAATATAAAAATTACATTTCTTTTCCATGCTCTTAGGACTGCCAGGAGGGTCCCATTGGGTCTATTTAGAAAGTCCTTTACACAAACAGGAGAAGATTGAATATGTGAAAGACAAATTTTAAGACAAGTTTCTTCAGCTTCAAGTTTATTTCTAAGAGTAGTTGGTAATTTTATTTTTGTCTAATTAGTCTTACACCATCAGTTTCTTCCAAATGATTCATTAGACTTTGCTCCAAAGCAATAAATAGAATAAACACAAAGAGGGAATTCACCACGTTGGCAAGAGCGTAAATCTTCTCAGAGGTATTAAGTGAATTTATCCATATAAATCTCATTTTAATCATAGTGGAGGGTTGGAACTTTGCAAAGATAAATATGTCTGTCACTTGGACTTGTCAATATTCCATGTTACTTGAAATGAATAAGCCTTTTTTTTGGTTATAGCAACATGAAAAAATAATGAAAACATTAATTTCTCTACCTCTACATACTTACATAATCATTAGTTAGGTTTACATCAGGTGTGAACATTAAATGTCACCTATTACCTTCTTGTACCCTACATTTTATGGAAATATATACCTTTCCAAAGCAGACATATCTCTGCTGTTTGCCCACAGGACACGTAACCATGACATATAAACTAAGACAAGTGTCCTTGAGAATAATTGACCTTATTACCCACAGTGAGTAAGTAGTGATTACAGAATGGTGTTTTTCTTTCTTTTGGTTGGAAAGCATTGGACAAATGATGAAAGGAATCTCTTCTTGTTTTTTTAATCTTAAAAAAAAAGGCTATAGTTTTGGTCATGTCCTTCTTATTTCATGTTACCTTTCTAATTCTTAATAAAGAATTGGTTCTGTGATTGTAAATATTCAGGATTTCCCACTGATTTTATCTTGTAAGGACTTTTATTACATTATTTCATTAAATATGTGAGTGACAGGAGCTGAGTCTACCATGCACACAGTACATGTGGAAGTGCAGATAGCCACACAGAACCTAGCACATGTAGACATCCCAGAAATACATCTTTAGTGAGTGACTCCATGTTAAGGTTTAGGGTAGAACTTTGAATCCAGATGGTTTCTTGAACACATTTTGTCCCTATTGTCGCTTCTTCCCAGTAACCTCCAGATTTGAGATAAAAAACTGGATTCATCAGCAGATCAGCTGTTTTTAAAAATTGAAAATTTTTACATAAAAATTTTTGAATTTACATGAAATACAGATTTTATATAAATTTTTTACAAGATTTAAACATTTTAAGTTTTACATAAAAATATAATTATTTTTCTTCTGATTTATTTTCTCCTATAAGAGCATTCAGTTTGGTAGCACTGAGAATGAACCACTTCTATGCAGTGATTGGTTCAAACCCAATGGTAGCCACCTGTTTGGTGGGGCCTGTGCACTCCACTTTGACAATGCTAGACCTGGCCTGCTTCACTTACAGGCATTTGATACTGACCCAAGCTGTAGAGTTTGAACCCTAAGCAAAGTCTATCTGCTAGAATGTATTTTCATTCAAATGACATAGTTTCTATCTTTTTTAAAGCCTTGGACTGTCTGTTCTTTCTAACCCTAAGGATTAAAATCATTTGTGATAGTTACAGTGTCTGCCTTTTTTATATCTTGTAAGTAAAGCAGTGCTATAAATTGGTGAAATTTAACATTTTTTAGTAATAACTAACTGAGACGTTTGGATGCAGTTGAGTTACTCTCTATTTACATTTCTTTCAAATACTTCTGGATGTAATAAGCAGTAGGTACTGACAATTTACTTTTATGCTCTTGAGCTGTCATCACTGTGCTGTACATGTTTGGACTGTACTGTCTGCTGTAGTGTTGAAGGGGTAGGAAGAAACTTAATTTAGGATGAGGACTCCATTAACACTTTCCTAGTTGGAGATGTTCACAGTACTTGGAAACAGCTTTTTCTTTATAATAGAAAATTAATGTAATTTTAAATGTGCTTCCTGTAACAGATGAGAAACCCAATAATCCCCTGATTTCTTTCAATGAAAGCTCTTGTGTATATAATGATAAAATTTTGAACAGTTAGAAACGGTCAACTATACTACTCCATTAAAAAATGTTTATGATGTGTATTTTTAGGACAAAAATGGAAGACTTAGCAAAACAAGCTTTTAATAGGCAGTAAGAAGTCCTGGTAGCCCCTGACTAAAACATATTTCCACTCCAAATATCTACCAACTTCCAAAGTCACGTGGTCAGACAGGAAGACCTGGTGTTTAAGGTCATGGCCTCTTAGATAAAACAAGTTTCTGAATCTAGCAATTTATATTTTTGTTCAGTAGGCCATGTTTGGGGCAAAAAAGAAATAAATACAAATAAGATTTCACCATTAAAGATGACAAAAATGCATTTCTTTTAACATCAGTTAACCAGTAATAGAGCTAATCAGGGATTTATCACGGTGACATAACAACTGCATAGGAAGGAAGCCTTAATTCCTTGCCTTTGAAATTTTAGCTATTAAACAAAACTCAGTTTATCTACACTAGGATCTAGGTTGTATTGGATTGGCCAAAAGTTTGCTTAGTTTTTTTCTGTAAAATGAAAGACACATTTTTTATTTTCATCAATAACTTTATTGTTTGGATATTTTGAGTATGTCGACTATCTCCTGCTATGGGCTTCTAATGGGTAGAAGCCAGGGGTGCTACTTAACATCTTCCAATGAATAAGACAGCCCAACAGCAAAGAATTATTTGGCTCAAATGTCAGTAGTACCAAGAAACTTCACAAACCACTTTTGACACATTTGATCAGTCACAGCACCTTCTCCATACACTGCAGAAATCTTTTTTTTTTTTTTGCATTTCAAAAAAGTTGTGTTTTTACCTTTCTTGAAATAATAAAGCAAAATACACCAAAAATGCTGCATATCTTTAATATTAAAATAGCTGCATAAAAATTCACCAGTTTTGATAAGTTTCTTATTTTTTAAGTACACACTAATATGACAGCTGTCACAATACAGTCTAA
Source organism: Glossophaga mutica (assembly GCA_039655065.1). Lineage (NCBI taxonomy): Eukaryota > Metazoa > Chordata > Mammalia > Chiroptera > Phyllostomidae > Glossophaga > Glossophaga mutica. The sequence continues at coordinate 74,884,446 of CM077312.1, forward strand.
CAAAATTGTTTTGAATGAAATTAAAGATATCTAAGCACTACTAGAGTCATTTTATGGAAAAAAATAAACAAACTTTTGGGCCAACCCAATACTGCTCATGTGAGTGGTGGTAATGACTTGTACTAGAGTGTTAGCTATACTGGTATTGATTTCTGGGTATGGCTTTTTCCCCCCACTTTTCTTTTTCTTTTTCTATTTTATTGTTGTTCTGTGTATGTTTTGAGGTAGGACCAATGGGATTTGCTGATGGATTAGATAGAAGTATGAGGGAAATAGAGAAGGCAACAATGGCTCCTAAGATTTTGGCCTGAACAGTTGAAAAAATGAAGTTGCCATTCATCTTGAGGAAGAGGAGTAGGGCAGGGAGGAAGAAAGCTTGAGGGGAAGTAGGAAGAGCTCAGTTTTGGGCATGTTGGTAGAGATGCCTGTTAAGCATCAAATGGAGATGCCCAGTAAGTAGTTGGATATATGTGTCAGGAGAGAGGACTAAGCTAGAGATGTATGTTTGAGAATTTCAACATAGAAATGCTTTTCACAACTGCAGGACTTGTTGAGATCACCAAGAGAGTGAATGCAGACAAGAGAAAAGGATCCTAAGGAACTTCTCTGTTTATATATAAGTTGGGGAGGTGAAGGGGAACCAGCAAAGAACACTGACAAATAGCCATGGAGGTTGGTGGAGAACCAGATATGTGTGGTGTCTTAGAAACAGAGGTAAAAAACTATTTCAAGAGAAGAGGGTGATCGACTTTATCAGGTGCTGTAGTCTGGTCCTATGAAATCAGGTCTGAGCATAGACCATTGGAGGAGCAGTCAAGGCAAAAACCAGACTGTATAGAGGGTTTAAGGAGACGATGGAAGGAAAGAAATTGAGGTTACGAGTTTAGTAAGTCTTTTTTTTTTTTTAATCTTTTTTTATCCTCACTCAAGAATATGTTTACCGATTTTAGAGAGAGGGGCAGGGGAGCGGGGGTGGGGAGAGAGAGAAGCATCCATGTGAGAGAGAAACATCAATCAGTTGCCTCCTATACCCATACATGCCCTGACCAGGATCAAACCTGCCCTAGATATGTGCTCTAAGCGGATATGGAATGTGCAAACTTTTGGTGTGTGGGATGATGCTCCAACCAACTGAGCCACGCAGCTAGGGTAGGTAAGTCTTTTAAAGAACTTTGCTGTAAATCGAAGTAAAGTGGAGTGGTATCTGGAAGATGGGGTAGGTCTGGAGAGTTATTCTTTCATCTTCCAATGCAACCAGATGCTTCACTGTTTGTGCAAATCAGTTCTATAAAAGGAGCTTATGAAAAGTGGTCCAACTGTTGGGTCCTAGGAACCCTAACATTTAGTTGTTGAGAAGGTGAGGAATAACCAGCAAAGGATACTGAGGTGTCAGCATTAGAATAAAATAAAAGGGAAGTTTCAGCAGCCTTTTTCTAGTAGTTCTGGGTGCAGCTGGAATTCAAGGGAGGTATTTATTGACATTTGATATGAGCTGATTTAAAGAGTCATGCAGGTTTCTTTCCTGAAGGGTGGCTGAAACTTACCTTCTCAGTTCTCATGTGCCTGTCTAGCTCCAACAAAAGTGGGCTGGGGCCAAGCAATTAAGTTGCAGCATTATCCTGTCATTTGACCATGCTCCTTTGTTTTTACAAAGCATCCTCCAGGACCCAGCAAAAGTCAGCTTGGGAAATGCTGCTCTCTAGGTCTCAATGCCTTAACAGTTCTTTAGTGTTGCAGGGGTCTAATCAGTAAGAAGTCAGAAGCAGATGGTTTTGACAAGGAGAACTTTCTTCAAAGAATTTGTTGATGGTCTTTATTTTTACCCCTCCAAAATTCCTCACTGACAGATCAACTAAAATTCTCAGGAAATAGTCCATTACACAAATAGTAGTTTCACTCTTTATGATACTTTAAACATTAGCCTTTCAATTCTTTTCAAACACAAGATGCTCTTTTCAAGCTGTAGTAAAAATCCATGTTATCTGGCAGCTTACCAAACCGAAGATTGTAACTGACGGTTTGGATTCCACCTAGTACAAATCATCGGGATGCAAGGACTTTCCTACCAGGTTCTGTAAGAAGAGGCCGACTGGCCTGTCTTTCACTGAGGAAACAGCGGCCCACAGTCGCCCCTTACAGAACAGAGGTTCAACCCTCAGCCTTGGTGCAGGGATTGGGGTTAACTGCATCTTGGTTCACAGTGCTCAGCTTCTCTTACCTCATCAGCGCCTCCTGCCACTGTTAGCCCTCCTCAGAGAAAAAAATATCTTCTGTAAGGTTACACAGCTACAAAGAGGTAGAGCTAAGATTCAGGACAATCTAAATTCCGAACCCAGTGTTCTAAGTCACCTGGAGAGGCCTAAGCTGGAGATGTGTATTTTGGAGTCTCATCATTTAACACTTTTGTAAAAAAACATTTTAAAGAATGCTTTTTAATTTTTTAAATCTCCTAAACTGTGAGATTGGATGAGATCACCAAGAAAGTGAACATAGACAAAAGAAAAAAGACCTGAGTCCTGGGAAACTCCCATGTATGTAAATAGGGAAGATAAGGAACTTGCAAAGGAGATTGAGAAGTTGTGCTCATAGGGGTTAAGAAAAACCAGGTGAATGTGGGGTCCTAGAAACCAAGGGAAGATGGTGTTTCAAGAAGAGAGTGATCAAATCAATCAGATGCTGTTGCTGGGTACTGTGTGGGCTTTACAGTTACTTTGTTCACTCATTTTTACCAATGCTAGGGAGTAGAGTGGGGACACAGTCGTGCCTTCCAAAATGGGTCTAGAACAGTAAGAAAAGGACATAAAGTAAATTCTCAGTAGATTATGTTGCTGCATTAAAAACTCACTAAATCACCCTGCTACATAATTAAGAAAATACAGGAAAATGACAGAAAGAAAAAATTTTAATCTGGGTTCTGAATGAATCCTTCTGGAATGCAGTGAGCTACCACACACTAACTACTGTTTTCATATATTTCTTTCTGTTTTTGCAACGTGATTTTTGTTACACAATTATGATTTTATGGAATCCATGGAATGGCATATTACTGTTTTTTTTATTTTTTATTATTTTAAAAATCAATTTCTAATATAAAAATAATACATTTCTCTGAAGATATTTGAAAAAGATGAGTAAAGAAAATTTTAGAAGTCAGAGTGAAGAGTATAAAGGGTCTCTACAACCTCAGTATGTACCATTAGCATTATGGCATCTGATACGTATTTTCATATAATATGTGTGGTATACCTACCTACCAACCTTTTCCCCTGACTGCCTACATACTTATCTAAGAGATAACCTAGGGGCAGGCTTTGTTCCTGCATAGATGGTGGTACAAATCCAGAGGATGGGTATGGGAAGTAGAGTAGGGTAGGGATAGGGTAAAAAATCCAGCCTGCTGGGCCTCATCATCAGATGCCCTGTTGTAGTGGGTTTCAGTAGGTGGTCCTACCACCTTCTAAGAACACCACTCTTAATGTTAAGCTGGGTCTAAGGAGAAGGTGATACAAAGTTCTAGGACCAATTGGCTATTTTAATTACATAATTCTTTGAGGGGATATTTAAAAATCTATAACCTGATTCCAGGAAACTTTAGACATGTAGGGGTTTTTTTTTGGAAAAAAAAAATATTTAAAGAACATTTGGAGGGTCTTTGTAAAGAAAAACTACATAGAATGATAGGATCAGAAATAACCCTAAATATAATTGAGTCACGTTTTTCATTTTTATCTACAAATATACTAAAGCTCAGAGAGCTAGTGACTTTCCAGTCTAGAGACTGTAATCTGTCAGCAGCAGAGTTAAGGCTCAAACCCAGTTCTCTCAATCCCAGAATCATCCTGAAATTTGTTGGTAAAATTTGTGTAATAGCTTTTCTGAGCAAGCCTTATTTCACCCTGAAAAACTACCGAGTCATAAGCCTCCTGTAGTGAAAGGTGTGTGAGCAGAGCTAGATTTAGAATCCTTCATGGTAAGGCTTTGTGGGAGTAAAGAGAGCCCTAAATTTGGAGTCCTGAGGCTTCCATTCAAGTCTCAGTTTTTCCACTTCCTCTGTGATGGGAAGCAAACCACATAACCATTTTGAGTCTTGCCTTTTTTTTTTTTTCACCTGAAAAATATGTGTAATATATGTCTTTCTACCTAACATGGTATTTTGAAGATATTGGTGCAAAATTAGTACGGAAACTAAAGCATTATGCAAATAATAGGGACTTGGTATTTTTATTAAGATTTCACAAGGAACTAGTTTCCTCATCCTACAAAAACATAATTGCCTCAGAGCAAGATCCATGTGTGTTTCATTTTTCCGTTCCCTCATAGTAAGTGCAGAGTAAATATTTGCTAAATAGTGGAGAGCTTTTATCACCTTTAGTAAAATGGAACATTCATGATGATTCTCCATGTGAGTGGTGGTGTAATAGGTACTGTGGGGATTGCAGTGTTTATGTGGATGCCTTCACTGGACCTTTAAACTAAAAATAGGAGGGCCATCTTCTCTGATGTTGCTTCTGAAGTGTGGGGTCATTTGCATGGTAAAAGAAGTCACAAAAGTTGCCGTGAGACTGGAACAACATGCTGATCTCATCAGACAGCATTTTAATCTTATTTTGAGGCTCCTTGGACATGATATTTATATGTGAGAACAATAGAGCTTTCCCCTTTATGTAGCCTTGTTTCCTTACTAATAATGAATTTTACCATAATGCCGTCTTTGTATTTTGTCCAAATTTGCCAATGGATCTTTTATGGCATCCTTGTTTTAAATGTGGAAAACAAGGTAGGGGTGACATACAGTAAAATGACTAACATATGGCATTAATTACTCTCTTTGTTGATATTTCTGATTTGTTAGGTTGAATTTAGGAATCAGTCTTCAAATTGCTCTGGCCAATTAACTTTCAGTTTAAAGCAGTGAGGAAATAGAAGTAAAGTACTTTGTTTTTTGATTCATTAACACTGTTGTGTATCAAAACTACATGAAATCAGCATCAAAGAATGTTAAAATTTGGAGAAGCTACTCTAGAAACCATCTAACCCAGAGTCCTCATTTTACTCTTGAGACTTTCCCTGATTTGCCTGGCATCACACAGCCTTAGGAAGTGAGCACCCAGATCTCTTGACCTGTAGTTAAATGAGGTTTTAGTCTAGAAAAAAGACACATTATTCTGAACTGTGTTAAGCAGGTTCATGTGAAACTGTCAACTAGTTGAATACATTTGCTTTCAGGATGAAGTCTGAAGATCAAACTATTTTTAGAACAGTAAACTGCATTCCAAGGTTTGATGTTGTACACAACAAATGCTCAGAATACACTTATCCACAAGTTGTGTCTCCTTGAAAGACAGCTCTTGAAAACAGTGGGCAGGGAACTTCTGGGAAAAAGCTGGGGCAGCAAGGGTTGGGTGGGGGGGTAGTGTCTCCTGATTCAACTCAATAAGGAAAAAAAGCCTATAATAGAAACAGCGCAATAAAAACCAACCAGACACACTTCCTCAGCCTTTCTCTTTGGACTGGGTCATTTAAGGTCCATCACGTACGTGCCAGCAAAAGAAAAAGAAGAGTGACTATTAGCACATCAGGTGAGATTTCACAATGAAGGACATAAGATGTGCTCAGTCCTGAGTGCCACCTCACAGTACCAAATTTACACCCCTGAGTAGCACAGGGATTAGTACAGCAGATAAGTTTTATTCTACTATATACATTACTCCAGATTGTACTAAGAAAGTTCATGTGACACTGTTAGTAGATAAAAAAATATGTTACCTGGGACTCAACAATTTGAAAATTAAGGCAGAAATAACAGAAGGGAAAAGGAATGTCTGCCTCTTCAAATTCTCATGATAATGTTGTGACATTGAGCTGGAGACACCGTGTCTCACTAGGCTGGTGTCCTGCTTTCCAGAAGGGAAAATAATAAATGCCCATGCAAACAAAGTTGCCTTGGCATCTTCCATGTTCCTCCTTGGGCTGAATTTGTCAGAATTTCATAATGCAGCGCAACACAACAGACACACAATCCACATAGCCCCCATGTGACCACTATCTAGGTTGCTGATGTCTGATGATTTCTATCTCAGAGAGGATAGTATGTGTGCAGTTGTTTCATAGGAAAATGAACAGATGTCAGATTCTGTGTCAGAATGTCTGTGTCAGTCATGGGAAATAGGTAGGCTTCTTTTTTATTCCCCCCAGAGTTTTAAGTTCCATAACTTCAGTATCATTTTGATTGCTTAATTTATACAAATCTCTTCAAAAGTTTATAACATTTATAAACTATAATAAAAAATTAAGAAATATAAAATACATAATTTACAGTTCGTTCTCTTTCATTTCCCAGCCCTTGTTTTAAAAAAATCCCTTAATAAATATACTGTGTCCTTAACAGGTTCCACGCTATCTTTTAGGTACTGAGGAAAAACAGTGAACAAACAGACGAAACTTCCTGTCCCTGTGGAGCTTTTGTGCATATCAGGGAGACAAGCAATGAATAAGATAAGGATGCAAAAGAGATGGATGGTTAGATAGTGGTAAGGAGATATGAGGCACAGAACCCTGGTAGTGAAATTCAGGTGAGTAGACTGTGTGAACCTACCTGAAAGGTGGCTTTTGAGTAAACATCTGACAGAAGTGAAAAAGTGAGCCAGGTGCACATTGGATGGAAGAGCTTTCTGGATGAGAACAGGTAATGTAAATGGCCTTGAGGCAGGAGTATGCTGTGAGGCTAAGGAACAACAGGAGCAAGTGGAGAGTGAGAGTCTGAGCAAAGTTGAGAGCAACCCCAGAGAATTAATGGCAACCAGAATATGTGGTGCATTTGCTGGATTTTACTGTTATCATTTTAAGATTACAATTAGATTACTTATGAAATGAACTGTTTTTCCCCAAATTCGTATCCTGAAGTCTTAACCCCCAAATGTGACTGAATTTGGAGATAAGCCTCTAAATATGGGATTAAGATAAATGAGGTCATGTGAGTGGACCCTAACCCAGTAGGAGTATGTCCTTATAAGAAGAGGAAGAGACACCAAATGCTTACACAGAGAGAAAAGGCAATCTGTAAGCCAAGGAGCAAGGCCTCAGAAGAAAGCACACATACTGAGTACTGATACCCTGATCTTGGACGTTAGCATCCAGAGCCGTGAGAAAATTAATTTTTGTTATTTAAGCCAATCAGCCTGAGGTATTTTGTTATGGAAGCCCTAGCCAACTAATGCACTATCTTAACACCCAATTATCTTTGTATAAGAGAACTTTCTGCTAAGTAGACAGATTAATCTTGAGCAAACTTTACTTATTAACTGACAGTAATACTTATTTTGTGTCAATCAAAAGGTGCTAACTCGTCCTACAGGTACTGTATTTGATTTAAAATGGATAAACCTACAGGTTAGTCATCCAGAAGTAGATCATTTCAGCCAGATAAATAGTTACTTTTGCATTGGCAGTTTAAGAGTAGTTCCTACAATGATTGTATTCCTACCTCTTTTGTGCTTTCTCTTTTTTTAATGTTTTATTAATTTTAGAGGAAAGAGGAAGGAAGAGAGAGACATTCATTGATTGATTCTTGTACGTGCCCTGACTGGTGATCAAACCTGCAACCTTGACATATCAGGACAATGCTCTAAACAACTGAGTTACCCAGCCGGGGCTTGCTTTCTCTTTTTTTTTTAAATCATAGAATTACCCTTGACTAATATGAATGAAGAAGTAAAATACCATACCTCCTCTTTCTATCCATTTTTCTACACACCCTCTTTAATCTCTTACTGTCTTTCAACAAAACTCTTTTTTTAATATTAAAAAACATGATGAGAGGGAAATTGATGGGCTGCTTTTGGAGGATTATTTTTCTGAACCAGGCACATAGCCATTATGATAAAATGCCTCTGTAAATTAATTTTAAAATCAGACATAATACGTTGTATGCTGCATGTACCTTTTTAGCTTCTGGCTCTGATCTATTTTGAAACGTTATTTTTGGGGACTCTCCATGTAGAAGTGCTTTTCCAATATCCTTTGTTCTATTTGTAAGTGCATGTATGGCTTTGACTATAGTATCATCTTGCTTCAAGCTCTATTTTTGTAAAATAGAAAACCACGGGATGCCAAATACAGCAAAGAGAATATAATGAATAATATTGCGATAACTATATATGGTCCCAAGTGAGTATTAGAGATATATGGGTGATCACTTTGTAAGGTATGTAAACGTCTAATTACTATATTGCACCTCTGAAACCAATACAATATTGTACATCAACTGTAACTGAAAACTGAATTTAAAAATAATTAAAAAGATTTAAAAATAATAAAAAATAAAACTGCGAAGCCAAGCCTTCAGAATTATTGAGACCAATGAATAAAATATTTCTAAAAGCTTTTCTTAGACTGTATCTGTCTAGATTTTATTTTCCTGATCCCACCAAAGGAGGATAATAATTTGTCTAAGAGAATATTTTCTTGACTCTTCTGGCAGATCTCAAGCAATTCTCCTAAGAATGGAAAGATGAATTAAAATATACCACTAAATAAAGGCTTTGAGACTTTTAAAATTAAATTGTGTGCTTGTAGTTTCCCTAGAAACTACAAAAAGAGCAATAACTAGGCTGGTCTTAAAAGATTTAAAGACGTGAGTATGAATGATAAGAAGTCTCAGCTACTAAGATTTTGATTAAAACATCTAGCAAATATATAATTTCTATATTAATCTTTTCTTTAACTTTCTCATTTTAAAATTTTAAGGGTAAATATGTTATTGTATAATATATTGTATTGGTTATTGTATTGGTTTTACAAAAAGATATAGCCCTAAGAATATTGACTTTGAATAGTCGCTTTATAAATTGATAATTCTTTTTTTAATTTTTATTTTAATTGTTGATCTTGTACAGTTTTCTGTCTTTTATTCTCACCCCAACCCACCACCCCAGCCCTCCTCACCTCCCTCCCATTCTCACCCCCCCCCCATAGTTTTTGTCCATGTGTCCTTTATACTTGTTCCTGTAAATCCTTCCCCCTTTCCCCTGAAATTCCCTCCCCTTTCCCCTCTGGTGACTTTCAGCCTGTTCTCAATTTCCATGTCTTTGGTTATATTATGCTTGTTTGTTTGTTTTGTTGATCAGGTTCCTGTTAAAGGTGAGATCATATGGTATTTGTCTTTCACTGCCTGGCTTATTTCGATTAGCATGATGCTCTCAAGTTCCATCCATGCTGTTGCAAAGGGTAGGAGCTCCTTCTTTCTTTCTGCTGCATAGAATTCCATTGTGTAAATGTACCACAGTTTTTTGATCCATTCATTTACTGATGGGCATCTATGTTGCTTCCAACACTTGGCTATTGTAAATTGTGCTGCTATGAACATTGGGGTGCATAGGTCCTTTTGGATTGGTGTTTCAGGGTTCTTAGGATATAGTCCTAGCAGTGGAATTGCTGGGTCAAAAGGTATATCCATTTTTAGTTTTTTTAGAAAATTCCATACTGTTTTCCATAGTGGTTGTACCAGTCTGCACTTCCACCAGCAGTGCACTAGTGTCCCCTTTTCTCCACAACCTCTCCAACACTTGCTGTTTGTTGCTTTGTTTATGAGGGCCATTCTGTCTGGTGTATAAATTGATAATTCTTTAAGGAGTGTTAACCTCAAAGATCTGCCTCTGCTACTCAGGGAATTAGCAAGAAAGTAGGGAATTGTAACAAGCCATTGGGTTCCATTAGTAGTACAGAGCCATTAACATCTGTGAAATCTGAAGTTCCATCCCCATTCTAATAATACAGTCATTTGGAAAGTGGGAAAATTTAGTTAGTCTATACTTTTTTAAATTTTATTTTTCAATTACAGTGTATATTCAATATTATTTTGTATTAATTTCAGGTGTGTAACATAGTGGTCAATTACACACTTCACAAAGTGGTCCCCCTGAATATTTCTGGTGCCCACCTGGCATTATAAATACTTTTTACAATATCATTGATTATATTCCTATGCTGTACTTTATTTACATCCCCGTGACTATTTTGTAACTGCCATTGTACTTCTTAATCCCTTCACCTTTTTCACCCAGTACTCTAAGTCCCCTCCCCTCTGGCAGCCATCAGTCTGTTCTCTGTATCTATGAATCTATTTTAATTTTGTTCATTTTGTTCTTTAGATTCCACATAATAAATGAAATCATATGGTATTTGTCTTCTCTGTCTGAATTATTTTATTTAGCATAATACCCTCTAGGTTCGTCCATGCTGTTGAAAATGGTAGGATTTCATTTTTTATGGCTGAGTAATATTTCATTGTATATATGTACCACATTTTTTAATCCAATTGTCTATTGATGGGCACTTGGTTGCTTCCATATCTTGGTTATTGTAAATAATACTGCAGTGAACATAAGGGTGCATGTATCCTTTTGAGTTAGTGTTTTAGATTTCTTTAATATATACCCAGAAGTAGAATTTCTGGGTCATAAGGCAGTTCCATTTAAAATTTTTTAAGAATTTTTCATACTGTTTTCCACAGTGCTGCACCAGTCTGCATTCCCACCAATAGTGCATGAGTGTTCCCTTTTCTCCACATCTTCGCCAGCAGTTGTTAATTATTGATTTATTCTTGGTAGCCATTCTGACCGATATGAGATGATATTTCATGGTGGTTTTATTTGCATCTCTCTGATGATTAGTGATGTTGAGCATCTTTTCATGTGTCTATTGGCCATCTGTATGTCCTCTTTGGAAGTGTCTGTGCATTTAGGTCCTCTGCCCATTTTTTAAAATTGGATTATTTTTCTTCATGTTGCATTGTGTGAATTTTTTTATAAATCTTTTATTAATCCCTTATTAGATGTATCATTTGCAAATATCTTCTTGCATTCAGTCAATCAATACTTTTTAAAAAATCTTTAAAAAAAAAACTACTATGACAAACTAGTTTAACTGACTTTTTAACCAGACTGATTGATTGGTCACACTAGTTGAACATTTGAGATTCTTTTTGTGTTCATAAACATAGCCTTGGAAGGTATATTTTTGTCATATCCACATAATGAGCATTTCTAGCATGTGCCTTTTGTGTCAAGAACTATGACAGGTTCAGGGGATATATGGGTGTGTGTAAAGCAAACTTCTTCCTCCAACTGACTTTCAATTACAGAGGCCTAAAAACTCAAAACAAACCAAAATCAAGACAGTTGCATTACATGCTTAGATGAGTGCTCCAAGAACTAGAATCAGAGTCAGGGAAATGTTTCCTTGAGAAAGAACCAGAAAAAGATATTAGAGACCTGAAAACATGGTTAGAGTGGTATGTGAATGGGGCTTGCAGCAAGAAATGAAGGAAGATTACCCAAATGGATCAGTCTGCTGCTTTTCCATCTGTCATTTTCATGTGTTATTTCTCATTAGATCTAAATTTCAATGTAAGTACATTGCTATTTAACTGGTTTTAAAGACAGCTTTTAAAAACAATACAGTATTCAGAGGACATATTATAGAACTGTGTACCTGAAATCTGTATAATTTTATTATCCAGTGTCATCCCAATAAATTCAATTTAAAAAAATGATAGCAAACTCACAATTATTGACAACCACACCTAAAACATAAACAAAAACAAACTAAGCAAACAACTAGAACAGGAACAGAACCACAGAAATGGAGATCATATGGAGGGTTAGCAACAACGGAGTGGGAGGAGGAGAGGGGGGAAAAGGTACAGAGAATAAGTAGCATAAATGGTAAGTAGAAAATAGACAGGGGGAGGGCAAGAATAGTATGGGAAATGTAGAAGCTAAAGAACTTATGACACATGGACATGAACTAAAGCGGGGAATGTGGGTGGAAGGGTGTGTGCAGGGTGGAGGGGAGTGAAGGGGGAAAGTGGGACAACTGTAATAGCATAATCAATAAAATATATTTAAAAAAAGATAAAAATAAGTTCATATGCTTATAAGATACCCTAGAGTCTGCACAGGCCTTGAGAATATAAAATACTTTATTGCACTTTTAAATGCTGACATACAAGTTCATTGTAGAAAGTGGTCTATTTTTAGCCTTAAGAGCAATTCAAACCCACTTCTCTAAAATAACTTTGAGATAAACACTCATATAAAATATTCTGTTATATAGCATCCTCTGTTTATAATGGAATTATAAACAGAGATGCCCCATTGAAATCTCCACAGAAAGCTTCAAATACATCTTGGCTCAAACCTTTTCAGACAAAGGTCACTTACTTTTTAATGAGTTGGAAGATAATGTTGCTGGATGAAATTGGTGAAGTATTGACATTTGGTTAGCCATTTATTTCTTCTCAACACCAAGATCATGCCAGTGTGTTCTGCAGTCACAAAATCTCCCTTGACTAGATGTGGATTTAGGAAAGGGGTGATCCTGAGAAGTTATTCTAACAACTAGTTTGTCTAGTTGAACATTTCTGTCTTGTGTAAACAGCTCAATTCATACAAATCTCAGTGTATTTTTGAAGTATTTGCCCATTACTGTTAATATCTCAAGACCACTGTCACAATTTTCAATCCTTTTTCCTTTCCTTCTTAGCTCTCCTTGACACTTTGTAAATTAGTTCAGTTTATTTAAATGTTCTTCAGTCATAAACTTAATGGGGGCCAGAGTGTTAGAGATGTGTGGATTGGACTCCTGTGTTTTTTTGTAAATCTCAAGGATTGCTCTCAAGTTCATGGGACATGAATTTCTTCCTTCTAGTTCTGAGCCTTTTCCATAGTCAGCAGGAAATCAGTTGGTTTAAGAATGACATCCCTCTGGTCAAGTTGCAGGCCATCTGCTTGAACATATGGTCACTCTTTGATCTTTCAGCAATTTATTCTCTGTTTCCACTGGTGCCTGGATTCTGCCTGAATCTTTGGGAAACATGAGGATAGATTTTCCTGTGAGCTCCTCTTTTAGGGACAGGTATTTTAACTAACCTGATTGGAAAACTGCATCCTATTTATGGACAGAACCTGGTGGTGTTAATATTTCTCCTATGGGGTCTGCATCATGGATTCATTCCTAGGTAACCCCTTCTCTAAATGCTGTCTTATGGAGAACTATTCTGGACCAGGTAGGAAAGTATCATTTCTGCTTTATTAGTTTATTTTTATTTTTTATGTCAATATGAAGTCACTTCAATATACTTCTGAATTAGTTTTGAATTAGATGGAAAATAGTGAAATATATTTTTGGAAGCAAGAATCTTTTCTGATTTTTGATGTTATGTTGTTACAGTTGTTCCAATTATTTCCTGCTTCGCCCCCCTTTGCCCTGCCTGCCCCCCACTTCCATAGTCAGTCCCCACCCCGTTGTGCATGTCCATGGGTTCTTCATATATATTCCTTGACTGTATCCTTCATCTTCATTCAAAAAGTCCCCACTTTCCTCTGCCCTCTTACCACTGTCAGTCTGTTCCATGATTCTATGCTTGTGGCTTATTAACTTATTTTGTTCATTAGATTCCTCTTATAAGTGAGATAATATGGTATTTGTCTTTCACCAGCTGACTTAATTCACTAAGCATGATAGTCTCCAGTTCCATCCATGCTGTCACAAAAGGTAGCAGTTCCTTCTTTTTTTTTTTTTTTTCCTGTTGAGTAGTATTCCATTTTGTAAATGTACCACAGTTTTTTAATTCAATCATCCACTGATGGGCACTTAGGCTGTTTCCAACTCTTGGCTATTGTAAATAGCACTGCTATGAATGTAGGGGTGTATACATTCTTTTGAATTAGTGTTTCAAGATTCTTAGGGTATATTCCCAGCAGTGGAATCACTGTGTCAAAAGGTAGTTTGTTTTTAATTTTTTGATGAAATTCCATACTGTTTTCCACAGTAGCTGCACCAGTCTGCTTTTCCACCAACAGTGCACTAGGGTTCCCTTTTCTCCATATCCCTGCCAGCACTTGTTGTTTGTTGATTTATTAATGATTGCCATTTTGGCAGGTATGAAATGATATCTCATTGTGGTTTTAATTTGCATCTCTCTCATGGCTAGTGATGTTGAGCATTTTTTCATGTCTACAGGCCATCTGTATGTATTTCGGAGATTAAACCCTTGTCCAATGTATTATTGGCAAAAATGTTCTCCCATACAGTCAATTCCTTTTTCATTTTGCTGATGTTTTCTTTAGCCATGCAGAAGCTTTTTTAATCTGATGTAGTCCCATTTGTTTATTTTTTTCCTTTATTTTCCTTGCCCTAGGAGATACATCAGCAAAAGTATTGCTACATGAGATATCTGAAATTTTACTGTCTATGTTTTCTGTTAGGATTTTTATGGTATCATGACTTATATTTGAATCTCTTATTCATTTGGAATTTATTCTGTATGGTATGGTGTGTGTTATGAGTTGGTAGTCTAGTTTCATTTTTTAACATGTACCAGTCCAGTTCTCCCAACACCATCTACTGAAGAGACTGTTTTTACTCCATTGTATGCTCATGCCCTCTTTGTCAAATATTAATTGACCATAGAGACATGGGTTTATTTCTGGGCTCTCTATTCTATTCCACTGATCTATATGTCTTCTTATGCCAGTACCAGACTGTTTTAATTACAGTGGCCTTGTAGTATAGTTTGATATCAGTTATTGTGATCCCTCCAACTTTCTTCTTCTTTTTTCAAGGTCGCTATGGCTATTTGGGGACTTTTTTAGTTCCATATAAATTTTTAGAGTATTTGTTCTATATTTGTGAAATATGCCATTGGTATTTTAATGGGAATTACACTGAATTTGTAGACTGCTTTGGGCAGTATAGACACTTCAATGATGTTAATTCTTTCAATCCATGAACACATTTTTGCTTCCATTTATTTGTATTTTCCTCATTTCTTTCTTCAGTATTCTATGGTTTTTCCAAGTACAGGTCTTTTACCTCCTTGGTTAAATTGATTCCTAGGTACTTTATTTTTGCTGTTGTTGTCACTATGGTAAATGGGATTTTTTTTCTTAGTTTCTATTTCTGATAGTTCATTGTTAGTGTACAAAAATGCCATTGTACAATGTGATTTCTGAATATTGACTTTGTATCTCTCTGCTTTACCAAATTCAGTTATTAGGGTGAGCAGTTTTTTGATGATGTCTGTAGGGTTTTTTTGTGTACATTATCTTGTCATCTGCAAATAATGACAGTTTTACTTCCTCCTTTCCAATTTTGGTACCTTTTACTACTTCTTCCTTTCTGATCGTTGTGGCTAGAATTTCCAGTACTATGTTGAATAGGAGGGGTAAAAGTGGACACCCTTGTCTTGTTCCTGATTTTAAGCAAAATGCTTTTAATTTTTGCCCATTGAGTATGATGTTGACAGTAGGTTTCTTGTATATAGCCTTTATTATGTTGAAGTATGCTCCCTCTGTTCCCACTAGGCTGAGTGTTTTTATCATAGATGGGCACTGGATTTTATCAAATGCTTTTCTCAGCATCTGTTTATATGATCACTTGACTTTTGTCCTTTTGTTTATGTGTATTATATTTATTGATTTGTGAATCTTGTATACACTTGCATCCCTGGAATAAATCCCACTTGATCCTGGTGTGTGATCTTTTTACTGTATTGCTGCATCTGGTTTGCTAATATTTTGTTGAGAATTTAGCACTTATACTCATTGGAGATATTGACCTGTAATTTTCTGTGTTGTGTCTTTACCTGGTTTTGGAGTTAGGATAATACTAGCCTCATAAAAAAAAGTTGGGAGCTTCCTTCTTGAATTATTTTGAATAGTTTGAGGGATAGGTGTTAGTTCTTCTTTGAATGTTTGGTAAAATTTGCTTGTGAAGCCATCTGGTTCATTGCTTTTGTGTGTTGGCAGTTTTTTGATTACTGCTTTGATTTCACTAGTAGTTATCAATCTGTCCAGGTTTTCTTCTTCCCAGTTCAGTTTTGGAAGACTGTATGTTTTTTAGAAATGTACCTATTTTGCCCAGGTTGTCCAATTTTTTTGTCATATAGTTTGTTCATAGTAATTTCTTACCATCCTTGTTTTTTCTGTGATATCAGTTGTTACTTCTCTTTCATTTCTGATTTTATTTATTTGTGTCCTCTCTCCTTTTTTCCTGATGAGTCTGGTGAAAGGTATGTCAATTTTGTTTATCTTTTTAAAGAACCAGCTCCCAGATTCATTGCTCTTTTGAATTTTTTTTCATCTCTCTGTCTTTTAATTCTGTTCTGATCTTGATTATTTCCTTCCTTCTACTCGCTCTAGTTCTTTTAGGTGTAGGGATAAATTGTTTGAGATTTTTCTATTTTCTTTAGGTAGGCCTATATTGCTATGAACTTCCCTCTCGGGACTGCTTTCTCTTCTGTCACATAGGTTTTGGGTTGTTGTGTGTTCATTTTCATTTGTTTCTAGGTACATTTTTATTTCTTCTTTGATCTCATTGTTTTAATATCATGTTATTCAGACTTCATGTTTTTTAGTTTTTTTTCCTTGAGATTGGTTTCTAGTTTCAAGCCATTGTGATGGTGCTTGACATGATTTTATTTTTTTAAATTTAGAGGCTTTTTTTATTACTTTTTTTAAAAAATTGTGACAAAATGTACAAGACATAACAGTTCAGTGGCACTTAATACATTTACAGAACTTATTCATTCTCTCAAGCTATAACATTAGACAATGACCACCCCCTCCCTGTCCCTCCCGCCTTACAGCTGGGCATTCTACTTTCTGTCTCTATGGATTTGACTACTTCTGGTACCTCATATAAATGGAATCATACAATGCGTGTCCTTTTGTGTTGCTTATTTCATTTAGCATAATGTCTTCAAAGTTCATCCATATTGTGGCATGTGCCAGATTGTTATTCCTTTATCAATCTGGATAATATTCCATTGTAAGCATGTTACACATTTTGTTTCTCTTTATACATTGATGGACATTTGGGTTGCGTGCACCCTTTGGGTACTGTGTATAATGCAACTGTGAACATTTGTATATACATTTTTTTAGCCCCATCTTTCACTTGTTTTGGGCGTATACTCCGACACGGAAGCATTGTATGATATGATAATTATGTGTTTAATTTTTTGAGGAACCGCCATACTGTTTTGCACAGCAGTTCTGCTTTGTTCTTGACCTCTGTTATAACTGCCTGTGTTCACAACTAAAGAGGGTGAGATCAGGGATGAAATTGACTGAGGGGCTTCCACCCTCTCGGGGATCTTTTTGTTTAAAAAATAACTTAAAAAAATTGATGAATGATGCCTAGCAAACAACTCTCTTACACTTCATGTTAATGAAGTCCTGAAAAAGTAAAAGTGGCCCCATCGATACTGAGCCTTGGGAATTATGGGATTTAAGCTTTTTGTGCCTAATGTCACAAGGGCTGTTAGGTGGCAGAATCAAACAACATATCCTCTTCTAACTTCTCCCACAAGGTTAATGAGACATCACAAGAGACATGAGATTCAGAAGTTTGTCTTAACTGTGGTGAGACCCAAGTTTGGCCCTCAGATGTGATAAGGCCAGGTTCTGTGACAGTTCCCGGAGACATGAGCCTGTTGAATGAACTCGCTGATACTTGCATCCCAGGAAATACCACAGAGATTGCCTCATCCAGCTCTCCACCCCAGAGTCAGTGGACCTCACCTTGAAGGTTATAGATTGTTTCCTGCCTTGTACGCAGAAAACTAAGTTCCCAAAGAACATTTCCTGTTTTCCAGACATTGTCAACTTGTGTCAGCTACTCTAGTAGGACTTATATAGCGAGACTAGAGAATAGTGTCCACCCTCAACTACAAACCAGTTATATTACCTGTCTAAAACGTATGCTTGCTTCATATTTGGTTGCCTGCAAGGATGTTAGTCCCGCCCGAAGCTTGGCCACCTCACCAGCTGTATCTAACAGCTCAGTCAGGACTTGAACTCACCTCCTTTCAGTCCCTAGGAAAAGCTTGTTTAGAGAAACTGAACTAGAGAGGATTACCTAAAGGATATGCAGTCCCTCTGTTCTTCTTAGAAACTACCAATATTTATCTATCCCTGGATTAAGCAGGACCATCAAAAAAGGTTGTTGACTCCTGACCCCTTGTGGAGCAGCTTACTGTCTTCCACTCAGGGTCAGCCTCCTTTGAGTAATGTAACACTCAGCCCTACAAAGCTCACCATTGTGCAACTGATCCAGTGTATGTGGCACCTACTGCATAGGAAGCCCTACAAAAGAAATGCCCCCCTGGCCTCGGTACTAGGAGGAGTTGTTCTCTGAGCAGTTGGTTTGTTGTGATCCTTTAGGCTAGATTTCAAGTGTTAACCTCATGCCAGTCTTCACCTTATTTTGTAAACATCTTATTTTTCTTTTTCTTCCTTGCCTCACTTAACTTTAGGTCACTGAATTATCTGAATTTTTCTCAGCTATTCAAATCCTTTAAGGAATAAATTGTAAGTGTAAACATGAACCAGGTATTCTTAGCTGCTTTGAATGTTCACAAGACAAAATGTATATAAATTATTTTCAGAGAACTGGAATATGATCAATATAGTTGGCAGTGAAATCACTACTATTCTGAATATGACTAAACTGTAGGTTCTGCACTTTCAGGGGCCTTGGCCATCTTGATCATTCTGTATTTCGAGTTGCTAGTGCTGTGCTTAGGTATAGAGATGCTCAGAAAACATTCCCCAAGGGATCTGAATGAGCAGGATCTCTCAGCGTCTAAAGGTGACCACCATTACAGTCTGTTGATGCTCAGTAGCAAGAGAAGCCATGATACTGTGGTGTTGCCTCCACCTTTGTTACATGTGGGTGGGGACACAGCAGGCACTTCTAATGTTCTCCTGTCTCCCTCTCTGCAGACTCACATTTCCAGACTCCCTCCCGGTGCAGTGGCAGGACAGTCCGTGGCAATCGAAGGTGGGGTTTGCCGCTTGGAGAGTCCAGTGAACTGAACCTTCAGAATGAGCACGAAGCATCTAAGAGGCATTTCAGAACCTGAACTTTCTGGTGTTTTTAACTGAAGTTAGATGTTTTATTGTCTTCATTTTATAATTCCTATTGCAGGCTTGTGCACCACTGGTGACACTAGTGCTGCTGTAGTTAGTGCTTAGTGACACTCAGGCCTTTGTGGGTGAGTGTGACTGAATGCGTGTGCGCGTGCGCGTGCTTGCTTCTCCCTTGATGAGACAGAAACTTCTCCTTATTGTGTAACTTAAGACCAGGAATGATTAAATCATATTTACAAAATGTGTGCTTTAACTGTTTACAAGTCAAACCTAAAGTTGCAGGAAACATTTTTTATTTCATAAAGAGGTACCAACTGTCATTGCTGTAATGTGTCTGAATTGAAGAGTAAATCTACTTGTTTAAGTGATTTGACAGTGGTAGTGCTCCATTTAATAACAGTAATGAGTAATAAAGTGTTTTTATTTAACCAGTTTAAGTGGATCCTGTGGTAACTTAAACTGTTATTCTCATCCCTTATATGGGGCTTTTTTTTTTTTTAACAGAGAATGGTTTCAGTGAAACAATCTAGCAGAGAATTAAGGTCAGAACCTTTTTAAAAAATAGTCTTATTGATAAAGTTTGTACTTCTTTACTTAAGCCTTTCTAAGCATAAATATTGCATTGCTTCAAGCTGTATGTACTATATTATAAAAGAATATGTAAAGAGAACATACAGTAACGCACAGTCCCTAATTTGTGTATAATAGAATGTTATTTACAATGTAACACTGTAAATAAGAAAGCAAAATTTATGGGAAAATTCAATATTTGTTTCTTGTTTAAATATATTTTTAAGGAAAAGGCATGAAAATAAAAGAATCATATTACCGGGTTTAGTGTGTGACTCCTCTTCTCAGACTAATAAATTATCTTTTGAATCCTAGATTGGCAAGCCAATTTTAATTTTGTTTGTAAAAAATTAATTCTTTCAGAATCATACCTTTGGCCTTCTTGTGATTCTGATTATTCAAAATCCAGTCTTATGTTTGTGCGGTTAGGTTGGACACTAACAAGGTAAAAGTTGAACTTAGTACGTGATTGAATGGTCAGTACAGAAATCCCTACAATATCTGTTGCAATTTGATGAAAATAACAATGGGAAGGAATAAGAATGCTTTGCTTTGAAAAATTATAGTGGCAGTTGAAAACTCAAAGATTGCAGTTGATAAATGCTTCAAAATGTTATATTTAGTGATTCTGGAGCCACATGAGAAAACCAAGACTTTCCTTTTGATTTTCTGTGTAAGAAGTGGCTATCAAGAAGCTACTAAAGATAGACTTGCTCAGGGAGAGGAAGTTCCCTGCACCGTATAATCATGGCTCTGGGCGGTAACTGATAAAACCCCAGATGAAATTATATATTTGACATCGATATATAGCCAAATTATAAAGGAAGGACAACCAAAATGGAGTGGGTGTAAATATGAATGATTTGGGAGTTGCTGACTTATATTCCTCGTACAGGCAATTACATTTGTCTCGCTGTGTTCTCTAGACAGGTTGGTGCCGTGGTATCTGTTTCTCATTCTTAATGAGGCTGGGAACTTAGTGAGAGATGGGCTGGCTGGTGGGGAGTCTTTGGCTTCAAAAGCTTTCAAAGACCTGTTACCTGTTTGCAGGGGTTTTTTTAGGAACTGGACTGGATCACATAAAACTATCAGGACACTTTGGAGTCTGAAAATCATCTGACCCATTTCATCAGGAATGCCATGTCTTTCATCTCCCTTTGACTTTATTCCATTCATATTTAAAAGTTTGGGCTTCTTAAAGACCCCTTTTAAGAAGAGTTTAAAAACTGGTCAGTATGAAGAAGAATGGCCCCATAATGGTTTGTTAAGACTTTATTTTCCAGTTTCTATTTTTTAAATGTAAGGAATATTGTGAAACAAGGGAGAATAAAAAAGGTGACATTCAGAATCACAAGGCAAAAAATGTTATGGGTAGTATAAGTTCCTTCATTATAATACCAGATGTTAATGAACAGATAATGTAACCACAGGGTACTGGCAAATATAAAATCAACTTCATTTAACACAAAAGTAGAAAAGGTAGAAACAGATATGAAAATGACCTTATGTCCTAGTCTGGCTTATATTACTAAGATTCTTTTTTTTTTCCATTTTTTATTTTATTTTTTTTTAAATCAGTATTTTTTAATTGTTGATATTGTACAGTTTTCTGTCTTTTACCCCGCCCCAGCCCACCACCCCAGCCCTCCCCACCTTCCTCCCATTTCCACCCCCCCATAGTTTTTGTCCATGAGTCCTTTATACTTGTTGCTCCAAACCGTTCCCCTTTTCCCCTGAAATTAAGATGCCCACTTTTAATATGGAGGATCTTAGCCATATTGCCTATATTCTATTTCCTTTTAAGTCCTGAACATTGGATGTTTGGTTCTCTTAGGTATAATTAAGTCTGTTCTGGATTCATCAAGGTCATCACTGTGATCCTGCCTGGGTCTGGAAGTGGTGTCTACAAATTTGGTGAGGGGACAGAGGGGGCCTGGAGTGCCTGCACTGGCTGGCGGCACATGTGGCAGCCATGTCTAGGCTCTGTTCTCCTCTCTTGTCAGCTCTGCCACTTGTTCTGCCTCCTATGTCTGCCTATGGCAGGCCCTGCCTCATCATTTAACTGCCACTTTTAAATATGAACTTGAACTCAGTTATCAGTGTCAGAATTATGTTCAACGTACATGCAAACAAGTCCCAAATGCTAGTCTTAGGTGTTCATCTGTGAGCAAAATGGAAGAGTTTTAGTTTATAGATATGGTGATGTCTCTCTTGGCTGCTCAAAGCCTTTGGTGCCCAATTCCTCGTTTTCTCCCATGTGTCAGAGTGGTGAGTGCTGGTTAACTGCAGCTAGGTTGCCCTGTTTGGAAGCATTGGATGGAGGGTGTGAGTGAAGAATGGAGGGAGAGAAGAAGGAAAGATTTAGAAAAGTGCTAGAATTATTCTTGCACCTTGAGATTGTTTGGAATTTTTTAAAAAATATATTTTATTGATTATCCTATTACAGTTGTCCCATTTCTTCCCCATCATTCCCATCCACCCTGCACACCCCCTCCCACCCACATTCCCCCCCTTTAGTTCATGTCCATATGTCATAAGTTCTTTAGTTTCTACATTTCCCACACTATTCTTGCCCTCCCCCTGCCTATTTTCTAACTACTGTCTATGCTACTTATTCTCTGTACCTTTTCCCCTCCCTCCTCCTCCCACTCCCCTGTTGCTAACCCTCCGTATGATCTCCATTTCTGTGTTTCTGTTCCTGCTCTAGTTGTTTGCTCAGTTTGCTTTTGTTTTAGGTGTGGTGGTTAATATCTGTGAGTTTGCTGTCTTTTTACTGCCCTGTTTTTTATCTTCTTTTTCTTAGATAAGTCCCTTTAACATTTCCTATAATAAGGGCTTGGTGATGAACTCCTTGAACTTGACCTTATCTGAGAAGCACTTTATCTGCTCTTCCATTCTAAATTACAGCTTCATTGGATAGAGCAATCTTGGATGTAGGTCCTTGCTTTTCATGACTTGGAATACTTCTTTCCAGCCCCTTCTTGCCTACAAGGTCTCTTTTGAGAAACCAGCTGACAGTCTGATGGGAACTCCTTTGTAAGTGACTGTCCCCTTATCCCTTGCTGCTTCTAGAATTCTCTCCTTCATTTGAATCTTGGCTAATGGAATTATGATGTGCCTTGGCGTGTTCCTCCTTGGGTCCAACTTCTTTGGGACTCTCTGAGCTTCCTGGACTTCCTGGTAGTCTATTTCCTTTGCCAGATTGGGGAAGTTCTCCTTTATTATTTGTTCAACTAAGTTTTCCACTTGTTGCTCTTCTTCTTCCCCTTCTGGTACCCCTAGAATTCAGATATTGGGACGTTTAAAGATGTCCTGGAGGTTCCTAAGCCTCTCCTCATTTTTTTGAATTCTTATTTCTTCCTTGTTTTTTGTTTGGTTTTTAGTTTCTTCCTTCTGGTCCACTCCATTGATTTGAGTCCCCGTTTTCCTCCCATTTCTATTGGTTCCCTGTTTATTTTCCTTCATTTCACTTATTGTAGCCTTCATTTGTTTATCTAATTTGTGAGCAAAATCAACCAATTCTGTGAGCATCCTGATCACCAGTGCTTTGAACTATGCATCTGATAGGTTGGCTATCTGTTGGTCGCTTAGATGAATTGGCTCTGGAGCTTTGATTTGTTCTCCCATTTGAGCCATTTTTGGTTTTCATTTTTGGTCTGGTCACAGCAGTTACGTAGTGAGGGATGGTGCCTTAGATGTTTCCCAGGGTAGGGCATCCCAGTCGCTGGGTTGTGACGCTGTATATGAGGGTGGGGTCCAAGAGGGAACAATGGTGCTTGCTCTGCTCTTTCTCAGATTTCAGTCCCTTCCACCACTTCCCCTTCGCCTGGATTATCTGTGAACGAATGTGGGACCGCCTGGTCAGTCAGCTGCCTTGCGTGGCCTCACTGGGTCTGCACCATTGCTACCCCATGCCTGGGGTCCACTAGCCACCGCCTGTGCCCCTGGGGTCTGCTAGCTGCCGCCTGCACACCTGGGATCTGCCAGCTGCTGCTGCCTGCCCGCCTGGTTCCACCAACCTCCACTTTTTCCTGCCGAGACTCCGCCCCTCTTACTGGTCTGGATGAATGGTTGTTGGACTTCTGTACAGTTCAATTTTCTCTCAGTTCTCGTTGTTTTCTTGTTTCTAAATCTTTATTGTCCTTAATTTTGGTTGTGCGAGGAGGCACAGTGTGTCCACCTACACCTCCATCTTGGCCAGAAGTCCTGGAATTTTTTTAAATCTGGTCATTGTTATTATAAAAACAATTCATGCTTATTATAAGAAATCCAAAAATAGATAAGAAAAAAAAATGAACTGAAACACCAATCCAAAAGAAACTATGCATCCCTATGTTTATAGCAGCACAATTTACAATAGCCAAGTGTTGGAAGCAACCTAGATGCCCATCAGTAAATGAATGGATCAAAAAACTGTGGTACATTTATACAATGGAATTCTATGCAGCAGAAAGAAAGAAGGAGCTCATACCCTATGCAACAGCATGGATGGAACTTGAGAGCATCATGCTAAGCGAAGTAAGCCAGGCAGTGAAAGACAAATACCATATGATCTCACCTTTAACAGGAACCTAATCAACAAAACAAAGAAACAAGCATAATATAACCAAAGACATAGAAATTGGGAACAGGCTGAAAGTCACCAGAGGGGAGAGGGGAGGGAATTTCAGGGGAAAAGGGGAAGGATTTACAGAAACAAGTAAAAAGGACACATGGATAAAAACTATGGGGGGGTGGAAATGGGAGGGAAGGGCTGGGGTGGTGGGTTGGGGTGAGAATAAAAGACAGAAAACTGTATAAGATCAACAATTAAAATAAAAATTAAAAAAAAAAACACATGCATACACACACAATCATATATATGTGTAAAGGGGAAAAACTTTTGAAACAATTTGTGCTCAAAAATTAGAAAGAATTAAATATATTATAATGTCCATACAATGGAAAGTTGTACAGTGTTCAAAATGACATTGATAAAATATTTATGATTATTAGAGAGATGGTTATGTAAAGTGAAATGTAAAATATTATATCAGCTTTTTAAATTGCATAGAAAAATACATTATACGAAAAGCAACAATGATTTTATTTTATCCATTCCACAGCTTTGAGTCAGTATCAGTGGCAGAATTCAAATATCCAATAGTTCCTGATTTTATTTTTACATAGTGTAAATACTCAATAAGTGGAGAATATTACTCACATTAAAGCTGTCAAATCAATTGCATGTAAAGTTAATTTTCTTCTTTAATAAAAAAGGAAATTATTAGGGGGAAAAAAAAGAAAAAGAAAAAAAATGAACTAAAAACAGCAATTAGTAACACTTAAGCTTGTATCCTTATAGATTCCTTTTTTTTTCCTTGACCTCAATCCTTTTTATTTAGTGAAGCATGTTTAAAAATCCTAAATGCCTGAAGGTAAGGGGGGTAGTTAAATTATGATACATTACTGTCCTGGTATATTAAAAATATTAGAAATTAGGTATATTAAGTTTTTGAACATGGATATGCTGATGCCATGAATTTAATTTCAGAAACTGAAATTTTGAATACATATTGGTATTTTAAAAGCATATATAAAAATAACGGGTACTAATTATGCCAAAATATTAACACAGAAAAGGGCATGTAGAACTATAGCTGACTTTGTAAAATATTTCATTATACATTTATTTTCTAAGTTTTCTAGAATGAAACTTTTTAAAGTATTTTATTTTATTTTTTTATTGTTCAGGTACAGTTGTCTCCATTTTCCCACCACCACTCCTTCCATCGCACCATCCCCGCCTCCCACCTTGATCCGACACCCCCTTTGGCTTTGTCCATGTGTCCTTTATACATGTTCCTTGATGACCCTTCCCCTTGTCCCCCTGTTATCCCTTCCCCCTCCCTTCTGCTTACTGTCAGTTTGTTCTTTATTTCAATATCTCTGGTTATATTTTGCTTGCTTGTTTGTTTTGTTGATTGCGGTCCACTTACAGGTGAGATCATATGGTATTCATCTTTCACTGCCTGGCTTGTATCACTTAGCATAATGTTCTCCAGATCCATCCATGCTGCTGTGAAGGGTAGGAGCTCCTTCTTTCTGCTGCATCGTATTCCATTGTGTAAATGTACCATAGTTCTGATCCACTTATTTACTGATAGGCACTTAGGTTGCATCCAGCACTTGGCTATTGTAAATTGTACTGCTCTGAACATTGGGGTGCGTAGGTTCTTTTGAATCGGTGTTTCAGGGTTCTTAGGGTATAATCCCAGCAGTGTAATTGCCAGGTCAAAAGGCAGTTCCATTTTTAGTTTTCTGAGGAAACTCCATACTGTTTTCCACAGTGGCTTCACCAGTCTGCATTCCCACCAATGTACTACTAGGGTCCCCTTTTCTCTACAGCCTCTCCAGCTTGTTGCTTATTGATTTGTTTATGATGGCCATGCTCACTGGTGTGAAGTGGTATCTCATTGTGGTTTTAATTTGCATCTCTCTGATGGTTAGTGATGCTGAGCATCCTTTCTTATCTCTCTGAGCCCTTTGTATGTTCTCCTTGGAGAAGTGTCTGTTCAGATCCTTTGTCCATTTTTTAATTGGATTGTTTGTCTTCTTGGAGTGGAGTTCCTTATAGATTCTTTATGCTTAAATTTTCTCTGTGTTTTTAACACATAAACGGGATTATATTGAACCCTCAAATGGAGTTATATAACCTTCAGTTTTCACTTAATAATATGGAAAGATGTCTAGACCTATAGGGTTATAGAATATCTCATTTGCTGGTCCCACTAATGGTGTCGAATACATACTTTATCCTAAAACTTCTGTGAAAATCCATCACAGTCCTGACAGTACAGTCAGCATCCATTTTTTCAGGCCATAGATTCATATGGTGAGCACTATGGAAGGTCTTAGCCAGTGAAAGCCAGTTTGGCAGGTGTCCAGGAATAGACCATTGTCACTGCCTATGGGTCTTCTGTTTCAGAGGGCCTTGAATATCTGCACCTCTGAAGAGGCGATAGAAGCTGGTGTACAAAAGTATTGCTCCCTTGCTCCTTGGGTGAGATAATTCTGAGGTATGTGTTTCATACAGTTTTTGAGAGATTTCCCACATGAATTAAGCTGTAGTTACCTGCTGTAGTAGTTGACTGATTAACACACCTTGTATTAGCTTTTTTTCTCTTCTTTATGCCCTTCTCAATTTTCCTACCTGTGTTTCCTGGAATTGTTAGGTAGTAGCTAGGAATGAGTGGCCAGAGAGAAAATAAAGGCAGGAGTCTAGAAGCAAAAGGAAGACATGTCTCACCACTTAACTCAGCAGTCCTAAGTTTGGTTTGATAAGATTGCCAGGTGTCCTGAGCATTGCCAGCAAAATAGCATAGGAGGAAGGGAGAGTCCTTGAGACTTTGCTTGGAAAGGGGGCTTCTGTAACAATCTTACTAAGATTGCCAGGTGTCCTGAACATCAGAAGGAGGACATCGTACAAGAAAGTGGGGGGAGCAGTTGTCCTTGAGCTTCCGTGCCTGGAAAGGGAGCTTCTGTAACAATTTCAGTAACTGAAGCAAAGAGCCTTTACTAACTGAGAATGAAACCCTTTGTAGCTGTACATTTTTCCCAAGAGGGAGAAGGAGGGGTGCCTGGAAGCTAGCTAAGGTATATAACCCCTGAATCCCAGTAGTCAGCGCACTTCGATTAGCTAGGTACCCACCTGTAGCCTTGGCTCAAGTGTATAGAATAAACTTACTAACAAACAACTTCATTTCCTCTATATGTGGGTCATTTAGACTAGTCAGGTAGGTGCCTTCTTGCAGCTTTGTGCTCATATGTGTTTCATAAATAAATTTACTATCTCATTCCCACTATATGTTTGTCTCTCAATTGAATTATTCTCTTGCAAGCAAGACAAGAACTGAGAATGGGGAGGGAGCCTCTTGACTTGAGTCTCTCTCTCTCCCCATCTGTAACAGAATCATCTACCAAATGAACTACTTGTACTTCACTCCTTGTTTCAGGGTTGCTTCTGGGGGACTTGAAACTAAGAAACTTTCTGTTCCATATTACCCTTGACCCCAAGGCCTTGGTGAGCCTTCATACCCACTCCTACAGAGGGTGGACCCATCCATCTGCTTGTGTACTCACTGGGTCCTTCCTTCCTACCTTGTGTTCCTGATGAACCATTTTCATCCATAACATCTGATGGAATGTTCTCCAAGTGATAAGACTAGATGTGTCACAAAAGTTGAGGTTTATCACTAAGTCAGTATTGACAGACATCAGAGTGCTAGAGACAAGCAAGCACTTTTAAGGAGGTAGTGGATAGACAGAAGCTGGGTGGCAGCAGTCCACTGAGGACGGATGGATACCTTACAGGAAATGACTAGAATTGTGGTAATGACAGTTGGAAGAAACCATAGCCAAAGACATATGTTATGACAGAGATTCGAAGAGACCTAAACAGAGGTTACCAGTGTCCCCATGTCATGAACGTATCTCCACAATGACCATCCTGTGACAACCTCATGCGGTACCCATTTCCTGAATGTCATCTCTCAAGCCTGGTTATCCATAACATAATTTTATGGTTAAAAAATGTTAATGCCACCCTGGCTGATGTGGCTTAGTAGATTGAGTGCCAGCCTGCAAACCAAAAGGTCGTCGGTTCAATTCCCAGTCAGAGCACATGCCTGGGTTGCAGGCCAGGTCCCCAGTAGGGGGCGGGAGAGGCACGCAAGAGGCAACAACACATTGATGTTTCTTTCCCTCTCTTTCTCCCTTCCCCTCTCTTTAAAAATAAATAAAATCTTTAAAAAAATGTTAATGCCTCCCAACGTTTTTTCTTAAAATGTTTATTGAGTCAAACACATCAACTTTGTTCTGACATAAACCCTACATTTGCTCAAAGTTTGAGAATCCTTTTGTGCCAGGAAGTGCAGTGTCTTTGTCCAACTTAAAGTAATGCTTAGCAGTGGGGGAGGCGGTTGGAAGGTACTCCTCCCTCCCAGGAACACTGGTCCAAGGAAAGGTCGAACCCAGAAAAAATGAGCTTTTGTGTTTATGATGAATTTGTTTTACTTTAGCTGTATTCTAAACCATCACCAAAGCTGATTAAACAGGGGAAGAGATGTGGGTGGTTGAATGTAGCTAGCTACAGGTGGGAATGAGTAAGTAGGAGTTTGGCAACATAAAAGTAACCTTTTTACATTAATATTTGTTCTGGGATGTTAAGAATTCTTAAGGAATACACTGCTTTTCCTCAATTTCAATTTGCATTCAACTTCACAAGGTATTAACCCAGATGTCTGTCATCAGAGACCCACATGCTGACCAAATTGACCAGGCAGTTTTTCTTTTCCACATGCTGCTGTCTCTGAAGTATATGGCCACAGGAAGGATTAAATATAAAACTGGCAAGGGCCTCCCCCCAAGGCTATGCACTCAGCTTCCAGAAGCCCATCAGCCAAGCCCAAGGTGGTTCTTGGTGACCAGTTGTGGAAACTGGGTGGGAAAGCAAGCATGGTGGTTTTTCCTTCACATGGTAGAGTCTATGAAGCACTGAAACCACAGCGGCAAAGCTGAAAAAAACTGGGTGAGGGTTTCTCTGCCTTGAGTTGCTATGGGGATCCAATTGTTGTCAACAGTTTAAGAAGCTATAAAGAAAAAAATCTAAACAATTCCTTTAACCTCTGCTGTTGCTATTATGTTGGAAATCCAAAGAGTTGCTCTTGCCCTGGCTGGTGTGGCTCAGTTGGAGCTTTGCCCCACAACCAAAGCATTGTGTGTTTGATTCCAAGTTAGGGCACATACCTAGGTTACGGGTTTGATCTCCCATTCCTGGTCCAGGCGCTCTTTGGTCTGGGTGCTTACAGGAGGGAACTGATCGATGCTTCTCTCTCACATTGATGCTTTTCTCTCCCTCTCTCTCTAAAAGCTATGGGGAAAAAAATGTCCTCATTTGATCTTTCCTGACCTTAGAAGATCTAACAACACTTAAGAGATAGAAAATGTTCTAATATATTAAGAAAAACCTTATTCTTTTCCATTTATAAGTAATAAGATTTTAACTTATCCACCCAAGTTTTTCCCTCAAACCTGTTAACTAGCAGTCTTCTCCATTTGCTTAATGGTATAACTCCATCCTTCTGGATGCTGAGGTCAGAATTCTTGAGGTGATTTTTTCATGTATCCATTGCTGTGTAACAAAACTCCAAACCTTAGAAGCTTAACAACTGTTTTATTCGCTAACAATTCTATCAACTAGGCTTGGCCTCAGTCAGTGGTTGTTCTGCTCCTCTTGCTAGTATTACTGGTGTGCTCTGTTCAGTGGAAGGGGGAGCTGGGGGCTGGGCTGCTTTCTCCCTCTACACAGGCTCCGGCCTTCCCCTCTGTGTGTGGCCTCTCTACATGGTTTTCCATGCTACCTCTCCCGCTGGACATGGTGGCCTAAGTTTCCCAGGAACACAAAAGCAGAAGCTGTCACATCTTTTTAAGGTTTAGGTCCAGAACTGGCCCAGCATCACTTTTGCCACATTTGTTGTTTAAATCAAGTCACCTGGCTTAGCCCAGATTCAAAAGGAGGGGACTTCAAAAAGGCATGAACTCAGAGGCTAGGCTCATCGGGGCCCACCAACCTGATATCCTTGAATCTACTTTACCTCCTATTTTACAACCAATCCATCAACAAATGCTATCAGCCCTCCTTTAAAATGTGTCTTGAATCCAGCCACTTTTCACCATCATCTCTTACCTGAGTTATTAAGACAGTGCCCTCACTGATCTCCCTGTCTTTGTTCTTGCCCACAGTTACTTGCTGACCTGGCAGGCAGATGGAATCTGATCGCAGTGCTCCTTGCTCAAAACCTGTCAATACACCCTGCCCAGAGCCCTTCCTGGTCCCTGGGATCTCTTCCCTGCCACTTCCCTCACTCATTCTGCTCCAGCCATCCAGAGCCCTTACTGGTGCCTGGGATCTCTTCCCTGCCACTTCCCTCACTCATTCTGCTCCAGCCATCCAGCCTCCTTGCTGTTCTTCAAGCATCCCAGACATCCTCCCATCTCAGAACCACTACACTTTCCAGGTGGATCCACAAGGCTTTGCTCCTCTCCCTCTCATCTCATTCAACTCCTTGTTCAACCATTACCTTCTCAAACAGTACCCTCCTCACCACCCTCCTGCCAGACACTGACTATCCCATTTCTGCTTTTTTTGTCTCTCTGGCA
The DNA here is from genome assembly GCA_039655065.1 of Glossophaga mutica. Lineage (NCBI taxonomy): Eukaryota > Metazoa > Chordata > Mammalia > Chiroptera > Phyllostomidae > Glossophaga > Glossophaga mutica. The sequence continues at coordinate 74,915,150 of CM077312.1, forward strand.
CTTACTACTTTCTAATCTACCATATAACTGACATATTTGTTTGGTTTATGTATCTCCCTCTGTTTGAAAGTAAACACCCTGAAAACAGAAATTTTTGTGTCATTCATGTTATACCTCCAGCACCTCAGTAAACGTTCACTGAATAAATAGATGAAGGTTCCTCCTGGCAACATGGAAGAGACAGTTCGGAGAAGTGTATTAGTTTTCTGTTGCTGCTGTAACAAATTACCTTAAACCTAGTAGCTTAAAATAACACAAATTTATTATCTCACAATTCTGTAAGTCAGAAGTCCTTGGCTTGTTTCTCTGCTTCAGTTCCCACAAGACAAAAATTGAGGTGTTGGCAAGGTGTCATTCCTTTTGTGAGGTGCTAGGAGAGAATTTGTTTCCAGGTCATTCAGGCTATTGGCAGGATTCAGTACTATTAGACTGTAAGAATGGGATCCCCCTGTTTCCTTGCTGGATGTTGGCTGGAGGGAAGTAAATATAACAAATCTACAAAAATATACTTACTCTCATTGTCTCTGCTTCCTTAATTGACATAAAATAATGGCATGTTTTTGCATTTGTAACATCTATAGATGTAACATATGTGAAAATAGTAACAGAAAAAGGGAGAAGAGTGAATAGAGCCATATAGGAGTAACATTTCTATTTTTTGCAGGAATTGTATCAGTATAAATCTAAAGTTGATAAATTAGGTATAAGTGGTAAGCCCTAAAGTAACCACTAAGAAAAATAACTAAATAAATAGTAAAAAAAATTATTGAAGGAATAAAATTAAACTTAATGCAAAACAAAGAAGTAAAGGAGGAGTAGAGGACCAAAATAGATAAAAATAGAACAAAACCATGACACATATGGAAAACAAAATGTTAAATAGCAGATATAAATTTAACTATATTAATAACAACAGATGTTGTATTGGGCAGATTTCTCCCAATAAATAAGACCAGTAGGATGGGGGTGTGTGTGTGTGTGTGTGTGTTTGTACATAGATATAGATATGACCTTTTTATATGGAACTGGCTCACATAATTATAGAACCTAGCGAATCCAAAATTTCAATGTAGGCCAGTAGGCTTGCAACCCAGGAATCCCAATTATGCAGTAGTTTGAAGGCCAGCAGCTTGGAGAACAAAGGAAGTCAAGGGTGCATATGAAGTCTGAAAAAAGTCTCCTGGAGTATTTTGTATTATTTGGGATGTCAACTGATTGAATGTCTACCCACATCATGGTGGGCAACCTCCTTTACTCAGTGTTCACTAATTTAAATGCAGGGGAGCACAAATATAATAAGGGCTTGGTGGTAATGAACTCCTTTAACCTGACCTTATCTGGGAAGCACTTTATCTGCCCTTCCATTCTAAGTGATAGCTTTGCTGGATAGAGTAAACTTGGAGGTAGGTCCTTGCCTTTTATGACCTTGAATACTTCTTTCCTGCCCCTTCTTGTCTGTATAGTTTCTTTTGAGAAATTAGCCAAGTGTTATGGGAACTACTTTGTAGACAACTGTCTCCTTTTCTCTTGCTGCTTTTCAGATTCTCTTCTTATCTTTAATCTTGGGTGATGTAATTGTGATGTGTCTTGGTGTGTTTCTTCTTGGATCCAACTTCTTTGGAACTTTCTGGGCATCCTGGACTTGCATGTCTAGATCCTTTGCCAGATTGGGGAAGTTCTTCATTATTTTTTCAAATAAGTTTTCAATTTGTTGTTCTTCCTCTTCTCCTTCTGGCACCCCTATGATTCAAAAGTTGGAACATTTAAAGTTGTCCCAGAGATTCCTCAGCCTCTCCTCATGTTTTTGAATTCTTGTTTTTTCATTCTGTTCTGGTTGGATGTTTCTCTCTCCCTTTTGTTTCAAATCATTGATTTGAGTCCTGATTTCCTTTCCTTCACTGTTGGTTCCCTGTATATTTTCCTTCATTTTACTTTGTGTAGCCTTCATTTCCTTCTTTATGTTGATACCATACTCAATCATTTCTGTGAGCATCATGATTACCAGTTATTTGAACTCTGCATCTCATAGGTTGGCTATCTCCTTATTACTTAGTTCTTTTTCTGGAACTTTGATCTGTTCTTAATGGATGAACTTCAAAAACATCATGCTGTGTGAAAGAAGCCAGTCACAAAGGACCACATGTTGTACGATTCTATCTTATTGAAAATTTTAGTATAGGTAAATCTATAAAGATAGAATGTAGGCTTTTGCATCCCTAGGGCTAGAAGGGATTGGTGAGGGCATAGTTGAGGGGTGATAAACAAGGAGTATGTAGGGTTTTTTAGGATTAGAGAAGATGCTCTTAAGTTGATTAGGGTGGCAAATGCACAACTCTGTGAATCTGCTAAAAGCCATTGAATTGTACACATTAAATTGGTGAGTTGTATGGTATGGGAATTACATCTCAATTAGGTTGTTAAAATTAGAAAATAATTCAGGAAAAATATTGGAATTGAATATCATATTCCATCAGATTCTTCACTTTTTCTGGGTGTACATTCCAAGTTTTTACAAACATTTTTCATATATTTTAAAATAATGCCACTTAAAATAAAGGTAGAGTAGGGAAACGCTGTTCTTGCTCTTCCCATGATCACATCAAAATTAAAACTAAACTGTAGAACAACCATCATTAAGAACTGCCTAAAATTTAGCTGAACAAGCACTCCTATAACTGAAAATATACAGAAGAAAACATGTTGAGATTGGTATGAGGGTGGAGACTCAAACAAACAAGTGAGCCTCACATACCTGGTGTGGTGGTTAAAAAACAAGTTTATCTCAGCTTCAGAGGTTCCCCAGGAGTGAGAGATTGCAGCCACACACTGGACTCTTCAGTGCCAAGAAGGGAACCCCTCATAACTGCTGGCTGTGAAAACCAGGCCTATCTACCAAAACTAGAAGACATTGTAGATCTACCTAATACACAGACACAAACACAGGAAGCGGCCCAAATGTGGAGACAAAGAAATATGTCTCAAATGCAAAAACATAACAATTTTTTTTAAAAAGAGCTAAACAAAATGGTGACAAGCAATCTACCAGCTGCAGAGTTTAAAACACTGGATATAAAGATGCTTATGAACTTAGGGAAAGAATAGATAATCTCAGTGAGAACTTCAATAAAGAAGCAAGAAACATAAAAATGGAGATAGAAAGTATTAAAAAAAAACATCCAAAAATGAAGAATACAATAAATGAAGTGAAAAATATATTAGAATAACAATCGAGGAGATAAAGTAGAAGATTAAATCAGCAATTTGGAAGAAAAGGTAGCAAAAAAACACCAAATCATAACAGCAAAAGAAAAAAGGTTTTAAATGAAGATAGTTTAAGAGGCCTCTGGGACAACATCAAACATACCAATATTTGTATCATAGGGTTGCCAGAAGGAAAAGGGAGAGAGCAAGGAATTGAAAATCCATTTGAAGAAATACTGATGGAAAACTTTCCTAACCTGGCAAAGGAAATAGACATACAAATCCAGGAAGCACAGAGAGTTTCAAACAAGATCAACCCAAAGAGGCCCACGCCAAGGCACATTGTAATTAAAATACCAAAGGTTAGAGATAAAGAGAGAATCTTAAAAGAAGCAATAACCTACTGAGATACTCCCATAAGACTGTCAGCTGAATTCTCAGCAGAATCTTTGCAGACCAGAAGGGATTGGCATAAAATATTCAAACTGATGAAAAGCAAGGGCCTACAGGCCTGGCTGGTGTAGCTCCGTGGATTGAGTGTGGGCGGTGAACCAAGGGATTGCCAGTTAGATCCCCAGTCAGGGTACATGCCAGAGTTGCAGGCCAGGTCCCCAGTAAGGGCTAAATGAGAGGCAACCACACATTGATGTTTCTCTCCCTCTCTATCTCCCTTCCTTCCCCTCTCTCTAAAAATAAATAAGCCTTTTAAAAAGAAAAAAGAAAAACAAGGGCCTAAAATCAAGATTACTCTACTCAGCAAGGTTCTCATTTAGAATCAAAGGACAGATAAAGAGCTTCCTAGACAAGATAAATGAATTCATCAGCACCAAATCAGTATTATAAGAAATGTTAAAGGAGCTTTTTTAAGAAGAAGAAGAAGAAAAGAAGATTAAATATGAATAATAAAATGACAGTAACTATATACCTATCAACAATTACTTTAAATGTAAATGGATTAAATGTTCTGATCAAAAGACATAGGATGGCTGAATGGATAAGAAAACAAGACCCATGTATATGCTGTCCAGAAGAGACCTACTTTAGATCAAAAGACATAGACTGAAAGTAAAGGGATGGAAAAATATATTTTGTACAAACAAAAACAAACAGATACAAAAAGTTGGGCTAACAATACTTAAATCAGATGAAATTGACTTTAAAACAAAGACTAGAACAAGAGACAAAGAAGGACCAAGCAAATCCACTTCTGGGTATATATCCAAAACGAAAACACTAATATGAAAAGAGATTTGCATCTCCATATTCATTGCAATATTATTTACAATAGCCAAGATATGGAAGCAAGCTAAGTGTCCATTGACAGGTGAGTGGATAAAGAAGTTGTGGTACCTATATACAATGAAGTATGACTCAGCCATAAAAACTGTTAAAATTTTGCCATTTGCAACAACATGGATGGACCTAGATGGTATTATGCTAAGTGAAATAAGTCAGGCAGGGAAAGAAACTTACCATATAATTTCACTTACATGTGCAATCTAAAAAACAAAATAAGTGAACAAATAAAACAGAAACAAACTCAGATACACTGAGAGCAGGTCGATGGTTGCCAGATGAGAATGGGGTTGGGAAATGGGTGAAAAAGGGAAGGGATTAAGATGTGCCAATTACAAAAACAGTCACTGGGATGTAAAACATAGCATAGGAAATATAGTAAATAATACTGTAGTAACTATATATGATATCAAATGGGTACTATACTTACTGGTGTGATCGCTTTGTAAGTTGTATAAATGTCTAATCTCTATGTTGTATACCTGAAACTAATATAATATTTATGTCAACTGTAATTAGAAAATAAAAAAATTAAATGTACAAACATAAAACTAGGTATAAACTTATGTATATAGCTCTTACACAGTCATAAATCCAAGTAGATTTCTAAGTGAACGCAACAAAATCTAAAACCAATAAAGTTCATGTTAACTATGATATAACATATATACTATATTACATTGTTTTGGGTTATTGTTTTACCTAAAACATTATTTCATTTAATATTGGTTATTGTGTTTTTCAGTTTAAAATTTCCATGTGGTTTTTCTTTTTATCTTAATTTTTATTTTTGCGGAGACTTTCTATCTTTTATTCATTTCAAGCATGTTTGTAATCGCTTATAGGAGTATTTTCATAATGGCTGCTTTAAAATTTTTGTCAGATAATTCTAACATTTGTTGATTGTCTTGTCATTCAAGTTAAGACCATCCTGGTTCTTGATATGAGTGATACTTGATTAAAACCTGGATGTGCTAGATACTATGTTATAAGCCTCCAGATCTTATTTAATCTTGTTTTAGCAGGCCTCCTCAGACACTGCTCAGGTGTGAGAAGGAGGGTACTCACTTGTTACTTGCCAGACGGAGTGGAAAAGTCCAGGTTCTCCAATCAGCTGTATTGTTGCCCATAGAGGTGCGGTTCACCATTACCATTTGGTGGGGGTGAAAATTCGGGCTCCCACAAGGCTTTTCCTGACACCACGCCAGCTGGGAAGGGAGGAGCTCTTAATTCCCTGGAGGAGATGAGAGTCTTTAGTCTCCACTCAGCCTTCTCTGACACCACTCTGCAGAGGGAACATTGGGGTGCCTGTTACAGCCTGATGAGGATGGAGGTCTACACTCTTCCCAGAACTTCAATGGAGCAGGTATTTGGCTAGAATAGAGCATTGATTGTCTGAAAATTATCTGTTCTGCTAATCTGTTAGCCTGAGAGAGCAGAGTTTTCTTGGGGCTCTTGTGCTGTGTCCACTGGCATTTCTGGGTTGCTGGCTTCTCCAGCATCCAGTCTGGGTTACATGAAGCAAAACAAATGCTCAGGGAACTCATGTCCATGCTGTTCCTCATGACCCTAGGTCCCCAACTGGTCTGTCTTCTTTTCCAATACATATTGTTGATCTAAATCACCTTTCCAACTTTTCTTATCTTTGTTTTATAAATAATATAATGCCCATGTTTTCATCTGTACTTAGTGGAAGGAATATGGGAAAGTACCTCTACCCCATCTTTCTGGAAGCAGAAGTCCTGATTTTTATTGTTAGAAGCATTTATTTGGAAACTGACTATCTCATTTGTAGACTTGATTCTCTTCATTTTGAGCTTGATAGCCATAATCTAGGTCAGTGATTTTTGACCTTTTTCATCTCATAGCACACATAAACTAAGTACTAAAACTCTGTGGCACATCAAAAAATATAACTTTTGCCAATCTGATTGAAAAATAGGTTTAATTTTAACTTATTCACACTGGAAAGCTTTTGTTATGTTGGATGTTGTTATTTTTTCATTTGGCAATCTAAGAAAAAAGAGGTCAGTGCCTCTGACTAAATAGTCAGGTTTTACATACCTTAAAAATTCTTGCAACACACTGGTTGAAAATCACTTATCTAGGTTATTGACATATTGGCATTGCACTTCATTTTGGATTTACAAACTTGTTTTTAACTACCTATCCATTATTTTTCTAGCCAATCCACTAAATGGGCACCTTAAGAAATTGTGAGACAACCATTTCATGAAAAATTTCTAGTTGAGAGTTGACTACTACATTCACTGCTGACAAAGGCTGGTGGTGCACACACAGACTAGTCTGCCTCGGCTCAACCCTAGACATAAAGAAAATACCACACAGGCTATTTTTTTATTCAACATTGCTTATTATTGATCATAACTCAGTTCTCCCACTTTCTCCTTTTTCAGATACCTGAAATCTTATTTTGTATGAACATTGTTACAACCTCAAATACAAATGCAAATGAAATAGCCCAGCATGAATTAGTTACAGGGTGATTCTGAATATGTTTGCATTAATTCATTTTACTTTGTCATCAAAATGAAAATTTTTTAATTATAAGATTTATTAAATTCATGGGTTCTAGAGACATCTATAGACTTACAGGAGACCACAAACTCCAGTTTGAGAAACTTAGGGCTAGACTATCTCCGGATCTATCTGGTTAAAGATAAGAGATATTTATGTACCGTAAGCTAACCTGCAGGTGGCTGTTAAATATTGGGGCACATGGGTTGGGGAAGGGAACAGGCAGGCACCATCCGACCAATACAGTAATGACGATGACAGTAGGTTCATTCTTTGTATATCTGTATCATTCACTGACTGTCCCGCTCCGCATCCCTGGACACTACTATTTCCAATGTGTTCCAGCTGGTTTCCAGCTTCCAGCACCTGCATCTTTGGTCCTGAGGGTTCTCCCCCAAACCATAGAAGACTTCTCTGGCAGGTAGGCCAGAAGTGCCAGGAAATTAACACTTCTTGGAGCAGCCCTCAACTCGTGCTCCCTCAACTCATGATTCTCAGGAACTGGTGTATAAATACCTCTACTCTTTCAGCTCTGGAGTAGGATATCGCTGAGGCTTGTGTTTACACCATTTCCTAGAATTTCCCTTTGGTATTTCCAGTTTCTCACAGTGGTAACTTACTGCTCATGCATTCTTTATTGCCTGGCTTCCCTTCCCCATCTCATTTTTCCACTATCAGTGTTTCCTATACCTCCCAAATAAACTTTTTGCATACAAATTGTTATCTAAGAGTTTGCTTCTGGGAGAAGCAAATGAGGTATCGTAAACTTTTACTTTTGATCTCTCATGTAACACATACAACAATTCTAGAAGGTAGGAAGTTATGTTAATTAAGACCTGCAATGGAATGCGAGCCCCATATTCTGTTTTGTTTTCTCATGTATCCCAAGAATAGCACCCAGTTCATTAAAGATGTTCAATAGGTAACTGATGAATAAAGGAAGAAACTGATGCTCCTGCAAGGAATTTGATGAAACTCCCACTGAGACAGCCAGGACTTGAATGCTGGCATTTTGACTCCAAACACAACACTCTTTCCCTTATATACTCAGGTTCCTGTTCCTAACCCTGTTGTCTCATCATGGTTTGCAGAGGAACTTAAAGATGATTTAAATATGCCAATATCATTGGTTATCTGTAAACTAGAGTGATGTCAGTGTTTTCAGGGTTGGTGGAATTGGGAGCTCTGTGAAAATATTAAAGATATCTATAGCACAAACCGCCAGGTCTGCTTGTTTATATCCCACAGACATTGGGGGAGAGGGTCACATTATTCCCATGATGGCCATCTGGATCTGTGGGTCCCATGAAATAGAGGCAACTAGACTTTCTCAGCTGCAACACATCCTAGCTTAGCCTTGTTCTAATGCTGTTCTCATCAGCAGTGTGAACCTCCAAAAGTGACTTTACTTGGAGGAATCTCATTCTTTAACATTCCAACTTGGGCTTGGAAAAAATTATTTCCTTTAAGGATTCTAATGAGTTCTTTAATAAATGGACACTTACAGATCAAACTATACTCAGCAGTATGAGTAAAGAAATATCGATGGCAGTTAGCTATCAGATTGGATGCTAACTCATTAATCAATTTTTATTTAAATCATGCATCTTCCCCCAATGAATGGTTATTCTGTGAAGATATTTTGATTCCCAAGCACTGCCTTCCCTAAACTCCTTGAAGTCATCAGGCACATTAAAGGATATCCAATTTCATTGGTCTAAGCTGAGTGATCGCAATTCATCAAGGCATGAAAAGTCTGTCCAGTCTTGTGGAATATCATTAAATGGTTCAAGGACATTTCTAATCTTAATGATGGCCAAGGGGGAGCAACTATTATGATGATGAATGGGAATGAATATCTGGAGAAAGTTCAAGGCATGTTATACTTACAAAGACTAATACACATTGTTTATCTAAATCATCCAACTGATTAAAGAAACACACAAAGCCCAAGACAGTTAAAAGCAGAGAACCAAATAGGGTTTGACCTACCCTGGTATATTTATCGCTGACCATGTCATGCGTGTAAAATGTATTGCTCCACCAAGATGCTGTGTATATAAATCGGGAGGGTCTTTTGAGGCTGATGTTGAGTAATATAGGCTGTCCGGTTTATTGCCTGGCTAAATATTTATATAAAATGAGTTCAGTGATGGTGGGGAAGCCTCCATAAAAGGAGTCTTTCAATGTTACTAACTGATTAGCTACAATGCTCAAGGCTTAGTAAGAGCTGGGTAGTGGTAACTTTGGTAGTTCTGCTCCTAAAACCAATTTCTGAGCTGCTCCATGTTTTTAATCTTTGACCTGAGTTAGACTTGTGTGTGTGTGTGTGTGTGTGTGTGTGTGTGTCTGTGTGTAGCCAAGTAAGGCAATACTCACTTGGTACAAAGAGCAGGGCCGAGTCTGCCAGGAAAGGACAAACACTTCTTGGTACACACCTAGAAGAATGCTCTTTAGAGCCATCTCTTGTTGGGAGAAAATGCCTATTAAATGTGCACTGTTCTTAGCACAAGGCAGTCAATGCTGAATTAAATGGGGCAAGACTCATTTCAGATCATAAAGGCCAGAAATAAATCTCTTGTTCAGGGACTTGTTTTTGGCTGACCTTTCCTTGGGCAGGAGGAGGAAAAATCAACCACATTGGTGGCTAGGAGGATGTTGGGCCATGGTCCAAAGACTTAATCATAGTAAATATCTTTTAAATAGGTCTGGGAATGGTAGGTTGTTGGGCTGAACTAGTGCAGCCATTGCTTACAGAATTGTTTAAAGATATGCAAGAGCAGTAGAAGACGTAGAATTAAAGACTTTCTTCACTTTGATTCTGAGACACCTTATGCTTCTGGTTTTCCTTGTACCTCCCTAGTTTCTCCTTCTCAGCATCCTTTCGTGGTTTCTTTTCTTTAACTGACCTCCAAACATTGGTGGTCTGAGGGCATGGTTCTTAGCCCTATTGTCTCCATAGATGATCTTATTGAGTCTGATGGCTCTAAATATCATGCCTCCAAAATCTGCAACCTGAACTTCACCTAAACTCTGACTACTAACTTGATATCTCCACTGTGATACCTAATAAAGCATTTTCATAATATATCCAAAACAGAACCCTTAGTTTCTATCTTCTCATTTCCTCATCTTAGTCTGTGCTGCCTCCCCAGAATTCACCATTTCTATTGATGTTCTCATTTACTCAGTTACTTCTGTAAAAAATCTAGAAGTTGTGTCTGAGTCCTCTCTTTTTCTCACCTCCACAAAATATATCCTGAACCCTAGCATGAGGAGCAGGCTGACTTAGAAAGATGCATTGTGATTTGTTAACTTGGGAGATGCAGTAGGTAAGACATCTGATGAATAGACAACTATGCCCAAGTCACTTCAAGGTTTGTTTGTTTGTTTGCTTGTTCGTTCCAGTGTTTCAGTGGAGATATCAAATTGGGCCATCTCAGGTATCAGACAGGTAAACTGCCAATCCTGGGCCTTTGTTTTCAAAACTGGGTATTTCAATCCAGCTTTCTTAGGCCCATAGACAGGAACACAGGGCAAGCTGCTATACAACTTGTGAACCTTTGCTATCTGACAATCTGTGGTCATGTCAGGTATGCAAGACTTCAGGAGAACTGACAAGATCAAACCAGCATCTGCCCCTCCCCCAGTGGCCATGGCACCATTTGTCTCATTCTCTTGACATCTTTCCTTCCCTGAGGAGTTGCCTTCCCTTTCTTACCTCATTTCACTCCTCAACCCTGTGTTGTTGAGAAGACATGGCCTGTCCTCCACAAGCTCTTAGTTCACGACTTTCATATTTCTTACTTTGTTTTTCATAATCAAACTATATAATGAAAAATGGAATTATTGTTTTTAATGATGATAAAAAACTTTCTTATTATTAGAACTATAAAAGTAATGTTTTGATATACTACAAAGTTTTTAAAAATTTTTTTATTGATTTGAGGAGGGAGAAGAAGAGAGAGAGAAATGTCAATTTGTTGTTCCACTTATTTGTGCATTTATTGGTTGATTCTTATATGTACCCTGACTGGGGATCAAACCCACAACCTTGGTGTATCAGGATAACACTCTAACCAAATGAGCTACCTGAGTAGGATGATATACTACACAAAGTTTTAAAAATACAGACAAGTAAGAAAATCAAATTCCCTTAGAATTCTATCACTGAGAAATAACCACAACAGTAAACACTTTTAAATGTTTTCCTACCATCTTTTTTTAGTGCATTTATATTTGGAAGAAAATATTTGTCTCAAATCTTACTTGGAACTAAACTGTTTTGTGTTATTTCACGCAAATGTCCTCATAGGAAGCAATTGGCTTTCTTGATAAATTTCGTAAGCAAATTTCTGATGGATTCAGAGGGGCTGGAGACCATGTTTGAGAAACCAGTTCTTTAATCCTCCCAGTCAATTCTCAGCTGACTCTCAGTAAAGATTCTGAAAGATCTTTAAATAGACTTAAAAAAAATTTTTTTATATCTAGTCTAACAATGATTCCCTAACCTTTTCTTTTCCCATAACATGTCCTTGCTAAGAGTAAACCCTTGGATTAACCTGCTACAGTTCTCTTCCCTGCAGCAGGATTGCTATAAAACTTTGGCATGTGCTCTTAACCAAGTAATCTGAAAGAGTGTGTTTTTTAAAAGCTACCATTAGTGAGAACTTGCTGTTTTGTAATAATAAATTATTTTAGTGCCAGTCATATATTCCCTAAATCCTCTGCCTCAAAAATCAGGATGTCCTTTTCATGGAAGATAACCTCCCATGGGTCCTGTTTTGAGAAATCATGGGGAATATTTAGTGGAAATGACCTTGGCAGCACACACCCTGAGAACCAGCACCCGGCTATGTTATATATTTATTCCAGGGAAAGAGATGAATACTTGTTGCTAGGCCAGTAAGTAGAGGCACTAATGGGTATTAGTCATCACCACAAGCACCATTACTATATTGGTGGAATGGGATTAATGTTATTACTAGGTAAAAAATGCTTTGGCATGTACTAAGAGTTATGTAGTTTAATCCTCACAATGACCATTTGAGGTAGAAACTGTCATTCTTCCTATTTTCCAAAAAGAGAACTTAAGGTACAGAGAGATTCTCTGTCTTCCTCAAAGTGAAATAGATAGTAGCAGAATTTGAATTAAGCTACTTGAGCTCTAGAGTCCCCAACCCTCTCCTGACTCTCAACACCATAGAGATCAACACCAAGAGACCTGCATTCTTGTTCTGCTTTCATTCTGCTCTTGACCAGCAGCTGGCCCTGCGCGTGCCTTTCTTCTATTAATTCCACAAATAACTGTTGAGTACCTATGCAAGAGATAGTTTCCAAAGATGGGCACCATCAGTTCTCGCCCTCTCTGTATGCATGTGTCATTTTGTTTCTCCCTTTGAATCTTGACTGCTCTGTCACTGCTTTGACCAATAGAATGCAGCAGGAGTAAAGTTACGAGGATTATTTTATTTATTTATTTATTTATTTTTAGAGTGAGGGGAAGGGAGGGAGAAAGAGTGGGAGAATAACATTGATGTAAGAAAGAAACATCAATTGGTTGCTTCTCATATGCTCCGTGACCGGGGACCAAACCCGCAACCCAGGCATGTGCCCTGATTCAGAATCAAACTGGCCATCTTTCACTGTGTGGGATAATGCCCAACCCACTGAACCACACGGGCCAGGGCAGTTATGGGACTTCTGAGCCCAGGTTTAAGAGCATTGGAAGCTTCTGTTTTCTTCCTCTTGGAACATTCTTTTTTAAAACCCTCAGTCATGCTGTGAGCAGGCACAAACAACCACATGGAGAAGCCCATGTGAAGATAGCCTCAGGAAGGCTGATAGCCAGCAATCTGCTGCTAGCTATGTAAACAAGGCGGTTTTGGACCTTCCCATTGTCTCAGCCATTGCCATGGGAAACAGAAGAACTAAATGGTGAATCAGCAAAATATGATCAGTAATATAATGTTTTTAAACAACTAAGTTTTGGGTGGTTAGTTTTTCAGCAAATGATAACTGAAAAACCTACTATGTGCATTCAACACCTCATCTTTAAAATATGGACAGTAAGACCATCTCACTGATCTTTCAGGAATGCTGATGAAGTAGAAAGTTCTAAGTATTATTGGTACCAAGACAGCATGGAAATTTTAGCCCAATGCTTGAATATGTGTTTTTAATTACAACCAAAGAAAGCTAGGGAAACATACTTTAGCATTTTATTTCTCTCTTGGCTCATACCAGAAGTCCTAATTATACTTAGGAACAGTCATGGGTTGTTGTTGTTGTTGTTGTTATTATTATTATTATTAAAGATGAAGACAAAAACTTAAGACGGTTATCCATGAACCTAACTTAGACTCACAGAGAAGCTACTTAGGAATGGGTATGAGCTAAATGGTAACTTGGCTTTGAAGAAATATTTACTTCAGCATTCACTTATGTTGAAGAGGTAATGGCTATTGATCTTAAAATATTACAAATCATTACTTCCTCACCACCAGTCCTTTTTTTTTTTTTCGATCACCAGGGCAAGGTAAATTGTAATAAATTCTAGGCAACAAGTCTGTTTGAAAATATGAAACTATGTGCCTGCAGTCTCCTTCTTTCAAAGGCTGTACACAGATTTCTTCAGTGTCTCCCAGTTATCCCCCCTCTCGTGGCCAGCTCCATCACTACCTTCCTCACCACTTGGGCTGATCATGTTGAGATTTCTATCCTCCAACCCCCCGTTACCCCTAACGTACATGCTTGCCCACCCCATGTCTTCCAGCTCTGACAGGGTTTAAGAACAAGCAAAGCTTCTGAACCCTCAACTGAATGTTGGAATCTGAAAGTTTGAAAGTCCTTTCCTTCATGTATAAAATGGCTATAATAACATTTGCCTCATGAGGTTGTTAGGAATTATGACTGTAGTTGAATTTGGAGGAGAGTTCAGCAGTCTCATGTGGAAACACAATTCTTCTATTTTTATTTCATTAAAGAAATAGTCAATTTCATCTAGATAAAATTTGCTCTGATAAAATATACCCATTTCGGGTGTACAGTTCAAAGAATTTTGACAAAGGCATACATGTGACTACCATGTAAAATATGCATACCATTCCAGACACTTCCCTCCTGCCCCTGTGCAGGCAATCCCCCTCTAGGTTTGGTTCTATTTAACCACTGATCTAGATTTGGTCACTATAGATGAGTTTTGCCTTTTGTAGGATTTCATATCAATGAAATCATGTAGCATATACTCATTTATGTCTGACTTTTTAAATGTGTTAGAGAGAGGAATCCATGTTGTTGCATGTAGCAGTAGCTAATCTACTTTCTCTGTTGTATGGTATTGCTTAAATGAAGATACCGCAATTCATTTTATCTATTCTACTGTTACTGAGTACTGGGTTGTTTTCAGTTTGGGGCTATTAAAAATAGTGCTGCTAAGACTGTCCATGTCCAAGTCTTTGTGTGGATATACATTTTTATTTTTCTTGGGTAAATATCTAGGAGTGAAAATTCTGGGTTATATGGTATTTTAAATTTATATAAGAACATAAATATAGGAAATTGCCAGGCTGTTTTCCAGGGTAGTTGATCTTTGATTTTAACTGTAATTGCTTCTTATCAGGGAATTTCAGAGAAAAGGGAGTTTAACAATGAGAAACATGAATATGTTGTATTTTCTTTTTTGGTTCTCTGCTTATTTGAAACATTTTTTATTCTTGTGAAACAGAAATAGCCAGAAGAAACAAAATAGTTCTGATCCTGAAAATAAAGGAATTGAAGAGAATGCTAATGTATTCTTAGCCTAATACAGCTTAGTTTTCCCTTCAGCCTGGAAGGTTTTCATTCTTCATTTTCAGACTCTAACCTAGAGAGTTACTCATTCCTCCTATCTCAGCCTCAATGACCTAATGCTTTGCAGATTTCTCCCAGTAGGCCTATTAAATGTTTCTTTGGCACCATATGCCCTTCATTTATAGCACTTAGCACAATTTATAGTCATTTATATTTGTGGAATTAGTTTATTAGTGTCTTTTTTCCTTACTTCATGAGAGGAACCAAATCTCTTTATATCCCCCTAGCTCATTTGAATGAATGAATAAATGAATGAAAGAACTGGAAAAGAGGCTACCACAACAAGACTTCGAGGGCAACAGATGTGATTTTACAAAATTGGTTGAAAATCTGCAAGTACTTGTCAACTGCTAACTCACTCAAAAGACCACAGCAGTAGTCTGTCGATCAAGCAAAGCTGTTAATTATTTACTGCAATAAGGGATAACACGATCTTGAAAAAGTCTTAGTAGTAGCTTAGAAGGGAAAGGTCAAATGCAGGTATGTGTATGGTTTTAGATCTGGTTTTGAGTAGTTTATGACAGGCCTTTTAATGTGGAGATTCCAAGTGGGCAAAATTCATTGTTAAATAGGTTGGTGCTAATGGACACCAAAGGTAAGCTTTCTAGGGCAAGTTGTGCTTTGATAAGCAAGAAGGTCTGCCCCTGGAGCAACCTGTTGACCTGAGAAAGGGGGCTGTTTGAGTAGTCCATTGGTTGAAAAAATAAAATTTTCAGGAAGTTTCTGGAGCAAACATTGAAATTTTTTACTGAGCAAGAATTTTGGGGGACAAATAGTAAAGTCATGTTGATATAGCTTTACTTCTGTTAGTAAAGTTATGAGGCTTCTGGCAGCTCCCTGGACATAAAACCCAGTTGACTAAGACTTAGTATAGAGAACAGGCTGACAGTGACCAGAGGGGAGAGGGGAGGGAATTTCAGGGGGAAAGGGGACGTGTTTGCAGGAACAAGTATAAAGGACACATGGACAAAAACTAGGGGCAGTAGAAATGGGAGGGAGATGGGGAGGGCTGGGGCGGTGGGCTGGGATGGGAGTGAAAGACAGAAAACTGTACATGAACAACAATTAAAATAAAAATTTTTAAAAAACAAAGTCAAATTACTTCTCTGACTTTTTATGCTGAAGGAAGAGCCTGTGTTTCACAGTTGCTCATATTGTGGATTGTTAAACATGGGAAAATTGTAGGCATGACGGAGATACTGTTAAAATCTCACTTGTTGAATTGGAGCCATATAAAACAGCAAGTCCTGGAATCAAGATTACATTTGTGATGCTTCTTTCTTTTTGTCCTTTCTCTGACTTTCCTTAAATTATTTTATTTTTTTAGTTTCATAATCTTGGTATTACTATTTATTTATTTTTACATTTCTTTTTAAAGTGTATTTTATTACTTATGTTACTATAGTTTTCTGAATTTCTCCCACCTTTCTCCCTCCTCTGCCCTGCACCACCCAACACTCCAGCATTCCCCTGCTCTCTTAGTTCATGTCCATGGGTTGTACATATAAGTTCTGTGACTTATCTGTTTCCCATACCATTCTTAATCTCCCCCCATCTATTTTATGCCTACTAATTATGCTTCTTATTCCCCGTACCTTTCCTCCCCATTCTACCCCTCCCCCTCCCCACTGAAAACCCTTCATGTGATGTCCATTTCTCTCATTCTGTTCCTGTTCTAGCTGTTTGCTTAGTTTTTGTTTTCATATTTTTAGGTTCAGTTGTTGGTAGTTGTGAGTTTGTTGTCATTCTAATGTTCATAGTTTTTTATCTTCTTCTATTCCTTAGATAAGTTCCTTTAACATTTCATATAAAAAGGTCTTAATAATGATGAACTCCTTTAATTTGACCTTATCTGGGAAGCACTTTATCTGCCCTTCCATTCTAAATGAAAGCTTTGCTGGTTAGAGTAAGCTAGGATGTAGGTCCTTGTCTTTCATGACTTCGAATGCTTCTTTCCAGCCCCTTCTTGCCTGTAAGGTTTCTTTTGAGAAATTGGCTGATAATCTTATGGAAACTCCTTTGTAGGTAACTGTGTCCTTTTCTCTTGTTGCTTTTAAGATTCTCTCTTTATCTTTAATCTTGGGTAACTTAATGATGATGTGCCTTGGCGATTTCTCTTTGGGGAGAATTTCTTTGGGACTCTCTGAGCTTCCTGGACTTCCTGGAAGTCTTCCTTTGCCAGATTGGGGGAGTTTTCCTTCATTATTTTTACAAAGAAGTTTTCAACTTCTTATTCTTCCTCTTTCTCCTTATGACACCCCTATGATTCAGATGTTGGAACGTTTAAAATTGTCCCAGAAGTTCCTAAGCCTCTCCTCATTTTTTTTCTACTTCAACATTTTATTTTATTTTATTTCTGCTTCAACATTTTTTTCTTTCTCTTCATTTTTTGAATTCTTGCTTTTTTATTCTATCCTGGTTGGATGTTTCTTTCTTCCTTTTGTTCCAAATCATTGATTTGAGTCCTGGTTTCCTTCCCTTCACTGTTGTTCCCTGTATATTTTGCTTTATCTCACTTTGGTTAGCCTTCATTTGTTCCTTCGCTTTGTGACTGAGCTCAATCAGTTCTGTGAACATCCTGATTACCAGTGTTTTGAATGCCGCATCAGACAGGTTGGATATCTCCTCGTCACTTAGCTCTTTTTCTGGAGTTTTGATCTGTTTTTTTCATTTGGGCCACATTTCTTTATCTTGGTGCACCTGTTATGTTGTACGGGGCAGGGCCTTAGATATTCACCCTGTTGAGGCAACCCTTTATGCTCCCTTATGGGGCTGTCTGTGAGGGAGGGATCAGAGAGGGAACAATATGGCTCGTTTGCTCTGCTCTAGCCCCACTTTCCAATGAACTCTTTCGTATTAGACTGGGAGTTTCTCCCACCATAGCACCCCCTGCATTAATTTACAGCTAGCTTTGAATCTTTAATTTCCTGTTCACCCAGCCCCAACTTGCTGCACATCCTCTCCACTTGGCTGCCGTTTCCCTATCTCTGCCCCTCCTACCAGTCTGGGTGAATGTTTCTTTAACTCCTTGTTGTGAGAGTTCCATGCAGTTTGATTTTCTTGCACTTCTGGTTGTTTATTTTTAGATTAGTTGTTATCCTTCTTTTGGTTGTGTAAGGCAGCGAAGAGTTTCTATCTATGCCTCCATCTTGGTGGGAACGCTTTCCTTTATTTTTGATTTAGGATGCCCTTACTAGACAAAAGTTTAACTTCCCTGTCAAAAATCCAATGGGAGTGAAGGACGAGAGGAAGTGCCTACAGCATATTAGTATGTTGGTATAATAGTGAATGGTTGTAAGGAAGTCTCAGAATTTTGGGAGCCGTAGTGGTTGAGTTACAAGCAAATCTGAAAATGTATTAACATGGCTATTTTGCTGCCATGTGAGGAACAGTGAGATCTCCACAGGACTTTTTGATGATAGGAGATTTCCTTGACCAAGATGAACAGGCCTGGGAGGTTAGGATGAAGGAGAGCAGAAAGAATTACAAAAGCATTCAAGGCAAGTTACCATGTCCCCACCAATCAAATCCCTAGCTATATCATGAACCATTCACCTGGTTGAAATGGAAGACAGAGCTAGTCGAAAAGCATTTGAACGGCACTATTGCTATCATGTTACACAGACTTTGCAGCCAATGTTGACACACTAGTGTTGGAGGAAGCATGCTGGGGCTTGTGCACTTCCTCACCACATGTATGGCAGGTAGGGATGTAGGAAACTTTCTGGCTATGGAAAGTAAACATCTCACCTCCAAATGGGTTAGAGTCCTGCAAGCACCATGAAACAAAGACTTTGTATTGCGAGCTGAGCCAAAAATCTCCCAAAAGGGAATGTGGAGCTTGGGCAAGGCTTTTTTTCTTGTCCCTTGTGTAATACCATCACATCATCTGGGATAATGCCTGCAGAAGGGGCCTTCAGAAAATCGGTTGTGCTACAATTTATGGCTCTTCTCAGCAACTAAATCTGTGCTCTCTGATCTGTAGCTCAGCAACCATAATTCCTCTTTCCCTTTTTAAAAGTTTTTTTTATAAGATATATGAACACAACTTTAAAATTAAATAATATTACTCAAAAATAGCAGGAGACTTTGCCCTTCCTACCTCTATCTAGGTCCTGCTGCCCAAGACCCACTTTCATCTTTTTCAACTGTTTCTTCTGGTGTTTCTCTTCATGTGCTTATATTCTCTCCAGATTTATTCATTTTAGACCTGTGTGTTGACCTCCTGCTGTGTTCAATCAGGACACAATACTTTTACATACTTCTTTCCCTTTTCCTCTCTCCCTATTCTCCTATTCACACTGTGATTTTTACCTAAATCAGTTATTGCCATTTATATGATTTGTAAATACAGTTTACCCCAAAACCAAGTAGGGAATTGATTATATTTTGTGTGCAGTGCTTCATTTTGTTGTTTCCCACTTGCAGAGTTTTTTTGGTTTTTATTTTTTCTCATCAGATCTGTTAATACCTATTGATAGCTTTTTCCAAAACCTCAACCATATCAGATTAATTTATTTGTTCTACTTGTTTTTTTTTTTTTCTCTCTCTCTCTCTCTCGAGACTCTTGGGAGGACCCCTCTGTTCTGTTCTATGCAGTTTCCAGGGCTGCAGCACAGTGATCATCTGGAATTTTTCTTCCCATCACCATGTGACCTCTCTTCCTGGATACCCTGTTTCTGGGTTACCATGTCTTCCACTTTCTTGGCTTACTCCCTCCTTTGTAGGATTATCTTTTCTAGTGCTTTCCTAAGAAAGGACACTCAGGAGGCAATTATTTTTCAGTTCAGGGATGTATCCAAAATGTCTTTATTCTTCCTCTTATGGTCACTCATAATTTGGCTGTATATAGATTCTTGGTTGAAGCTCAATTTCTTCACCATTTTCTAGCACATATATTGCTCACATATTGCTGTAACTAGTCCAATGGAAATTTATTTCCAATCCTTTGTAAATGTCTCTCCCTTCCTCTCTCTTGAATAGTTTTTAGAATCTTTTTTCTTTCAAAGAAATCTATTTATAATTTCATAGAATTTTACAATAATTCTTTGCTTTTTATTTTTGTATTTTTTAAATTGTTGATACTATTACAGATGTCCCCCATTTTTTCCAAATTTGGCCCCCTCTACCCTGGCCCCTTACCCCCACCCTGGCCTTAACTACATTGTTGTTTGTGTCCATGGGCTATGCGTATATATTCTTTGGCTAATTTCTTCCACTTTTCCCAATCCCCCCCATCTCTCTGAGTTCTGTCAGTCTGTTCCATGTATCTATGCTTCTGGTTCTGTTTTGTTTGTCTTCTTTGTTTTGATGAGCCTCAGACTACTTGCCATTCTGTGGATCCTTTCAAAGTCAAGGCATGGTATTCAATTATGGAATTTTTCTTTTATTATTTCTATGATAATTTCTTTCTCATTGTTTTCTTTGAGTCTCTGAAATAACTATTATTTGGATTTTGGGTCTCTTGGATTAATCCTCCAAGATTCTTATCACTCTGTAAGAAAACTCTTTTTCTACTTGTTTAATTACTGAGGAATTTCATCTACTTTATTTCCCAAACCTCCTACTAATTTTTAAAAATTTTACCATCCTTTTTTAAATTTATGAGTTCTTATTATTTGATCCATTATTTTCCATAGTAGTATATTCTTGTCTCATGGATGCAACATCTTCCCTTTTCAATCTAAGGATATTAACTCTGGTGGGATTTTTTGAAGTTTTCTTCTGATATCATTATTTCTGTGTCCTTCTCTGTCCTTTTCTTCTCTTTGTTTTGGTCTCTTATGTTAGGAGCCATTCTTCAATTGTCTGGTGGTCTTTGGCTCGCTGCTCCTATTTATAGAAATTACTTAAAATATGGTAAGAAACTTTATATGCAAAGGAGGGAGGGCTTTACAGTAGAATCAGGCAGCTGATCCATGGGGGAACTCACAAATATCAGAACCTGGGCAAGGCAGTCAGTTTACCCATTGAAGACTCTTCTTCTACTCTTCTTACTAGGGTCTGCAGGAAGGTGTTGCCTAACTGCTAGAGTGGTAGGGGGCTGTATAACCTATTTCCTGGTGGTGAAGATACTTGAGCTGCTTATAAAAGCCATATTACCCATAGTGTTGAATGTGTGTCACTGGTGGCAATTTTAGGGCACAAATGGCTAAAAAAAATTTATTATTTTATTTTATATATATTTTATTATACACACACACACACACACGTATATAAACATTATTTACTTTAGTATGTGTTGGCAAAAATACAACTAACATACCAAGCCCATTATGTCACAGATATTATCATTTTAAGGCAAACTAAGTAAATGAGAGTGAGTCAAGTTAAAAGTATTAAGATACATAATTGTACAGGAGAGATATAGACATGACAAAACATCATGAAGGAGGTACTCAAATTGACGTTTGGGAGACACTGTAATAAAGAAAGGAAGGCATCTTTTATTACATTGAGAGAGAGTAGAAAGTGTTCCATATGGAACTAACAGCTAAAGCAAAGGGACAGAGATGGTGGTAGGGAAATTACAAGTCCCTCTGTGTGTCTGGAGAGTGGTGAGAGGTGGTCAGGGGCTGGATTATAAAGAGCCATGTATTTTTGTAAGCATTATTTTAAAATACTGGTTTGATGATTGTACAGCATCTGGTCTGAGAAGCAGCATGGTTACTCATTGTGGTTGAGCCAAGTAAAGTCAACAAGTAATGATTTGCCTTTGAATAATTTACAACAATTTAAAAAGGATGCAGACTGGCTTTCTGCAGCACACAGCAAGCTATTGGTGTGTCTCCAGCCCCAGCCCCTTACCCCTACCCACACCTAGCCCATATGCCCACGGCAAGTCATTGAATGCTGAGAGGATGTAAAAACCAAATCTCTTAAAACCTTAACCAGAAAGGTAAATCTACTATAAAGTCTAAGCTAATGCGTTTTTAGTGAGTATACACGTAATGTATTTTGGAGTTCTCTTCATTCTAGATATTCCCATTTTTCAAATATGCACAAATTACATAAGATCAGGAAGACAACATAGCTATTCCAATGTTCTGTAACTGTGTTGCCCAGTATGGTAGCTACTAGCCATATCTGACTATTTAAAGTTAAAATAATCAAGTAAAATTAAAAAGTTAGTGTTTCACACTAGCCGTATTTCAAGTGCTTTCTTGTCACGTGTGACCAATTGCTATGGTCCTGGTTATCACTGATATAGAACATTCTCACTATCAAAAGTTCTCTTAGCACTGTTCTACGGTTATAGATAGCTTAAGTTTTATTAAGATATAATGGACATATAACATTATATTAGGTTCAGGTGTACAACATAATTTTCCAGTATTTATACAAAGCCTACTTTTAAGTTAAAAAATTCTTTTGAATTTACATACCATAATACAGGCATTTGTGCATGTGAACAATTCTGAATTTTAATACAAATACAGATATAAGCACATACCACCACACAATGATACAGAACAGTTCCTATCCCCCAAATTCCCTCATTAAAATTCCCTTTTAGAGACAAACACTTTTACTACCCCAAGCAACCACTTAATCAATTGTCTGTTCCTACAGTTTTACCTTTTCAAGAATGTAATATAGATGAAATCATATAATATATAACATTTTGAGACTGGCTTCTTTTTTCAAATTGTATTAAATTTATTGGGGTGACATTGGTTGATAAGACCAATGTCAAGTGTACCTCTCTATGAGACTGGCTTTTTTTACATAGCTTAATACCTTTCAGATTTATCCAATTTGTTGCCAGTACTCTCTTCAATGCTGAATAATCACTCCATTAAATGGTTGGATCTCAGCTTGTTTACCATTTGCCCACCGAAGGCCATCTTGGTTGTTTCCAGTTTGGGAAGTTTATGACTACAGCTTCTAAAACATTTGTGATCAGATTTTTGTGTGAATATGGGTTTTCATTTCTCCAAGGTAAATATCCAGGATTATTAGGTCATATGGTAAGTATATGTTTAATTTTAGAAGAAACTGCCTACCAGTGACCCAGGGTGGCTATATTATTTTGCATTCCCAACAGCAATATAGGAGTGTTGTGGTAGCTCTGCATCTTTGTCAACACTGTGTATTGTCAACTTTTTGTCATTATAATAAATTCATGTATGTAGTATCTTATTGTGGTTTACATTTGCAATTCCTAATTAATGCCTAATTGTTTTACTTCTTCTCATGTGTTTATTTATCATCTTTATATCTTCTTTAGAGAAGTGCTTATCCAAATCTTTTGTCCATTTTAAAATTATATTGTTTTCCGACTGTTGAGTTTTGAAAGCTATTTATATATCCTTGTTAGAAGTTCTTTATTAAATATGTAATTTGAAAATATTTCTCCCAGACTGTAGCTTGCATTTCATTCTCTTAATAGTATCTTTCACAGAGCAAAAGTTTTAAATTTTGATGGTTCTGATTACTGTTCCTTTATAATAAATTTAGATAGTATGGTTTCTCTAATTTTATTATTCTTTTTTCAAAATTGTTTTTGGCTATTCCAGTTGCTCTTCCATATAAATTTTAGAGCCAAATTAGTGTACCTACCAAAGAAAATCCTACTGGGATTGAGAGTGAAATTTAGTCAAATCTCTAGATCATTTGGGGGGAAAATTAATATCTTAACTATGTTGAGTCTCTGGTTCATGGGTGTGGTAGGTCTCTCCATTTATTAAGATCTTCCTTGGTTTATATATTAATGTTTTAGAAGTTTCATTATACAAATTCTGCACCTTTTTTTAGATTTATACATATTTTTCCATTTTTTGGAGTTATTTTTAATTACATTAAAAGCGTTTATATTTCCAATTGTTCATTGTTAGTATATAGAAATATGATTGAGTTTTAAAATATTGACTTTGTATCGAAGTATCGACCTTGATAAACTCATTTATTAGTTTTAGGAGATTTTCAGTAGATTTCTTGCAAATTTCTACATAGAATAATTGATCCAGGTACATCTGGCCAGTCTTGGCCAGATGGGAGTCAGAGGAGGGGCTGAGGGAGGAAACTGCCCTGAAGCAGGGGCATCATCCTGTTGCCTGGGTAACCCACCCCAGGTAGAGTTGTGGCGGGAGGAAGCCTTGTGCGCAGCGAGGCTAGTAAAACGTTTGGATAAGGGAACACCTCTTCTGGTCCCTGGGTGTGGGTGAGACAAAGGGACACAGCAGCGCAAGTACAGTAAGGTACAGTAACGGTCAACACAGGGGAAGGGGGAGGTGCTTTCCTGTCAGTCTAGCCTGGGAAAAGGACGGGATTGGCTGGGGGGGCTAGACCCTCCCCCAGCATGTGGAAGTTTGGGCGGGACATTTAAAGAGAGGGAAGGAAGAAACTGAAGTTCTTCTCCTGGGATCTACAGGCTTGGACACAGGGGCTGGGGCCTGCAGAACCTTCTTGATCCTGGAAACAGTGTGGCAGCGCTGGCCCCACACGGCAGACTCCAGGAAGAAGTCTGAAGCCAAATTACAACCAGAAACAAGCTAAGCCACCTGGACAGTCACACTGCAGCTGCCTGCGATTCCCAAAGGACCCATATTTTTAAATGGGTGAAGAAAGTCCAGGTATAGGGGGTGGCTGAGTTTTCCTCCGGGTGTTCTGGAGGGAATGGGGTCTGAGGCAGAAGCCTCGAATTCTTCCAAATTCTGCAATTTTTAAATAAAATACCTCTTTCCTTTTTCATCAAACCTCTGCCTCTGGAATTTGCCTATGGGTGGCAGTGGGCGGCTGAATCCCACTTTGTGTTTGGTAACATATTCATTATGTTATATGTGAATGGGTAGTGACTTTTTTCTAATATTAGGGCTTTGGTAACAGTCTCCTAAAATCAGATAAAAATTTCAAGTCATAAGTCATGTAAAATAAAGTTGGATATTCATTTTTTTTATTTTTCTGATTTAAACTCCTGTTAGATTACCTGCATGCTTTCTCTCCCATGCCCCTAATAAGAAGGACTTTTGTATGTTCTCTCAGTGAAATGGTTTTATGTTAAGAGTGGTTTTGGCAACATGGTCTTTCTGAAATATTAACTACTCTAAAGCTGAAATCAAGTTTCTTAGATGTTCTTAAGCATTTATAATCTCATACCCAGCAACACCATGAAATGGTTTATTCCACATAGTTACTTGGAGGTAAATGTTGTATCTTAAACACTAGTAATGATAAAATGAAACTGGAACCAGACATCCTTGTGGTCCAGAGGTCTCATCAGAGTCTTCTAATAATGGAATGGAAAAGCACCAGCCCCAGGAATAAGACAGCTTGTGAAGACAAGAGGAAAGGGATGGTCATTTATGCCTCCTCAAAAGACCCCAGAGCCAAAGCATGGCTGGTGTCTTCCAGACATCGAGGTTCCATCATTTGTTTATAGGAAAATGGTCCTCCCACCACTGGCTGGCCCCTCAAGGATTTTTCAAACAACTTAGCCCACACAAATGACAGGCTGAAGTTAACTGTATTGCTTTAATTGAGGACTGTCAAAAATACCAACACACAGGAGGTGGCAGAACATGGGTGTTTTGCACGTCAGAGCTGCTGGCTCCTGTATGATGCATTGGATCTGCTGTGGGTCCAGAATTATTATAGGAAATAAGAAGGAAAGTGAGAGAAATATTTCTCTTGGGCTGTCTTAGCTCACATGCTGTGTATCATTAATCTGGCCACAAAACAGGAAGCAACATAGATACTCAGAGCCAAAAATAAAACCCAGGCGCCATGTCTGGAAGTCCTAAAGACAAAATGAGGGAGCCTTTTAATTAGGACTGACCAGCTATAGTAAACCTATGGTTTATTGCCATGCTCCCTGGCATGCACTACACCACCCATACAATGGTGTCAGTAGCTAAAAATTCACATCATTTGAGTGAAAAGGAAAAAAAAAAGGTGACATGGAACCCATCAGGTCCCTAGGGATGGGTTGACTTGCCAAGTTTTGTCAATAGTAATGCATAGCTATTAGCGGACTCTATCAAATACAATCTCTTTGCTTCTCAGGCACTATTTCCATTGTGTGTGGTGGTAGGGGGAGACTTCCAAAGAATGCCCGAAGCTTTTGGTTGGAACCAGGTTTTAATTTTTTTCAATAAATACTCAGCAACATGTGGCCATACCTGAACTTTTTACATGCTACAGTTACTGTTTCTTTTTTTTCTATTTTCAGCTTTATTGAGATATAATTGACATATAATATTGTGTAAGTTTAAGGTATGCAATGTGATGATTTGATACATATGTATATTGCAAAATGATTACCATAACATTTAATGTTCTTTTTTAAAATATATTTTATTGATTATGCTATTACAGTTGTCCCATTTCTCCCCCATCATTCCCCTCCACCCTGCACACCCCCCTCCCACCCACATTCCCCCCCTTTAGTTCATGTCTGTGTGATAAGTTCTTTAGCTTCTACATTTCCCACACTATTCTTGCCCTCTCCCTGTCTATTTTCTACTCACCGTCTATGCTACTTATTCTCTGTACCTTTTCCCCCTCTCTCCTCCTTCCACTCCCCTGTTGCTAACCCTCCATGTGATCTCCATTTCTGCGGTTCTGTTCCTGTTCTAGTTGCTTGCTTAGTTTGCTTTTGTTTTAGGTGTGGTTGTTAATATCTGTGAGTTTGCTGTCTTTTCACTGTCCTATTTTTTATCTTCTTTTTCTTAGATAAGTCCCTTTAACATTTCATACAATAAGGGCTTGGTGATGATGAACTCCTTGAACTTTACATATTTAATGTTCTTGATGATGGTGAGGCAGGTCTTATCCATCCATCCATCAATCCATCCATCGCCAATTTTCCAGCACCTACCATGCGCCAGATACTAATCTAGGTGCTTAGAACACAAAGTTATAAAAAATTTAGACATCTCTGCCCCAAGAAGTTTATAGTCTTAGCTACCTACCCCTTTTCAGAAACCATGTTATCTCCTGTTTTAATTATGGTACAGCAACTTTATATTAAAATGTAAAGTAACTCTGCCCTGGCCAAGTGGATCTGTTGGTTGGAGCATTGTCCTGTACATCAAAAAATTTTGGGTTTGATTCTTGGTCAGGGCACATACATAGGTTGAGAGTTTGAACCCCAGTCAGGGTACATGTGGGAGGCAACTGATCAATGTTTCTCTCTCACATTGATGTCTCTCTCTCTCTCTCAAATCAATAAATATGTCAGGTGAGGATTAAAAATTTTTTAATGTAATTTTTCCTTAATACTAAAGGGATATACATGCACAGTACAAAAACAAGAAGATATAGAAAATAGAAGAATAATTGTTGTCAATTCTGTGTATATTCTTAAGATCAGGTTTTTTAAACATTGGCACTATTGACATTTTTAGCCAGATGAACTTCTGTTGTGGAGGGCTAACTTATGCATTGTAGGGTATTTAGCAGCATCTCTGGCCCCTACCTGCTACTCTCTAGATGCCAATAGCAACTCCATTCCTACTCCCCACTGGTGTTGAAACAACTGAAAATGATTTTAGACATTGCCAAATGTCTCCTAGACCCTAACTGCCTTAGGTCATTCCAGGTGCCAGGGTGGGGTTTGTTGACTAAATTCTGTCATTCACCCATTTTCCCCTCCACGAATCTAGAAGACACTTGTAAATACAGGGAACTGAACCAAATGGAATAAAAGTTATCAGCTTTGGTAATTGCTTAAGTGGAGGCAACTGGACTCAGGTGAATCTGGTTGGTTTTACTCATCCAAGCAATCTAAAAGCTGGAACCAGAAAGCAGAGGCCTGGTTGGGCTTGTCTGAGGCAGGAAATAAGCCTGTGGTTGAGAGGCCAGGAAAGGGGGAGGTTCTGTTTTAGGCTTTACGGCAGGAGTGCCACCCTCTACTTGTGTGCAAATATGCCAACCAAGACAAGCCACTCTCTCTAGGTTGGAGGGTCAGCATCATGGCTGGGTACTTTCTCCTTAGCACTTCAATGAAGAAATGTGGGGAGCAGGCAAAAGACTCCCTGACATGGAAATTATTTTCTGTGACTATATAAATACAGATATATATTTTAAGTAAAAACAGTATCATACTCTACACAGAGTTTTGTAGTCTTTTTACTATCACACTGTACACACTGTTTTATAACCCTTTTTCAGATACCATATCAACTCTTCTCATATTAAGTTACTGAAGACATAATTTTAAATGGCTGCATATTGCTTACTTGTATGTAATGTACTTAGCCAATTCACTTTTTTACTTTTTACTTTTGCTGTTTTCAGATTTCTTCTATTACAAACACACTTGAGGTTCTAAGAGGTTAAGACCACATTTGTCCCTGATTATTGCCTCAGAGCAAAGTATTGGACTTGGAATCATTGGTTCAAATACTGTTTATTGTAATGTCCTCCTATGAAGTGGCCCCAAATTATATGTAGCTTCAGGAGCTAAGAGAACTAAGGCATAAATAAAGAAAGGGTGACTTAACAGATGCACTACATATTTTTCTGGCTTCTCTGAAGTCCAGATGACTGCACAAGGCAAGGGCCTCCTGTTTCAAAGGTTGGGACCCTGATATGGGTTTTGCTGCTCTGGGACAGCCAACAGCTCCCAGGTACCTAGGAGACTCTTCTCTCCTGTTTCTGGGTTCACTGAATTGACACACTATAGTAATTTGCCATTAGGTTTGTGCTGTGGGCAGAACCAATGTTGTCTTTTGGAGTTGGCATCTTTGAGCCAGTTAAGTGCATTTTCATTGGCTGTGGACTCAACTGGAGATGGCTATGTGTATTGTAAATATTTTAAATTATCTGTATATTATGATGTTTTTTTAAAAAATTATTTTATTGTTGTTCAATTATAGTTGTCTGCATTTCCACTCCCCCCCCCCCAACACACACACATTATGATGTTTTGACATTTAGAAAACCTGGCTGAGAAGAGACTGCCCCTCCCTGGACTAGCCAGTTCTTAGAGATAACAAAGGACCCAGCCAGGAGCATACCCTTAATACGCAGCCTAAGCAATCTAGATCCTGACCTCCTCAATCTGATCCATGTACCCTGGGAGGCAATATTCCTCTGCTTTAATCATCCCAGGACCAGAGCCAGGCACCAGGTTACTACAGACTACACTATAGCTCAAAACCCACCGAAATTATTCAAACTATCCAAACCTAAACTGTTTACCTTGCTCTGCCTTGGCTTTCCTGCGAAAACTCCAATGAAGGCCTTGGCATAAGCAGTCTCCTTAATCCTGTCTTCTGCCTTCTGTCCCTTCTGGTATCTTTCCCATGTGACCCTGCCTCCTGCCTCTAGATCTGTGAGTGTAATAACTTTTGTTTTTTTCTGAGCCTCTTTGTCTCCTCTTGTGGCCACACCTGCTGACCATCTCATAAAAGAATATAAGACAGATTTTTAGGCTTTATGAAGCTGATTCTTAAGCCTTCCAGTCTTGAGGTATGGTGATTAGTTATCACCTGTGCACTTTTACAATCTTTACCAAGAATGTATGCATTGATATTTTTATTCTTGTGTTTCTAGCCTGAGGACACTGTAAGAAAGAGCTGCTAGAATTTACCCACACAATTCCTTCGGCTCTAGAAGTTCCTAGAAAAATAGCCTTTAGCTGGGGTGGATTTTAAACACTAGTTCAAGTTAAATACTGTCCAGAATTCAAAAGCTCACTTTGTTCCAGAAGACTTTACATCTTTTTTCTTCATTTCTCTCTTCCCCAACTTAGGACCCTAAAAGCACCGTCTAAGTTGTGGAGCAGGAGACAGCCAGATTGCCAAGGTTAATATTTGTGTTTGGAAGCATGGCCCCTGTTGAATGGGCAGTAGCCCTTGAGCTGCCTCCAAGGTTTCCCTTAACCAGTGTGTTGGCCAAACAGTCCTACTCTTCATTCGTTTTTTATGGTTTCAAAGGGAGCTGAGTGTTTTCATGGGAAGTAACTGACTAGGTATTCAGGAGGCTGTGACGGTGGTGGGGGTCAGTCCCCTGGGGTCTTGTTCAACACCCCCAAATGCCCCCCTTCAACCTCAGGCCAAGTTGGATAAATCCACAGGGTTTGGGGGAACAGAGGAACCAATGGAGTTGGCTTGGCGAACAAACCCCCAGTGTTCCACCCACTCTGAATCTAGTGCCAAGGTCCATCCTCCAGAGACACTGATGGCTCTGTTCTGCAAGGTACCAGCCTTGCATCACTCCACTGGAAAGAGGTGCGTGCTAGACCTCCCTCTTGCAAAATGTAGACCTGCCAGGGAGCAGAGCCAGAGACCTGATATTGGATATATGCAGGAGTGTTAAACTCAGGGAGGTGACTCAGTTTTCTCCTGGCATCTTGTGGAGGTCAAGGGCACCTTACGCTGACTTGGGAAAGGACTGAGGAGTGCAGTGTCAGACCTTGTACACGGCCTCCTGAGCAGCCCCACGGGCGCCACCCTGTCCTTGGTGAATTCCATCGTCCAAAGTCCTTGCAGCTATGGTGAAAGAAATCAGCCAACAAAATTCCCTATATTTACAAAAACTATATGCATACAAATAAGGGCTAAACAAAAATAAAAATTTTATCTCTGGTTTCTTTATTTTCAGTAACGTGGTTATATTCTCCTCATAATAAAAAAAGAATGGGAAAGAACTCTAAAATGTTCACCAGCTTCTCAAAGGTACAGGGCATGTTTATGCTTCTAGGTATCCAGTCCAGTGGATGTGTGTAAACGCACATAAACCTGGGGAGGTGGTGGGTGCTTTGTGAGTGGGTGGGGGGTATTTGACCAGGTATGCATACCTGTGACGCCTGATTTTTTTTTTTTACTTGGAATAGATGGAGCACAGTAGAAGATTTAGCTTCTCTGCTATGCCTCAATCCAAATAAATCTTGGAGGCCACTTGGGCTGTTTCCTGGGACTGCTGTGGCCCATTAATCATGTCGGCCTCAGTCAGAGTGAGCCCAGAGTGGAGTGAACATAGTATCCACATAGGTACCAGCATGGTGGGATGTTTTCTTGAAGGAAACTTTGAGTGTGAAAATCTAGTCTGGGCAGGGGTGTATGTGTGTGTGAATATTCCATATACTCTGTATGTAACCTTGAGTTCATCCCAACATCTGCCCCCCAAAGGATTCTGATTCTAATTCCAGTGTGTGTGTGTATGTGTGTGCATGCACATGCTTGTGTGTGCGGTGAGGGGTTATTCCTCACAAGCTGCGTGTCCTGCCATTCAACTCAATTCTGACACTATCAACCCAAGATAGTATCAGATTCCACAGGTTAAAAACTTTCTGAACCCTGTTGTTTGGGTTTTTTGGAAGATTTATTAAACAGACACAATTGATTAAATCATTGGCCATTGGCCATTGAGTCACCCATCAGTTTCTCTCCTCTCTCCAAGGTGGGAGTAGGGTGTGGATTGGGCTGAAAGTTCCAACCCCCAATTAACTGGCCGGTTCTGGCATCCAGCCCCCCAACCTAAGGTGTTTTCCAAGACTCACCTCAGTAACTTAGGAAATTCCAAGGGTTTTAGAAGTTCTGTGACAGAAATGGGAAAAAGGTCAAATATATATTTATTGTTGTAAATTACAATATCATGCTCCAGAGCCTGGGTGTCAAGACCAAGGGTCTTTCCTGACCTTCACAGGCCATGCTTCCCCCTGAGAGTGAGATTCCTACTGGTGTCACACAACCAGAAAAAAAGAATCCTTCAAAAACAAAGAAAGGTAGAATCAGTCTGGGGTAGGGCAGATAAGAAAAGGGTGGAGTAAGGTGTGGACAAGCTGAAGGGTTAAAGTTGAAAAGGTTCTTCTGTGGGATGTGTGTGGAAGCTCGTGGACCAGGAGAACAGATGACAAGGCTGGCCTGGGTCTAGTGGCTGCTCTTGAAAATGGGGCTGCCCAGTCAGGCTTAGGAATCCTCCCAGGTTCTGGGTTCCTTAGGAGTGGACTCTAATTTTTAGGGTCCCTCATGTCATTCTTCCTGCAGGCTGGCTGCCACCATCTGCTGGGAGACCTAGACCAGATGCTCTGTAAACAGGGTGTCACAGGTGAAAGGAAAGTGGAAGAAGGTGAAAATGCCATTGCCATTCACTAAGGCCAGAGAGGAGCAAGAAATTCTGATTGGGGGAGCCTCTCATCTCAGAATGGGGTGAGACATATTTAGATGAAGAATTGTCTAGTAAGGAGGGCATGAACCACAGTTGCTTGGCCCAGGTTTACTGCCCCTGGCCAGCAGGGAGAAACTCATAGAAAGAAAGGAGATGGATTTCTTTCATTTGTTCCCTGGCCCAGGTATGGTTTGTGGAATCCCTTTGGCTTTTGGATTTAGAAACTTTCATGTGAGTGAGAACTGAATTTAGCATTGTCTCTAGAGCCAATGTACCTGAGGAATGAAGCTCAACAGGGCCATTTTCCAAAGCCAAATTGCCTCCCTCAGGCACTGCTGAGCCTCTGCTCTCTCAGGAGACTGGTGGGTGAGTGTGGCCACGAATCATTCTGGCAGAGGTTCTGGCTTCCCCCATGTGGGCCTGGGCCTCATTTAATACCTACATGTGGGTGTAGAGGCTTGGAAGTGCAATTTTTCATTTTGCCCACTCACAGAAGAATGCAATGGAGCAGGACTTTGCCTGAGGTAAGAGAGGCCAGTGCAGGAACATTTGTCCTGATTGGCCAGGACCCTTCTCTGACCCTTCGGCATCTCAGCCGTGTTGCAATATTTCCTCTGGAAAAGGCTCTGTTCTCAGAGGTTCTGCCAGCAAAGTGCATGAGAGCAATTTTTTGCTCATTTTGAGACATTCCTTCCTGCATCTCTGCCAGCCACGTCCTCTAGCTTCTCTTGTCCAGCCCTTGATGGTGAGAAGTGACCCAAACTGGGCAGGCCCCCACTCCCCAACACCCACATGCCTTCAGGAGGCACCCTGTCAAGAGCATGTGAACCCTTCTTGTCCCCATCCAAAGGGGCCCTTTCCCTACTCTCATCAAACAGGACATTCCAAGGCCCTCTGCAACCTTTCACATCCCTTGTGCAATCTCTAAACTTGAAAGCAGAGAAAGTGTGAGCCAGATATTGTCATCTGAGGCTGGGAGTTCCACAAATTCATCAGGCTGGGAGTGTCTCAGATTTGCTAGGGAGGTGAACTCCCCTGTCACCCTTGGCAGGGCTGAGTAACATGGGTCATGCTTTTGACTTGCACAACCCTGGCTGTCAGGCAACTCCAAGCACCTCAGAAGGAAGATTGTCTTTTTATTTTGGAAAAGCAGCCTTCAGTCCCCTGAGGGCCTGTCACAGTCTGCTGACTCTATTCCCACAAGGTTCCAGGGCCTCTGACCACAAAGCAATGCTCCATCACAGCTCATCTTAATACACATGGCAGACAGAACTGAGCCTTCTCCTCTCTGAAAGAAATATCCTGGAAATAGCTAAAAGTCAAAACAAACACAAAAACAAACAACTGGTCCAGACCTGCAATCTGTGCCCCACTGGAAAAACAAACTCTGTCTGGGTTTTTGGGCAGAGAAGATTTGGGAAGGCCAGCTCATATGTGTGGCTCCACAAAACTGGCTGAGTACTGTGATTGCTGAAATGGCCACAAATTCTCTTTAACGTTGCAGCTCCTCTAATCAAAGGGAGAACCTATTTCCTCACTCGCTGAATCTGGGCTGGCCAGTGACTTGCTTTGACTAATAGTATGTGGCAGAAATGAGCACGTGCCAGTTCTGAGTCTGGTCCTCACAGGGTATTACACATTTTCTCTCACTCTCTTATGACCACCATGTGAACAAGCCCAAGCTAGCCCGCTGGAAGATGAGAGACATGTGGGTAGTCATCTTATTGCCTGACTTACAGCCATCCAATCACCATTCTGGAACAGCCAGCTACTAACTGACCCCCTCATTATATCACAGACACATGAAACAATCTAGCCAAGCCATCCCAGATGAGAAGAATCACCCAACACATCTATAGAGTTTTGAAAATTAATAAATGGTGGTTATTTTAAGTCACTAAGTTTGTGTGGTTTGTTATATACAAAAGTTAACCAATACACCAACAAAATCCATCATCAGGAGAAGGGTGGGGAGAAGAGTGAGGTGAGAGAAAGAGACTTCAGAAGAGGAGGTTTTCATAGTTGTTTTCTCAACCTTCTCATCACCTTTGCTTTATCATCAACCCTAATTTTATAGGCAAAGTTCACGCAGAACAGGTAAGTTGCTCAGTCTTATTTGCAAAATGGCAGATTGGAGACTCAGGTCCTGACCTGTGTAGTTTTCTGTAAGATCCTATTCCCCCACCTCCAAAATTCACAATGGGTGTTCATAATATTTAAAAATGCCAAACAGGTGCTGTAGTTGGACAGTATTACCTAGCGAATTGGCCCCTTAGTTGTAGAGTCAGGTGGACCAGGGTTGAAATCCTGGCTCCACTCTTCCCAAAAGCCATGATGTTAGTCATGTGGCTTAATTTCTTAGAAAAGGAAAGGTGAAAGTACTCTGTTTTTAGAGGACTAGAAAAAGTAGAATGCTTATCCTCTAGTTCCATGATGCCATTTTTGGAAGTGTCTTAGTCAACGTGAAGCTACTATAACAAAATACCATAAACTGGGTGTTTAAAAAAAAGAAACATTTATTTTTCACAGTTCTGGAGGTTGAAAGTCTAAGATCAGGGTTCCAACATAGATGAGTTCTTGGTGAGGAACTTTTTCCTGCTTTTTAGATGTC
The DNA here is from genome assembly GCA_039655065.1 of Glossophaga mutica. NCBI lineage: Eukaryota > Metazoa > Chordata > Mammalia > Chiroptera > Phyllostomidae > Glossophaga > Glossophaga mutica. Next base: position 74,949,702 of record CM077312.1, read on the forward strand.
TATCTTCTCATTGTGTCCTCACATGGTGCAAAAGAGAGGGCACTAACCCCATTCATGAGGTCTCCACTCATGACCTAATTACCAGCCAGAACCCACACATCCAATATCACCACATTGAGCAGAAGATGGTGGAGGACTAAGTAGAAGCTACACTAACCTCCTCCCAGGACCAATCTGAAATTACAACTAAATTGTAGAGATATCATCCAGAATAATTAATGAAACAATAGCTGCAGAGAAGCCTTATAACCAATGAGAGATGGAAGAAACAACTTCATCACAACATGATGGGTACAGAGTGAAGAGCTTACACAAGAGGGCTGGCTGTGCTCCCACAGGTGGCAGCTGCAGTGCTGGAGGGAAATTTCAGCAGCCAGGGGATTCCCCCTAAGTACGGGGTCTACATCCCAAGCTGGACTCCCCAGCATGCAGCACCAGAGCCAGGAAAGGTACCCAGATAACATCCAGCTGTGAAAAATGGCAGGTTTCTGTCTGCCAGGGAGAGATGTCTGGAGTCACAGAGAGCCTTTTTTTTTTTAATCAGTATTTTTTAATTGTTGATATATGTTTTTATTTTTAATCAGTTTTTTTTATTTGTTGATATTACAGAGAGCCTATTTAAGGGCCATTGCATAAACTTCATTTGCAGCCACTTACCATGGGCACCAGCAAAGGGGAGGCAGAGTGGACTAGAGATGCTGGAGAAGAGTCTGAGACTGGTGGCTTTGGTGAGAGAAGTGAGGGAGCAGCCACTAGAATCCCTGTACTGAGACCCCACATACTGCAGGAACCATCTTGCTCAGGCAAAGCAGTTCCCTCCAAGTGGCATCAGCCCGAGGGGAAGCAATAGCCCTGCCCACAGGAATGACTCTGCCCCACCCTCTGGTGCTTAAGCCTGTCTGTTGATTAGAGATTGACGAGATTAACAACTGAAGGAGATAGCTATAGACTGTGGATCGTTGGTAGCCTCAAACAGGCTGCCTAGGGCCAGACTGGGACACCATCTGACATTACCAGGAGCAGATCCAGAAAGAGAAAACAGTGAGATGAATTCCACTGTGGTTGTTGTCATGATTTGCATTATTTTCTCTCCTGCATGGCTTTTTAACATTTATTTCCTGTCCTTCAAGTTTGTGCATATTAAGTCAATAGTTTTTATGTTATAATTTATTTCAAATCTCATCTTTTGCTCCTCTCTTCTCTTACTCCATTTTACCTTATTCTTTCCTCTTTTTATTTTTTTAAAGATTTTATTTATTTATTTTTAGAGAGAGGGGAAGAGAGGGAGAAAGAGTGAGAGAAACATCAATGTGCAGTTGCCTCTCATGCACCCCCGACTGGGGACCTGGCCAGCAGCTCAGGCATGTGCCCTGACTGGGAAATGAACCGGTGACCCTTTGGTTCACAGGCCAGCGCCCAATCCACTGAGCCACACCAGCCAGGGCCCTCTTTTTATTTTTGTTTTAAATTTTACTTTCTCTCTTGCTACAATTTGTTTCCATTCCACTCTCTTCCTATTTCCTCCCCAACCCTGCTCCAGCCTCTCAAAACCATTTTTCTTGTCATTTCATCTCACATTCTTTTTCCTGTTTTTAAGGTACCCTTATTCTCATTCTACTTTTATCAATCTTTGCTCATTGGGTGTGGATATGGTGGTTGTTGTTGCATTTCTCCAATTTAATTCTAGATCTCCACTATTTTTGTATTTCAAATCACAAATTTTACCATTCCCCTCTCCTAATCAAATTTGCCTTCCTCCTGCCCTTTCTTTTTAAAATTTATTTATTTTCCCTATCTTAGCCTGGTATTTATTTCTCACTCTTAGTATTTCTTCTCCCTCTATTATCTCAAAATCACTTCTCTTTCCTCTAGACATCTCTTAAGCTTCTCTTTCTTTTTTCCCTCTTATTCCCCTCTCGCCCATATTCATCTTTGCTCATGGTTGTTGATAGCTCTGCAGTAGACCTTTTTCTCCAATTTGTCTCCTACTTTTTTCTCCTCTCTCTCTCACTAGTTTTTTCTTTTTTATTTATTTTTTAAATTTCTGTTTAAACGTAATACTGTATGCTTCCCTTCTCTTACTCCATTCTGCCTTCTCTCCCTTTTTTATTTATGATATAATTTTTTCTTTCTTTCTCTCTTCGTCGTGACCCTATTCCTTATTCTATTGGGGCTCCCCACTCTCAAAATCATTTTTCTTTTAGTCATCTCATATTTGTTTTTCCTTTCTTATAATTGTCTTAATTTCTTTACACCTTTATTAATACTGGCACATTTGCTGTTGAGAGTGCAATTGTGGGTGGAGGTTAATATTGCAGGTGTTGATTTGTTTTCTGGGCTGTTTGGATTTGTTTGGCTGCACCTGAACAACAGCATACAAGACATGGTGGGTGGAGTGATCTTCAGTTAGCAAACTGGAGGGAAGGACCCACCAAGAAATGATTCAACATTAAGCAAAACACAATTGCAACCAGAGAGCCCACATACATGGCATAAAGAGCATCCCAAGAGCATCAAGTTCAGATCAAGGAGACTGCACCACTGAGTCCCACAGGTCTCCTACCACAGAAGGTCACACCATGAAGACAGGGAGTCAAAGAAGTTCAATCTAAGATGCAGAAACAAACAAGAAGAGTCACCTAAAATAGGGAGACAAAGAACCCCCAATTGGCAGGAAAGGAGGAATCACAGAAAGAGGTCTAAATGAAATAGAGGCAACCAAACTATTGGACATTGAATTCAAAATAATGATTATAAGAATGCTTAATGAGCTCATTGAGAACTACAAAGAATTCCAGGGAAGCTACAAGGAACTTATATGAACTACACTAGTGTGAAAAGGGACATAGAAAGTATCAATATGAGCCAGGAGGAAATGAAGAATACAAATATCTGAAATGAAGAACACTGTAGAAGGAATTAAAAGTAGACTAGATGAAGCAGAGGATCAAATCAGTGAGCTGGAGGACAAGGTAGAAAAAAATTCCCAGACAGAGCAACAAAATGAAAAAAGACTCAAAAAGAATGATGAGGGTTTAAGGGAGATATAGGACAACATGAAATGTAATAATATCTATATCATAGAGATACCAGAAGAAGAAGAAGAGCAAGGAATAGAAAACCTGTTTGAAAAAGTTATGACAGAAAAATTAGCTACTTGATGAGAGAAAAAGTCATGTAAGTCCAGGAAGCACAGAGGGTCCCAATCAAGATGAACCCAAAGAGGCCCACTCCAAGACACTCATAATTAATGGCAAAATTTAAAGACAAAGAAGAATCTTAAAGGGAGCAAGGGAGAAACCGCTAGTAACATACAAGAGAGCTCCAATAACAATATCAGCTGATTTCTCAACAGAAACACTACAAGCCAGAAGGCAAAGGCAAGAAATACTCCAAGTAATGACTAACAAAGGCCTGCAACCAGGACTACTCTACCTGGAAAGGCTCTTATTTAAAATTGAAGGTGTAATAAGTAGTTTCCCAGACAAAAAAAAGAAAAAAAAAGTTAAGGGAATATATCTCCATGACACCTTATAGGCCTCGCCAAAAAAATACATGGCCTATAAGTGAATTTGGCAAAGTAGCAGGATATAAAATTATTAGAAACTGAAGGCATTTTTAGTACACCAACAATAAAATATCAGAAACAGAAATTAGGGGAAAAAAATCCCATTTACTATAGCAAGAAGAAAAATAAAGTACCTGGAATAAACTTAACCAAGGAGTTAAAAACCTTATACTTGGAAAACTACACTGAAGAAATAAAGAAGGAACAAATAAATAGAAGCATATACCATATTCATGGATTGGAGAAATATCATGAAAATGTCCATACTACCCAAAGCAATCTATAGATTCAACGCAACCCTTATTAAAATAGCAATGACATAGCTCACAGATTTAGAAGAAATATTTCAAAAATTCATATGGAACCAATAATGACCCCAAATAGCCTCTGAAATCTTGAGAAAGAAGAACAAAGTAGGAGGGATCACAACACCTGATATCAAACTACATTACAAGACCACTGCAATCAAAACAGTCTGGTACTGGCATAAGATCAGACACATGGATTAATGGAACAGAATAGAAAGTCCAGAAACAAGCCCATGTCTTATTTATATATTGGTCAATTAATATTGGACAAAGGGGGCACTAACATAAAATAGAGTAAAAATAGCCTCTTCAACAAATGGTGTTGGGAGAACTGGAAAAAAATGCAACTAGATCACCAACTTATGCCATATACCAGGATAAACTCAAAATGAAGAAAAGACTTAAACATAAGCTGTGATACCATAAAAGTCCTAGAGGAGAACATAGGCAGTAAAATTTTGAATAACCCATGCTGCAAAATTTTCACCAGTATATCCCTCTAGTACAAGGGACATAAAGGAAAGACTAAACAAATGAGACTACATCAAATTAAAAATCTTCTGCACAGCTAAAGAAAACATCAGCAAATGAAAAGGGAACCAACCATATGGGAAAACGTATTTGTCAATGATACTTCAGACAAGGGTTTGATCTCCAAAATTTATAAAGAACTCATATGACTCAACACCAGAAAGACAAACAACCTAATTTAAAAATGGGCAAAAGACCTAAATAGACACTTCTCCAAGGGGGACATACAGAGGGCCCAAAGGTATATGAAAGGATGCTTAACATCACTAGCCATCAGAACAATACAAATTAAAACCACATTGAGATACCACTTCATAGTTTACACAGGTCAGAATGGCCATCATTAACAACTCAACAAACAATAAGTGCTGGTGAGGGTTGGAGAAAAGGGAACCCTCATGCACTGTTGGTGGGAATGCAGGCTGGTACAGTTACTGCAGAAAACAGTATGGAATTTCTTCAAAAAAGCTAAAAAATGGAACTGCCTTTGACCCAGCAATTCCACTGCTGAACAAAACACAAAACATTAATTCAAAAGAACCTAGGCACCCCTGTGTTCATAGCAGTGTTATTTACAATAGCCAAGTACTGTAAACAACCTAAGTGCCCATCAGTAAATGAGTGGATAAAAAAATAGTGGTACATTTGTGCAAAGGAATACTATGCAGTGGAAAGAAAGAAGGGACTCCTACCTTTCATGACAGCATAGATGGAACTGGAGAGTACTATGCCAAGTGAAATAAGCCAGGCGGTGAAAAACAAACACCATATGATTTGATCTATAAGATGAGATTAATGAACAAAACACACAAATAGCAAAATAGAACCAGAGACATAGAAACAAGAAACGGACTGACAGTGACCAGAGGGGAGGGCAGAAGGGAATAAGTGGGGAAAGAAAGGGAAAGGTCTAATCAATGAACAGCTATAAATGACCCACAGTTACAGACAACAGGGTGGGGGTTGACTGTGGGAAAGGTGGTGGGGAGCAGGGGAGAGCGACAGGGGAAAATTGGGACAACTATAATAGAACAGTATAAAAATATCATCACATTGGAATTAGGGTTTCAGCACACATGCGAATTGGGAGTGGGGGTACAAACTTTCAGTCCATTGCAAAAAGCAAGTCCTACCTTTAGCATGGTTATGAGCCCTGGATCCATCAGATGCTGTTTGGGTGACTTGTTAGGAAATGAATGCCACGGCACATGTGATTGATATCTTAGCTGGTTTTTAGATATAACCTCGTGAGAGTTCCTGTTTCCTTAGCCTCTAAGCTGTAGATTTCAGTATTGGCTAGAACTCACTATAGAAGACTTAGGCAATATGACTGAAAGAGGTAAGTATTTATAACCACAAACTTGAATTTAAGTCCCATTTACTTCTGGGAACATTCAATCTTTTCTGTACTTCAGTTTTCTCGCTTTCCCCCCTTCTCTAGTTTTATTGACATATAATTGACATATAACATAGTGTTAATTTAAGGTATAAAACATAATCACTTGCTATATGTGTTGTGGACCGTTCAGCCTGGTTTCAGGAGTTGTAACACTCACCCCATGGTGGGCTGTGTAAGAGACCAAGGGAGCCACTTCATCTGAGTCTGTTCTGTCACAAGGATGTGACCTACTAAGGAGGCAAAGCTTATTTCCCTGGCAGGAGCACTGCTTTTGCCTCATCCATCTATGGCCCCATTGCTTGGTTGGCAGTCAATGACGGGTAAGACTCCTCATGGGAGGGGCAACCTAAGCCAGATGCAACCACTTGGGAGGCCTCATGGAAGGACTCGGGGGGTTGCAGCAAAGAGGATGTGATGGACCCTCACCCCCCGGCTATTCTGACATAGCCCCGAGTCCTCATTTCCATCTGGGAGATGTCTCCTGCTTCCTAATCAGGCTTAAAGCCTGAAATTGTGGGGGTGAGCAGTGCAGCCCTGTGCCGGCCAGGATGGCTCCCTGGGTTATCGGGCATAAGAATGAATTCCTAAAGTCCTGTGAAACCTGCTTTGCTAAGAGTGCTCTTCCTTAGGTGATAAGTGTCCCAGGAGGAAATGAGTATGTCTCCCAAAGTTTGGCAACCCCCTTTCCTGACAAACACTGGCTCGGATTAAGCCCTCAGATTGCTTTGACATGTTAAACTTGTATTCCGGTGTATTGGAGCCCAATAAAAGCCTAGTGAGGAAGGGGCTCTGGGTCATTCTCCTCTGAGAGTTTGACCCCTTTCCTCCCCAAGCAGTCATGTCTTGGTAGTTTTTATTTTCATCCGTGACGGAGGAATGGGGCTCTGCAGGTGGAGCCCCCCCACATCTGGCACCCAGGACAGGGTCCCCTGTATATATGTATTTGCAAAATGATTACCACAATACATGTAGTTAACATCCCTTACCTCACATAATTACAACTTTTTTCTTGTTATGAGAACTTTTAAAGTCTACTCTCTAGCAACTTTCTTTTCTTTTCTTCCTAGCAACTTTCAAATATACAACACAGATTTTAAAAATTTAATCTGTATTGTGTTCATTTTTACATTAACTTTTTGTCACCTTATACACCCCTCCCCACTACAATTACCACACTTGTTCATGTCCATGAGTCCCTTTTCTGTTTTGCTCAATTCTTCTATCCCCAACCTCCCACACCCCAACAACTGTCATCCTGCTCTTCATCTATGAGTCTAATAGTCACAGTTTTCTTACTTTCAAAATGGAGGCAAGAGAATGAGATAATATAAAACATCATAAAACATCTTCTATTATTATTATTATTATTATTATTACAAGAGTAAAGTTATTACTGGAATTGATTTAAATGGCAAATTTGAAAAGTTTGGGGTCAAGCAAAAAGACATGTATTCTACTTCTTTCAAAACCAAAAGCCTTTAGAATACTTAGAACACCATAGCACACTGATATGATGAGGTTTTTCTAGGTGGCTGGGTGTAATCAGTTAGGAGTACTGCATATAAGAGAAAATGCAACTACCAGTGGCTTAAATAAATAGGCATTTATTTTCTTACTTGATAAGAAGCCTGGAGGTGGGAGGTTGTTGGCATTGGTTCAGTTGCTCAATGAGCCCAGGTGTCCACTCTGTCACCCTTAACATACTGGCTTTCATCTTCATGCTTATCGTCTCATGGTCCCAAGATAGCTGCTGCAGCTCCAAATCAAGAGAGGAAGGTAGGAGAATCCAGTTTCCCCAGAAAATCCTGTAGGAGTTTCCTCTTTGTGTGTGTTTTCTATTTAGGTCTCACTGACTAGAAATGTGTCATACAACCACCTAAGCTGCAAGGGAGGCTGGACAGGATTTACTTTTTTCAGCCTCTATAGGAAAGTCAGCCAAGTGAGGAAATACTTGTCAATGTGTTGGCCTAACTAAGCAACGGCAACTCCATGGGGGAAATTTGAGTTTTTATTTATTTATTTTTTACTTTTTGCTTGCTTGTAGTTTCTGATTTTTTTGTAACTGACATATTATATGTTTGTATAATAAGAAAGGAACTGATTAAGGTCTATTATTTTAAAAACAATCAAATAAAAGACTTCTATCTACTGTTGGCATATTGAACATGATGCAGAATGGCTTGATTATATATGTGTTACCTCTTGGTGCTGTTTCCTCTTGTCTTCCAAAACAAGCAGAAGATTAACCTTCAGTACTTGGAAAAGGTTGACAAACAACCACTTGTGACTTTGGGGAAACAAGAACCATGTTGAATTGAGTTATTCTATACTATACCCTCTGCAGATTACATTTGGACAGTTGTTCTCTGCCAAAAATCACAAATAAAGAAGGAACAAAGTTCTGAGACACATAAAAACAAGTTCAAATACAGTCATAGCCAATGTCAAACTTTGGTGGGATGAGGTATGCAGGAAAAGTTTATAATCAAAATCCTGATCACTGAGTCTAGGAGAAAAACCACCAGCTGTTATTGACAAAGTGGCTGTTAGCAAAGAAGGTGACAAATGATGGCACCAGGAGATGTTGCAGTCTACAATACCTTACAGATTAGCTGGTGTTGTCCTCGACAATGAGACCAGTTTTAGGCAGAGGGGAAAAATGTGGCTTGATTTAGAGCTGATGATATGTGTCTATGCATTGGAGATCAAAAGAAAGTTTGCCTGTAAAAAAATGCTAATGGAGCAAAGAGTGGACTCTTCTCTTGGGTCTGTCAAGGGGAAGTTTTGCTCTGCACCAGGCCAATGGGGTGTGAGTCATAGGAACATTCTCTGGGATGTGGACATGGGCACGTGACCTCATATTCAACCCCACCAGCTGTAAACTGCAGATGTATCAATTGTGTGTATCAGTTCTTTTTTTAAATCCTTACCCAAGGATATGTTACTGATTTTAGTGAGAGGGAGGGAGGGGTTGGGGGTAGAGAGAGAGAGACAGAAAGAGAGAGAGAGAAACATTGATGTGAGAGAGAAACATCAATCGGTTGTCTCCCCTATGTACCCTGACCTGGAATCAAACCTGAAAACTTTATGTGTACAGGACGAAGCTCCAACCAACTGAATCCCCTGGCCAGGGCTGTGTCAGTCCTTTTAATTCCTGATGATTTGGGGACCAAATGGCTCTTTTCTTTTCCTATGGTGTATGACTAGAGACTGTGTATTTTGTTTTGCATTTTCTTAGAAAGTGGCTGTTGCCTGTCTCTGGGTGAATGTGTGTGATGCTTGGTGGTAGTTGTGGGGAGGGGATGTGGAGAAGCAATTCACTCTCATATTCTCACTCTGTTAGGTCAGATTTTGAACAGCCCATCTGTGATAATTTAATATCTTTTTCTTCAAACTAGAAACTAACCCATGCAGGTTGAATTGTTCTATATCTTCCTTGGCTGGATAACTTTGAGGAATGCTGAAGCCACTATAAATTCAAACAAGTTCAAGGAATGAATGTCACACTCTTTGCAGTGTGAAATTAGGGTGAAGGAGGACAAAACATTGTTAGCATGAAACTCCGTTAAAATAAAATTCTGCTGTATTCTGGAGTTTGGAGAATTTACTCTGTACAAGGGCAAATTCTTTCTTTAATACAGTAGAAATGATTGGTCTTGCTCAGTTCCCTTCCATTAAGTTCCATGTGCCTGACTGCCCACAGAATTCCTATATATAACACCACAGAGGTGCTGAAGAGCTGTCAGAGCCACACTCAAAGCTTAACCGAAAGCACTCACGTTTCCTTTCCTCTGGCCTCTGGTTACTGAAAACATTTGCTGAAAATTGCTGTCCCACTCAAGAACTGTCAAAGGTAATTGCACAAAAGTTACCGAGAAACATGAAATAATATGGTTACCACCTGGCGACCAAGTTAACAGAACCTGTCTGATGAGCCTCAGTCCTGCCACATGTGTACATGCCAGTTTCTGTCTGAAAACCACGACAGCATAAATTTCTGAGGAAGATGTGTATCAGAGGCCTCTTAGTGGCAATTTATCATACAAATCCCTATGTAAAGGGCAGTTGTCAGGTCACCAAACCCAGCGAGATCTGCAGTTCTGGAGGTGGCAGCAAGGAAAAAAGATGGGGGTGAGGGTAGAATTAAGCACTCTGGAAATGTGGACCTGTGTGAGGCAAGTAGCAGTACTAACTTCTAAAAGCAAGGTCTAGACTTGGCTCTTCTCACAGCTGGCAATAACGTTGTCATCTAAGAAAATAAAAATCAGAGACTCAGGAGGTGGGGGTGGGGGAGGTGGGTGGCTAGAGAGTCTTTCTGAGTTCCCGACTGTGACCCTTTGCCACTGGCCCATACTGTGACTGTCCAGATGAACAGGAATCTCTTTTCCCCTTAAAATTCCCCAGAGAAGGAAATCTTCCTCATTTTTGGTTGCCATTTTCACATTCTCCTTGAGATGGTGTTGCCTTCACTTGAATTTACAAGACTCCAAGAGACTCTCCCAAAACAGGTACTTCTATTTATATGGCAAAAACTCCACTAGCCACCCATGGATTCCCTTAGGAGCATCTAGTTCTGTCTGAAACTCTTTTGGGTCAGGTATTGTGGATATTTCAATATGAATGTAATGCTGGTGTCAGCACCTTAATCCAGTAGTCAGGATGTGGCTCAGAAAGGATGCATTGGAACCAGGAAATTCCAACTGTGGAGCTGGTGGTCCACATTGGAACAATCTTGACGTTGTTAAAAAAATCAACCAATGTTAGGAGTACCTGCTCTTTCTATCTTTGGTGATAGTCACAGTTGAGCTTTCAAGGTACTGGAAAAAAAAAATCTTCCTTCTCAAGCAGTCTCTAAATTGAAACCAGGGATGGCAACATAATTTGTAGGGCCAAGTGCAAAATGAAAATTTGGGGATTTTTGCCCCCAAAAGTAGGAAAGAAGCTTTTTCACATCTTTTGTGATCTCTCTCAACCTCTTATGGTGTTCTTTTATTTGCTGTTTTAATGTCACACTCCTTTAGTCATGGGAATGTAACAGGTATGGAACAAGGTTCAGAACAAGGTGTTTGAGCTAGGGGGTCTCTCTGAACCAAAGAAGCCCCACCCATGCCTTCCCCCCGCCCTCCCCCCGCCCCTTGCCACATATAGAAAAAGAAAAAAATCCCAAAGCCTCCATAGCCTGGCTGGGTTGATGAAGAAGTGGACAGACTGGTTGAGAGGCACTTTGCATATCGATAACAGGTGGCCAGTGTTATGGTCATGTTAAATAGCTTACCTGCCTGCTAGGGGCTAGGGAGATGGTGTGACTTTACCTAGACGTGGAGGTGGTTCTCCAGTTGCTATCCTGCTCAAGAGTGGGAAGGCAGTTTGGTTGAGTCACCAGGCCTTGCCTGTCCAGACTAACAATGGCAGCCAGAGTAAGGCAGAAGATTCTGGAGAACTGGCAGATACAGATGAATATATCTGACCAGAGTCAGAAATGGGGTTATGGAAGCGAAGTCAGGTTTTAAACTAGGCACAGCAGCCATTCTTGCTCTTAGCCATGCGAACTGGGAAGGAGAAGAGCTTGGAACGGAGTAGGACAGCCATGAGGAAGGGATGATGTACTAGCTGTGAGACATTCTCTCTCTCTCCCTCATGTGCATGCTTGGCCATGTGGGGAGTACTACTGAGAAGAAGAGAGCTGTGATATAGCTTGTAGTGAGAAGGCAGAAGTAAGCAAGCAGCAATGTAGCTTACAGTGAGGAAGGAGGCCATGTGGCCTGGACTAATAAGAAAGGAGATGCTGCTGCTGTGATTGTGCGGGCTCTACCTGACTCTGGAGATGTAAAGACTTCCTTGCAAGATCCTAACCTGCTGCACCTGGATTTTACCTGGACTATTAAGACCTCTGACTTTTCTGAGTTTCACCATGGTCCAGAGTAACATGTGGCATGCTTTTCTGGACTGTTATATGGAGGTTGATGGCAATGTATTGTATTCCAGATTCTGCACAGATAAGGACATGGGAAACTTTTGGGGATGCTTTTGGCTAGTAGTCTGGTGGGGAGCTTGGAAAGTGCTGGGTCTCATGGGGAAGGAGGACTCAGAGCTGAGGTGCTCTGAGCCCTCCCCTCCCAAGACTGGAATGTTGTAGATAAAGATCTACTCCTTCCAGCACTAATTGTTCGGTCATTCATGAAGATGCCTGTGGGTGGGCCCCAGTCTGCTCAGGAATACTTACAGTGTGAGTATTGGCCTCCATAAGAACCTAGAGCCCAGCCTGGCAGCCAAGTATGTGGGCTGTGTATGCCTGACCCCAACACCCCCTACATTTGTACCAGGCCCACAGGCAGGGGCAGAGGGAAGTAGTAGTCTCTTAGTGGGGGTTGGAGAGCAGGTAGCCAAGGACATAGGCCAGAGAGGTGAAGAGGTGGCTGGAGCCAGCACTGCATAAATACCGTTGTCCTATGAGATTTCACTGATAAAGATAATATTATTAAGATTTAAAAAATAGTGACTACAGCATTAAACCCAAATGTGAGTCCCCTTTCTGAGTTAAGGGCACTATGTGACTTCACTGGTAGCATGTCAATGAAACTGGTCCTGGTTGAAATTCATTCTCCTTTGCAATTATGAAAGCATAACATAAATCAATGGAATTTTATTGTTGGAAACTTCTTGCCTTGGGAAAATTTAATTCCCATTATTTTTTATATAATTTATTATTAATTTTTGGAAGTTTTTAAGATCTTTTCTTTAGTCTCAGTATTCAGAAATTTCTCAGTTGTGCACCTTGGTACAAATTTTTTATTTGCTGTCTAGAGCTGTCACAGAACACTTTCAGCCTAGAAACTCATGCCTTTCTGTTCTGGGAAATTGTTTTGCACTGTTTCTTTCATAACATTCTCTCCTCTTTTTCTCTGTTCTCTCTGCAACTCCTGTTGCTGGATGTTTGATCAGTCCTCTAATTTTCTTTCCTTCCTTTCCCTAGTTTCTCTTTGTTCATTGTCTCTTCCTTTGGGGAATTTTACTCAACATTGTCAATTTTCTATTAAATTTAAAAAATTCCCACAATCATGTTTTTTATTTTTAAGAGCTCCTTGTTTTGTCTTTAATTTTTCACTTTTCATAGCAACTTATTATTTTGATACAATAATTTTTATTACCTGTTTGGGAATACTAATAATATTTTTAATACTTTTATTTATTCCAAATTCTGTTTCTCTCTTTTTTTTTCTATTTGTTTGACCTTATTCTTTTATGTCGGAGACATCTCACAATTATCTTGTGATATTTTATGTGGTATAATAAAAATATTTGGTCTTTGTCCCTGTTTCCTCCTCACAGAACTCTTAACACCCTTGGGATCTGAGTGAGAGCAGTTCTTGTGGTATGCCAACGAGAACACTTTCAGCCCAGGGACTCCTAGATAGCTTCAGAATGGTGGCTGGTCTCTAGAAAGACCAAGGCAAGAATAGAGGTTTGGGACTCCCAGGTCCACCCCATGACTTTTGGGGAGGGGAGAGGGTCTGGAGACTGAGTTCAGTCACTAAAGGCCAATCAATGATTTAATCAGTCTATGTAATGAAACTTCCTTAAAAATCTCTAAACCATAGGTTCTGAGAGCTTCTGGATAGGTAAACATATTGAAGTGCCAGCTCGGTGATCGTGCCCCATACATTACCCTATGCATCTCTCCCATTTGGCTATTTCTGAATTGTATCCCTATAGAAAGCCGGTAATATAACAGTGGAAAATTGTAACCCATCCCACCACTCCTTTGACATTATTTCTTTAAGTGCTGATTCTGACTAATATGTAGCTTGTAGACAAACAGCATGTTTGAACAAGAATCTTAGGAACTAACTTCAAAAGATACAGACTCCAACTTTCAGGCATCTCAGCTCCAGGCAATTTGCTGACCTGGAACTGTGGAGCCAGGATGACATGAAGCTGGGATGACGTGAAGCCAGGATGACTAAAGCAGGATGACGCACACTGGACCATCACCTGCCTTATCCGAATGAACTGTGCTGGTCTGCACATAGAGCACTTTTCAAACCCTGCCCCTCTGATTGATCTCTTTACTCTGTTCCCCTCTCCCTCCTTATAAAAACCTCTGCCTCCACTGAGAGGTGGAAATGGGATTTGAGACAGAAGTCCCCCATCTTCCCAGGAGATGGACTTTGTGATATGAGTCCCCCATCTTCGAGGTTGCCAGCACCTGAAAATAAACCTCTTTCCTTTTCCTCAGCACCTGCCTCTGGAGTATTGGCTCTCATAGAGGCAGGCAGCCAGACCGCTTTCAGTTCCGGTAATACCAAGTAAAGCATCTTCCTTAGTTTTGTGAGTTGTTGCAGCAAATTATCAAAGCCAAGGAAGGTATCATGGGAGCCCCTGATTTATACAGCTGGTTGGTCAGAAATACTGATGGCATGAGTCTTGTGATTGGCATCTGAAGTGATGCAGTCTTGTGGGACTTAGCCCTAATTTTTTAAATTTCTAGTATTTCCAGACAATTTTCATTCTAACATGTTTTAATATTACCACAGTGTTCCTTTCACAACTTTAGTTAAGGAGTTGTTTCATGGGTTGTTAAATTGATATGAAACAATGGGTTGGTTTGAATTACTTAAAAAATATCACACATATGTGCATACACACACAAAGGTTTTGAGAATAGATAACCAGAGCAGTAGATTTTATTTCTTAATGTAGCTGCACTACCTTTCTTAGAAGCAACTATTACTACTTATTAAAACATTTTTTCAACTAAAATCTACAAATTGAATATAATTGAGTCATTTCCATTGAAGTCACCCTTCTTTATCTTGAAAAAGGTCTGGGTAGATAATCAGACCAGGAAGCATTTTGAGCCACATAATACATTTTATTTGTCAATATTCACAGGATTTCAATGATTCTTTGTCAATGGGTCTGAGTTCTTTAACTTGTGGGGTTGGAACTGTTGGACACCCAGTCAGTGTCAGAGGGTTGGAGAAATGGTGCTGGAAAAGATAGCATGTACTTTGTGTCAGGGAAAATACCCTCAATCTATATTCAAGAGTGAGGCACTATGATTGAGTGCACTAAGACCATGGATGGAACATTTCTCTAAACCTCGCCATAGAGTGATTGGGAAGTGAATCACCAATTCATTGAAGAATTCACAAATGTCATTCTCCATTGGTTTATTTTCTGGACTGTTGTAGAGGAGAACCTGAATCACCAGCCAGCGTGTGTGTGTGTGTGTGTGTGTGTGTGTGTGTGTGTGTGTGTGTAAGGAGTCCTGGAAGCAGGGTGAGGAAAGGGAATCAGGAGTTGACAGTATGATATGAAGACTTATTTCACTCTTGCTTTATCTCTGCATTTCTCTGAGTGTGCTTCCCACACACAGTTACTCTGAAAAATAACCTCCACCTTTCTGCCAGGAAGCAAGGAAAGGGCCATGGCATGAATGCGCACGATGAGCTGAGGCACAATGGCTCCACCACACTATGGGCCAACTTCCAACAAATGCCCTCTTTCACAATGAGTTTTGCTCTCACCTTCCTTTCGGAATATTCATTTCTTATAAACACGGAGCAACTCAGAGGTTCTTCAGGGTGAAACAGCTCTGTTCCCACTTGTCTGTAAACAGTTGGCTTTCTGCTTTCTTCATTCTGCCAAGGTAATTACCGTTCTGCCATCCATTTCTCACCTTCCAAAAATTTGTTGAAAGCATTTATGGCAAATTGTCCCTTATTCTCTCTGACCTTGTTGATTAATTTGTTTTTTAGAATTCCTTGACAGTCATTTTAATGAGATTTGTGTAGGAAGAAGCTAGTCATGGTGAATTCCCCCACTTTCAGCCAGAAGTTTCCTTTAGAAATCTTAGTTCTTATTGAAGTCTAAACTCATGTACTTTACTCTTAGGCTAATCCTTGCTGTTTACTAAGTAAAATAGTAAAAGATCTAGAGAAATAGCAAATTTCAGTCTATTTCCAAAGGCCTATTTTTGCTTAAGTATAATTCTAATAATCTTGGCTATTTAGTTTCTGAATTTTTAGTAAACTAGAAGCAGAGTTTTAATTGAATGTTAAATCTAAGTGTGTCTATATCCTGATAGATATCTTGATACTATCAAGAATAGCTGGCAAAACAAATGGTAACTGAAAACTTATAATAACCAGTTAAAGAACACATAATAGCACAACAGTTCCAACAGGTACAATCACACACATTTCACAATGCGATGCTGCATTAAAGTGTAATACTGATGCTATCCTTCTATTACAAAACCTTCTAAACGCTGTAGATGCAGGTTCAGTGTTCTCTCACTGTTCCTCCTATTGCTAAACATGTGACCTGTGGTTTCAATGTTTTAAAACACCCAGCTCTATTTCATGCCTATCAGTTTCCATTTCATTCCTATGAATTTCTTAGTATGGCACACACCTTAGTATGTCCATCACAAATCATCCTTCAAGACCCATTTAAATTCTTATAATGTTCTCTTCTGTGTTTCCATAGTACTTTTTTAGATTTATATAATAGCACTTGTGTTTTGCCAAGAATTTTTAAATTATGCATCTGTTTTCTCCAATTGGATCATAAACACCAATTGACAAGGACCATCGCAATGAACTGAATGTGTTCACACCCCCTCCCCCAAATTTATATGTTGAAACACTACTCTCAGTGTGATGGCATTTGGAAGTGAGCTCTTTGGGAGGTAATTAACTTATGAAGTGGAGCCCTCATAAATGGGATTAGTGCCCTTATCAGAAGAGGCCAGAGCTAGCTAGCCCTCCATATACGTGAAGATACATGGAGAAGTTGGCAGTCTGCAAACGAGGAAGAGTGTCCTCACCAAGAACTTAACCATGCTTGCACCCTGACCTGAGGCTTCCTGCCTCTGGAACTGTGAGAAATAAATTTTTGTTGTTTATAGTTACCCAGATTGTGGTATATTTGTTATAGCAGCCCACACTGACTAAGACAGTTATTAATCTTGGCATAATACCTTGCCTGTAAATGCTCCTGATAACTGTTTGTTGAATCCAATCAAATATACAATAATTGGTGTTTGACATGATAATCTTTAGTCCTCAAGGAAAGGTCAAGTAAAATCTGTACACTCTATTTAAGAAGAAGATAAATGTGTAATGCACTTCTCAAGATTTCAAAAATAATAAAAATGAAACAAGAAATAAATTTTTATAATGTACAAAGGAAAATATTACCTTCAATTTATCATAAAATTTATTTCTTGTTGATAGAACAATGAGGCACTATTTTTCACATGTACAACAGTCTTTTTATACCACCAAGATGTTTAAGTTTGAACATTATAGCTTACAGATGGAACATCAACTATGTCTCTTTAAAAGGAGGCAGTGTAAAGGGGTTGTGGCAGGTGAAAAAAATGTGAATATTTTTATTTAAGTATGTTTTGGAGAGCAGCTATGTGTTCCTTGACATAACTGACTTGTTTCCAAAATGTTTGGGATCAAACCCTATCTTGCCATTGACTCATGTTGTAATTTTCAAGGTGCTTTTATCTTTGCTTTAGATTGATCTTTGATTAGGTGTGACTCCTGACACATTTGCTTTAAATTTCTCTCTCCTCCCCTGTCAAGTGGTTAATGATCTCAAAATGTCACACTGCATTTTGTAGATTTCCCAGGAAGTCAAGTGTGGGTAGAACTGTAAAACAAATAAAAATTGCAGAATCGCTTTATTGGTGATTTCTACACACATACGCCAGGCCAGTTTTATGGGTATGTAACTTGGGCAGTTGAACAAATTGGGCTCAGAAAGGCCTCCTGCATGGTTGAATGTTCTGCTGTTGTTATCTTGACATTCTTAATAATTTTATCTTTTAACTTCTGTTGTGTAAGTGAAGTCTGATGGAGCAACGGAGCATGCCTGTGTGAGCACAAGAGGTATGTATGATATGTGGGCCTGCTGTTCTTTGTTGCTCTTTTGCAGACAGTGTTTGTGATGGCTCATGAGCACAGGGCTCTGGTGGACCCGTGATGCATGGGAGTTCAGCAAGACTCAAAGCTTGTAGGTCTATGACATATAAAACCGCCTGGGGAGTCCACACTTTCTGTTTAACCAGAACTTGCTTCCAACACAGAAAGAAGAAAATGGCTTTGTAAGAAGCATAAATGATCAAGAAAACTTATATCCTATGTTAGCCAATTGTGTATGCTGAAAATGACATAGAAGGGAAGGGCACAATAGAAGAATATATAGCTCCTTTTCCTTTCAGTCCTTCCTAACTCATCAATAAGACCATCGTAGAGTCTGTCGATAGCTTATGAGTGTTTGAAGAAGTAAAATTAAAATAGTTCAGTTAGTTTTTGCAGCCTTTCTACTGTTCTGATAAGAACAAAATACATATGGATATATAAACTATGAAATACAGTTGTGTAATTTTGGTGATTCCTCACACAAATTAAATTCTCTTATATTTGCACTTAAACTGGTGTTACACAATATAAAGATGGATGGTAAAATTCACACCAATAACTTAAAGTTTTATTTTAATTGTTCTTTACTTAGAACAAAATTAAACAGCAAGTAAAAAACATCATGACAAGTCCAGAAGGAAAGCATGAGAGGAGAAAGCTTTATATTTTAGTAACATTAATGACACTTTTTCCTGCTTTTTGAACAAGGGCTCTACATTTTCACTTTGTCTTGGGGTCCACAAATTACACAGCTGACCCTGCATGCAAGTATGGACTTTGACAGACAAAATCACAAACTAGTACAATTTTGAAGTAAGTACAGTAATCGCTGTTTCAATACTATAAAGAACATTGTCAGAGATTGTCCAGGATGGGATAAATTTTTTTTGTGATCTCCAGGAACACAATCAATGAGAGCCCCATGATGACCAGGGCCCCAAGGGAGGAGTCACATCAGGAATTCCCTGAGGATCAGCCCACTTATGGTCACGAAACATGTTCCAGCCTTATTACATTCAGGTCAAGCAACCCATTTGCACAATGACACAAACTAACCCCAGCTGAAGACCAGTGACCTTTTATTCCTTACACACATATACGTTGGTCATAGAATACTTCACAGTGAACAAGACAGTCACAGTCCTTATCTGTTTGGAATTTGCAGACCAGTGTCATAAAATGTAACAAATAAAGAAGGAAATAAAGTAAAAAAATACTTAAAAGCACTATGGAGTTTCCTGTTTATAGGAATTTTTATTAGTCATCAAGACCCTTTCATCGCAAGTGATGGAAAAAACCCTCATCTCAAACTGTCTCAAACAAAAATAAAAAAAGTGTGAGCTTATATAACCTAAGTCACATGAACTACGAGTGGGGCAGAGGTGATTCTCCAAAAGAAAACTGATGTGATTTAATCAAAACAGAGAGACTGAATACAGATTCTTTAAATGAATCTTTTGATGATGGAAATAATCATTCCTACTTCTACTGGAATATGTACTTTAAAATGTTGGCATGATGGCTTTTCTTAAAGCAGGAGACTCCTGAATGTTCTTGTTATTTTTGGCTGTATCTGGAATCAGGGGAACAGTACCACTGGTTTGTTGAAAATGTCAACCTGAGACTTGTGTACAATGTCTTAGAATACTGAAAAAGTTCAATAATCCTAAAGAAGGCAAGAAAGTGCAAGCAAAGGATTAAAGAAACAGGGAACAAATATACAGAATTAGAAGCTGTTTTAAACTAAACAAAATGGAAATATAACATATTAAGATTGTGGGATGCAAATAAAGCAGTTCATACAGGGAAATTTAAAACATTAAATGCTTATGCTAGGAAATTAGAAAGGTCTCAAATGTAAGCTTCAAGCTTAAGAAACTAGTAACAGAGATGAGGAAAACAAACAATATGGGCAGAAGTAAGGAAATCACATAGATGTGAACAGAAATCAGTAAAATTGAAAACAGAAAAACACTGGAGAAAATCCATTAAACCAAAAGTTGGTTCTTTGAAAAGATCAATAAAATTTATAAACCTTAGCAAGACTGATAAAGAAAAAAAAGAGAAAAGACAAAAATTACCAGTGTCAGGAATAAAAACTGAGAATATTAATATAGAGACCACAAATATTAAAATGGTAATAAGGGAACAATATGAATAAATAGATACATATAAATTCTACGACAGATGAAATGAAGCATTTTCTTAAAAACCACAAACTTCTAAACTTACCTATGATAAAATAGATAGCAAATAGTCCTATAGCTGGTAAAAAAAAAAAAGTTAAATCTATAGTTTACAAGCTTCCACTAAAGAAGATTCTAGGCCTAGATTTTTTCACTAGTATATTGTATTAATTATTTTAAGATGACATAACACTAATTTTACACAATCTTCTCCAGAAAATAGAGGAAGAGGCAAGACTTCTAAACTCATTTCATAAGGCCTTATTATCTTGGTACCAAATTCAAAGACACTATAAGAAATGAAAACTACAGGCCAATATTCCTCATCAATACAGATCAAAATCCACAAAAATATTAAAAAATGAAATATAACAATATAAAACTAACTGAGGATTATCTAGTAAGTGCACAGCTGAATCAATATTCAAAAATTAATCAATGTAATTCAGTATATTAACAGTTGAAAGAGGATAAATCACATGTTCATATCAATAGATACAGAAAAAGCATTTGACAAATTTTAACATCTATTCCTGGTAAAAAATTATCGACAAGCCAAGAATTAAATGAACATCCTCAACTTGAGAATGGTATTTAAAAATCCTATTCCTAATATCATAGTTAATGCTTAAAAACTGGTTGTTTTCCCTCTAAGATTGGGAAAAAGGCAAGGATGTCTTCTTTTATTGTTCATATTCTACATTAAACTAAAAGTCCTAGCCACTGCAATAGCAAGAACAAGGAATAAGAGACATTCAGATTGGAAAGGAAAAATAAAGACTGTTTGTACTTGCAGATGACATGATTGTCTATGTAGAAAAATTTCAAAGATTCTATTTTAAAAGAAGCTTGTTGGACTAATAAGCAAGTCTAACAAGGTTATAGGATATAAGGTGTTGTGGACCGTTCAGCCTGGTTTCAGGAGTTGTAACCCTCACCCCATGGTGGGCTGTGTAAGAGCCCAAGGGACCCACTTCATCTGGGTCTGTTCTGTCACAAGGATGTGACCTACTAAGGAGATAAAGCTTATCTCCCTGGCAGGAGTACTGCTTCTGCCTCATCCATCTCTGGCCCCAATGCTTGGTTGGCAGTCAATGACGGGTAAGACTCCTCATGGGAGGGGCAACCTAAGCCAGACATGACCACTTGGGAAGCCTCATGGAAGGACTCGGGGGGCTGCAGCAAAGAGGATGTGATGGACCCTCACCCCCCGACTATTCTGACATAGCCCAAGTCCTCATTTCCATCTGGGAGATGTCTCCTGCTTCCTAATCAGGCTTAAAGCCTGAAACTGGTGGGGTGAGCGGTGCAGCCCTGTACGGGCCAGGATGGCTCTCTGGGTGATCGGGCATAAGAAAGAATTCCTAAAGTCCTGTGAAACCTGCTTTGCTAAGAGTGCTCTTCCTTAGGTGATAAGTGTCCCAGGAGGAAATGAGTATGTCTCCCAAAGTTTGGCAACCCCCTTTCCTGACAAACACTGGCTCGGATTAAGCCCTCAAATTTCTTTGACATGTTAAACTTGTATTCCAGTGTATTGGAACCCAATAAAAGCCTAGTGAGGAAGGGGCTCTGGATCATTCTCCTCTGAGTTTGACCCCTTTTCTCCCCAAGCAGAAGATGTCTTGATAGTTTTTATTTTCATCCGTGACGGAGGGATGGGGCTCTTCGGGCAGAGCCCTCCCACATCTGGTGCCCAGGACAGGGGCCCCCGCAATAAGGTAAATATAAACCAATCATTTTATACCAGCAATGAACAACTGAAATAGAAATTTTTAAATTGAATTTGTTGGGTGACATTGGTTCACAAAACCATACAAGTTTCAAGTGTATATAGCTCAACAAAACATCATCTGCACATCATCCTACTCCCATCACCCCAGACTAAATCTGTTTCTGTTCCCATTTTCTCCCCCTTTGCCCACCTCTACACACCACACCCCCCTTTCCCTCTGGCTGTCACCAACACTGTTGTCTATGTCTATGTGATAAATAGATATGTGTGTATATGCACCCACATATATCACATGTGTGTGTTTTTTTGCTTAATCGTTTCACTTTCCTTCATTCATTCCCCGAACCCCCAACTGTCGGACAGCTGTCAGTTTGTTCTGTGTATCCATGCCTCTGTCTCTATTAAGTTCGTCACTTTATTTTGTTCATTAGGTTCCACATGCAAGTGAGGAATATGGTATTTTTCTTTCTCTGGTTGGCTTATTTCACTCTCCAGGTCCATCCATGCTGCTGCAAAAGGTAAGAGTTCCTTTTGTTTATTTAATTTTTTAAAATATATTTTATTGATTATGCTATTACAGTTGTCCCATTCCCCCCCCCCTTTATTCCCTTTCTCCCTGCACACACCTTCTCACCCTCATCCTCTTATCCCCCTTAGTTCAAGTCCATAGGTCAAATATATACGCTCTTTGGCTTCTACATTTCCTATACTATTCTTAATCTTCCCCTGTCAATTTTCTACCTATCGTTTATGCTACTTATTTCCTGTTCCTTTCCCCCTATCCTCTCCCTCCCCTTCCCTGTGAATAACCCTCCATATGATCTCCATTTCTGTGATTCTGTTCCTGTTCTAGCTGTTTGCTTAGTTCGTTTCTGTTTCTTTTAGGTTTGGTTGTTGATAGTTGTGAGTTCGTTGTCATTTTACTGTTCATAGTTTTGATCTTCTTTTTCTTAGACAAGTCCCTTTAACATTTCATATAATAAGGACTTGGTGATGATGAACTCCTTGAACTTGACCTTATCTGAGAAGCACTTTATCTTCCCTTCCATTCTAAATGACAGCTTTGCTGGATAGAGCAGTTTTGGATGTAGGTCCCTGCTTTTCAAGACTTCAAATACTTCTTTCCAGCCCCTTCTTGCCTGGAAGGTCTCTTTTGAGAAATCAGCTGACAGTCTGATGGGAACTCCTTTGTAGGTGACTGTCCCCTTATTCCTTGCTGCTTCTAGAATTCTCTCCTTGTCTAATGTAATTATGATGTGCCTTGGTGTATTCCTCTTTGGGACTCTCTGAGCCTCCTGGACTTCCTGGAAGTCTATTTTCTTTGCCAGATTGGGGAAATTCTCCTTCATTATTTGTTCAAATAATTTTTCTACTTGTTGCTCTTCCTCTTCCTCTTCCCCTTCTGGTAACCCTATAATTTGGATGTTGGAAAGTTTAAAGATGTCCTGGATGTTCCTAATTCTCTCATTTTTTTGAATTCTTGTTTCTTCATTCTTTTCTGGTTGATGTTTCTTTCTTCCTTCTGATCCATACCATTGATTTGAGTCCCAGCTTCCTTCCCATCACTATTGGTTCCCTGTACATTTTTCTTTATTTCACTTAACATAGCCTTAATTTGTTCATCTAATTTGTGACCAAAATCAACCAATTCTGTGAGCATCCTGATCACCAGTGCTTTGAACTGTGCATCTGATAGTTTGGCTATCTCTTCCTCACTTAGTTGCATTTTTTTCTGGAGCTTTGATCTGTTCTTTCATTTGGGCCATTTTTATTTTGTCTCGTCATGCCTGTTATCAGATGAGGGGCAGAGCCTTAGGTATTCCCCCCCACGTGGAGCAACCCCTGTCGCTGTGTTGTGAAGCTGTATGTGGGGAAGGGATCTGAGAGGGAACAATGGCACTTGCTCCACTCTCTGCCAGATTTCAGTCACTTCCCCCACTTCCCACAAGCAAATTGGGCCCTTCTGGTGCTGATTACTGGGTGGTTGGGTTTGCGTATGTACTGAGACCCTGCAGGTCTCTCCAACAAACTCTCCTGTGAGGCTGGGATTTCTCCTGCTTCCACCTCAACCCCCACAGGTGTTTTCAATGAGTCATTTGGGGCTTTATTTCCCAGCACTGGGGCCCTGGATCCCCGGGTTCCACAGTCCGTCCTGCTTCCCAATTGTTTCTCCCAGTTTATCTGCGGGTGAATGTAGGTCTGCCCATTCTGCCAGCCACCACCTAGCTAGATCTGCCTGCTGCAGCCTTGCCGCAAGTCGGCTGCCCAACTCTGCCCCTCCTACTGGTCCGAATGAATGTGTTTTCTTTAACTCCTTGGTTGTCAGACTTCCATACAGTTCGGTTTTCTGTTGGTACTGGTGTTTTTTGTTTTCAAGTTGTTGTCCTTCTCTTAGTTGTTCAAGGAGGCACAGTGTGTCCACCTACGCCTCTATCTTGGCCGGAAGTGAGTTCTTTTTGTTTGTTTGTTTGTTTTAATGCTGAGTAGTATTCCATTGTGTAAATGTACCACAGCTTTTTTATCCACTCATCTACTGATGGGCACTTGGGCTGTTTCCAGATGTCAGCTATTGTAAATAATGCTGCAATGAACATAGGGGTGCATATATTCTTTTGAATTTTGGAATTCTTAGCCATATATTCTCAGAAGTGGGATCTCTGGGTCAAAAGGCAGTTCCATTTTTAAGTTTTTGAGGAAACTCCATACTCTTTTCTACAGTGGCTGCACTAGTCTGCATTCCCACCAATAGTGCACTAGGATTCCCTTTTCTTCACATCCTGGCTAGCACTTACTGTTTGTTGATTTATTGATGATAGCCTTTCTGACAGGTGTGACATAAAATCTCACTGTGGTTTTAAATTACACTTTTCTGATGATTAGTGACACAGAACATTTTTTTTTAAGTTTATGGGCCATCTGTATGTCCTCTTTGAAGAAGTGTTTATTTAGGTGCTTTGCCCAGTTTTTAATTGTATTGTCTTTCTGGTGTTGAATTGCACAAGTTCTTTATAAATTTTTGAAAGTAACCCCTTATCAGGTGTATTGTTGGCAAATATGTTCTCCCATTTAATGAAACCCATTTAAGGGTTCCCTTTTCATTTTGTCAATGGCTTGTTTTGCTGTAAAAAGCTTTTCTTTCTTTCTCTTTTTAAAGGCAAAATTATTGTATTAGTTTCCTAGGGCCGCCATATCAAAGTACCATAGACTTGGTGGCTTAAACAATGGAAATTTATTTTCTGATAATTATAGAGACTAGAAGTCTGAGGTCAAAGTCTGGGCAGAGCTGGTTTCTTCTGGGGCCTCTCTTCTTTGCTTGTAGATGACTATCTTCTTTCTTTGTGTGTTTGTGTCCTGATCTCCTCTTCCTATAAGGATGCTAGTCATATTAATACTAGGGCTACCCTGATGACCTAACTTTAAATCACTTTTTCAAGTCCCTATCTCTAAATAGAATCACATTCTGAGGTACTGGAGGTTAAGACTTCAACACATAAATGTTGAGAAGACACGATTTAACCCATAACAATTACTAACAATAGCTCCAAAGAAAAATAAATAATTTATAAATCTAAAAACACATGTGCAGAATATGTATGCTAAGAACTTCAAAATATTATGAAAAAAATATAGATGCCCTAAATAAATGGGGAGACATATTATGTTGGTGGATTGTAAAATTAAACATAGTAAAATATCAATTCTACTCAAATTGACCTATAGACTTATTGCAATTTTAATCAAAATGCCATCAGAATTTTTTTGTAGAAGAGAACAAGCTTATTCTAAAATTTATATGGAAAATTAAAGAAATTAGAATTAGAAAAAAATTAGAAAAATAATTTAAAAAAGAAATTAGAAAAAATTTTCAAAAAGAATAAAGTTGGTGGACTCAATCTGATATAAGGACAACCTTAAGGTTACAGTAATCAAAATAGTGATGTATCAGGATGTTCTTATAAATCAACAAAACAGAACAAAGCATCCAGAAAAAGACCCACCCAAGTAAAATTAACTGATTTTTTTGGCAAAGTTGCAAAGATAATTAAAAGGAGAAAGGGTGTTTTTTCATTTTCAACAAATGATGCTGGAATAATTGAATAGCCTATACAAAAAGTGAAGCTTTACCTAAACGTCACACTTTACAAAAGTTAACTCAAAATGAATCATAGGTCTAAATATAAAATTTCAAAAAACAAAAGAGAAAAATCTTCCTGCCATGGAGTTTGACAAAGATATCTTAGACACAAACCAAAAGCACAATAGACACAAGAAAATTATTGATAAATTGGAATTAATCAAAATTAATAACCTTGTTTTGCCAAAGACACTCTTGAGAAAATGAAAAGAAAAACTACATTCTGAGAGAAAATATTTGAAGAACACATATTTGACAACCTGTGTCCAGAGTGTATTAAGAACTTTTAAAACTCACCAATAACAAAACAAACAACCTGATTAAAAAATGCACAAACAGATTCCATTATAGAGGCTATATGGAAGGCCAGCAAATACATGAAAAGATGTTTATCATTAATTATTAAGAAAATTCAAACTAAGACAATAATGAGATACCACTATACACTTACTGGAATGGCTAAAATAAAAAATATTGACAGGACCAAGTGCTAACGAGGTCGTGTGGCAACTGGAATGCCCCTACGTTGATGGTGTAAATTTAAAAATGGTGCAGGCACTCCAGAAAATTACTTGGTATTTTCTTACAATGTCAAATATGACCCAGTTATCCCACTCCTAGATATTTACCCTACAGAAAAATCTTATATACACAAAAAACTATACATAATTGTTTATAGCACATCTTTTCATAGTTGCCATAAACTAGAAACAAATATCCTTTAGTGGGTGACAGATAAACAAACTGTGATATATTCCTACAGTAGGGTGCTGCCCAGCAATAAACCATTGACACACACACAAAACAACATACACACACAAAACAAAAATAACTTGGATGAATCACAAAGGCATTATGTTCATTGAAAGGAACCAGTCACAAAAGAACACACTGTGTGTTCCTATTTCCATGATGTTTGAAAATGACAAAGCTATAGTGGTCAGTGGTTGCCAAGGGTCCGGATGGTGAAGGCAGACCATTTGACTGCAACAAGTAGTAAGAGAGAGTTGGGTGGAGGGGGTGATGAAACTGATTTTTATCTGTAAAAAGAAGCTTCCATTTCAAACTGCTAGGATTGATAAACAAGGTTTTCTTTCAAGGTAAATGTTAAATACTCTTTTTAAACTTTCTTCTAATAATTAGCTCTACAAGTAGTTTATGGTACAGATCATGGCTAAATTGATGAACTCAGTTCTTCAAATGGGAATTATAAATGAATACATATTACCCCCATTTCAGTGTTTTGATGTAGATGGAATTCATTGAAGAGCTGATCATTTTGGATCTGGTTTTCTCTGGAAGGGAGTTTTGTCCATGGTCAACTCTCTGGGAACAACCAGATGACTATTTTCATAAACAGCTTGGGGAGTGATGAATACCCGCCCCCTCATTGCACCCCTCTTATAACCCTTCCTGTAGCAGGAATTGTGAGCCTTCTCATGACATCTAATCCCAACTCTCTTCTGTCTTGTATGGAAATCAAAGCGACAGGATTCTCCCGATTTTATTTATGGAGACAGACATCAGAGAAGCAAGCAAGAAAGCAAGAGCTCTAAACAAATACATCTTAAGCAGGAGGTTTGCATGTGTTGCAGATTTTCTTTCCCAGGACAGATGTGCAACCTCGATTTTCAGAAGGGACCTGAGACCTCTAACCCCTTGCTAAGAACAAAAGATAATAGTCTCAGTTGTGGTGTCACATGTGTTTCCCATGAGAAGGGAGACTTTCCAGGGTCACCCCCCCCCATTTGTCAGACTGTCTTGAGGGCACCCCCTGGTGGTCACTTAGGTGGAGTGGCTCTGTTCTTGAATCTAGGAGTTCCCTGGCTGGACCACAGGTATAAAACAGATGAACATTCTGACTTCTTTCTTTCAATTAGCCAGGAAAAAATAACTGACCACCAAGAGAAGAAGAAGCAGAAAACACAGTATTTTCTGACCAAATGGTGTTAACATGTGGTCATCAGAGCTCAGAGTCCTTGTATTTTTCTTCAGCTGCAGGAGCAATTTTTTTTTTTTCCTTTTTTCTCGTACCTCCTCCTCCTCCCCATGCTTTAATTTTCTCATTTGGAAATTAGGAAACTTAAAGTAGGTTATTTCTATGTATGCATCCAGCTTTAAACTTAGCTAATATCTAATATCTATAAGTTTAGTAAGTATCTTCTGCCGAGGTCTTGGATGCCATTTCTGTCACCTGACTGCACCAGTCCTGAGAAGAGATCCGTGTCTGGAAAATTGAAGAAAATATAAAGAGATCATGTAGACATCTCCCTGCCCTCCATCTTTTAGTCTTTTCTGTCTGTGGCAGGGCAAGCTTCCTTAACATTTGAAAAAGACAAGCATGATTACAACATAATTAAAGACAATTGAAACTTAGTTTGGTTTCTTCCAAAAGACTCTTATCCAATCACTATTAAAACTCACTCATTTTCAGACAGACATAGGATGTAAGTTTAAATCCTACACTCCTGCTGAACAGTGTTGGCAGGACCCCCTTTCACACCTTTGGATCCCATCTATTATTTTAAGGCTTCATAATTCCTAAAGCTAGAAGTTGTATTTCAAAACATATCTTGCGTTTAGTTATGTCTTACAGGTAAAAGGCAACCGATCCCTACAACATCCTGTGTATTTTTAGGCAAGCTAGTTAATTGCTCTCACTTTCCATTTCCTTACCTGTGACTTGAGGCTGTGAAAGTGAGCCCACGAACACATGCTTTGGAAAGGACCACCCGACCATTAGTGAGTATTATTAAAGATGATTTCACGGCTCGATCCCAGAGATGGAACCTGAAAGTTAAAGTGTTTTCCTACAGAACATCAACAATTACTTCAAATGTTTCTTGGTTTATAATTATAATTCTTTTTAATGTGATTTGTTGTCCTCATTAGGAGGAAGATAGATAACATTTCTTAGACAAAAACACATTCTCAAAATGATGAACTGACTACATAGAAACCCAGAAAGAATCACAAGAAATAATGCAATTCTCATAGATTTGGCTATATAAAAAATATAGTATTTGTGTGAAGAAGAGCACAGAAAAAGATTTGTCTATTCTGCCATAAGGAAGCTTCCATTTTGGACTTGTGAGGTTGAAGAACAAGGTCTTTCAAGGTGAATGTGAATTACTCTTAAAAATTTCTTTTAATAATCAACTCCCAGAGCAGTCTGTAGCATGTATAAGCAAAATCAGATCTGAATTGATACACCCAGTTCATCAGAGTTATAATCACAAGTACTTATAGAGATTAAATAAGAGAATATGTGTTTTAAATGCATAACACAGCGAAAAAGAAGTCTTAGCCCCTTAGGTATAGCTCCATATTAAGGAAGCCATCTATGTTTTTGGAAGAAAAGCATGCAAGGAATTGATTGCACTGCGAGAGAAATGATGCTGAGCTTTCTCTATGGTAACACATTGGAGTGAGGGGTTGTGGAGGGAATCCTGAGTCTATAGTCAATTATCCTGGAAGACAAACTCTTTCTACCTTTGTAGTGTGATTCCAAGTTTCCTGTCTTGTTGTCCTTGAGCCACTGAATTTCGAATAAGTGACCTCATTTTCTTAAACCAGTCCCCAGTCCCCTCTTCAACAGGTCAGTCTTTGTGCCTCTCCTGCTTTGTATGCATACCCCCAACTGTGACTCTGCCCACCATCCCATCCTTTGAGCCAGGGAATGTTGGCACTGCATTTCAATCCCTCTTGGCCTCTGTCCCTCATCATGTCACATCACGGTCCAGTTGCTCCCTTTTACTGCTTGCTTTTCCTCTGAGCTATGTACCACAAGGCCTGGCAGTTTAGGGTAAAAGCTTGTGACAAGTGGCTGTGTACCTTTCTCCCTGGGGACTCCTTTGATCCTGGGGAATGGCAAGTGGTGGGGCATCTACCTGGAGAAATGAAAATGGTGGCACCCTACTCCAGAGGGCACACCTTGTTGTTTTGAGAAGCCAGGAAACACTGTGGCTTTGCCAAGTTTTCTGCCTTGCTCTGTCATATGTTGTCTGTTCCTATAGTAATTCCAGGGACTCTTTTCATCCCATGGTTTTATTCCAAATGGAATGTTAAGAGGGTTCAGATGCAGACAGACAGGTCAGAGTGGTGGGGGTGGGGAGAGGTGTGAGCTTGTCCAGATCTGTGGCTTTGCCAGGATTGTTTTTAAGTTGACACAGGGCTAAATAAAAAGCCCCTTGCTTTGATCTCAGGGACTTCCTGGGTAGACTGTCTGATTAGATAAAGATCACGTATCCCCCACTCCCCATCCTTTAGGAAGTAATCTAAGCTTTGCAGTCATTCTGCATCCTGTACTCCTGTCTCCTTCCCAAAATCTGCCTCTCTCTGTCTCATTGGGTCCCTCTATGGATCTCAGGTTTTTCTTTCTGTTTGAGTAGGAAAAGGAACCTGAGAAAATAGCGTTCTTTTTCCCCCTTTAATTCTTCTTAAGTTGTTTAGAAGCAAAGCAAAAGCTTTGTTTGAGAGACTCATATGGACCTCGTCTGGTCCTGGGCATCAAAGGGAATTGGTCTCTGTTTGCAACATGGTCAGCGGCTGGGATGCTATGAGCAGAGCTAGCTGGCAGGTGGAGGGTTCAGAGAGAGAAACACAGTCAGTCCCTGCACTGGGTTTGTCAGCTAAGACAACAGGGTGTGAGGTGTATGTGAGTGTGTGTGTGGGAGGGGATTCTTTTCTCCTAGAGCAACTGAAACTCAAACCTGGATCTGGATACCCAGGAGATTTACCAGAAACTGTCTTTGATGAGGAGGAAGTGACTTGCTCTTGAGAGCGGGGCAATTTTAAGAACTGTTTGAACCTAAAGAGCTGCCAAATTGAAAATCCTCTAGGCTAGGCCACAGTTTTCCAGCTTTGTTCAAGAGGAGTATCTCTTTATGACATTAAAAAAATAAGGCTTTGCAAAAAGGGACTTGCATTTTTAATATTTTATTTAACTTAACCCTCTGTGCCAATCACTGTCCTAAGTGATACACTCATAATTTAAAAAAACTTCAGTGTTAACTCCTTAAATCTTCATGACAACCCTATGAGCAACAGTATCATTTGGTAACCATACTTTACAAATGAGGAAACTAAGGGACAGAGAAGTTAAGTCTCCTAGTTAAGGTCACACAGTGAAGATGTGGCAGATTAAGAACTCCAACCCAGGCAGACTAGCCCAAGAATCTAACTGTGCTGCCTGTCCACCCCCCACAACTCAACACACACACACACATACACACACACACAGAAATTCACTAAGACACATGGAGAGAAGTTATAACTTTATAAATTCAGCAATATTTTAAAATATTTACATACACGTGAAAAATCGTCACATATTTATGTGGGAGGTAGTGGAAGGTAGCAGTTTATTCATTGGTTTCACAAACATTTCCTTTTTTTTAAAATTTTAAAATATATTTTATTGATTATGCTATGACAGTTGTCCCATTTCTCCCCCATCATTCCCCTCCACCCTGCACGCCCCCTCCTACCCACATTCCCTACCTTTAGTTCATGTCCATGTGTTGTAAGTTCTTTAGCTTCTACATTTCCCACACTAATCTTGCCCTCCCCTGTCTATTTTCTACCCACCGTCTATGCTACTTATTCTCTCTCTCTCCTCCTCCCACTCCCCTGTTGCTAACCCTCCATGTGATCGCCATTTCTGTGATTCTGTTCCTGTTCTAGCTGTTTGCTTAGTTTGTTTTTGTTTTAGATGTGGTTGTTAATAGCTGTGAGTTTGCAGTCTTTTTACTGTCATATTTTTGATCTTCTTTTTCTTAGATAAGTCCCTTTAACATTTCCTATAATAAGGGCTTGGTGATGATGAACTCCTTGAACTTGACCTTATCTGAGAAGCACTTTATCTGCCCTTCCATTCTAAATGACAGCTTTGCTGGATAGAGCAATCTTGGACGTAGGTCCTTGACTTTCAAGACTTCAAATACTTCTTTCCAGCCCCTTCTTGCCTGGAAGGTCTCTTTTGAGGAATCAGCTGACAGTCTGATGGGAACTCCTTTGTAGGAAACTGTCCCCTTATCCCTTGCTGCTTCTAGAATTCTCTGCTTCATTTTAATCTTGGCTAATGTAATTATGATGTGCCTTGGTGTGTTCCTCCTTGAGCCCAACTTCTTTGGGACTCTCTGAGCTTCCTGGACTTCCTGGTAGTCTATTTCCTTTGCCAGATTGGGGAAGTTCTCCTTTATTATTTGTTCAAATAACTTCCACTTTTTGCTCTTCTTCTTCCTCTTCTGGCACACCTATAATTTGGATGTTGGGACATTTAAAGATGTCCTGGAGGTTCCTAAGCCTCTCCTCATTTTTTTGAATTCTTGTTTCTTCCTCATTTTCTGTTTGGTTGTTAATTTCTTCCTTCTGGTCCACTCCATTGATTTGAGTCCCAGTTTTCCTCCCATCACTATTGGTTCCCTGTGCATTTTCCTTCATTTCACTTATTGTAGCCTTCATTTGTTCATCTAATTGGTGAGCAAAATCAACCAATTCTGTGAGCATCCTGATCACCAGTGCATTGAACCACAGTTCATCTGATAGGTTGGCTATCTCTTCCTTGCTTAGATGAATTGATTCTGGGACTTTGATTTGTTCTCCTGTTTGAGCCATTTGTTTTGTTTTGTTTTTGGTTATTATTATTATTTTTTTGGTCTGGTCATGGCTGTTACATAGTGAGGGATGGAGCCTTAGGTATTCACCAGGGCAGGGCAGCCAAGTCACTGGGTAGTGACGCTGTATGTCGGGGCGGGGTCTGGGAGGAAACAATAGGACCTGCTCCACTCTCCTGGCTTCTAGTCCCTTCTACAGCCTCCCTTTTGCCTGCATTATCTGCACACGAATGTGGGACTGCCTGGTCAGCCAGCCACCCTGGGTGGCCTCACTGGGTTTGCACCATTGCCAACCCATGCCCAGGGTCCACTAGCCACTGTCTGTGCACCTGGGGTCTGCCAGCCACTGCCTCCTGCACGCCCGGGTCCGCCAACCTCCATTTTTTCCTGCTGCAATCCTGCCCCTCTTACCGGTCTGAAGGAATGGAGGACTTCCGTACAGTTCAATTTTCTATAAGTTCTGATTGTTTTCTTATTTCTAAATCTTGTCCTTAATTTTGGTTGTGCGAGGAGGCACAGTGTGTCCACCTACACCTCCATCTTGGTCGGAAGTTTCAAATGTTCACAGACCTTTCTTTGAGAGCCCACCATGTGTGCCAGGCCCTGAGCTACACACTGGGGATTGAACAGTGACTTAGATATACCAGGTCCCAGGGTTTAAGCTGAGGCCTCAAGGTCTGGGCCAAGAGATCAAGGATCATGTTTACAGTGCCATGCTACTGGGCATTTCAGATGCTGTGGGCCCAGGGATCTGGAACTTCCTGGAACAGAACATTTTTCTGCTTGGATCCAGGCAGCATCATTGCTCATCCAGAGAGCAAGAGTCCAGCCCAAGGCAGTGTGCTGCAGAGGGACTCCTGCCCTTGTTCTGCCCACATGTAACATAAGAATTTTGACTGCAGTGGTCATAGTCAGGATTCATATGTTTAGACACCTGTGGAGAAAGTACTGGTTTTCTCTGCTGTATCGTCTTCATTTGTCATAGAATCCTTATTTTTTAGCTGGGGCACATGGCTGCCTCAGATAAAGACAGTATTTCCCATCATCTCTTGCAAACTGAATGTGGCCATATGACAACGTTTTGGTTACTGGAATGCAAAGAGAAATGGTGTCTGTAATTTCTGGAAAGTCCTTTTTCACTTCTTGCCTTTTGGCGGGGGGGCGGGGACTAGAATATGAGCTTTGGCAGTCATCTTAGATCATGAACTGGAAAATGCTCAAAGTAAAATGTAGAGCAATGAGACTGAGGGGACCTGGATCCCATCTCTATCTGGGACTGTCTACCTTATTTTTCACAAGGGAACAATAAACTTATATCTTACTTAAGCCATGTTTATCTTACTTTTTTCTAACCTATTGTAGTTAAACCTAATCTGAATTGATATAGCATCTCTCTTAAATAATATGTGATGTGGTTTTATTCATTTGAATCTTGGTGTAGTACCTAATATCTGTCCAATATACTTCCTTTCTCTTTAAATTAACCAGAGTTAAGTTCTCTTGTTTTGAGCCTTAAACTCTGACTAATACAGTCTGTCTCTAATTTCCGCCCTTGGGTTTGCAAATACAGGATGACACCAATGCTTTTAGGGTTAAACATGCCTCCTCAAACACAAAGCTAGTATAAGTATACCATACAGAAGTCTGAACTCTCTTGGGAATTTGAGAAATATTTTTGCCTAAAGCATACTCTACCGTTCTTGTTCATGGGTTTGAGTCTTAGGTTCAGAAAAAGAAGACAGAATCCTGTGATTTCCCTAGGGCCCATGACCCCCTCAGCAGGAGGCTCTCACTGTAGGGCATGGGACCACAGGAAGGGGAGCAGGGCCCCTTTCCTTCCAGCTCCACTTGTGGTCTCCAGCCTTGGGCACTGGATCCCAGGTCACCTCCTCAAAGCAGGCTGGGCAGATTCCCCAGTCCCCAGTTCTTAGGTAGACTCTTCTGAACTGCTTATGCTGTGTCCACTCAGCACCAGAGAACCCTACACAGTCTCTGTGGGATGCGTGCTGGTTAGGGAGCCCCCTTCCTTTAACCAGACTCCTGCCATACCGTGTACCATGTGCCCTGTTGGGGCCTCAGGCCAGGGGGTGACAAGGTGCCATGCCCCTCTACATATCTCTCTTATATCTGGTGTGTGTGTGTGTGTGTGTGTGTGTGTGTGTATGTGTGTTATGTATGAAGTTAACAGGCAGTAATCTTTTTCCCTTAGCCAGAAATTAGCATCTTCATAACTTTAGGCACTAGAGCAACCTTTTTTTTTTTTTTTTTTTAAATATTTATTTATTTATTTATTTATTTATTTATCTTTAGAGGGGAAGAGTAGGAGAGAGGGAGAAGGAGAGAAATATCAATGTATGGTTGCCTCTTATGTGTCCCATGCTGGGAACTGGCCTGCAACCCAGGCATGTGCCCTGACTGGGAATCGAACCGCGATCCTTTGGTTCCCAGGCCCGTGCTCAATCCACTGAGCTACACCAGCCAGGGCCACTAGAGCAACCTTAAAACTGAGAAAACCAAACCTCTTTTTTTGACAAATAAATGAGGCAGAATGTGGAATTTTTCAAGCCTCTATTTCACCTTTCTTTTTTTCTTTGTAGTTCTCTCTGTCTCTAACCTGTGCCTTATCTACTAGCTCTCTTCTGCTCTCCAAGTGACTATTTCTTGTTAGGACTAAGTGAGGCTCATTTCTCAGCCCTTGGCCTCTGGGACACCCAGACATGACATGGATCAGTGGCCCTGGTGTGCTGAGCTGTCTTCTATAATCCCAGTTTCTGACTAGAAGTAGAAACACTTGGCATGTTGGGCTCACATCTGGTTCATCCAGCAGAAGCCAGATAGCTGATAGTCTAGCTGTTCATATGCTGTTTGGTGTTTGGCAATTCAATTTTTCAGGCGAGCAGTGTGGGGCAAATCTGTGGGCAGGCTCAAGTGTTGAGTCACCACTGAGGGCAGAGGGATGGGCCACAAGAAAGCTGTGGTGGTCAGGAAAAAGCCCATTTGGTTTCAGAGGGCTCTGCTTAAATTTAGAAGGTGCTTAAAGGAGAATGAGATCTTAGTCCCTTGCAGCTGGTTTGGTGCAGGCAAGGTGGGGCAGAGGGAACAGAAGCAAGCTGGGACACCATCGCTGCATTCGAAGAACAAACAGTGAAAGAAGAAACATGGGTTCGGAGCCAGGCGCATGAAGATTTCAAAATGGAGCTCCTCCTGTGATGGTGGGCAAGTCTTTCCCGAGCTTTAGGGTCCTCGCCTGTGACATCTCAAAACGGTGATTGAGATGATTTCCCAATCCAATGTCTAGTATGAAGGATATGACCAGGAAGAGGGTGTTTAGCCTGAGGTCAGACACAGGACTGCAGGGCAGTGGGAACTGTGAGTCAGCAAGCTCAGGGACTGGCTGGGGGCCTTTCGTCCAGGATATGCTTGTTTTGGAACCAGGTTCCCAGTCCAGTGCTTTGTATATCCCAGACTGTACACACGAGAAGGGTAGGGAGAAGTCAGTGGAGGAATCAAAGTGGCTAGTAAGAGTGGCTTCACTGCTGAGGAACGGTGGCCACAGATGTCCCAACCACCACCAACCCATGTCACCTGTACACCCTCACCTGTATGTGGACTCATATGTGTCAAGGGATGTTAGAATTATGACCTTGTAGGCTGCCATCCTACCTTACTACATCATTTATTTTTCTTTTCAGTAAAATATGTCACATATACAAAAAATAATATAACAATTACACATTACCCAGTAGTCAGATTTAACCAGTATTAACTTTTTACCATACACATATTTTTAGCTTACTTTCTTTTAAAAAATAAAATATTCCCTCTAAAAGTTTTTCCCTTCTCCCCAGTCCCACTGTCATCAGTTCCCAGAAGGAGATGTCTGAAGTTGGTAGTCAGCCTTCCCTGCATAATTTAGCACCTTTATTGCCTATGTCAGTGTCCAGACATAGTGTGGTATTGCTTTGTGAATTTTTAAATGATTAAAATTGTATAATGCTTTACAAATCCATTTGCAATTTGATTTTTTTTAGATATTATATTCTTCTGACACATCTGTGACAATATTCATAGCTCTAGCTCATTTATTTTAATAGCTGGATGGCATTTTATCTCATTAATATAACATGGTTTATTTGGCCATTCCTCTGTTGGTAGAGAATTTAAGTTTTGATAATATAACAAAAGGCCCAGGGGAGTGAAATAGGTGAATTTTGCTACATAACAGCTTCAACTTTACTAGGTATAGTCATATTCTTTAATTTACATCACCACAAGCAGTGACAATAAGCGTTTCTGTTTTCTTACCATCTTGCCATCACTGCGTATTATCAGATTTGTTTTCCTGAGTAAAATGTAGCAAGTTTGATTTGTTAATAACAACCATGGCAATTGTTTGGGCCCTCTTTTAGCTCCACAGTCCCTATTACATTGTATTCTAGTCATCTGAGTTAGTCGGCTCCACGAACCATTCATTTGTGACAAGGGTTTCTGTTCATTCCTTTTTGTGTCTCCAGCACCCAGCATGGTGAATAGTGACATACACACAGTGAGTGCCCAGTACACACATGAGGACTTAAATCTAAAGAATGAAGAGATCAAAGAACAGAATGGTTAGGGAAGACTTAGTATAGAGGTAGAGCCAAGATTAGTCAAACAACCAGAACCTTCCAACACTCCTGAATATAATGTCAACCAATGTAACTATTTGGGAAGACTACTAATGTCGTGCATGCCCTTTAACCTTTAATTCTTCTTCTAATAGAGATGTATGCATATGAGCACTCAGAGACACACCCTGGACTTTTCACAGCAGTGCTATTTGTAAAGGCTTTCAACTGGCAGCTACCCAAATGCTTGCCCATGGTAGAATGGTTAAATAAAAATGTGCAGTACTAGAGAGTGATGGGAATGAATGATCTATAACTTCAAGCAGGAGCAGGAAGACTCACACAATATGATGTTGAACAAAAGATGCCAGACTCAAGGAACATATGTTGTATGACCATTAACTTGAAGTTAGAAATCATGTGAAACTAATCTAATGTGGAAATTGTGATACTTTTGTGGGAAGTGGGTACTGACTGCAAGGGGGTACAGAATTATTGGTAATGTTTTATTTATTTTGTGTTGAAGTAAAATATACATATGATGAAATTCAATTTTTAAGTGCACAATTCAATTTTAATAAATTTTAACAAATACATATAGTTCTGTAACTACCACCATGATTGAGATATGGCAGGCACAGGTTTATCATCCCAGAGAGCTTCCTTGTGAACCTTATCTTCTATTTCTTGACCTTGGTCATGGGTATTGGTTAGATGTATGTGTTCACTTTGTGAAAATTCATTGAGATGCACACTTATGACATATGTGCATTTTTCTGAGTACATGTTATTCTTAAGATGTTCCAAGAGGCCCTGGGTGGGTGGCTCGGTTTGTTGGGTCATTGTCCCAATGTTTGATCCCTGTCAGTGTGTGTGCAGGCAGCAGCCCATCAACATCTCTCTCTCTCTCTCTCTCTCTCTCTCTCGCTCTCTCTCTCTCAGGATTGATGAACATATTTCTCTAAACAACAATATTTTTTTAAAAAAGATTGGCCCAAAGAATGGCAGTTGGTTAGAAGATGACCAATTGGGTGACCAATTGGGGATGGGAGGCAAAATATCAGAGAAAAGGGAATGGAAAGTGAGTCTGCACTTTTATCTCAAGCTTCAGTTTTAGTGTGGGTAAGTGGTGTGAAGCAGCCTTTGTCTTCTGGAACTGGATCCCTGCTTTCTTCCTTTAAAATATCTTTAAAATATTCTGTAATAGCAAAGGGGAGCACTCAAAAGTGGCTCAGTGGTAGGCTCTTTCCTGAGGCATGGAGCAGGTGGCCTTGGCCTCCACTCAGTAGAATTCCCAGGTGAGGACTGTAAAACATTCCTGACAGAAGCATCTGTCCTTCACAGCAATCAGCACATGAATCAGCACCTTGTTCTCTTTTGACTGGAAGAATCCTGGTCATGGAGCTCTGAGACGTGAGACCTTGCCAAAAATCAATTCCTGGTCTTGGCTGGGCAGGACCTGGGCCATCCCAGAGGGGGGATTTGAAGGCTCCTGGAGACAGGTGCATCCTTATAAAGACCTCACTTTAGTTATGTTGACAACAGGGATAGTGAATTACGTGAGCGGTCCCAAAGAGTATTTCATTCTGGGGGATCTTGGCTTTTCACTTTGCTTTTTTTTTTTTTTTTTTTGCCTTTTTCCTCCATTTGCTGAACTCTGCAAAGATTGAAAAATGTGGTGGGGGAGGATGGAATACAGGCAGACAAAGTGAAAGTACATGTCTAGTGGTGTAACATTTTAAAGTTGTGCTTGTTATGATCTGCTACCATTCCCTTTCAGTAAGGAATTAAAAGTGTACTTCATTTAGACTGTTCTCTTCCATGGCCAATAAAATATTTAGCCATGACCTTTGTGAAAAATAAACTTAGCTGTATAGAAAAAATCCTTTTTATTTTTCAAAAGTCAGGCCCAAAATTTTTATATCCTTTGAGTCATATCCTTGAAGCAATTGGCTGATTAATTCAAGAAATGTTTCTTTCCCAATTCAAACATGACATTTTGAAAATCATCCATGAATTACATGCCCCAAGAACAAAAAGGCTTTTCTGTGTCATTTAAAAGATTTCCCCCCCATTTTCAGGGCAATCATAAATATCTATAAGGGCACATTTATTACTCCCAGAACAGATAGAAAATTAGCAAGTCATAAAATTCTTCTCCAGCTTTGCTGTTGCAGCTGTGTCTCAACCAGTTCCCCCACCCTAATTTCCCTGCTGTTAAAATGGTTAAGGATGATGTTATTTTTGCCATTACAGGCAAGGCACTGGTCTTTATGTGTTGGCTTTCCAAATGTCTATGCAGAGATCTAAAAAAATATGTATCTAAACTTTTTTCTTCTGGTGAGGTTCAACAAAGACTTGCTAGTCTCATAAATTTGTTCCTGAAAAGTCTTACCTTCTGATCTTGGAAAACGTCCTTCTTTTAATCCCATATGGTAAACCAACACTAAACTTCAGAAAAGCAACTGGCTGTAAGCTTTCTGCCCTGATTTGTACTACTGTATTCCAGATCTGCACACATGGATGTATGTTTCAGTATATACCCACCCAGTAATTACTGAGGCAAGCCTTTAATTAGTCTGAAATTATGCAGGCATAATGGTGATGACCCACACATTTTTCCATTGGAAATTGTAAATGGATGACAAAGAGAGAACCCCATGCCCTCTCCTCACCGCATGTACTTCCTGAGGAGCTTTTTCAGGGCTTTTCATACGTCAGGTTGGAATCACTGCTCATGGGGATGTTTCCCTCTGTGGCTAAAGTATGGTTTGTGGAGCAGGACCTGTCAGTGGTCCTCAGGAGATGAATTCAAAGATTAAGACATGCTGTTCAGAACTTTTTAAAGGTATTACAGAGTCATTTTCTATTGGTTTAATTTAATCATAAAAACTGGTGGTTGATTTATTTGTTGGTAAAAACTCAACATTATTGGCATTTAGTAGAGCTCTCCTCTCTGGTCAGAATGAGATTCAAGTTTCTTTCTTGGTAGAGCTATCATATCACCCGCAAAACCTCATCTGCACATGAGCATGATGGCAACAATAATAAGCTTAAATTTGAATAGCACTTAGTAAATATTAAAACATGAAGTGATGTCTTGGTATGGGACCCTCTGGAAGCCTATCTGGAGAGAAGGATCTGGAGAGCAAGTTTTGGGAGATGATTCCAGTGAGCAACAGTAGGGAGGTGGATATGAAAGACAAGCACTGGGGATGATTGGAGCTCAGTCCCACTGAGAGCTCCGGTAATGGTGTATAGCATGCTTGAGAACTGCCCCACTTGAGGGGTGAGGGAGCTGGGCTAGTAACCCACCAAGTTTCTGCCTGTCAATTGTTAAGTTCTCCTGGGGGGCACTGTTAACTCCCTGGCACCTCCATCTGCCCCCATGCAAGCCAAGTGGGCCCCACTGGCAAGAGAAAGCCATCAGGTAAAGACTTCTAGGAGCTTCCAGTTGAGAGTTGGGCTAGAATACACAAATATGGCAAGTGCCAAGGGGATGTGAAGGACATCAAAAGATTTGCCAGTGAGCAGGTAGGGTAGGTGGTCTCATCTAACTTATAGATTGTAAACTGAGGTCCAGTTTAGCACTACAATACCAATTAGAAGATGATGATGGGATGAGAAGAGTCTCTCCCTTTAGTCACCTGCTTTGGGCCTATCCAAAGCTCCTTCCACTAGATTTCATCTCTGTCTTGTGTAAACAGGTAGTTGGTGGTCTATCTGTGTGGCATAGGTGGACTGGGTCTCACACAGCCTATCTTTGCTTTCTGGGCATCGAACTAGACTCTGTTTCCCAGTCCCCTCTGCAGAAGAGTGTGGACAGATCTGTGAAGACTGAGTGGAAGTGATGTATAACACTTCGCTACCTGACCTATGCAAAGCCTAATACATAGTCTACCTGTTCTCTGAGCAGCTCAAATAGGGATGAAAACCAAGGTGTCCTAGAGAGTCACACATTAGAGATGGCTGAACCACAATATGGAGAAAGCCTTGGTCCCTGGGTCATCACCTAGAGGAGAGCCATGGGACCAGAAACATCCTCTAGATTTTTACTGTGGCAAGCCATGGTGATTTTGAGGATTATCTAATACAGTAACTAGCATTACCTTAAATAATGCAGTATATACATGTGATCAAATAACTTATTTTTTATATCGTTTACCATTATCTCAGATTATGTACTTATTTATCAGCTGTCTACCCTGCAACAGGAAGACTTGAATTTGTACACTGCTATATCTTTGGCATCTGGAATAAAAAATATTCAACTAGTTACTAAATGCCAACACCCAACCTTCATTGCCGATGTTACATGACAGGCCCTGTTCTAGGAACTTCATGTCTCTCTTATTAATTCATTCTCACAACAACTGTATGAGGAAACTGAAATGTACAGAGGCTTGTTAACTTACCCAGTAGTACCTAGCAGGCAAGTAAGGGACCAAGGACTGGAAACCAGGCAGTCTGATCCAACCCCAAACTCTTAAACCTTCTGCACATTGTCTGATAACATCTGCCAGGTGCAGTGATAGGAGCTGGGGCTGGAGGAAAGCATG
Source organism: Glossophaga mutica (assembly GCA_039655065.1). Taxonomy (NCBI): domain Eukaryota; kingdom Metazoa; phylum Chordata; class Mammalia; order Chiroptera; family Phyllostomidae; genus Glossophaga; species Glossophaga mutica. The sequence continues at coordinate 74,991,286 of CM077312.1, forward strand.
AGACATAGCATCAGCCCCTGAGGTCTACCCAACAGTGAACAGCATGGGGTTTATGTGCAGTGGGGAAAACAGACCAGTCTCTGTTATTGTCTTGGAGCTTTGCTAGAAATGTTGAGTTCTGCTACTTACCTAATCTGAGCTAGGACTCAGCTACAAGATCAAAAATTCTTTCGTGTAATGAGAGAACAGAGAATAACATGTAGAAATAAAGCCAGATTCTCTCTCTTCAATGTGAGATATTATAAAGGTTGGCATAGGGATATTTGGCAGATTTGAACAATTTGAGCAAAGGCAGGGTAAGTGGGAGCAAAACAAACAGACAGACAGACAGACAGACAGACAGACATCTGATCCTGTGAGCATTGGAAAGAGTTAGGAAGAGAGTAGAGCAAGGAGTTAAGGTTAAGAATAAGAGTTTGGTGAACAGAAAGAACTGGCTTTAACCAGCTGGTGTGTAATGACCTTGGGCAAATTTAATAACCTTGTTGGCCTTCTGTAAAATGGATTCAATATGCCTGCCTCCCTTGGTAAAATGATTAGTACAGAGGCACAAAGTGTGTGCTCAGGAAGGAGTGGCTGGTATAGAAATTATTCTTTGATCCCTGAGCTTAGGATGGAGAACTCCACCCTCTTGGTCACTGAACTATAAAGAAAGAAACCCATAAGCATGTTCATTGCAGCATTATTTACAATTGCCAAGATATGGAAGCAGCCAAAGTGTCCATCAGTAAATGAGTGGGTAAAACAACTATGGGACATTTACACAATGGAATACTACTCAGCCATAAAAAAGAAAATTTTACCCTTTGTGTGACAGTATGGCTAGACCTAGAGACCATTATGTTAAGTGAAATAAACCAGTCAGAGAAAGACAAATACCATATGATCTCACTCATATGTGGAATCTAATGAACAAACTGAACTATCAAGCAAAATAGAGACAGATGCACAGATAGAGAGCAGGCTGACAGCTAAGGGTAGGGGAGGTTAGGGGTGGAGGGATGGAGCAAAAAGGAAAAAGGACTCATGGACATGGACAACAGTGTGGTGATTGTGGGGAAGAGGGGCATAAGGGGACCAAATGGTAACAGTAAAAAAAAATAAAGTGAAAAAAACATTTTTAAAAAAGAGAAAAAAACTCTTGAGAGACTATAATCATGGCCAACACAGGAGGCTGAAGAGAAAGCTCAGCACTTTCCCTGCTCCTGCCTCTCCCTCGTCCTTCCCGTCCTTCCTGTCCTTCCCATGTGCAGCCACCAGAGGGGCTTTGGGTATCTCTGTTTGCCACTGATGTTTTGCTCAAATGGGCAACCAAGAGGCCCAGTGGATTACTAGAAATAAGGCTCTCTTTCCAAGGAGAGTCAAAGGAGCAAAGTTTTGATGAGAGAAGCTTCTGAGGGGTTGTATTTACAGGGGGTGCAGGGGAGGGTGCAGAGAGCCTACTCTGCTGCAGGCAAACTTTCCATGAGGGAATTGATTACCTGGGGTTACCTTGGGACTGGCTTGGGGTCCTGTATTCAATGAGTTCAGTTCTCTTGTCTAAGTAGATAACCTGAGCAGAGGAGTCTGGATTTCTGAGGGTCACTCATTGGCCTCTTAAAACTTTGGGGCTGAAAACTGGATCATCCTGATTGAGGCAGATTTACAGAGGTGCGACATTGTCCTCATGATGTGCAGAATGCTATGGGTATTCTTAGAAGGCAAAGAGCTCAGGAGCTCTCCCCTACTCCCAGTTTACACTGCCTTCCAACTCTCAGTTCATTAGGTCAGCAAGAGCTGGTATGAAAAGGCAAATTGCCCACTGAAAACATTACTCATCTCAGTCATTCTCACTGTGGTAGGAAAGAACTGTTTCCTTTAATCTTTCATTCTAAATCCTTAACACAAACACTTGAGATATGGGTCTATAACTTGCCACTCTTGTTCCTCTGCTCATCACTCTAAACATCCCAGTCTTCAGAAAATACCAAGCTTTTTCCTAGCTGCTTGCCTTTGTCCATACTGTTTTCTTACTCAGAATGTATTCACTGCCCCTTCCCTCTTCGCTGCTTTATGAAATACCAATTCTCCATTAGACCCAACAGATACCTCTCTGATTCCTGCCTCTATTTCTCATCATTGTCCTTAGTTGTAATAGAACACATATAAGAGGGAGTTATTGATGTACATTTTAAATCTTTTTATCACTTAATTGAACTCATGTGTTTCATCTCCAGCCTCTGCTTGAATACCTGTCCTGACAGAGAACTCACCACCTCAAAGATTATGCATTTCATTGCAATGAACTCTCTTTGCAAAAATAGTTTTCCTGGTATCAGAATCCAAATATTTTCCCTGATATATTAGTCCTATTGATTCTCTTCCTACCAATTCACTTGCTTAAAATTCCTTCTGATATAAGTAAGCATTCTCATTTCATAATTAGAAATAAATCTCAAATATAAATATTCTGAGAGTGGGCAATAAATGGATAATTCATTCTAAAGTGTAAATGACTGATAGAAGCTTTTCCATAAGAGCAAGAATTTATAAGGAGAACCTAAGGGTGGGGTCATTTGGAACACTAAAGGCACCAGGAATATGAGGACACCAAAAATTTGTTATAGTAGAAACTGTACTGGGCTAGATCATAAAAGATGGGTCCTATATGATTTATTTTATTTGAGCTTTGCTTTTGTCATCTGGAAAACAAGTAGTTTGCATGATTAGTAGTTCTACTTGTTCCCATAATTGCAGAATTTTGTTTGGGAGCAGCTCCGCTCACCTGGGAAGTTTTAAGCCTCAGCACTGACTTGGTTTCCATAGTTCTTTCTTAGTTCTGGCTGGGCAAAAAGTTGTACATGTGTCAATGAGCTTCATCCTTCTGGGGGCTGGGTTGACATTCTTGTTGTCAAAGATGCTATGACTTAAACCCACCATCATCACATCAGTCAATGAACCTTTTATTCCCACCTGGCTCGAACCTTTCTCTCCTCTGCCTCAAAGTCCTGCTTCACCAGAGCTATTTACAGTATTTGTATCATAAATACTTGCCAGTAAGACATTTACTGCAGGTAACACATTTTATTATGATTTTATTATATATTCTCTTTTCCTGGAGTTTTGCAAGTAAGTAGTGCATAATAACCAACTCTTTACCTGTCCTAAGTTCCATACTACAGAACCAGGGCATATTACAACTGCTTGATGCACTAAATTCAAGACTCAATAAATACTTTACAAAAATAATGTAGTTATTTTCCCTTTCTTAAAACATAAAAAATTAGGATTTCCTACACTTGAGTCCTCCTCCTCTTTTTATATCTATTTATTGTGAATATATTGGTGGATAAAAATTTGTTAAGATGATATTGAAATAAAATAGATGAAAGGAGGTCTATGTTATTTTCCCATTTATCTTGCTTTTTTTCCCCCTTTGGAAAAGTGCTACTCCCTGTTTTTATGTTCAACATTCATGCAGCCTTCTGGACTTACTAAGACATGAGAAGAAATTCTGTCATTCTGAAGACTTTAAGTAGAATCAAAGCATTATGTTAACATTGGCCTTTTATTTTAAAGCCTATTTAAACCTGGCCTCAGATTTGCCCCTAAAATAGCCACCTGCTCCCCACCCCCAATCTCTACCCAGTCTTAGGCAAGGGCATTTTGGACACTGAGACTTCAGCAAGGTGCCTCATGACTAAATAATATTTGGTATAAGGTGAGTGTTTTCTTGTTTGGATATACTTCTATTGAGTTATTTTAAAAGTCATTACACAATCCCTTTCTCTTCTACTTCCTAAGCCCTGTCTGAACTCTCACAGAAGTGATAAAACAGTTTCATGATGACAACTCCAGAGAAAAGGTTATGCTTAAGTCACATTCATATTAAATAAGTTATATATAAAAACTTATAATGTTTACAATTTCAGTCTCTGTCCCCCTTTGCATCTCTTGGAAACACTGGACCTGGGTGTGGACTGAATCCCATCCACTATGGCTTCCAGGTTCTTCTGGCTTCTTTGTCCTCATCCTCTTTACCACATCACCTAAGGAGGAGTTCCAAGGAGGTCTGTGAGCATTGTAGATGGCAAGGGTGGCCTCAGATGGTAGCCACCAGGCCTGGCACACATCCCTAGTGTAATTTATGAAAAATACTCATGTGGCATATGCAAACACGCAGGAATGCGGGTAAGAGGCCGAAGATCAGTGTAGTGTGTTTATGTCACAAATACCAGAGGTGGCCTCTCTTTAATACTCCCTGGCCTCTTGGAACTGCTTGATGTAATCCTCGTCCGAAGGGCTCTCTGTGCACTTCTGTCCGTTGTTGGGGGGCCGGGCTTCGTTATACCTGCTCCAGTCGCCCTTGCAGATAATCCAGGGCAGGACATCCACCTTATAGTGGAGCTCCGCTGAGAACTCAGTGCTGATGAGGTTAGGTGTCCCCGCCCCTTTGCCTCTGGTGATGAGCTGCATGTTGTCGCCATAGCAACAGTGCTGGGCAGCTAGCGTGGTGCTCTCCAGGGACAGCATGGAGCGAATGCAGTACCGGGCAGTGGGCTTGTAGATCTCCAGTTTCTCCTTGGGCCCGCTGGCGTCCTTCCAGCGGAATTCCTTGCGCTTGATGCGGTCAAAGATGTCTGCTGTGCTATACGCCACCTCTGTGGGGTAGGAGCAGGGGCAGCTGGGCAGGTCATTGATCACCTTGTGCATGTACTTCTTTAAGAACTCGCTTTTGCAGCTCATCCATCGCTCACAGCTGTCTGTGTCTGAAAAAGGCCACGGAGAAATGCTTTCACCACAAGCTCAGGCAGCAGGATGACATTGACGTCTTCCCCTCCTCCCCTCCCAGGTTCAACCCCTGCAACCCCCTGGAACCAGGAGGCCATGCATACTTCCCTTGAACTTGGGAATTTTGAACCTGACTACTTGTATGCCATCACCATTATTATATATGCTTCAACTTTTTGGGGGAAACATATGGCATTATTATCCCTAAGTTTAAGTTTTAGTAGGTATCTACAAAAAAGAAAAAAAAAAGGAGGATATTGGGATATAGAGTTAACCGTAATCTCACTATCATCCATAAGAAAATTAATAATAATTCAGAGGGACATTTTAAATCTCCTCTTTAAATGCATGGTGATGGGGTAGAAAATGCCTCAAAGTAATATTTGCAAATCTAAGTTGTATTTCTGCCAGTAATTGACCAGTTAAAACTAGAGCTAGTGGCCTAACCTCTTAACCTTAAGCACCAAACATTTACAATCAATCACTGTATTCAAATCCATATGAAAAAAATGCCTCAAAAGGAAAGAGGCTGGTGGCCCCTGCTTTTAGGGAACCTAACATTTAGCCCACAGGTCACTTACCAACTAGCCTGGAGTCAGAACCTGCCCCCAGAGGTGTAGTGTTTGGCCTTCACAGTAATAAAAAATATTGAATTAATTTCTAACATTTAAGATTTAGGTGATTCTACTTACTAATGTGGATTCCCGGTTTCATTTGAAAAAAACAAAAGATATGTTTATGCTGGACCTGCTTTGCTCTATGGAAACAACTAGTTGAGTAAGCAGGTAAAGAGTAACCGACCAGGGAGCTAGTGTTGTCATGAGTGGAAGTCAAGTGGCCAGGATGCAGGTGGTGGGGCAGCTTGGAGAAGAGCTTGGGATCCTCTTCAGTGACACGAGGAAGGGAGAGATGGGGCATCTCTCAGGAGCTCAGCAAGGCCTGGCCTGGGTGAAAAGTATGGGCTCTTGTGCTGGACTGCCAGGGATTGAATCCCAACTCAACTGTTTAGTGGCTCTGCGACCTTGAGAAAGCTATTCTCCCTCGCTGTGCTTCAGTTTTCTCACCTCTAAATTAAAGATATAAATAGCACCTGTTTCATAGAGTGAGATAAAGATTAAATGGGAGGGGACACAGAGAGTACATTGAACAGGGTATCACCCACAGGGATGGGCTGAGGCTACTTTTGGCTTTGAGTTCCATGATTCCTGCCCTGCAAGCCTCTGGCTGAGCAGTATCTCAGAGAAGGGAGGTTCCATCCTGGGAAAACATGTGTCTGCAAAGCCAGTGGGGGACTCTTGCAGAGGACAGGGTCTTCAGAAACAAAATTCAGCGCAGCCCCAGAAAACAGCTTTGTATTTTCCTGTCAGAGTGGCAGGTCATCATAATTCATGTACCTATACAACATCCACTGACTTATTTTTATTTATCAAACTATTATAGATATTCAGTGTAATAGATATGTCCTAAACACTTTACAAATATGAATTCTATTATTCTACAATAACTTTATAAGGTAGGCACTACTTCTTCATACCATTTTACAGATCAGAAAAGAAGATGCAGTACTGGGTTAAGAAACTTGACCTTATGCAAGAAATATGCTAGGAAACTTGGACCCCATATGAGGAAAACAAAACATGTAAATGGATCAAGGGTGACATTGCAAAGGCAAAAGGCATCCCCAAAACACTACATCAATATTTGAATAAAAAAGAAAAAAATCTTCTTACCAACTTCAAACAGCTTGGTGGCATTAAACTCCTCACTTCCTGCAAGGAGACTTACTTCGGTGGCAGCTGTCCTGAAGGTGTCTTCAATTCCTAAACACAGACAGTGGCTCATTTTTCTCTATTTGGGGGAAATCCATACCCCCCTACCAACTGAAAAAAATATATACCTCAAAAAAGCCTTTTCTTGTGTTCATTACAATTCATGAGTAGAAACTTGCCAACAGATGAAACGGTAAACAGCAGGTAGTAGAGCATGAAATATATTAAAACCCCAGATACCATGTGCAGCATGAAATCAGATCCAAATGTGCCTGAAGGATCCTAAGGAACTCATTCACTAGGTACAGGAGTTGGGTTTTGGGCAGGGGGAAGGACACATGTCAAGATGGTTGTCTGTCTGGTCGTGTCAGGGTGACTAAACTAGAGGCAGTGACTCATACCAGTGTAGTGGTCAAGACCAGTCTTAAGGACTGACTGTCTGGTTATAAATCATTACTAGCTGTGTGACCTTGGGCAAGCCATTTAACCTTTGTGTAAGTACTTTTGCATCTGTAAAATGGGGAGAAATAAATGACCCACCACAAAGAGTTGAATGAATTACAGTGTAAAGAAATCTCTTCAAGTAGTAAGATGCAAGAGTTAGCGGATACTGTTCCTTGAATATTTGTCTAGCTCATTTTGAGGATGCAGTAGTTCATAGCCAAAGACCAGGTATCTCATATTCTGGGACTTGCAGCATTGCTGATGATGCTTCAAGAAGAGTAAGCTGGGCTTGTCATTACTTGCTCTGAAGGACTGAACCCAGCTTGCCTCAATCTTGGCTTTCCTCCCCTCTCCAAACTGCTACTCCACCCAGGCTTTCTTTACAAACAGGACTCCTGTGCAAGCTGAGGCAGTCAGAAGAGGCAGGAGTTGTGGAACGTAGACTTGTAGGAGAGCTTGGCTGCCTGTTAGGCAAGTCTTGATCCTTTAAGAGGCTCTCTCTGATATTAGGTGAGGACCCTTGAACTTATTTATAGGGCTGACCTATGGAACAAACTTTTACGGTGCAATCACTGCCAGGCCAGGGGAGGCTGCCTGCCCTGTGATTCTTTCCAATATGGCTGAGAATCAACACACCTAATAAGGAAAGAAATCCTGTAAAAAATCCTTCATGTTCCAAGAGAGTCCTGAAAACCAGAAGAGCCAGGAACAGAGAAGCAGAAAGGATGAAAGGAGAGCAAGGTCAGTTGAAAGAAAATGTATGAGCAGGGCTGCCACCCACACTGCTCTCAGTGAGGACAGAAAATGAGAAGGCAATATTCAAAATGGTGGCAAACCTTCCCCTAATAAGATATCTAAATGGACCATCTTGGGTCCGTGTGCCAGCTCTGGAAGAGAAGTCTGAAGGCAATCCCCCAAGTCCTGCCTTGAAATGCTGTCTGTATCCAGATGTGGCTGAGCCCAATACTCTTCCTCCTGTTGGAGGTAGAATAGTTTCATGGTTAAGAACATGGGCTCTGGAATCAGACTGTTTGGATTTGAATTCCAGATGGATCATTTGCTGCCTGTGTGACTCAAGGCCAATTAAGCCCAGTGCTTCAGTTTCCGTAACTGTTAAAAGAACACAATAATGAGGCTATTGTGAGGATTAAACAAAATCTTATAAATTTGCTTAATACTGAAATACTAAAAAAATCCTATTCTTCATAATCATGTTTCATTTGTTCTTCATTACCTTCATATTCTTCATGTATATCTTCATTTTCTTTTGTTTCATCACATCTTCATTATCTTTTTCATCTTCAGATTCTCCTCTTCCTTCTTATTTTCTTCCTGTACTCCTTCTTTTCTTCCTTCTCATAGCATTATTATTTATTGGTTTACTTTTATCCATCCAAATAGCATCCTACCAGACTTCCAACTCAGCTGCATGTAGGAAATTTACACAGAAAAACATCTTGATGTTTGCTTAACTTTTTGAAATTCATCCACATGGCTGACAGGGCACCAGAATGACCTCTTCTGACACTTTTCTAGACAGGCCTCTTGGTTGAACATACACATGCCCAATTTGATCCTTTGTCTCTCTCCTCGGAAACCACTTCTTTTTTTGTTCTTCCACTTCTTTTTTATTCCAAATCTCAGTCTTACGTTCTGAGAACAGAGTTTAAGGGTAGAAAAAGGAAGTCCTGAGTGCAGAGATTAAATTTTCAGTCTGAATTTCTTTGGGATAAAGCCATTTGGAACATGTGGTTTCTTGGAAGAGCCTAAGATATTATTTTAGATTGGTATTTTACCTGAAAATGGAGAATGCATAGGAAATGTAAACCTACAGACCAGGTGTTGGTAAAGTTTTTGTAAAGGGTCAGAGAGTAAATATTTTAGGCTTTGTGGGTCACATATGGTCTTGGTCACATATGGTTCCTTCTTTTTTTCCTTCTTCTATTTCTTTTCCTCTCCTTCATTTTCTTTATAAACATGTGTGGGCCATACAAAAGCAGGCTGTACTGTGACAACTTCTGCTAAGGAGAGTCACAATATTTTTCATCCCCAACATCTTCCCATCCATTAAGCCCATTACTCATATCTTGTTTCAGTTTTGTCAGAATCCTTATTAGGAAAATCATTGTTTTTTAAAAAGTCAATTTTTTATAAGTTTTAAAATATAAATTAAAACTTTCTCCTTGAACTTGGAGCCACAGTCCTGCATAAACCCACCTGGACAGTTTGGTCGGTCACAAGTCCTAGACTCGGTTGCAGTGCATGCGTAGCCACAAGACCTGGTCCGCTTCTGGTTGCCATTCCCACAGGTGACGCTGCAGATGGACCAGAGACTCCAGTCACCCTCCCCATCTGTGGAATCTGGAAGGGAGCCAGGGAGACAGTCACAGCCTTACCCAAAGAGTCCCCAAATCCACCTGACAAGCAGCCTGCCAATTGTCCACTTCTATCATTTTCACTGTTGGGGGTACAGATGCCTGCTGAACTCAAAAGGCTTACAGCTCCAGGGTTGATTTTAGGGATGAACTTCATGAAAGCAGTGCTTCTGTCTGAGGTTTTGGGAACTGATGTGGTAAGCATATGGCCAGGGCCTGACTCCCAAAAGGTGCTCAGCGAGTGCTTATTGGGAATGCATACATTTGCTGAGCATGGGATCATGAAATAATATGCTAAGTAGTTAGATGACCACCATTAGTTCCTTAACTCCCTGCGTGCGTGAGAGAGAGAGAGAGAGAGAGAGAGAGAGAGATACCTTATTTCCCCTTTCTTTGAATCTGTGCTGGCTCTGGCCTTAAGAGGCCTGGCAGCTCCTGACTTTTCCTCTGGGCAATGCACTCACTGTGAAAGAAGCTGAGGCTAACACTGTGAATTATGAGATGCCACATGGAAAGAGAGAAGCCACAGGAAGGACCACTAGACATGTGAGTGAAGTTTTTGTGAACTTTCCAGCCCTTCCTAGTGGACAGCTGAATGCAGCCGATGCCCTCAGGAGTGAAGGACCTGCCCAGAGTGGCTCTGCCTCAACTCCTGAGCCACAGGATCATGAAAAATAATAAAGTGCTGTTGTTTTAATCCATGAAGCCTGGGGATGGTTTGTCACACAGGAGTAGACAATAGATACATAATGCTGATGCTAGAGATGGTCCTTTGAGGTCATTGTTCAATACCCATCCAACAAATATTTTTCCAGCCCCTATTATAAGCCAGGCACAGTTCTAGGTATATAGGATATACTGTTAAACAGAACTTTCAAAGATTCCCTGCCCTGGTGGAACTACTATTTTAGTGAGAAACGTCAGACAATAACTAGTAAGTAAAAAATGAGTGAATTATACAGTAGATTAAAAGTTGGTGAATAACATGAAAGAAGGAGAAGCAGACTAGGCTAGAGGGGCCTGAAGAGTGAGAGGGGTGGGAGAGGTTGGTATATTATCTACAGTAAACTCGCCTATTTAAAAGTAAGAAACTAAGTCCTTAGGGTGACTATCTAAGGTCATAATGGTAACAGAAAAGAAAATTTGGGCTCTAGTGCTAAGCGCTTAATCTCAAAATTTTGACTCTTACTGAAGCATCTCCACTTACTAATAATTTCTCCTGGTTTGTCCAAATGTTCCTGCAGCCTTGGAGCCTCTGTTAGTGCCAAGATCAGAGCTACAGGCATGTGCTTTGCAGGGAAGGGGTCTTCTCCATTCATAACAGCTTGTGAGGATTGCTATTATGTGGGCCAGGCAAGAATGTTGTCCACACATGTTTCTACCTGAACTGCAGGCCCTGTGCCAGCCTCCCAGGCTGTTTACATGGCATTCACTCTGAACGCTCCTCAGCAAACACAGGGCCCCCGAGTCTCCTTGGCCCATTTAGCAGAGTTGGGGCGGGGACGGGAGGGTGATTCATGTTTGTGTCCTCTTTCCTCACCAGAATGGAGCGTTTGCTCACATATCGCCTGCCTCCAGGGGCCCCATCCATTTCTATCCCCTCCCCACGAAGAATTTTTATGAACTTTGATTTTCTTCTAAGAAATGGTTTTCCAACCACATAGCCAAGCAGATGTTTGAAACCCTGCTTCATGTGAGGGAGCTGGGCCTGCATCCCCAGCCTTAGTTAGCCTCCCTCACAGCTCCCATCTTTAACTAGGCATGAACACAGTAGAACTGGAGAGATATGAGGCCTCTGGAGGAACAAACCACTGAGGCAGGGGCCACTGCTGCTCCCTCCAAGACTTTGGAGCCCAGTATCTCTTGGTAACTTCACCAGGAACACCAGAGGGTGCCTGGAACAACTACACGATTGCATTCTTGTCAGCAGGAGCATCTGGGTGTGGCGGGTTACATGTACATGTGGATAAATTCTACCACAACCTACGTGCACAAGTGAGGCCAGGTTTCTTAAAGGCAGTAACAACAGCACTGAGTCATAAATAAAGATGACAATGGCTTTAGAGTCATAGAAAGGGGGCAGTTGGTCAGTCAGAAAAAGCTTATGGAATCACATAGGCGGAGTCCATGTCACCTGTGTGATGGGTACAGGCACAGGACACAGTCCACTGATGCCAAGACATATCCTGCTTGACTCAGCAGAAGCAACAGAGCCCCAACCATCTAGAAATCTCTTCAACCTTTCTTCAATGTTGCAGTAATATGGAGAACAGTATCATCTTGAACTTTGAGATATTAGCATTAAAGTTACCATGACACTTACATTAGAATCTCTGCATTAGGTAATTTCTTGCTTTTGTATCTTGGATCAAAATTATGGGATACTAATGCTGTGTCAGATTAGGTGAAAAATGACTTCCATAATTCCTCTTTCCTTTGGTTACTCTCCTCTCCCACTGACCCCAGCCTGGGCCACCTGACTCGCTTTGGCCAATGGGAAAATAGCAAATGTGATGCAAGCAGAGGCTGAAACAGTGCTCCTGTATTAGGCCTTGCCCTCTTGCTGTAAGGAACTCTTCCACTACCATGTGAAGAGCCTGAGGCCAACATTCTGGAGGGCAAGGAGCCAGGTGGAGAGAAGCTCCAGCCACCTCAGCACCCCAGCTGTCCAGTGGGGATCCCATCATTGTGAGTGAAGCCATCCTAGACCTCCAGCCCCAGCAAAACTAGCCCAGAAAAGAACAGTTTAGACAACCTGAAAGCTGTTGAGAGAAAACATGTTGTTCTTTTAAGCCACTGAATTTTGGGGGTTGTTTCTTAAGCAAGAAATGTTAACTGTTATAAATACACTGTAGCATTTTCCCTAAGATATGTTCTCCATGAGTAGCAGACTCTGGAATCATGAATGATTTCTCATCCTAGTATGTCGGTTCTTCATGTTTTTATTTTAGGTGCTCACAAAGTCATTTATTTTCCAAACTTATTTTAATACGAGTCCCTGAGATTTAAGCACAGAACAATTATATAGCCAGGTGTTTGGTTATTTCTACTGAGCTAGCAATGAAATAAAACCACCTCCTAGGGTTGTGTATGTCAGCTCACCACTCTAAGGCCTTCATAGCATACTGTCCTGGGTGAATGTTCCAGTATAGACTCTTCTTGGGGACTTCTGTTTGTTTACTGTGCTCAAAGTACAGAAGGAAATTTCTGACTGTGGAACAAAGCTTTGAAGGCAGTATTCATTTCTGCTATAATCAAACAAACTTGTTCTCATTTGCTCACCTACCAGGGAGCATCACTCAGAGCAGAAACTGAATGGGAGCAGCAGTAATTGCAGAGAGGACAATAAAGGTAAAACACAGTTTCTGTGATTTGACAGCCCCTACCTATGACATCAAACTGCTCGGGGAGGGAAGAAAACAATGCACAGTTCAGGGCTGGGTTTCTAGGATGTCATTTGAAATTTTAAAGTAGTCATTGTACTGTTTCAAGGCACTAGATTTCTGTGGGCCAGTCATTTCTGTTTGGGCAATTGAAGTGACTCGGGTCTTGATGTGGCTCCTGGCAAAACTCCACTACTAATCCTTGGTGATAGTGGCTACCAATTGTTGAGGATCTGCTTTTTTTTTCCTCCATTTTTTTATTTTATTTTTAATCAGTATTTTTTAATTGTTGATATTGTACAGTTTTCTGTCTTTTACCCCACCCCAGCCCACCACCCTAGCCCTCCCCACCTTCCTCCCATTTCCACCCCCCATAGTTTTTGTCCATGAGTCCTTTATACTTGTTGCTCTACTTTAACCAGCTGCTATAACACACTGATTTAACTCCTATTATAATCTTGCAAGGTAGGTGGAAACAGCCTCGTTTTTTTGATAAGGTAGTTGAGGCTTAGAGAGGTTAAAGTACCTTCCTAAGGCCACACTGCTCAAACTTGGTAGAGTTGGTATTAGATCTGAGGTCTGCCTGCTCCTGCTGTCTCCCGTTATATATTCTGGTGTTCCAGCAACTTTGATTCTGGCCCAGGTTGGCCTCCTTTCTTTAAGACACTCGCTTATGTGGCTATAATTTAACACTATAAAGAAAAGTCCTTGGAAAAAAATCACTGAAATCTTCTATTAAAATAAGACCATGACCAGTTAGAGAATTGTGAAGTACTGAGTCCCAACCTAGGTTACAATAAGCAGTTAACATTAATTTTATTATTCAGGTTGTTCTGAACAACTTTAAGAATTGCATAGTACCATCCCAGCCCACTGCCCCAGCCCTCCCCACTTCCCTCCCATTTCCACCCTCCCTAGTTTTTGTCCATATGTCTTTTATACTTGTAAAAGACAGAAAACTGTACATGAACAACAATTAAAATAAAGGAAAAAATAAAAATAAAATAAAAAATAAAATAGATGGGGAGAGATAAAAAATGATTTAGAAAACAGAGGACTCAAAGAACTTATATGTACAACCCATGGACATCAACTTAGATGGGGGGACTGCTAGAGGGTTGGGGGGGCAGGGTAGAGGGGGGAGGAAGGGGGAAAATTGGGAAAAGTGTAATAGCATAATCAATAAAAATACTTTAAAAATTTTTTAAAAAAGAATTGCATATTACTATTTGAAAGGAAAACATTTATTTGAACTCTTTCTCTGCCCTGGGTGATACCTTCAGTCTCTGCATAGAAAGTATTTAAAGTGCAGTCTCTCAAACACATACAGTCCAAAGTTGAGCTAACTCAGGTTTCCACAATCACAAACTAGGTCTAACTAACTTCTGTTGAGTATTTTATAATTCATTCTCAAGATTCCATTCTATTTTATTTATTTCACCTAGAATGTTTTGAAATACTCTTTGGCCACAGACATTTAAATTCTTATTAAAAATCCTGCCTTCAGAAATCTGAGATCAACAACCTTCACAAGACCAGTTCTTGTGGCAATTTTAGCCCAGCTCAGAAAAGGCAGCGGGCACTTAGGTACAGTGAGAGCACTGCTTTGTCATTAGATGAATCTCACCTTCCTGGTCAGTATATTCACTCCCTGTATTCTCCACAGCATCCAATCTAGGGCTAAATACTTAGAAATTGCGCTATAGTTTCTTGTTGATTGAAATACAAGAGGACTCAGCCCATCCAAAGTTGTATGGAGTTCTGAAAACCACATGCTCCTAGTGAGTCAGCCTCAGAAGCAGTGCTTCTTCAATCATTTTGCAAATAGTGCTGAGCATCTATGACATGCTGAGAGTCTTGGTACTCCAAGTGTGGTCCAAGGACTAGCAGTGTCAGCCCCACTTTGGCTCCAGCCCCCTTCCTATATCTCCTGCATCAGAAGCTGCATTTTAACAAGGCCCCCCCCCCCCCAGTTTGTGTGCACGTGAAAGCCTGAAAAACACTCACTGCTTTAGAAGTATTGTAAGGGACATATTTTTCTTCATAAAGTAGCAATCCTGTATCTAGCCTAACAAGGAGGAAGTTACCAAGGGAGACTCCAAAGGCCCAGGGATGCTGTAAGTTTCAGATGCAAGGCACTCTACAGGTATCATAGCCCCAGAAAGCTGGGTTGAGGATGGCTGAGGCAGCCCTGTAGGTGCTCCAGGAGAACCAAATTCTATCCTCAAAATTGAAATGGAAGATATTCTTAATAATCATAAATTCAGCAGAGGGTACTCTATAAAAGCTTTAGATGAAAGAGTTGTTTCTAATGTTGGTCTTCAAACTTCAGTGAGCATGAGGATCACCTGATTACCTTGGTATCAAAAAGAGACAAAGAAGTAAACAGACAGATTCCAGGTTTCACTGATGGACATCTGTTCAGTAGAAGGGCAGCAATGGCCCTCAACCTGAGCTGCACATTGGAGTCACCCTTGGAGCTTTAAAAAACACAGATGCCTGGGCTCTGCCTCCAGAGATCCCAAATTGCTGGTCTGGAGAGAACTTGGGCATCAGGGTTTTTAAAAATTTGGCAGGTGAGCATAATGAGCAAGTGAGGGTGAGAACCATTGATCTTGAACACTGGTGCTCAATGTACCAGAGGCCCTGGAATTTCTTTCAAACATAGATTTTGGGGACCCACCCCCAGAATGTCTGACTCAATAGGTCTGGGAACTGGGAGACTGAAAATCAGTGTCTTTATCATGGTTCCAGGTGATGTTGATGTAGCTAGTTTGGAGACCACACTTTGAGGACCTTATGATAGAGGGATGGGGTTGGGGCTAGGATTGGCATTTTTTTTAAACTTGCAACAAAGGGATTCAGATGCTGAGAGTCTAAGTCCCATTTATAGGAACAATGTTTTGTGGGCAAACAGGTTAAGCCACAAAGCTATGTACTGTCAGACTGGCACCCAGGGATCCTGTGTGTTTTGTTTCTCTGTTCAACAGCACTGGACTTTTCCTTCCATTCCTATCTTCCAATCTAAGTGACCATTTCTAGATCTGCTCTGCTCTCCTAAAGGATGTGCTACCTTTCCCCCAGAGAGGAAAAATAACATAGTGATTAAGAGGACAGACTTTAGACTGACTGACTGAGGTAAATCCTTGAGTTGAAGCTGATTAATTTTTTCCAGGTTTCAGATTCTCTATCTGTAAAATGGGGTACCTGACTCATAGAGCTAATTAAATGAGCTAATACATGTTAGATGCCATGAAGAAGGACTAGTGCATGTTAAGTGCTATGTGTATGTTGGCTACTATTTGTAGTCCGTCCTCCTAGAAAACAGATAAATTGGACTTCCTCTGAAAAGGGGGAAGGTTTCATGAGTCTCCTAGCTGAAAGAGGTTTGGGAAAGCTCTTTCTGCTCCCCTAGAATTTGATGTGTATTTCCACCAGGGCACTATTTTGCTCTATTGGTTAATTTTTCTCCCCTTGTCCACAGATAGGTGAGATCCTTTTTAGGTAAGGACTGCATCTTACTCATTTTTGGATTCACAGCACCTAATATAATGATGAACACAAGATATGCTCTTAATAAATGTCTGTTGAATAACTAAATGATGAAGCTGAAAAAAGTTATCTTGCTGTTTTGGAAGTTGCTTGGAATTATCTATTAGTGGGCAGAAATAACTCTCCAACATACAACTAATCTTTCTGCTGAAAAAAGTGTAAGGATGAGAGTTCATGACAAATCATCCTCATCATACAGTGCTTGCTCTAAGCCTGCTGATGGTGAAGCCATAGGACATCACAATAATGGATGCATTTTTAATACAGCAACCATTCTATAGCACAAGGAACACTGTCTGATTTCTCAGACAGTGGGAAATGAAGGCTTCATTTCCCAGCCTCCCTTGCAGCTATGGGGAGCCATAACATCAGGTCCTGAAATTTGAGCAGATGTGCTATGTCATCTCCAAGCTGAGGGATTAAGAGCATGTGAACCCTTTTCAGGTTGCATCTGTCTTCTTGGCTGAGCTGGATATAGAGCATCCAGTGGATAACTCCCAGGCCCTAACAGTCGGTGGAGTTCCAAGATGGAAGGAACCTGGGACTTGAATGACTGAGTAGAGCTAAGTTCCCCCTACTCTGTCTCTCATCTCAGGTGAAAAATGAACTTTTGTTATTTAAATTACTGAATTTTAAAGTTTTGTTATCTCACCTGTCTTACACTAAAAAATAAGACACTAGAAGTCCTAACTTAGGGTCTTAAAATTTATTGGTGGGGAGGCCTTACTTGGACAACCTGTGAAGCATATATTCATGCAGATTCCCAAGGGCCACACCACTGCCAATGTCAAACAAAACACAGTGGCCTGGTCAAAGGAAGCAGCTGGACACATCTCTTTTACTTAATTGAATTTTTAATATGCATCTTTACAGTAAAATACAGAAGGAAGTTGATTTGGTGTTTCTTCTTTTAGAAAATTTTTTTTTGAAAAAGGCAGGACCTCAAGGACCCCTAACTAAAGAAAAATTCTCTCCTAGGATAATTAGTGTGATTTAAAATTATAGTCTTTCCAGAAAAATGTGGCTGCTGGTGCCTCCCTGGGGCTTTGGTGGAAGAGAGTCTTTATGAGGTGCACCTCATAGAAGACCAAAACCCACATACTGTAAACTGGGTTTTGCTTGGCTCCATGTCCTCATTATCCTCATTTATTCTCCCCACCATTTTATATTACTGGGTGGTAAACTCACCATATTCTGGCTGCTCTTTGGTTTCAAAAGTGCGGTGGCCTGGGGCCGGACGGTCCCATCCCCGGAGGGGGTTGAGGAAGTTGCTGTCATCTGAGGTACTGTCGTACTTGTAGTCCTGGTCCCCGCTGTTGGCCCTCGACAAGGACAAGGACCTCTGCCACCAGGCCCGCCAGTCAGGGGATGGGACTGACCAGCTGGGCTTATTCTCCGGATGCTGATCTTTATCTGCTTCAGTGTCAGGACCGTCCACCACCTCTATGGTGACCTGAAGAATTCAGAATAGGCCAGGGTCAATGAGGTGGGTGACCCTTGGAAGAAAGTCTGAGAGAATGGAGGCAAATGATTGGTGTGTCACTTGTGAAGGATAGCTGAAACTTCTTGGTGATACAGAACGGAAAACATCCAGGAATGGCCCAAATGAACCCTATGATTAGAGAGAATGATGTACCTGGGCCTTGGGGTGGAAGGAGACACTTCATCACTAGGATCACTGATTCACTGATGACTGTATTGCTAGGAAGTCTTTAATTCAAGGATTAAACATGTCTTATAAATGTTCCTGAAGTGACACAAGAATAATTGTAATACAACTGAACACTTATTGAGTACTAACTCTGAACCAGGCACTGTTCTAAATGCTCTTCCATATATTAACTTATGTAATCCTCAGAATAATCTTATAAGGTTGGGTGACTGGCCCCTGTGATTGACAATCTACGAAGATGGCCCTGGAACTTCCTCCCATCATTGTATGTGAGTGCCACACCTCTCACAAAGAGGTCGAGTTTACTTCCCCCTTTCTATCTGGGATGGCCTTGTGACACACTTTGCCTAGTAGACTGTGGTAAGAGTTACAGTGTGACAAATCTCATGAGATCTTACAGCTTCCAGTTTCATTCTCTTGGAATATTCCTACCATTATGTGAGAAAGCCCAGCCTAGATTACTGTGCACGTAGAGACCACATGAAGAGGGAGACTACAGAGAGGAAAACCAAGGTTCCTTAGCTACTGGCCAGCTCCACAGTCCCAGTCATACCAGTGGGGCCATCTTGGATCCTCAGTCCAGTTGGGTCATCCCAGCTGATATCATATGGTACAGAGATGAGCTCTGCCAGCTGAGTCTTGCTCAAATTCCTGACCTACAGGGACCACAAGCAATCCAACAGTTGTTGCTTTAAGCTACTGAGTTTTGGGATGGTTGTCAGACGGCAATAGGTAGCATTTTATAGAGAGAAAACTGGCTAACAGAGAAGTTAACAACATTTCTAAAGTCACACAGCTAGTAACTGGCAGACATGGGTAGTCTAGCTCCAGAGCCCATGCTCTTACCAAGTTTGCCACACTGCCCCTCAACAAGCAAGTAAGAGAGGTATTGTCCCCTCACGCAACTGAGAGAGCAAAGAGGCCACAGATGCCAGTGAGGCTGGATACCACAGGTTGGGTAGAGATGTGAACACAAGGTCTTCAAAGTCCAGGCTTTCACAGCTGTGATTTTCACTCATCCCATAGTCCAGACCCAGCACGTATACCCCTCAACTGGCCCTCAGGTTCAAAACAGATAGTTCCAGAGCCAAGGTCAGAACTTGCTCTTGGATTTACTGAGCCTAATTTGGAAAGCATGGGGCTGGAAGAATTCAGCTTCTTGGCTCTGAGAGACAATCAACGTAGAGAAACTTGTTTAAAAAATATAATAAAAACTCATTGGGTTCCTTTGGCCATCACATAGCTCTTGCAACACCCCCTGGATGAGTTATGTGAAAATGAATCAGAAACACGTGCTCCAAGTAATCAGCGCAAGATGTACTGGGCAGATGGATTTCTAGCTTCACCCTAACCCAACATCTGAGAGAGTTGTTGGGATGTTCTGCCAAACTGTACCAGCGTGTGCCCATCCTGAGATAAACAGTCTCTTCTTTTTGTGTTAGGGATGGCAAGGTTTGAATTCTGCTCATTTTGATATTCAAAGGAAGTTGCCCAGCTGATAGTGGGCCTGGGTTTCAGCCTTATGATGTCCAAACACAGGTCAAGTGTGTGGCCTTCAATACCAGAGTATACTTGAGCTGTGGCAGGTCAGTTGCATCTTTCCTTTGGTGTGGGATGCTTAGAAGGACACCATTAGATTTATTCCATGCTACCATTACCCCATTCTTGTAAACATCTCTTGCATATTTATAAATAGTTATGAAACTTCTAGTAATTCCCAAAAAAGAAAAAAAAGAAAGAGAAGAAAATGTCTTTTTCATATGTCTTGTGTCATAGCTGCTCGCTAGAATGGATAATTGCTGGGGAGCAGACAATGACTGGGACCCACACACAACCCTGTAAAGGACAAGTGGAGAAGGAGTGCACTGCTGGGTAGTGACAGGGCACTGCTGAGCCTTTGGAGAAAAAAACTTTTCTCCTCTGCAGTCCCATCCCCCACTGCCTGCAGACAGAACAACTGAGCCTCAACAATCCTCTGCAAGGCTGTTAAGGGTCTTGGAGGGGAGAAGCTGCCAAGAGCCAGCAAGCCTGCAATTATGGTAATGAAATCAGTCTCTGGGTAGGAGATAAGGGG
Source organism: Glossophaga mutica (assembly GCA_039655065.1). Taxonomy (NCBI): domain Eukaryota; kingdom Metazoa; phylum Chordata; class Mammalia; order Chiroptera; family Phyllostomidae; genus Glossophaga; species Glossophaga mutica. Next base: position 75,011,325 of record CM077312.1, read on the forward strand.
GAACATGCCCAACGGTTTTGGTATTCCATTTGTATTCAGAGTGGAGTCAAAGGGATTGCCTAAACAAAACGTGCCCTGCAATTTCTCCAAGCTGGGAATAAAAACAATTTTATGTTTTAAGCTATTACCGTCAATATAATTCTTTTTCTTCCAAACTGGTTCTCAGATCCAAACAAAATAGATTTGTTGCCTGGCCAGGCAATGAGTAGCAAAATACAAATTTACTCCAAAAACTATATCGATGACTAGATCTCAACAGTTTAGAGGTTTCTTTTTCCTCTTTAATTTCTAGCCACTGCCTCAACTGAATTAAAAACAAAAAAACAAACAACCCCCCTCCCACAAACCTTAGGATCCACCTTTCCCTACAGTTGATGTGGAAACTTCATACTGATATCGAGAAGAAATCTAATCTTGAACCTGAAATTTCATAGGTCTACAATTAAAAAGACTTAATGAGCATGATCAATGACTTCTCAAGTGATGGGGATTAGTTTTATGTTTCCTGTTGCTCTCATTTTGCTTACATGTTCTTTAGCATCAAAGAGTCCTTTTATAAAAATGTCTTGAACAATAATTGATGTGATGAGCTTAAGGTGTGGGAGTGAGCACAGCAGATTTCCAAGCTGATAAAGACTCTAGATTTTACCATCCTTCCTTTTCCTTAATGCATATAATTGAAGTGTCTTAGTATATTTGTTTCTTCTGGACTTTTCCACACCATGAATCAAGACAATAAAAGAAAGAAAATGCTTTAAAACTATTCAAGCCCAGCTTCTGGCAGAGTCTCATCAGCTTCAAGAAACAAAGTTCAAAATCAGTGCCAATTTAGGGAATTCTGTCCAAAATCAGGAAATGAGGATCCTATGCAATGTCATCGGTTTCTTTCTTCATCTTGATAGTTAAAACAGTTATTAGAAACAAATTCTTTACACTTTCTCTGAAAAGCACTTTCCATAGGAAAACTAACACAATTATCAGTCTATGATAATAAAGTACAAAATACAAAAGCTTTGACCTTTTGAACTTGGGAGAATCTTCTAGAATCTTCTAGCTCCTTGGTCCTGTAAGTCTTGTGAGCTTCGTGACTAGGTGGGGATGAGATGGTATTTCTCAGGCAGTAAAATAAGTCCTGAGAGGTGAATAGATTCCTCAGAAAAACAGTATCCAGGGACAGGAAGAGAATCTCCAGTGAAGAATTGGGCCCCAAACTACCTACCTGCCTTCCTTGACAACTGTGATCCACAGAAAGAAGAAAAAATGGACCAGGAGGATACAGAATCCCTTCCTCTCAGACTCACTGATGTTCTTGTTTTCTTAAGTATATTTTATTGATTATGCTATTACAGTTTCCCCAATTTTTCCCCTTTTATACCCCTTTTGCCCTGCACCCTCCCACCCTCCAGCATTCTTCCCCCTTAGTTCATGTCCATGGGTTGTACATATAAGTTCTTTAAATTCTCTGTTTCCTATACCATTCTTGACCTCTCCCTATCTATTTTATGCCTACCAATTATGCTTCTTATTCCCTGTACCTTTCTGTCCTATTCCTTTCTGCCCTATTCCTCCCCTCTCCCTCCCCACTGAAAACCCTCCATATGATCTCCATTTCTCAGATTCTATTCCTGTTCTAGTTGTTTCTTTAGTTTTTGTTTTCATTGTTTTTCTTTTTTTTAGGTTCAGTTGTTGATAGTTGTGTTTGTTGTCATTTTACTGTTCACAGTTTTTGATCTTCAATTTCTTAGATAAGTCCCTCTAACATTTCATATAACAAGGGCTTGGTGATGATGAACTCCTTTAACTTGACCTTATCTGAGAAGCACTTTATCTGCCCTTCCATTCTAAATCATAGCTTTGCTGGATAGAGTCATCTTGGATGTAGGTCCTTGCCTTTCATGACTTGGAATACTTCTTTCCAGCCCCTTCTTGCCTGTAAGGTTTCTTCTGAGAAATCAGCTGACAGTCTTATGGGAACGCCTTTGTAGGTAACTCCCTCCTTTCTTCTTGCTGCTTTTAAGATTCTCTCTTTATTTTTAATCTTGGGTAACTTAATGATGATGTGCCTTGGTGTGTTCCTCTTTGGGTCTCCCTTCTTTGGGACTCTCTGAGCTTCCTGGACTTCCTAGAAGTCTGTTTCCTTCATCAGATTGGGGAAGTTTTCCTTCATTATTTGTCCAAACAAGTTTTCGATTTCTTGCTGTTGTTTTTCTCCTTCTGGCACCCTATAATTCAGATATTGGAATGTTTAAAGTTGTCCCAGAGGTTCCTAAATGTCTCTTCATTTTTCTTGATTTCTTGTTTCTTCATTCTGTTCTGGTTGGATATTTACTTCTTCCTTTTGTTCCAGATTGTTGATTTGAGTCCTGGTTTCCTTCCTGTCACTGTGGGTTCCCTGAATATTTTGCTTTATTTCACTTTGGGTATCCTTCATTTATTTTTTCATTTTGTAACCAAGATCAATCAGTTCTGTGAGCATTTTGATTACCAGGGCTTTGAACTCTCCATCAGATAGGTTGGCTATCTCCTCATCACTTAGCTCTCTTTTTGGAGTTTTCCTCTGATCTTTCATTTGGGCCCTATTTCTTTGTCGCAGGGCACCTGCTAAGTTGTAAGGGAGTGGGTTCTTAGGTATTCACCAGGGCAGGGAAACCCTCTTTGATGTGCTGCAGCACTTTCTGTGGGGAGGGGACAGAGAGGAAGCAATGCAGCTTGTTTTCTTTGCTCTAGCCCCACTTTCCAACGAACTCTCATGTGAGACGGGAAGTTTCTCCCACTATGGCAACCACCACCATAGTCCACAGTCAGCTCTGCGTAGTACATTGTCTCGCTGCAGGTCCTTTTGGCCAGTCCCACCCGAGTGGCCTTCCACCTTGCCATGGGTTCTCTCTGTCTGCCCATCTTACTGGTCTGGTTGGTCTGGTTGACTATTTCTTTAATTCCTTGGTTGTCAGAGTTTCATGCAGTTTGATTTTCTAGAACTTCTGGTTGTTTATTGATTTTAGATTGGTTGTTATCCTCCTTTTGGTTTTGTGAGGAAGTGAAGGGTTTCTACCTACACCTCCATCTTAGCTAGAACTTAAATCTCACTGATAGTCTAAAAACAACTCTGACCAACCTGGCTAACTATCATTAATGCTTTTTTTTAAAAAGATTTTTATTTATTTATCTTTAGAGGGGAAGGGTAGGAGAGAGGGAGATGGAGAGAAATATCAATGTATGGTTGCCTCTTGTGTGTCCCATGCTGGGAATTGGCCCGCAACCCAGGCATGTGCCCTGACTGGGAATCGAACCACGATGCTTTGGTTCGCAGGCCCGCGCTCAATCCACTGAGCTATACCAGCCAGGTCATTAATACTTTGATAGTTGCAACATCCTTGTGCAAAGACTGTTGCTCACTCTACAGAAGTTAGACCTAAATTTTAGGCATAGAGACTGGCTTGGGGAATTCAATTTTCTGAGGTGAACAGCAAGGAGAATGTAGAGCTGATCTCAAAAGTAAGTTTTCTGATTTCTGACTGTTTTATACACATTTCCTCTGAAATCTTTATTACATTGTCATCACCAATCAGTGTCTATTCTTTTGGGAAAGCTAAGCACTTCCCATGGTGATTTCACTTAATCCTCAGAACAAACCTAGTTCTATGTAGTATTGTACTACACAGATATTCATAGGTAGTATTATCATTTTGATTTTACAGGCAAGGAAACTGAGGCATAGAGAGGTCAAGTAACCTGCATGAAGCCACGGAAGCCAATGAGGATCTGAACAATACAGGCTTGTCGTCATGGGTGTGTGGGCCTAGGTCTTGGGGACAGAAATTTCTTGATTGTTACTTAGCCAAACCTGCCATTCCAAAAATGTATAAGAGAAAAAAAGATAAAGGGAAATCAGAAGTAGAAGCACGTATGATATTTAGAGCCCTGGCCAGCTCATTTGATTGTATCTTTTGGCACTCAAGAGGCCTACGGCCATGTAAATAGGTCTGTGCATGAAAAAAAAAAAGGCCTTTAGATGACTATTTTTAAGTCTCTCTCAATGGAAGAAAAGAAATAAGTATATTAGTTGAAATGAATACTAATCTCAGCTCGATCCAGGAAAGAGAAATAGTTGGTTGTGACTAGCTACTGTGGTAATGAATTGATGCAGTAAGCCTAATAATGAGTTTATTTTAGAGATTTTTGTCTTTGCTATCTGACCATCAGCTACAGACCAAAACCCAGCCAAGGATATTAAAATTCAACTCTAACTTGTCCTGGGGGATCTATTTTCTTTCCTGAAGGATTTATTTATTTATTTTTAACAAAACCCAACTTCTAGTATTGTTTTAAATTTAGTATGGAGATTGGGTTCAGGAGTTTGAGGCTATTTCTTTCTATTTTGCACATTGTTGTTTTTTTCCCCACTCACTTCCACAGCCTGAAGCCAGCCTTACAATGGAGAGTCTGATCCACTTGGGACAGAGGCCACCTGGCTTAGGAGGGTTAAAAAAAAAGCTCTACAAAGCAGGGCTTTTTAAAAGATTTCCCTTCCTAAAAGTCAAAGGCCCAAGAGGGATGTGGCCCCTTGCCTGGGTTCAGCATTGTCATTTTGGAAAGGTGTGGGCTGTTTGGCAGGAGGAATAGTGGACCCCAGCCCTGGGGCGTGGGAAACGCTTCCAGACACCGGAGGGGTTGGGGGTGTTTCAGAGAGAGGGATATCGAATTCCTGTTCAGCTACCCAGCTCCAGTCAGGGATAAATAGGTGGGGGTGAGGGGCAAGTTGCCAGGGGAGGGGGGAGACAGGCCTGGGGCCCTGGTGGCGGAAGCCAACCAACTGATGCGCCCCTTCACCTGTCTTCACTCTGCTCCCCAGGGAGAGAAAATGCTTTCAGGGGACCACGGTGACCAGCAGGGCTGTCTGCTTGGCTGAATCAGCCTGTGTCAATCCAGTGGATTTCAACAAAAGAGCAGTGCTCACAAGAAGGGGAGAGGGCTGCCAACATAGAGGCCATCACCCTTTTTTAGGAAGCACCTCATATTTGGAAGGACCACCGGGGAACTTGGTTTACTCAAGTGCAGTGGTGCATGGGGCTGCTGCAGCCAGCACTGTGTGTGTGCATGTGCACATGGATGCACGCCCATGTGTACGTGCAGGCACACACACTTACATGCAGAGCTAGGGCTAGGGCTCCCAGGGGTAGCAGCTGCTTCATTCTTTCTTTGAACATCTTTCTGAGTGAACAACATTAACCTTTTGTGGTCTTCTAGAAAAAGAAGGCCAGAAATGCAGCTGGAGTTTCTTTTCTTTAGGGCCAACAGGTCATTTGATCAATAAAACACAGGCCACCTCACCCCTCTCTCTGTACTGCCTGCAGAAGATTAACAGACACAGGGATTGTGCAAAGAAAAAGGACTGACCTGACTTTGCAGTGCACAAAAAAGACCATGTTGGCCTAGTCTTTTGTGGTTTTTTACTTTAATGGTTTCAGGGTTGGGGTTGCATTGGTTTCTAAGCCATTCTGCTAATAACCCTGATATTTGTAGCTATGGGGAAACCTATGTTCTTGGGGGTGATGGTGATTTTTGCTGTTTAAAGGGTAACTCAACAGCATGGGGACCTCATGGGAGTGGCCCTGTTCCTCTTCCAACCCTGTGCTCCAAAGCATTTCTTTTGGAAGCAGAACCTGGAGGTGAGTTTCTTGTTCCTGTGCTGGGGTGGGGGTAAGACAGGTACAAACAATCAGTGTTGTCTATATTAACAGGTGGCTTGGGGCCTCAGAGAAGAGGGCAAATAATTTCCACTTGTACTATCTCGGCACCTCTGTGATGGCGCATGGGGAAGCTGCACTTGATAAAAGTCCAAGAGGCTTTGCCAGAGAGAACCATGTGTGGCCTTCTCATAACTTACTCTCCATTTAATTATCCACTTCCTCATCTCACTCTAGTTTTCTCCACACCCATAAGGCCCAACAGCTCCCTTGGCCCTCAGGAAGCTTGGTGAAACTTCTCTGAAGCTTTCTTTACATCCCATCTGTCTAAACAACACAGCTTGTTATGATGACAAAGAATTACCACGTGTCTGCTCAGCTCCACCATGTGTGCTGCAGAGGCTTAGCACTCATGGTTGCCTGTTTCTTCTTTTTGGCAAAGCAATGTGGGTTCTCAACTCCATGGATCCCAACTGCCTTTGCACCTCTGCTCTTCCCTAACATTTAGGTAACATTTTAAAAGGGTCCCAGTGGGGTCTAGGTGGAGTATGGGGGTTTCCTGACAGATGAATTTATCTGGGAGAGAGAAAGGGTATCCTGAGAAATTTAGTTTTTAGGCGAAGCCCCATTCACTTAAGTAACATTTCAGGGAGGGGAAGCACTCCCAGGAGCCTTGCATTCCTCTGCATCCACGCATATTCTTGTAACTTTAGTGATTTTTAAATCTATTACACCAATAGTTCAGTCCTCAGTATTAAGCCCCTGCCTGACATTCCCCATCTTTGGGAAAAAAGTGAGCCAAAGCAAGCCTAAAATCTTTCCAGGCATGGCCTAAGCACCTTGGGGGTAAGAGCAGTTTGGTCCTGGTCCCATAAAATCTGTAGAGAAGAAAAAAATTGCTTCCTATAGATGACGGTGCAATGGGCAGTGATGTTGAGCAACAGTAAGGAGATGTCCATGTTTTTTTTTTTTTTTGCCAAGTAGATCTTTTGTTCTTTATCAGAGAGCCATGTGGTCAGTTCCTGGAGAGAGGACAATGGAGCAAAAAAACTTGTTTTTCCAATTAATCAGTTAAAAAATATAAGACTCATCAGACATTAGTTGGGGCATGCAGCAATTTCTGTGTATGGGTTGTCAAAGAGTGACCTCCAACACATTTTTTCACCTCTGTACTATCAACACTGATTGCCCTGCCCTACATCTTCCTGTCCATTCAATCTGCTCACTGTGGAGCATAAGTTTTCCTCCTCTGTCTCCATAACCCCTCAGGCACAGTTGGTGGTGGTAGCTTGGATTTTTACACCTATGTCATTTTCTGGAGGAAAAAGGCCTTACATTTCTTAATTTCCCAGAGCCTAACAGAGTTTTACATGCAGTAGGGGTCAGCCTATGTGGGTGTATTTCCAGTGACATTTGTTAGCCACCAGGACACTACTGTTATAAGCAAAGCAACCCTAGCCAAGGAAACTTGATCTAAACTGGTGTCATGCAGAAAGTGTTAGTCTTGAGAGAGAGACAATTAACTTAATTAAAGATCAGTTGCTCTGGGGTCACGTTCAGGAAGTTTCTGCCATGTAAACTAATTGTAATTTGATGCAGAGAGGAAGAATAAGGAAAAGCCAGCCTAGCTGGAATGAAAAGAATCAAGAACAAAGCTGGAAAGTATGGAAGTAGGCAAAGAGAACAGGAGCTGCACAGGGACTAGGTTGCCCACGTAAAGGACCCTCTCTCAGTTGTCATGGGACCATCTCTGGGAAAAAACAGAAGGAGATCTAAGCAAAACCCAAAATTAGGAGTTTTTCTCTGAAACATGAATTGGTGGGGTGAGTATTCTTAGGCACTGGAGAACTTGGATTTGAGTCCTCAAACACTGTTTACTAGCCATGTGACCTTGGGCACACCAATAGTAACTTCCTGAGTACTAATGACATTTTTGATAATATTGGGAAAATGACCTGTGCTTCATAAGGTTGTTGGGAGAGTCAAATCAGATCAACATTTGCTTTGTAAAGTTTGTTGTGCTGTTTCAGTGTAGGTGAGTAATGTCATTTTCAATCCCAGGCCCCCCTTTGCATAACCTTCTATTTCCTTCAGCTTTATCCCACTCCATCTTAGTGGTGTATGTTCATCTCTCCCCCTTAGGAGCTGCTGTCCTCACCTCTCTTCCTCTTGTCAAAAACATTTTTTTATCGGTCATTTAAACTTCAGAGCAATTGAACTGCTGTTACCTCCTGAAGGGATTTCTGGTACCCAGGGCAAGTTAGAGCAGCATTTGGGGGAGACTGGCTTCCTGAGCACATGTGAAATCATGCTATGATTTCTTCATCTATTCACATGCTAGATTGGCCCTTTCCCACAGCTTCCATGCATATTATTTTGTTTTGTTTTATTTTTACATTTCAATGCCTCTGATTTATCAGAATGTAACTTATCATCATTGTGTCATACTTTCATTAGCAAGGTTTTATCTTTTTAGTGGTTTATCAAATAATGGTGAATCTCCAAATCAAGGGTGTTCCATAGATAAAATACAACAGTATTCTTAGAGAGGTGACACGATCAAAAGCAGGACTCATTAAGGGGTTATAAAGAAAGGGGAGGAAAGGCAGTAGCTGCTATGAAATCAGATCGGGAAACAAAGAGATGGACTGTTTCATTTTCTCCTCCCTTTCAGCTGCTAAGCCTTACCTGGATATTTGGATTCTGCCCATTGATATCAGCTTTGGAAAGATCTGGAAAGTTTGGTAGATCAAGGAGAAAAGATTTTGGACCATCTCTTTGCAATGAAGGGTGCCCAGCCTCTTGCTGGAATCGCTGTCTGGGGAGGGGTTGGTGTGCAGCCTGGTGGTCCAGATGCTCCCCTGGTACTTCTTTGGAGAAAGTAGAGCTACTTTCTGATGTAGAGTCACTTTCTACATTGAGGTTATTCTAAAACAAACAAGCAAATGAACAAATAAATAGGGCATGATTTAAAAATACCACTTTTTTTGCTATTTCCAACCTTTTTAAAAAATATTTTTATTGTTGTTCTTGTACAAATTTCTGTCTTTTACTCCCATCCCAGCCCACTGCCCCAGCCATCCCCACCTCCCTGCCATTTCCACCCCTGCGCTAGTTTTTGTCCATGTGTCCTTTATACTTGTTCCTGTAAACCCTTCTCCTTTTCCCCTGAAATTCCCTCCCCTCTCCCCTCTGGTGACTGTCAGCCTGTTCTCAACTTCAGTGTCTTTGGTTATATTTTGCTTGTTTGTTTGTTTTGTTGATTAGGTTCCTGTTAAAGGTGAGATCATATGGTATTTGTCTTTCACTGCCTGGCTTATTTCACTTAGCATGATGCTCTCCAGTTCCATCCATGCTGTTGCGAACGGCAGGAGCTTCTTTCTTTCTGTTGCATAGAATTCCATCATGTAAATGTACCATAGTTTCTTGATCCATTCATTTACTGATGGGCACCTAAGTTGCTTCCAACACTTGGCTATTGTCAATTGTGCTGCCATGAACATTGGGGTGCATAGGTTCTTTTGGATTGGTGTTTCAGGGTTCTTAGGATATAATCCTAGCAGTGGAATTGCTGGGTCAAAAGGTAGATCCATTAAAAATACTACTCTTAACAGTCTATTCAATTCAGAAGCAAGAAGAACTACAGTGGCTTTTTGCAGGATGGTATTCCCAACTCATTTTCATTCCCCCGTGGTTTAGTTCTCCATCTTCAATAAGCCAAAGCATCAGGAAACTTCTTCTAGTCTGCTACTTGGGAATTTTCTGAGGGTAAGTGAGTTATGGGCTATTTATTAAACATCAAACACATCAACACAAAAGTACTATTATGAAGGACAGTAGGTGCTCATTTAGAATTGGAATCAAATTATGTTTTCCTTTTCACAGGTTCAACTGATTAATCACTCTTGCTTTAATAGTTATAGCCTTATAGTCCAGGGTTTGTTTATTTGGTGTGGGTCATGGAACAAAAGATTTTACCAAATAGAATACAATACTTGATTTAAATAATTAATTATACCCATTCATCCATTCATTTATCTCCCTTTCCTTCCTTCCTTCCTTTCTCTTTTCCTTCCTCCCTTCCAATCAACAAATGCCAACCACATACTAGGCACAGGAGATACAGCCATAAACAAGACAGACATAGACCCTGTTCTCTTGGCGTATAAATCTAGTTGAGGGGAATAAACAATAAATATATGGATAAATAAATAAAATCAGATCAGAGAGTGGTGATTGCTAAAAAGAAAAGAAAGAAGAAAATAATTGAGAGCAACCAGGGACACCATTAAGATAGCTGGGGAAACATCTCTGAGAAAGTGACATCTGACATGAGACTTGAACAAGAGAAGATGGCATCCTGCAAAGATTTGTGGGGAGAACACTCCAGTAGCAGAAATTATGTGTAAGGTAGTCCTGAGGTGGGGATGAATGTGGCTCATTTGAAGGACAGAAAGAAGGCCAGCAAAGCTGGTGTGGAGTGAAGGAGGGAAGAACAGCATGAAATGAAGATGAAGAGAGGAAGCTAGCTGAAAAAAAGTGACACAAAGGCATTCTAAAAATGTAATGCTTTTATTCTGAAAAGTGCAAGTCTGTTGTTTTACCCAGCTATTGAAAAATGTCTCTATTTAGTTGTCACTTGGGGAAAGTTTCCCAGTGATTGAGGAGTGTAGAAATTGCTGGACTTCTTCCCCAAACCAGCCCTTCTCCTCGAATTCTCTTTGGATCTTTCGTTGGATGCTTCCTCCATCCCTTCAGAGATGGCATTTTCATGTTTACTGGTGGCGAGAGATGTGGAGATAGAATTTCACCAGCCCTTGGGTCAGTGGTTAATGTTCTTGTTATTCTTGGGCATGTTTTGGGGTTTGGAGAATATATTCCAGCACACTGTCTCCACATGCACTCCCTGCCCCCCACCACAGTGCTTCTGACCCAGCCAAAGGGTTACATCTGGTATCAAAACACTCCTGACTCTGAGTCCCCAAAGTCAAGAATGGCCTGGGGATTAAACTTGTGCCCTGTATAAATATATTCTGAGAGATCTAAGGTGAGAGAATGGATTGTTCTTTAAACAGAAATCAGCTTTGTGGGTGATCCAAGAGGCCAAAGAAGAGGACTGGGATAGATAGCATGTCTGTGGTCTCCTCTTTAAAACATGAAGTTGCACAGGGTTTGCTGGGTGCTCCCAGCATGTTTTTGCTTGCCCTCTCTTGTTGCTCAGGAGATGTGGTTGGGGCAATGTCTTCGTTCACCTTTCCACCCACCTCTCTGCCATGGTTTTTGTCTCCTGGCACTGATCAGCTCATTGGAGGTCAAGTGTATTGTGATGAAATTGGGTCCAGTGTATGGATAGAGAAAGAGAGCACATACTATGTCTTTCCTCAACATGAGGCCTCTCTATCACAGCCCAAGAGGAGGTAACTAAATGTAATAGTTTCCTTGCTTTTCTCCCTGGATCCCCAAACCTAAAACTTCCCTAACAGTGTTAGTGAGGACAGTTGAATTCTCAAGGAAAATTTTTTTTGCACAGGATTTGGGAATATAAGTTTCTGAAGGGCCCAGGATTTCCTTGCCAATTGCTTGAGGGGTCCCCTGCAAACTCAGCCTTAACTTCATTGGAGCAACTGGGAGTTACTCCTTAATTGTGTTTAAAAGAAAGCTCTCTATCTTTTTCCCTGTGATGAAGTACTTTCTCCTACTAAAACATATTTTAGAAGAAGAGATAATGAATCTATTTTTTACTGCTATTTGGTATTTTGCTTGGATGGCTGAAAAAACAAGAACCACCACTGATTGGTTTCTTGATCTGGCTCTGGAATTTTTCCTGGTAGGAGATACTCCACCACAGAGTGGTCCTGGCTCAGCCACAGTCCAAGAAAAAAACCCTTCAATGTCTCTGTGGTTCAATGACCCCCCCATGTAAAACAGAGCAGATTATATGGAGAGTTCTGCACCTTCGGAGCAGGATAGTCAAGATAACTCAGGTTGGGTTGTATCTATACATGAAAAGAGAAGTATAGAGTTGGGCAATTGGCTGTACTATTCAGGCCACAAGTGCCTCTGCTGGGAATAGACAGGCTAAAGTATGTTTTGGCTTGAGTTAGGCATGCAATTGTGGCCTTTCTCCATCTTTCTTCATTCCTTCCCTCTCCCTGCTCATAGCCCCCTTGACCTAGCTCAGTGTTTGTAAATGATTTGGATGAGGGGAGATACTAAAGAAATGTTAATCACAATCTCTGAACATCTGAATTACTCTTGCATCTCTACCTAAACATATTTATCTAGAAACCTTGGCTCCCTGCAGTGGCATGCCCCCAAACTTTCAGAAATTGGAAGTCCTAGGATGTGGAAGGTGTCTCACCATGGCTCACATAAAATGAAACTCAACTTTATTCAATCGATAATAAGGTTCTGGAGTAGCCATTATTTTGATAATGTAGATTTTAAATCTGGGCCAGGAGATGGCAGACAATGCTAATAGCACAGGAAAAGGTCTTTTCATCCTTTCTTAAGGATACACTGCATATTTTCCTTACCAAGGCCCCATTGCAGGTCTTCACTGATGAACACCATTCATGTCTCATCAAGCTCACTTACTGAACATCCCACTTAAATTATACTAGCAGAGTGAAGATTCTCAGGATTGGTAGATCTCGAAGTAAAGACTTAAATAGTTTGTGTTTTATTCAGGAAAGCAAACATCCTTGAAGACGACAGTTTAGGAAAGTCTAAGAATTGAAGAAATGTCACCATTCTTTTCAAAGTGTGGCAGGATTAATTTTGCCTAAATTCAAGTGACATGAGAAGGTTTGCTCAGTTTAGGAAAATGTTCCACAATCTGTCTTTGAGTTGATCTTTAACCTGTGACAGTGCTATAGCTCCAGTACCAATGTTCTCTCTGCAGCTCTAATTTGAGAGTTAGAGTTGTGACTGCCAATAAAAAGAACAGAAGAACCAAAGCTATCATATGGCTTATACACTGTTCAAGCGCTGAAGTAGGTGATGTCCAGTGGCCAAACTGTCCAGCTACTGCTGATGTTCCCCATCTTTGTGCACAGCCCCTGTCCTTTCATTATTTTATAGCTTATTCTTATCTAAAATGGAATAAAATAATAATAAAATGTCAATAATAATGAAATAGGCTCCATGTTCATGTAGCCTAGTATTTTGCCTTAGACAACAGTATTATGGCAGACATTGTTATTGCCTACCCAATATGCATTCTCCTTTTTATTACTCAGTGTTTGATTCAGGTGGCAAAGTGCCTGGCTAAAACTACATTTCCCAGCATCCACTGCAGCCAGAGGTAACCACATGACACAGTCCTGTCCAATATGATATAAGGGGAAGCTGCTGAATCAGAGGCAGTTTGCCTTTTGCCTTTCACTCTTCCATTTTCTACTGCTTGAAATGTGGATACTGGAGCTTGAATCGATTGAGGCAGTCAGCAAGCATGAGAATGAAGGTCATACTGTAAAGGTGGCTAAATGGAAAGACAAAGGGGCCTGGGTTCTTGATGGCATTGTAGAGTCACCAGACAAGTCCTGGAATGGTGACCTATGAACTTCTTTTACCATTTTCATCAATATTAATGTTAATCTTGATAGTGCTGTAGCACCAGTATAAGTTCCCTGTTGTGACTCTGACTCTAACCATGACTATCAATAAACAGGAGAAGCCCTGTTTATTCAAGTGACTCAAAGTTGAGTTCTCTGTTCTTGGCAATAAGACATAATCCCCAGCTCATGATGGACTGACTAGGCATTTAGTGAATCATCACGGTAAACTTCACAATGGCAACCAGGCTACAGATGCTCAGCTCTGCTGCTAACTTTCCTAACATTCCTATGCCAGCTTGGCTATCTATACCCTTTCCATACATATTCAGAATCTTCTCATTGTTTCAGCATCTTTACATTACATTACTCAAATCTATTACTCACCGTATAATGTAATATTTCCTTTAATTTGTCCTAAAATACTATCATTACATTTTAAGGAGTTTGCTACTGCTAAAAGAGCTCCTTGGAAAAATAAATGGCGATTCCAGAGCTTGGGCAGAAAAGCATAGGTGAGTTTGGGATACTGTATTGTGGCAGATATCAAGGAACCTTTCAGTGATGAAGAACGTCCTCTTTAAAGAACACAGGAGCCAGCTTGAAGGGCCCCCTTGCCTAAAGATTAGACAATTTGGACATCAAAACAAAAAGTTTGTGGTTGACCACCACACATTGAGTCTGAAAATCTCTAAGCCTATGATACTCACAAAAGAGGGGAAGACAGAAAAACTACTGTCACCATTCAAGGTAGAAATTTATAACACTCCTTACTTTGAACATTGGTATTAAAAAGAAAGAATGGTTTTCCCGAGGAAGTAATATTTGAGCTGAGATTGAAAAGGTGAGCAAAAGTGAAGCAGATGAAGAGAAAAAAGCAGTGGGGGAAGTGGGCCATTGACTATTGTGGGTGAAAGGATATGGCAAGTGCAGACTCCCCGATACCTGACATGGCCTAGCATAGAAATCCAAAGGATATAAGTGCTAGCTAGAATGAAGGGGGTGTTAAGATCCAGGCCACTCTGCTGTCTTAGTAAGAGACCACTCAGTTAAATAATATAAATGCCAGGCCCAAATCTACAACATCTTGACCTGCCAGCCATTGGTCTGAAAGCTTTCTATCATAGTGTGTTATGACTTTTCCACTAGGCCACTTCCCTGGTGGCATTTTCTGGGTCATCTGGAAGCTTGCTGAATCTATCTGTGCTGGGATCTCTTCCCTCTCCCCTTGCTCTCAGCAGCTGGCCCTATGCCCCTGAAAAGCTCTGCCAAATGAACTAAATAAGAAAAATCTCTCATCTGTAGACTGGGAACAATTTCTAACATGACAAGCCGAGTGTTTTATTATTTATGTCTTCTCTCCCTAGGACATCACTGGCGTAAGACCAAAGATGCCCAACCACTGCCTTCAGCCACTGCATGGCTGCAGCTGCTCATTTTGGCTATCCTTGTGACCAAGGTGGATTACCACAGCCACATCAAAGTCAAAGTTGTCACACTGGTCGGAGTTCCTAGCTAGTCATTTGGCATCAGCGGAGGGAGGGGGAGAGGATCTTTGGAGAACCAAGCCACAGTGCAAATTCGGGTGATCAGCTCCAGGGGGAGACCAAGTTGTAAAAATGGGTGATGGGGTCCACCTTTGGAAAACATGTGCTAAGCATTGTTGTTTCAGTCTACAAACAGCCACCTGCCCTATTCTGCAAATACCAACCAAAGACTGGTGTGTAAAAACAGGCCTGATCTGAGCACTTCCAGAACCTCCAGAAGAAGCAAAAACTAGTAACAAATTGTGGCTGGCTAGGACAGCTTTAGTGCTGTAAAAAAAAAAAAAAAGGTTGTAGTAAGTATTCCCACATTAACGCAACCAGGCAGACTTCTTGGAGGCAAATGGGATGGCAGATTTCTGGAGGGCAAAGAACAGGCCATATCTGCAATCTCAAACCCCACACCCTCCAATTCCACAAGCTCAGGAGGCACCCAATAAGTACTAGTTGATGATAATGATGGCCATAGGCCTAGTTAGATTTTATTTTAATTAGACTCAGGCTATAGGCCTCATTACCCCTCATGTGGCTTTTATGTGGGATTCTAAAGAAAAAAAATCCAGGAATCTTCTATTGAAGATATTAAAGAAGATATTATTAGCAATGCTTTGGTCTCATAGACTTTGAACAACAAACAACAGAGATTATAATTAACGTCACTGCAGCCTCTCTCCTTAAAACATACTAAC
Source organism: Glossophaga mutica (assembly GCA_039655065.1). Lineage (NCBI taxonomy): Eukaryota > Metazoa > Chordata > Mammalia > Chiroptera > Phyllostomidae > Glossophaga > Glossophaga mutica. The sequence continues at coordinate 75,026,801 of CM077312.1, forward strand.
AATATAGCTAATTAGCAATATGTCCTCATTTGGGGCTGGACATCTGCATATTATTATCGACAATGCTTGTTTCCTTTTCCCAGATTAAAGGAAGCCATACTGCACCCAGGCATATGGCTGCTCTCCTTCCACATTAAAACACTCTGTTTCCTTCTACCCACGATAAATACACTCAGGATTTTATCTGTGCCGGGTATCGATTTTTGTCTGGAACACTTCCACGTGTCTAAAAATAAGTTCAAGAATGCCATTGGTGGTTATTTCAAAGGGAAGAGCAAAAGTTTCTCTGTTTGGGTAGATAAAAGAATAAAAAGGCGCACTGATTATCTTTACACATGATTGGGGATCAGTGAGTGAGTGCCCCTAGGAAGAGAAAACCAGGAGAGAGCAAAATGAATTTCAGACAGTAAAATCTGCTTTCTCAGGGGGTACACTTGTCCTTAGGGCTCAGGACCATCACCATAGGAGTGGCACTAGAGCATGGTGGAAGCCTGTTCTGGAAAGTAGTAAGCAGGATCCATGGGAGAACTCTGCACTGTTGAACACATATACGCAAGGTTGGCCACCTCCTGCTCTCTCTGCCTGTGTGTGATGGAACTGCTTCCCTGAAGGCAGCAGGAACAGAGCAAATATCAATGGCTCTATTTTATAGCAGGATGAAAATGCAAATTCCTGGCAGAGGGGAAATGGCTGGATGTACTTCAATCTTTGCTGTGGGATCCCGAAGCCGAATCTGGGAGCTAGTGACATTGACTGGCACATTATGTTTTGAGAATGCAGGAGAGTTGTATCTTGGTTGGCAGTGGAGCCTTCTGTTGAAAGCCTGACTAATAGCTGAGGAATCTCTCATTATAGTGGCAGAATGTATCATAAGACTGTTTATTTTAGGGCTTGGGAGTGACCCTGCTTATGATCTCAGTCAACACGTTAGAAGAAATGAATGGTCAACTCCTTGCACTTGGGCAGGGAGCTGGCTGCACAAGGGAAAGGGCTACTAGTGTGGGCCACCCACCCCTGTGCATCTTTCTTAATTGAAGGCTCTTGGGGCCTTCTGACAAAATGGAAGTCAACACCCCACTGGCTCGCCTGGGATACTTCTGTAAACAGCTTTGATCTTGAAAATGTGTGGATTATTGGTGATTTTTCAAGTTGTGCTTTCTCTGCTGCTGGCAAAGAAAACAGAATGAGAACTCTCTGGGACCCATTTCCTTTATGTCCTGTGAGGCTAAAGAATGAACAGAAAAGAAACATGAACTAGTCTTTCAACTCTAAGAAAACATGTAAGAAGTAGAATACAAGGGTGGAAAGCTAAATTGGCCAAAGAAAACTTTACTCATCATCTAAAACATCTTTGCAAATGTAGGAGAATGAAGAAATTGTATTTTCCAGAACTCTTCTCAGGGGGAATGGTGGGCTTGCCTAGTAGGAACACTTTAATAGATCTCTTGGGGTGTGAGACAAAAGCTCCCATGAGAGTGTGCTAAGGGAGGGCTTTGTCTGCTGAAGGGGTATTTGGATTTGAGGGCAGAGCTAATTTGCTTTGGGCTACGAGGAACAGGGTGGCCACCAGGGGGCTTTGGTCTCTGCTTCTATGCCCTGTGGAGCTAGCTCATCCTCTTTTTGAATCGAACTGTGAGCAAATATTTATGGATTATGGATTACTGAGGATTTTTCAACTTCTGCTTTCTCCATTTCTGGTATAGAAATCAGAGTGGTAACTCTCTGGGATCCATTTTCCAGGACTCAATTTGAAGAGGCACCAAATTCTTAGCATGCCTAAGTGGCCCAACTCTAAGTCCTCCCTTGATCAAAAGGGGAATGTGTTGAACAGGACAAGGAGACCCAGGAAGTTAACTGCTCCTGCAGTGATTTTGGGTCTCCCCACATCAAATGGGGGGCACCCAAGGCCTAGGTCAAGGCTGGTGTTCCACTGTTGAAAGGCAGAACCTGGAAGGCAGCCCAAAGAGCATGGGCTGGCAATGTTCGAAGGTTGACCAGGGGTATGGTGGCCCTGGGGACCCTTGCCCAGCTTATTGTTTTAATTAAGAAGATGGTTTCTCTTAACACCCCAAATTAAGACTCCTTATTGAAAACTACAACAAATCTCTCGCTCCAGTATCTCTAAAATGGGTTTTAAAGGGAACTGGATCTTAACCTCGGAACACTGGAAAGGGCTCATGGTATTGTGGAAGGGGCCTGGGCCAGGAGGTCTGAGGCCTAGGTCTATGTCCCAGCATCGCCCTTACCTAGTTCTATAAGCTTAGGCACATTATTGTACCTTTGCACCTGTGGTAGATTGGTTCACGAAAGTGTCCATAAATTCTCTCTCTCTTTCTAAATATCCATGCTTTGGGTAGCTGTCTCCCACACTGTCTTTGTGCTTGGCCACGTGACTTCCTTTGGCCAGTGGACAACAGTAGGCACAAACAAGTGCTTGTTCATTGGGGCTTGCCTATTTTTGCTGCTCTTTGGAATCCTGAGACTACTGTGTAAAAAGGCCTGGGCTGGTCTACTGGGTAACAAGAGACAAGTGAAACAAAGATAATCTATCCCAGACCGACCAGCCAGCCAATGACCAGTTACTCAAATGGAGACTGTCCTAGACCATCCAACCCCAGCTGAGTCAACGCAGACTGGAAAAGCCACCCAGCTGACCCATAGAATCATGAGGAATAATGAACGTTTGTGGTTTTAAGCTAATTAACTCAGAATGACTTATTATACAGCAAAAGCTAACTGATACAGGACCTCAGTTATAAATGGGTATGGGGTGAGGAAGAACAGAAACTACAGAAAACCTCTCAATCCATCTGGTTCTGACTCCCTTGCAATAAAATCTTCAAGAGATACTTGTTCTGGAGAAATTATTCCATCAATGAAAAAAAACTTACCCCAAATGCTGAAAACATCAAATTGAGGATGGGGAGATTAAACAAAACTGATAGTTCTAAAGGCATAAAATGTCACTACTGTCTTCAATGACAAGAACACCTTTCCTTTCTCCTATCCTTCTACCTGCTAACTCTTAAGCTGGGTAGAGTCTGTTGGAACCCTCCTCCCTCCACTGTTTCCATCATTTACATGTGCTGCTTTGTTAACAGTTTCATTGACAGTTTTTCAAATAGTCTGAGAGGAGCCACAACCGTTCTCCCTTACACTTTCATGAGGCACCTGTATAGCTTGGTGGGCTGCCAGAAACTACTAATGCTCATTTATTAAGGAACCCCACTGACACCATAAAACAATCACAGAGCTATCACAGACTAACTATGACTTGAGGTGAAGAGAAAGCGGTAGCCACCAGGACCAGCTCCCCTTCCCATCTGCCTGTACAGATTGTTCTTATTTGGACTGCTGTTCTGTTCTCTCCATGGAAACTGTTTGATCTCTGCCTTGAAGCTGGCAGGCGATGTGACTGTGATCCCATGACTTAGCTTGGTTAACCTTTCTTCATAAATGGTTAGGATGTTTGCTCTACTTGTGGATTCACTCAACAAACACTTACTGGGTGTCTGCTTTATGCCAGGTGCTCTGCTGGGATGAAACAGTATAAAAGCACAGAGCTTGTTAAGATAAATTCTCCAAAACTTGAAAATAAAGCAAAGGGATGATGGCAAGTTTATCAGTTCATCCTCAGGCACAGTATGACAGGCCTGTACAAAATTATTTGATTCTCTAGGAGAATGTATGTACCTTTGTTTCACTTATTATTTACTGTTGATTAGGGCCCAGACTAAAAATTATATGCTCACTTGTAGATTTTCATCCTGTGGAAATACAAATTTTTTTTTTTGTTCAGTTGAAACAATAATTCATTAAAAGGAATAATTCATTAACAATAATTCATTAACAATAATTCATTAAAAATAATTCATTAAAAGTTTTCATCAAAAGGAAAACGATTGTAAGTATATGAGATGATGGATGCTAATTAAATTTATTGTGGTAATCACAACATATACATATATTAAGTCATTACGTTGTGCACCTTAAACTTATATGATGTGGTATGTCAATTATAGTAAAACTAGAAAAAAAGAAGCAAAATAACTCAAAGCTTATGTCATATTGCTCTATAGGGCATTAACCAGTTTTGTTTCCAGCTTACAAATTTACTTCTTTATGATTTTCCTAACTAATTTTATAAATATCTGTTCCTCAAATGCTCTGAACTGGTATTATCACCTTTCTAGTTCCCTCATTAAGTAGTTAAATAAATCCTTGACATGTGTTTATTTTATATTTGCATGCAACATACTTTTAACATTATAAAAAAATCATATTTGGATAGGCTTTTCTCTTCAAGGACTTCTAACTCCAGTGGGGAAGTTAGGAAATGCTCATACACTTATAAAATGCAAGGTGGGAAGTGGGAAATTCTTTAGTAGTGGCAGTTTTCAATGTCAGAAAGTAAAATTATGCAGAATCCTAATTTTGATTCCACAACTCACCATGTATTGAATTTTTAACGTCCACATTATCATGTTTTTTTCTTTTTCTCTAAAAGACCCTTATCTGGGTACTGGTCCAGTGCACTAATAAGCTGAAACAAGTCTAGAAAAGCATGGTTTGCGATTGGGACTTCTCTTGGGTTTCTTCTTCTTGATGGGCCCTGAGGGGAGGACAGAAGGTCAAGTGCCCAGTGTCAGAGGGCACTCACCGTACTTTCAACCATGTTATTACCTCCCTGTCCCCACACAATGTCCTACTGTGACCCTAGAAAAACAAAGCACCCTCCAGTTTTGTTCTCAATAGAAATAATTCTCTCACTAGATCCCATTCTAACTGGAGTTAGGCTGAGGCTCAAGAGAAAACAGCATGCTTCTCAGAGGCTTTCTTTCAGGGGGTGGTCATGAAGGGGGTGTGCAGAGGATGTGTATACACATTAATGGCTCTTACCAGTATCAAAATCATGGTACTAGGGTGTATTAGTCTGAATCCAGGCAGGAAATGGATGGTGCTGACATACTGGGTGACTGAGGAGAGCTTAATAAAGGTACAGTTTACAGATATCTGTGCAAATAGGCTGGAAACCACTGAAGATGCTACAGTGCCCAGGGCCAGTAAAGTCAGGGAGAGCTTACATCCCCAGGCATGAAGAGGCAAGGAAGGAGATGGTTATTATTCTTCAAAGTGGGAACTGTGTGTGTGTATGCGTGCATGTGCGGGCGTAGAGGAAACTTAAGGGGCTCACTACATACTGCAACACCCCTCTCCTGTTCCCCTTATCTCCTGCATGTTTACCAATGGCCAAATCCAATCAGAAGCCGGAGAGCCAGGGAGCCAGCTGATGTAGTGCAGACAGATCATGCACCTGAGGCATAAATTAGGATGGAGAAAGGCAAACGGTGGATCTAAAGAGGTAAAAAGAAGATACTGAGCACACTGGATATGTCTGGGGGAAACCAGGCACTGGACATTAAATCTAATCTTCACGACACCCATTTGAGGTGGACATAAACATCTCCATTTGGGATGAGAAGATTGAGGTGGAGAGGCTCTTGGGCTAGTAAGGAGGTGCCACCACCCTATTCCTTCTGCTGTCTGTGTTGTCCTCATTTCTCCCTGGAGGTGTTGTTTGGGGTAAGAGAGTCTGCAGCCACCTTGAAGTTCCCATGCTTTCCTAACTGCAGCCCTGTCCAGGGGTAACTGTCTCAGGAGACTGGCTCAAGAATACTGGCCTGAAGCATGCCAGTGATTGAATCCGCAACTCTGCTCCCCCGCTTTGTGTGGTGAGGAGTCCTGGCCTCGTTTTCTTAGGAAAACTTCTAGCCCAATGCTTCTTGACTTGTGCAGACTGATGACTTCATAGCGTCATTAGGTCTGGTCAACAACAACAATAACAAAACTGATATAATGAGCATGAAATAAAATGGGTGGTGACTAATTCATGAAGAAAGAAGCAGAAATGAAATGGCACATAGTACTGAGTAGCCTCAGTGGACCAGATGAGGCAGAGAACACAGAAAGTAGGTCACAAAGAGCCAGACTCCAAACTTGCAAACATGTATTGCTTTGGATACTAGCCTCTGGGATCATCAAATTCTTTCTCAGACTTGCTAAACACTTGGGGTAAACTTTGAAAGTGACTGGGGCCAAAATGACCATCCACAGTAGAATGTACAAGTAAAATGTATGCATAAAACAATCATAGAATGGAACATAATCAAATTTCACAAATGTAATGTTGAACAAAGAAAGTCAGATACAAACAAACATAAAACTTATGAGTCTTTTTATATAAAGTTCAAAGCAGACAAAACTAACCAATGCTGTTAGAAGTCAGGACAGTGGTGACCCTCTAGATGCCAGTCACTGATAGAGAGCCCTTGTGGGGCCGGGCTTCTGGGGCACTCTCCATGTTTGGTTTCTTGATCTACAGGTTTGTTCACTTTGTGAAAATTCATGTATAACCTCTGCTCCCTCTGTATGTATCTTGCTTACAATTAGAACTTACATAACTGCCAAAAACACAAAAGAGAAGAAAATGGAAAGAGAATCAGAGGGAAATGGCAATTGGCAAGGTCACAGATATTTCTTAAACACACCAAGCTTCTCTGTCACTGCTATTTTCTAACCAATAAAGGGTGAAGGGAAATACAGCATTTGGAAAAAAGAGGGACTCCGCCTTTGGTGTGTTATTTCCCTGTGACTCAGTTTTCTGATCTGCAAAATGGGGAGCATCTATGATAAAGTCACTTCTTTTCTACCCTTTCTTATTCCTTTCTCTCAATTAGCCTTTCCTAGTACTCATTTGTGTATTGTTATTTTTCCTTCTCTCTTTATTCTCCCCAGCACTTGAAACCGATTTTTTTTTTTCTTCTTCAGGAGAGAACAAGGCCACTGAGAGCCCTTGGGGCCAGGAGAGGGGTGGGCAGTGGGTAGTGCATTTCCTGCCATCTGGGATAGCAAGCCATTCTTTTGCTATTACTTATCGAGCACATATATCTAACCTGTTTTCCCATCTTTCAAAACTCCCTCTCATTCTTGGTACCCCATTTGTCCTGAATGGATAAGATAAATATGGGACATATACACAGAGGGATATTTATGAGAAAGGAGGACATCCTGCCATTTGTGACAACATGGATAGACCTAGAGCACATTATGCCAAGTAAGGTAAGCCAGAGAAAGAGAAGTACTATATCATTTACATGTAGAATTAAAAAAAAAAAAAAAACTTGTAAAAACAATGAAATGGTGGGATGGGGAGAAGACTGATGTTGTTCTTTTCTTTTGAATATTTTCTACCTTAGACCCAGCTCCTACCTTCCCTACCTATAACCACACCTCCATTTCCACCATATTTTTAAGGGTCATTTCTCTGTTAATCTTGTCCAAACACTCCGCATGCATAATCTCAAGCAATGCCTCCCAAAGCTCCCTATCTAAGGGCACAATTATAATCATGCCCATTGTACAGGTGAGAAAACTGAGGTTGAGAATATTACTGAAGTTGCCCAGCTCACTTAGGGTCCAGCTGGGGGTTTACCATGCTTGTGAAACTGGCTAACTGGTAGGAGCTACAGGTGTTAATGCTGGGCCAGTGGACACAGAGAAGGCAGCCTGAGTTGTTTGAAGCCTTGGGGAAGAATGTTAATACCTCTTCTAACCACCCCAGTGTAAAGAGGGTGGTCAGGATGCACAGAAAGGACGAAGACCACTACCAACCAAAGAGGCCAAACTTAGGGAGAGAGGGGTAGTCAGTGCTTTAGTCATCTGAGCTTAAAAGGCATTTTCATTTCCACTACCCCCTATATAATATAGCTGATTCTGGGAATAGTCACACTTGAGCTGCATGCACAGGGTGGTTTGGGGATTCAACCCCCTATTTTCATAGAATATGATCTAGAGGGAATGAGAAGGTATCTGGTCTGGGCCCAGAATATAGGGTTCCTGACTCCCAGTTAGGTGCTCTTCCTATGGAACCACCCACTTTGGTAGCACTGTTCTGTTGCTCTCCATGGTTTTACATGACTGAAAAGTTAGCTTTTCTCTTTATAGTTGCAGTCTTACCAAAAAATCTGGACCTTGTTAAATGCCCTCTGAATGGATGGATGGATGTACGGATGCATGGATGGGTGGATGGATGGATACATGGATGAACAAACAGGATTTCAAAGGCTGACAGGTGTGGGCACAGTTGACTCCCTGTGGTTTCATCCAGGGCTACCATGTACATTGTGTCATCTGTGTATGGCACAAAGGAGTCTGGTGAGGGGCATATGGAAGTTGAAATTCAGACTGGAGCAAGGGATGCTGTCTGTCCAGAAGAGTGGCTGAAGAAGCCCTAGTGTCACACCTCTTTCTGTCTCTTTTCCTTCCCTATTAACAAAAACTCCTGCTTAAAACCTTGTTTAGATATTGCCTTCTCTGTAAAGCCTTCCCTGGTCTCAGCTTGCTTTGCATTATTACTATACTTAATAATGCTTCTTTTATTCTATTTATACATATTATTAGCTACTCATTCATTTTTTGTCATTTCTGGCTAATAAAGGCACACAAAAGGTAATTTAACTGTAAACACAACTTCACAAAGGGGTAAATTATACTAGCCACATCAACTTTTTCAAGTAAATGCATATCTGCTAATGACAAAAAGAGAACTTTGTCTATCTCTGAAATTCCTTTCCTATTGTGCTAGTGCAGCTACCTTCATTACTCATTCTTTTAAGTCCCAGCTTACGTATCACCTCCAGAAGGAGGACTTCTCTGATCATCCTGCATAAATAGTGTCCCTCCTCCCTAGACAGTTTCCCTCCATCACTCTGCTTATTTCCTTTGTAGTAGTATCACAAGCTGAAATGACTCTATTTATGGGCTTTCTTCTTTGTTGTTAGCCCCGACCAGGATGTCAGCTCCTTGGAGAACATATTATGTCTGTTCTGTCACTTGTGTATACTTGGCTTTTAGCCCAGAGCCTGGCACATAGTAAGACCCCACTAAGTGGATGAGCAGATGAGTGAATGAATGGATAAGCAGAATTTCAAAGCCCAGTGGGCATAGGCACATCTGACTCACCCTACATCTCTGGAACCACATTTGTTTGGGTCCCAGGATGCAGGGGGATGAAGGGAAAGTATGGTAGAGGTGGAGAAAAGTCTCTTTAGCTCAGTTTCTGGTTTGAACACCACTTATATAGTTACCCCAAGTCCTGGCACAACATGCCACTGCACAGTGATGTCATTAACAGTGCCTGGCTCTTCCCTTTGTCCAGGAGGAGAATGTAGAGTCTGTGTTGGAGGTACCAATGACAATAGCCACCTATGCATGACCAATTCACCATTTAGTGGCCAGCAAATATACTAAGGAGCAGGACACCATGGGGCAGCTGGGATATGGAGCAGGGACAGAAAGGAGACTTAGAAGGAGCTGAAGTAAAGGGCCCAGGTATTTTGCTCTTTTGAACCGAGTTCTGATACTGAACATTTTCTGAATCTGCTTGCTTCTCTTCAATGTCAAATATGAATTCAAAGATTTTATATATACATATTTATATACATATTTATTTATACATACACATACTTATGTGTACATAAGTGCATATAAATATATATCTGTGTATACATAAAAATGTTTACACAAGTATATATTTATAAGTAGTATATATGCATATATAAATATACATAAATTTTATATATACACATATGGATGTGTGTTTTAACTTTCAGTTTTAATTTTTAATTTTAAGATCTCCTAAATGTCTCCTCTTTCCTAAACAAGCTCACAAAAAAGCTGGTAATAATGCTGAGTTATCACTTAAACCTAGTTGTTTTCAAAGTGTGGTTCCTCAGACCAGCAGCATCAGCATCACCTGGGAAACTTAAAAATGCTGATTTTCAAGCTTCTCACAGAATCCGAGCCTGTGGGGGTTAAACCAAGCAGATGTAGTTTAACCAGCCCTCTCAGTGATTCCTACGGGGCTAACATCTGAGAACCTCTGCTTTAACCTGGAGAAGATAAGGAATAGTGGCTTAGTAACAGTTAGGAAGCTAGTATCCTGAGGGTTACTTTAGCAAAGGGAAAGATTTCCAGGAAATGGTTGTGTGCTTTTATCTTGGGGAAATGTAATCAGGTAAATAGCAAATGAGCCCCAAGGCACCCAGCCAGGCTCAGGGAGTCACCCACTCCTCAGGGATCCCCCACAATGAGGACACTGTGAGGGGAAGGGCAGAGCTGCTCACACTCCATGGTCCCTAGGTGAAGGAAGCTGCCGCTGAGTCAAATGACATTAGAGAGCAATATATGAGATGAAAGACAAAAACCCAGAGACGGAGGGTGAACTATGTAAACCTTCCTGCTTCCCCTAGCATCAGCATATTCTAGCCTTATCACACTTGCTTAGGTAGCAAGTGTCTTAAATGGGATAGTCAAGGGTTTCTAACTGATTGCTCCCTTGCTCTGTGTCTGATTCTGAAACAGCCATGCAAGTTCATGGAAGGACAGGCCTGGGTCTGATAGGCTGCTGGATAACCTTTTTAGAACTGGCAGAAGATATTAAGTCAGACCTCGGAGTAGGACTTCAGGAAGGCCTAGGAGAGAGGAGAAATCACCCATTGGTATATGAGAGAAGTGGGAAGAAAGGTGGTGGGAGACAGAGGAGAGAGTTGGACCAGGAGTTGCCTTTAGGTGCTCCAAATGCCAAGTGATTATTCCCATGGTTTGAAAATGGCCCCTCTTCAAACCTGAAATCTCTCTAGTACTCCAAAAGTCCCTGCCACACATGGCAAATCCATCAACAAGGATAAATCTCAAACTGTCCTACATCTAACTTGCGCTTTTCAAAGAAATTAAAGCAGTGGCTCATATCTGAAGTTGAAGAAGCAAAATCTATTTGTTTCCAGCATATACAACAGCAATCACCATCAGAATCAAATGTCAAATGTACCTACTCCAAAGGAAAAACATCCTGACTAGAATCTGTTCTCCAAATCTTCTGTACCCTTGCTCCTTGTTCTTCTAGGGAGATCTGGAAAACAGCAGCCTGATGGATGCATTCACACCTACGTGTTGGAAGGTTCTGTGGACAAGGTCAACTATTGCCAGAAATCCAACCCAAGAAAATGTTTTCTTCAAACAAACGATACAGGCCCAGACTGGAAAGGTTCATGTAGCAACCAGAGTTTTGCTTTTCTCCAGCAAATTTATACCTCGTTCTGTGAAAATGCCATTTGTTTGCTCACTTGGAATCCCATTCACTCCCCAAGTGTGCAGATAGAAAGATTTATTTTTCTATAGAGTCCAACCCATTTTTAACCAAAGCCCTGGGTGTTCAGTTAACTGAGAGCTCCAAACGCTCACCCTCCCCAGTGGTCTACAGAAAAGGCACAGAGACACAGAAAGCCCCAACATGCCATGTTATATAAACTAGCAATGGCTTCTTTCAAAATCCCGATCTTGAAAGTGGGCTCAAGAAGGTCAGAAGAGAGAATTTATTACAAGCAGATTTGCTATCTCTCTGACCAAAGGAAATAAGGTTTTTTGTTTTTCAAAAGAGAAAGAAAGCATCTTAGGATTCCTGCCTCCTGCGTGCCACTGCTAGTTCCCTCACTCCCCACATGCCTCACTTTATCTCATGCCAGATCATGATCTCAGGCCTTGAGCCCATGAACAGAAGATCTCGTTCCCCAGAATTCCCCCCGCCAAGGGAATGTCTCCCGTTCCAGGTCTTGAACAAAGATTCCACGACACATGTTTGATCTCTTCACGCTCCATTTTCATTAGTCCTTCACACTCTCCATCACTTGGAAAAATACAAACAGCATGGTTCAGTTTTAAGGTTAAGAACTGACAGTCTCCATAAACATTTTTACAATCAAAGCTGACTTATCCACTGCCAGAATTCAGTGTCTGTAAGAGAGGGGTGAGGTGGGATGGAGGCAAGGAGTGGAAAGTGGAAAACTTCATCATCAGAGTAAGAGAACAAGTGCTATGCCTTCAACTGCTGAGTGAAGGACACCCCACGGCATTGCTGGCAAAGAACTGGGTTGATCCACCTCCAGATAATTAAAGTACAGCCATCCTCCTTTGTACACGATGGATATGTTCCAAGACACTTAGTGGATGCCTGAAACTGCAAATAGTACTAGAATCTAGATGGACTATGTCTTTCCTATACACACCTATGATAAAGTTTAATTTATAAATTAAGCACAGTAAAAGATTATACCAACTAATAATAAAATAGGACAATTATAACAATATACTGTAAGAAAAGCTCTGTAAATATGACCTCTCTCAACATATCTTATTGTACTATACATACAGCTTGGTTATGCTGAACAAAGGGATGATTCATGTCCCAGGTGGGACAGAGTGAGATTTCATCATACAGAATGGTGCTCAATTTAAAACATACGAATTGTTTATTAATGAAATTTTCCATTTGATATTTTCAGACTGTGGTTCACTATGGGTAATTGAAGCTGCAGAAATGGAAACTGGAAATAAAAGGAGTGGGGGCTACTATATCACAGAGAGGGACAGGGAAACCCAAGGAGCAGGGTAGCTCAGGTGTACTTTCATGACTTATGGAAAATACGAAGCAATCAGCAGTCCTGAGTTATGAGATCACCAGGTCATAAATATCAAAAGTTGTGTATGAAGAGGTTATAAAATCATTCTCAAGATGTTTTTTTAATTTTATTTTTATTTACTTTTAGACAGAAGAGAAGGGAGGGAAGAAGAGAGGGAGAGAAAGATCAATGTGTGGCTGCCTCCCATGCAGCCCCCACTGGGGACCTGGCCCGCAACCCAGGCATGTGCCCTGACTGGGAATTGAACCAGTGACTCTGGTTCACAGGCCAGCACTCAATCCACTGAGCCACACCAGCCAGGGCCATTCTCAAGATGTTTTAAATAGAGAAAAAGCAGAGGGTAACATAGGTGGAGGCAGAGAAGATCTAGAACTTAAGCCACGCTCCACCTTACACTACCCCAAATATTTATGAGCTGAAATCATTTAATTAGCTGGAATTTATAATGATGGTGTGTGGGCAGATGAGCTTTAGGGCCTTTATTCATTCGCTCACCTAACACATAATTAAAGAGAGCCAATTACTCCATTCCAAGAGCTGGGAATACAATGGAGAGGAGACAGGTACAGTCCTTGCCCTCATGGAGTTTATAGCCTCCAGCAGAGGTTCCCAAATTTTGTTGCTCTTCCTGATGCCCAGGTCACATCCAAAACCATTTAATCTGGGTTCTGGGGTAGGATCCAGGCACAATGCTTTCAAAGATCCATAGGATTCTCAAGTACAACAAAGTTTGAGGACCACTTAGGATTCTTAACTGTGCCACCATGATTGGCCCGATCAACGAGCACCAAAGTCTTGCCCATGGCTTATCCTAGCAACTACTGCTCTGCTTTCTGAAACTCTCTGTTCCTACAAGGACCTCATTCTAACATTTTCAGTATAAGTGCAAAATTTTCTGTAAGCTTAATTCATTTGAGCTCTTCTGAGAGAGTTTCCTAACTAAAAGTACTACTCACATACTTAAATGCTTGTAGGATGACCTCCTTAATCCAAAAACTAAATCAGAACACATTATCCAGAACCTAATCTGATCACGGTATAAAATATTTGAAACCCAGGCCATCCTAGAAATTCTAAGCCTCCTGGCTGCCACATCTACAAGGTCCTTTCATGGCATGAGTCCTGGGAGCAGACTCCCAGCAGGTTTAAATCACCTGATTCTCTTGTTAAGGTAGGAAAAAGAAAACTTGCTGGATAAACCCTTTCTTTCTATTTTCTTTGAGCTTTTATATCCCATTCCTCTTCAAGTGATCAATGGAAATTCATTATAGACTTTCTTGGACCTACTCCTGGATTTTCATCAATTTAGAAAGGAAATATTACATTAAGTCTTTCTCTGGAAGGCTCCGGGAATTTTAAAAAATAAAAGAAAAGAGAAAGACAAAAAAAGGAGTCTGCTTTGAAGTAGCAATGAACATGCCAGGAAAAAAAAAAAAAAGAAAGCACAAAACCCCAAAATGATGGATCCTGAGAAAAATGTTGAAGGAGAAGTACTTCCCCCTGTTTCCCATTGTGCGTTCTTAAGGGTGAAGTGGTCCCACTCAAACCACCAGAGCCTGCCAGTTGGCCAACCCAGCGGCATTCCACAACAGAGATTAAAACCAACTTTATGATTGTGGTGAAAATAATAAAGAGCCTGGCAGGGTTTCCTTCCAAAATGAAAGCTCATTTATTTTCTGAGGTGTATAATTTGGTTGTAAATGTTTCCTTTGGGCCAAAACATCCCAGATTGTTTTTGCCTGGAACACATCACTAGTTTGCTGGAGAAGAATGGACTCCATGTAGTCCCGCTGTGTCCATCCACTGAAGGAATGGAGGTATTCAAGTTGGCCCTGCCAACTTGTGTCACATCTGGCGGCAGTGGTCTGCTGGACGGAACTAGAGATGCAGAGGCAGGAGGTGCTGGGCCTGGACTGGCTGCACCAACTCCCAAGTCCAGTCCATCTGTGAAATGGGCAAGCTCACTGCTGGCCCTTACCCATATCTCACACCTGTTTCGGTACCTCTTGGCAAAATGGAGAGCAGAAGAGCATTGGGAGCCCTGTTCCCTGTAAAACTTGGCTTTTCTTCCAGGTCTTTGTGTCTTTATTCTATTTATCTTTTCAAAAATCACCCCTAAAAATTCACCCAGAAATGACTAATATTTGGATAAAGGCAAAGCCAGATTCTTTCCAGGGTCCATGGACTGACCACAGGTACTTGGGGCCAGAATTTGGCCCATTGGGTTTAGCTAACCTCACATATAAACATATTTTCATCCTATACAAGCAGCTTGAGAAATAACAGCTCTTTCAACCATTTTCATGTTTGTCAACTCTCTTCCTTACAACATATACTTTTATCCTGCCTTTCATTTGCAACTCCACATTAAATCCAAAGCCAGTGCTCTGCTTTGTAGATAAAAATGTATTTATTCCACTGCCCCCTTTCCCCACAAAACAGGTAATACAGAACAGGGAAATATCTATTGAGATCAAGGGCGTGGCATCAAACGTTATCATGTGACATCCCTTCACAATATATGAAGTTGTTACTTTAACACTGGGATTGGAGTGAAGGAGGAGGAAAGAAGTGAACTGAAAGGGGACACAAAATTAGTGCAGTTAACCTGAGAAATCTGAGAAGAACACTGGCAGAAATTAGTGATATAGGACTTGGCTCAAGAGGTGAAATACAATGGTCTCGTGTATCATGAAGTTACCTGCAGGGAAATGATGGAGAGTGGTTTCACTAAACCCGAGAATGACCACAAAGCAGCATGTCAAGCAAAATGTTACATTAAAAAAACCCTTCCTATGGAGTATAGCCATATCATTGCTAAGATGACAGTCCACCAACTTGCCAAACTTATATCTCATTTTCCAGTTGATCATGGTCTCACAAAGTCAGTTCACATACCAGCTATGCAGTTCACAATCAGCTTTTTGGATAATCAATGGTGGCTGATCTTCAGACCCCTAATTCAAGGAGAGCAATAAGAAATGTTCTTAAAGGACAACTGAGTGAACAATGCTAGAGCATAAAGGTTCATGACAACTTGTGCACAAAGCAACATGCTAATATGAATCAGGCAGCATAGCTTCAGACTCCAAGTAACCCAGTGGCTGTAGCTAATTCTTTCAGCACTTTGGCTGCTGCCATCACCCACATGCCCACCTGGAACTTGGAAAATCAAGTTTACACAGTGTTTGGAAACCACAGTATTGACACATGATGAACAAATCACAGAAGAAATTTTGACTTCCCTCAGTATCTGACCCACAAAAGCAAGGGATTCAGACCACGCCTATTGAATGAATGTCAATTTTGCACTGTGGTTAGAGGATTTTATTCTAGGACACACACATCATACCGAGATAAAAGAGAAACCAGGATCCCACTTCTTTTTGAAAACCATAATTCTTTCCTACTTTACTACCTTATGTCAATACATCCGAGCCTTGGGGCTGTAAGTCACTTCCCGTTGTGGTCAAGTTTCATCTCCTTTATGAAGCATTCAATACTTTTCACAGTTCCCAGGTGCAAACCTGACTTAGTTGAAAGTTGTTTTGAATTTAGAATATTGCCTACAGAGCTCTAGACAGTGGGTTTTGAGAAATAATTATCCCTTTGCCTAAATGTCCCTTTTAAGTTGCTCCCTACACACACACACGCACACACACACACCCATGCACCATTTTCCTGACAGAAATGCCTGTGGTTCCAACCAATTATTCTAGTAAAGGTGTAAGTAGATCACTAGAATCCTCTTAACCTGTGGAGGCCACAAAATGCATCATATGGTCAGAAGTGAATCAGGTGATAGCAAGAGACACACAAGATGACAGTCTTCTCATTTAAAAGCATGTTCCTGTAGCTGCTTTTTTTGGGTAAGTTAAAAAGTTTTAAGTCACAGAGTAACAAGAACTTGCAGACCCAGACCCTTCTCCTGCCCCCAGTGCTCTTTTATTTATTTATTTTTAAAGACTTTCTGTTTCACTCCTTCCTTTGCCCTAGAATGGTAAAACAAAACAAAACAAAAAAGCAATAAAAATAAAAATAAATCAGAGTAGGAACTTTATTATATGTAGGGGTTGTTGAGTGAATCATTTCATTAAAAATCAGGTCAAGTTAGGTGGTTTTACATTGAAGAGAAAAAAACAGATATAATTGGAGAAGCCCAAACGGGTCACTTCCTTTTTTGAGGCTGGGTTTCTGTAGACTGGATGACACCTTGGGACTCAGGAATTTAATCAGGGCTCTGCTGTCGTCTGCAATCAATAGGTAGGTACTTTTTGGGTCTCAGTTTCTTCATCTATAAAATGAAATAACAGTATCATATCTGTGTCCCCAGATGTGGTGAGGGAATTTTGGAAAGCACAACACTCACTGATGTCTCAGACTTTATTGAACATGTGCTATATGCAAGGGTTACATCACATGTCATATCACCATATAATTTTATGCATATATACAAATATATGCAAAAGAATGTAATCATCCCTTAATGGATATACAATGCTATGTAGGTTTAGATATGGCCATTGTCCATCTTAATAGTTCACCGAAAACTTTTTGTGGCTTGTCCAGAATTTTTGCAGCTAAAAAAGAGGAAAGAAGGCAGTACTAGCCAATGGAATGGCCTGCACAGAGAGGAAAAATATCATGGGGAGGGCACAAGAATTAGTAACAGTCCCATTTGGTTGCAAATACTTATAAAGCAAAGGGCAAGAAGAGTTGATTAGTTCCAGGTATGCAGTTCCTCAATCAATACCTGTTTTGAGGCAAGGAATGAGAGAACCATTGGGAGTTCTTACGCAAGGGAGGACAACAGTTTTTAAGAAGTTGACTCAGTATTATATTTTGAATGGATATGCAGAGAGAGAAACTAGAATTGAAATTAATGAGATCTGGGAAAGTAAGGATCCAGGTCACCACACCAGGCAGTGAAGGGGAACTGCTACCATGGGGACAGACAGGATCGTCAGGTCCCTGTGTATACGTAGAGAGGAGGATGGAAGGTGGCTTCTGCAAGGTCCTTGATGGTCCCATCTGCTGGAATTCACATTTTTGTGTCATCCCCTTCCTTTGAGTGTGGGGTGAAGTAACCGGCTTTTAAGAAATAGGAGATAGCAAAAGTGATGGGCTGTTACTCACACTCCGTTTCTGGCTTTACTCCTTTGTTTGCTCTGATGAAGTCAGTTACCATATTTGAGCTGCCCTATGGAGAGTCTACATGGAGAGGAGTTTTGGGTGCCTCTGGCTAATAGCTGGCCAGAAACTGAATCTTGCCAATAACCAAGTGAGTGAGCCTGGAAGCTAGTCCTCTTCCAGCCACGCCTTGAGATAACTGCAGTTCTGTCTACTAAACTCAACTGCAGCCAGTGAGAGACCCTGGACCGGAGGTGACCAGGTAAGCTGGGCCCAAATTCCTGACCCACAGGAATTCTGAGATAATAAATGTTTGCTTTTTAAGCCACTAAATTTTGGAACCACAGCTATTTCATACAGGGAGGGAAGTACTTAACTGACATGGAAATGGTAGGGGACCAATGCTGTTGAGATTAAAATCCCAAATTCATGGTCCAAAGTTGTGCATATGCTTTTTTTTCTAGGCTTTGTTGGTGTTAGAACATTTCATAAAAAGAAACCTTTTGGCCACCTCTTACTTTCACTGTTTCCTAGAGTTGATTAATAAAACATTACTTGATTTTCAATTTCAAGTGACTCAGTGGGGCATTCCAATAGAAAAACTGGCAGGAAATTAATGCCATACACACCAGGAAAGGCAGATGCTTCTGAATCTGACGTTTTCGGAAAACACACCTTTCCTTTGTACACATCTTACTCTTCTTGGATTTTACATTGGTAGTTTGTTTTTAGAAGCCTGGGAAAGGGGCAATATTCTCTCAATATAAAATGAGAGAATGCCATCCTACAACATGAAAATACTTGAATGATAGTTAACAAAACAGTTGGCCAGGGATTTTTAAGAAACTGCATTATCTATTTATGCTTGAATTATAGTGGTATCTAACAAAGCTAATATTATGGCTGTGAATGGTGGAGTAAATCTCCATGCTGAATCTCTGAAATATGTTTTTATATGAAATGTGATTACTTATAATTAAACTCTTTTCACCAATTTTCTTGCTTGCTGTGAGGGAGACAAATTGCAAAACTGCTTTACTACATAACTTGTAGGACTTTCAGGACAGACATATAGTATCCAAATAGGTAATCACATTCTGTTTTTATTAGCTAAGGCTAGGTTTTATTTTTCATATAACATCTTCCATAGTAGTGGGAAACAAAGCCTCTGTACTTGAGCTTGACTCCTTGGTGAGACTCGCGGTCATCTTAGTGGTGAGAGACTGCCACCTGCAAACCAGTAAGAAATGAGGTGTTCTAAATCCAGTCTCCTGCTCATGGAGACTTCTCATTCAGTCTTTGAAAGTGCAAGAAGATCTCTACATTTAGTCCAAGATTTAAGCAAATTTTCTCTCTGATTGAGTTTACCTCACCTGTCTGTGAGTGAAGGAGGAGATAGCAAAGTACACTGTTTGGGTTTGCCCATAATGTTATCTTTCTAAACTGCTAACGGGCTCTTGCTCTCATCTGCAGGTGGTTCAGTACCTGTTCCATTGCACCTGTGGTAACAGGTGAACACTCCCTTCTGCAAATACCAGGAGCATTGAGGCTTATCTCCATTCCACTAAAGCAAACATATCTGGATATTTGAGAGAATAAGTCCACCTCCTCTTCATATATCTATTTCAGGGAGACTACCTGCCTTTCTCACTGCAGAAATACTATGAACCTCTAAGTCCTATATTCCCTGTCAGTTGGGTTATAATAACTCCTGCCCAAACTGTTTTGCTGATTAGCATCTGGATAAATGTTCATAGTGCAAACAGATGCTTACAGGTGATGAATATGGCTCCAAAATATGGGCAAGCTTCATTTCTTCTTTGGGTTTTGGCACTGGGGGAGGAATAGGTTTTCTCTTAACTCCTGAGAAGTGATGGGCTGCATGGCAGATAATGGTCAGTTATTGGTCATGTGATGAGAGATTCATAGAGGTGAAGCAAGAAAAAGACAAAGAGCTGAGAGCACAGGCCTAAGGGTGGTACACGCAAGTGCACATAGAGTCCTGAAAACATAAGCCAGAGAGGGCTCACTGGCCACCAAAAGTAAGTACCTCTGCTCCAAGGTGGAGGCAAACCCCTAGCCATGGAATGTATTTCTTGTTCACCTTGCATCAAGGTATGATTGATGTAAGCAGAACTGATCCATGTCCCTGTGAACTGGGACTGTTAAGAGGACATCAGAATATCCATCACCATGGGGCCCTGAATGACTTCATGGAAATGACACTAAGAAAGGTAAGGATTATAGAAGTTAAATACTGTGCCTAAGGTCACAGCCAGTTAGTGCCAGTGTGGACTCAAATTCACATCTTCTGACTCTCAAGGCAAGAACTCTTTCTGACAATGGAAAAGGAACTTCTGCCCGAAGTCACTGAAGTCACAGAGATTTGAAAGCATGGACTCTGGGATCTAGATAGCCAAGGTTTAAACCCTGCCTCTACCTCTACTAACTGTATGACTTGGGCAAGTTACTTAACCTTATTGTGTAAAATAGTGATAATAGTAGTGCCTATCCCATGGTATTGCTATGAGGATTAAATAAATTAATATTAGTCAGATACTAATACAAGTGCTAGGGCCATGGTCAGTGTGATATAAGTGTTTGACAAAAGCAAGTAGATAAAATCAGATGAGACTTATATAAATACCAGCTTCTACCTTTCTACACAGGAACACTGTGGGATCTGATGCCTCAGGCACATCTTGTGAGACTCAATTAATGCCTACCCTTCACCTGATGCTTTACCACAGCCTAAATAATCATAGAACCAAGACCCCAGAGGCTACCATGCCATTGAAAAAAGGTGGCACCTCCATTCAAGAGAAGCTTAAGACCATTTTCACCATGGTTTGTCTAACTGCCATTGAGAGATCTGCCACAATGATAGCCCCTCTACCCCACAATGCTTTGAATGTCCTTTGACTGGACTCAGCATATCTCCTTCCACCTTCCCCAACCCTTTTTCTACTAGACCTTCTAGGAATTTCATTCCACAATAAGCAATCTCCTCTCATTTTCAACCTCTTCCGTGAATATTCCTTCAACCACCTCCTAGGTCTTCCTGGTCCCCATAGCTGCTTCCTGAACATTTCTTCCCTTCTTCCTGAAAAAACAGAAACAGTAAAAACCAAAACCAAAACCAAAAACTCCTGCTACTTTCAGGATGATGGGTGTTCCAACTTTTATATACAGCTCCTATTCATTCTCTCTCATTCACTGAAAATTTAAGCTTGTGTCTTAGTCTCCTCCGTTACCCTATTGGGTGATTTCAACATCCGTGTAGATGTCCTTTCCAGTTCTTTGACCTTCTCATCACCACAAACCTTTTCCTCCTCTGTACCTCAGCTGCCCTCTGCACTTCTGTCAGTAAATATTCTACACAAAGATACTTGTTCTGTTCTCTCATTTCCCTAAAGTTCAAACTCCACTGAGATTTCCAGTCTACTACCATTTTCTCAGCAACCTGCAGCTTCCTCTAACTTTTATTTTCCTTTTTATTCAGCACGTTCCCTTATTATAATCATTCTTTTTCAACTTCCCTCAACCCTCCTTTCTACCTTCTCTCCCTCTGATCTATTTTATTTGCAAAAGTTCAGTTCTAGTTGAACCTAATGACCCAACTTTTCTAGGTTGACAGTGAGGCAGATTGGTGATTTAAAAAAATAGCCCAATTTGAAAAAAATTGCTCCATTTTAGATTCATGTTCTCGAACCTCTAATGAATACTCAGTTCTGTTCCAAAATCAATGGCCCTTTCCTCACAATCTTGCCTTTTCCACCATCCAAGATAATTATTTTATTTCTTCTTTCTCCAAGTCTCCCACTCTTCTTCATTGTCTTTACTGCATATTTCATTGAAGGAAGAGGAACCATTCTTTTAATGGTATCTCTCATGTACCCATCACTATATCTACACTCCTACATCAGAGCTTTGGTGCTTGTGATCCCATCTGCCTGACCTGCTCTTCCCCTACTTTTTTTGTAGAGCTGGCCTTTTCCTATTCCCCAGTTCAGGACTTAAGTATCACTTTTACACCAAGCTCTTATGTGGCCACCTGTTTTAGTAGGTACTCCAGGCATTCCTTATCTTTGCTCACTTTTTATGTCCTGCTAAGCACCTATCTATAATAATTATTTATTTATCAGGACAATCCCGGCCAAGATGGAGGCATATGAAGACACACTATGCCTCCTTGCACAACCAAAAGAAGGAAACAAATTTAAAAACAGAAAACAACCAGAACTAACAGAAAATTGAACTGTATGAAAGTCCGACAACCAAGGAATTAAAGAAGAAAAATTCTCCCAGACCAGTATAAGGGGTGGAGATAGGCAGGCAGTGGAGAGGACTTATGACAAGGTGGAGGCTGGAGGACCAGGTGAGGCAGTGACTGGCAGAGTGGGCGGTCCCATGTTTGAATGAAGATAAACCAGAAGGAACAACTGGGGAGCAAGACAGACTGCACAACCCAGGGTTCCAGTGCAGGGAAATAAAGCTTCAAAACCTCTGACTAAAAAGATCTGTGGGGGTTGAGGAGGTGGGAGAAACTCCCAGCCTCACAGGAGAGTTTGTTAGAGAGATCCACAGGGTCCTAGAACATACACAAACCCACCCATTAGGGAATAAGCACCAGAAGGGCCCAATTTACTTGTGGGTAATGGAGGAAGTGACTGAAACTGGGCTGAGAGCTGAGTAAGTGGCATTGTTCCATCTCTGACCCCTCTTTCACATAGAGTGCCACAACTCAAAGAGACATGGGTTGCCCCACCATGGTGAATATCTAAGGTTCCACCCCTTACTATGTAACAGACACACCTAACTAAATTAAAAAAATAAAAGGCCCAAATGAAACAACAGTTCAAAGCTCCAGAAAAAATACAACTAAGTGATGAAGAGATAGCCAACCTATCAGAAGCACAGTTCAATACATAGGTAATCAGGATGCTCACAGAATTGGTTGAGTATGGTCAAAAAATAAAGGAAAAAGTGAAGGTTATAAAAAGTGAAATAGAAGATAAAATTTCCTGGGCCAAGATGGAGGCATAGGTGGACACACTGTGCCTCCTCCACAACCAAAATTAAGGACAAAAAGATTTAGAAACAAGAAAACAACTGGAACTGATAGAAAATTGAACTGTATGGAAGTCCAATAACCATTCATCCAGACTGGTAAGAGGGGTGGAGTCCCAAGAGGAAAGGGTGGAGGTTGGTGGACCAAGTGTGCAGGCAGCAGTGACTGGCAGATCTGAGGTGCACAGGTGGCGGCTGGTAGACCCTGGGTATGGGGTGGCAATGGTGCAGACCCAGTGAGGCCGGTCAAGGCGGCCGGCTGACCAGTTGGTCCCACATTTGTGTGCAGATAATCCAGGCAAAGGGGAAGTGGTGGAAGGGACTGGAATTCGAGAGATCGGAGCAAGTGCCATTGTTCCCTCTTGGACCTCACCCCCACATATAGTGTCACTACCCAGCAACTGGGCTGCCCCACCCTGGGGAACATCTAAGGCTCCGCCCCTCACTCCATAACAGCTGTGATCAGATCCCCCCACCCCCCGAAAAAATGGCTCAAACAGGAGAACAAATCAAAGCTCCAGAGCCAATTCATCTAAGTGACCAAGAGATAGCCAACCTGTCAGATGCACAGTTCAATGCACTGGTGATCAGGATGCTCACAGAATTGGTTGATTTTGCTCACAAATTAGATGAACAAAGGAAGGTTACAATAAGTGAAATGAAGGAAAACACACAGGGAACCAATAGTGATGGGAGGAAAACTGGGACTCAAATCAATGGAGTGGACCAGGAGGAAGAAACAAACAACCAAACAGAAAAGAAGGAAGAAACAAGAATTAAAAAAAATGAGGAGAGGCTTAGGAACCTCCAGGACATCTTTAAATGTCCCAACACCTGAATTATAGGGGTACCAGAAAGGGAAGAAGCAGAGCAACAAGTGAAAAACTTATTTGAACAAATAATAAAGGAGAACTTCCCCAATCTGGCAAAGGAAATAGACTTCCAGGAAGTCCAGGAAGCTCAGAGAGTCCCCAAGAAGTTGGACCCAAGAAGGAACACACCAAGGCACATCGTAATTACATTACCAAAGATTAAAATGAAGGAGAGAATTCTAGAAGCAGCAAGGGATAAGGGGACAATCACCTACAAAGCAGACTGTCAACTGATTTCTCAAAAGAGACCTCCCAGGCAAGAAGGGGCTAGAAAGAAGTATTCCAAGTCATGAAAGTCAAGGACCTACATTCAAGATTGCTCTATCCAGCAAAGTTGTCATTTAGAATGGAAGGGCAGATAAAGTACTTCTCAGATAAGGTCAAGTTAAAGGAGTTCATCATAATCAAGCCCTTATTATTTGAAATGTTAAAGGGACTTATCTAAGAAAAAGAAGATAAAAAATAGGACAGTAAAAAGACAGCAAACTCACAGATATTAACAACCAGGCCTAAAACAAAAGCAAACTAAGCAAACAACTAGAACAGGAACAGAACCACAGAAATGGAGATCATATGGAGGGTTAGCACATGAAGTGGGAGGAGGAGAGGGTGGAAAAGGTACAGAGAATAAGTAGCATAGATGGTAGGTATAAAATAGACAGGGGGAGGGCAAGAATAGTGTGGGAAAAGTAGAAGCTAAAGAACTTATGACACATGGACATGAACTAAAGGGGGGGGAATGTGGCTGGGAGGGGGTGTGCAGGGTGGAGGGGAATGATGGGGGAGAAATGGGACAACTGTAATAGCATAATCAATAAAATATATTAAAAAAATAAAATCTCGTGTAATAAATCATTTCCTGTTTTAAGTACCCAGAAAAAAAAAGTGAAATAAAGTAAAATGTACAGGGAGCCTACAGTGAAGGGAAGCAAACCAAGACTCAAACCAGTGGTTTGGACCAGAAGGAAGAAATAAACATTCAACCAGAAAAGAATGAAGAAAGAATTCGAAAAGATGAGGAGAGGCTTAGGAATCTCTGGGATAACTTTAAACTTTCCAACTTCCGAATCATAGGGGTACCAGAAGGAGAAGAGGAAGAGCAAGAAATTGAAAACATAATGAAGGAGATTCCCCCATCTGGCAAAGGAAATAGACTTCCAGGAAGTCCAGCAAGCTCAGAGAGTTCCAAAGAGGTTGGACCCAAGGAAGCACACACCAAGGTACATCAGAATTACACTTCCCAAGATTCAAAATAAAGTGAGAACCTTAAAAGTAGCACGAGAAAAGGAGAGAGTTACCTACAAAGGAGTTCTCATAAGACTATCAGCTGATTTCTCAAAAGAAATCTTACAGGCAATAAGGGGCTGGAAAGAAGTACTCAAAGTCATGAAAAGCAAGGACCTACATCCAAAACTACTCTATCCGGCAAAGCTATGATTTAGAATGGAAGGGCAGATAAAGTGCTTCCCAGATAAGGCCAAGTTAAAGGAGTTCCTCATCACCAACTCCTTATATGAAATGTTAAAGGGACTTATCTAAGAAAAAGATGATCAAAACTACGAACAGTAAAATGACAACAAACTCACAACTATCAAACTGAACCTAAAAAGAAAACAACACTAAAAAACAAACTAAGCAAATAATAGAACAGGAACAGAATCACAGAAATGGAGATCATCCAGAGGGTTATCAGTAGGGGTCGGGGAGGAAAAGGTATACGGAATAAGTAGCATAAATGGTAAGTGGAAAATAGACAGGGGGAGGTTAAGAATAGTATAGGAAATGTAGAAGCCAAAGAATTTATATGCATGACTTATGGACATGGACTAAAGGGAGGGGAATGCAGGTAGGAGGGGGTGTGCAGTGTGGATTGAACTAAAGCGGGGGAAATGGGGCAACTGTAATAGCATAATCAATAAAATATATTCAAAATATTTATTTATCAATTAGTTACTCTAATTGATAAAGTTAGATTAGTTAATCTAACTTTAATTAGATTAGATTAGTTAATCTCTCCTTTTAAAGCATAAACTTGTTCTCTATTGAATATCCACTGTCTAGCCCAATGCCTGCAAATAATAGGCACTTAGTATGTGTATGTATGTGCTGAAAAAAGAAAGGAAGAAATTGTGGAATGCTTACTCTATAGTTGGGCTGTGCTCTATACTTATATCAACATTATTTCATTTATCTGATTGCAACCTGATCATTTCTGAAATAAAAGAGACACAATTCATGTTCCTTTAATTTCCCTTCACATCCTATAACAACAACCTAACAGCAACTGTAATGTTGCAGAGCTTGGGCATTTTAGATGTACATTTTACTGCAATTCTCTTTGGCAAAGTAAAACCAGGAAAACTCTTAAAGATGCTCAGAAATGGGGGAGTGTGTGGCTTTGAGAAAGAGAACGGGCCTGTAAGTCACCCCAGGACTGGCCTGGGGTGGCGAGTATAGCCTTGGGCAAGTCCTTTCATTTTTCTGGGTTTTGGATTTCTCATATACAAAACAAGAAGTTGGGACTCAGTTTTTCAAGTTTCTTGCCAACAACAAAATTCTGGGATTTGGTGAGTGTCTCCTGCCTGCCTCCTAAGCAGAAGACCTGGTTCAACCCAGTGAGCAGGGCAGTGACTACACCTGCAGCCACAAGAGTGACTCCTGTGTATATTAGCAACTGTCATGTGCCCCTGTATCCTGATGACACAAAAGGCACTCCACTTAGACAGTCAGGTCCAAGGCACAGAATATTCCAGGGACATGGCCATAGCAATTCTCCTGCCAGCACCCACTTTCCCTTGGACCTCAATGGGGACCCCAGAGATGGTCCCTTCATGTTGCTCTAGGCTGAACACTTGGGGTTTTGTGGGTGCAGAGTTTTTCTTTTAAAGGGAGTCTGTGTAGCCCACAGGCAGCTCTGTTCAATTGGGTAAGCTCCATCTCATTGGCAGGTTTCCACAGTGCTTCTATTTACACCGCATCCTAAGTGGCATGAAGAATTCCAACCCAAAGGAACAACAGACACGCACAGGAGCCCACAAAGTAAAGAAAATTGAGTTAATGGTTTGAGCAATCTTGCAGCAACTACAGAGGTCCCAAGAAATGATGCAGTCTCCTTAATTAAAGGGTAACTCTTTAAAGCTGTGACTCCTTCTTTCTGTTTTGCTCTAAGTTCAGATCCTCATCCTTCATTCTCATTAGGAAGGTGGGAATCGTGCTCTCAGCCCCATGGTGCACAATTCTTCCCTTATCTTGGGCCATATCATTCAGTAATTGAGTTCAGTGGGCCTACTTCTCTTTATCTAATTTATCAATTAGTTACTCTAATTGATAAAGTTAGATTAGTTAATCTAATCTAACTTCTTCCCCATTTATGTGCAAATTTAAGGCCAAGGAGATTGACATTTATTTTTGGGTTATCCAAGAGGGTGAGGGGAAGGCTTGATGAAAAATCAGTGAAAGAGCTACTGCGGGGCACAGGAACCGCCCTGGACTGTACTTCAGAGCAATGAGGCAAGAGGGCAGAACTTGGGACAGAAGAGCCGTCTGTCACAGGTACCTTCTGAAGCGCCTGGCTCTCATCATTTCTACCTGCTGTTCAGTATTTAGAGTCACTATCCTTATGATTCCAGAGCCTCTCAAAATACCCCCAGTTTTTTCCAGTCAATGCTTATTCTTATTTACATATGAGATTTATCTACAGATGAGATTTATCTCATTTCATAGGTGTCTTTTCAATGGAGTGTTTTGCCTTCATCAAATTTGAGTGGGAAAATCACAGCGGTTTCACCAGTAGGTATGTCTTCCTACATGTGCCAGTGAGGGGAGCAGAAAGGAAAAGATCCAGTAGTAGTTGGCCTTTTCCCAGAAAAGTGTGGAGTGCTGAACCTTTTGGGGAATAATAGATTAAACAGAAGTGGAAGCTATGAGCCAGAATGACTTGGCTACTCTTTAAGACATTTTATCCCCTGTGGGCAGATTCACTGCTATAATATGTAATTGCATATTATAAGAATTATTCTGCATTGTTTGGTTTTGAATGGGCTGGTAATTCTGATCTCAGGTGTTTCTTTCTGCAGCACCTGGGTCAGATTCCAAGTTAAGCCAAAGATATCCTGTATAAATAATTTTTCTTGTATACTGTACAACTGTTTTCCCTCTTTGAAAAGTTATAACATTGTTCATTTTCTGGTAGTGATAGGAAAACTCAGTTCTTTTCCCACTCAGTTCTAGTATCTGTAAATATCAGAAACTCCCTGTGATTTCCACACTAGGGCTGTGTGAAGGAATAATGTCCACATAGATACAAGGGGACTTCATGTAACTGATCCGGAGGCTTAGTGTGGCCTCTCTCCTTAAGGAATGTTTACCCTGTGAAGGACAACCCCAAGTAAGTTAATGAGTAATGGCACATGAACTTCACCATTTTGCCTGATTTCCGTGAGGTGGCCATCTGGTTTGAAGTAGGTTGCCTCTCATTAATAACTTTCCCAAGATACTGCAGAGCCTAGGGAAAAGACTGGAGCATAAAAATATAACTCAATTAGTCTAAAAAAGTCACCATGTTGAATAGAAGGCTCTCAGACCAATGGCTAGATGTTTAGGAGTCTTTGGGTACATGTAACCACAGCAATGGAATGCCCATCTCACACTCTCTCAAAGGTATTTTTTGACAATTTTTAAGTTATTGCTTCTCTTTATTGTATACAATGTCCTATAAAGAAGATATATGTCCACAATTGAGCTTTGAAAGAGGACCATGGGGCCAGTTCAATTTAAAGGGAATGAAGTCAAGCAGTAAATTTGCTGGTCACTCTTTTCATATGGGCTCTATCTTAGCCAGCAGTTGGTCTTTGATGTCGTAACAATAGCACTGGGCCTTGGAGGCAGAGGAGGGTCCCCATAATCGAAACTTGTCCACATTCATTAAAATGTGGAGACCAGTGTGCAGGGTAGCGCACATCAGGGAGCACCAGGAGTGGGCTCCAAGGATGCAGGTTGCCTTTACCAGTGAAAAATGGCTTTCTGTTCTGCACTATCTCCCCTGCCTGCTGCATTCTCACTACATTTTTAATTGAAGTATGATATACATACAGAAAAACACACATATGTAACTATACAGTTCAGTGGGATTTCACAAACTGAACACACTGGTGTAACAAACACTCAGATCAAGAAACAGAACATTACTAGCACCCCAGATGACCCTGTCCTCCCTTCTGGTCATTTCCTTGACAAGGGTGACCAGTGTCCTCTCTTCTAACAGCATAGATTAGTTTTTCCTGGTTATGAACTTCATAGGAACAGAATTACATGGCATGCACTCTTGTGCCTGGCTTCTTTTACTCAACGTTACATTTGTGAAGTTGTACATGTTGCCTGTAGTTGTCATTTGTTCATTCCCAGTATGTTCATTTACTATATTATTATACATTCTACTGTTGATGAGGCATTTCTGCCATTTCCAGTTTGGAGCTATTTTAAATAGTGCTGCTATGAGCATTCTTTTCTAGGTCTTTGAGTGCACACATGAAAACATTTATGTTGGGTATATACCCAGGGTGGGTGGGATTACTGAGTGAGAGGGGATATATATAACAGAATATATAAAAAACAGAATATATATGTAAAATGGAATATATATTGTTTTCATAGTTAATTTGGAAAAACAATTTTCCAAAATGTTCACATCAGTTTACACTCCTTACAGGTGTTCCACATTCTCACCAATATTTGGTGTCTGTGTTTTTCTTTTCTTTTAATTTTTGCCAATAGACTGATTTCACATTTTTAGTGGTGATACCTTTTTAAATACATCTTTTCCCCTTCTATTTCAGCTATCTACCCAGTCAGTGCTCAATTGTGGTAGTCACCAAACTGATATGCTATTAAGATAGTTAAAATGAGATTGGTCCCAACTCAACATCAAAGGGAGAAGAAAGAGGGTGCTGTAGAACATACCTGAAGTGCAGGACACAGGCTACCACAAATGACACAAAACAAAGGATAAAATTTGCGGAAGGTACAGGGCAGTCAGGGACTTAGAAAGAACAACAGAAAAAGAACTGGAACCAGAGTGGTATGCAAGCTGATTAGGTATTAGCAATGTAATGCCACAAATAAAAAAGAAAATATGAAACTACTCTCAACTATGGAAAACATTTAAAAAACTCTGGCCACTTGTTCCTTGAGAAAAAAGGACTTGGTGATACACTGCGAAAAAGGGAAAATCTGATTAGTCACAAGGAAGAAATAATTTTGGTGAGCAACAGCAATTAACAAGCAGAGTATACAGCTCACAGAGCCTGTGGAACTCCTGTCCTCAGGCATGTCCTGTTTCTCTTGTTACGTCTGAGAAAGAAAGGTACGAAACCGTGCCCCTCCATCAGTGAAAGTGGTTGCAGGCTTAAATTGTTACGGCTCCATTAGTGATGAATAACATATTGGCGGGCGCAGTTCCATCTCTACCACGGAGCATATGATTTTTAAGTAGTGAAACTACACAAGAGGGACCATTCAGAAGGAAGATGGAAAGACATGGACATGTGTATCTTGACTCAGAAACAACCTCTGGTGGGCAGGCAGAGTCCTGTGCTGACAGAGCAATACACAGCTTTTTCCAGTTTGAATTTTTTGGAGTCAGGATGCTTTGGGCTCCACCCTTCCCGTAAGCCTAACTTTGGCCCAGAGCCAGGCTGAGCAGCCCCACAGCACAGCCCTAGGTAATGGCTGGGTCCCAGTGGGAGGGTTCAGCACATTTATCTAGCTTCAGCTTCCTGGGACATGGCTGCACAGTTAGGCAGGGTGCAGAGGGGGGCTCTGCATAACCAGGCAGCTGGCCGCTTCCCCAGTCTCTTCTCTGGAGCTGCCCTGGTCCTTTCTTTATGTCACATGTAAGAAGAAGCCACAGACAGCTTTTTTAGAGGCATTGTTGATTGGCTCAGATTTCCTGGCATTATTCTGGAAATCAGTTTCTTCAGCTGCAAAATAGAGGTAATTCCCATTGTTTTACAAAGAGAATTAAAAATGTAAATACATATAAAGTCCTTACAGCAGTTCCTGGTACAGAATGAATGATCAGTGCGAGCTTTTATATCATCATCATTATCATCATCAATTCTGAAGATAAACTTCAAAATTTTGTAGAATTATCCCACTAGGATGTGTATTCTCAGATATAAAAAATGAAATGCAGAGTTGAAGTTGCTCGTCCAAGGTCACCCAGCTCTGTAACACCAACTCCCTGAGTTAAATCATGCCTACGCAATGAGGATGGTCCTTCACAACATTATAACCTCCCGGTGATGTATCTATTATTAGCCCATTTTATGGAAAATGATAAGCAGCACAGAGAAGCATGCGACTTTTGCCTAAGGGCACACACATAACTGAGAAGCAGAAGTGAAATTTGCAAATTTGCACAAATTCATGGCCTATGCCTTTGGCCACTCTGATGGGCCTTGTGCCTAGTTTTAGCTGATGGGGTGCTAATAGTGTGACCCAAGCAAATGCTGAAGTGTGCTGTCCATTTAGGTTTGCCACTGCCTTTCTGTGCTTTTTCATCACTATGAAAGAAATGCATGGCAGGTAGCCTGTTGGTTGCAAAAGTATGGGAGACACATGGAAGACACCCAGACCCAACCCACAGCTTGGAGCCTAACCTGCCTAGATCTACTGAACCCCAGACAACCCACTGACCTCTGAGTGTGATAATACATGCTTACTGTTACAGGCCACTGCATTTTGGAGTAATTTGCTATGCAGCATAATTGGCCAATAGCTAAATAATACCTGACCTGTATAAAATAGTTTCTGAGACTTTCAACTTGAAAGAAAAATACACACCTTGACCAGTGCGTCTGTATTGTGTGTATGATTAACCTGGGGTCCTTGTTAAAATGCAGATCCTGACTCAGTAGTTCTGGGTGGGGTCTGAGATTCTCATTTTCTAAAGAGCTCCCAGGAGTTGCTGTCACTGCTGCTCCACAGATCACACTCTGGGTACAAGGTCTGATGAGTCGTCCTGAGCTTCTCACGCGTTCTCTGAGCCACAACTGCACTTGGTGAACATCAGGTCAGTGGATGGCCCACCTTATATGTAATGGAAGGACAGTCCTTGCCCTCCAGTGAGAGTACTGGAAGTCAGCTCAAGAGCATGTTAACATTTCCTCAGCCCATTTTCTGGGCTAAGGACACCTAATGAGATCTCCCCCCTCCTTTTTAAAAATTTTTGTCTTTTATACTTCCTGGAATTTAAGGTGCCCGGCAATAAACTTGTCTTCTCATTCATTTTGAGCTCATAACCAATACCATATTACCAAGCCACAACAATGTAATTGAGTTCCCCAGGCAGGAGATACAACATTTATATCTGGCTTTCTTAATTTCCATTCAGGCAGGGTATGGAGAAAAAAAAAGATGAAGGGAGCTTATGGAGGAAGCTGAGTCTTCTGTTGGGACACTTTTCCAGTCTGTTTACCTGCCCAGCACCTAACTGCCTTTCCACCATCACTGGGACCACTATCATCACCTGGAGAATTGAGCCCCATGAGACATAGGTACTTTGAGCATCCTCCCCGCCAAAAATAGGAGAATTCTTTCAAAGGAGACACTATCTTCTCTCTTTCTTTCTTTCAGTTTTCATACTACAATGTAGATCATGCATCTATGTTTTAACTTTAGGAAGTTATCATCCAGGGATTCAACTTCCAAATTCTCTGAAGTTTTCTAATGGTGTCCTTAGGTTGTTGCAGATTCTAAACATGTTGTTGTGAGTGCCTTACGAAGATTGCCATAACTTCCTAATACGCTAAAGATGCATCTACAATATGACCCAAATATTCTTAAGTATTCAAACAAGAGAAATGAAAACATCTGTTTATGCAAAGACTTATATCTGAATGTTCATAGCACCTTTATTTTAAAAGGCCCAAATTGGAACACAAACTAAATGTGCTTCAATGGGTGAATGGATAAGCATATTGTATTGCATACAATGGAATACTAATTGACAATAAAAAAGGTCAAACTCTTTATGCACAAAACAACATGGATGAATTGCAAAATCATTATGGTGAGCAAAGGAACTCACTGTACTGTACATTCTGTATGATTCCGCTTATATAAATATCTATTAAATGGCCCTGGCTGGGTGGCCCAGTTGGTTAGGGCATCATCTTGTACACCAAAAGGTTGTGGGCTCAATTCCCAGTCAGGGCACATATCTAGGTTGTGGGTTTGGTCCCCGGTTGGGATGTGTATAGGAGACAAACAATTGATGTTTCTCTCTCACATCAATGTTTCTCTCTCTTTCCCTGTCCCTTCTTCCCTTCTTCTCTCTCTAAAATCAATAAAAAAACATATTCTTGCACAACAATAAAAAAAGATCTGGTAAATGCCAAAACTAACCTAAACAGAAGGCAGATCCATGGTGTTCTGGAGATGGCTGGAGAATGAGGGAGGAATCACAAGGGAGCACAGGAAACTTTTGGAAATTTCTTCAACATCTTGATGGTGCTGATGCTTTCACAGGTGTCAAAATCACCAATCAGATTGTTTACTTCAAATGTGTAATTCCAATTCAATGTATGTCAATTACAGCTCAATAAAACTATATTAAAATAATAACACAACTGCCACTTTCCCCCTCATTCTCTTCCCATCTCTATCTCCAAGGGGTGGCTGGGAGCCAAGGCATGTTTTTTGTTTGCTTCATTGGCATCGTCATCTGGATGCAGGTGGGAGTAAGTTAACACTGGGTGGCCATATGGCATCATTTTCAGCTTCCTTGCATTCTTCATATAGATTCCAGCCACACCTTGTTAGTTTTGAAAATAGAGATGAAGTATCCAGCAAGAAGTGGGCTATTGCATTCACAGTCTACCTTCCTTTTTCCAGGTCCCTTCTGTTAAACATCTAGGGATTAGGGGTGCCCCAAAATACAAGTCCGGCAGCCCAAGGTCCCAAACTTGAAGATAGAACTCTCCCATTCCTGCAGCACTGTCTCTTCCAAAGAGGGGAGAGGCTATTGTTTTCTTATAGAGGTACATCACTCACAGAGAGTGCTCTATGAAAGATGACTCAGTTTACTAAAATGTGCATGGGTCAAGCTAACAGGAAGAAGGGGTAGTTAACCTACTGTTTTCGCTTCTACTCAGTTTACAGAGACAACTTTCCAGTGACACATGCTGGTCTGTGCTTGGGGAGTTGATGTAAAGCTATATTTATCAAGGCACCTTGGCCTCTGCCTTTTTCAGGCATTAGATGACAATGACAATCCTACACATCTTTGATGACTTCCCACTGGTGCTCATTCTCTCACCTAAAACAGCAAACAAGCACAGGATCAGGCTCTTAAGGGAAAAACAACCAACTGGCTTTCTAAACATCAACAATTTGTAGGCTTTGCCTAGGCCTGACCTTATTCCCAGCTGCTCTAGGGGGGCCTGGCATGGCCTAATTCCATTGCTGCCCACAGCACATCACTTTCTGAGGCTAACAGACTTCAACATTGTTAACGACAACAAGAATCAGCAGGTGCCTCATGGAAACTGCCTTCTTCCTCTCCTACACTGTCACTACCTATAGAAGTCATTGCTATCCCCACAACTTAGGTTTGAGCAGTGCTTTGTTTTGTTTGGGTTCCCCTAGAAGCAACACCTGAGACAAAAGGCAAGTAGTGTATCTAAGAGATGAGCCCAGGAAGCTGGAAGGGGAAGGGGAAAGCAGGCAAAGATGGGAAAGGGCCATAGGTTATGTTACCAAGTCAGAGACTACTACAGGCAGTGAGTGCTTAGTCCCAGGAGGAACACTGGGCACCAGCATGTCAACATTATTAGTGTAGCAACCTAACTGACCTCTGGACCACTATGTCACAGAAAGAAATAAATTAAGCTTTATATCTTTTGTATTCATGCTTCTTATGAAGTTCTTATGGAAAGGGAGTACAGACAAAGTTTAAACAAAATATAAAATGACATCTGTTCTTTTTTTCAGTAACACAGTTCCTTGTTGTTCCTTAAATTCACTGCATATAATCCTGGGCCTTAAACTGATGCCCCTATCCCATCCTCTAATTAATTTTCTGTGTTTCAGGGGATGAATACAGACAGAGGTACACTCTTTATGTCACTGAAGAAAAGGGCTTAATCACCATTCTTTTCTTTATGAATTATAAAATTCTGAGCCAAGGGTTGCAAAAGAAAGATGTTCTCAGAAGCTGAGCAAGAAACAAGAAAATCACAGAAACTACTAAAATGTTGTAAAATAAGACCAATAAACACAAGTTAAAGAAACTGAGATAATCAACTCTGGAAAAGACAGAGGAACTATTAAATAATAACCTTCAAATCCTGCAAGAGATGCTTTTTGAAAAGAGGGCAGTCACCTGCTCTTAATACTGGGAAGAAAAAAGTGAACATAAAATAAGATTTAAAGGACACATTCAAGGAAGAATGTTCTAACACTGAAGGTTGTCAAAAATACTAAATGACATATGGAAAATGGTTAATGGATTCATTCTTTTGGAGGCTTTAGAACAAAAATAGATTCTTCTTTACTGAATGGATAGTTCTCATGAGCTCTGAGGCTGTCCCCCAGCCTCAAAGATCAATGCCTGTTAGAATATGGCTGGAAGACAATCAGTGAAGAGGATACACAAACAGTATAACTTTCTTCTGGTTTGTATACAGGGAAGTAAGATTAAGAAATAAAATTATAGTGTTTCAGTTCAAGGTGGTGGATCAAGCATTTTTGCTTACTTCTTTTCTCTCTCCAAATTCTCTTGAAGAGGCAGACAAAATATAAAAATAAATCACAACAGAAGTGGAAAACTGAGAAAGGGTTGCCTATGGAAGTAGGAATGATTTCTGGTAGGAATGAAACAAATGATACCAATCGAAAGTGAAACACTACAGAGCTGAGAAAGTGAAAGAAATATACCTAAAAAAGTGAATTTCCCTAGAAGAAATACTATAATAATATCAAGAATAGAGGCTGTGTAAGTTTCAGCATTAGGTACTTACTCACAAGAAATGAAAACATGTGCACAGAAAGCCTTGTACAAGAATGTTAATATGGTCTTAATCATAATGTCCAAAGTAATGGAAACAACCCAAATGTCCATCAATATAGGAATGGAGAAATAAATTGTGGTATAGTCATACAATGGAATACCACTAAGCAATGAAAAAGAGAAATCTACTTATACACATAACAACATAAAATGATTTACAAAAACATTATGTTGAACAAATGAGGACAGACACACCAAAAAATGCATATAGTATGATTCCATCTATACGAAGATGTGGAACAGGCAAAAATTATGGTAATAGGAATCAGACATTGGCCATCTCTGAGAGGAAGCCATCTCTCAGACAACTACCATTGCCTAGAGGTACACTAGGAGATTATCTGGAATTATGAGCATGTTCTATATCCTAATTTTGATGGTGGCTACATGGGGATATACAATGGTCAAAAATGGAACTGAACCTTTAAGGCTTATTCATTTTATTGTATGTAGTGTAGTTATTTATCTTTAAGAAAACCTTTCAAAAATTCAAGGAGAAAGAGAAAAAGGAAGAGATAATAAGAAGCAGTAGAAGAAGGAAGAGGAGGAGGAGGATGACAAGGGGAGGAAGATAAGAGAGTAGAGAAGAGAAGAGAAGAGAAGAGAAGAGAAGAGAAGCTCTAGAAGCTGGGAGAAAAGAGTGAGGGCAAGAAACTAATGATTAAAAAGTGGGAGTTCTGGTGTTGCAAAAGATGGAAGACAAAGCATGACATAAAACATATTAGAAAACCACAAAAAGATAAAAAAAGATGAAAAATGAAGAGACATCAGAGACAGATTTTTAAATTCCAATATTAGTTTTAAACTCCAATAGGAATTTCAAAGTTACAGTATAGGGATATTGGATATAAACAAAGAAATTACTAAAGAAATTTTCTCAAGCTAAAGACAAACTTGTGGCTTCAGATTGAAAGGGTCCACCAAGTGCTTAACAGGACTGACAACTAAAGCCCTAAATCTAAATACAGCCTGATAAAATTTTTGAACATTATGAATAAAGAGAAAAATCTGAAAAACTTCTAGTTTTTTAAAAATTTGCCTGTAAAGAAGTAGCATCAAACTTCCCAATGAAACTTGAGATGGTGCAATAAAATTGGATTATAGCTGAAAAATTCTGAGGGGAAACAATATCAAACACAGCCAACTACCAAGTTAGCATTTAATTGTGAGAAACAAATTAATAGATGAAAAAATTTTGATCTTATAGAGTTTACCCTTTGGTAAAACCTTTCTAAAAAACTTTTTGAGACTGTATTCCAACAAAATAAAAGGTGAAACTATGAGATTCAAGAAGCAGCAGCAGCGAATAAAGAAATAAGGAAATCTTATAGTTAAGTCCAAATAATTATTGGGAGCATAGTAAAACTGCTAAGAAATTATTTCTAAGATAACTATACTGAAAAAGAAAGAACAAAAGAATAAAAGAAGAAACAAAATATTAATAATATAACACTAAATATTCAGATAATGTGATTAAAACTTGAGAGACATGAGAGATAAAAAGCATGTCAGAATATTGTATTTGGGGGCGAGGTCAGGTTACAAATATTTTAAAATGTAAGTGCAAATCTGTTAAAATATTAAAAGTAACAGAAATAAAATGATTTCACAACTTGAGGGAAAATGGCCCATGGTGGTGTGGCTCAGTGAGTTGGGAGTCATTCTGCAACCTGAAAGGTCATGACTTCAATTCCCAGTCAGGGCACATGCCTGGGTTACATGTTTGTTCTCCAGTTGGGGTGTGTGCAAGAGGCAATAGATCAATGTTTCCCCCTCAGATCAATGTTTCATTCCTTTCCCTTCCCCTCTCTCTTGGATCAATAAAATTAAAAAAAAAAAAACTTAAAAAACTATTTGAGGGGGGAAATGAACACAATAAACAATATTTAAATTTTTATAAAATGTCTTCTTAGAGTGGAGTTGTGTAAGTTCTTTATATATTTTGGGGATTAAACCCTTGTCTGAGGTATCATTGGCAAATATGTTTTCCCATACAGTTGGTTCTCTTTTTATTTTAATACTGTTTTCTTTAGCCATGCAGAAGCTTTTTATTTTGATGAGATCCCATTTGTTTATTCTTTCCTTTATGTCTCTTGCTCTAGGGGACATATTAGTAAAAATGTTGCTGTGTGAA
Organism: Glossophaga mutica; assembly: GCA_039655065.1. NCBI lineage: Eukaryota > Metazoa > Chordata > Mammalia > Chiroptera > Phyllostomidae > Glossophaga > Glossophaga mutica. The sequence continues at coordinate 75,064,613 of CM077312.1, forward strand.
ATATCTGAGATTTTCCTGCCTATGTTCTCCTCTAGGACTTGAATAGTGTCACGGCTTATATTTAAATCTTTTATCTACCTTGAATTTATTTTTGTGTATGGTGTAAGTTGGTGCTTGATTGAAAAAATGGGCAAAGGACTTGGACAGAAACTTCTCCAAGGAGGACATACAGACGATCCAGAGACACATGAAAAGATGCTCAATATAGCTAGCTATCAAAGAGATGCAAATTAAAACCACAGTGAGATACCACTTCACACCAGTTAGAATGGCCATCATAAACGAAGCAACAAACAAGTGTTGGAGAGGTTGTGGCGAAAAGGAGACCCTAGTGCACTGTTGGTGGGATTGCAGACTGGTACAACCACTATGGAAAGCAGTATGGAATTTTCTAAGAAAACTAAAAATGGATCTGCCTTTTGACCCAGCAATTCCACTGCTAGGATTATATCCTAAGAACCCTGAAACACCAATCCAAAAGGAACTATGCACCCCAATGTTCATAGCGGCACAATTTACAATAGCCAAGTGCTAGAAGCAATCTAGGTGTCCATCAGTAAATGAATGGATCAAAAAATTATGGTACATTTATACAATGGAATTCTATGTAGCAGAAATAAAGAAGGAGCTCCTACCCTTTGCAACAGCATGGATGGAACTGGAAAGCATTATGCTAAGTGAAATAAGCCAGCTGGTGAAAGACAAATACCATATGATCTCACCTTTAACAGGAACCTAAACAACAACACAAACAAACAAGTAAAATAACCAAAGACACTGAAATTGAGAACAGGATGACAGTTTCCAGAGGGGAGAGGGGAGGGAATTTCAGGGGGGAAAAGGGAAGGGTTTATAGGAACAAGTATAAAAGACACATGGACAAAAACTATGGGGGGTGGAAATGGGAGGAGGGTGGAAATGGGAGGGAGGTGGGGAAGGCTGGGGTGGTGGGCTGGGATGGGAGTAAAAGACAGAAAACTGTACAAGAACAACAATTAAAATAAAATTTTAAAAAATTATAAAATGTTTAAATGCCAAGATCTAATAGAGCACTTAGCATGCAGTTAGTGTTTTAATCCTTGCAACAACACTAGGAAATAGTTATTAATGTCTGTTTTACAGATGACAAAATTTAGACATAGGCTAACTCTCTTGCCAAAGGTCACACAGGTAACTTGGGGGTGTGAGGCAATATAGAATTAGAAAATTGACAACACTAAATAAAATGAAAAAATAATTTCAAATCTATCAGTAATCACAAAAACATAAATGGGTTAAATTTATTGATATATTGTGTGAAAAAATAAAATAAAATGAAGTAGCAGCAAAAAGAAAAGTACTCTGGACAAAGTTAACAAAAAATATAAATAAAAATTTCACCTTTATAGACTTCAGGCCAACATGAAGGCATAGTAGATATTTATTACTCTTGCGCATCCAAAATAAGGACAACAAACAATTTAAAAACTAAAAACAAAACAACCAGAACTTCCAGAAGATCGAACTGTATGGAAGTTCTACAACCAAGTAGTTAAAGAAGAAACATTCATGCAGACTGGTAGGAGGGGCAGAGATGAGCAGCCAGGGCAGAGAGAACATGAGGCAAGGTGGTGGCTGGCAGACCAGGTGGGCAAAGCTGTGTCTGGTAGACTGGGTGGTCCCACATTTACATGCAGATAAACTGGAAGGAAAAACTAGGGAGCAAGACAGACTGTGCAACCCAGGATTCCAATGTGGGGAAATAAAATTTCAAAACCTCTGGCTGTAAAATAATGTAGGGGTTACAATGGTGGGAGAAACTCCCAGCCTCTCAAGAGAGTCTGTTGGAGGGACCCATAGGGTCCTAGAATATACACAAACTGACCCACCCAGGAGTCAGCACCAGAAGGGCCCAACTTGCTTGTGGGTAGAGGGGGATGTGGCTGAAAGTGGGGCAAGGGCTGAGCAAGCAGCATTTTCCCCTCTCTGAACCCTTTCCCATATACAGCGCCACAACACAGCAAAGCAAAGTGGATTGCCCCAGCGAATACCTAAGGCTTTGCCCCTTACAATGTACCAATGTAACAAAGAAATATGGCCCAAATGAAAGAACAGACCAAAGCTCCAGGAAAAAAACTAAGTGACAAGGAGACAGCAAACCTATGAGATGCTGAGTTCAAAATGCTGGTAATCAGAAGGCTCACAGAAATGGTTGAGTATGGTCCCAAAATAGAGGAAAAAGTGAAGGCAATGCATAGCGAAATAAAGAAAAATATACAGGGAACCAACAGTGAAGGGAAGGAAACTGGGACTCGAATCAACAATTTGGAGCAGAAGGAAGAAATAAGCATTCAACAAGAACAAAATGAAGAAACAAGAATTCAAAAAATGAGGAGAGGCTTAGGAACCTCCAGGACAACCTTAAACGTTTCAACATCTGAATCATAGGGGTGCCAGAAGGAGAAGAGGAAGAGCAAGATATTGAAAACTTATTTGAACAGATAATGAAAGAGAACTCCCCCAATCTCCAAAGGAAATAGACTTCCAGGAAGTCCAGGAAGCTCAGAGTCCCAAAGAAGTTGGACCCAAGGAGGAACACTCCAAGGCACATCATAATTACATTAGTCTAGATTAAAGATAAGAAGAGAATCTTAAAAGCAGCAAGAGGAAAGGAGACAGTTACTTACAAAGGAGTTCCCATTAGACTATCAGCTGATTTCTCAAAGGAAACCTTCCAGGCAAGAAGGGGCTGGAAAGAAGTATTCAAAGTCATGAAAGGCAGGGACCTACATCCAAGATGACTCTGTCCAGCAAAGCTATGATTTAGAATGGAAGGGCAGATAAAGTGTTTTCCAGATAAGGTCAAGTTCAAGGAGTTCCTCATCACCAACTCCTTATTATACGAAATGTTAAAGGGACTTATCTAAGAAAAAGAAGATGATCAAAACTATGAACAGTAAAATGACAACAAACTCACAACTATCAACAACTGAACCTTAAAAAACCAAAACCAAAATCAAACTAAGCAAACAACTAGAACAGGAACAGAATCACAGAAGTTAAGATCACATGGAGGGTTATCAGTAGGGAAGGGGAGGAGGGGAATGGGAAAAAAGGTACAGGGAATAAATAGCATAATTGGTAGGTGCAAAATAGACCGTTAAGAATAGTATAGGAAATGTAGCAGCCAAAGAACTTATATATACAACTCATGGATATGAACTAAGGTGGGGAGGGGGGTACGTGGGTGGGAGGGGGTGTGCAGGGTAGAAAGGAATAAAGGGGGGAAATGGGACAACTGTAATAGCATACTCAATAAAATACATTAAAAAATAAAATACTACACTGAAAAAAATGAAAAAATTTCCAACTCATGTCATGAAACTATAATGGTAGCACTACTGAATGAATACTACTAGCTCTCATGTACTCACCAAGAAAACTGTAAGCATGTAAATATAGATTTCCTAGATTCCAGAACTAACAAATTGGAGAATATAACAGAAAATAAAATCTTATTCACAAGAATAATCAAACCTGGAAAATAGCTTGTAAAAAAGAAATGTGAAAAATGAAGAGGACTATAAAACTTTACTCAAGAAATAAATAGATGGCTAGATCAGGTCCTGAATGGAAGTATTACAAATAGAAAATCAGTAGGTTGGATGTAGAAGAGGATTGAATCAGTGATTTGGAAGACAAGGTAACAGAAAACAACCAATGAGAGCAGCAAAATGAAAAAAGAATTTAAAAAAATTAGAATAGTTTAAGGGACCTTGTATCATCTTACATAAATCATAAAGAAAATGGTAAAACAATGAAATTATTTTTAATGTGTTAAATCACTGTTACAACACTATGTAATTAAAACTAATTTCTTTTTTTATCTTAAATAAATTCTAACTTAACCAAAAATATATGAAGCAATTCCCATTAAAATGTCAATGAATTTTTGAATAATTCTAAAGTCTGTTTGAAAGAAGACATTTTATGAGAATTTTTAAGAAAGATTTTTTAAATGAAAAGAAATTTTCCATAATAAAACATTCTATGAAACTACATTAAATGAAGGTAGTGTAATGTTGATATATGAATAGATAATAATGAAGGTCAAGAAACAGATTTAAGTATATGTGAAAAGTTTAGTATGTGATAAAAGTGTTATTTTGTATCTGTGAATGTAGAATGGAGTATTTAACAAATATGATAGGACAAGTGGCTATTTACTGGGACAAAAACCAAAATCACAGCTTTATCTTAAACCTTAAACCCACAAATAACTTCAAAGTATATCATAGTCTTAAACAAACAAAAACAATGAATAAAATTAAAGGTGTTAGAACAAAATATATTTAAAAATTTTGACAATCTTTATTTGATGAAAACTTTTTAAATAAGGCAAGAAAACCAAGAGTCATAAGGAAAATGATTCACAGTTGATTATATTTAAAATGGAAAGTTTCTGCATGGCCAAAGGCAGCATGAACAATGTTAAACGATGAGTGCAATATTGGTCCAAACATTTACAAAGTATAGGAGACAAAAGGTCAATATGGTAGATAATTTGCAAAGATGGCCATAGTAATTCCTCCCACCCCAGGGCACTTGCTTCTTTGCAATGTTACTTTGTTGTCCCTGCCATCAGGAGGAGACTATTTCATCTCCCCCAGAATCTGAGCTGACCTAGTGATTTGATTGGCCAATAAAATGTGGCTGAAGTGACTTTCTACAAGTTCTTCAAGAGGCCTCACAACTTCTGCTTTTAGTCTCTTGCTGCTGTGAGTTCACCATGTAAAGACATGTGGCTAGGCCCTGGCTGGGCAGCTCAGTTGGGTGGAGCATTCTGCTGATACACTGGGTTTGATCCCTGGGTCAGGGCACATACAAGAATCAACCAATGAATGTATAAATAAGTGGAGCAACAAATCAATGTTTTTTTCTGTCTCTTTTTCTCTCCCCTTCCTAGTTCTCTCTAAAATCAATAAATAAAAAATAAAAAATATATGAAGACATGAAGATTAAGGACCATAATGAGAGACAGCCAAGGTGACAGCCAACACCAAACAGAGGTCATCTTGAACCATCTAGCTCATGTCAAGGCAACAGAAGGCTGTAACCACATGAGTAGTCCTAAGGCCAGGTCAACAGAACCACCCAGGTTAGTCCAGAGAAGCTGCTAACACACAAACTCATGAGCAAATAAAGTGGTGGTTGTTTTAAGTCACTAAGTTTGGGGGTGGTTTGTTATGAAGAAATAGCTATGTGGGGCAGTTGTCTATAATTTATAAAGAATTGTAGGGATAAGAGCAAACAGCCTGTTTGGAAAATTGGCAGGCAAATCACGAAACAAGAAACACAATGGCTGTTGACTTGAGTCAGGGCTGGAGGAGTCTTGTTGACTGACTGGAATGAGAACTTGGGCTCTACAGTCAGCCTGCCTGGGTCTGAATCCTGGCTCTGCCCCACCACTGCTGTGTGTCCAAGTGCAAGTTACCCAGATGTCTCCAGGCCTCAATTTCCTCATCTGTGAAATGGGTATATAAACACTATCTATCCTAGAGGGTCATTGTGAGGAACCTTACTTTTATTAAGTACAAATAAATGTTTCTTCTGCTTCTGCTGCTATAAATAAGATGAACCTCAGAGGTTCTCAGAGAAGCAGTGAGCATGAGAAGCCAAGCTGGTTTATTGAACACAGCTAGAGGGGGAAAAGGGGAAAAGTGCACCTCAGATGGAGGTTCAGATGGAGAGAAAAAGGCATTTAGTTACGTTTCAGAGTTTGGTTTGTTCTACTGTTACTGTAAAAATAACCAATTTGATGTTTCATAATGCTTGCTCATAAATACTTGTTTTATAAATACTTGCTTAAATACTGTCATAATGAGTTCTAGCTTTACTATTTGAAATCTATAGAAATTCATGGCTCTAAATCTGACTGAGATTTAGTAGAGAGAAGCACTTATTTGAATTTCAAGTAAAATAGGTATTATTATTACTACTTCCTATGGGTTATATATTTTGAGATGTTCTGTCTTTCAAGTTGTTTTTATTACATATAATTGTTTTCTTACTATTATAAAGACATATGAAAGAACTAACCTGCATATCCCATCAACGTGAGCCAAACTTATTTCAATGAGATAAGATTTCATTCAAAAGAGAATAAAGTTGGTGTCTCTGTGCATCTTATGCAGCTGTTGTAAACAACTATACAATTTCTTATTAGATATTTTAAAATAGTGCAAAGAATAACATCATTATTTTCATGATATAACCAATCAAGATAGTGTTCTCAAAGCATTTTACTGCCACCCCATAACAGCACACCTCCAGTACAGAGACAGTCAGAGAGTCAAAAAATCTATCCCCCAGCATGCTGAAACTACCATTAAAAATCATGTTAGGTCATGTACATATGTGCGTGTTTCTTTGTGTGAATATATATATGATGTATTAATATACATATACATATGTTCATATTTTACACAATAAAATTGTCGAGATGTGTTTGAAAATGTTAAGTTGTTAAAAGGTTTTCTCTCTTGTAGTCAATATGATGACTTTTCCAAGAACTTGGAACACCAATATTCTTAAGAGATTTTAACACTGTAAAATAACAAAAACAAATTAAGCAGCTTCTAGCTGTGCAACCTTAGGCAAGTTAGTTAACTTCACTTTTTTTTATGGGTAACAGTGATAACAATAGTACCTAATTTTTGTGGCATTTTTGCAAGTATTTAAAAAGTTAATATTTTGAAAGTGTTAAGAACAGTGTCTGACACACAGAGGCAATTTGCAAATCTTAACTATTATTATTGTTATTCTTACTACTATTTTATTGGGTGTCCTTGATATGTCAAAGTCACCAGATCTTAAATATAAGAGTGTATCTCTTTTTAAATGATCCCAAAATGCACTACAATTTGGATACATAAACCTACCAGTTTGTATTTCTGACTCCAACCTCAAATTTTAGAATGTATTAAGAAGAGATAACAAAAAAAGTAATATAAGGGTTAATTTTTCAGTTGCAAAGAATGATTTTAGCAGCTTAAGGTAACAGACCTAATACATTTTAATGGAATTTAAGATAGGTTAAAATATCCAGTAAACAGAAAGAATATAGCATCCACACTTCCATTTTCAGATACACCTGCTATTAGCAAATTTGCTTTCTGGAGCCTGAAAACAGGCTAATAAATGTATTTTGCAGACCTCCTCACTTGCTGGAACATACATTCTCCATCTGAATCATAATACCTTAGGGAGTCAGAGGGCCAATGAAATAACTTTAGTCAGGAAGACTATAAAACTTTTATAATAACAAATTACAAAAGAGAGTAAAATTATGAACTAAACTGTTAAACTCATCATTCTGCCTGTATATATGCATTCAGTGGACAGAATAACCGAATGCTTCTATAAGAAGAACCAAAGCTGGTGGGTCAGTAGCTCTTTGGAACCCAGCTTATTCCTAGGAGAAGCACTCTTTCTAAATCCTGCATTTCTTCTGCTCTCCTGGGGTAGTTCTTCAGCCAAAAGCCCTTTGGAGAACGTAATCCACTTCCCCTTTGCAGTTCCCACTTCCACCAGCTGCTTCTCTCATTACCTTACTGTTCAGGCAGAAAAGGCTGGCCCTGGGTTCTTCTAATGATAGCAAGCACCTCATAAAGAAATCTGCCAAATTTACTTTTCCATAGAACATCACTGTTACAGCTTTTTCATGAGTCCACGAGGAAAGAAAGCATCATGTATAAAATATGACTTCCAGAAATCTTGAAGATATTAAGTATTATTCCTGCATGACTGGTGGGTGTACCAGGCTACAGAATGGCAGTATCTTCAGTTTTCCCAAAGGAATCCCTTCAGTCTGTCCCTATACCCGTTTGCCCACAGAAGAAGGCAAGAGAACCCCACAACGTTAGGACATTTTCAGAAGTGTCTTAAATTTAAGAAAACCTTCAGCTCTGGATTCCTACCTTTCCATTCCTGGTTTTGCATTTGTGTGCAAAGGTCGCCTTGCGTTAGTCTGTAACACCCTGGCAGAGATAAAACTTGGTGTAATTAATTAAGAGCTTGGAATGTGTGAACTTTGGCAAGTGTCTTAACCTCTCTGTACCTCATTAATTTTTTTGCATTTGTAAAGGGGATATTAATTATATAGTACCTCATTAAATCAGTTAAATTTTGTACAACACTTAAAACAGTAGCATAGTAAGTACTATTTTAAGTGAAGTGAACTCTCCCTTTAAAGGTAAAGTTTTTCTGCAACAAATTACATAACTAGGTAAAAAAAGGAACAATGATTGTAAAGTCCTTTAGAAACAATAAACGTAATAATAATAATTTATCTCGACATCGCAGAGCACAGAGCTTTAGAGGGGCTAATTCGAGAGGGAGACTTTAGGAGCCAGAGAATTCCCGTTGCTTTCTGAGAAAATCCCTGCAGACTTTTACCCATGCCCCAAGTTGGCAGCTGTCACTCCCCTAGACCCAAGGAAAAGCGCTTTCCAAGGTAGCGGCAGGAAATCCTTACCTGGACAATCCTTTATTCGGAAATCGGAACTCAACTTTTGTTTGATGCTCACTCCCCAGTTGCGACCGTACCCCACCCCCACATCCCCGGGGCTCGTAGCTGAAATCGATCTTTAGAACCACATTTCCATTGCTAAGGCGACCTTCACCAGGAGCGGAACATGGGAAGAAGTCTTTGCTTTGAGGTTAGAAATCACAAGTAACCGCGGGCCGAAGCACGGCAGGTGCCTTGACTCCTCGCCCGACGCATAGCCAGGACCGTACTCTGGAGCCTCTGGAGAGGCCCACGAGAGATATCGGAGGCTTCGGGACTGCGTGCGAGGAGAGGACGTTTGGCTACTCTCCTTGCTCTCTGAAGGGGCAGACTCACCCTGGCTCTTGCTCCCAAACCCAGTTTGGGGATAATATCCTATAAAATCTCCTTCTGCAACCCCCGCCCCCTCCGCTCCCCGAGTAATATTACTCAGCCTCTAAAGGGCAACCAAAGCCTGGCAGCACCTCAAAGCAAACACATACGTACTCCACACTTCCTCTGCCTATTGCACGCCTCGAACCCCCAGATATCTGACCTGTGGTAGACCTGGAGGAGCGCTTCCGACAGATGTCGGAGCCAAGTCCAGCCTTCCAACGTGTATCCCCTCTCCGCCTCTGCCTAAGAAGGGTTGCCCTGGCAAAACTGCTGCCGAAACAGTTGCTCTTGGGTGGGGCGGGGTCCCATCTCCTCGCATCCATCAAGCGCTAGCTCTGCGCCCAGCCACCCGAGTCCCGGCAGCCACGCACGCCCCTCTCCGGCGACGCACTCACCTGCAGCTGGGTCCCGCTGGCGTTGCCAGCGGCCGTGTCCTGCCCGTCCGCGGCTCCTGTGCCGCGCAACACCGTTATGTGCAGCGTGAGCAGCAGCAGCCCCAGCAGCAGCAGTAGCTCCGCCGCCAGGCGAACCATCCTCTTGAGACGCGCGGCTTTAGGACCCGGCGCGGCGGGCGGCGGCGGCGGCGGTGGCGGCGCCGGGAGAGGAGGAGTCGGAGCTCGGGAGCCGGGCAGCGCGGCTCCCGCCTCGGCCCCTGCCGGGGCCCCGCTCCCTGGGCCCGCGGGGCTGGAACTGGGAGCCGCAGGGCGCACGGGGCCGGGGGAGCAGGAGCCGCCGCCGCCTCCGCCGCCGCCACCGCACCACGGCGGAGCCACGGCGGGGCCGGGGGCGTCCAAGCCGGCTGCGGAGCAAACCCGGGCGCTTCCCTGCAGCTGCGAGGACAGGGGGCTGCCCGGAACCCAGGCCGGGCCAGGGACCACCCTGCGGGCAGGGGGCAGCGGAGGCGGCGGCGGGGCGGACGCAGCCGAGCCCCCGAGCGCACATGGGCGCCCCAGATGTAGCCGCGGCGCCGCAGCTGGAACAGGAGCGGCCGCCAGAGGAGCGCCGGGAGGAGGAGGAGGAAGAGAAGGAGGAGGAGGAGGAGGAGAAGGAGGAGAAGGAGGAGGAGGGCTTCAGTGGCGGCCCGGAGTTACCTCCACGCTTGGCTCCCCCGCCCTGAGCCACTCACCGGACGAGCCACCTCCCCTCCTCCCTGGGCTACTTCGGGACGCTGGATGAGACGCCCAGCCGCCAAGTGCTAGGGTGAGCTGGCTCCAGATGGGGGCCACAGGTACACGGGGATTGTCACTGTTTGAAGGTGACTTGGGCACCCCTCTGGGGTCCGCGTCCGCCTGCCAGGATGTGCCAAGTGCGCGCTACCGCTGCTGAAGTGTCACTGCGGCCTGCGAGGGCAAGGCCCTTGTGCGCACTGAGGCTCGGAGCTGTGGGTGGGTGGGGATGCCTAAGAGAGTTTAGACATTTTTATTGACAAAGTGGAGTTGGAGTTGTGATAGAGAAGGGAGGGGGCGCAGGACAAGCCAGGTGTCTGCCTGCGACTGTGCACCCCCGTCTGCAGCTGGCCTGCGTGTGTAAGAGGGGGATAAAGAGTCGCTCCAAAAGGATCTTAACACTTGCTCCAGGACGGTGAGCCGACTGCCTCCTGAGTACTGCTGCTCACGCACCCGTGTCGCCTTGTAGAGCCTAGAAGGGAGGCGAGTCCGATTCGCTGGGCGTGGGTCTGGTCCAGCGCGCAGGTGTCGCGGCGGTTAGCTGCTGGGGAGGGATGCTCCGGGCCCGGGCGCGCGGAACGCAGGTCGGGCACTAGGGATATATCTCAGCTCTGGCAGTCGCGGGTCTGAGGGTTCATCCCGGAGGCGCCACTCCCAGAGGGGACCTGTGGGCTGCAGACGCACAGCCGCTGAACCTGGGCCACCGCCTCATGACCGTTCTGCAGCGTCCGGCTCCCGCGCGTCACTCATGCCTTGCAGAGGTTGGCTGGCAAGAGAAAGGGCTTGGGTCTGGCAGAGGGCGAGGGTTCCTTGCCTCCGATGCAGAAGCAACTGGGTCCGACGGTGGGCTCAGATCACTCCAGTGGCACTGCGCGTTTGCCTCCCTCAGGATCTTGCTGCAGCTCCCGCCCTCCAGGAGTGGCTCGGAGTGGCGGGCGCTCTGTACATCTGGGACCTTTTATACGGAGCTTCCCCCGCCTAGCTCCCGGTTTCCTCCTCCGCTCCTCCCCTGGGCCCGCCCAGCCCTTCCCACCCCGCTAGCGGAGCCCTCAGTCCTGGCGTTCCCACACAAGCATTTCGCAAATTTCCAAGCCCTTCTTGCATCCAATGCCCCTGAGATGGACCCTTCTGATTCTCCCTTGGTGACTGATATTAAATAAATAAACAAACCTCTCTCTGCGCCGTTTCTGGCCTCCTCCTCCCTGTGCTACAAACTAAGGAAGGGTTCTTAAATCCTCTACCTTCCAACTTCACATCTTTAAGCGCAAGGCACCTCAAGCTAGGTCTTACCCAAATTAAGACAAGACACACCTTTATCATCCCCAAAGTTCCACAGGTCACAGTAGCATTTTGCAGAATTTAAATAGCGGTGATTACGGTACGGGGTGGTGGTTGAGTTTATTTGGGTCCGGGGAAGGAAGCTGTAGTTGCAGCTTTAAAGATGCCCTCAGCATCTTTAAAATTCTAACCAGCTGTAGAATCTTATTAATAAGTTGGCAGTTGTTTATAAAGTACGCGGTATCTTTCCCTTTGCTCTGTTTGTTTTGGGTGGGAGGATGTTTGGAGGGAGTGCTTGCTTTGGATTTTTGGGCAGTCAGTCCTGTCAGGCATCTTTATTGCGATCTGAGGCTCTGAAATGCCAATAATTGTCAACTGGAGCGCTGGCGGAGAATTTGAAACAATAGACTGTCCGTGGTTCAGATGGAAGATCAAAGAGAGGATCCCAGCAGCTTTTGAATCCCACGAGGATCCTCCAGTGTGTTTTCTAATTAGAAGCACTTTGGGGTGGGGGGAGCAGGAGAGTCAGCACATGGATGCAATACATAAATCAAGATGGCAAACTAGAATCCTGTAGAAAGACAAAGTTTAGGGCTGGCTCTAACACCCGCCTGTCCTGCCTGTGCCAGATTGTGAAGTGGGTGCAGAGGGACAAAGGACTTTCCTATTGCCCAAGACAGGCTGTTCTAAATTAGAATCCAGGCGCTGTTGCGTCCTGCATTTTCATCACACACAGTCCCCACATGTGAACCTCAACTGCCTCTCCTCTCATCTAAAATTAACATTTTTGGATCCTAAGGAAAAAATAACTTTTAAAAACTCTGGAAAAAAATCCTTGCTGTGAGTGTAAATTCTTATAAATTTGTAAAAGGAGAGTTGAAGATCAAAGTCTTTGTAAGACGTTGTAAAAATTGTAAATTGATTTTGGGGACAGAAGTCTTTATAAAATGTTGAACAAATGTATGAATAACTGCTATTAAAATCCTTTCACGCTGTGAGTTCCAAATTCCAGGTGAGTTTATGTTCCAGTAAGCACACCTAACGAGTGTTGATAAATGTTCTTGCTGTGTGATGAAGTTATCAGATAAAGCTGCCAGCAGTGCTCTGCCTTTGAGGAGTTAGGGAACATGGGCTTACAATTTTGGGGGGGAAAGAATGACAGGTTTTAGTAGCTTAAACAAATTAAGTTTCTAGCACATTTATGAAATCTTACTAATAGCTGATAAAAGTTGTAAACATCCTACCTCCTTAAGAATTCCCACAGCACTGTCTTCATATCTTTATTATTGATCTTCCTACCTAGTAAAATGTCTGAATGCATGTCCGTCTTCCCACCAGACGTAGGTCACCTTTGTGGTAGAATGTTCTAGAACATATCTCCTACCCACTGCCCACTCTCCATCCCTCCTGCATCCAGTTTTCTTCTTCCTGGATTCACAGCTAAAGAAACATTTTTCTGCAACACTTGCGACTAAGTGAGGCAGTGAAGAGCACTGTTACTTCTATGTCCAGCGGTAAAACTTCCTAAGGGGTATGTATCTACACACAACTCTCTCTTCCTCTCTACTTGGCAAAGAACTCTGAGGTACCAGCTCAGAACAGAACTATTGGACCAGGAATATCTTCATTTAAACTTGCATGGTAAGAAATAAAGCTTTGTTGCTTAAAGCACTGTGATGTGGTGAAGTTTGCTATAGCAGCCAGCATTACCTGGCCTGACAATGGTACATTCTTCAAGACAGGGACACCTGCCTCATCATTAACATATTTCTAATTGCTCAATTAGTGTTTGTCTAATGAATGTAATAAATTTGGTCTTTATTTAGATCCTACTTAATAAATGAACTCTCTTGAGAGTGGTCCTACTAAAAGTGGCTGACCTATGAATATTAACTCTTCGGTCATTTCTACTATACCCTCATAGATTGTCTTTTATTATTGATTTTTGATCCCTTTATCTTGCAGAAAAGCTTATTTGACTGGAATATTTGGAAAAAGTGAAAAAAGAAATAACCAGCCAGAACATCTATAGTAAATATCATTGAAGAGAACCTTGTGGTCTATTATAGTCAGGATTTTATTGTTTATGCTTAATTTTCTTACTAAAAACTGTTGCAGGGCAGCAAAGAGTAGTATAAATGCAATCTTTAAAACACAACTTTTTATTATATATATTATACTTTTAAATATATATAAAGATAAAGAGAATAATATAATGAATAATTACATACCCATAACCCAACTTCAACAAAAAGCAAGGCCAATCTTGTCTCATGTATATTATCATATACTTCCCTCTGAGATTATTTTGAAGCAAATCCATGACATCGTATCACTTCACTTGTACATATTTCAGTTTGTATCTCAAAACGGTAATGGTGAACTTACCCCAGTTCAATTAAAATAATTTTAAACACATTAAAATACAAAAAATCAAACACATGCATAATACATAGGAGCTTTGAAACAGATTCAAGAAGTCAAAACTAGAGACTTTTTTTCCTGGGTGTAAGAATGATTAGCATTTAGGGATTATAGTGGAGGCTGTTACATGTTCACCAAAACCTGTTTTCTTTTCTTCCTGGACATACTGGTAAACTACATTTCCCATTATCCTGTGCATTTAGATACAGCTATGTGACTGAGTTCTGTCCTGTGGCATGTGAGTAGAAGTAATGTGTGCCATTTCCCTCTCTAACCCATAAAAATGTCCTGTACATGATGTCTCTCTTTTCACCTTGTCTGCTGGCTGGATGTTTCTGCCCAGAATGGACTTAGATCCATAATTAGCCTGGCTCCCAGGAGCAGGGCCCTTACTCCACCCCAACCTCTTTCCAGAACACCATGGTTGGGGTATTGTGTGACAGAGAAATTTTTAAAAACTTGTATTAAGCCACCAAAATTTTGGGGTTTGTTACAGGAGCTGGCATTACTCTCACAAATATAGGGGGTAATGTTCTGTGAGGGAGGGATGACAACTCTTTTCTTTAGAGGGTCTGATAGCAAAGCTTTTTGTCTTCGTGGGCTTTGAGATCACTGTCACCACTACTCAATCCCACTGTTGCTGTTGCAGTGGGAAAGCAGTCAAAGAAAATGCATGAACAAATGGGTGTGGCTCTGTTTTAATAAAACTTTGTGCACACAAACAGGCAGCTGGACCACATGACTCAGTTTGCTGATCCCTGTTCTAACAGACCGACATGAGACACCAGCTCATCTTAGGTGCCATATATGAAGGACTTACTGCAAAGTGGGGAATATGGATTCCACTTACTAGCCATGTAACCTCTCGGGCAAGTTATTTTACCTCTCTGAATCTGTTTCTTCAGCTCTAACTTGGAACTACGAATGCCTATCTTGGGCTGTTGTGAAGTTGTAGGACAAGGTAAGTAGTTCCAGTTCTGTCTGTCTGATAGATGAAGGACTCCATATTGTGTGAATGCAGACAGGGAACTTATGTCTCATTCACTTCTGAATTCACATAGTGGATGCTCCATAAATATGTATTTGTTCAATGGATGAAACTTTCAGAAAACTGCTGGAAAGTGTAGCTGAAAGGAGCCTTGGAGGTAAACTCTAGGCCCTCGAGGAAATATAAACAAATAAAAAGCCTGAAGTGTTACTCCATTAGAGTCCTTTGAACTGTGAAGAACTCACACTGCTCAGAAGTGAGAAAATCACCACCCTTAGAGGCTCAGAGGAGCTCCCAGGGGCTCTAGGCCCTGAAACAATAGCTGGGATTGTGGGATACTTGGACCATCCGCTTCCTGATTCTCTAACACACACACACACACACACACACACACACACACACACACACGTACGTAATACATGTGAAGATAGAGAGGGTGCTTGTGGCTCTCTACTTCTCCCTAAAACCCCCTAAATGTTCAAAGAATCCAAGAGAGCCCCAAGTACATGACCTGAAGAGGTTAAAAACCTTTATTCCAGAGTGAGGGATATCCTTCCCAAGCACTGGCTTGATTGGCAGGGAAATAGGATTGGCTTTTTGAAAGGGTTCATGATGGGCCTTCCTTTTGTGGCAGGGTCCAGCGTGATATAAAAATATGATTTCATGCTAGTCCACTGACCTCTTCTGCAAATAGCTGTTGCCTGAAGACTTTATCTGTTTCATAAGAAGCTCCTCTTTTGCTTTTACTCTGCTATACTTATTTTAGTGCAAATTCTGGAAAACGAAATTAAGTATCAGGGACATGTTATAACTGGAGGAGAAAAGTGCTAATAATTGCAAAGTTATATGTTATACATTGTGTACATTCTTTTTTAAAAAAACACTGACAAATAATTTCTAGGCTGGAAGAGAGCAAACTATTCAGTCAGAATTGAATCTCAGAGTTGGAACGGGCCCATAGCGTTGATCCAACTTCCTTTTACAGATGAGTAAACTGAGGCACAGATGATTAAATGGACATTTTCAGTATCTCAGACGGAGTTGGTGGCAGCATTAGGTTTTCCAGCTCCAAGATCAATGCTCTTTCTGTTTTTCAAGGTAAAACTTAAAAAATGCATATGGGAAAGAGTACATGGCCTAGGTTGACAGCTCAATGGAAACTTTACTACTCAAATAAAGAAATAGTGAATTACCAGCACTCAAAAACCTTATTACCCAAATGTTACCAACATTCTGACTTCTATCACCATACATTGGATTTGACTTTAGAAAAAATAATACAATTTGAATTTTATAGTATATCTCTTTTGTATCTGGTTCTTGTTCTATCTTTTATCTCTCTCCCCAACCTTTTATTTTGAAAAAATTCAAACCTAAAGAAAAGTTGCAAGTATAATTGAATGAACACTCATACATCATTGAGGTAGATTGTACAGATAACCAACATTTTTCCCTTCATTGCATCAAGGCCCTTTACAAAGTGGATTTGCAGCTTCTCCCATCACAATGAGGTGCATACACTCCTTGACTCTGTGCTGGCCTTGTGTTTGGCTTTGACTAACAATGCAGCACAAAGTGATATCACACAAGTTCTGTGGACAGCCCTCAAGAAGCCTTGCATGCTTCCATTCTCTCCTTCTGTGTCTGTCTTGGAACTTTGCCACTTCCGTGTGAATACCTGCTAGAGGAAAAAAGACAGGGTCCTAGTCAAATGCAGCTAGCAACCAGCCTGTTTCTAGAAGCAGGTCCATCCAGCTGACCTGCTGCTGATCAGGGACACATAAGGAAACCCAGCAGAGATCTCACAGAAATGACCCAGATGAGCCCAGCCTAAATAATGTGATGAATTGGCTGTTGTGTAGGGGTTTGTCATACAGTAAAAACCCATCATTCAAACTTTCAACCCAAATATCTCTTCTAAGAATAAAGAGATTCTCCTCCATCATCACAATATAATTAATTATCATGCTCAAGACATTTAATGTCAATGCAATAATATCTAATTTCCAATCCATACTCAAAATTTTCTAATTGCCCCTACAATATCCTTCTATCCAGGATTCAGGTGAAAATTATTTACTGCATTTAAAAAATTGAGATATAATTGACTTATTATATTAGTTTTAGGTATATAACAATTATTCAATATTTGTATATATTGCAAACTGATCACCACAATGTCTAGTTAACATACATCAACATACAATGGTTATAAATTGTTTTCTTATGAGAATTTTTAAGATTTAACCTTTAAAGAACCCTCAAGTATACAATGCAGTATTATATAAATATAGTCACCATGCAGTATGTTGTGTCCCCATGACTTATTTACTTTATAAGTGGAAGTTTGTACCTTTTGACTACCTTACTTATTGCATTTAATTGTCATTGTCATGTCTTTTTATATATATCTTAAATAGTCTCCATCTCCTCCCCCATGTTTTTCTTTTAGTCTTTAGTGCCATAAACATTTCTTTTTTTTCCATTTTTTATTTTATTTTTTTAAATCAGTATTTTTTAATTGTTGATATTGTACAGTTTTCTGTCTTTTACCCCGCCCCAGCCCACCACCCCAGCCCTCCCCACCTTCCTCCCATTTCCACCCCCCCCCCATAGTTTTTGTCCATGAGTCCTTTATACTTGTTGCTCTAAACCGTTCCCCTTTTCCCCTGAAATTCCCTCCCCTCCCACTCTGGACACTGTCAGACTGTTCTCAAATTCAGTGTCTTTGTTTATATTATGCTTGTTTGTTTGTTTTGTTGATTAGCTTCCTGTTAAAGGTGAGATCATATGGTATTTGTCTTTCACTGCCTGGCTTATTTCGCTTAGCATGATACTCTCCAATTCCTTCCATGCTGTCGCAAAGGGTAGGAGCTCCTTCTTTCTTTCTGCTGCATAGAATTCCATTGTGTAAATGTACCACAGTTTTTTGATCCATTCATTAACTGATGGGCACCTAGGTTGCTTCCAGCACTTGGCTATTGTAAATTGTGCTGCTATGAACATAGGGGTGCATAGATTCTTTTGGATTGGTGTTTCAGGATTCTTAGGATATAATCCAAGCAGTGGAATTGCTGGGTCAAAAGGTATGTCCATTTTTAGTTTTCTTAGAAAATTCCATACTGTTTTCCATAGTGGTTGTACCAATCTGCAATCCCACCAACAGTGCACTAGGGTCCCCTTTTCTCCACAACCTCTCCAACACTTGCTGTTTGTTGCTTTCTTAAAAAACCTAGGCCAGTTGATCTTGCAGAACACCTTCAGTTTGTACTTGTATGATTGCTTTTCCAGGATTAATTTTGGACCATGCACTTGGGGCAGGATCCTACCTGGATAATGTGGTGTTCTCCATGTGTCACATCACAGGGTCCGTAACAACAATTTGGGAACTCACTTTCAAGGTGCGGAAATCTTGAGTGATTTTTATGGAGTTAAGCGGGAAGAGTTTTTAATTGAAAATATGTTGGTGCATTATATGTTTCATATGTGGAAAGAAAGAATACGTAATTTCTGGCAATCTCCTCCACTTTGTTCTAAGTTGTCAGTCTTGTCCAGTTTCCTCTGGACAGTGGGCTGTGGCGATAGGACGGGGTGACTTTCCTCTATGAATCAGTTATTTTTTTATTTGCTCTCATCCAAAGCCATTATCAATTCATTTTTACTAGTTTAGCCTTAAATTCTCTCTCTTTTTTTTTTTGTTAGAAAGATCGGATTGCTCTGGAAAGGAAAAACAAATTTGTTATTCATCTCAATTCCCTTCAGTGATTTAAAAATGGTAAAATCTTAGCTTTATGATGCATTTTTAAATGCAACTCATCTAAATATACCTAAGGAAATTAAACACACACACACACACACACACACACACACACAGAGTCAAATGAAGGAAAAAATTGAACAGTTTGGAAATGTTAACTCTTTTCACAGCTAAAGAGTAGTTAAAGTAATCTTTTCAATAGCTCCAAGTGGGGTTATATCTGAAAGTGAGCTAAAACTGGTAAATTTGCATTCAGAAGTGAATTTAATGACAGGAGTTCTTCAGCAGAGAAAGCAATTTTAAGTGCCACATCAGAGATGTCTCCACCCGAATAGTTTTGCGACTGACTGGTTCTCACATCTTTACCAATAAACACAAGATATCATCACTAATGCTTGTGGCAGGATTTCACAATGAGTGGGGGGTGGAGTGCCTCATTTGTGAGCCAGATGTGTCTAAACTGAAATATGAAGATTCTCACTTGGAAAACTCTAAATAGGATGGTGAAAGTTAGATGAGAAATAGCCTGTAAAAGAATAAGCATAAAAAAAGCTGTTTTCATATTTTTGGAGCTCAAATTTGGGTTGTTGTTATCTTACAAAGGTTGGCATTTTCCTTTACTTACCTGGTGTCTAACTTTCTTCTGAAATCATAGTTCAATTTTATCCATAAGCAGCAAACAAAAAGTAGTTTTCTGGAATACACATTTAATTGTTGGGAATATGAATACCAAATAACACTTTACAGGGATGTTTTGGTTACTCACAAAGATTGAAGAATTCCCATACTTTATTGGTGTGTATGAGTAAACAGTGTGATGGTGATATGAGGCACAATGGCATTGAAAAAAAATTGTATGTGTATTAGTTAGGGAAAGTAACATTGGCTGTCATAATAAAGGCTCACCAAAATCTTGATGGCTTAACAAAATAAAAATTTATTTCTTGCAAATTTGAATATTTTAGTCTTTAAGGGAAGTCTTCCTGTTATTAAGGAACCCCAGGTTCTTTTATTTATTGGCTGTGCATTTTCCGGAACCTTCTTCAGCAGACTAGAGAATAGAGTATATGGAGGCTTGCTTAGGAAGCTTTAAGGCCAGACCATGTGACTTTGGCTTGAACTCTATTACATGCCCCAGCTGACTCCAAGAATAACTGGGAAATACAGAATTCCTGTATGCTTAGAAGGAAAATAAAATGGGTATGTAGAATGCACAGCTCTTTTTCCTTACTGAATCATCTCTGGCAAAACACCACTCATTTTCACCAGTATGTGAAGAAAAAGGTATAATGTCATGGATGGACTAGAGCAGGGACCAACATATTCTTTCTGTAAGGGCTGGAGAGTAAACATTTTCAGCTTTGTGTGACAAGAAAAAAATTAAGAACATCATGTACATAATAATCACTTATAGTATATTCATTTTAAATGTAAATGCCATTTGTAGCTCAGGGACCATACAAAAAAAAAGACAGTGTGCTGGGTGTGGTGTGGGGCCATAGTTTCCTGACCCCTGGACTAGAGAAACTCTAACAGGAAATACTTGGTGCTGCACAGTTTTGTTTCACAGATTCTTTCCTAAGGTGATTTTGACTTGAGTTGAGATTTTTCAAATGACCATTTGTGTCCAATTGTATGAGAATATAGACTTAATTGATGTTATGAAGATTATTTAGAATAAAACACCAGTTACATTCTTAGGATGTAGCTAAACAGCAAATAGAGAGTAGATCATATTTTAAAATAGTAAACCAACATGCCATTATAAAAGAGTTCATTTCTGCAACATAACCCATGGTTTTATCATGCTATATTTTTCAGTCCACTTTATTTGTAATGACTGTTTAATGAGATTCATCTAGGACTTCAGTTATCTCAATTAAAGGCCCAGTTTCTGGCCATGATGGAAGTGTGGTAGATACACTTTGCCTTCTCATACAACCAAAAGAAGGACAACACATTTAAAAACAAACAAACAAACAAACAAACAAAAAACACAACAGAACTGACAGAAAAATCGAGCTGTATGGAAGTCTGACAACCAAAAAGTTAAAGAAGAAATATCCATCCAGACCAGTAGGAGGGGTGGAGAGGACTTGTGGCGAAGCAGTGGCTTGAGGACCTGGAAAGATGAGACAGTGGCTGGCGGAGCAGGTTGTCCCACATTTGCTTGCAGATAAACAGGGAGGAACAACTAGGGAGTGAGACAGACCACACAGCCCAGGTTTCCAGTGCAGGGAAAAAAGCCTCAAAACCTCTGACTGAAAAATCCTGTGGGGGTTGTGGTGTGCGGATAAACACTCAGCCTCACAGGAGAATTCGTTGGAGTGACCCACAGGGTCCCAGAAGGGCATCAGCCACCTGGGAATCAGCATCAGAAGGGCCCAATTTGCTTGTGGTTAGCAGAGGAAGTGACCGAAAGCCAGCAAGAGCCGAGCAAGCAGCATTGTTCCATCTCTGAACCCTCCTCCACACACAGTACCACAACTTGCAGAGATGTGGGTTGCCCCACCCTGGAGAATACCTAAGGCTCCACCCATTAGAATGTTAACAGGTGTGGTGAGACAAAAAAATATGGCCCAAACAAAACAACAGATCAAAGCTCCAAAAATAGAACTAAGTGATGAGGATATAGCCAACCTATCAGATTCAGAGTTAAAAACACTAGCAATCAGAAGGCTCACAGAAATGGTTGAGTATGGTCCCAAAATAGAGGAAAAAGTGAAGGCTATACAAAATAAAATAAAGAAAAGTATACAGGGAACTAACAGTGAAGGGAAGGAAAATGGGACTCAAATCAACAATTTGGAGCAGAAGGAAGAAATAAACATTCAACCAGAACAGAATAAAGAAACAAGAATTTAAAAAGTGAGGAGAGGCTTAGGAACTTCTGGGACAACTATAAATATTCCAGCATCTGAAAAATAGGGGTACCAGAAGGAGAAGAGAAAGAGTAAGAAATTGAAAACTTATTTGAACAAATAATAAAGGAGAACTTCCCCAGTCTGGCAAAGGAAATAGACCTCCAGGAAGTCCAAAAAGTCCAGAGAGCCCCAAAGAAGTTGGACCCAAGGAAGAACACACCAAGGCACATCATAATTACATTACTCAAGATTAAAGATAAGGAGAAAATTTTAAAAGCAGCAAGAGAAAAACAGATGGTTGAGTACAAAGGAGTTCCTATAAGACCATCAGCTGATTTGCCTACAACCTTGTAGGCAAGAAGGGGCTGGAAAGAAGTATTCCAAGTCATGAAAAGCAAGGACCTACATCCAAGATGACTCTATCCAGCACAGCTATCATTTAGAAAGGAAGGGCGGATAAAGTGTTTCCCAGATAAGGCCAAGTTAAAGGAGTTGGTCATCACCAAGTCCTTATTATATGAAATGTTAAAGGGACTTACCTAAGAAAAAGATGATCAAAACTACAAATAGTAAAATGACAACAAACTCACAACTATCAACAACTGAACCTGAAAAAAACAAAACAAAACTAAAAACAAGCTAAGCAAACAATTAGAACAGGAACAGAATCACAGAAATGGAGATCACGTGGAGGGTTATCAGTGGGGAGGGAGATAGGGGAAAATGGGGGAAAAGGTACAGGGAATAAGAATCATAAATGGTAGGCACAAAACAGACAGGGGGAGGTTAAGAATAACATAGGAAATGGAGAAGCCAAAGAACTTATATGTATGACCCATGGACATGAACTAAGGTGGGGGAATTCTGGTGGAAGGGGAGGTGCAGGGTAGAGGGGAGTAAAGGTGAGAAAATAATGGGACATCTGTAATACATAATTAATAAAAATACATAAAAAAGACTCAGAATTGACTGTTCAGGTCCTTTTCCCATGTTTTCCCATATATTTATATATTTTAAGTATATTTTATTGATTATGCTATTACAGTTTTCCCAATTTCCCCCATCCCCTTTCTACCCACACCCCCAACCCTCCAGCACCCTCTTTAGTTCATGTCCATGGATTGTACATATAAGTTCTTTGAGTTTCTGTTTCTTATGCCATTTTTGACTTCTTCCCGTGTATTTTATGCTTATCAATTATTCTTCTTATTTCCTGTACCTTTTCCCACTTATTCCTCCCTTCCTCCTATCCACTGAAATCCCTCCATGTGATGTCCATTTTTTCGATTCTGTTCCTGTTCTAGCTGTTTGCTTAGTTTTTGTTTTTTTCTTCTTTTCTTAGGTTCACTTGTTGATAGTTATGAGATTGTTGTCATTTTACTGTTTATATTTTTTATCTTCTTTTTCTTAGATGAGTCCCTTTAACATTTCATATAATAAGGGCTTGGTGATGATGAACTCCTTCAACTTGACCTTATCTGGGAAACACTTTATCCGCCCTTCCTTTCTAAATGATAGCTGTGCTGGATAGAGTCATCTTGGATGTAGGTCCTTGCCTTTCATGACTTGGAATACTTCCTTCCAGCCCCTTCTTGCCTATAATGTTTCTTTTGAGAAATCAGCTGATAGTCTTATGGGTACTCCTTTGTAGGTAACTGTCTCCTTTCCTCTTGCTGCTTTTAAGATTCTCTCTTTATCTATAATCTTGGGTAACTTAATGATGATGTGCCTTGGTACGTTCCTCTTTGGGCCCAACTTCCTTGGGATTCTCTGACCTTCCTGGACTTTTTGGAAGTCTATTTCCTTTGCCAATTGGTGAAGTTTTCCTTCATTATCTGTTCAAATAAGTTTTCAATTTCTTGCTGTTGTTCTTCTCCTTCTGGCACCCCTATAATTCAGATATTGGGATGTTTCAGGTTGTCCCAGAAGTTCCTAAGTGTCTCTTCATTTTTTTTTTTTTTTGAAGTCTTGTTTCTTCATTCTGTTCCACTTGGATGTTTATTTCTTCCTTTTGTTCTGTCACTGTTGGTCACCTGAATATTTTGCTTTATTTCACTTTGGGTATCCTTCATTTGTTCTTTCATTTTGCACCCAAGCTCAATCAGTTCTGTGAGCATGTTGATTACCAGGACTTTAAATTCTCTGTCAGATATGTTGTCTATCTCCTCATTGCTCAGCTCTGTTTCTGAAGCTTTTCTCTGTTCTTTCACTTGGGCCCTATTTCTTTGTTTCAGGGCATCTGCTAAGTTTTAAGGGGGTGGGGCCATAGGTATTCATCAGGGCAGGGCAGCCCTCTTTTCTGTGTTGCAGCACTGTCTATAGGGGAGGGGCTGGAGAGGGAACAATGCAACTTGCCTGCTCGGGTCCAGCCCCACTTTCCAATGAACTCTGGTGTGAGAATGGGAGTTTCTCCCACCAGGGCAACCACCATAGTCCACAGTGAGCTCTCAGTGCCACTTTCCTATTCAGTTAGCCCCAGCAGTGCAGTCTGCCCCCTCACCGGGGGTTCTCTCTGTTCACTATCTTACTGGTCTGGTTGTTCTGGTTGACTGTATCTTTAGTTCCTTAGTTGTCAAAGTTCCATGCATTTTGATTTTCTGGAACTTCTGATTGTTTATTGATTTTTAGATTGGTTGTTATCCTCCCTTTGGTTGTGCAAGGAAGTTAAGGGTCTCTACTTATGCCTCCATCTTGGCTAGAACTCCCCTTTGCCCATTTTTTAATTGGGTTGTTTTCTTCCTAAAGTGAAGTTATGTGAGTTCTTCATATATTTTGGAGGTCAAATCTTTGTACGCGGTATCATTGGCAAATATATTTTCCTATATGGTCAGTTCCCTTTTTATTTTACTGCTATTTTCTTTAGCCAGGCAGAAGCTTTTTATTTTGATGAAGTCCCATTTGTTTTTTCTTTCCTTTATGTCCCTTGATCTAAAGGCATATCAGAGAAAATATTACTGCATGAAGTATCTAAGATTTTCTGGCCTATTTTCTCTTCTAGGACTTTTATGGTGTTGTGACTAATATTTAAGTCCTTTATCCATCTTGAGTGTTATTTTTGTGTATGGTGTAAGTTGGTCAAGTTTCAGTTTTTTACATGTAGTTTTCCCCATCTCACAACACAAGGAGGACATACAGAGGATCCAGAGACCCATAAAAAGATGCTCGACATTGCTAGCTACCAGAGAGATACAAATTAAAACCACAATGAGATACTAGTTCATTCTGGT
The DNA here is from genome assembly GCA_039655065.1 of Glossophaga mutica. NCBI lineage: Eukaryota > Metazoa > Chordata > Mammalia > Chiroptera > Phyllostomidae > Glossophaga > Glossophaga mutica. The sequence goes on from CM077312.1 coordinate 75,089,240, forward strand.
CAGACTGGCCATCATAAACAAATCAATGAACAGCAAGTGCTGGCAAGGTTGTGGAGAAAATGGAACCCTGTTACACTGTTGGTGGGAATACAGACTGGTGCAGCCATTGTGGAAAACAGTATGAAATTTCCTCAGAAAACTAAAAAGGAAACTGCCTTTACATCTGGCAATTTCACTGCTAAGATTATACCCTAAGAATCCTGAAACTCCAATTCAAAAGAACCTATGCACCCCAATGTTCATAGCAGCGCAATTTATAATAGGCAAATGTTGGAAGCAACCTAAGTTCCCCTCAGTAAATGAATGAATCAAAAAAAAAAAACATGGTACATTTACATAATGGAATACCACGCAGCAGAAACAAGGAGCTCCTACCCTTCACAAGAGCATGGATGGATCTGGAGAGTATTATGCTAAGTGAAATAAGCCAGAAGGTGAAAGACAAATACCATATGATCTCACTTGTAAGTGGAATCTAATCAACAGAACAAACAAGCAAGCAAAATATAACCAGAGACATTGAAATAAAGAATAAACTGACAGTAATCAGAGGGGAGCGGGGAAGGGATAATGGGGGAAATGGGAAGGGTCATCAAAGAACATGTATAAAGGACACATGGACAAAATCAAAGTGGGGTAGGATCAAGGGTGGGAGGTGTGGGTGTGTAGGGCAGGGGAGAGTCATGAGAGAAAAATGGAGACAACTGTATTTGAACAACAATACAAAATAAATAAATGACTGGCCACGATGGAGGCGTAGGTGAACACACTGTGCCTCCTTGCACAACCAAGATTGAGGACAACAAGGATTTAGAAACAAGAGATCAACCAGAGCCGATGGAAAATTGAACTCTATGGAAGTCCAACAACCATTCATCCAGACTGGTAAGAGGGCCAGAGTCCCAGCAGGAAGAAGTGGAGATTGGCGACACGGTTGCGCAGGCAGCAGCGGCTGGCAGACCCCGGGCACATAGGTGGCAGCTAGTGGACCCTGGGTATGGGGTGGCAATGGTGCAGACCCAGTGAGGCCGTGCATGAATGTGGGACCACATGAATGTGAAGGTGGCTGGCTGACCACGTGGTCCCACATTCACGCACAGATAATCCAGGCAAAGGGGAAGTGGCGGAAGGGACTGGAATCTGAGAGAGGGCAGAGCAAGGACCATTGTTCCCTCTCGGACCCTGCCCCCACATACAGGGTCACTACACAGAAACTGGGCTGCCCCACCCTGGGGAACAACTAAGGCTCCACTCCTCACTACAGCTGTGACCAGACCAAAAAAACAAAAACAAAAACAAAAAAACCCCAACAAATCAAAAAGGGCTCAAGCAGGAGAACAAATCAATGCCCCAGAGCCAATTCATCTAAGTGACCAAGAGATAGCCAACCTATCAGATGCACAGTTCAAAGCCTTGGTGATCATGATGCTCACAGAATTGGTTGATTTTGCTCACAAATTAGATGAACAAATGAAGGCTACAATAAGTGAAATGAAGGAAAATGCACAGGGAACCAATAGTAATGGGAGGAAAACTGGGACTCAAATTCATGGAGTGGACCAGAAGGAAGGAACAAACAACCAAACAGAAAAGAAGGAAGAAACAAGAATTAAAAAAAAAAATGAGGAGAGGCTTAGGAACCTCCAGGACATCTTTAAATGTCCCAACACCCAAATTATAGGGGTACCAGAAGGGGAAGAAGCAGAGCAACAAGTGAAAAACTTATTTGAACAAATAATAAAGGAGAACTTCCCCAATCTGGCAAAGGAAATAGACTTCCAGGAAGTCCAGGAAGCTCAGAGAGTCCCAAAGAAGTTGGACCTGAGGAGGAACACACCAAGGCACATCGTAATTACATTACCAAAGATTAAAATGAAAGACAGAGTTCTAGAAGCGGCAAGGGATAAGGGGACAGTCACCTACAAAGGAGTTCCCATCTGACTGTCAGCTGATTTCTCAAAAGAGACCTTCCAGGCAAGAAGGGGCTGGAAAGAAGTATTCCAAGTCATGAAAGTCAAGGACCTACGTCCAAGATTGCTCTATCCAGCAAAGCTTTCATTTAAAATGGAAGGGCAGATAAAGCACTTCTCAGATAAGGTCAAGTTAAAGAAGTTCATCATCAGCAATCTCTTATTATTTGAAATGTTAAGGAGACTTACCTAAGAAAAAGAAGATAAAAAATATGACAGTAAAAAGACAGCAAATTCACAGATATTAACAACCAGGCCTAAAACAAAAGCAAACTAAGCAAACAACTAGAATAGGAACAGAACCATAGAAATGGAGTTCACATGGAGGGTTAGCAACAGGAGAGTGGGAGGAGGAGAGAGGGGGAAAGGTACAGAGAATAAGTAGCATAGATAGTAGGTAGAAAATAGGGGGAGGGCAAGAATAGTGTGGGAAAAGTAGAAACTAAAGAACTTATGACACATGGACATGAACTAAAGGGGGGAATGTGGGTGGGAGGGGGTGTTCATGGTGAAGGGGAATGATGGGGGAGAAATGGGACAACTGTAATAGCATAATCAATAAAATATATTAAAAATAAAAAATAGAAACAATAAAAAAATAAAAACCAGTTTAAAAAATAAATTAAAGAAACACATTAAAAAAAGACTCAGATGTTACCTTTTTCTTTGCTCTTCCTTTTCTCTTTGTTTTGGAATGGTTACTTTTCCTGGATATTGTATAATGGGGCAATAATATTAAGCAGAAAGTAGAATCATGTAATAGTCCAGGCAAAGCCACATAGGAGGGTGTCTGTTTGGTCTGACATTATCAATCCTGACTCATGCTATGATGAGGGGTGAGATTTTATATATCATTTCGATGAACTAAATATAATAAGTAAAAGGAAGCATTGCAAAATGTGGTTTATAAGATTTTATTAATGAATAGAAGATACCTATTGCAGCTTTTGATTTTTTAAAGCATTTTTGTGGTTGAGTAGTATGTTTTCATTGTTAAAAATATGGAAAATTATAAAAAAGAAAATAGAAATTATACATATATTTATCACCTAAAGATGATCACTGGTAGCCTTCTGGTGTAGCTCTTTCCTATTTATATACATACATGTATGCGCCAAACACACATACATAGTTTACATACCTATTTAGACATTGTTACATAGTTCGGGGACATAATAGAAACCATATTGTATATGGTGATTAAGAATCTTCTAAAAGAAAACTTCTAATGGCTGCAATATATGATCTTATATAAATATATCATAATGTATGTAGCCTAACATCTATTTTTGAACACTTACGTTGTACAAAATTTTCTTAATTAAAATAACATTAAGAGAGGTATACCCAATGAAATGAGTGCTTATGTCAACAAAAAGATGTGTAAGAATATTCATAGCAGCTTTATTCTTAATAGTCTACAGCTGGAAACATTCTGAATGTATATCAACTTTAGAATGGATAAACAAATTTTGATATATCCATCCTAATCATCAATGGGAAAGAACAAATCACCAGCTGCTGCATGTTAACAATACAGATGATTCACATAGATATAATGTTTAATATAAAAAGTAGATACGAAGGAATACAATCTGTTTCATTCTATTTATATCAACAAACACAAATACTCTAAGGTGATGAAAGATCTTGGGAGGGGTGTAGACTGGGATAGGGCCCAAGTAAATCTTGAGAGTACTAGAAGTGTTCTATATTTTGAACTGTGTGCTGGTACATATATATGTAAAAATTAATTGAGCTGCACACTTTGTTTAAGACTTGTGTGTTTTCTGTAACTTGTACCTCAGAAAACCGCTATGAGAATAACAGTACTCTGTGATACATCTTTGAAGATAGCTTTGACCACATCACTTATAAATTCCTTAGTATAAGGAATTCCTTACTTAGTACCCATGTATGGCAGATAAAAATAGGGAAGGATATCTAGGAGTCGGGGTCCCAGCCCCACACCAGACCCCTACCCCCCGACTCAGGATTTCAGTTCCAGGAAGAGAAGTCTCCATAACTTCTGGTTGTAAAAACTAGCAGGGATTGAGGCTATGGAAGACAGAAACTTCTGGAGTCCAGGGAAGTTCCTCTTAAAGCCACCCTGTACACACACACACACACACACACACACTTATTCAAACTCACTCCCTCTGAGCCCCAGTGCAAGGGCAGGAGATTGAAAGGCACCAGAGGCATATAGGGAGGAACTGAATTTTCTAGCATCAGGGCAAGAGCTCGCCGCAGTTTTCTCCCAGACAGAAGTGCTGGCAGAGGCCATTGTTCCTTTTCCTGAGCCCTCCCTGCACAGAGCCAGCAGGCTGGCACCATATCTGAGACTCCATCAACCTGACTCTTACTGTTTGCCCTGCCCTGGTAATTCCCTGAGGCCCTGCCCACCCAAGTTACAGGCCCACCCAAGCTGTTTCCAGTGGCTTTTCCATATGAATATCTTGTGTTGGACCATGCTTCAGATTTTCCTAAATTCTCACAAACAAGAAGCAACTGGCTTCGGCAAGCCCTATACCTCTTGCTAAGTTGCCCCAGATCCAGCACAAGTAGCAGCCATCTGCCTATCAGTTTGTAGCTAATGCTGTGTGACCCTGGACAGAATACAGGCAGTGGCTGACCTTGGATGTGCCAAAAGAAATCAAGTCTCAATGATAGAAAGAGGGTATACACAGCCCACACAGTGGGCACACATTGAGTATCCACTGGGGTAGTAGAGGAAGATGTGCCAATGGGTCCTATAGGACATCTACTACATTAAGTCATTATGTTAAGCCTGGGAGACATAGTAGCTCTACATAATACATAAAAACAAACACAGAGAGGCTGCCAAAATGAGGAGACAAAGAAACATGGCCCAAATGAAAGAATAGATCAAAACTCCAGAACTAAACAAAATGGAGAAAGGCAATCTATGAGATGCAGAGTTCAAAACACTGGTTATAAGGATGTTCAAGGAACTTAGTGAAGACCTCAATAGCACAAAAGAGATCCAGGTAATCAACAGTAGAGTGAATGAAGCCTAGAATCAAATCAGCAATTTGAAGCAAAAGGAAGCAAAAAACAACCAATCAGAACAGCAAGAAGAAAAAGAAGCCAAAAAATGAGGAGAGTGTAAGGAGCCTTTAGGACATCTTTAAGCACAGCAACATTTGCATTATAGGGATGCTGGAAGGAGAACAGAAAGAGTGAGAAATTGGAAATATATTTGAAAAAAATAATGAAAGAAAACTTCCCTAATTTGGCAAAGGAAATAGACATGCAAGTCAAGGAAGCACAGAAAATCCCAAACAAGATGTACCCAAAGAGGCCTACTCCAAGATACATCATAATTAAAATGTCAAAGGTTAAAGCTAAAGAGAGAATCAAAAGTAGCAGAGAAAAGCAGTTATTTACATAAAAAGGAGCCCTCGTAAGACTCCCAGCTGATTTCTCAAAAACAAAACAAAACAAAAAAAAATTTTGCAGGCTAGAAAGGATAGGCAAGAAATATTCAAAATGTTGAAAAGCAAGGACATACAAACAAGATTATTCTACCCAGCACAGCTATCATGTAGAATCAAAGGATAGATAAAGAGCTTCCCAGACAAGAAAAAGCTTAAGGAGTTCATCACCACCAAACCAGTGTTATATGAAATGTTAAAGGGTCTTCTTTAAGAAGAAGAAGAAGAGGAAAATACGAACACTAAAGTGGCTAGAAATATATATCTGTCAACAAGTGAATCTAAAAAATGAAATAAACAAGCAGAACAGAAACAGAATCATAGATACAGAGAACATTTTGATGATTGCCAGATGGGAGGGAAGCTTGGGGAAATGGGTGAAAAAAGTGAAGGGACCAAGAAATACAAATTGATAGTTACAGAATAGTCATGGAAATGTAAAGTACAGCATAGGGAATAGAGTAGCCAAAGAACATGTATGCAGGACCCATGGAAATGGACAATGGTATGGGGATTGCCTGAGGGAGTGGGGGGTGTTGGGTGGAGGGAGGTAATGGGGGAAAATTGGGACAACTGATTATAGCATAATCAATAAAATACAATTAAAAATTGTATTTAATTCTTTACTTTCTGTAACTTGTACTTCAATAAAAATGAGAATAAGAATACTCTGTCATACATCTTTGAAGACAGGTTTTGACCACATTCCTTATAAATTCCTTTGTATAATCTCATACATCTTAAGAAAATGCTATTTGGAATTAAACAGCATATTTTTTTTTCCAGAAGTCTTCTTTGGACTTCATATAAGTTTCAACTTAATTCAGTGTTGAATATTTGAAATCTGAATCCAAAAGTCGTTGTAATTAAAGACGATGTTCCATGACGGAAGTTTACAAAAAGGATTCACAGTAGAATTCTTCATTCTTCATTGTAAAATTTTCTAGTGCAACTGAATTATGATACAATTAATAAGCAATTGTTTTATGTATCCAAAGATGTTGTTAATTTATGGAGTGAGATAACATGCATCCCATAATACATAATACATTAACTTTATATGTAAATACTCCATATATTAGTCAGGTTTCTGCTGTGATAATGTTGCTTAACAAAAACACCAAAATTTCAGTGGATTACCACAACAAACATTTTAATTCATGCTCACGAACCTGCAGATCAGCACTGATGAGACTGATTTTGGCAGGTCCAAGATGGACTATGGTCAGTTACAAATCTGTTCCCCATGTCTGCATTCAAAGACTAAAGCTAACAGAACCACTACATGAAGTTCGTGGTGGAAAGAGGAAACTCCAAAAGGCCTGCCCCAGCCACACAGGCACATTTAAAGCTTCATCTCATGTCACATCCACTTGCATCCTATTGGCCAAAACACTATGGTTAAGCCCAACATCAGTGCACTGGGGATGTGGAAGACTGGGATGAGTGCACCCATCTTGTATTAGTTATTACTGCTGTATAATAAATAACCCTAAAACTCTTTGCTATAAAACTATTCAAATTTATGATTTCTCACAAGTCTATAAGTTGATTGGGGTGGTTTTATGCATCTAGGCTGGTCTTACTCATGCATCTGTGGCCAGTTGGCAGGTTGGCTGGGGACTGGTTTATCTAGGGTCACCTGAACTCTTTTCCATGTGGTGTCTCATTCCCCAGCAGGCTAGCTGGGACTTGTTCTCATAATTGTGGCAGGGTCCAAAAGAGAATGGAAACCTACAAGCTCTTGAGCCTAGGCTCAGAACATGTACAATGTCACTTTTGTTGCATTCTATTGTCTAAAGACTGAGCTAGGCTCAAAATGTGAGCAAAGTGGCTGCACCACTTGATGGGAAGAGCTGCAAAAGCACATTGCAGAGGGTACAGATAAGTGGAAGAACAGGAAATTGTGACTGGCTTGGTAATCTACCATATTAACTATAGTGCAGTTTGTAAGGGTGAAGAGGGAAGGAATATCTGGATTTTAAATATAAGAAAAAGTATTTCAACTTTGTTAAATCGGTCTGAATTTAGCTTTCTTCTAACAGAGGGAAATTATATATATATATATATATATATATATATATATATATATATATATATATATATATATATATACTGCATTGCTTGTCTTATTTTAGGATCCTATTTTATGCTTTTCAAAACCATTAAGTTATCACCAGATTATAGGTTTTGTCTACTGAAGGCCTTAGACTCATACTGAGATCTTGAGGAAGTTGTTCACCAGTGTTCCTTATGATAGCAGAGGAAGGTGGCACATAATACTTTGTCTAATTTGTTTCTCCATATTTTCAGTGCTCATTATTCAATTAACTGTAGAAGGAAACTGTATGATCAGAGAAACTGATACTAGAATAAATTTTGATAATGAATAAAATTGTGTTAATAGGGTGTGATTTTAGTATCATTTCTTCCATTCCCCCCGCCAAATCTCTCATTTCTCCCTTAGATGTCTTTATGGGGACCTTTGGTGGATTGCATTATTTTACCCAGTTCTTCAGTGAAGTATATTTTACTACCCCATTGATATTAGGTTCAGCCATGTGACTTGTTTGGGCTTGTGGCATATGGGTCAGCAATGGTGTGTTTGTTCTGAGAGTGGGCCTTTTTTTTTTTTTTAACCTTTCTTTTTTTAACTATATTTTATTGATTATGCTATTACAGTTGTCCCATTTCTCCCCCACATTCCCCCCCTTTAGTTCATGTCCATGTGTCATAAGTTCTTTAGCTTCTACATTTCTTTTTTTTTTTTTTGCATATTCTTTTTTTTAATATATTTTATTGACTATGAAAAGCAGGGACCTACATCCAAAATTGCTCTATCCAGCAAAGCTGTCATTTAGAATGGATGGACAGATAAAGTGCTTCTCAGATAAGGTCAAGTTGAAGGAGTTCATCATCACCCAGCTTTTATTCTATGAAATGTTAAAGGGACTTATCTAAGAAAAAGAAGATAAAAATGACAGTGAAAAGACAGCAAACTCACAGCTATTAAGAACCACACCTAAAACAAAAGCAAACTAAGCAAACAGCTAGAACGGGAACAGAACCACAGAAATGGAGATCATATGGAGGGTTAGCAACAGGGGCGTGGGAGGAGGAGAGAGGGGGAAAGGTACAGAGAATGAGTAGCATAGATAGTGGGTAGAAAATAGACAGGGGGAGGGAGGGCAAGAATAGTATGAGAGTGGGCCTTAAGAGACATAGTGTGTTTCTTCTCACTCTCTTGTGCCTCTGCCCAGGTCAGCTACTGTTCTGAGCAGGATGAGAGATGTGTGGGGAAGATCTTGACCCAACTGCCAGCCTGGGCCCAAGGCTAGCTGGGTCCGGCCTGTCAGCCAATCCTCCACCTGCTCTGCAGATGTGAAAAAATGATTACTGTTTTCAGCCACTGAGTTTTAGGGTGGTTATTGTTAACTACTGTTAACTGATTCCTAAAATTTCCAGAATGACCTGAATTGTTTGTCACTCAGCTTCACATTTACAGACACAAACCTGAGTAAACAAATTCTATGCAAAACTATATAGTTAGAAGACATTCTTATCTCATCTTTACAATTTGCAATATCTATACAGTTTCTTCATTATTATTAACTTAATCTTTTTGACTTAATTTCAAATCAATCATTTAAATCAACATTTCCACTGATCTTTATCCAAGCAATAATTTTCATGAAATCAAAAGTTTGATGTGTTGTTATATTTTTCACATCTATATACCTGTGTCTCTCTATCTGTATCTGTATCTGTCCCTATGTTAAGCCTTCCTCCCACATGTCCAAATCTGAATCTACTTTAGCCTGGTAAACTCCACTAGCTGTACCCTGATGATTCCCTGAAACTCTGCCCTACCAAAAGGTTCTTCAGGCCCTGGGAAGGTGGCAGCTGGCCTTGGTATACTGTAAGACTTTCACCAAATGTCCTCAGTCCCAGCATTGATGCCAATATAAATCTGTATTAGCTTGGTGAACACCACTTGCCCCACCCTGGTAACTCCCTAAGACCTTATCACCCAGGTCACATACAGCCCAGCGCTCTTTCAGTGGCTTAGCCTTATAGGAAGCTGGCAGATGACAGCAGGTCTCAGTTTCCCTTTGGTCATTGCTTACCTGCACCAGCCCTGGTGGTAGCCAGCTTTGGTTGGCTCTTCCCACGTTCAGGCCCAGAAAAGGCAGCTAACAAATGTGGATTGCTTTGTAATTCCCAACAGGTAACCCTGGCCAGTCATAAGCAACATCTGACATTTACCTCCACCAGTCCCTCCCAAGAGGCACCTGAACCAACACACCTGGTGACTGGCTTAAGACTACAATAGACTGCTACCTGTTCAGCTCCACAAGTGGCATACCCAAGGGGAGGTATCAACAGAAACCAGACCTGGCTGGGGCAAATGCCCCTCCATGGGGTCAGCTCCAGCACAGCAGCTTGTATGCTGTGGGCATAGCCAAGTTTCAGAGCCAGCCAACCTGAGGGTCAAATCCACCCACTGGCATGCCAACAGCAATCAAGCCTCAACTACAATAGGAGGGCACACACAGCCCACACAGGAGACACTCTTGAAGCACCTGGCTCATTTTATACAAAAAGAGAAATTAAGAAAACTCCTTATACAACTGAATAAAAAAAACCCCATGAATAAATATTCCAAAGTACAAAAGACCTGTACTCAGAAAATTATGACATTGAAGAAATAAATTGAAGAAGATACAAATAAGTGGAAGCATACACCATGCTCATGGACAGAAGCAAGTAACGTTGTTAAAATGTCCATACTACCCAAAGCAATATATAGATTCAATGCAATTCTTATCAAAATAGCAATGGCATCTTTCAAAAAACTAAAACAAACAATCCTAAAATTTATATGGAAACACAAAGATGCCTCATGGCTGCAGCAATCTTGAGAAAGAAAAACAAAGTTGGAGGGGTTATGCTACCTGATATTAAACCACACAAGTCACAGTAATGAAGACAGCATGGTACTAGCATAAAAACAGACACATAGATCAGTGGGAGAGAAGAGAGATCCCAGAAACAAACTCATGCCTACATGGTTAATTAATATATGACAAAGCAGACAAGAATATACAAGGGGGTAAAGAGAGTTTTTTCAATAAATGATACTAGAAAAGTTGGACAGATATAGGCAAGAAATGAAACTACACCACTTTCTTACACCATACACAATAATAAACTCAAAATGGATTAAAGACAAATGTAAAACATGAAATCGTAAAACATGAAATCATAAAACTCCTGGAAGAAAACCTATGCAGTAAAATCTCTGCCATTTCTCTTAGCAATATTTTTTTTCTGATATATCTCCTCAGGCAAGGGAAACAAAAGAAAAAAAATAAACAAATGGGATTACATCAAACTAAAAAGGTTTTGCAAAGCAAGGGCACCCTTCCACAAAATGAAAAGGCAACCCACTGAAGGGGAGAATATATTTCCCCATGATACACCTGATAAGGGGTTAATGTGCAAAATTTAAAGAGCTCATACAACTCAACTCCAAAAAATGAAAAATCCAATTAAAAAATGGGCAGAGGACCAGAATAGACACTTTGCCAAAGAAATAAAAACACTAATTTGAAAAGATATATGCAGAATTATTGCTTATTGCAGAATTATTTATAACAGTTAAGATATGAAAGCAATCAAGTGTCCATCAATAGGTGACTGGATAAAGAAGATGTACATATAAACAACATAATATTACTCAGCTATAAAAAATGAAATCTTACCATTTGCAACAACAGGGATGGACTACAGGGCATTACACTAAGTAAAATAAATCAAACAGAGAAAGACAAATGCTGCATGATTTCACTTATATATGGAATCTAAAGAGCAAAATAAATGAACAAACAAAACAGACTCATACATACAGAAAACAAACTGCGGGTTCCCAGAAGGGATGGGGTTTGGAGATCTGGGCTTTAAGAAACGCAAATTGGTAGTCACAAAATAGTCATGCCAATGCAAAGTACAACATAGGGGATATAGTCAATAAGATGATAATAACTATATATGGTGCCAGGTGGGTACTAGACTAATTGGAAAGGGGTCACTTCATAAATTATATAATTGTTTAACCACTATGCTATACACCTGAAATTAATATAAAATAACACTGAATGTCAACTGTACTTGAAACAAAAAAAGAATGGTCAGAGTCAGTGGTACTGGTTTACTTATTTCTAGATATGTTTCCTGAAATCTGCACTATGCCTCTTTCTCTTTCCATGTCTACTGGCTGCATGCAAAGAATATAGTTTAGGATTCTGAGGTTCTTGAAAATGACAGAGTCAGTAGAAGGTTGATTTTTAAACCTTCCTGTATATCAGAGGCCTCCTCCTCTCCTGTCTGCATCCTCTCCTACTCCCACAACCAGCACTTGACGGTTCATGAGTGGCAAATCAATGCTTACTCTGTTAAGCTACTGAGAATTCAGGAGGTATGTTTTAGTAGTTAGAGTTACCTGTCTAATAAAAATGTACCACCCTTAAAATTAGAGCGTATCCATCCATTTATTCACTAAGCTCACCTTTGTACCTCCTGTGATCCATTTGCCACACTTTGGAAACACAGCAATGATGCAAATTTCCCTTTTATAGTCAAAGAAACAGCTCTAGAGAAGGAGTGCCTGCCACCCAAGTATGCACAGTGAGTTAGAGCAAGGACCAAAGACTGAATCCAAGATGCTCAAGCCCTACCCCAGACTGGCCATATTCCAGAGATGCTGTCCACATATTTAGTCCCCTCAGGATTACAAAATAGTAACAGACCTGCCAATGTCCCACATTGCTTTGACACCAGTGATAAATGACAAGGACTCTCCACTTTGATCATTTGTGACTCTGCTTGAGGATGTTCTTTGGTCACAGGGGTGCATCCCGCATGCATGCAGGGATGGGTGCCCTGAGAGCTGCCTCCACAAATGCTCACACAGGAGTTGGTGAGAAAATATCCCAATTCTCTTCCCTCAGTGCCTGTTCTATAGTCTCCCAGCAGGTCTTCAGAGGGACTCAGCCCCCATTGCCTACAGTGGTAACTTACCTACTAACACCCCTTCTCTTGGCTATTTGCCTCTCACTCTTGCTTCCCCCTTCTTTATATGACAGGCACCGGGCTTGAGGGAATGCATATCCAAGAAGGTAAACTCTGAACAGAAATCTGGACTGGAGGAGGGACAGACTAAAAGAGCGTTGTAGGCAAAAGATTCATCACTTAAAAGTTTTGGCGGTGGGAAAGGGCTTGGTATGCCCACGGCAGAGAAATGAGACCTGTATGGCTGCCACAAGGGGTTAAACGGTGGGGGAAGATCCTAGAGAGGTAGGAAGGCCCAGATCTTTAAATGGTTTGACTTTATCCTGAAAAAAAAAAAAAAAAAAAGGAAAGCCATCTTCCCCATTCCTCAAAGCCTAGCTGTTTTCGTCCTTTAGGTTTTAGCTAACATGTCACCTCCTTAGAAAGGGTCTTAAGCAGAAAAGCCATTAAGTCTGATTTATGTTTCTGGAGTTCAATAACAGGCTTTTCCAGAAAATGAAAAAAACCAAGGCACTGGCCGTTTTGGGCAGGAGACGGCATGGGTACCCAACAGGGTGAAGTTTTGAACTCCCTGTAAGGAGAGGAGGGTCCTGGTGGTGTCCAGTGCCTCGGTGCTTGGTGAGCAAACCCCTGCCCTCTGCCTTCTATTTTCACCATGGTCTGTCTGTCCTTCTTCTAGTCAGAAGGGGTTGATGGAGTTGGCCCTGGATGGGAAGGTAACCCACTGCTTTCTAAACTGACACCTTGGGCCCTATTCTGTCTTAAAACCTTTAAACTGCCAGCAAATTCATACCAAATCCAAAGTGGAGTCAATTCAGCTGGGAAGAAAATGTGAGCTAGGATTAAACAGTCAATGCCCCCACACTTTTCCCCACACAAAATAAATATCTTTTGCACTACACCCCATTAAAATTATTAAAAGAGGCTCCAGTAATATTTTGAAACCCAGGGGAAGAATTCTATTACAAAGGTGGACAAAATGGGCTCTTGAAAACTCCAACAAGGGACCCTGGAAATGGCAGGAAAACTGTGAGCTGTGGATGTAAAATAATTGACAATAAGTGGTCCAGACAAGCCCAACAGCTCAGCCCTCTGAGGGGAGTCTCTGTCACCCCATTCCCTTCAAAGGTGGGGGATTCTGTTGTGAAAGCAATTAGGTTGTTTGAGACTTGGAACTAAGACGTCTCAAAATTAAAATAAAACTATGGAAATCCAAAACCAATCAGTACTCAAAAGACTGATTAAATCTGTCTTTGAATGTATAGATGCTTGAGTAATATTATTTGAGTTATTATATTCATGAGGATTCTGAAAAGTCTTATGGTGTTATTAAAGTTTTATGTGAAATGATTTTGTAAAGCTGTTTTGGTGTGAACCAATGTGACAAGCACTTGGATAAACAGTGTTTTTCCTCTGAAAGGCACATTTATTGTAGTTTCAAAATGGATGTAAAGAGTTAGGTCAGAAAGTGTTTTAAAAGGGGAGCTTATCCTTGTAGGTTTTTGTTTCTCAGCTTGAAGCTCCCAGCCCCCACCCCAACTCTAAAGTTTGAAAAGATGGCATGACAGTACAAATTACTTTGTTTTCCATGTAACAGAGTTTGAAGTTTTTATAGGTGTATAAACTATTTTTTAACTCAATCCCTATAAGTTGTGGCATTGAGAGAAATAGTCAATGGATGTAAAAATTGTATGATAAATCACTACTAATAAAAATGGAAGGATTGACCATGTTAACTGAATCAAATAATTGCTTCTTCCTGTATCATTTAAGTTAATTCTCTTTTAATCTATAAAGGCATATTTTATTAAACTATACAATTATTTCAAGTGTAGTTAAAAATGCAAAGAACTTTCCTGTATAGAAACACAATACAAAAGTTTGATCCACACATTAAGGAGAGTGTGAATGAAATGGATACGTATGCACATGTATCTTCACAGAATTGCTGACGGGGAGATTTTACTTCATTTTTCTTCATTTATCTCAACTTTAGGGAAAAGGTTCAGATTGTCACATTATCAACCTACTAACCTTCTCTGTGCTCCAATTTTCCTAATAAAATGTGGATAATAATGGTAGCTACTTGTAGAGTTGTTGCAGGTATTAATTTATTTAATAAAGAATCTAAACAGTGACAGACATTCAGTACATGCTACTTACATTCTCCAACCCCTAGCATCTAGTTATTGAGCATGTAGCTAATGCTTAACAATTGCTTCTTTTTTGATAATTTTTTAATTGTTATACTATTACAATCGTCCCAGTTTTTCCCCCTTTGCCCTTCTCTGCCCATCCCAACCCCTCACTCCGATAGTTAATTTCCACACTGTTGTCTGTCTGTGTCCATGGGTCATTCACACATGTTCTTTGACTAGTCCCTCCGCCTTCTTTGCACCATTATCCCCCTTCCATTGCCCCCCTCACCCCTCCCCTCTGGGGACTGGCAGTGAAAACAATTGCTTCTTAATTAATATTAAGAGAAGAGATCTAGAGTTTGATAAGATGTGCTACTTCTGTTAGCATATGAGTAGCATTGTAGGAATTCTTATGAGAACTGTGTGTTACATTTCTTTCTTTTTTTTAATCGATTGACAATGTTTGAAAATGTGTACTAACATAAGTAGCTATGGCATGGAAAATCCAAATGGTATCAAATTAAGTGCAGCCATCCACCTAGTTACTCAAATTTCTCTTTTCCCAGCCCTCCACAGCCTACCCATTAGCAAAGCCTACTGATTCTTTATCTCCAAAATACAGATGAAATTCACCAACTTCTCACACTGGCACCAGCCCCTTAGCCAGACCTCCAACAGTTCTCATCAAGGCACCTCCAGCAGTCTTTACTTCATTTTCACTCTTGCCCTTTTCCAATCCCTTTCTTCCATAGTAGAAGGAGTGATTTTTTTTTTTTCAGAACACACTAATTTTATTTTTTCCCATTCTTTTATCAAAAATTACTTTATGCCCTGGCTGGTGTAGCTCAGTGGACTGCGAGCCTAGGGGTAACTGAACTGGTTCGATTCCCAGTTGAGGCGCGTGCCTGGGTTGCGGGCCTGGTCCCCAGTGGCGGCCACATGGGGGGACAGCCACACATTGATGTTTCTCTCCCTCTTTTTCTCCCTCCCTTCCTCTCTCTTTAAGAATAAATAAAATCTTTAAAAAATTACATTATTAAGTTATGATTGACATACAAAAAGATGTACATATTTAATGTATATAACAATGAGTTTGGAGATAAGTATATGTTTGTAAAGCTATCACCACAATCTATGCCATTAATGTATCCATTATCTCTGAACATTCCCTCCCAATCTTTATTTACTATTATTATAATAAGAACACTTATAAAGTTTAAATTATACAATATAGTATTATTAACTATAAGTACTATATTGTATAGTGGATCTCTGGGACTTATTCATAGGAATGACTGTTTTAAAGAGCAAATTAGGTCATGCCATGCCCATCTTAAAAACTATACAGGGTTGTGCATTGCGCTTAGAAAAAAATGCAAATTCCTTGCTATGGCCCTTAATACTCTATAAGAACTGGTCTTTGCCTGTTTGCCCTGCTTCATCTTAGGCCATTCTCCCCTTGACTTCCTAAACACCAGGCTCACAGTTCTTCTGACAGCTCCTGGATCACAACTATGCTTTTCTGTCCTGGGCCCTTTGTACAAAAGTCTGCTGTGTAAATCATTCCCATCTTCTTCATTCCCCAAAGCCTAGCTGCCTCTTGTCCTTCAGATTTTAGCTAATGTGTAACCTTCTGAGAAAAGTATTCCTTGATTGCTCTACAGAAAAAAAGGTCTGTATCTTTTTTCACTTATTGAATTTTTTGTCATTTGTAAATGTGTATTATTTGTTTGTTTACTTGTCTTTGTCTAGTTCCCCTGATCCATGAGCTCAGGGGCCATATCTGTCTTGTCTCATCAGAACATGTCCAATACCTAGCGCAGTGCCCAATACACAGTGGCCACTCAGTGACATTTACTGAATGAAAGGTGGAAGTGGGGCTATGCCGAAGTTATGTTTTTCAGTGAAATGCAAATGAAGATAATACTTATTTTTTTTCTTCAGCAGGATAACAAGAATCTGTTTCCCACCTCTCTCATGTATGTCTTTCCACTTTTATGCCTTCACTTGTTCATTTCCTTTACCCTGTCATACCTGCTGCCTCACTAATTTCCTTTGTAGATGAGGTCCCATCCCAAGGCTACCCCCTCCATGAACTTTCTTCTGATCTTTCCAGATGGATATGCCCTTTGTTGAACCACCCTCCTTGTCTGTGGTGCCTTCCTGCATGCTCTTACCTTGCTGAATGTGATGTGAACACGGACTATAAACTTTTCAGAGCCCATACAACCCTTCATCCCTGAGGAAACTAGCAGCATGCTTTATAGATAACCCTGCTCTCTGTAAAAGTTGCTCGATTAATTTGCTTATGATGAAAAACTGAAAAGAGTTAATTACCCAAATGTTTCCCAGTGTCTAGATATTTAGTTTCATGTAGAAAAAGCAAAATCCTGAATGACTGATCAAATGTCTTCCTTTTCGTCTTTGTGGTTTAGAATTGTTTTAGTGCAGTTTGGTCCGTTTCTTATCAGCTTAACCACGTTGTCTCCCTTGTTCGAATAGTCCAAATTTGCCTCCGTCTAGGGCTTCCTCTTTAAAAATGTATTTTAAAAATTTAGTGTTTCTTTTTCAAGGAAAGGCTGAGAAACATTAAAAATACTAATACTGAATAATAACTATAATGAGGTGGAATTTGTTTTGCGCATATTGTGGGAAGAGCCAAGGCAGACCTCAAAGAACTGGCAGTCTCTCTCAGCTGGGATCAAAGGGCAGGTGACCTAGATTCCAGCCTGATACTTGCAACAAAATGTGTTTGCAACTTTGCCTCTAAATTCCAAAGAAGGTCACAATGAAATGAGTGGGGTTGGTGATGATGACCTTTTATTAACTTAAAAGGCTAAGAGAAGTAATATCCCTCCCATTTTAGAAGTTAACCAACATTCTGTTTTTATTTTGACTATATATATAGTAAAAAATAAAAGACATATATAATACTAATATATATAGTAAGTCAAAAATATAAGATATATATGTATCTTATAACCTGGCTGCACAAAATGGGAGCTGTAAACTTTCTGGGGTGGTGGCAATGATCTCTATCTTGAGAGAGTTCTGAATTATCCATGTGCATAATTTATATGAACTCAAGAACTCATAGAACCAAGCACTTAAACTTGTGCGTTTCCTCCAATAAATATACAATGATTTTAAAAGAAAAGAAAACGTAACACATAGGTACTAATAAAAAGTCAAGTAGCACAGAATTGGCTAAAGAAAAAAATAACAATAAAACAGTTACATAGGCAATTATTGTATGATGTGGTCCATGGTGAGCAGCATCCATCTACATCATCTGAGAGCTCGTTTAGCCACGAAGACCCACAGGCCTCATCAGGGAATGTTGAAGCAGAATCCATAGTGTAGCAAGGTTCCCCAGGCTATTTGGCTGCATATTAAAGTTTGAAAGTTCTGTCCTAAAACAAACAAAACCCACAAAACAAAACAAAACAAAAAATAAAACAGGGGACCACAGTTATGTACATGCTGAGGGTCCATCTTATCAACTGTGCCGCACTGTTTAGTTGTTATTTTGGTTAAAATTTAGTCATTTTCTTACTTTCTCTCACTTTGCGGTATCCCTGCTTGCTGTCCCAGGAAACTGCTTGGGCATCCGACTAGAGCTGGAAACTGTCATTCAGACCCGATTTTGTTCACAGCTATGCACTGGGCAGGCAGAATGAATGTAGTAAAACCACTTAACTTCTGTTTACTCTTCTTTACAAAAGACATACTGGCACTGGGCTACCCAGAGCTTAAATTAATTAATGTTTATAGAGCACTTTAAGCCTTGGGGATAAAAGCCTCTTTGAAAGTGTGGGTAATTATCATTATGGCTAATGAAGCTCAGTCTAGCCCCTCCCCCTCACTGAGGGGCAGAGAGCTGCCCTGTAGAACATTATCCAGAAAAGGTGGAAATTTAACTCAAATGTCATTTTCCTTCTTTGGTTACTCTATGGATATTTTTGTTGTTTTGTTTTTTACCCCTACAAACTAGATATAGATGAATTAAGTGGGTCAAATCAAGTGGGTCCATAGTAAAATAAGCAAAGCATGTTCCAAATGCAGTGTGTTCCTTCAGCCTAAGACTTCTTTGGTTTGGAAGTGAGATCCAAATTAGCCAGGGAGAGAGGGGTCGGGGTGAAGAGAAGTGACTTAAGAGTTTATAGAGCTAGTTCTCATGATGCGGAGGTTTATTATTTAGTCTTGGGGTTGACCAACTTTCAGGAACATAGTTACTGCTCATTGCATAGAGAAGACACCCTCAACAGGTTCTCTGCTCTGGGAAAATTACAGTTGAAAGGACAGATACATCTCCAAGTGGCAGACTGAACAAACTCAGCAACTGACAGTGTTCAAAAGAGGACCTGTTTCCTTAACACAGATTATGTTGCAAGTGACATTTGGCAATGACAATTTTAAATTACTCTTCATTCATTTCTACAGTTCATGTCCTAGATTGTTACTGTTAACTGATTTGAGATCATAAAGAAAGCAGATGCAGAAACTCAATGAAGTAGCCAAGGTGCCTTTGGAAATTTATTGTAAAATGATTAATTTGAGTTTTGGGAAATCAACTCATTTTTGTGTGTACAAGGAGAAATTTACTACTTTACCTATTGGAATCATTTTGAAGAGGGACACTTTAGTTTGATAGGATCTTGTAAGAGCTGATTCACTCATTTGTTCACTGGACATTATCACTGCTATGCTACCTAAGTGTAAGAGTTCCTGAATCAGGTCTTGGGACTAGTCTGACAGAAAGAGTGAAGTCCACACATTAGCTGAAGGAGTTAGTCTACAGTACAGGCCATCCTTGGAAGAGGAAGAATCACTGAAATGAAGTGCAAGCGATGTCTTGACTTTTAAATCTCTAGATTTGGGCACTATCTTGTCTGCTTCTTAAGACAGGATTCACTCCTCAACTTCCTTTGAATCCCTCAGAAAGTTTTAGGACCCTGCCTTGGGGATGGTGAGCAACTGTTTGCTGCATTCAAGAATCAGAGTCCTAGAGGGAAATGCCTCTAGGTAGTATAATATTTAATATAAATGTTAAATTCAGTTATAGGACACTGGTCAATTCAAGAGGCATACCTGAGAACTTCTTTTGTGCTGCAGAATGAAAAGGGTGCCTTGTCCTCGAGGGGCTTGTGCGTTAGGTATAGAGTCAAACAATTGCCTCTTACACTAGAGGAGCTTTATGAGGGCAGAAGCTGGGTCTGCTTCACTCACTGTTTCAGTCTTAGTGAATGGTGAAGCACAGTACATGTTTTTTGAATTCATGGAGGGACGGATGAAGGGAGGAAGGAAAAGGAAGAATGGAAGAATGGAGGAAAAAAGGAAGGAAGAAAGAAAGAAAATGAAATAAATTATCCATGTTGTTATTCAAATAGAAGCCAGTTATGGGCAAGTTTCAGGGAGGAGGAAGGCATTGAACAAGCATCCAATTGTAGGAAGGAGTTGGAGAAATACACAGGAAAAGAAAGAATATTCTAGTGGAGGGAAATAACAATAACAATGGGAATGAATATGTAGGTTTGTGCAATGAAGTGGGAGTTTAAAAACAGCACAAAAGAAAATAGATGAACTAACAGTGGGGCCAACTTATAGGCACTTAGGTAAGAGGTAGAAAAATAAAATTGCTTTGTATCTTGTCATGTTCACATAGTAATGATAATCTAATTAAAACTGAAAAAAATATATCCCTGACCAGTACGGCTCAGTTGGTTGGACGTCATCCCACAAAGCAATAAAGTGCAGGGTTGCTGGTTTGGTTAGGTTGTGGGTTCAGTACCTGGCCAGGGGCATATAACAGGCAACTGATCTTTGTTTCTCTCTCACACTGATGTTTCTCTCCCTCTCTTTCTCTCTCCCTTCCCCTCTCTCTAAAAGTAAATAAATAAAATATCTTAAAAGAACGAAAAAATATAAATCCAGACATTTCCAAGTAACTGCGCATTTGTGGTACATGGAGAGTAATATTGTTACCTAACAAAAGTGGGGTCTGGCTGCCCACTGTCAAAGAGAGGCATATTCTGAAGACAAAGGTAGGTAAGGAAGAAAAAGGTCTTTATTAAGATGTTGCACAATTTGGGAATACTGGAGACTCCCTGGCTCTGGGTTCGTTTTTTCCATAAAACACAGAAAAAATCCATTTGTTCCACCAAAGACTGAAACATAAAACCATGTCCAGAAATCCTGCTCCATCCTTATCTGTCCTTCAGAGCACAATGCTGCTAGGCACACTGCTCTCTGGCTTCAGGCTCCCTGGAGTCTGTGCTGGGGTCCTGGAGCCTGCTGCTTGGCCACGTGGCTTCCAAGGCCCACTGGGTCCCATGAGTGTTCCAGCCCATAAGTCTGGGCTGCAAATTCCAAAAGAAGTGAAGGGAAAATCTCTGCCTTCCTTCCATTTAAATTTCCTGGCCCAAACTTCATGCAACCAGGAAGCATCTAGCCTCCCAGCAAATCCTGTCCTTTTCCCAGGACTTTCCTCGCATAGCACCTCCCACTTCCGCAATGTACCACAGGCATTAGGAGTGCTTTTCACTAGCCTTGCTCTGTGCAAGGCTTCCTCCTGCCACATTCTGCTAGCAGGTAGGGAAATCTGTCATCATGCACCAGGTAAGTTGTTTACCATTGCTTCAGGCATCCTTCTCCTATGACCCTTCCCCTCTCTGGACACTATGCCAGTATCAATATCAAAATATTAATTAGGGACTTCTGGCCAAGATGGAGGCATAGGTGAACACACTGTGCCTCCTCTCACAACCAAAATTAAGGACAACAAATATTTAGAAACAAGAAAACAACCAGAACTGATAGAAAATTGAACTGTATGGAAGTCTAACAACCACTCATCCAGACCGGTAAGAGGGGCGAAGTCGCAGCAGGAAAAAGTGGAGGGGCAGACCTGGGCACACAGGCTGTAGCGGCTGGCAGTTCCCAGGCATGCAGGCAGTGGCTAGTAGACCCCAGGCTCACAGGAGGTGGCTAGTGGACCCCGGGTAAGGGGTGGCAACTGTACAGACCCAGTGAGGCTGCGCAAGGTGGCTGGTTGACCAGGTGGTCCCACATTCACGCACAGATAATCCAGGCAAAGGGGAAGAGGCAGAAGGGACCGGAATCGGAGAGAGAGAGCAGAGCAAGTGCCATTGTTCCCTCTTGGACCCCACCCCAACATACAGCATCACAACTCAGCAACTGGGCTGCCCCGCCCTGGGGAACACCTAAGGCTCCACCCCTCACTATGTAACAGCCATGACCAGACCAAGGGGGGAAAAACCCACCAAAAATGGCTCAAACGGGAGAACAAATCAAAGCCCCAGAGCCAATTCATCTAAGCAACGAAGAGATAGCCAACCTATTGGATGCACCGTTCAAAGCCCTGGTGAGCAGGATGCTCACGGAATTGGTTGATTTTGCTCACAAATTAGATGAAAAAATGCAGGCTACAATTTGTGAAACGAAGGAAAACGCATGGGGAACCAATGGAGATGGGAGGAAAACTGGGACTCAAATCAATGGAGTGGACCAGAAGGAAGAAACAAACAACCAAACAGAAAAGAATGAAGAAACAAGAATTAAAAAAAATGAGGAGAGGCTTAGGAACCTCCAGGACATCTTTAAACATCCCAACATCCGAATTATAGGGGTACCAGAAGGGAAGAAGCAGAGCAACAAGTGAAAAACTTATTTGAACAAATAATAAAGAAGAACTTCCCCAATCTGGCAAAGGAAATAGACTTCTAGGAAGTCCAGGAAGCTCAGAGAGTCCCAAAGAAGTTGGACCTGAGGAGGAACACACCAAGGCACATCGTAATTATATTACCAAAGATTAAAATGAAGGAGAGAATTCTAGAAGCAGCAAGGAATAAGGGGATAGTCACCTACAAAGGAGTTCCCATCTGACTGTCAGCTGATTTCTCAAAAGAGACCTTCCAGGCAAGAAGGGGCTGGAAAGAAGTGTTCCAAGTCATGAAAGGCAAGGGCCTACATCCAAGATTGCTGTATCCAGCAAAGCTGTCATTTAGAATGGAAGGGAAGATAAAGTGCTTCTCAGATAAGGTCAAGTTCAAGGAGTTCATCATCACCAAGCCCTTATTATATGAAATGTTAAAGGGACTTATCTAAGAAAAAGAAGATAAAAAATAAGACAGTAACAAGACAGCAAACTCACAGCTATTAACAACCACACCTAAAACAAAAGCAAACTAAGCAAACAACTAGAACAGGAACAGAACCACAGAAATGGAGATCACATGGAGGGTTAGCAACAGGGGAGTGGGAGGAGGAGAGAGGGGGAAAAGGTACAGAGAATAGGTAGCATAGATGGTAGGTAGAAAATAGACAGGGAGAGGGCAAGAATAGTGTGGGAAATGTAAAAGCTAAAGAACTTATGACACATGGATAGGAACTAAAGTGGGGAATGTGGGTGGGAGGGGGTGTGCAGGGTGGAGGGGAATGATGGGGAAGAAATGGGGCAACTGTAACAGAATAATCAATAAAATATATTAAAAATATTAATTAGGCTGAAATTTACCAAGCTTTTGATAAAGACTTGTGGAGAATCCTTAAGAAGTTTTGCTATTTATATATTAATGCTAGATGACAAGTTTTTAATTAATTTTTGACGTAATTTGTGTCTTATGAAAGCTATCACTAGCATGTGAATGAAAATCAAACTCCTTTTTTTATGGCAACTAAAATAGTTTGCAGTGGGCATATCTAAAATAAGGAAACAGAAACAGAAAGGAGTTAAAAATTTGTTTAAAACATTTCTGTAAATCATTGGCCAGAATAGAATTTGACCTGGAAGTTCCCTGGATGTGACTTGAAAACCACACACCCTCTGTGCTCTTTGAATTTAAAAATTTCTATTTTAGCATAATAAAGTAAAAAGCACAATTTATCACAAAAGCACTATGGTTGCCTAGCCCCAGACTCTTGAATGTCTCTACAAGACAGAGCCTCAGTGAGAAAAATGTAAGAAAGTTTTGACTGGTGTGGACAACGTCTTTGAGTCTTCAGAAAGGCAAATCTAAAAATAATAGTAGCGAGTAAAGTGTGAACTTTCCCATTCATCTTAATGGGGTTGTCAACTATGACGTTTAATTATATCGCTGGTACCCATCTGATGGCAGTTATGGGACTCAGAGGCCAGCAATTAGTAGTGACTTCTAGCCCAAAGAAGTGCCTCCAGTTTCTTGATTGTTGTAATGATTGTTTGCTAAGCAGAAGGTCAGTTCAAGTCTTTTTGATCCCAGTCAGTCACCTTAGTTACTGCATCATTAGCCTCCTAATAACAGGCAAATCCTCTGCTCAGCTAAATCTGTCTTAGGTGTATTGGTCATTCTTACCAATAAGTCGAATAGCCTTGTATATCTGATTGTGATTTCATAAAGAAAACCACAGAATATGATTAAGAAATGGTCAGTGAGCAGGTTCTGTTTCTTGCATGTGATGGCAGTTTCTCTCCCTGTAGGGAATTCTAGTCCAGCTCCTCAACCTGGTGAACACTCATTGAGGTTGAGTCACTATTGACATGAGGAACTCCCAGAAAAAGAGAGTGTACACTTCACTCAGTCCTTTATACCTTCATCAATTCATTTCATAAAGTAGGTTTTTACCTTTATTATTGGCCAAACACTGGTGCAGAGTAAGCTTGTCCAACCAGATCTTGGAGTTGACAATATACAAGTAACAATTTGGAATTTACTAGTATAATTCAGGTATATAAGTAAATAGTTTTGAATTTACTTGTGTAAGTGTGATACAGTGCTATGATGACAATAAAGTCATGTTTTGAGGTTGTTGTTGACACTGCATGATAGAAATATCATGTGAGCCAAAATATACCATATATACCATTTTAAATTTCCTGGTAGTCACATTAAGAAAAGTAGAGAGAAATAAAAGTAAAGAGAAAAAATTAATTTTATAACATACATTGTAACTCAATATATTCAAAGTAAAATTTCAACATGTGGGCAATATAAAAGATTATTGAGGCCCTGGCTGGTGTGGCTCAGTGGATTAAGTGTCAGCCTGTGAACCAAAGGGTTGCCAATTTGATTCCCATTCAGGGCACGTGCCTGAGTTGTGGGCTAGATTCCCAGTAGGGGGTGTATGAGAAGCAACCGCACATTGATGATTCCTCTTTCTCCTTCCCTTCCTCTCTTTCTAAAAATAAATAAATAAAAAATTTTAAAAAGTTATTGAAGTGTTTTACATTCTTTTATTTATTTTTTTAATATTTATTTATTTATTTATAGAGGGGAAGGGTAGGAGAGAGGGAGAAGGAGAGAAATATCAATGTATGGTTGCCTCTTATGTGTCCCATGCTGGGAACTGGCCTGCAACCCAGGCATGTGCCCTGACTGGGAATCGAACCGCGATCTTTTGGTTCACAGGCCCGCGCTCAATCCACTGAGCTACACCAGCCAGGGCTGTTTTACATTCTTTTAGTCACAATAAGTCTTCAAAATCCAGTGTTTATTTTATACATATATATAGTACTTCAGAAATGCTCAACATTTACATATGGCTAGTGGCTATTACATTGGATGAAGTTTTAAATAGTGGATGAAGAGGTACTTTCTACCACCCAAAAATGAGAAAGAGCCAGCCATGCAGAGATATGACCATTTGAGAGAGCAATCAGCAAGTGCAAAGGCCCTGAGGCAGGGTGAAGTTCAACCAAATTTGAATTCATTGTAAAATAAGAAAAGCAATATAGCTAGACATTCAAGTTTAATACTCATATGCAGCCCTGCTAAACAGCTTAAAACTAAACTATTCTTTCAAAATGCCCACTTAACACAACAAGCCATCATTTCTTATGAGCCTAAATGAAATGATTTGTTCAGTTCAGCTTAATGGTTTTGTTATAATGGAAGTAAACTCAGTGCAGAACAGAACTTAAAAAAAATTTATTGCTAAGTGAATGCATCTTGAATATATATTTTTTCTTTTTGTCTTCAAACATGCAAATCCATCACATTTTGGTGTGTATTTTACTGAAAAATATACTAGTTGTAGACTCTAGGTTCTAATAGCATTATCTATCTTCAGGACAGGACTTTGTGAAAAATACATCTGGGTACCATTGCTTGTGTTTCATCTTTGTCTGGAGGCAGGCCATGTTTGACCCTTCACTTAGCCTAGCAACATAATGAATTAATTAGAAACAAAGGTACGCTATACATAGAAAATGAAAACTTACACAGAAAACACTTAAAAAGAACCATTAAATACACTTTAAAATAAAATGTCTGGTATATACCTTATATGCCAAATAAGCATTTCCATATTCATATGATACTAGTTTGATGTATGTCTTCATTGGGATTCCTCCAGAAGCTGACTCTGAGACAAGGATATGAGTGCAAGAAGTTTATTTCGAGAAGATTCCAGGAAGCAGGGAGGAATGAAACAGGGCGGGGAGGAAACCAGTACAAGGTGCTTTGGCAAGCTGGTCACCATAGTGGGTAATTGGAGCCTTTTTTAACGGGAGTTATGCCACTCTAGAATGTGTGTAGATCCTGCTTCAGAATTATCTCACTACAGGAGCAAGAGATTTACCCCTCACCTCTGTCAGTCATAGGCTGCCCTGCTCCTGGGCTGGTGAGAAAGATTTTAACAACGTAGCACACCCTAACACTTGTGACCTAACTCCTATGTGGCTAGAGAGGGCTCCAGTGCACAGAGAAAATCTCAGACAAAGGGATATAGATGTTGGAAGTTAGAAGTTCAATGGTGTGAACAAGAATGGGAAAGGCCAAGTGAACATGGGCAAGTCCATAACAGTCTCTGATCAATGTGTATAATGGAAATTCATTCAGAACTTACCTTCAGCACTTAGTAACTTAAGTGTACTTTGCATTTTACTGTTGGGCGTTTTACTGTTTACAAAGGGCCTTCATTTATGTTGTTTTATTCAATCCTTACAAGGACCCTGAGGAATGGGTTGAGCAGGTTTTACTGTTCATATGTTATAGAGGAAGGATCTGAGGTTCATGAGAACCCATGCTGACAGGTTAAGAAACAAAGTGGGGATCTGGCTCTGGTGGAAATTGTGATGCCTCTTCCGTACCCCCGTTTATTCTCTACTCCACATAATGCAACTATGCACTTTGCACTTTGCAAGAAATTGATTCCAATTTCAGCTATAAGGGATGGATGGACCTTGATTGACCAAAGCCAATCAGATCTTTGTGATTTTTTTAACTTAATCTTTATTGTATTTTTTCCATTACCATTGATTCCCCTTACACTCCCCTCCCCCTAACAATCACCACACTGTTGTCCATGTCCATGAGTCCTTTTCCCTTTTTTTTTAAAAAGATTTTATTTATTTATTTTTAGAGAGGGGAAGGGAGGGAGAAAGAGAGGGAGAGAAACATCAATGTGTGGTTGCCTCTCACGTGGCCCCCACTAGGGGCCTGGCCTGCAACCCAGGCATGTGCCCTGACTGGGAATCGAACCTGCGACCCTTTGGTTCGCAGCCCGCACTCAATCCACTGAGCTATGCCAGCCAGGGCTCCTTTTCCCTTTTTGCTCAATCCCTCCACCCCCTAATCGCCTCCCACCCACAGCTTTCATCTTGCTGTCCATCTATGAGTCTGTCCCAATCTTTGTGTTCTTACTGAAAAGTGACTGGTTCGGTTCAGTCAAGGCAAAGTGAAGAACTGTAAACTAAATGTCTTGGATAAGATAAAGATATCTCTTGATCTTTTTTTTATTTTACAAGTGTATGGGAAAATATGTAGCCCTGTATTTGTTGACAGCCATCATGTGAGCATGAGGAACCCAGCCTTAGGGTGAAGCTGATGTCATCAGTGGCAGAAAAACATTAAATTTACACAATGGAATACTATGCAGCAGAAAGACAGAAGGAGCACCTACCCTTTGCGACAGTATGGATGGAACTGGAGAGTATTATGCTAAGTGAAATAAGCCAGGTGGTGAAAGACAAATACCATATGATCTCACCTGTGAGTGGAAACTAATCAACAAAACAAACAAGCAAGCAAAATATAACCAGAGACATTGAAATAAAGAACAAACTGACAGTAATCAAAGGGGAGGTGGGAGGGGATAAGTGGGTGGGGAGGGGGAAGGGATTTCAGGAACATCTATAAGGGACACATGGATGAAACCAAAGCGGGGTAGGATCGAGGGTCGGAGGTGGGGATGGCTAGGGTCGGGAGGAGTGGTGGGGGGGAAATAAAGACAACTGTACTTAAACAACAATTTAAAAAAGTGGAGAAAAAAACCCAAAAGCAAAAACAAAAAAAGCAGAAAGAGGGGCTTTGGTGACATTATTGACTCACTGTGTAAAACTCTGCTGAAATGAAGAAACATTAAGAAAGCTCTTTGGACTTGGTCTTCAAACACTTGCAGCTGAGAATATTCTGTCTGACTCTTTGCTTACAGTTCTACACTAAATACCCCCAAGTCATCCTAGAATCAAATAACCTAAACCTGTATGCAAAACCCAGAGGGATTTTACATACCATTTGCACAACATGTTCATCTAACTTTAAAGTTTTCCACTTTCACTTGAAGTGTATTGATAATCTGTGGAAGCGTACATAAGGTCCAAGTTAGAGCTTGAAGACCAGCTTTGTGTAAGGGATTAAAGAGCAGAGTGTTAACTAGTTGAAGAAGAAACACTTGTTTCAGTTTTAAGTGAATTTGTGGCTGGTATGCAAAATATTTTTTTGTGAGAAATCATAAGTTCAGACAATAAAGGAAGAAAAAGCAGAACTAATGATAACTGGAAAATCAGATTTTTCTCTTTTTATTTGGACATGCACTGCTACCACTAAAGGGAGTTGGCGTACCTTCTTCTCTTTCATCTACCTCACTTACATAGATTGGAAAGTAAAATACTCATTTTCCTAGTCTGTCTGGTGACTACAGGTGGTTGTGTGATACAGTTCTGGCCAAAGAGATGTAAATAGGTGTCCTCTGAAAGAATTTCAAGGAAAACATTTGCTTTCTTGGTGAAATAGGATGCACAGAACCAGCATTTCTCATCCTCTTTTTTGCCTACCTTGAATGATGATATAAAGTCCAGAACTATGGTGGCCATTTTGTGATAATGAGGCAAGAGACATGAGGACAAAAGCTAAGGGAAGTAGTACGAAAAGACAGAAGTAGTCTAGCTCCCTGATGGCACTGTTCAGCAGCAGAGTGCACGCCAGAAATTGCTGTCTCTGGCCTTTCTCTTAGGTGAGAAATCTAAACTCCTATTTCTTTAAGCCAGTGTTTATTGAGTATGATCTTATTTGAAGCCTAACACATTCCTAACATCTATGTGCAATCACCTTAACAACTTTTTGACTGTCTAGGGTTACTTCAGACTTTTTACTCTATGTGATTTTTGATGTTTTGATGGATGTAACTTAAGTCAAGGGATATTCATATATCAAATGTATCAATGACTTAGTCCTTAAAAAAATAATAATAAAAGAATAGAAACACCCAGCTGCTCTAGTTAAGCAGAAAGATCTGTTGTGAACTCAGACCATCTTGGGAGCATATCTGGGTTCTTCCACGTAATTGGTGTAATTAGACCATCCACATTTAAAGTGATTATTGATGTAATTGGATTAATATCTGCCATGTTTGTAATCATTTTCTTCTCATTGTATTGTTCTTTACTGCTTTTCTCCTTTTAACCAAGCATTTTGTATAATTGTTTCATTTTACCTCCTCTTTCAGCATATCCATTATACTTAATATTTTAGTGGTTTCTCTAAAGCGTAAAATACCTTTTATTTTTGAATTAAATAAAAAAACAATCTTAGTCCATCTTCAGAAAACACTATAGCACTTCACATGATGTCCAGGTACCTTCTAGCGGAATATTTCCAATTCGTCTCTCCCATCCTTGCGACATGGCTGTCATTTATATCACAATCCATGTGCTATACTCTCTGTAATATGTTGTTACTATTATTATTTTGAAGAAGTTCCTTAAACTAACCCAAGAAAAATAAGAATAAAATACTTTATCTTTATTTATTTCTTCGGACACTTTTCTGGTCTTCAGGTAGATTCAAATTTCTTACCTATACTATTTTTCTTCTGCCTGAAGAATTTCTTTTAATATTTCTTTTATTTATTTATTTATTTATTTATTTATTTATTTATTTATTTATTTAAATTTTTATTTTAATTGTTGATCTTGTACAGTTTTCTGTCTTTTATTCTCACCCGAACCCGCCACCCCAGCCCTCCCCACCTCCCTCCCATTTCCACCCCACCATAGTTTTTGTCCATGTGTCCTTTATACTTGTTCCTGTAAATCCTTCCCCTTTTCCCCTGAAATTCCCTCTCCTCTCCCCTCTGGTGACTTTCAGCCTGTTCCCAGTTTCCAAGTCTTTGGTTATATTATGCTTGTTTGTTTGTTTTGTTGATTAGCTTCCTGTTAAAGGTGAGATCATATGGTATTTGTCTTTCACTGCCTGGCTTACTTCGCTTAGCATGATGCTCTCAAGTTCCATCCATGCTGTTGCATAGGGTATGAGCTCCTTTCTTTCTGCTGCATAGAATTCCATTGTGTAAATGTACCACAGTTTTTTGATCCATTCATTTACTGATGGGCATCTAGGTTGCTTCCAACACTTGGCTATTGTAAATTGTGCTGCTATAAACATAGGGATGCATAGGTTCTTTTGGATTGGTGTTTCAGGGTTCTTAGGATATAATCCTAGCAGTGGAATTGCTGGGTCAAAAGGTATATCCATTTTTAGTTTTTTTTAGAAAATTCCATACTGTTTTCCATAGTGGTTGTACCAGTCTGCACTCCCACCAGCAGTGCACTAGGGTCCCCTTTTCTCCACAACCTCTCCAACACTTGCTGTTTGTTGCTTTGTTTATGAGGGCCATTCTGACTGGTGTCAAGTGGTATCTCATTGTGGTTTTAATTTGCATCTCTCTGATAGCTAGCGATATCGAGCATCTTTTCATGTGTCTCTGGATCCTCTGTATGTCCTCCTTGGAGAGGTGTCTGCCCAAGTCCTTTGCCCATTTTTTAATTGGGTTGTTTGTCTTCTTAGAGTGAAGTCGTGTAAGTTCTTTGTATATTTTGGAGATTAAACCCTTGTCTGAGGTATCATTGGCAAATATGTTTTCCCACACAGTAGGTTCTCTTTTTATTTTAATACTGTTTTCCTTGGACATGCAGAAGCTTTTTATTTTGATGAGATCCCATTTGTTTATTCTTTCCTTTATGTCCCTTGCTTTAGGGGACATATCAGTAAGAATGTTGCTGCGTGTAATATCTGAGATTTTCCTGTGTATGTTCTCCTCTAGGACTTTCATGGTGTTACGGCTTATGTTTAAGTCTTTTATCCACCTTGAATTTATTTTTGTGTATGGTGTAAGTTGGTGCTTGAGTTTCATTTTCTTACACGAAGCTGTCCAGTTCTCCCAACACCACTTGTTGAAGAGGCTATTTTTACTCCATTTAAGTTGCTGCCCCCTTTGTCGAATATTAATTGACTATAGAGACTAGGGTTTATTTCTGGGCTCTCTAATCTATTCCACTGGTCCACGTGCCTGTTTTTATGCCAGTACCAGGCTGTTTTGATTACAGTGGCCTTGTAATACATTTTGGTATCAGGTATTGTGATCCCTCCTGCTTTGCTCTTCTTTCTCAAGATTGCTGCCGCTATTCTGGGTCGTTTATGGTTCCATATAAATTTTTGAAGAGTTTGTTCTATATCAGTGAAATATGCCATTGGTACTTTAATAGGTATTGCATTGAATCTGTAGATTGCTTTGGGAAGTATGGACATTTTGATGATGTTAATTCTTCCAATCCATGAACACGGTATGTGTTTCCATTTATTTGTGTCTTCCTTGATTTCTTTCTTCAGTGTTGCGTAGTTTTCTGCGTACAGCTCTTTGACCTCCTTGGTTAGGTTTATTCCTAGGTACTTTATTTTTCTTTTTGCTATATCGAATGAGATTTTTTTCTTGATTTCTGCTTCTGTTGTTTCATTGTTGTTATACAAAAATGCCTTTGATTTCTGGATATTGACTTTGTATCCGGCTGTTTGGCCAAATTCATTTATTAGGTCGAGCAGTTTTTTGGCCAAGACTATAGGATTTTCTATGTATACTAACATGTCATCTGCAAACAATGATAGTTTTGTTTCCTCCTTTCCAAGTTGGATGCCTTTTATTTCCTTTTCTTGTCTAATCGCTGTGGCTAATACTTCCAATACTATGTTGAATAGAAGTGGTGAAAGTGGACAACCTTGTCCTGTTCCTGGTTTTAGTGGAAAAGAATTTAGTCTTTGCCCTTTGAGTATGATGCTGGCTGTAGGATTCTCATATATAGCCTTTATTATGTTGAGGAATGCTCCCTCTATTCCCACTTTGCTGAGTGTTTTAATCATAAATGGGTGCTGTACCTTATCAAATGCTTTTTCCGCATCTATTGATATGATCATGTGATTTTTGTCTTTGCTTTTGTTTATGTGATGAATTACATTTACTGATTTGCAAATGTTGAACCATCCTTGCATCCCTGGGATGAATCCCACTTGGTCGTGGTGTATGATCTTTTTAATGTGTTGTTGGATGCGGTTTGCCAATATTTTGTTGAGGATTTTAGCATCTATGTTCATCAGCGATATTGGCCTGAAGTTCTCCTTCTTTGTTGTGTCTTTATCTGGTTTTGGTATTAGGATGATGCTGGCTTCATAAAAAGAGTTTGGGAGTCTTCCATCTTTTTGGATTTTTTGGAATAGTCTGTGGAGAATAGGGGTTAGCTCTTCCTTAAATGTTTTGTAGAATTCTCCTGTGAAGCCATCTGGTCCAGGGCTTCTGTGCATTGGGAGTGTTTTGATTACTGATTCAATTTCACCAGCCGTTATTGGTCTGTTTAGGCTTTCTGTTTCTTTTTTATTGAGTTTTGAAAGGTTATGTTTTTCTAGAAACCTGTCCATTTCACCTAGGTTTTCAAATTTCTTGGCATACAGTTCTTCATAGTAATTTCTTACAATCCTTTGTATTTCTGCGGTGTCGGTTGTAATCTCTCCTCTTTCATTTCTGAGTGTGTTTATTTGAGTCCTCTCTCTTTTTTTCTTGATGAGCCTGCTTAAAGGCTTGTGGATTTTGTGTATCTTTTCAAAGAACCAGCTCCTGGATTCATTGATCCTTAGGATTGTGCTTTTAGTCTGTATGTCATTTAATTCTGCTCTGATCTTGGTTATTTTCTTCCTTCTACTTGCTCTGGCTGTCTTTGTTGTTGTTCCTCGAGTTCTTGTAGGCGAAGGGTTAGGTTGTTTGTTTGAGATGTTTCTGTCTTTTTTAGATAGGCCTGTATCGCTATAAGCTTCCCTCTGAGGACTGCCTTTGCTGTGTCCCATAAGTTTTGGGTCGATGTGAGTTCATTATCGTTTGTTTCCAGAAACTTTTTGATTTCCTCCCTAATTTCATTCTTGACCCATTCATTGTTTAATAGCATGCTATTCAATCTCCATGATTTTGAGGGTTTTGGGTTTTTCTCCTTGGGGTTGGTTTCTAGTTTCAGTCCCTTGTGGTCAGAGAAAATGCTTGGTATGATTTCAATTTTCTTGAATTTGTTGAGGCTTGATTTGTGTCCTATCATGTGGTCTATCTTTGAAAATGTTCCATGTGCATTTGAAAAGAAAGTGTATTTAGCGTCTTTGGGATGAAGAGCTCTATATATATCATTTAAGTCCATTTCCTCTAGAGTGTTGTTCAATGCCACAATATCTTTGTTGATATTTTGTTTGGAAGATCTGTCCATTTTTGACAGTGGGGTGTTAAAATCACCTACTATAATTGTGTTGCTGTCTATATCTTTCTTGAAGTCCTCTAAAATTTTCTTGATGTATTTAGGTGCTCCTCCGTTGGGTGCATATATATTTACAATGTTTATGTCTTCTTGGTGGATTCTTCCCTTGAGTATTATGAAGTGACCTTCTGGGTCTCTCTTTATGGCCCTTCTTTTGAAGTCTATTTTGTCTGATATGAGTATTGCTACCCCAGCTTTTTTTTCCTGACCATTTGCTTGGAAAATTTGTTTCCAGCCCTTCACTTTGAGCCTGTGTATGTCTTTTGTCCTGAGGTGGGTTTCTTGTAGGCAGCATATGTGTGGGTCATGCTTTCTTATCCAGTCAGCTATTCTATGTCTTTTGATTGGAGCATTTAATCCATTTACATTTAAGGTTATTATTGATAGGTATTTATTCATTGCCATTTACGTACCTGTGTTCCTCTCTCTCTTTCTCTCTCTGTCTTTTCCTTTCTTCCCTTAAAGCAGTCCCTTTAGTATCTCTTGCAGCATTGGTTTGGTAGAGGTGTATTCTTTTAGACTTCTTTTGTTTGGGAAGCTCCTTATTTGGCCTTCTATCTTGATTGAAAGCCTTGCTGGGTAAAGTAGTCTGGGTTGCAGGCCTTTGGTTCTCATTGCTTGGAATATTTCTTGCCATTCTCTTCTGGCTTGGAGTGTTTCCATTGAGAAGTCAGATGCTAACCTGATTGGGGCCCCCTTGTATGTTACTTCCTTTTTCTCCCTTGCTGCCTTTAAGATTCTCTCTTTGTCTTGGAATTTTGCCATTTTAATTATGATGTGTCTTGAAGTAGGCCTGTTTGGTTTCCTTTTGATTGGGACTCTCTGTGTTTCCTGGATTTGTGTGGCTTTTTCTCTCACCAAATGAGGGAAGTTTTCCATCATTACTTTTTCAAACAGGTTTTCTATCCCTTGTTCTTGTTCTTCTCCTTCTGGTATTCCTATTATACGGATATTATTTCGTTTCATGTTGTCTTGCATTTCTCTTAAACCCTCTTCATTCTTTCTAAGCCTCTTTTCCTTATCTTGCTCATTCTGAGTGTTTTTTTCTATTTTGTCCTCCAACTCGCTGATCCAATCTTCTGCTTCATCGATTCTGCTTTTCATTCCTTCTACTGTGTTCTTCAGTTCAGAGATTGTGTTCTTCATTTCCTCTTGGCCCTTGTTGATATTTTCTGTTTTCTTTTTCATGTTAATATAGTTTGTGGTGAGTTCATCATAACTTCCCTGTAGTTTATAGTAGCTCATTGAGAGCTCATTGAGCTTCCTGACAACCATTGCTTTGAACTTGATATCTGATAGCTGAGTTGCCTCTGTTTCATTTAGCATTCTTTCTGGAGCTTCCTCCTTTCCTTTCATTTGGGGATTGTTCTTTTGTCTTCCCATTGTTTGTAAGACTCTTGTTGTTAGCCTCAGCTTCTTAAATTGATCTGTTCTGGCTCCCTGGGTTTGTGGTATGACCTTCTGTGGTAGAATATCTGTGAGATTCCGTGGTGGATTCTCCTTTGGATATCCTGTTGTTCACCGCTTCCACTGTCTCATCAGCTGGAATACCCTCTTTTAGGGGCCAACTCTGTTTTTTTTTTTTTTTTTTCACAGTTCCAGGCTTGTTTGTTTGTTTTGTCTCACTCGTGGGTATTTAAAAAAAGAAGAGGGGGGAAATGAAAAAAAAGAAGAAAGAGGAAAAAAGAGGAAGGTAGAAGAGAGAAAAATTGGAAAGAAAGGAAGAGGGGATAAGAGAAGAAGGAATTCAAGGGAGGCAAAAGGAGTTGGGGAGTAAAGAAGAAGATATAAATAATGAAGAAGGAGTAGTTAAAAACTCATATAAATAGACAGGCTTACAAACAAAAAGACTCTAACAAACTGGCAAAACAAAAAAGAGACACGCACACAGACACCCCCACGCAAATATAAGCAGCCAAAAAATATATATATTAAAAAAATAAAAATATATAAAAAAATTAAAAAAAAAACCCTCTTGTTGTTTTCAAACTTGCCAGCCGGTTTTTTCAGGTCTTGCTGGCTGCAATGGCTGAGGGGTGATCTTATTGCTTTTCTCTTTGTTCAGAACTCAGTCCTCATTGTGCTATGTATCCCAGCATTAGTGGGCGCCTCTCCTCACAGGGTTTCCAGCGTGGGATCTGAGCCTCCTGGTGTGTGCGCACTTTTCCGAGTTTATGGGTGTGTGCTAGGTTCTCCAGACGTGCACAGCCGCCTGCCTTTGTCCCTGGAAGGCTTTCAGTGTTCGGGCGCAGCCCTCTGCCTTTGCCCCTGAGAAGGGCCTGCGTTCCAGCTGCTATCCGGCGCCTGCACCTTGGGCCTGAATTGTCCGAGTTTGAGCACCCGACCGTGAACTGGCACCTCTGGCTCCACAGCTGTCTCCAGTGGCCAGCACCTATGTTTTCATGAGTGTCCACTAGCCCTCGACCGTGTGCGGTCCCCTGAGGGTGCCTATTTTCATGCAGCTGTCTCACTTCACCCGCGCCTCTGTCTGCTGTTGGGGCGCCTGTGCTTTCGAAGTTGCCCAGCGACCACGAAAACTCAGTTCAAAGTCGCGCAGTGACCTGGTGCGGGGCACCAACCTTCGCTCCCTCTCGGGGCACCCAGTTTCGCTCGGCTTCGGCTTCGGCTGCAGTCCCGCGGTGGCCCCTGAGATCTCCCAGCCGGTTCAGCCGCTGACCCAGCTCCTTCCCCAGAGCCCTGGGGTGGGCTTGGCTGAGCGCCGGGCCCGGGGCCTCAGCCGCCTGGCTCTCCCGGCTCTCCCAGCTCTCCGAGAGCTGGAACCCTGGGCTCCTATTGTTCCGAAGAGCTCTCCTTACCGCTGGTTTTTCAGTGTCCGCTACAATTTCTGACCTCTTATTCTCCAATATGCTGTGTTACTGTTCCTTGTCTGCTCTGATCTTCCGTAGATTGGCCCGGTTTTTCTCCCATGTGTAGAGGGGAAATGGGGTCTGCTCTCTCCTACCACGCCGCCATCTTCTCTTCAACCTCTCTTTTAATATTTCTTGTAAACAAGGAATGAATAGAATTCATTCTATTGGCAATGAATTCGCTGTTTTTGTTTGTCAGAGAAAGTATTTCTCCTTCACTTTTAGAAGATAATTTCACTAGACATAGAATTCTAGGTTGATGGCATTTTTACTTTTTTTTTTTAAAGATTTTTTTTTATTTGTCTTTAGAGGGGTAGGGGAGAGGGAGAGGGAGAGAAATATCAATGTACGGTTGCCTCTTGTGTGTCCCCTGCTGGGAACTGGCCTGCAACCCAGGCATGTGCCCTGACTGGGAATCGAACCGTGATCCTCTGGTTCGCAGGCCCACGCTCAATCCACTGAGCTACACCAGCCAGGGCAATTTTTACTTTTAACACTTCAAATTTTTCACTTCACTCTTCTTTTCCTTGCATGGCTTCTGATGAGAAGTCCACCATAATTCCTATTCTTGTCCTATTGATAAGGTGTGTTTTTCACTCTAGCTTCTTTTAAGATTTTTCACTTTGTCCTTTTTAATCCTTTTAGTGTTCTCCGAGCTTCCTGGATCTGTGGTATTTTGGTATCTCTCATTATTTTTGACAAGTTCTCAGCCATTATTAGTTCAAATATTTCTTCTGCTTCATCATTTTCTTCTTTCTCTGGTAGGTCAATTACTAATATATTACCTTTCAAAATTGTCATACAGTTCTTGGATATTTTGCTCTGGGAGGTTTCTGTTGACCAATCTTAAAGTTCCCTGATTCTTTCCTTGGTCATGTTAAGTCTATTGGTGGACCATTTTTCATTTGTGTTACAGTGTTTTTTATTTCTAAACAAGAACATCTGAGTCACATCTGAGTCTGCTTCTGATGCTTACTTAGTTTTTTTTTAGACTGTTTTTTATTTTGAATGTTTTATTGGGTAACAAGAACTAAAATAAATGTCTTTAGTGTGAGGTTTCATGTTTGTCTGGTTAGGAGTTTGGCTCTCTTTAAGATTTACAGTAGCCATAAGTGCTAGAAGTTTAGGATTCCTCCAGTGTCCTTGTTTTTGTCTTGACTTTGGACTTCCCTAAGTACTCCTCAGGGAGAGTCTATTTTGGCTTTCAGATATAACTCACTGTTATTATATTGGAGCCCTATAAGTGTGGTGATAAGATGTTGGGGGAGGGAAAGTGTTTTATATTTTATGTTCTTTCAATTAAACCTCACTGTTTTAGTCCACCTATGTCTTTGGGCTGTGACCTTCACAAGTGTTTTACTATAATGTAGCTATTTTCTGCTTTGCTCCCCACTTCCTTCTTTGGCTGCGGCATTCCCAATCTATCTCTTTGAACCCCTGCCCCCTGTTGACTATGTCCCCCTGTTCCATTAGATGAAACAAGAAGTCTAGAGGGGACTGGTGTGGAAGGAATGCCCCTTTCCAAGCTGGTATAGGATCTGCCAATATTTTTCTCTCTAGAAAGTATGTTTATGCTCTGGAAAATGTTCTGGACATATTTTTCCAAGAGTTATTTCTCCTCTTCCTGTTCAGAGCTGATAGGGGATCTTTCTTGGATCTTCACTGTGAGAACCTATTAGGACTCATGGAGGTAAAACTTATGAAATTTTGGCTCCCACTCTTCAAGACAGGGGTCCTCAAAAATATCTCATTCTCATGTTAGTCCACACTCAGCCTCTAGCAATTCATCAAAGTTACCATTTCAATATTCTTACTACTTTATGGCTCTAACAGCTTCTGTTCTAGGTATGCCGGTCTTGACTGTGATTTTCTGGGTACCCCTGGCTCTCTAGATTTCAAAGTGGCCATTTGCCCTTCCACCTCAGTTCTCTGATGGGTCCAAGAAAAGTCATTAACTTTTAGTTTGTTCAGCCATTTCTTATTGTAAGAAAATGGGAGCGAAAACTTCCAATCTCTTTACATGGCAGAGAGGAACCCTAAGTCCCCATATTTCTCTCTTGAGTCTCTCTCATTTTTTATTCTATAAAATGAGTTTATTTATAACTACCACCAAATGTTGTTGCCATGATTTTATGAGTCAACACTCTATAAGAAAGATTCTATAAGCAAGACCCATAGCAGGTGGTCAATAAAATGGTATGCTGTGCTTAAATTTTAGAGTGGATTTGATTGTGATAAAGAAACAAAGTGGAGTTAAACCAAGCATATATTTATTGTATATAAAATTAAAATTTAATAAATGGAGAGAACATAATTTAAATAATGTGGATGAGTCTGCCTGTCAATCCATAGTATATGCATTTGTGTCAACTAAAAGTAAGGAGCAGTGAAGAGCTGGAGAATGGAAGAGAGGAGGGGGAAGAAGGGAAAGTTCCAGGCAGATGGAATCGTGTATGGTTGATGCCTGAGGCAGGAAGATGATAAAACACTTTTAAGAAATGTGGCATTGGATCTGGAGGAGGTAAGAGGTGAGAGATAGTGCTGAAGGGGAGGCCCAGTGATTGTTGTAGAGTTCTTGGATTCTGTTTTAAGAGCAGTGAATTAGTTACTTCAAAACTCAATTTTTATCATTCACACATTTAATAGGTAGAAAGTTGGACCTGGTGCCTTACCTCAGATTTATGTTATATTTTTCATTGTTATCTAAGCTCAATAGTTTTAATGTGTTTATGTGAAATTATGGTCTCATGTCTTTAATTTATTGGTTCTTTCTGATATTATTACTTTTTAAATAAATTTATTTGTGTCATATATTTTTTCCTTTCATGTTTGAGGAAAAATTCTTCCTGAATCTTTTGTTTTTATTTGAGTTATTACCTTTCAATTATTTAAAATGTATAGATCTTTCCATCTAGTGGTCTGGCAACTCAGTGGTTTATAACAATAAGCATTGATTTCTCATGTCTCTTAGTCAGTTGAGATTCAGCTGACCTAGACTGGGCATTTTCTATATATGTAGTTGGTGATTTATCTGGCATTCTTGGAGAAAGTTATAACAATGTTATAGTTGTTGACTCCAATAAGACCATAGGCTTCAAGATTGGATGTTTGTGGCTGAAAGAGAAAGAGGTGCCTTTTTTGCTTGGGTTTACCCAACAGCAGACTCAGGAAAAACAATTTTTCCAATATTTTATGTGGGAGATGATTCCAAAAGTATGGCAAGAGAATAGAGAAGGAAGTCAGGGAAGAGAAGGCAGCCAATAAAGAATTTACTGATGAGCCCATTAACACTGTGGGCAGCTGGAGCTCTATCCTACTGAGGACAATCTGAAAGACTGCGTAAAGCGTACCTTCAAATTATGCTCCCATATGACAAAAAAGTCAAAGTGCTCATCTGCCAATTCCCATTGCTCTTGGGGTATCTACTCTTGGTTTGCTGGGACTGGGGTTTACTGAGTCCAGAGAAAAACCTTAGGCAAAGGGATGCAGGTTCTTGCAGAAGGAAGCTGTAAGTGTGCAGGAAAATGTCCACTTAGCTGCAAGTAAACTCAAGGGAGGGCTGAGACAACAATACAGTCCTAGAATGTGGAGCATGAAATGAGCCTGACGATGCAATGACTCCTTTTATTAAATACTGCTCTGAATTCAGCTGGTCTTCAATAAGCACTTGTGAGTGAACACCTTTCAGGTAAGAGTAGAAGTGGTATTATTTTCCTTCCCCAATATTTAGTTCAGAGATGGACACATCTGTTACTCAGTAAATGTTGGTGTAGGGAGGCAGATTAGAAGAGTGGAGAGAGCTTGGCCCCTGGGACTGGATAGACTGTTCATAGTCTTGTAGCTTGGTGATTTATGCCACTGTATTCCCATTGGCAAGTTACTTGCTCCTTTTAGTCTATTTCCTCATCTTCAACATTGAAATAGTGATGTGTACTCAAATAGTGTAAGAAACATTATTTGAGTATTTCTGATACAATTACTGATAATTTCCTGAAATATGAATTTTGAATTACAATATGAAAAAAATAGTTACCAGCAGATGTTCTAAAATGACTGGAAATTTATTTAAATTAATAAAGAGGGCAGGTGAATTAAAAGTTTTGTTTGATACTTTATACCATCAACTGATGTCAATATTAAAATTAAACACACAAGAACAAATAATACAAGGTTGTACAAATTGACATCTATCTAATGTCAATCATGATATATATTTTTTCAGCATGGAATATTTTAAACTTTTCAACAATCATGTTCTGATAAATAACCCTTGGGTAGAAATGTTACCACTTTTCCACATTAAGGTTATCATATGCCATGATAGTTAAAGCCTAAAAGAAAAATTAGAGGATGGCAGGAAAATATTAGAATAAGAAGTATTTTCCTACTCTTCTGATAGTTGCCTGAGATATTGTTTGAGTATATGTTATCAGTTGTCAGCACTTGGAATTTGGGGAACACTTTAGAGTCAGCAGTGACCATCTGGGCAAAAGTTTTCAATTTTCTTTATCCATGAATTTATTTCTATATCCAGAAACAGTAATTTTTAAGGAAAAATATTTCTGAGGAATTGATATCTTGTTAACGTTAAAGATAGATATATTAATAAATATTATATATGGAATAAAAAAGAAGCAAATGAGTTAACAGATGATCAGTGGTTCTTCTAGAATTTCTGTATTGGGGGAACTGAGAACAGATATCAGTCAGGGTTGGAAGGGAAAGCAGGGTATTTGCAAAAGACTGAGAACACATCCTTGATTGGGGAGAGGCTGGTGGAGTTTAAAGAAGCCCTTCCATACACCCCTTTGGTGATGCTATAGTATCTGTTAGGTCCTGAAACAAGGGCTTGGCAGTTAACAAGGGATTTAATGTAATGTAGACTTTATTATGCTTTAATGCATGAGATTGCCCTGTTTGAAAATGTGCAGATAGCATATTGATAGTGTTTGTATCTTATGATATGTAATTCTTATTACAATATAGCTATAATGATGTGACACTTGAAACAGTAAACTTACAGTCCAAAGCATAATGAAATCACTACTTTTCCTCTTGATTTCTCTCTTGTGAGTATCTAAGTCTTCATGAGTGACTGTCAATACTTGGAATCAGGATTCAGATTGAGGTGAGGAACCCAATTCAAAGACTGGATGAGTGACAACTAAGCAGAGAAGGTCAAGCATTCTATCCTGAGCACCAAGAATGGCCAGTCGTATTGCATAGGGCACAAACTCTGTAGCATGAGGAGCTTGATGGATGGTGGTGTTGGGGAAATCAACAAATTCATCCTATAAGACAGAATATGGTCCAGCCATGTCAGTAACTTCACTATGCTTGCTGCCAGGCAATTGGCTGGGCATCCTGAAAAACTTGTAATAGGCTCCTCCAAGTGGATATCTGTAAGGGATAAGGGACATGGTGGCCAGGGACCCCTGAACAATTCAGATGCTGATCCTGAGTGATAAACACTCCTTATCTGATATCCAGATTTCAGCATGAATGGACCATAAGACTTCTCAAGCGGCCTCTCCACTCTTGTCTCTGAATGCAAAGTCATACCCTGTGAACAACCTTGATCACTTTCTTTAGGGCTGAGCTCCTAACTAGTGGAGATTTCAGACCAAGCCAGAATGAAGGAAGAATTGTTTGTCTAAGAATGATATTATGAGTTAGTCTAGTATGTTATTTTTCCTATGAAATTAAGTTTATTTTATTTTTTAATTTTTGAAAGACTCTACATATACACAGTTTTTACCCCCCAAAATTTGGTATAGTTTTCAATATTTTATTTGTTGTGGATCTATGTATTGTACATACATGTTTAACTATTTAATTAGTTTCATAAAGTTATTTATACTTTCAGTATCAATAAATACATTTTGCAGTATCATTTAACCTGAGTTAGTTAAACCTAAAAAATCTTAAATAAAAAGTTTAAAAATTAGGACATTAGAATTAAATAAATCTCCTATTTATGGACAGTTATGTTATTTCCAATATTTAGATTTTACAAACAATACTCTGATCCTTTTTGCTAAACTGTTGTGGTATTCTTAATTTATTCTTAAGCTCTTTTTCATATTTTGTATCTCTAGAATACATTTTGCATAATTTTTCTTTCTTATAGTTCGCTATTTTTTTCTCAAGTGATGTCTAAGCTGCTGTTTAATGAATATTTTGAGATTTTACTTTCAATGATTATATTTTGATATTTCTAAAAGTTCTATTTTCCAGATCTGTCCCCTCTTTCTCATGTTCTCTGTTTATTTTTTATATCTTTAATCATTTAAACATGATTATTGTGCTGTTTATCCAAGAGTGTCTATTGTCATTGTTTCTGTTATTGACTTCTACTGCTCTTGTTCATAGTGGACTATTGCCTCAAGAGTTTTATATTTTTGGACTGTGAACTCATCTTCCGTGGGACTGCAACAGTGATCTTGGTGTAAGAATACTCCCCTTCAGAGAGATTTTCTGATAATTTCTGCCAAGCACACATGGGAATTATCAGCTTAGAATACATTTTATGTTAATTTCTTGACATGGGAATTTGAGTATACATGTGAATGCCAAACTTATGAGGACAATTCTATGGTTATAAATTATCTGAGCAAACCATTCTTTTTTCTTCATCTACATTCTAGGCAGAAAACATCATTGTCATCTCTCTCTTCTTTTGGGTAGATTGTTCTCACTGGCCTAAGTTCTCATCTGTGTTCCCAAATGAGCATTGAAACCCAAGTCTCTATGATAATGATTCTAGAAAACACCATATGGCCACCAGAATTTCAGCTCAGCATTTACAGGTTAAGATTTCACATTCCTTTTTATTTTTCACGCTTGGGGACTTCCCTAACTTTCTTGCAGGCTTGGCCCTGTATTTAAAAGGATCTTGCATCTTCTCTAGTATTTTCACTTTGCAATGAGAGGTTTTCTGGTTATTTAGAGCATAAAGTTGCCAGCAACTAAAGTTCTTAAGTATTTCTTTAGATAAATAACAAACAACCCTGAAAGCAGTTTGTCCTCATTGGAACATCTGATGAGTATAATTCAAAAGCACAATAACACAAGGCAGCTTTTAAATAATTACTTAGCTCTTTGGTTAACTAAATCTGTGTTCAACTTGCCTATCTCTCTTCAAAAAATTTTTTTATTAAAACTTTTAATTTTTTTCTAGAAAAAGAAAAAAGTTTCAAACTATGAAGCTCACTGATGCTTTTTTCTTTTATTAGAACATCTGTCTCGTCATAACATTTGGAATTGTAAATCCAAAAGACCTGAACATACATGTTCATGGAATCCTGATGAACAAACATTTTCTAAAAGCATGTTCCCAAATTATTATTTACCAGGTGAGGGCCTACTATATATAAATTCTATTTCATATCACTCACATGTATTCATGTGAAAATGATAGAAGCTACTGCATGAGAGTGGGACAGGAATGAATTGCTGTGCATACTGTTACTTTTAGTGGCTATACCTCTCCTAGTCTTTAACAGTCACCGAAGAGTAACTTTGAACAAGCTGCAAAACCCTTTAAGGTCATAACCCAGGAGGGTGAGAGACTCCAGGAACGTGCACCAAGGAAGATACAGATGGATAAACAAGTCATAAAGTGCACCATATTTTCTCTTTTCCAGCATTTCACTGAAGAGTTGACCCCAGGCTACTACTCTGTGAAAGCAGAATTTTAAGAGTCAACCCCAAACAAACCTATGCTAATCCTGGGTTGGCTGCCTTTCCCCATCACTAATGAAACCCAGGAGGGTCCTGATGTGAGGTGTGACAATTTGAGAGGCAGAGTGAAGATCACAGAGGTGAGAAAACTATCACCTCTCTCTTTATAT
The DNA here is from genome assembly GCA_039655065.1 of Glossophaga mutica. Classification (NCBI taxonomy): domain Eukaryota; kingdom Metazoa; phylum Chordata; class Mammalia; order Chiroptera; family Phyllostomidae; genus Glossophaga; species Glossophaga mutica. The sequence continues at coordinate 75,133,435 of CM077312.1, forward strand.
CCTGAGTAGCATATGGGCCAGGCTCAGCATGCTCAAAGTTCTCTTCAGCCACTGCCTGAGAGCTGCACACAGATGAACACCCATCTCTGTGGTACCCGCTCCTCCAGTCTGGCCCAGCCCAACCTTTTCAAAGGTATCTTAGCTAAGAGCACTCAGATCTAATGGCCACCTTGCACATATCTTTCCCAAGGAACTAGGCGAATGCCTCCACACAAGATGAGGTGATGAGACTGAGACAGGATAAGCAACTGGTCTGATCTGCTGACTAGTGGGCTGTGGGGTCACAACTCTGGGCTCTTTGACTGGAGTCTGGATAGAGCTTATAAGGTCTTCTCTATCTATGGGAATAAATAGGGTTGGAGTTGGAGCAGTGTTGGAAGAGGAGGCTCTCTAGTAACTGAGATATTAGGGTATTACCTGCAGCAATTCTGCTTCTCATAAATCTCTGGATACTTCCTTTAGACTGTGGAATCAGGACATGCTATTCTCCTCAGAATGTGTCCAAAGAGTCATAGTTAAGTTAATCATTAGACAGGAATAAGATGTGGTTCTCCTTCACATTCACTTTTGCTTTCTTACAGGTTGAAATCTGTAGTCTCAACTACACATGAAATGCCAAAGTCCTAGGGCTTGGTGGAAGTTTAGGCAAGAAATCAGCCTGGGTCCTTGAAATGCCCATTGGAGGAAGGTGCTAGCCAACCACAGACAGCAATGTTGACTTCTATATGAGCAACAACCAGTCTATCACCTTTTGTTATAAAAGTTTAATCTACTTTAACTAATAAATTAGCATTCTGGGATTACTTTTCATTGTACTCTTTGGTTATTTCTGCTCTTTTGTAGATGCTACATTTTCCTTTTGCTTGGGTGTGTTTATTGGAGTCTATTGGCCACGTTATTTTTTTAAAGAAAGGAAACTGAGGAAATAAACTTTTTGAATGTTTCATGTAGAATAAATGTTCCAATTTCACCTTCCCTTTATTAGATAGATTTTAGATTTAAAACTATTTTCCCTCTGAACTCAAAAGCATTGCTTGATTGTCTTCTAGCATCCAGTAATGCTAATGAGACGCTCAGGATAGAACAAGTGGTGGCAGGGGATATAAACAAAAAATGTGCAAAAATCAATACAACAGTCAATGCACACAGACAAATATGTTACTATTAAATGGAAATCAGACATGAATGAAAACCTATTTTCTTTATCAGATTGATAAAGACTATGAAAATGGTAATACTCAGCATTGGCACACATCGGGGAAGTGAGTATTTTTATACACTGCTGAGAGATGTGAAACTTGGAATGAACTTGATGGAGGACACGTTTATAATTTTCAGAAACAAAATCTGTTATTTTGACTTTTGTAGGTGAGATTGTTTTTTATTATTTTACAGCTGGAAAACTTTTTAGATTTCCTCTCAATCTTTAGTGTAACAAAATTTCATGAAGATGTGTTTAGGTGCAAATCTATTTTTTTAGGTAAAGAGATTAAGAAATATAGTTGGCAGGTACAAAACAGTCACAGAGATGTAAAGTACAGCATAGGGAATATAGCTGATAATATTGTAATAACTGTGTATGATGCCAGGTAAAGTCTAAATGATTCCCTGATAAGTCTAGTAGTAGTAAGTTATATAAATGTCTAACTATTATGTTGTGCTCCTGAAACTAATATAATATTGAATGTTAACTATAATTAAAATAATTAGAAATCTATTTTTATTAATCAGCTTAGCACTTACGGGTTATTTCCACTTTCTGTTTTGTTTTAGCTTAGGAAAATAGTTTTTTTTATTATTTCTTCGATTTTTCCCCTCCCTTCATTTTTTTCTCTGATTCTTTATTTCTCAACTTTTTATTAGATAAATAATGGTCTTCCTATATGTACCTGTCATATCTTTTAAATTTTCTGTCATATTTTTTATCTTTTTTTGTCCTTTGCTTTGTATTTTAGAAAGATTAAATTTTTTCTTCTTTGCTTTCTAATAATTTTTTCAAACACTTAAATGTTAACTATTAAAAATTTATGAACTCTGGTTCTTTTTCATATCAACCTATTCTTGTTTTGCGAATGTGAGAGCTTCATATAAGCAGGTTGACCAACAAGAATGTAATTAGAATATTTAAAAACTTCTCTTTCACATGATTGTTTCTCTTGGTGAAAGTTTTTCTGTTTTTTCATCTTAGCCACTCATTGGTGTTGCTGGTTTTTCTTAAATATCTGGTAATTCCCGATTGTCCATTCTTATTCACAATTGAGGTCCATGTTGATTAATTTGAGTAGCTGACTTGTTTCTCCTTTACTTGTCTATTATAAATAATGAACACACAGTCAAAAATGTAATTTTAAAAGTGTTGACTTCATTAGAAATGAATAAAGTTTAATACTTACAAATACATATTTTGAAGTTCTATCTAAGTTTTTGAGTTAAAATTTCTTCATAAGTACTTAGTTGAAAAGATTTTAAGTGAACTAAGTTATATTTTTAAATATTAACACACTATTTTATATATAAAAGAAAACCCATTTTGTTATAGGTGTCTATAATTTGTGACCATGATTTATTGATGCCTTATGTGTGTAGAGATTTTTTAAAAGACTAGTATAAGGTGTATGAAGTCTGTATGGACACTAGTAAAATAGTTGTATGACTTAACTATAATTATTTACAAAATAGATACACTACAGGGAAATCATGTATTGTTGGCAACAGAGAATATTTTTTCCCTTTAAAAAAACTTATAGACTGATTGGCTGAATCAGACTGGTGAAAAATTTTCATTCAAAAGGTGTCAAGATCTTTTTCCATGATCTCACATTGCTACTCATTTATTTTTCACACAGAGCTTTATTCATGCTGGAGATTATGGTCAGGTTGTAGGCTAGATTGAACTCATCACAGTAAAGCCATTACACTTCTTTTGGTCTTCCTTGCACATTTGCTCCATGCATGCTTCAAATCTGGAAAAAAACATACTTACGGGCTGGAGAAACAAAGACGCAGCAATTTCCCTGCCTTATTCCTTGGACGGTGATGAAGTAGAGAGCATGATGTGGTGATTGGAGCCAGACCTAACCCTGGCCGTGGGCATTGCAGCCGACCCAAACCTAATTAAGAAAGATCCTGAATAAACTTGGGTGAGAGCCAAAATCACTAGCTCCTTCAATCAATAATTTTTGATATAAAAATTAGCATCTGGGCTGAATAAAAGGGAACACTGTTTCATTCCACAGCTAAAAATAAATAAATAAATAAATAAACACCCTCTTGCTTCTACTCTGACCTCCTGATGTTGGATATTTTATTGATTTGTATCCGTGATAGCTTTTCAGAGCAGTTGGCTGGCAACCATCAGATTTAAGCCTCACATTTGAAGGGATGCAATGGGAATTAGAGTAACAAGTTTTACTTTAAACTCTGTCACAGGCATCGAACTTTTCCAAATGGGTAAGCTGAGCTCACTGATTCTCTTATTTCTGCCTTTGTTATCCTGAAGACTTATTTTATCATGAAGTTAAAACAAATTAAGGAACAAGTTAAGATATCTCTACCTTTTAAAGAGATTCAGTGATATTTACTGATTAAATCTTATGATTTCTGGGGCTGCTTTCAAGTTATCTGGTGGAAATGGGAGTGAAATGAATGGAGGAAATAGATAAACCAGTACTGGTTGTGAATTGATAATATTTGAAGCTGGTAATAGGTACATGTTGGTTCATTATACTGTTCTCCATGTTACTGTATGTTTAAAATTTTCCATTATAAAACAGTTTTTAAGTAGATGGATTAGAAATATTTTTTTAAAAAGTGGTTGGACTGCTGTCAGCTCAAAACTGAGTTCCTCCACAGGAACTGCCTTCAGCCGAATAGTGTTGTCCAAGGTAATGCCCTTCTCCACACCTAGCTTGCATCTTGTAACTAGTTGATGGCAGGGAGGACATAAAGTTTTGGTCCCTTGCCCCCTTTTGTGATGACTCTAAATGACTATGCCAGTTGCATAGCTCCCCATGGAATTGGCTAAGGCCTTTTTTATGGTATCACAGTTCAAATTCTTCCTTTTTCAATTCTGTTCACTCACTCCATTCTAGATATTGTACCATTGTATGTGGTCTCAGCGGTGTGCTGGTGAAGGTTTAATGGTTGGCTCTTCAGACCCCTAACTTGTTTGCCAATTTCCATGGTTTAAACACTTGCAACACGACCACTTTTAAGCTACCAATGTGATGTCACTGAATGCAGAATTGGGAAGAGATAAGCACAACTGCTATTTATGGCAAAATACAAGCCAGCACCAGCCACTCTTGCTAGTTTTCCTCAATGAAATTCTGAAATGTAAATCTCTATCTCAGTCTTTTTTTTTAGAATAATCCAAACTAAATTAAAATGTAAAATGATTATTTTTATATCATGAATTTTGGTGTTCTGTTTATTAAACTAATATTTCACAGGCAGAATGAAATGAAATTGGTCACCTCAAGTGTTTCAGTGAAACACACACACACACCACAACACTGTAAGGCAATGTCTCACAATAATTGCTTAGAAACCTTTAAAATATAGGTCTTTTTACTTGCTAAACATTACACAGCTGCAAAGGGTGTTCTGAGAAAACAGATTTCAAATATGTTGTTCTTACTGAGACCAATGAAAATTGCCAAGAAATCACTAGATAAGTTCAAAATAAAATTGTTACAATTTCTGTAATTCAAAAAATATATTTAAGAATTAAATTTTTGTTATCAGAGCTTTTAGGTTAGAGTAGGCCACTTATATTTGCTATCTCTGAAGAAAAATACAGAGGAGCATTGCAAGTATGAAAAACTGTTAAGATTTTCACCCTATTCACAAGTTCTTGTTGAAATAAATAAATAATCAAAGGTTGAAGATTTCTAAAGGGATATGAAGAAAATAAAGGAACAAGACACCACATTCAATGAAATAAGGCCATGAAAGGAAAAGGAACATCTTGTAGGAAATGACAGAGTAGAGTGAGAGAAGGAATACGTTGTTCATATGAATGGTGGTTATTATTCAATACTGGGTACTTTGTTTTGTAGGAAAAGATACCTGGAAAATGGGAACAAAATGTCCAAATGAGTAGAAAAGTTTGGAGTAATTCACTTTACTTCAGTAGTACCTCAGTAGTTATGTTAGTTCAGTAGTACTTCAGTAGTAGTAGTTAGAGCCAATTGGTCTATCAAAACTCCAATAATCATCTCAAATTATGATATGGATTAGAATTCCTTGGGAAAGCTCATGAAAATATAGATTCCTGGGCACTACTGCTACACTGAGTAAGTGGAAGTCTGGTGTGGGATCCAGGGATCTGCATTTTATCACAGTAAATTCTGAAGCCTGTGGTCTCTGTTAGACCAAAACTTGCTGAAAGGCAATCCAGATGGACATCAATGATACTGCAGTTCCATGAGAGCATTAGAAATGTGTCCATGTCATTTTATTATGCAAAACATACTTATAAATATCAGTCTGGATCCTTTATCTTCTGTATCCCTGAAGATCATTTTTAAGACAACACCTTCCTTCTATCTATCAACAAATCAGATTCTTCTCTCTCTACCTTTACATACTTGCTGTGTAAAGGAAAAGTGAGTGTATGTGTGTGTTTGCAAATGGGAAGTCTGTGGGTAGTAACATTCTAGTTCTGTTAGAAAATTCTCTTTTCAAAAAGAACCAACCAAAAAAAAAGCATTTTTGGCTCTGTTATAGTTATGGAAACTCGCTAATCCCTATGGAATTAAAGTCATGGTTTTATTAACCTAGCAGAAGAAGACAAATTCTCAATATTCACAATCATCCTCTTAACCAATCTCTTTCTATATAATACGTATTAGTGTGTGTACATATAAATGTGTATATGTTACTAGCCCAAATGGGACCTGGATCCCTCCTAATGTGCTCAGGAAGCACTCCACTTGAATCACAGTTGTTCTTACAAGTTGTATATTAAACATAGACTCTGGCAGAGATAGGTCCTTATCTTGTACACAAGAAAGTAATAAATTGCCCCAGAACTCTTGGATCTTGATGGAGAGAGAATAACCTCCCTCTGCCTCCCATGCCAGGTGGCTAAGTAATTAGTTTCCTATCATGAGTTAGCGTCAAGATCCTCCTTGAAGGTATAGTGATAGTAATTCCTGCTCCCAAAGACACCCCTCTCTAGAGGCTTAAAACTCAAAGAGTGGGTGTGAAGATCACAGACATTCAGAATGTTTATTGCTTGCTATGCCTTAGGGAAGGCCCAGACCTCCTGTTGCCCTCTTTGTCTCCTGTTTCTTTTACAGGAATGATGACATTCATGCATCTTGGAAAACTAACTAGGACCAACTTCATTTAAATGCACATTATCCAAAGAAAAGACCTACATGCCTTCCTGTCTTTGGACACTTATACAACATATTTTCTTTGCACAAGTAATGCTGTTTTGGTTCATCAAGGAGAACTGAAATTTAAATTATCAAAATCAGCCATTGAATGGGGCAACTGCATCTTCAGAACCCACTTTTTCTCCTTTTAAGCTAATAATACTTAAAGAATATTCATGAGAAACTTTCTTCTTCTGCTAACAGTACTTAAAAATGTTCATGATTCACTTTTAAACAGTTGTACCTAGTAGAGGTTACAATTTTCCCATAAAAACTTTCCACACAGATCACCTTTATCCTTTAATAAGTTTTGAGTATCAGGGCATATTGTTCCATCCAACACTGGTGCTTCGGGTTGAATTTTTATCTCAGTGCACGACATGAAAGCTTGGGTCCATCTGTGTCACACAAAGTCAAACCTCTCTTGAAGTGATTTGTTTATAGTGTCATTTGATGGAGTGGAATGTTCTGTAACTCATTCAAACTATTACAGAAGCTTTGCTAAAAGGTCACCAGTGCTCTTTAGAATTTCCAAATCTGGGCACCATCTGGGAGCTTGTTAAAGATAAGGTTTTCCACTGACTTTTTCCATACCAACTAGATCCAATTAGCAAAGGGGTACTATTCTGAAGGAGTTCAGAGAGAGAAGAAGAAAGAAGAAGAAGAAGAAGAAGAAGAAGAAGAAGAAGAAGAAGAAGAAGGAGGAGGAGGAGGAGGAGGAGGAGGAGGAGGAGGAGGAGGAGGAGGAGAGAAGAAAAGAGAGAAGACACTAAAGTAAATTACATTTAATTGTCAATAGTGTGCAAGTTTACTTTACACCAAATTAAAGTGCACGTGGCACACAAGAGTACAATTTAATATTAATTGGCCTAAATGGGGGAGGGGTATCAGTCTTTAAAAAGTTGAATAGAACTTGCTTTTAGATGTTTTTGAACCAATTCTTCAAGTGTAGTCTTGAGAGTCAACTCTAAATAAAACTGAATCTCACCTTTTACTCAAAATTCAATAGGAAAATGACAACACATTTCCTAAAGTTGTGAAGACTATACATGCTAAACATTCACTCTGCATGGCACCAAAAATGTTCAAGTTCTTCTAACTTTATGGTTTTAGTTTAGACCTAAAATTGGCTTGTGCTTGCTTTGTTTCTTTGCTTAAGAAACAAACATCTTGAATTTTTGGAACCTCAAAAGTTCAACTGTAAAACTATAGGGGACCATGAGAGGAAAAAGGAAGTTTCCTTCAAACATGTCTCTGGGCCCTGCTGGCTAGTTCTCCTTTATCCCTCAAAACATCAACTATGGCTTTTGACACCTGTCTTTGGAAAAAGTCCAAATGTGGCAAATGGTAGAAGCAACATTTCTTTACCTTCCTGCCTGAACTTCCTGTGATATGAATGAGTTCTAGCTGGTGCTTTCGCACAGGGAACGAGAAGGTCAGCTACTGCCCACCACACTTGCCCACATCTGCAGATGGAGTAAGTAAACACATAGTGAGGTCTACTGAATTAAAAATCAAAACCCTTTCGATTAGAATTCCTGAAGGGGTCTGGACTAAAGAGGCTGCACAGTAGCAGCTAAAACACAGGCTCATTGCCATTAAAAACATTCTACGAAGTGTGTGTGTGTACTTGTAGCAGGATACTTGGGAGAGGAGAAACTTAAAATCTGAAACCATATTTTTGTTTCTGCAGTCCTGAGTGGGAGACATAAAGAACACAACAATGTCTCCCTTGGTTCAAGTAAGCTGGGTTGGAAACCGAACTGGTCCTTAGAAAGGGAGAGGATCCACTTAAATCCCTTTTGAAGCAAGGAGAAAGTCTTTCTGGCAAAGTCTTTGGGTTCCAGTCAGATCCAGGAAACTTAATCGTCGAGTTCAAAGCTTGTCTCATCGTAGAGTTCAGGACGCCCTGACTTCCTGTTCCGGGAATATTTCAGCTGCAGGAGATCACCCATCTCATCCAGGGCTTCCAATACCTGTAAAGAGATTGCGTTTCATCAGTTATCTTTAAAACCCCCAAATGTCTCTGCTCTCCAGCACCTCACAGCCACACTCTTCTTTTGTCAGCCTCTTAGATTTCAGAGAAAAGAAGAAAGATCCATTCACTAAGGTGTGGTGCATAAGGCGGCCCTAGAGAAATGTTAGGTGCTAATTCACTTTATTTCATATTCTTTATAGTCTAACTCCATATTATGAATGTTTCACTTATTTTGGGGGTATGAAGAAAAGAATAAAAGTACCTGCCCCATGCTTACCCTTTAGCTTTATTTTAAAGCTTAATGACTTATAGATAAACTTGTGGAAGAAAAAGATAAGATTGTGAATTACATTTGGATTGTATCTTCATGACACAACAAATCAGCCCGACCAAGAACAAAATGGAACATTGTGGAAGCTGATTAGTATGGTCCTTTCTCTCCCATGCTTGCCCCCACCCTCATCTAGGCTCCTCCTCACCCAGTTTTAAATACTTATTTCTATGTTCCATAGAATAATAGATTTTAAAACCACAAGGGACCAAGAACTCATCTGCTTTAATTCTCTTAATTCAGGCAGGTAAGTGTACCCCCAATTTTATAAATGAAACACCTTAGATCCAGAATATACAAAATACAGTTTTACTTTTAGTATATCACAAATCCTGTAATATTGGGCATGACTTTTTACTCTGTTTTAATCCTGTTTTTCTTAACCTGTCAAATGAGGAGGAAGACAATATTAGGGTCTAATGCTTTGAACAAGGTGAAATGGAGCTTATGGACATTTTAGAAGTCACTTCCACCTTCATATACAATAACTCAGTCATATACAATAAATGAATATGTAATCACATATTATATAATAACTCATTCTCACCTTCATGCTCCTGCAGTCATCTATATTTCTTTTTCAAGATGAATTTATTCTGTCTGGTATTATCACTGGTTGCTTATTTATTAGTATCTCCTCTTAAACTTTTTGATCCAGGATTTTTCATATAGTAGACACTCAATTAATGTTTGCTAAATTGCATTGACATTACAAGAAAGTTCTGTCAGCTCCAAACTGATTGAGATGGCTTAGTTCTCTGATATTATTCATTCACATAAAGATTTAAATCAAAGGACAATGAAATGTAATTTTTAAATCATTAACACCTCAGATAAGTGTCTGATAGGATAGATCTGTCTTTGTTATTGATTTCCCAACAGGTTGTCAAATTGGGTTATATGTTATGATGATGAATTTGGTGGCTACGGAAAATATCACGGTGCAAGCAGTTGGTGCTGAAATAGCATGCTACATCAGCTTTTGCCTTTAAAATTAGTAAATAGCAAAATATTTGGCTACATGGGCAGTCTTTTCCATAAAGCCAAAACACTGATGTGATTCAAGTGTTTACTGAACTGATTTCTTTTTCTACCTACTGAGTTGGGCAGTGTTGGCATAACTGTATTTTTTTAGGGGTGCTTTTTAAATTACCATTATTTTCCTAAACCTCACAAGAGAGACTCAGGGAACCCTAAACTAGTTCAGAAAAAAAAAATGGGTTCAGAATCCAAGGTACCAGTACTGGAGATTCCACTTGTACGTGCTGTACTCACCTTGTCTAACATCTCTCGTGTATGTGCTGCTGAAACACAGAACCGTGCCCTAGCTTCTGCTAGGGGAGTAGCTGGAAATCCTACGACCACCACCCCAATTTTTCTCTTTAGTAGATGCCTTGCAAAAGCCCTAAAGAAAAACATTAAAAAGTAGGTTAACTGAGAGATGAAAAAGTTATACTGCAAAAAAAAAAAAAAAAGAATATGGCTAATTGACTTTTTCTTTTTATATAACAATTAGTAGAAGATAATTGACATTATTAAACATCTGTCACATACATTTCACAAAGAAATGGGACAGTCACTTGATGGCAGCAATAACTGACTTCATATTATGAAGCCTGGCCCACTCATTAAATAATCTTGAGTACTGAGCCTCTGACATTAAGCAGAAAATGCTGATGTGCCTGACCCTGATTTAACAAGTCTGCATTGATGTTAATTTTTTTTGTCTGCAGGATTCCTAGAAATAAAAAACCAAACGGCTAACACAGGGCAATTACATAAAGAAAGAATAGATATTAAATTCACACCTACATGTTTTAAAAACTTAATACCAATAATATAGTATGAAAATCTCAAGAAGTCTATACTTAATGACCATATTGTAATTTGAGGATCAGAATCAGAGGGTCTGCAAGAACCAACTCCAAGTCACATTCTCACTCCAGAGCCAAAGATTTTATTTTCCATTAAACCAAAGATAGGAAATAGAAAGGGTTTCCTCATTTCTTTATGTGTGAATGAGTACATCCAGGTATGTTCAGGGATAGTAAAGCCATTGACTGGTTAAAAGGGGAATGGAGTGGGAGGGAGACAGGGGAGAGAATGTGTACGCACAGGGAGGCTGGCTGGTAGATGCAGCTTGTAGGACAAAAGTCACAAAACTGCAAAGCTTTCTGATGCAGGGTAAAAGCTTTTAAAACTATCTCTTCACTTTTACTGCTTCTAGCCTCTTTGTTTTCCAGAGCTAATCTCAGTAAGAATTCTAGAATATCAAGCTGTCAAGATCTGTAAATTAAATGCCCCAAGTGAAACACCCTCCTTTGTGCCCTTTTGTTCTCTGCAGGAAACTTTAATTACTGAGTGGGGTAAACCCCTCATATCTGTTGTTAGCATTAAGAGGTTGCTGGTGTCTTGTTTGAGACTGGAAGCTGATAGAATCATAGAAACCCTCCAGTCACAACCCAGGAAGAATTCTTGAACCAGATGTGAGAGCAAACCTGCCCATTCATTCATTCTTCTCACCCTTTAGCTGTATGCCTTTTGGTTGCCTCATGAAGATTATCAAATGAAGCAATGGAGATTACAAGACCTACTGAACATACAGCCTTTCTTGTCCCCTGTCTTGGATAAGGCAAGATTCACCCTTTGATTTGGACGGGGAAGGGGTTACAAGCAGATGAAGCTTTCTAACTGAGAAAGCTTGAAAACAGAGACCGTTCTCTTTCTTGATCACCCTATGGAAGGCTGCCCATGGAACTACACAGGATGGGAGCTCATAATTGTCTGAGAAACAAGTCAAGTGCTTTTATTGCAAGAGTACAAACTGCCTGAACCCATGATCTCAGGCCAGTTGTTGGGATTCCCAAAGGAGTGTTTTTCACTGTCTGTGTGTTTCTCTTTGTACCAGAGGAAGCAAGTTTTGCCAAGGAATGTACAGCAAACTATATGACTGTTGATTCATTAGTTAATCTGAGGCCTCCCTGGAACACTTTTGAGCTTAATTTACACTACTAAATTTTGCTTCTTTCAGTTAATGCATATAATTGCCCTGAACATTTTATATAATAAACATCTAGGTTTGTACTCCCCAAAGAAAATCAGAGCTGGTGTAGACTGAAAGAAACTAAATTATGCAATAATAATAATAATAATAATAATAAATATTAGCATATATTGCATGCAGCATCAGTGCATCTTGTGTCCCATCATTTTCTAAGTGTGTGGCAAGGACCATGAAAGGACAATGTAAGCCCTGTACCAAATAGTAAATACAATACACTCTTTCTTTTTTATTTCATCATTTTTTATTGTTATTCTATTACAGTTGTCTCAATTTTCCTCCTTTGCCCTCCTCCACCCATCCTACCTCTCACTCCCACAGTCAATTCCCACACTAATTAAAATACATTCTTGATTATTTAAGTGCATGTTGTGTGGGTGAAATCACATTATACTGAACTCCTGAGAGGATTCCAGCTAGAGCCATGACAGGAATTTTTTCAAAAGTTCAACTGGCTAGAGATTATATTTTTATCCTGTAGTTCTTTAATGACATCAAAGGTTTTAAAATGAGCAAATAAAAGAATTGCTCATAAACTAGCTTATATAATTAACTCCTTGTCTCAAAAGCTTCTATACATACAAACTTTACATTGAAGAAATATCAGAGACAGAAATCAGGCCAGGTGGCAGGGCAAGCTCTTCCCAGCACCTCCTACTAAAAATAGATGATAAGACATTTTTGTAAGTAACCTGTTCAAGTTTACTTAGACAACTCAAACAATTATAGTTTTTTTTTTTTATTGCAGTGATTGATGCCTTTGGATTCATCAAAGATGACTTGAAAGAGGGTTAAACTTATACTCTGCATTACTTTAATGAGATGTGTATTTTTTCCCCTATGGACTAAAGCTTGAGAGGCTGTGATATGCACTGAAGAAAGGTCTGGCTTAGGAGGCAAATGGAATTGGCTTTGAACTCTATGCTCCACTACCTACAATCTGAGTGACCCTTAGAAAGTAGTTGACCTTTGTGAGTGTTGGTGTCCTCATATCTAAACTAGGGCTAAGTAATCTACCATCAATGGATGATCACTGGGCCTAAGAGCCTTAAATAACAGATAACAGGCATTTGGCAATGTTAGTTCCTTGTTAAAAACCATCTTAAATTGCCCTGGCTAGTGTGGCTCAGTGCATTGAGTGATGACCTGTGAACCAAAGGGTCCCCAGTTCAATTCCCAGTTAGGGCACATGCATGGGTTGCAGGCCCAGTTGTCAATAGGGGGGTGAGCGAGAGACAACCACACATTGATGTTTCTTTCTTTCTCTTTCTCCCTCCCTTCCTCTCTGTCTAAAAAACCATCTTAAATTGAAAGACACTAGATAGTTTGCATGTCCTCCAATGTTCAATATAGTATAATTGATGCAGAGTTCTGTAGGATCTTTACCTGCTATTTTTCCTGGAGGTTCTATTTTTATTAATGTAACTAAAGATTACAATAATTATTTTGGAGAGCCATGCAACCACAGTGGCTCAATCTTGCACTCAGTTGAAACTATAATAACCATCATTGTAGCAGAATTAGAACTAGTAGTAATAATAATGGCTACTACTGATTGACGGCTTACAGTATACCAAACACTATTAAGTGCATTGTACTTATTATTCACATTATTATTAATAATAGCTAACACTGAGTAGCTTCTACATAAGACCCAATGCCAAATGCCAATAGACCTCATCTTGTTTAATCTTCACATTGGTCTTATGAAATAGGTACTAGTATATTTCATTTCAAAAATGAAAAACTGGGGCTTCAGAAGGTTGGGTAACTTGTCCAAGATTTGCCCAGCTAAGTAGAGACAGAGTCAAAATTTTTTTCATTCCAAACATCTCACTACACCATAGAGCAGAACTGTCACATGAAGCTCCCTCTCAGTTCTGTTTTTATTTTTCACGTTTACTGCTGTCCAATCAGGACTCCTGGCATATAAAGGAGCAGGGCAACTCTCTATCTGTTATTGTATGGTTGAGTTCTTCAATTTAGATGCATTTGTTTTTACTCTTTGTAAACTCTTCTCATTAGATTGATCCATTTCCCAAACCTATTGAGATTTTAATTCCAGCTTTCACCATCACGGTCAGTGCACTACCCAGTGCACCCACTACTGCCACCTGCCAGCATTGTGCATGTCACACTCTTAAAAAATAAAGTAAGTTGATATTTGGTGTCTTCATTTGAACTAATGATGAAATATTAGGTGACATGAGCTAAATGTGGAGCCTTTCTTCCAGAACACACCATTTCCCCAGCTACTCTGACTAAATGTGGGACTTTTTCCTTCCAAAATCAGATGGTAAAGGGTTTTGGATGATCTGCTACTTTAAATTGCCATTGCCACTCTTCCCTGACATTAGCACAGAGCAGTATCCCATGTGACCTTTCTGTAGCGCACTGTCTTCTTGCCAGTCCAGGCACTGGTATCCTGATCCAGATCTGTGAACAGAAGGTCTAGTGGTGGGAAAGCCACACACACTAAAGAATCCGCACATATGTTTTAACTGCTTGGGATTCTGCTGTGGTGAAATGACACAAAAGTGCACTCTAAAGAATCAATCTTTTGGGAACTGCTAACTCTCTCCAACCCATCACGAGGTCTCAACTAATAGTCCTGGAGCCTCTTTTGTACACCTCCAGTACTTTGCCAATCTATTCAGACAGCCAAACAAAGTTCCAACCATGTGGTTATGTTCAAAGAAAGTCAGGACCTCTAGAATCTGATAAATGTGTGTTGAATATTACTTTCCATCATGAACTTGGTTAGACACACAAATATGCATTCACATTCAGGAAGAATTTTTATTAACTTCCTTTTAATTACAGAGGCAATTAGTCTCTAGCAGGTTGGAGAATGGCACACATGTAAAACTGTTGAGAAAAACTCATTTTTCTCTTTATGCAGTTGCTATTTATGCTCAATTTTCAGAGTTGCAATCAATGAAAAACAACTCCAAATAAGCTCACAGGAGAAGTATTAAAATTTGGTGTGAAGAGCACGAGTTTAGGAGTGAGCCTAGTTTTGGGTTGGCCTCTTGGTTTTACTACTGCTTGAAAAGTATGGCTTTGAGCAAGGTGCTTAACTGCTCTCAGCCTCAGTTTCCCTACACTTAAAGTGAGGCTGCCTTCTTCTGAGAATGGCCACAAGATGTCAATGGGAGACAGCACAAAGGCTGGTAGTGTTGTTTCTAAGTATTAGGGGAAACAGTCTTCAGATGTTCTCTCCAAAAAAGATCTTAGGGCAGGAGGAGGCTCAGGACTATCCTTAATTTACTGTTGAAACTTAGAGGGGGTAAGTGACACCCCTAAATTCACAGAGTTTGAAAATGGTGGGCCCTAGCACCTGTGAAAAGATCCTGTTGTTGGGCTGGCATGTGGCTTCTGAGAAGGTCTACAAGTGAATTCTGAACTTGGCACCCTGTTCAAAGTGCATGATTGATGCCTATGCTGCAAGAGCCTTCTAGTGTCAAAAGCAGGATCTTAGTAAGATCACCTTGGGGCATTACTCTGAGAATCTGTTGGATACTCACGCTACTTTAGCAGGTAGGTAAAGGAGCAGGGGAACAACAGGAGATTCCTCATTGCCATAGATAATGAATCCCATTTCATGCAGTCTCTGTCTGAAGTATCTTGTGTTTTTTGCAAGCTGCCGTACTCTCTTTAACCCTGAAAAGAGACAGGCATGAAATCCATCAATTCCCACCAGGAAGAGGGAAGCAAAGGTCAGATTGACTTGACAGAATTCCTAAGTCTTTCTGCAGGTCCACCGCATTAGCTGGGATGAGGTAGAACTAGCGCGGGGACATATCTCCTGGTGAATGGGAGTGGGCACTGATGCCTGGGAACTTTCCTGAGCCTGGAAGATAGGACCTAGAGGCAATAGTACTGCTAGCAACTAAAGGCAGGCTAGGCTGCAGGACCACAGTGGGGTAGGGTGGTGGGGAGGGTTTCTAGCAGAAAGGAAGGAGATGGACTATCTTTTACTAGCTATCTATTGTGTATAGACTCTACACTAAGTGTTTTAAAAATATTAATTCAAGAGAAGGAGTGGCATAAGAAGTCACACACACACACACACACACACACACACACACACACACACACCATATCATGCCAGTTGTTGTTAGAGGCTTTTTAGCCAAGCTTAGCTGGCCCATTAAATTGCCGCTCATCTAAGTCTCTAATTGAAGAATATGTCACCCAACTCAAATTTGAAGGAGCAGCACATTCCTGGACAAGATAGGTCCAACTGAAACCAGGACTCTTTTGTGAGATATTTGGAGGTGGTAGAGTAACAGAGAGAAGGGAAGAGGTGGATCTCTGCTTTCCCCAAGTAGAAAAAAGAAATGACAGTGTTGACCCCAAACAGAAGGTCAAGCGAAGGTACATGTGTCCATTTCCAGGTTATTGGTACTTTTGCTCTAAAGCTTATCCTCTGTCCTCAGCATGTGTCCAGTGAGATGTGAGATGACAATGGAATAAAGAGCAGAAAGAGTTTTGAAGACATCTGTCTACTCCAGTCCTGCTCCTAATCAGGAAAGTCAGTAAATCAACCACAACTAGTCAATAAATCTTCAACAAGGAAGGTGAATGGGATTGGGAGTTTAAACTCCTTAGAAATCAGTTCAATGTTTGCATTTGATTCAACATCGCTATTCAGCAGGAATGTGCTATTATTGCTGACCTCTATTCTGGTTGGTTAGGTGTCCGTTCGAACTGATCAGAGCTGTTGCTCTACCAGGTGTTCAATTTTTTGAACCTCGCTCCTGGTTCCCTGTAGTTTTCCAGATGGAAAATGGGTAAAATATTCAGTAAACATGTCCTCTAGTTTCTTCTTAGAGACATGGCCATGGATTGTGCCTTGACAATGGGTTAAGCAATGCACATCTCCTATTCAGCATCTTTACTCCAGGGGACCATGGGGTTCAACTAGAGTTTGACTTGCCTTTACATTTTGCTGCAAGGGTAGCATGTGATCAATCCCTAGTCAACTGAAATACTTCATTTACCTTATTATTGGTTTATGATGGAACACAACGGGGACCTATCAAAGTCTTTCAGATCTACTGAGGAAAAAGTATAAGAATTGGTTCAGTCTCAAGTTATGTCTTTGTCACCATCTTTGTCACCATATGACAGAAACTTGCTTGAGAAGGACATCAATCCAGAAGAAAGTTAAGATATAAGTCAGCAAGAGTCTTGATGGCATCGTAGGAACTCTTGGGTCTATTTATACCTAAGTGGCCCCGTTTATTGGGCTGGCCCTATTGTGTGAACCAACATATTTCTTTTTCTTACTTAAGGTACTTTGAGTTTACTTTCTAAAACCTGTAACCAAATGTGTTCTGAATAATACAGGTGGACACTAATTGAATGAGGTTACCTCTAAAGGACAATAATAATATAAACAACAATAATAATTGTAGCTCACAAAGAGGTAATGTCACCACTGTTATAAGCATTTGACATTTAATAATTTATTTAGTACTGTGTTAATGTAGTTGTAATCTCATGTTATACACGAGGAGCCAAATAGGTAGCAGTGTCAGAATCTGAATGCAGGATCTATAGTCTGTGTTGTTAACCCCTATGTTATGGTGCTGTGTGCAATAGTAGCAATGGAAGATGTCTGCCCAGGGAATGGATGGTGGCCGTCTCTTCTCCTGAAGCTCAATAAAATTTATCTCTGCCAGCTGTCAGGATCATTGTTGCACTAATTTTTTCCAGTAGAGGCAGTTGAGAGGTTGAGGGCTGAGCCATCTTTAGACAGATTCATGTTGTGAGGGATGGGGTAGGACATCAAGGACTAGTGTCTGGAACTTACCACAGAGAAGGAATGGTGGAGCCCCCTCACTTAGGGTAGGGGAACTGAAGGGCTACTCCTGAAAAGTAAGGGTGAACCAGAAGTAGACAGCTCCTGAAAGGGTACTTTCTTTATTCAAACCTCTGACATTTTTAATTAGGCTCTATCACTTCCAAAATACTTCAGATCTTCTTTTGAGAATTTTTTTGGCTCATCAGGCCCAAATCTACTTGACTTCTGTGGCATTTTAAATGTGTTAACAGAATATTCTGAGGAATGGAGAGTTAATGGAGTGGAAAACCAACCAAGGAAAAGGATTTTAAATACTCCAATTATCTCTACTTATTTTCTGTCATAACCCTTCACCCAATCTCAGTTCTCAAAGAAGATCCCCAAGTATGCCAGCTCTCAGCAAGCAGGTTGTGAGGAAAAAGCATCCAGATTACTGTACTTTCTCAGGGAAGCTGACCTCTTACCCCCACCATACTAATAGATGCAGGACAGTCTTGACCCAAGGGCAGTCCACTTGGGTGTCAGCCAAAGAGCTATAAATTGGCCTATCACAGGAACTTTGCCAAAGAGATAATAAATATAAAGTATACCAATAAGACTCTCTCACTGGTAGAGTGTGAATATGCAAAATTTAGAGGGAACCAACAATTGGTAGTAAGACTAGATATTGAGGGACATAGAGAGGAAAGCTAATTATCAGAATCTATAAAACAGAGGAAGCCACTGCTCAGTAGAAGATATGGTGATCCATGATGAAGAGAAGTGGGCAGGGCAAGGTTAGCTAATAGCAATAGGAAGAAAAGAAATAGAAAAAAAAGAAGAGCTTATAGTCTAGTGGGAGAGAGACAATAAAATCATTATAAATGGATATAAAATTGCAATTCTGATAAGTGCTGTAAAGAATGCTATTTGGTTTTATGAGAGCCCATATTAGATTGGACCAAGTCTGAGGAAGTCACTATATGATAAGTGAACTTAGCTCTCAAGGATGAACAAATGTTAACCTGGCAAAACAAACAAACAAACAAAGAAAAACAAAAACAGAGGAGAGCATTCCAGGCACAGGAACAGAACAGTTGCAATGGTCCTATGGTTTGTAGAACAGAGTGGTTGAGAACCAGGCAAGATGTAGTTGAGGGTGGGGCATGATGAAGGTGAAACTCTGGGTCGATTGTTTAAAAAAAAAGTACAGGGATTGAAGAATCCAACATTTAATGGTTTGGAAGTGGAGGATGAACTTAAAAAAATAGATAAATAGGAATTGGGAAGAGAGAATATAGATCAAGAGATACAATAGTGTTCATTGGATTTATCAACATGGCCATGATTGATAACCTTTACTTTCAGGTTCCTGATTGGGACTTTGGTTTTAAAAATTAAGTATTTGCAAGTATGGTTTACTTTAATTCACATAGGTTTTTATTTTTCAACTCAACCCTTTTTTTTAAAGATAGGCCTTCTCCCCCAAAGTTCCAGGTTTGAAACTTGAATACAAGTAAGGGGTTTGGAGAAGTATAGAACCATTTGTATAAATTTTATAGACACAGCCTCCTTGGGGCCTAAAAAACCTGCTTTGAAACATGCTGAAGCATCCCTTGGAAACGTGTTTTGTTTACAGAGAGCAACCTATGTGAAGGAAAGAACTAAAAATTAGGTAGGAGAATATTTGTCTTTACTTTCAAAAAAAATTTCATCCATACACTGAGTCTGTGTATTTAGGAAGATGAGAACATAAGAAGTAGGGGGGAGATTTTGGACAGGAAGGGGAAAGAAAAGAGAGACAGAGTAAGACTTGTTTTAAAGAAGATGATTGAAATAAAGGCACAGATATACATCCCAGTCACCAAAATGTATTCCATATGGTCTGTCCCCCTGTGCATTCAGCTCTTTTGTTGATCGTTAGCAGCCCAAAAAATAGATGACTTCATCAGGCTGGGTCTGATGATTCCTAAATGATCCCCCTCAAAGACTAGAAGGATTTCCTGGCCTGCAAGTACATGAACAACTTAAATTGCTTTTCCCAATGGCATTATCTTTGCACTTGCCCATAATGATTCATCTATCACTGGGCTGCCCAGCTACTTAATTGGCCCCGTCTGTCGCTTCTGCCTTGATTAACCCAAGTAACTGAATCATCAGCTAATGTCATCACTTTACTGCTTCTAGATCCTTTGGAGAGTTGACCAAACATATCAGAATATCAATCCCGGGGGCAGCTGACTCTTAAGAACTGAATGTTTTATTCTTGCGCTGTCTTTTCTATCTTTGAACCATTTAGCACAGCATGGATTATGAGCCATTATGACACACTTTGTGGTCACCATGTTTCTCATATAGGTCACTATAAATGCTTTTGAGGTCTTTTGAGTTGGCCAAGATACAGCTCCTTTCAATTACTCTATTGCTCACCCTTTAAAATTGGAAACATTCTCCTACTCTTAAAGGGCCTGGGGGCAGAGAGGAATTTGTACGTATAAAATGCTACTCATCTAGACAGGATGTGGGTGATTTTATTAATTACATTGTGCTTTGAGATCCTTGCCTGAAGAGTGCTTTGTAAAAATAGAAGGGATTTTTAGCACTTGTTCTTTCATAAAGGGACAGCCGTGCCAGGATGACACAGAGACTGGCCATTGCAGCCACATTCCCTTCCCAACCCGCAAAGTCCATCCTTAATTTCTGACCCTTCTTCTATCTACTCCAGGGAAGACAGGAAAGATCCCTGTGCAGATAAATAAGTGAATGAGCTGATCTCCTTTGTAGGGTTCTGGAGAGTTTATCCAAGTGTTTTCTTTTGCTTTTTTCTGGGTTCTCAGAAGAGGCTGAGCGGAAAAGGATAGGCTTCAGAGTTAAATGGTCTAAGAATCAAGGTGTACCTGGACAACCTAAGGCCTTAAAAGTCTCAGTTTTACCTGTAAAATAGAGATAAATAATCTTATCTTCCGGTAAAATTTGGAAAAATAAAGGAGTTAATGCAGGGAAAGTGCTTAGTACTGTGCCTGGCATATAGTAGGTGTTTGAAAAGTTATTATTACCTTTTTTCATAGGGCAGCATTTCTCAGCAGCCTGGCTGCCACCTGAGAATCATCTGGAGAGCTTGGCAAAATCCCATGCCCGGCCTGTACCTCATGCCATTTAAATGAGTTTCCCTTGGGATGGCACCAGGCATGAGTTCTGGTTTTCACAAGGTATAAGCAAAGAAACTCAGGCATCTTTAAAAAAGCTGCCCTTATTAGTTCACCTCCAAGGCCATGCCTGGCAGTGTGAGGTGCCTGATTGTGTCCTGGCTGAGTCATGCTCCCTGACTCGACATAGAAAGTAAAAGATGGGCTTATGTCATAGCCTCCCATTTGGCACAATGACATGCCAAGTAGTTACTGAGTGCTTAGGTGCTCAGATAGAATGTATTTGTGGGTTGACCTGCTCCTTTGACAGCTACCTGCTCAAAGTGCTCACTTAACTTGACGTTGACCCAGTGCCAGCCTCACCCCTTTCATGAGGGTATATGAAATCAGGGATGAACCCATCTGAGCAGATGACATGTATGTACCATTCCATCCATTCAGATTACTAGCTCTGCTGACTTGAGAGACACGCTAGGTTAACAGAGGCCATGAATACTTTAACATTCCCTCCAATGCTGCTAAAACAAAAACAGCTGGGGCAAGGAAGGAAAACAAATAAAACACAAAGCATCCCACTACAAAGCTTTGTAGTCCCCTAATAAAAACAATCATCTGTGGCCTTTCCAAAAATATGTTTGGGACAACTCAGTCTCCAGAGGGCCAGAAGGAATTGTGGAGAGTGGCAACTCCCAGAATAACCTGTCAAAAGCTAAAGAAGGAAAATTTCTTTTCTATTAAACCATCAGCATGAAAGAGAGAGATAGGGAGAGAGAGGCATTTCCCCCTGTGAGACTAAGTAAAAGAGGCAGATTTGAAGAGCTCATGAGCCAACACCAGTGCCTCTCTCTATTTTCTGCAGATTTTACAAGCTCACTTTCAGACAGAGGAAACATGAATATGCTCAGATGCCATGGGGTGACTTATTGTATTATTTTCCAGGCTTAAAAATGCACAGGCAGAAATACATGCTACTCTCCCCTCTTAAATTATTTAGCACACCACCACTGTTTGAATGCAGACTGGATGACCTCAAGCACGCTCCTAGGCAGCACTGCTTGGAAAATGTGGTCCTTTTCTTCAGAGATGGGAAGAATCTTTCCATAAAATATCTCTCACTGAAAAATCAAATCAATATTAAAGAATGCTTGCAGTGTTCTAAGAATGCCTAATCTCCCTGCCTCTTCCCCTTCTTTTTCTGCCAGGTCAGCCTCGCTTGTCCGTCTGGCATGGGGAGGGGGTGGGAGGCAGGGGTGTTGAGGAGAAACCTTGGAGTAAAGTTTCAATGTGGCAGCAGGAACCCAGCATCTATTATTTTAAGCTCTGGACACCAGACAGGACATTTTGTTTCTAATACACTCAGGGGCAGAGAGATCTCAGTAAAGATCAAGAGGCTACAGAGTGGCAAGAATCATAAGAATCACATTAGCAGCGACAAGCTTCCCAGGAGGATGGAGAAAACAGTGTTTGGAGTGGTTTGCTGAGAGGAACGCACATTTTTATCAGGCATTGAAGCTCTCCTTTTGATGTCAAATTCCAAGGTTATGGCATATTTTATAGTCACACACACATGTTCCAAGGACACTCCAGGCTGCTCAATTCTACCTCTGTGGAATGCATGCAGGAGCAAGTGGACCAGACATCAAGGGTAGAGAGCTGTCTGCATGGCCTGATTTCAAGGGCCCCGGGAAGACGCCACCCTCTTCACCTACCCGGCCACTGCTCAGATACACCATTAAGGGTTTAATCCATGCGGTGGTGGGGGGGGGGGTAAGAATGTGCCTCCCTTGTGCACCTAGTATGAGCCAAGCAGTGTGTTTTGGGGCCCCCTTTACAGATGAGGAAACTGAGCCTGGAAAATTATTAATGCATTACCCAGCTGACCCGGAAACTGGCTATGCCTCCGAGTCTAAGTCTGCTCTTTGGAAAGAAGCTGGTAAACTCATTCCTGATGAGGTGTGAATTCCATGATTCATGGATTCATACATTTCACGAATGAAAAGCACTCACTATGTACAGGACCCAGGCTAGCTGCCAAGGTGGAGTAGAAGATGAAAAATTTCTGAGGCCATTTGCAAAGAAATGATCTACTAGTAGGACAGGTATCAGTTAAAATGCAATTGAGAAGAAGAGCCATAAGACAGATGTAGATGAAGTTAGCAGGCTTTTCACACACTAGTACTTCATGAATACTTACAGAATGAATAATGATTTAATGTTGACTTGCATTAAATAGAGAGCAATATCATCACAAGTCACTAATTATGGAATTTTACACATTAAATGTGGTAATTTGGAAGGCTAGGGTCCCTCTGGGAACCTTGTAAATTAGTGATTTTTATGCAGAACACAGAATCTTTTAGATCTTTTTCCCCCTGGAATACACACAGTAGGGCCCTCTCTGTAGACATCCTACTCCAGAAGGACTGGAGTGAGCCTTTTAGAAAAACTCTCTGGGTAACTATGGTGTGCACTCCAGTTAAGAACCACTGCTCCAAGGCACAGATTATATTGTGGTTTTTTTATTCTACAAAGATAATAAGGCTGATCTTAACTGAAGACACTGGAGACCAATTTAGTCTCAGCATTTTGCTCTCTGTCAACAGATTTGTGCATTAAGTTCCATCCAATTTTTTCTTTTTTCTAGGAAGATGAGCAAGTCACTCATGATCTCTGAGCCTCGATTTACTATTCTGTTAAATGGGGATGATAACAATAGCTGCTCCACCTATTTCCAAGGACTTTGGGGAGGATGCTATTTAGCAGAGGTGTGCTTAATGGAGGATTAAAAGGTGGGCATATCTACTATTTTCAAGGAGCATATAGACTAGAAAAAAATCATGTAATTATAAAGGAAAGAGGAAAATTGAATGATCCATGGAAGAAATGCTGTGGGAGTTTGGAGCAAAAACCTAGACGTGATAGGTTAACATTGTGTACATGTAATTTCAGGGGCGGGGGGCGGGGGTGTCACCAGGGAAATGGATAACTCACTTGCCTAGAATGTTTGGATTACAATCAGGAGAAAGATCAGTGCAGTTAGACCACTGAGATTTGTGAATGCCGCCCTAAGAGCTGGAAGTTTCTGGTGAGCAGTAGGGAGCCATGGCAGCATCATGGGCATGAAATGCTGTATTCTGAGGTGATTTAGGAAGAGAAATCTCATTGTGTACAGTGTGTGGATTAGGATGAGGAAGAAACTGCAGGTGGCAAGACAAGGTAGGAAGCTAGAGTGGCAACAACATCTGTGTGTCAGCAACTGTTCTGATTTTTTGGCAAGAAGGCAAAGGAGGCAGCAAAAGACCCTGGGTTGAATTTGGGGCCTCTGAAAGGGCACTGAGAAATGATGGAAATGAAGGTGGCCCCCAGCAAACCCCATTTGTGACAGCTGCCTACATGATTCAAACTTCTGATTTTAAAGTGTTTGCTGGGGGGCAGGGTGCACTGAGGAAGCCTCAGGGAGGAGCATGCAAGGAAAAATTGAGGGAGAGGCTCAGCAAATGGGAGATCAGACCACCCTACTCCCTAGCCTGCCCCCACTACAATAGTAGCATCAAGGGTAAATGCTCAAGGACTATGAGCCCAGTGTCTTGGGTTCAAAATCAGCTCTGCCAGTTTGGATAAGGTACTTCATCTTTCTGTATCTTAGGTTATTCACCTATACAATGGACTAATGACAATGATAATAATGATAATGCTCATTATATACTCTTCATGAGGATTAAATATTAAGTACTTAGAAGAGTATCTGCCACACACACTAAGCCCTGTACAAGTATCGTGAAATTTAAAAACTATATATATTTTATAAAGTGGACTTCCACATACATTTCATTTCAAAGCAAATTCTATGGTTTAAAAATACTGAAAACCACTCATCTGAACTAAAGACTAGACCGAATGACTTGGATTTGCCCTCTATAGCTGGACCCCTGTGATCAATCAAAGTGACCTGCGGCACTTGCAGCCATCTGGTTGTTCCTGTGCCCTCCTCTGTGTTTTCTGGTATCTGGGACAGGTCTTCGGGTATCTTTTTATCTCCCTGGATTCAGTATTCACCAAGTAAGTTTCATTCTTCATATTCAAGGTGAAGCATATGACCACTGGAAATCTAACTACATAAACTCCTAGAATTTACAAAAGTGAAATAAATTTTAAGGACATTAAGACCTAATCAGGTAAGCCCTTAGATGGGACTGGGCTTTTCCTGAATGAAGAAGAGAGAGGGGTAACATAAAGAAAATTCTCTGTTGCTGCCTTCAGGTGGATTGGGGCTACATGTTAGGAATTCAAGCAGTCTCTAGGAGCTGAAAGGAGCCCCTGGCTGATGGCAGGCAAGGAAACAGAGACCTCTGTCCTGCGACCCCAAACAACTGGATTCTGCCACAACCACATGAGCCTGGAGAGGAGCCTGAGTTCCAGAAAAGAGGGCAGCTGTTGTTACCTTGATATCAACCCTGCGAGAACCCAAACAGAGAACAAACTGTGCCTAGACTCTGACCCAAGGAGACTGTGAGATAATAAGTGGGCATTGTTTTAAGCCACTTAGTTTGTGGTAATCTGTTATACAGAGATGGAAAACAAATACATTCTCTCTAGCCAAGAACACACGCTGGGCTTCTCCAGGCACAAATCCACCTGCCTAATCCTCCCCAGCTGTGGCTGCTAGGGTAGCTGGTTTTCTCCACAAACTTCTCCAGACAAAAGTGGGGCTGGGGTATGGCCCCTGCTGCATTTGGGGCTTTTGCTACTTAGCTGAAAATGAACCCATGATGGGAAAAACAAAGATCAATGAGGAACAGCAGCTCCCCCTTCACCCTCAAAGATGCTACAGCTGGAATCATGTTTTTTCTTTCTCCAGTTGTACTGAACCAACATGAAATTCCATGTGCACTACATCACAACTCCCCTATCTCAGAGTCCATCAACACAGAGGAAACAAAAGTGAAGAGGAAGCTTCTGTAGGACTTGTGGTGTAAAAGGATATCTTGTTTGTAGGATGGTGGAAGGAAGTGGCCACACGATCCTTTTGCCCCATTGCCATCTAAAAGACAAACAGATTCTCTTTACCATCTTGGTAGGGACAGTTTTTAAGTCCTAAAAGCAAGTGCAGAATTGACTGAGCTGCCATAAAATTCTACCCTTGGCTAACTGTTAAGATGAAGTAAATGAAGGGACAGAGGTTGTGGAACATTTTGCAAATGATTTCGGCACAAAGAGTCAAACTCCCCCTTCTAGCTAGAATTTAGTCTGCTGGCTAGTTCTGTGTTTATGGGATAAACCCAAGTCATCCTACAGACAAACAAGCAACAATAAGGAAGAGAGGCAGAGCCTGTCACTTGGCTTGCTAACTGCAATGTTAGGTCCACACACAAAAAGACCAGGTAGAACTTTTTTACCCCCCAGCACAGGTAATTAATCATGGATGGAGGCAGCCCCTCAGTTGAAGGCCAGCGGAGCGTAGCACCCACCATCTGTTTTGTATTAGCTATTACTGAAATGCCAGTGGCCTGAAACCATTTAGAAAACGCAGCTCTCCGTGCCCTGTCTCTCTCTCTCTGCCTCTTTCTGTGTCTCCAGCTGGTAACCAAGTAGCAAATATACTTAGGAAGCAGCAGCTAATTCCTTCCTCAACAATGCCAGGGGCCTTCAGTGCCAGGGCCCTCAGACAGTGCATTAGGGTGGAATTCTCTGTGGACTCCTCTTGCATTCATTGAAGGACTTCAGAGGGACAGAACTAACAATACTTGCTGGATTTGTGGGGGTGGGGTGGGGGGGAATAAATTGTAGGAAGCCAATTTTGTATTTGCTGAACTCCACACCAAGGTAGATAGGTGCTGAAAAATGAAAGACCTTTTAAAACCCTGTATCTGATTATCACGGTTTTATCACCCCAATCACAGTCGTTTTTGGTTTTCACTGTCTCTTCCTCTCCCTGAAGAAGGGACAGAATTTCAGATGAAGAGTGAATCAGCAAGAACAGTTGCAAGAGAAACTTGATGCTGCAGATGGATACGTGTAGTTTGCCACCCCCAAATAGCCTGAGCTGAAGAGAAGCAACATCTTATGAGAAAAGTTTGTGAGTGTATCTCGTGTCAAGTATAAACAGTAGGAAAGTGAGAAAATTCCACAGTTGAGAGTGAACTGCTGTCACCCAGTGTATTCCTTTCTTTCCTCCCTCAAAGCCCTAAATCTTCCCAGTTAGTCACTTCTGGTTTTTAAACCTATCAAACTCAAGTGCAAAAATATGTGTGCCCTGTTTCAGGGACCAGAGCAAAGGTCCAAGGTCACAGCTGGAAGGCACTGGTGCCACTTTCTCCAAGTCCATGTTGGGTTAGAGACAGGGTTAATACCTCACCTGCCAATCTCATGACAAAATTTCACAAATGATCAGAACGAATGAAATAATCCAGATGAGATGATTTAAAAATCAGGCATGGCTGTTTTTTCCAGTGCTAATGCTTTCTATGTCTTACTCCCTGCCCTCTCCTACACCCTTATCTTATGTTTCCTCTGTAGAGAATAAAGAAAAGAAAAATGATGGAACTTCAGAAATCAATTAAGTTATTTGAAAGATGTTGCCATTTCATAGAACTCCTTCTCCTAATAGTTGAATAAGCAACAGAAATTAAAACCTTTGAAAAAAATTAAAAGTCTTAGATATGGTACAGAATGAATTATCTGGAGTGAACTTGCCCATGTGGACATAACAACAGAAGCACACAGTGTTAGTGCTTCCTAAAGCAGATGAAATGCTTAAAGTGATATTGATGAGGGTCGTATTTTCATATGAATTTAATTTTGATATGGAGTCACTAGTTTTCTTTCTACTGGGGCTCACAATTCAGTCTTTTCTTGTGACTGCTTACCTTGACAAGTTAAGTGCTGGGTGCTGACGTGATAAATAGCTGATGAATATCAGAGGTTCAGTCCTTGTTGGAACCTCTTAGCCTCCATTTAGTCCATGGTCCCCCCAAAATCAAAGTGTGACTGAATAGGAGAGCTGGGGTGACTCAAAACCAACCCATCCAATTCAGATAACTGGCCTAAATGTCTATGTTTTTAAATTGCATGTTTTAAAGTGCAATTCACAATTTTCTGATAATGATGCAATTCATAATTTTCTGCCTTATGACAAACCCCCCTTCCAAAAAAAATGTCCTGAATGTCTGAGAATATGTTACTATTTCCAAAATATGCATTCTCTCCCATTTTGGCCTCACATCCAGAGCTGTTCCAATTTCATGTTATTTTAATTTCTTCTGGGGAAGCATTATGCCCAGGGTCCATTTTTTCCCCTTCAAACAGTACACAGCATTGGGGAATTTAGCAACATAATAAGGATAATGATCTCAATCCCTGCCATGGCCTGGGACTAGGTTCTATGAAAAAGAAGCAGAAGTGGTTGTAGTAAAAGCCAGATGAGAAGCCCTGAGAATCCCTATAAAAAGAGAAAAGATTCATCTTCAGTACTTTGGGCTTTATTTTTCTTTTGTCTTTAGCTACTTTTATTCCATTCCAGGTCAAGAGTTTATTTACTAAGTCAACAGAGAAAGATTGGGAAACTGCCTAAAATACACAATGTCATTCTACAGTGATACACCCGTCAGAAAGTCGGGGCGGGGGGGAGAATATGCTGGACTAAAGTTAAGTACTAAAGCAAAGATTGGGTAACTATTCACCAAACCCATTTACCTGGCAGAGCCAGATAGCTAACTTTATTTTCCAGGCTCCTTTGTGGTGACTCAAGGACATATGACTGAGTTATGGCCAATAGAATGTGGACAAAAATAAAATGTGTATTTCCAGTTATGGTCTCTGGAAACATCACACACACATGACCTTCTGTGCTCCTTACCACATTGGTGACAATCTTGGAAGCCATATGTTCAAGCTGGAGGAACCACAAGAGGGAAGGAGGCTGGGTTCCTAGAAGAGGAACCTGCTTAACAGAAACACCCATTCTGGGCTTGGTACGAGCAAACATTAAATTTCTATTGTGAGAAGCCACAGATATGTTGGGGTTTGTTTGTTATGGCAAATAATTCACTGATATATCTTAACTAGTACTGGCCTTACAAAAAAAGATACCATAAAATTCTCAAGGATTCAAAATACGAATGCTCTCTACTTTTCATTGGCTGTATGGTGTAAAGGGAAACTCACTTTTTCTGTGGGAATTTTAGATTCTCAACCTCTCATTACTTGTCACCATGTAATGTCATGAAAACATGACATTTCTTGACTGAAGAAAATCCTAAATGCAAATCATCATCAAGATGAGGAAGAGGCGGGAAGGAAGTCCCTCCAGCATACTCAGTGGAAAATGCCACTTTCATATATTTAAGAATCAACCTACTCTCCTCTATTTTAGAAAAGTACTTCAACTTGGACAGAGAAGATTAGTTAGTGCCCAGTCTTTGCTGATTACTATGTGTGAAAATATCAAATGCACCTTTGAGTTTTGGATAATGCTCCATGGGAAAGCTTAAGTGAAGGATTCAGCTAACTGCTTGGATAACTAAAGGAAAAACTCCATTTTTACTTCTGCTATTTGGGTATTATTGGCTTGAATTATCCAGCTTACTCACCTGTGTATTAGATAGTATCCAGACAAACCTTTAGTATATATATAATAATGTAAAACCATTCATTTATCAAAAAAACAGAAAAGGAACTTTAGATTTTGGCCTATGTATGTACCCACCAAGGAAGTGATTATAACTGCAGTATTTGAACCAAAATAACTGTATTGGTAACCTCTGAAGAAATTAAGATCATGATTAGAGTTTAAGCTTTGTCCAGGAAATCTGCTTCAAACATTAAATCAGGTCATTCAGTATTCATTCATTCATTCATATATTTGATTCTTAAGGCACAATTATTTAACTAATCACTGCCTATTTGAAGGGCTAGGGTGGGGTATGTAAGACTAACATCATAGAAGCAATAGACTGCATGAAAGTGAGAAGAAACAGATTATTTTCTGACTGTGGCCATTGAGGCAGGGCTTAGAAGGCTGAACAGGGGCTCAGAAGATAAAGAATAAGTATAGTGGGTTATGGAGAGAGATAAGGACTGTCCAGGTAGAGGAAATACAACGAGCCTACATACTGGAGGTACCAATGCCTGGTGAGTAGTTGATGGGATATGGCCAAAGCTTATAGTGAATGAGGTTATTCATTCAGCCAACATGTGCTGCTTGAGGTTGGAGGTTGAGGACAAGTGTCCCCGCCTTCATAGCACTTGTATTCTCCTGGAGAAGACAGACAATCACCATGGAAACAAGTACATAACCTCAGGTAGTAATGAGTGTTACGAAGAAAAATGGTGCAGAATAAGGGAGTAGATAGAGTAACCTACAAGGAAAGGGGTGTATTTTAGAAAGCGTGGTAAGGGAAGGTCCCTCTAGGTTGGTGACAGGAGTTAGGAGGGTCACTATAGCATAAAACCCCGTTCCAAGCTGTTCTGGCTCCCTATGTCACCTGGGCCCCAAGTTTCAGTCTGGGCCTCTTCTGAGAGATGAGGTCAAGTAGCAGAAAGCACAAGGGCACTTGTGTATGGGGTCAGGAGCAAGAAAGGTCTGTGTTGTGGTGAAGAGGTCAAATATGAGGGAAGTTAACAAGCCACTGGAATATCAGAGAAGGCTCCAACTGTTTCCTTTGATTTTGTAGAAAATTTGTCTCTTTGTTTGTGGCACTAAGAAACATTTTATCAGTGACAATTTTTCACTTATTCGTTTTTTAATGGGATTTGAACTTCTTCAGCTACCAGAACACATACCCCCTTTTCATTGCTTGTTCTTTTTTTTGCATAGAAACCACAGTCATCTTTAGCACCTCAGATATTCTCAGTTAATAGAACCAGGGAGTTTGCAATGAAGGGACGGAATATTTGGTTTTGATTTTAGAATAGGCAACATCACCATAAAATAATGACACAATAATAAAACTAAGTGTGGATTTAAAGGACATCCCTTCCCCAGGTCAGGTACGAAGAGTCTTCCTCCCAGAGGCAGATACTTAGAGGAAAAAAGAATAATCCTATTACCAAGAGCCTTAGTTCCCCAGACTTGCCAAAGGCAGTACTGAAGTGCAAACAGGGATCTAGGGCCGAGGTACCAACTTCTTCGCAGATGGAATGTTTTGAATACCTCCCCAGTCAAGCAAGAACTAAAACCTCAGAAAGATTTAGTGTGAGGAGGCCCTCTGTTGGGGAGTGTGTCTGTCTAATATTTCCCCCTTAGATCCTGGGCTGGTCACATTTTTAATTTTCTAAAGGGCAGAGGGAGCTCGTCTTGGGAAGAATTGCTTCTGCTGGGACATACTGGAGGTACTTAGTTCTAATTTTCAGGCTCAGTTTCCTCATCCTTTTCTAATTGACCTTTCTAAAGTTCACTAAAAGATGGATTTTTATACTCTGAAAGGCTTAGTGAGCTTTTCTTTAAATTGAAAGTAGAGAATTGAGGTAATATGTGGATAGTATCCATATTTGACTGATAATACCTGAGATGACTGAGGAATATGAAATTGAAAGTGTAACAAGAATCTTAGTATCTGATCTTTCATGGCGGCATCAGGCTGCATAGACCATCTTTTCTTAGAAAAGTGTCAAAACCATCTCAACACTGTTATCAAAACTGTAACCATCACAGCAAGAAAAAGAGCAGCCAGTGGAAGGGTGATAATTGTAGTGTAAAGTCAAGCAGACCCCACATAATTGTAGGAAAAGTTCTTTCTAATTATTCTTTCTAAGTTGTGAATTTATCATAATTTAACCTAACCTTAATTTATTGTAATTTAAACTTATTAGTGCTGCCCATTGGGGATTTCCTTGCCCACTGGCGCGACTCTGCCTGTTAAAGATGCACTGAAGAGAGAAAGAATTTACCAGGAGGCATGAGGTACCAGAGAAACGGCAGTATCTCTGCCAGATGCCTACTATCAAATCAAATAGTATAATCAATGTTGTGGCTATAAAATACTAATGACTTCGCAAACTTCTAAAAATTATATGAAAGCACAGGTTTAAGGGGACCCTGTTGTGGGGAACATATACTTCATGAAGACATAAAGCTCTTGGCTATTCCTGATATCAGAGTGGTCACAAGCACTGGGGAGGCACAGGGAGGTGCTTGTAGAAACTGAGTGAACAGGATTGAGGAATCAGGGTGGTTAAAAAAAAAAGTAGATCAAATGTCTTTTAAACTCCCTCCCAACCCTGGGTTTTCTCTTATTTTGCCTGTACTTCCTCCTCCTATGCTGCTAGTTCATCTACCCCTGCCTGCATCTGCCAGAATTCCATCCTCTTTCTCTTTACTTTCTGCTGCTCAATACCCTCACCTGTTTCCTTTCCTTTACATAGAAATATGCTTCTAGAACTTGAGCCTGTATCAGAATCACCTGCAGGGATGGTGAAACAAGACTGCTGACCTACCCTCAGCGCTTCTGATTCAGGAATGCTTGTTGCAGTTCTCACTTTGAGAACCACTGCTGTACTACAATTTATGGTCATTTTCTCTTTCCCATCAGGTAGTCCCCGAATTTCAGATGGCTGGGAACACATGGGCAACGTTTTCTGACATCTGTGACATTATAATTAGCATATAAATGTAATGAGCAAAACTAGACATGGACTTAGGCAAGAATTCCACCCCCTCAAAAAAAGGCTGATCTTGGTGAGCACGTTTAGTCTCTGAGATGGACAGTACCAAGTGTTGAGAGATTCTGCTAGAGTCTTTTGATGAAAAGATGACACTAACAGATATTTTATCTGCATCTGAATCATGGCAATGCACAGTTGGGGTTGGAACATTTCTTTTTAATTCAACTTGAAAATATGTATTGGAGGCCTACTGTGCATCAAGCACTGTGCTGATCATTAGTGATATGATGATGGTCTCTCTCTATAAGAAATGCACAATCCACTGGTGCCTGACAGGAGAGGATAATTGATTTTGAGGTCATCATACAGTAGTGGTTCTCAAAGTGTGGTACCTCAGCCAGCAGAATCAGCATCACTTGGGAGCTTATGAGAGCTGCAACAAGGATTTCTGAATCAGAGGCTCTCCAGAGCAATGTCCTTCTAGCATCCCTCCAGGTGACTCTGATGCATACTTAAGTTCCTAAGTGTTTACTGTGTATCAAGCATCTTGCCAAGTTCAGTACCTATATGGCATGATTGAATCCTTCTGACAACCACAATTTACGATGAAGGAACTGAGGCAAAAGAGGGTAAGCACCTTGCCAGTCATGCAGCAAATAGTAAGCAGGGGACTGCAGCTCAAGCAGCCCAGCTGCAGAACACACACCCTTAATCCTCCTTGTGATTTGAGAAGTGAAAGGGTACCCAGAACTGGGAAAAGAAAGGGTGGAAAGTCAGGGACAAGATTGGGAGCTCATAAAGAATGCTGACTTATTAATTGAAAAATATTCATCAAAGATTAAATAAATAATAAGAATTTTTGTCAATGCTTGCTTTAGGGGAGTCATTGGTGTGGTCTGGAGCTCACCCTCCTGTGGTTGTTTGTACCATCTCTGTCTAGAAGAAAATGACTGTGCTGCAATCTTTCTGGACCTCTTTAAAAGGTATGCCAATCACTAAGGGGGCCCCTCAGCAGCCACAACTGGTGTGGAACTGATTCCGGGCTCCTAGTCTTATGAGATAAACATCCCCTTGATGTTGTTTAGTATAGCACTGACACTGAAATCGAGTAGGCTGGTAGTTGGAAGTTGAGTCATGATATATTTATTAAGCTGAGCACTGACTTTAACACTCAGAAGAACACCAAATTAATTCAAGACATATTTCTAGGCCTCAAGGGGCTTACAGCATTGGTTTAGCTGGTGGACCACCCAACATCCATGAAGATGGAGAAACCAAATCTTCACTTTGGGCTCATTGTGCTGCACAGTGACAGAACTGTAGATGAAAAGGGCCTCGGTGCATGTGGAACGCACGCGCAACCGACCTGCAGCCCCTCAGTCTGTGTGCATTAACCCCATGAGCAGCCTGGCTGCAGAGTGAGGTGCTTGTTTGTGCATAAACACTGTCATTTCACTGGGATTGCTATTTCATCTTTGAACCTTGGCTTCAAAGGAATACTGACCTTATTCCTGTAGCTTGCCTTTCTTTGAAGCGCATGGCTTTGCATTGCAGATTAAAGTGAAGGCATTCATCAAAAAAGAGATCTGGCCAACCGCTCCCCAAACTCAACCCCGAAACAAAGCCTTGAAAGACTCCAATCACAGCGGCAGCGGAGTGGGCCAAGGATGAAGGCTCGGAGTCGGGTCCTCTTAGATCCTGTAAAGCGGCTCTGGCACGACATAGTGCTTCCCTTTGAGCGTGGGGCAACTTTACCCGGAGAGCAGTCTACCTCAGCAGAAAGGGGTGAGTTACCGTAATATTCCTAACCTGTCCTGCTCATTTTATTTAAAGCAGGCATTGTCGTAAATGAGGTCAGCATGATCATTCAGTGTGTGCCTTTGAATTCTTCAAAAGAGGCATCAGGCAGAACCATCTGAAACTTGGCTGATGATTCTCTCAATTTTCTTTCCTCCTACTTTCTTTTGTTCATTCCTTTGAAAAGAAACTGTCCTCTCTTTCTCCCTGGTTCTCCGATCTTGGCTCTAAGGAGACAAGCTATCCACATAGCCTTCTCTTATATATTTATCTCTTTTCTCTCTTAAAATGGCAAGAGTCATAAAGGGAGAAACTTTAACTGGGAGGTTAAAAATAATAACCAAATAATTCTTTAACTTTAATGCTAAAAGAGAAAACCAAGGGAAATATCTCCAACCTCAGAGGAATAAATACTACTGATAGACAACTATCAAAGGAGAAGTGATTATATCTTGATTGCAATTTTTCTGCAGATCTTCAACTGTGATCAAATACACAGAATGAGTTCTCTCTGGGATGAAGTGGTAACGCAATCCAGAGGAAAGAAGGAAATGATTGTCAAGTTGCGTACATGTAAATCATCTGACTCTGATAACATGTACACAAAAGAGCTTAAGAAATAGGCTAATTTTCAGAGTAACTTTTTTCTACTTATTCATTTCTAAGATAAGACCAAAGGATAATTCTGGTAATTGTAAGGCAATTCACTTAACTGGTTCTTTAACTTACATCTCAAATAATTGTTTTCTATTAAGAGATGCTTGAAGTTCAAGATCATTAAATGGCTTCATGAGAAACTTGTGGTGCTATGCCAGCTTTTTCCACAACATGACAGCTCACATGGGAAACAGCTCTATTCCTAGCTTTAGTTTTAAGAGATTGAAACAAATCTACTTATCCATATCTTATCCAGTTTACTACCCTCCTCAAGTTTGGGTATGGCCATGTAACTAGGTTTGTCCAGTGGATTGTGGGCAAGGTGGTAAATATCACTTCTGTGCTGATGCTCTCTTTCTCTAGCCAATGTAGGCCACATGCTGAGATGGCCAAACCTCCAGCTGGTAGCAGCGTGAGTCACTGTTCCCATGGAGGCAAACTGTGCAGAGTTGTCTGATTTGTATCAAATGTGGTACAAACAAGAAATAAACCTTGGTTTTATTAAGCCACTGAGATTTTCAAAGTGTGTTTGTTATGTGGCATAAGTTACCTTATCCTGACTAATGCATGACCTTGGAGTATGTGTAGTCTTACCTCACTTCCATCATAAGAATCCTTCTTATAGCAGTCCTGAGACAATGGTCCAAATACTTCTTGAACACCTCAGGAATAACAGCAAATAACATGGCAAACAATTATATAGTACTTACTATATAATTGCTTTCAGACATAATTTTAAGCATTTTGCATGTCTCATAAAACCTTAACTCATCAATAAAATTTCCCTCCTTTTACAGCTGGATGACCTGAAGCACAGAGAAGTAACTTGCTCAGGGTTAAACAGATAAGTCAAGTCACTAGCCTCAGGCTACCTAGTATCCTAGGTGTCAAAATCAAGCAGCTGCTTTCAGTCTATGCCCTTAACCATTGTACCATGTGGCTTCCCTAGATTGGATTTTCATTTCCTTTTCACACAGACTGTTCAATAAAACACAGAATCATAAAACCCAAAAGACAAGGCTGGAAGGGACCTTAGAGATCAATCAATCCTTGCATTTTACATGGAGGAGAAACAAAATGTCTCCACAAGCCCCACTTTCCTGCTTTTGTGAGAAAGATCTCCCTTGGGGGTTTTCAAATTAGTGACCTGGGGATCACTAGAGCTCAGCAGAAAGGTCGCAAGGGCTGTCAGTTTGGAGATTAGAACAACTAACCTGTTCTAATCTATTTTATGTAGTAGGCTTCTGGGTAAATTTGTAGGTAAATATTCTACTGCTTTGATAGAATTTAAAAAAAATTATGAGTTTCTCCAGATTTCCCCTGAAATAGTGGGCTTGTAAGGTTGAACAACTTGTAAGGTAAATAATAGGACCTCATATCAGCTGGGAGATGGGGTAGGACACATGGATTGTTTATCCCAGGGGTCAGTTCTGGCCCATGATAATTTGGTACTTCCACAAAAAGACTCACTAGATTGTCTGGCAGGAAGAACGGCCTTATTTATTTACTACTGTTACCTACACTGTAATATGTTGTAGGAGCTCTATAAACTACATGTGAAAGAAAGAAGGAGGTTTCCAAGAGGTTTTGATGAAACAATTTTTCAAAAAGAAGATTAAGCCCATTTGGGTTGAGCAAATTAGCACGCTTTGGCTGTGGTGACCCAATGGCAAAGAAATGGCTGGAAAGTTATTGTGTGTTGCTTTGTCTATATATTCTCAAGTGGCCAGTGGTGGATTTCCTCTCCCATGAAAGAAAAAAGAGAAAAGAAAGAATGAGGTGGATAGATAAAAATATGTTATTAAATTGACTGACAGCTCTGAGAAAGCACAGGCAAACACGTGTCTTAGCTTGATTCATTTTAACACAACTAATTACAAGAACTATCCAAATGTGCTGATCATATTAAGAGGTAAATGAAAAACTTTGCTTTAAAAAAAGCATTTCTTTTTGTGTGTGTGCTGACAGCATTTTTGGTACATTTATGTACTAGGTACAATATGTATTAGGTACTATTTATGTACACATGGCTTGATTTACAAATTCAGATACATTAATTCAAAGGTATATATTTTAGAAGAGGGAACTTGATAGGGCAAGAGGACACACAGAGAGGTCTAGGAAAGGATTTTATGGGGGCTGCGCTCACTGCAGACCCTCTTACCTTGTGTGGTCCCATCCAGTCCCATGATGAATTTCATTGATCTGATGATTTGCTCTGCTATTGGGGGGCTCATGGATGTAGCATAAGCAGCACTATGTGAGTGAACCCGTAAATAATCCACCAGGTCCTTTAATAAAGGAGGAAAATCCAAAAATAAGGCAATTAAATCTCACTATTGGTGGCGATAATCACCTCTTGTCCCAACCCCATTCATCATAGCATAAGACATTTGATTCTTGAATGTGGCCCAGTTTTCAATGGGCATCACCAAACATTTTTCTATTCTTTTCTTAGTTTCTTTCTCATAAACTTAGAAAATATTCAGTAGAGGATGCAAATTTGGAATTGAGGTCTATAAGGCCAAACCAGATGTGTAAAAGAAAAATTATTTCCCAAACACTTGTTGAGTACTTAGTATATACAAACACTGGCTTAGTATTTGGGAGTGTCCAAAGAACACAGGATGTGATCTTGTTATTGTGGATATTACATTAAATTGTGCCCATGGAAAAGTAATGGTAGGAAAAGAAACAAGCCATACGAACTAGTATATGCAACAGGGCTGCAGCCTGCAGAGGAAAGAGTGGGGGTATTTGCTAGTTGGAATAGATAGGGAACATTCCAGGGAGAAAGTGAAATTGATTAAGTCTTGAAGAATAAGGACAAATATAGAGCAAAAGAAAACTTGGGTGGGGGGATGGAGTGGCAGAAGAGAGAGCTGGTTATGCCTTGGGCAATAAGAAACTACTGCAATTTTGTGCAACACTATTTGGAGTTCCAATTCACTACAGAAAGCTGATTTTCAGTGTCAGTGGGCGGCGGGGGGGGGGGGGGGGGATGATTCTCCACCTGTGTGTTTGACTCCTGAAGCTAAATGTAAGGTCCCACGTAAGCCTGCTGCAAGCCTAAAGAAGCTTCAATAACCTAATGTCACCATCAGGAGGGCCTCAGAGCTGGCATCTGGAGGCACTCAGCTTCAGCTGGGAATACCATCTATCTGCCTACCTATACTGGGTCATTACCTGGGACCTTCAGGGTTTTCTGCAGAAAAGCTAATGAACTGATGATGGCTCTCTATATTAGCAGTGGGGTCTGTAGAGGATCATCCACCTTCTCTTCTAGAACAACAAGACGATTTAAAATCCCACTTAAATGTCCTTTCCAATTATTCCCTCTTGTAGGTGAACTGGGATGAGGGGAGCTCTGCATTGGGTATACCCGTCTCTTCCTAATCCTCACCTCATTGGCTACATCCATTCCCACCTCTGAGCCTGGGACTGTGCCCCATCCTCCACTTTTCTATCTCTCTCGGGATCTTGGTGACATGGTTGTTCATAAGCATTTTAAACATTCATTGCTCATCTTCTTCAGTAAAGAGAGTTAGTTACCTGCTTCCCAGCCGGTTGGTGATGTGATGCCTCTACCTGGCCCATGCAGGAAACCAGTAGCTCCATTTTGTCCTTCCTGCCTTCTTCAATATGTCCTTCATTCTAAATCCCATCTTCCATGTATCCTTCTGCCCTGAAATCCTTTCTTTCCTTTCTCCTTCATTTTACGTTCTTTTTTTTCATTGCTTTTTTGTTTCTTTCTTCCTTTTCGCTTTTACTCAGATTCCCTCCCTCTTTTTAATTTCAAATTCTCCACTTAAGTATATACAAACAGGGAAAAACAATGTTTTTCTCTGTTTCTATTTTCTCCTTTCCTCCTTTTTTTCTTTCTCTTTTCTTTCCCCACCCCTGACCCCCTACCTTCTTGCTCTGGGCTATGTTCTGGGTGTGGAAGCCCAAGAATAGAAGAAGAGTAGAAAAACTAGTTCTTAACAGCTATTATCCACTTATACTGAAATTGAAATTCAATTCTTATCTATTCTTTTGTTTGGTGAATCTCTTTTGTTTAGTGGGTTTTCACCCTATTTGAAGAGTGTATGTCTGATGACCTAAGGCACTGGACACATGACATTTGGGACGTTCACTTTGAAGGATGGCAGGGTGGGGGTGTTGCTCAAAGAGAGGGAGGCAGCCATTTTCCAGAGTAGCTTCAGCAGAGCTGTCCTTCACAGCTCTGTGTTCAGTGCTCTTTTGGAGCAGCAGCAAGGGTTTTCTTTCTCCGTTAAGAGCTGGTCCCTCCCAGAATGATGCTGAGGAAGCCAACTAGGTGACATGGGAGGGGCTCCTGTAGGACT
Source organism: Glossophaga mutica (assembly GCA_039655065.1). Lineage (NCBI taxonomy): Eukaryota > Metazoa > Chordata > Mammalia > Chiroptera > Phyllostomidae > Glossophaga > Glossophaga mutica. Next base: position 75,172,529 of record CM077312.1, read on the forward strand.
GAGTTAGGAAAGGGCTGTTTCAGGGAGGTAATCTGGCCTTGAAGAATGGGTAGGTTTGGATATACTCAGAAGAGGGGAAAGGCAAGGACATGTGCTAAAACTAGGAATCAAGATGGCATCTTAAGCAGCCAACAATGGAGGGGTCAATTAAGAGTAGAGAAAGAAGCTAGAGCTTCCAAGAAAAAAGTGATGAGGGGTTGTCTCCTTGAAGGGAAGTGTGACCTTGGAGTTATGGCATAGGCTGTGGATTATTTGGGTTCAAACTCTGGCTCTGCCATTTACTGATATGTGACCATGTGCAATTTATTAAACCTCTTTGTGCCTTAGTTTTCTTCTTTGAAAAATGAGACAACGGTAATACCTCAGAGTCAATGAGGACTGAATGGATTAATACATATATAGTGCTTAGAATAGTATCTGGTACAATATACAGTGAATAACTGATGCTGTTGGCAGTTATCACTGGATTTTCAACCCAGAAATTCTTAGAACTGGGAGAATGGATGGAGGGAGGGGACCAAAATACAAAAACTCCTTGGAGTCCCTTTATTCCAGTTCCCTCATTTTGCAGAGGGTAATGTTCTAAGTTTGTGACTACACATTGGACCCAGACATCACACTAAAGATTTTCAGTCCAGTATTTTCTCCATCCTTATTTGAGTGCAAAGAAAGGAAAACAGAGGCTTTAAAGAAAGGTGTACCCAAACCTGACAGATTGCTTGACTCTGAAGAGATGACATAGTTGATATAGTCGCTGATATATCTACAGCTGAAATTCATTAGCTGCCTGAGGCTCCATTTTAATAACTTTATGTGTTAACTCATTTTAGCTTCATAACTCTGTGAGGTAGGTACTATTTTTATCTCCATTGTATAGATGGGATTGCTGAGTCATAGAAAAGATCAGAAAATTATCCAACCAAATAGTGGTTGGATAACAAGGATATGGACCCAAAGAGCCTGGCTCAAGGGTCCGCCCTCTTAACACCATACTTATTACTTCTTCAGACCAGAAGAAGGGGGACCAAGAGGGCAAAGAGAAGACTACCTTCACTTCTACTTTTTCCTAATCCACAGGGATCATTTCTCTTTTTTAGGGGGAAGGACAAGAGAATTCCTTATATACTCAAGTATTTATAGTACTAAGCCATAGATTGAATTGCATCAGTATCAAATGTTTCATGTCTATTAATCTTACATCTCCAAAGAGACTGAAATCTTGAGAGCAGGGAACAGAGTTATATACTTTTCTGAAAATGCAGAGTGGTCTGTTAAATACTGATGGTCTAGTACTGATGGAGAACAGGGTTGTTTTAAGGATTAAGGAAGGATGGTGAGGGTCCCTGAAGTATATAGGGGGACACTAAATTTCTTTCTTAGGGGAAAAAAAAGCAGCCTTGTGGCATCACTGACAAAGATCAGACAAGGAAACAAAACAAGGCTGCCTTTGATCCCTAAAGGGCTCTTCTCAATGTCCTTTCCCCCAATTTTCCTTAAAAAATTGAGAAATCTCATAAAACCAAGGTCATGTGCATTCTTAGTTTGAATTAAATGCCTCATCAGTGCAATATCACTTCCTTTTAAAGTTAAGACTATCTTGCCCATAATCTTATTTCTTCTAGACTGAGTCCATTTTCTGTCAGAGTCTGAGTGTATAGACATGGACTAATTTGCTTGTGTGGTTAGAAAAGTGGGGTTCTTTGAGTAACTTCTGCAGAGCATCAAGGAAAGCCTTGTTTTTTGCTGTCTTTCTTTCTTTTTTTTTTTTAAATTCCATTTTAGCATTCCCCCATTGGGTGCCATGAGCCATGAATTAAGAGTTGGCTTTGGTCTTTTGCAAGGCGAGTCTGGGTTGTGTCTTCCTTCAGGGTAGGTTAGAGGTCTTCTCACACTGAAGTTTCCATGTCCATTTGTACGTTCAAAACCCTGATTATTTTCTCTACCCATAGGCCTGGAGTTCAAGGACAAGGGTGGCTTTTCTGAGAAAATCAGACAGGAGACCCTTAGAATAAACATCTTGGCATTCATTCCATGACCCCCATTTACTTCAAAGAGTTGTTAAATACAGCCAGGGCTCAGCACGTGGGGCAGAGCTGGCTTCTGCAAGGGCGCTGCCTTCGTCTGGCACACAGGCTTGTGGGGCTAATGCTCACTCCAAACTCGGCTCTCTGTCCCACATCCCTCCTCCAGAATTCCAGCCCTGCAACCTATCAATCATGAGGGCTACTTTTGCTTTATTCATTTGTAAGTCTCTGGTCAGCCAGTGGAGACTGTGAAAGACAGTGGTCAGCACTAGGCGTGCAAGAAAACTCAGGATCATACCTGAGAAAAATGGGGACCCCAAAACAAACTGGGTTTGCAGTGTTGACTCATCTCCTCAGCAATTGGATCAATAAAAATTAAAAAATAAAAATAAGAAAACTAGCCACATCATCTCAGGCATTCTTTAAAAAGCCATTCATGGCATGAAACTCCAACAGGTGAAGATAATTACGTGACATTTTCCCTTAAAAATCTTAAAAGAACAGAATGTTCCAAGTTGGGCTGCTCACAGATCATCTTACAGCCACTCCAAACTCAAGGTGAGCAAAAGAGCAAAATCTTGCTGACCTTTGAGAGACTTTTTGGCAGTTTCCCTGAGGTGGGGAGAGAAGGTTGAGGGCAGGGCAGTAAATTCCAGTAAGCAGAGATGACTTTGTAGGACACTTTGTGGTGGGAAGACTGAGATCAAGATGAAATCTCTACTCTCTGTGCTAGTATCTTAGCACCAAATCATTGTTTTAATCCTGTTTTTTTTTTCAAATATTTTTTCTTACATGGTGTATCTGATTGCTAAGGTATATAGTTCTCACCTTGACCAGCTCCACAAAGATTTCTAGAGCCTTCTAGTAACTGTTAGTGAGAATATGTATAGTCTCCCTATAACTAACCCTAATATTCACATTTAGAAAGAGAGGTAGGAACCAGTGAATCATCTTTTCCTAGCTTTTTAGACCTAAGTGATATTTTCAAATCTCCCAAATTTTTACTAAGAACTCAATGAACATAGTAAAATTTAAATTATTAGGGTTTCAGAAAAATGCAAACTCCTAATACGGGCATGTTAACATTTTTTTATGGTTAATTTTGTTGCCTTTTAACTTATTGGTTTAGAATCCTGTATATTTTTGCAGTACCCATGAAATTGAGACATAACCTGAAAAATATCCGGGAAAATTTATATGGTGAAGCTCTGAAAGCTGTACTCTACTTACATAGATAAGTAGCAAGATTTTTTCAAGCAAAAGCATTAGTATTTGTCCTAACCTATGGCCCATCAGTTAAAGAAATAGATTAAAACAAACACAAAGTTATTCAAAGTCTAGGGGAATAAACACTATGATTTCAATTGAAACTATACATAATTTAACGTTAACATAATTAAAAAAATTGAAGGTAAGAAAAGGTGATACAGAAGTTTCAATGAACTTGGGCTCTTTAGGCTGGAAGGAAAACACAGTTTATCTGGGTTTGTCACAGTTTGACCAAAAAATACCTTTCCAGACAGGTGTGTATCTTACTGATTTTTAAATCACCAGAGAACAACACATACATATACCCTCTCAAGTGACCTGTCTCGTGCTCACTCTTTAGGCCTTGAAAACCTCCTTATGTTTTCTAGGTTTTGCATCTTGCTATTTCAAGGCAGAGGGATTTCTGCCAAACACTTCCTAATTCTTGCTGCCATCTAGTGGTAAACTCATAAACTGCAGGGCAATATGAAGGAGAAGAGAGGTAGGGGAGGGGAGGGTGAAGGGGAGGAGAAGAGGAAAGAGGAAAGGGAGGAGGAGGCAGCGGAAGAGGAATGATTCAGTCCTCTGTATCCAAGTACTGTATGCACAAAATGAGTATTTTAAAGAGCAAGAAAACAAACAGATCTGTATATATTTTTCTGCATTCTGATTAATGTAAATAATAATTTTCACAATTGCTCAGTATCTACCCCAGATGAATAGAAGTTACATAGACAAGAGCGAGTACACCTTTAAAATAGTCTACTGACTTTGGGATGGAGAGCGTGAGAGAAAACTGTGAGCTGGTCGTTGCTTTGGGGTAATCACGATCCTTTGTTTAAAGTGATATCAAGTGAAGAAACTCTAAGGGGGAAAATGTGACAACTACCAAATTTGACAATATTTCAAGGATCTGCTTGCTTCAGTGTATTCAGGTGCCTTTAGTTCAGGAAACAGTTATGCCTCGTTAAAATTTTTCTAGCTCAGAACTGCTGCTAAAGTAATCACGAAACCACAAGCTCACAAACCACTGTAGCCTGGAGAAGGGGACTCCTACATCTGAGACCCTCTGATCTCATTGCCTTTTCGGTCAAGGAAGGGAACATTTAACCTTTCACCAGATTTAGCTGAATTTTGTAGGATCCTGGGCATTCCCAATGTTTTTAGCATTACCCAGCTAATTCCCACAGGATGAAAAAACAGTGCTTTGAGCTTGGAAAAAAGTAGTACTTATTGAAGGGTAAAGACCACTGAAAACTCTGAACATTTGAAGCATTTGTGCAGCTCATGACAGGGCAAGTGGCCACAATGAAATAGTTGTTTTAAATAACAGGATTTTGATGACCACACTGTTTTCAGCTGTCCTCCCTGGTTTGTCCAACTGGCTTACCACGAGTCTGAACAGTCTTGATCCTGCTGGTAACAGTAAGCAAGGAACTTGGAATTTCAGGTAAGCTGTTGATGCCACCTGCACGCACTAGTTTTGGGCTTGCTGTGCTTGCCGAGGCGGAGCCAACACCACTGTCACGCAGTCTCTGGGACAGGTGTAGGCCTGTGTGTGATAGCTATCGGGATGTGGATAAAACTGCCACACAACGAGGCAGGCAACTGTCTCCTTTATCTCTCAAATCCAGGTTTTGAATATTTCATTTTCTTTTCTACTTCCCTCTTCTTTAAAATTTCCTTTAACACTTACTGGTTTATACTGGCAACTCCCTTCGTGATATTGGCATTAGAATGACCCTAGTAACACTTACTTAACAGTCTAATCTCATCAGATCATAATTTTTAAGGCATATAGGTCTTAGAGGATGACAAGATTTGATTCATGAATTATCCCAAATTGTGAGAGAGTATTATTTTGCAGAGAAAATCCCTTAAAAGGAGGTTTCTAATCTTAAGACTACTATTTTGATCAACACTCTTTAAGCCCACATTGTAGCACAGGTTCACCTCTTGAATATCTGATCTTTGCCTGCACTGTTGCTTTGTTTTTTCATGCCACGGAAACCACACTACTTACAGTTTTGTAACATCTCCTTATCATTTCTGTGGTTTGGTATACAGAAAGATAATCCCCCATCATTGGCCTACAGAACTGACATTCATTCTAAGACTTCTTCCACACTGCCTGCAGAGTTCATCGTCCCTCTCCTTTGTGCTGTCTTTGCCTGTGTATACCTCTAGTGTAATTTTATAATAATGTGATTACTCATCACAGGTTCCTCTGCATTGTCAGAGGGTGAGCTCGTTGACATTCTGGGGGCTACTTGGCTGTGAACCCCCTGTCATGAGGCAGCAGTGATCAAATGAGGTGTGGTGACCTGAACTGAAGCTCTCATGGAACCCAGTTAAGCCCTTCAGAATGTCCTCAGGTTGTTCAAGTTTTAAATAGACACAGGAGCCCCTCTCTTACCTTCCTTCCAGCTATGTAACCTCCAGAGGCTCCAAAGCTTTTGGTGAATGTGCCCATAAGCACATCGACATCTCCAGGGTCCATTCCAAAGAATTCCACTACACCCCGGCCAGTTGGACCCACAGATCCAACACTGTGAGCTTCATCTATGTAGAGGTAAGCCTTGTATTTCTTCTTTAGAGCCACGATCTGGGGCAGATGCACAATGGAACCTTCCATGCTAGAGCATAAGGAGAAATGTTCGTCACTAGTGTGTACCCTCCTAGGAAGCTCTGAGTTAGTCTCCTTTTCAATATTTTGCAGACAGCCTGCCTGGACACCAGTCAGGGATGACAGAGATATTTCACTCTTTTCTTCTTAAGGGATATATATATATATCCAATATATATATATATATATATATATTGTCTGAGACAACCTTCTCAATCTGACAAGGCTAATCTGGTAGTACTGTATAGGAAAAGAACAAGTTACATTTAGTGGGTTTAAGTGCTTTGAGTTGTAGCTAATTCCCAAGTAAACAATTAGCTCACAGCATTGTCGATAAATTTATTTTAAAGATGACAAGTTTAGTTAGACTGACAACTATGGATTTTGGGTATTTTGCTAGTTTTAATTAAATTGCTCCTACATCTTTATCAGCTTGTTACTCTCTATTTGGCCAGTTCTGTCCCTCTCTGACCTAAACTCAGTGCTGGAGATTGAAAAAAGGAATTAAAAATACACAAAATAACTTTATTTTAGGACACATAGTATTAATTAAAGCACAATATAAAGCTCTTAGGCTCTGTTATACAATACAATTATCCCTATTCCTCTTTGGGGGCTATGTTCTAAGACCCCCAGTAGATGCCTGAAACTAAGGATAGTCCAAATCCTGTATATACTGTACTTGTTTTTTCTATACATGCATATCTGTAGTAAAGTTGAATTTATAAATTAGCATAGTAATAGATTAACAACAATAACACAATAAAGTACAGTTGTAACAATATACTGTAATAATTGTTACGTGAACGTGGCCTTTCTCTCGCTCTCTCTCCCCCTGATAACTGACCAGCCCAGACAACTGGGATGACCACTGAGAGACTAATGGTTCAGGGAGTGTGTACAGTGTGGATGCTCGGAACAAAGGGATGATTTATGTCCTGGATGGAATGGTGAAATTTCATCACACTACTAAGAATGGTGCGCACTTTAAAACTTATGAATTGTTTATTTCTGGCACTTTCAATTTAATATTTTTGGATTGTGGTTTGCCACAGGTAACTGAAATGGCGTAAAGGAAAACTACAGATGTGGGAGACCTCTGTACTCACTGGAAATCAAGGGTTCATGTGAGGCATCTGGTGGTGTCCCCTCTTTCTGTTCCTTCAGGGCAATGGTTGTCAGTCTTGAGTGAACATCAGAATCCCCTGAATGGTTTACTAGAGCACAGATGGCTGGGTTTAAAGCCCAGAGTTTCTAATTTAGTAGGTCTGGGATGGGTTGAGAATATGCATTTCTACCAAGCTCCTGGGACATGCCCATGTTGCTGGTTGGGGACAACAGTTGAAGGACCACTGCTGCAGATAACCTGTTTTGTTTTAGCCCTAAGTGCTTACTTTTTCATGATATTATAAATTGCAAAAATACCTCAGGTTCTCCAGTAATGAGAAAAATATGAAATAAGTAAGTAAGCAAAATTATAATTTATATTTACATGGCAACTCTGAAAGTCAATGACTTCAGTCAGTTCTCAGAACACTTGGTAAGCTGTGTCTGCATCACACACAGTTTTGAGTTCAGTGACAGGCGAGTCCTATGAGAACACAGACTCGCACCCTTACCCCACAAAGGGGTTTGTCAAACAATTCAAGCAACCCGTCAATTTAGTTCAAGAACTAATCAACTGACACAAACAGAGTTGAACTTTTCCTTTCTTCCTAATTAGTTTATTTATTAAAGTTAATACATTTAGAAAAATAAACCTAAGTGTTAGGTCAATTCAATCAAAACAGTCCAGCTGGTTGTACAATTACCCAGACCAATGGTGCCGGTTTGGAGGGAGTATGATGATCAAGGGTAGCATGTGTATGTGTGTTTAAAGGACTTTGTTTTTTAGAGCAGTTTTAAGTTCACAGCAAAATTGAGAGGAAAGTACAGAGATTTCCCACATGCTCCATGCCTCACACATCTGCATGAACTGACACCATTATCAGCATCCCCCACCAGAGCGGCACATTTGATACAGTTGATGGGCCCACACTGACACATCATCACCCAAAATCTGTAATTTACATTAGGGTTTACTCTTGGTGTTGTACATTCTATCAGTTTGGACAAATGTATACACAATGACATGCATCACACATATTCATCATACTGCCTATTTTCACTGCTCTAAATATCCACTGTGTTCTGCTTGTTCTTCCTTGCCCCCGCCCAACCACTGGCAACCACTGATCTTTTTATTGTTTCCATACTTTTATCTTTTCTGGAATGTCAGTAGTTAAAATCATATACTATGTAGCCTTTCTAAATTAGCTTTTTTCATTACTAAAGTGCATTTAGTTTTTCTCCATGTGTTTTCATGGCTTGATAGCTCATTTCTTTTTAGTGCTGAGTAATATTCCACTTTTGGATGTGCCACAGTTTATTCATTCATTGACTGAAAGCTTGCTTCAAAGTTTTGACAGTTATGAATAAAGATTTATGTGGGTGGTTTTGTGTGGACACATCTTTCCCACTTCTTTAGGTAAATACCGAGGAATATGATTGCTGGATTGTAGATAAAAACATGTTTCATTTTGTAAGAAATTACCAAACTGTCTCCCAAAGTGGCTGTACCATTTCACATTCCCACCATCAATGAGTGAGAATTTCTACCGTGACACATCCTTGCCAACATCTATTGTTGTCAGTGGTGCAGATTTTGGCCATTGTAATAGATGTGTAGTGGTACCTCATTGTTGTCTTAGTTTGTATTTTTCTGATGCTGTATGATGTGGAGAATCATTTCACATGCATATTTCCATCTGTATATCTTTGTATATCTTCTTTGGTGAGTTATACATTAAGGTCTTTGGCCAATATTTTAAGTTAATTGATTTGAGAGCGAGAGAGAGATTGATTTGTTGTTCCACTTATTTGCACATTTATTGGTTGCTTCTCGTATGCACCCTGACTGGGGACTGAACCTTCAACCTTGGCATATCAAGACAATGCTCTAACCAACTGAGCTACCCTGCCAGGGCTTTGGCTCACTTTTTAATCAGGTTGTTTGTTTCTTTATTATTGAATTTTAAGAGTTCTTTTATATTTTAAATAATAGTCATTTATCATATGTATCTTTTGCAAATATCTTCTCTCCATCTGTGGCTTGTCTTCTAATTCTCTTGACATTGTCTTTTGCAAAGCTAGAGCTTTTTATTTATCTCTTTATTGTTATTTTTATTGTTTAAGCTCTTAATTTTAACAAATCCAGCTTCTTGCATTTGTGCTTTATACAAAGTTGCTGTGAATGGCTGTTTTTAGATGTCAATGAAATGAAGACCAAACAGAGTCAACTTCTCTTAAGTTTGTGAGTTAATTCCAACATTTTCTTAGATAAATTGCTTGCTAAAGTTTTTTCCATTGAGGAGGAAGTGGTACAGCCATCTAATTACCTAAGCTCAGGTTGTAGCCATACCACTTACTAATTGGGGGTGTGAATAGCTTACATGATTCTGTGCCTCAGTTTTCTCATATGTAAAGTAAGCGTGATGACGAGATCCTCCTTAAAATATCTTTATAAGAATGACTAGAAATAATACTGATAAAGTGTCTCACACATAAATGAGTGCCCATTGGGGTGTTGCTGTTCTTTGGGAGAAAGTGGTTGCAATGAGGCTTAACTTGAGAGGTGGGAGCCCTTGACAATGCTCTGTGTTGCCTCTTCTAGGAAAGAAGCATATGGGTGTCACACATAATAAATGGCTTGGTGCCCTCAAAATTCTAGATTTTCTTCTCATCTCTAAAATGTTTTAAGTTGGTAACACAAATATACTGAAAACATAACATGTCACAAATAACCATTCTTTGTTCAAGAACTGAATTTGGCAGGAGCCAGAGTTAATGTTGAACAATTTGCAGACACTCAGAGCAGCTAATTAGCCATCCGTCACTGGAGCTGGCTTAGCTGATGTTAGGAGTCTGCCCACCTGGTTTATATTTCTCCCTGTAAGATTAATGACTCTCCAATACTGCTGATTTCTGGAGTTAATGCAGGGCACGCATGAGTCTAGGGGGAACTGAGCATTTATAAAGAGTTATATTCACTTGCACTAAGTCTTCAATTTCTTATTGTGACCTAATTTGAATTGAACCTTTCCCTGTAGTGAGATATTGAGTTTGGTGCATGCATAGAGACTATCTGTGCTATTCCTGCGAATATCTGTCAAAAACAATGTAGAAAACAAGGAGAGTGTTTAATTCTTTCTTTCAGAATGGAAAGTTGTGATTTCTTTTGACTTCAATAGAAGAAAATCAACTAAAATACAACTGTAGGTAAAGATAATGCCACCAGTTAATTTGAAGCCCTGTGCAGGGATCTGAATTATTCTTAAACCAGTGAGCCAGTGAATAATTTCTTTATGTCTTTTCTATTACATAATGTATTAGCTAAGTGACAAGACTCCTTTTTGAAATCTCCTTCTCACCACAGTCTCCTCCACATATAAACCATATTATCCACTAGCAGGATTGGGAATTAAACCATTGGCTTGCCAACTTACATGGTGGAAAATTCTCCTTGGTGGGCCCAAAGTATAACCCAAGGGAAAAGAAGAAGGTGGAAAGAGAGAACAAAAAGAGCTAAGACTAATTAATAATAGAGTTACTAGTGTTTCTTATTCTTCATCTTTATTTGTTCAAATGCTAAAGTTATAGGTTAGAGATTACCACTGAAGTTTCTAGTGCTTAAGCCCATACTATTTTGAGGAGAATGGCTTGTATTCCTAGAGAAAATGGCATCCAGAGACTTCAGAATTTGCCATTCAAAATAAACAAATATATATATAGATATATATATCTTTTTGAAGGGCTGGATGTTATTTCTTGGTTAATTTTATTTTAAAATTTGTGCTCCAGTTATGCTAGTTTATATTGCATGTTATCTGGGACCCCTCTTTCCTTCTTTAGTATATTTTTGAATAACTTTGAGATTTCTCAACCACAATGAGTCAAAAACTAGACTTCCCAGAGACATAGAATTAGAAGAGTGTGATTTCAAAGCAATACTTAAAGGAAAATACAAATCAAAACACTAAAATATTACTATTGTACTTTTAAGCCAAAAATCACAGAGTCATGGAGCTTTAAGCTTCAAGTTTCAATCTTCCTGTTTTACACATAAAGAAACTAAGCCCTAGTTAGGCTAATGCTAAGCGTCAAATGGATAACCTTGCAGTTCCCACGTTTACTTCATTAGATGTGGACACATTAGCTGACTCTCTTGTTTATATTGGGCCTCTGTCTCAACAGGGCCACCTGGTTTGAATCCCAGCTCTGTTTCGTCTCACTTATCTGCCCTGGAGCAAGCTATCCAGGCCTCAGATCCTCAATATCTTCATCTTTATAATAACTTCAAGAGACCTGGAGAGGCTTACTATTCAAGATGGCACATGTGAAATGTTTAGCAAGGAAATCAATGTGATTTCCTTCCTCTGACACCCCTCCTTGAGGTGGGTGAAGAGCAGATGAAGCTGCTTGGCTACACGGATGGTTTATTTTCCAAGTCACAACTTTCTCATCTGAAAATAAATTTAATGACATTGGGTGCAAGCTTACTATAGGTGGGACTTTGGCAAGCACTGGCTTATATGACCTCATTTACTTAGAAAAGAGTGTTACAAAGGGTGGCAGCTGTAGGCGGCAACAGCAAGATTTGAATCTAGATCTCAGGTCTCCCTTCAAATCCTGGCTATTCTACAGTATATATGTAAATAATAATACATAGGCTATTTATAGATGTGACATTACTATTATTTTTGATGTGATTATTATTATCTAACTGGCACTTACTGACTTCTTGGCCTTGGTATTTAGCCTTTTCTACATTGATATCTGCCTGAAACTTTCTAATTTGGTTGACTGTTCTCTCTGGAGTTATAAAAACATTGATTTATGTGAGCTTTCTGTAGTGGGATAACGTTGCCCATGGTGAGAAACCACAAGCAAGAGATAAAAAAAAACCACTGGGAGTGAAAGTTCAATGGAGGCTTTGTGTATATATCAACAAGGTAGGGGTCCATATTACATCTCTAAAAAGTAGAAATGAATTAAACTACTGATTTTACATTCTTAACCCTTGCCCTTTGGAAAATCTTGTGGGAAATAATTTTATTTTCTGGTGACAGCTTCAAATGAGAACATCCATGTTCCAAAACTATTCTAGACTAGCCATATTTTACAGTTGGGGAAACTGAAGCTCTAGGAGGTACTGAGGCCTAAGACATGCTTCGTTTCCTGTGTATGAATGAAGCCTTTTAGTCACAGTCTCATTTAAAGACAAGATTCCTGTGCAGGAGAGGTAAAAGGAACTTATCTATGACTACACATCATGGGAAGTGGACACTTCACTCTGTATACCTGTGAGGTTAATTGAGCCATTGGGGTAGACCCCACCAAAGACAGCTGCCTGCAAGTCTTCCCATCTGTACACTAAGCCAGTTTTCCCATCAGGAGGTGGGCTCTATTTCCCCTCCTTTTCAATATGGGCTGTCCTTGTAATGTGCTTTGACAAATAGAGTGTGGCAGAAGTGGTACTACACCAGTTCTGGGCCTGGCCCTTGAAAGGCTGTCAGCTTCTGCTTTCTTTCTCTTGGAATCAGCTGCCATGCTGTAAGGAAGCTCTGACTGAATGGGACAAGACTACATGTAGGGAAAGCACCCTAGTGAAGAGGAAAGAACAAAGCACTTCAGTCAACAGCCAGTGCCAAGAGCCCAAATGAGTGAGTGAAGTCATTTTGGATGCTCCAGCCCCTACTGAACTCCCAGCATAATACAACCCCATGAATGATCCCTAACCAACACCCTGTGGAGAAGAAGAACTGCCCAGGTGGTCCAGACAGCCCACAGTAGCATGGGAAATAACAACTGATTGCTGCTGTGTGAGCCATTATATTGTGCAGAGGTCTGCGGGGGGGGGGGGGGGGGGGGGGCTGCAAAACATCAGAATGTATTTATAAAAATTGTGTTTATTCTTACATGTTTAAACTCCAATCACCTTCAAAATATTCTCCATTTGATGTAATATGTCTATTGAGATGTTTTTCCACTGCTCAGAATAGTTTTTTTAATTCACTGATTTTGATGCTTTTTAGTGTTTCTGCCATTTTTTGTTTCACCTCTTCCAAATCGGCAAAATGTTTCCCTGTGGGAATTTTTTTCATCCGAGGAAACAATAAAAAGTTGCTCTGGGAGAGATCTGGTGAACGGGGAGGGTGGGGCAGGAGGGTCATGCCATTTTTGGTCAAAAACTGCTTAACATTCAGTGTGGTGTGGGCAGGTATGCTCATAAATCACCCATCATGAAATGGGTAAATGCACTAAAAGTCTTAAAAAAAAATCAATGAAGCTGAAAACTGCCTCTAATAACAATGCCAGCTGGTACACTGCTACAGATGGATCCCTACAACACTCACCTGGTAGGGGAGCCTGTACTACAAAGGTCCCACCCTCCAGAAGATAATTCTATTTTTTGAGGGTTCCCCCTCATATTATGCAGTGATGGATAACAACAGTCATCATTACTAGTGAAGCCTAAATTGTGGTTTGGTGCCATGCTGGTCTAGAGCCAGAAGTCCACACCCAGCTCCCCATCCTCCTGAGATCATGGTAGAATGCAGGTCCTGTATAGCCATTAACAATACCCGCTGCTGGAGTGATGTCTTTTATTACTAATGGGAATATTTGAGAGTAAAATGCTGGTGGCCCACATAATTTCAGCCATGATCAATGTGCTTACAATGCAATTTTACTTTAGTGGATTAAAGTTTTATTTATTTTCAGTTCGATTTTGTTTACTCTGGTTAATGGAGATGTCCCATCTGCTCTCCCTCAGCTGATACATCCTTCTGATATTCCCCTCCCAGACTGGCAGCTATCGAAATCACACAGGAAGAAATATCTATACTTGTGGCATAATAGCCCAGAGACAATATGCAATTATTTCCTAAAAGTAGCAAGTTCAGGGCCAGTGAATAGTTCAATTATTCTACAGCAGGGTTTTCCAAACTCAGCCCTGTTGACAATTGAATTGGATAATTCTTTGTTGTAGGGGACTATTCTGTGCATTGTAAGATGTTTAGCAGCACCCCAGGCCTTTGCTCACTAGATGCCAGTCTGTTCTGCAGTTGTGACAATGAAAATTGCCAAATGTGCCTCAAATTGGGGCGAGTTTTGGGTAAGAATTTATCCTGGTTGAGAACGCTGCTCTAGGGTGATCCCAGAGATTTCACAAACAGGACACACTCGCAGCCTGACTGAGGAGTTCCCGATAGGTGATGCAGGGGTGGCCTACTAGAAACTTGAAATGCCAACTTTGCAACCCCACAGGAGCACTGGGAACATGGAGAACACCAACCACTGGGGCAGTAAGTACTAGAGAAAAAGAATAAAGTGATGTGAGGATGTTGCTGATGCTGATGATGATGCTGATGATGATAATTTTAAATTTGGGAGAAGGCACTTCTTTTTTTCCAAAATGGATAGAGACACATTTCATGTGCTGCTTATTATTTAATTAAGGGAAACAGTGTGCACTCTGGGAACAATGGGATTAGCTGGCTTAAAGAAATGCTACTTCTGTTCTCAAGTCTCCTTTGTGGACATGCTCCTCTTTTTTGGGAAGTTAAGCCCTTGTTCTCCTCTTTTCATATTTTTCACTTTTCTATAATTATCTCATAGGAAACATCTTCCTCAATTCCTCTAATATTAGGACTGTTTGAGAACTGATTTAGGAGTGAGTAACTTCTGAGATAATGTTTCTTGACTCTAGGACTAATGTATCTAATAGAAAGAGAGCTTGCAGGACATTTCCATTTCAGTAATGATAATCACTTCGGACAGGGAATGAGGCAAACTCAATCACAGGCTGCAATGTACACGTATAGCTCTGAATAGCTTCAATGGGTGTTTTGTCTGCTCAGCTCAAAAAGGGTAGGAAAACTCAGGCTAGAGCATTCCTTCAGAAGCTAAGACTGTTCCTTCCTCCACCCTCCCCCAGTTCTGTATGGAGAATTGCACTCTAAGTTGAAGAAAATGAGCAGGCCTTTTGTATTTTGATACCAGCTACCAACTACTGGCCAAGTTCAGCAAACAACTGGAGCTGGAGTGCACTATCCAGTTAGAAATATCAAGGTTCCCATGAGCAACATCTACTAGAGTTTTAAAGGAAAGGAACATTCTGATGTTGAACCATCCAGCCCCCAAAGGCCTTTGAAACTGTGGGACAGCCAAAGGTAGAGGAAAAAGTCAATGCAAGTCAGTAATGTCCTGTGAGGATATATCTGAAGACATCACAAGCATGCCAGCCTCCAAGGTGCTCCAACATATGGATAGTCATTAAAAAGAGAGGTGACCCAAGGCCTGCCAGCTCACATGAGTAGCTCTTGCTCAGATCCCTCCATGATATCTGTATTTAGCCCATTTTTCTCTTTAGCTAGGAGAGTTCAGCCTTTTCCCATTTGCCAGCTTGCTGTGGGCTTCAGAGTATTCAAATGTCTCTGGTTATTTACATACCTGTAGACGCCCTCCACCAGGATGAGAATCTTTTTCCAAGATCTGTGGGTTCGAGGCTGGCCGTAGATTACAGCATCTCTCAGGAGCTTCTCTAGGCTTTGCATGTCTTTAAATAATACAAAAACAAAAACAAAAAAACAAATCCCTAAGTCATGAGAGGGTTTTTCTTTCTCCCCTATTATCCTTTTGGGGAAGCACCAGATTTTTTAGGGTCAGGCTGAGACCTGAACTTTTAGAGAGCAAAGTTAGAATCAGAGAACACTTGGGGGGACACAGGGGTCCCTTTTTTAGAAAAACTGAACTCAGACAAGGTGGCTAATTGGGTTTCTGTAACAGAGAGAATAAACCTCTGCTGGAGGCACACAACTTCATAGGCTCTTAAAAGACTCTCCGTTCCTGCCTTAGGAGAGACTGACATCCTACATTAAATATCTCTTAGGCATAAGCTTTCCTGCCAGGTTAACATGAACCATGAGAGGTCAAATGAACTAACACTAGTTTTTATGACATGCGCATATTAGTGTCTAGCTGAGTTTGCATGGGGTGGCAGCATCGCTGGTAGCCGTCTCACTTCCTATACTTTGGGACTTTTACTTTTGGAGTCCCCCAACTTCAGAGCTGTAAAAACTTAAGGGCAGTGAGACAACTTTGCAAAATATTTGGAGACTTCTGGACACATTAATAATAGCTTAAAATTATTGAGCCTTATCTGCATTCCTTCTAAGCACATTCTTTGCAATAACTCATTTACTCCTCTCAATGACCCTAAGGAGGAGGTATCTGCATTTTATGGTTCAGAAAACTGAGGCCTAGAGAGGTCTGGCAGATTGCCTGAGGTCTGTGATCGGAAGCAGCAGAGAGCTCATGGTAGACTGCATTCACACCCTTGCAGTCTACCGTGACCCACATTTGTGACCACCACCTTTTCTGTGGGAGCCACTGTCCTCATTCTCCACAGTGATGTAGAATGAGGAAGAATGAATGTCTGCTAGATTTTTCTTGGTAACTTTTGATGTCAAATATATAATTAATAGTGACTTTTTGTTTATCTGTAGTCAGATGTAGATGACTGAGCTTTGAATGGGAGAGATTTGTCCACCACCCAGCTGTGTGTGTGTGTTTACCTGAAAACCTGCATGTTTTTCTACTCATATTTCTACTGTATTTCTTTGTACTCCCCAAGCTTTCCCTTTTTTAGAATCTAAGACTGAATCTTTTAGACCTAGAATCCAATCTTAATTTGAAAAGATAGGGATGCTACTTAACTGCTGACTTGACTATTATAAAATGGTCACCGGGCATTAGAGATCCCATTTAAAATGCTCGCAAAGAGAGATGAAGCAAAGATAAGCCTAAAACAGAACAGTCAATATTGGTTTTAGCCACTGTGTACACGATCTCATGAGGCAGGTATTCATAGATTTATCACTGGTCTAGGCTCGTTAGCTGCAGTTGTAAGTCTCAGTGGAAAGCCCTTCAACTTTGTCTGTTAGTCCCCAGTCTCTGGTTGGATCTGCTTGAGGGTTACCCCCACAGCTGGGAGAGTGCCTCAGTGGCACAGTCACTTTTCCACACTGCCATTCTGCTACCCCCAATGAGGCCACAAGTATTTCTTTGAACTAAAATTATAGAGGTACTAGTGGCATTTTTTAATTAATCAAGTGTATTTGAGCTAACCACATTCACAGTGGCACACAATTTAAAACTTATAAGTTGTTTATTTTTTGAATTTTCTATTTAATATTTCAGATCACGGTTGACCGAGGGTAACTGAACCTGTGGAAGTGAAACCGTGGCTAAGCGAGGACTGCTGGAGTTACCTAATGCAGTCTCCAAGGCCCCTCCTGACCTAGCCCCTGTCTGTCTTTCAGCACTTTCCAACACACAGCATCCCAGCTCTCCTTTACGTGTTTTTCCTCTTGTCTGTCTGGAGAATTCTCACTCATCACTGAAGCCTCAACTCAAACCCTGCTGGCTGACAATACAGATTTTCTTTCTTCTGGGTGTCCCTGATGACTCATCTGTTCTTTTTTAAAGGCATTCATCACATTTCTCATTATTTGATTTCATGTCTCTCCTCCATGGAAGTCAGGAACATTATTTTATTCATCCTTATAGCCTTAGTCCTAGTGCATAGTATTAGTACATGAAATAGAATGTAGACCAAGAAACAGTAAAGAGAGTGATACTTGGGAACTAACTATGAATTATTAGAAAAGCCTCATGTCTGCAATAATATTTCTTTAATTAACTGTGTTTTTTGCTTTTGCTTTGGAGTCTGTTTTCACAGATGTAGTGTGTTTTACTGACAGTACATCGTTAACCACTAGATGGCAGTCAAGGAAATGAAAAGCAGCTTTCTTATTTTGAGAATTTAAGGAGTAATAAATCTGCTGCATTGACATCTTGTTTTCACATTTGCTTTAGGCTGGGCTCTGAAGATGTTGAAGGAACCTCTGTGGCTGAGGGAGCCAGCTCCCTTTTCCATAATCTACCACAAGCCTGTTAGTTTGTGAATAGAATAAAGAGATGATGAATATGAAGGTTCCTATTTAGTGCTTTTTCTTCTGGGACTTGGAATTTTTAAGTTTTGTAAAGAAATAGCACATGATGAGTGTAGTTCCAATGCCAAAGTAAAGAAAAATACCCAAGTGAACAAAATTAGTGGTCATTTAAGATGAATATTTTAAGATTTTGAAAAATCTGTGCATGAAAAGATTATTGTATTGTTTATGCAATGAAAAAGATCATAGGCATACTACAGACTTAGTCCAGGATTAAATTTAAAATGAACACCACTAAAAAGAAGAGAAATCTCTCTCTACTTTTTAAAGAACAAGCAGGACCTAAAAACAAGCCTTTAAATGGCCATGATGTGATTTATGCATTTTGGAAACCAGAGGAATCCCAGGGCCTTCCTTGGCAGGGGACTTGATGTGTTCAAAGAGAAAGAAGAGTTCTGTGAGGATAGGCTTTTGGTGGAACTTCACAAAACCCCTGGTATCCACAACCTGGAATCACTGAGCAAAGGGAAATCAATCTGGCTTTTTTTCTCTGTTGGGGACAAACTCACTGACCTCTTAGAATCACAGACTCTAGACAGGGAAAGGGATAACTTCATTCAGCGTGGGATTCTGGACCCATGTCAGCATCTGGTGGTTTCTAATTTTTATGGTCTTGCTGTATCATGCTACAGTGTGTGGAACACAGGCCTATGGGGTTCAGGAGATTGTGGCTTATGTTCTGCAGGCTTTAATAAGCTTCTACTGTTTTAGGAAGCCACAGGCTAACATCTGCAAGGGATTTTTAAATACTGATGTTTTTTAAAGCACTTACACTTGCATATATTAATTCTCCTGACAGCTCTGAGAAGTAGGCAAGAATGATTAGGTGTTTGTTTTTTCAGATGAATGAACTAATGCCCAGAAGATTTATAAAATCAACAACTACAATGATTCTTTCCCCCCAAAAAACAAAAAAACAAATCTCAAACCCAAACAAACCACTTTCTTGTTGGTATATAAAGAAATATCTGAAATATGGAAATTAAAAGAATAAATTTGATGCCATCGAAATGCATGTACACAGTGCTATTGTATGATAAGGTTGTAAATTTATAATGATACACTATGGACTTATAATCACCACAAATTTGAACAATGCCTTCAACATTATTTGCCACTAAGTCTGACTCACCCAGGCTGTTTCCTTTAGTATGTGAAAGGGCTGAGAGGAGCAAGTGAAAACACAGCTATCAAAAAGGAAAGCGTAGAGATCACATGTTGGTCCAGAACTGGTCCTGGTCTGTCACAGGCCTGGTTGGTGGATTACTGAATTACTAGATACCCAGAATAATCCAACTAAGGGCCAAAACCTAGAATCAGGCTTATGTGACAAATACACTCTGAGAGTTTATTCTTGGGCCTCCTCTAATTTCAAAGTCTCTGGGATCTAGGAAAGCTACAGATAAGGTCCTATGAAAAGGAGGCACACAGAAATAAGGAACCCAGTCTTCTAAGCAGAAAGGTTGGGTATAGTTTGAAGAGTGTCTTCCAGAAGAGAAGAACTGGATAATTGGCTTTGTTCTTCCCTTGCTGAACAGAGATAACACTGTTTCTTCTGCCAAGGTTTCCTCCTTCCTACTCTCTTAGGTAACTGAGCTTTTGTTGAGACATGAGCATTTCCCTCACTGCCCATCTCTCAATGCCCTTTATCTTCTCTGGATCCAGGTTCTGTGGTTCTCATTGGGATGAATGTCAGCTTCCACTTTCCATATGCTGCCCATTGTAGTTGGTGGTTGGTTACTCCTTCATCATTCCAAGCTCCACAGTCCTTACCCTTAACTGTGTTTAAATACAACCTCTGGTTCTCTATTCCATGTGCTGAGTGCCAAAAATATTTTCATACTTGCACATGAGAAACACTCAACAGCTATTGCTTAAATAAAAATATGATTAGATGATTAAGAAATGCTACTTATTTTTATAATTATTTGGTCTCCATCTTTTCTCCCATTCTTTTTGTTTCTTCAGAGATACCTAGTTTCATCCTTCAATATTAAGTCCAAAGGTAAAATATTAAGCAATAGGTACTTAAATAACTGTGGATAATAATAATTTTTTTAACTTTTGAGACTGCCCATTGTTTAGCGTTAGGGGGAAAACATAAGCCAGTTTCAGCAAGCAAAGCAAATGTTTTTCTCAAAATCCCACTTACAAATGCTCTTTTTCACAAAATCAGTGAGGGCATTTCTGATGCATTGAAAATTTGATGCTTTACATTTTGCAAAGCAGTTTGGGCAACTACTTTATGGTTTATATTTCTTTGATGGCTCTGTAAATATGTGGACAGATGTTGCATGGCCTTTGGTAGGTCAAAGAAGCAAATGATTTTCTTGGAAGACTGCAAAAAGCAGCTGAGAGCAGAGGAACTGGGCTAAGTTTGAGAGTGTGGCAGGTGCTAGGGCAAGGTGTGTATGCCTTGGGGAGGGAGTGTGATACCTACAACTTCTGACCTGAGGGACATGAAATGAAGAATAGGCAAAGCCTAAAGCATGGGCACAGTGTGTCCCATGCACTTAGACTCTGGGCAGCATTTGAGGCTTTAATCCTCAGAAAGGGGACTGTATAATTAGACAAAGTACTGGATGGGATCCTCAAGTGAGTGGAGTCAATGCAAGAAGGTGAGATATGCTTAAGGAAACAACACAAAAGCCCAGAGGTCAGTGTTGGGATCCTGAGTGTCAGGTCAAAGTCCAAGCAAGGGCAACTTGCTAGCCCCATCTGCTGGACCCAGCTGTCCTGACTCAAGGACAGTTGCATGGGAGATGGGGGCTACTAAGAACTGTCCATGTCAATTTACCCTCAAGGAGGAGGCAGGAACTGGAAAAGGCTGAGAAAGGAGGTAAAGTGCATTGTGCTTAAAAATAGGAATTCTGGAGTCAGAGCTCTTTGGTTTAGATCCCAGCTCTGCCTCTTTCTAGCTCTGTTTCTAAGGACGTCACCTTACCACTTTGTGCCTCTGTTTTTTCATCTATAAAAGGTGCATAATCATAGGTTCCTTTGGATTGGTGTTTCAGGGTTCTTAGGATATAGTCCTAGCAGTGGAATTGCTGGGTCAAAAGGTAGATTCATTTTTAGTTTTCTTAGAAAATTCCATACTGCTTTCCATAGTGGTTGTATCAGTCTGCAATCCCATCAACAGTGCCCTTTTCTCCACAACCTCTCCAACACTTGTTGTCCGTTACTTTGTTTATGATGGCCATTCTGACTGGTGTCAAATAGTATGCACCCTAATGTTCGTAGCAGCACACTTTACAATAGCCAAGTGTTGGAAGCAACCTAGGTGCCCATCAGTTAATGAATGGATCAAAAAACTATGGTACATTTACACAATGGAATTCTATGCAGCAGAAAGAAAGGAGCTCCTACCCTTCACAACAGCATGGATGGAACTGGAGAGCATTATGCTAAGGGAAATAAGCCAGGCAATGAAGGACAGATACCATATGATCTCACCTTTAACAGGAACCTAATCAACAAAACAAACAAACAAGCATAATATAACCAAAGGCACTGAAATTGAGAACAGTGTGACAGACACCAGAGGGGAGAGGGGAGGGAACTTCAGGGGAAAAGGGGAAGGGTTTAGAGCAACAAGTATAAAAGACACATGGACAAAAACTATGGGGGGTGGAAATGGGAGGGAGGTGGGAAGGGCTTGGGTGGTGGGCTGGGATGGGAGTAAAAGATAGAAAACTGTATAAGAGCAACAATTAAAATAAAGGAAAAAAGTGCATAATCATAGAAGTTGCCTCCTTGCATAATTTTGAGGCAAAAATGAGTTAGTGTTTATAAAAGGCTCACATAGCAAGGGTTTGATATCATCAGTTATTGTTAAAATATATAGAGGCAATTGCTGTATTTATGAAAGTAAAGAACCTAGTTTGGAACCCAAGTCAGACCTTGAGATCTAAAAGGTCATAGCTTATAAAGTAGTCTAAATGTTTATAGATCTGACCTTCTATTCAAACATTCCTCATGAGCCCCTGTGGTGCAGATGAAACTCAGAGTTTTCCCACTAACACTTCACCCTTTGTTCTTTCTCCTCTTGGCCTTTAAATGCCTCTAGTGAGAGTCTTGGTTCTTCTTCTCCACCTTTTTTTCAAACCATTCCAAATTCCTGGCCTGCCCAGCCCACTGACCTCATGGCAACTCTCTTAGCTGAAAAGACTACTTCTCCTCTCCAAGGATAGCTCAAGAAGCCCTCTGTGGTTCACTTGAAGATGGAGACGGCCTACAGCCTTGCTGTTTCCTGTGTGGTCCTGCACCAACAGCATCAGCGTCACCTGGAAACTTGTCAGAATTTCAGAAACTCAGGCCTCAACCCGAAACTACAGAGTCTGCATTTTAACAAGATCCTCAGTGACTCCTGTGTACATAAAAGTCTGAGAAAAAAAACTGCTCTAGAATCTAGATCATATGCATTTGCCAGTAAAATGAGCAGATTCAGGGGGAAAAATTACTCAGTCTTGATATAGCCAAATGTCTAACAGAAGATGTTGACCTTTCCAGAGAGTCAAATCTTACCCAAGGGTCTGAGGTCCTGGCATGCTCACAGTGTTAATAGACTCAGCCTAGGGTTTGTGTTTACCAAAGCCACACAAGTGCCCCAAGGGACTCTGGCTTATTTCCTCAAATACACTAAAATCCTAGTGGAAATCAACCTTGATCCCTGGTTGAAGCTGGCACCTTAGCTTAGGGTGTGTAAAGGCTGGACTATCTGTTTTGTGCCACCAGATGAGTCACAAAAGTTAACCAAAGATTGGCCATTTCATTAAAGCTGCCCATGGTAGAAAATCCAAGGAGATATTCTCAGCACTGAGGAATTCAGAAGTCAGACTTCAGCATTCTGGGTTGAAAATCAGGCTAGTAACAGGATGAGCCATCACACAAGACTGATTTTTACAAGGATTCGCAGCCCTCTGGGTCCTGCACATGGCCCAGCATTAGCTGGAATTAGCTAGTGAATAAGAGCTTTAGCAAGTGCTGTGCATGCCCTGTCTATATCCCTCAGCCCAGCTCCTTATTGCAAACATAGGCCATTCTTGGTCCAAGAACTTTTTTTTTCAGGCTGTGAAAGCAAACTAGGCCTGAGTAGGGACAGCCCTCAATCAACCACAAGTGTGACTTGGTGGCTAAATACTCCAGCTCCCTTACCTCTAAAATGGGATAACACAGATACACCTACACGGCTTCCCAGCATTTCCTAGTAGGAATGAGCTCCACAGTTATTGTGGTAACTTGTTAGACAATGTGCTCTTTACTGGCTGTCTTTGCTTCTCTGTCTCCATTCCCTGCTCACCTGCTGGGGCTTCCTGGGATCTCTTCCTGGATAAGCAACTGGGAGAAATGAACCAGGATGAGAGAGACTTGAGTTTAAATTTTGACTTTCACCATTTATCATGTGTATGACCTTAAGTAGGCCATTTAATCAATTTGATGATCGGTTTTCTCTTAATAAGTGTGAATAATGAAGAGAACTTCGAATCTGGGTTTTTGTTAAAATTAAGTGAAAGGGTTATGTACAGGGTTTAATGTACCTGTACAATGTACTGGTGCATTCTTGGCACCAGTGAATGATGAATAAATGACAGTTATGATCTCAGTAATTGTTTATATTCACTATCCAGGAGAACTAATCCAGGGTGATAAAGGATTCTGGTACCCAATTTTAAATTTGTCACTGCTGGCCCTGGCTGGTGTAGCTCAGTGGATTGAGCGTGGGCCTGCGAACCAAAGGATCCAGGTTCAATTCCCAGCCAGAGCACATGCCTGGGTTGCAGGCCAGTTCCCAGCAGGGGACACACGAGAGGCAACCATACATTGATATTTCTCTCCCTCTCTCTTTCCTACCCTTCTCCTCTAAAAATAAATAAATAAAAATAAATAAAATATTAAATTTGTCACTGCTAAAAATGCACTTCTGAGTCCTTAGAGAGTAGCTTTTAATTGTTCTGATTTTGTTCCCTCTCAGAAGGTTTGTGGGAAATAAAGAAAGAGAAATGATGAACAGCTCAGTCAAGCCTGTTTACAAAGGGCTCATTTTATTATGGTGGTCTGATTAAATGCTCCTTAGCATCTGATTAAATGCTCCTTTTCACATGCAGAATTTCAAAATTCAAGGGTTCAAAATTTTGATTTTTTTAGAGAGGCTCTAAATAACAAGTTATCTGCTGGTACTGATTACATGAAATAGAACTTCCTCTCTTCCAAAAGACAAGAGAGTATCTTAATGTGTAAGCAAAGGACATAAAGTGGATGAAAGTCCATGGGAGCAGAATGTGTATAGGTGTATGAAACCCCATAATCCTGACATTTGAGAATGTCATTTTGGTTTAGGTGACCATCCTCAAGAACACGTCTCTCAAGTTATTAACTTCTCTCTGGGCTGGTTGCCTGCCTCATAAACACACAGGAAGGCAACTTTTCACCTCTGCAGATCCTTACACAATCTCCACTCTATCATTCTGATCTGTGTGGATGCATATTGTGGATTAAAGCATCATTGTTTACTGAAGTATTTAGTATTATCCTGGTTCCAGCAAAGCAGGAAAGACAGCCAGCAGTCATTGATGCCATACATTTTGTAACTCAATTTAATTCTTTCCTCTCCACATACATTCTAACCTCCTAACTTAAGTAATAAGTCAGGAGGTAAGGACCCTGGAGGTACCCCTTCTGTCAAAAGTGGCTGCTTTCATGATGTAAATGCAGCAGTAGTGAAAGTATGCTCATGAGTAAAAGTCCTATTAAGCACGTTGGTGAGTGGGAACAGGCTTTGTGTATCTGAGGATGAAAGTGTATTAGTTTTCTATTGCTGCTGTAAGAAATTAGCACAAATTTAGTGGCTTAGAAATAACTTTTTTTTTTTTAAGAGAGAGAGACAGGGGAAGGGAGGGAGAAAGAAAGGGAGCGAAATATTGATAAGATGAGAGAGAAACATCAACTGGCTGCCTTTTGTAGGGTACTGAACCTGCAACCCATGTATATGCCCTGATCGGGAATCAAACTGGTGACTTTTTGGTTTGTGGGATGATGCCCAGCCAGCTGACCCACACTGGCTGGGACAACAACACAGATTTATTATCTTACAGCTCTGAAGGCCAGAAATCAGAAGTGGGTCTTTCTGGGCTAAAGTCAAGGCCATGGGCCGGGCTGCTTTCCTTTCTGGAAATTCCAGAGGATAACTCGTTGTCTTGCAACTTTTAGAGCACAGGTGGCAAACACAAGGCCCACAGGCTGAATCTGGTCCTCCTCCTTGTTTTATCTGGCCTGGCACCTTGTTCCTTGCCTGCTAGTTAAGGAGTAGTTACATTTATATAGTCCTAAAATTACATTTGGCCCTTTGAAGGCAACCATGAGGTTGATGTGGCTCCTGGTGAAAATGAGTTGGACACCCCTGTTTTAGAGGCTTCTGGCATTCCTTGGCTTGTGGCTTTCTTCCTTCCATCTTCAAAGCCAGCCATTAAAGTCCCTCTCATATTGCATCTCTGTCATTCTTCTTCCCTTTCCACTGGACCCATGCAGATAATCTCTTTACCTTAAGGTTAGCAGAGTAGCAACCTTAATACCCCTTTGCCCCATAATATATCCAAAGGTTCTGGGGATTAGGATGTAGGAATCTTTGGGGGTCATTATTTTACCTACCACAGAAGCAAAAGAGTAACAGCAGCTCATATCTAATAGAGTTTTGTGGATTAGATAACGGACTTTTGACCCTTGCTGCACACAGTTCTCTCTATTAGCTGGGAAGGCCAGAATTTTCACAGACAGTTCCAGGTTTCACCACTGAGCAGTTGTGTGATCCTGGACAAGTGGTTTAATATCCCTAAGCCTGGATCTTCTCCAAGAAGATCCTGTAGGTACTGTAAACTAGTACCTACCTCATTGGTTTGTCCACAGGGTTCAATAAGTACATGAGAGAAAACCATTAGCTCAGCATCTGGCACAAAGTATATTCTCAATAAGCGCTAGTTTTTGGTATAAAATAACCACAGTTCACATTCATTACAAATATTATCTATTTTTTGGGACTACAAAGGGAGGGCATAAGGCATAAATTATTAGAAGTTTTAAGAGCTTTGTAAACTTAGAAGATAAAATTAAACTCAA
This sequence comes from Glossophaga mutica, assembly GCA_039655065.1. Taxonomy (NCBI): domain Eukaryota; kingdom Metazoa; phylum Chordata; class Mammalia; order Chiroptera; family Phyllostomidae; genus Glossophaga; species Glossophaga mutica. The sequence goes on from CM077312.1 coordinate 75,198,652, forward strand.
GTTATAATTTTAGCAAAGAACTAAAGATTTACAACAAAATTTTATATGGAAATAATTTTAAACTTTTAAGAATAAGAATACTACAAAGAATACTTATATACCCCTCACTTAAAGGCATCTATTAACACTTTTACCATTTGCTTTATCATCCTATCATGTATCTGTCTATCATCAATTTGTCCATCTATCTCTGTGTATAAATATGTGTGTGTGTACATTTTTTTTTCTGAATTTGGACTAAATTGCATATACCAAGGCCTTTACTCCTAAACACTGCAGTGTGTTTTCCCTAAGAATGAGAGCATTCTCTTACAAGAATCCAGCAGGGGTCAGCAAAATTTTTCTGTACAAAGCCATATAGCAAGTAGTATTTTAGGCTTTGTGGACCATATATGGTCTCTGACACACATTTTTCTTTATTCTTTATACAACACTTAAAAATGTAACAACTATTCTGGGCTCACAGGTCATAGTTTGTCTGTCTTGGACTACAGTGTGGTTATACACTTCTGTATATTTAATAACATTGGTACACTACTCTTATCTAGTGTTACTAACCTACTGTCCATATTATAATGTTGTAATTTGGCCCAGTAATGGCCTTTATGGCATTTCTCTGTCTCCTTCTGAAGCCAGTCTAGGATCATGTATTATACTTAGCTGTAATGGCTGTTCAGTTTTCTTTAATCTGGACCATCTCCTCAGCCTTTCTGTGTATTTTATGGCATTAACATGTTTAGAGAATACATCCCTCTTTTATTTTTTAAGGTAGAACATTCCTAATTTGTATTGTCTAATCATGAAATTCAGCATTTTGATCTGAATACTATGTAAGTGATACTGAGTCTTTCTCAGGGTATTGCATATAAAGATACACAATGTTCTTCTGCCTCTCAGTGATGACATTGGTTTTTATCATTTGTCAAGATACTGTCTGATTTCTCCTTGATGTAGTTACTATGTTTTCCTTTGGGTGTAATTTTACTGGAATTTTTTTTCCTGAGGTTGGAATATAAAGGACAAGATAATAACATAGCTGCATAGGGTGTCATGGGCTGGACCAGGAACAGCAGGTTGAACTGAAGCAATTTCTGAATAGTTGTAATGAACGGAAAGACTCAATATGTGGCTGAACTTCATCAGTTTATTTAAATATTTGAAATAAAATTGTTTTGTAGGGCTCTGCTTAAAATATTTTCCCATTATATGGTTTTGGCTAAATTAATTGTATTTTGTATTTGTGTTTGAACAATAATATGGAAATAACCCGTACTGACATGCTCACATTGTGGGCATCCACTCCATGCATCCATAGATAAGAGCGATATTTTTGAGGACTATTTGTGGAACTGGAAGGTGGGTGATGATTATCTATTCTCTTCATATTTCAGCCTTCCCCAATAGAAAAAGAAGTACTTTGAGCTGCCTCTGCCTCACTCCCCCCGAAAAGGTGCTGCTAACGTGGCAGGTGAGTCAAAGCCTGATGTTCTTTGGCCACGACGGCCCTGAGAAACTATGTCTCAGGAAGCAGTAGACAAACCTTATTTCACTTCCTGATCTTTGTGCTTCAGGCTCTTGAGTTTCTTGTCCAATGTAGACCAAGAACGGTTTGTCTTCCAACTTGTTTTATTTTGGCTTCTTTGCCAGGGAGCAAGTGGACAAAGCAGTTGGGTTGAAAGACTCAGGCTTGGCTGAGCCATTCATTTTAGAATGAGCTATTTATTCTAGATTCCAAGAAGGGGGAAATAGGAAGTCATGCTCAAGTGTTCCATTTCTGCCTCAGCAACAGAGGCCAGAGAAGTATATAAGTTATCTATTGTTATGTAACAAATTATCTAAGAATTTAGAGGTTTAAAACAACAAACACTTATTATCTCGCAGACTTTGCAGGTCAGGAATTTGGGGACCTTTCCTGGGTATTGTGGCCTAAGAAACTTCTGTTGGCTGAGCTACAGTCACCTGAAGGCTTGAAGTGAGGCCAGGGGATCAGTCAAGACTTCCTGCTGCCATGGTTGTTGGCAGGAGGCTTCTTCTCCACAGGCTTCTTAAACATCCTTATAAGTGATCCAAGAAAGAAGAGACAGAAGCCATAATGTCTTTAAAACAATATTAAGAGTGACATATCGTCTCTTCTGCTGTATTCTTTTGATCACACAAACCAATCCTGAGACAATGCAGCAGGGGACTACACAAGAGCATAAATACCAGGAGGTGGTGGATCATTGATGGCATCTTGGAGGATTGCTACCCAAACTGGAGGGTAGAGATGCTTGGTTAATAATTGATAAAGCTTTCACTTAGTCACCCAGTTGGGTATGTGTGCATGTATATATGTCCATCTGCCTATCTTCTATCTAGCTGACATCTAGATATCTAACTATCAACATCATCATCTCTATAGACTCTCCAATACTAGTGAATAGTAGGACTTGGGCTGAATTTCAAACAACAATAAATGCAGGAGAGAAGTTGTAACAGTACTGCTATAAGGACAGCCAATCTTTACAATCTATAAGTAAATGCTCTTTTTCCTCTGTTGCTGTTTAAAGATTTAATTTAACTCAAAACTTGTATGTCTAGTTTCATCCCCACTGAACATATGAGAGGGCTGCCAAACACTCTGAGCAAAGCCAGTTCACCTAGGGAACAGGATAACATAAAGCCAACTGCTCACGTAACTTTTGTTGCTTCTTGAAGTACATATATCTTAGCTTATTTATACATCTTAGCAGCTCTACACTAACTGGCCAAGGCCTTATTTTTCAGGCTCATCTCCAGTAGTTCAGCCTTATAGTCAGGTCTCACTGGAAATCTTGATGCTGTTCTCAAACTCCAGATTATTGTTCTGTTTGAAACATCCATTCTCTCATTCCTGATTAAAATTCTCTTAATCTCTCAAAGTCTAAGGCAAATACTATTCATATCATGCAATCTCCCAAATAAAATGACCTCTACATTGTTCTGAGTCACCTAATGTTTTCTATTGTTCTTTAGTAGTACTGGTGATGAAAATGATGAGGATAATAATTATAATAACCCAGCAAGTACAATAACCCAGCAGGTACAAAAAATTCAGGAGTTTCCATTACCAGGCACTGTGCTAAGTAAGTACTTTATATGCTTCCTCCAATATATCAGGAATCAAGTATTGTAATTATTCTCATTTTTGGAATATGTAAATTGAGATCCAAGATGGTTAAGTACTTTGCCTAGGGCAACATGCTAACAAGCTATGGAACAAGAACACAAATGCTTGGGTCAAAACCTGTACTTGTTTAAATACCAAATCAATGGTTTTAAATTTATATATGCTGTATGATCATTATATTTTTAGGAAAATTTATCTACAGGGAAATATACAGATGTTAAGTGTACAATTCAATGAATTTTAATAAGATTGTAAGCATCACCCTTATTAAAATATCAAACATCTCTATCACAGGAGTTTCTTCATGCCTTTTCTCACCAATTTCCTCCCCTACAATAGGAGGCAAGCATCGTTATGATTTCTAATGTCACAGATTAATTTAGTCTGTATTTTAATTTCCTATAAACAAACTTGTACAGTATGTACTCTTTTGTGTCTACTTCTTTAATTATAAATGTTTCTTTAGAGTCATACATATTATATGTATTAGTAGTTTATTCCTTTTTATTATAGTCATATTGTATTATATGAATAAAACACATTTTTTCCCACTCTCTTATTGATAAATGTTTGGCTTGTTTCCTGTTTAGGACTATTATAGAGCTGTTATGAACATTCTGTACAAGTCTTTTTGTTAACATATGCTTTCATTTCACTTGGAAATTCCAAGGTGTAGAATTTCTGGGTCATAGTACATAAATATATTTAGCTTTATAAGACTTTGCCATTGAGTTTTGCAAAGAAGTTGTACTATTTTACCTTTCAGCAATGGATGAGAGTTCTAGTTTCTCCATATCTTTGCCAACATTTGGTGGTATCATCTTTTCTTATTTTAGCTATTGTAGTGGGTGCATTGGCCAAAGCCTGTACTCTTAGCCTGATATCCCCATGGCCTTAGTGTTTTTTGCTTTAACCCATAATACAGTTACTTTCATACATATCTGTTTCTCCTACTAGATTGTAAACTCTCACATAGCTAAGATATTACCTTATCATTTTTATATCCTCTAAAGGCTGAACACAGTGCTTGAATCAGAATAGGTTTTCAATAAATTTTGGCTTGGAAAACTTTCTCTGCATTTTTGACCCCCTTTATCAACTTTAGACCAGGAGTGTTAACAGCACTAGCCATCGTGAGAGAAAGAGTGATGATAGTTATTAACATGCCAATGTGTGTGTAGTGGTGCATCCCAGGATGCACTGGCAAGATCCAGGGTCAGCCTAAACAAAAGGAGGTTGGAAAATAAGATTCTAAGGTTGTAGTCCTCAGTGTGCATCATAGTCATATGGGAGAGCTCTGAAAAAATTTAGCTGCCTTGACCCCAACAGAGATGTTTAGATTTTATTCATCTGGAGGTGGGTCCTGTCATTGATCCTTTATAGATGATCCCTAGATACTTCTATTGTGAAACTAGGGTCATGAGCCACTGCCCTCAATAGAGTGAAGTGAAGAAATGAGAGGTTAATCCTGACCATGATCTGGTTTATTGGTTCCTTATAGATCATAACTTGAATATGTCTGCTTCCAGGAATAAGATTATTACATTTAACCATATCCATGGATAGAACTACAGTTGAATAACTGTCAACTATGCTTTATCCTTCCCCAAGTAGATAAAATCTTAGATCACCAATTATTTGTCATGCCAAAGAACCAAAAGAATATAGTATAATTTTGCTAGTACCAAAGGCATTTTCTGTAGTCTCTTAGTCAATTCATTTTTTGAACACATGAAATATTTACTCCAAACATGAATTCCCAACATTGTCAAAATAATCAGAGTCTAGATGTGACAGTCAATGGTAAATGAAACAGGACTGGAGGAATGTAACTTATAGACTAGCCAAGATCAAGTGTTTCATGCAAAATTAGGAAATGGAGTCAACATATTTTGAATTAACACTGAGCTGGCTGTCATAATTGAGCTAGGTCTGAGACACCTTAAGTCTAGTTCTTCCAGAGGATCTGGTTCTGAACTGAACTCCAGAGTATGCATATTTACACAGCTGCTGAAGGTGGTTCAGTAAATCATGGCAAGACTTCGCCCTATTTGGTGACAGCAGGAGTTTTTTTTTTTTTATTAGAAAAGATCTACAAGTTAGAAAGTAGATTCACTTTAAAACTCTCCCATTCATTTGCCTTTTTCCCCCCTGTGACAATTGTTCTTTGGCTGAGATTTATGTGGACATAACAACTGGAACAGTTCCTCTCAGTTGTCTGTCACTTTTCTTCTCCTCACTTTAGTTTTTGTTACTCCCTTGAAACACAGATAGTAGTGCCAAGGAAGAGGAAAAGAAAACATAGAAAAGAAAGGAAATCAGGAGATAAAGCTGGTGAAAAGGAAGAGAGAGGAAACAAGAGTGTATGTGTTTGTATGTGTGTGCACATGTGCACACAGAATGGAGAGTTTTGATGATAGTAATGAAGAATTACAATGAGAAAATGAACCAAGAGGATCCTTGCACATCAGAGAGTTCAACACTCTTATTTTATAGATAAGAAAACTGAGTAAAGGAATGGTTAAAGGATTTATACAAGGTGATGCAACAAATCAGGGGCACAGCTGGACAATAGAACACAGTTGTCCCCCACCACCTGTTTTAAAAGTATTCCCTAATGTTTACCATGCTGTACCATCAAGTCTTTAAGGATAACTAGCCTCTGCCGCCTCCTTATAATCCAACCATACAGCTCAGAGCCTGAAAGAACATTTTAATGCAATTGAATAGACTGCTTGCGTGTCAGGGGCATCTGAGCATATGGTGGATGGGGGTAGAGAAAAGAAGCATTATGCTAAGGAAGATCTCTTTTTACCTGACTATGACTTGCAGCTTAAGTCTTCATATTTTCCCAAAGCAGAGTAATAGAAAAGGAAGAGTTATAACACTTATGATAATTAAATGGTAGTTCTAAGAGATCAGCCAGGTCTTCAGAGGCCATATTGTAAGACTGCTAATAACATTGACACTAATGTATTTGGGTAGCACTTAACAATCTAAGTGTTTAATGCACTTTAACCATTTGTTTTGGGTCAGCAGAGGTTAACAAATCAGTAATGAATATAAACATAATTGTGTTTCACTAGGCTAAGCTCCCAGTTTGAGGAGCAAGAACAAAGCCTCAAAAGTCATTTTTACTTTCTTCTAGAAACAAGCGGTACATGTTGGATAAATATATTGATACTCACTGTTGTGTTTGAAGATCCTTATGGTTGCACCTGAGAGTCTGGCTCCAAGCACGAGAGATGCATGGTTTAACTCATCACTTAAAATGAGGCATCCCTGTTAAGAAAAAAAGCACACAAAATACAAATCAAGAAATAAAATTAAGGAAGAACAACATGTGGAAACTGGAAGATATTTGAGACTTGAAACATAGATCTGCAAACCACTTCAATTTTAAAAGCTCAAGAGTTTAACCTGGCATCTATATGAATAAAATACTATATAACATTTATCTGATGGAGATGGGAATTGTTTTAAGGGACTACATCTTTAGTTGTTTGTATATAATTTTCTGCAGAAAAGGCCATTTAAGATCTTGGTTTAGCATCAGCTATCGTCTAAAGAATTGATGTTTGACAGGAAAAACTGATATACTTCTGGGTGGGTTGTGGACTTGCTGGGACCCTTCAATCCCATGATGGATTATTTGGTACTGTTTTGGTGTATTTCTTCTGAAAGGCAGGGATCTTTTTTACAGGACAATTCCAACTCTTATTTTTCAATTCTCATTTTTTTCCTTTTTATTGAATTTATTGGGGGTGACACTGGTTAACAAAATTATACAGGTTTCAGGTATACAATTCCACAACACATCATCTGTATACTGTACTGTGTGTTCACTACCCCAAGTCAAGTCTCCTTCCATCACCATGGAGCAGAATAGAGAGCCCAGAAATAAACACTTGCGTTTACAGTCAATTAATATTTGACAAAGGCAAAAATATACAATGGGTCAAGATAGTCTATTCAATAAATGGTTTTGGGAAAAATTAGACTGATATGTGAAAAAAAAAATGAAACTAGACCACATTCTTACACCATACACAAGAATAAGCAAAAAAATGGATTAATGACTTAAAAGTTAGACTCGAAACCATGAAAATCCTAGAAGAAAACATAGGCAGTAAAATCTTGGACATCTCTCACAGCAATATTTTTTATGATATATCTCCTCAGGAAAGGGAAACCAAAGAAAAACAAACAAATGGGACTACATCAAGCTGAAAACTTTTTACACAGCAAAGGAAACAATCAACAAAATGAAAAGACACCCCACTGAATGGGAGAACATATTTGCCAATGTTATATCTGATAAGGGGGTTGATATTCAAGGTTTATAAAGAATTTATAAAACTCAACACCAAAAAATAAAAACAATCTAATTAAAAATGGGCAACAGAGGGACTTGAATAGACACTCCTCCAAAGAGGACATACTGACAGTCAGTAGACATATGAAAAGATGCTTAGTGTCACTAATCAATACAACCACATTAAAACCACAATTAAACATCTTCTCAGCCTGTCACAATGGCTATCATCAATAAATCATCAAGTGTTGGTGAGAACATGGAATTACTGAATCTCATTATTCACTGTATGGATCTCCATATAACAAGTGTACCACTGCTTTGCAGTTAAAAACATTACATTTGGAAAAGTATGAATGGCAATTCACTCTGAGGCAAGTGGAAAATCCCAATTTACTCTACTGCTTATAAATTACAGCTTGTAAAATGATTTTTCATTTTTAATTAAAAATTTTAAATTATGAAATTGTTCAACCATATTAAAAATGAAGAGACAAACTATGGTTGCCATTTGTCTTTCATGGCCACCCTGAATCTATGAGTTCTTCCTTATATTTTGGAAACATAACATGTTTTAAGTTTTTGAGGCAGGAGCCAGAAACATTCCCATATTCTATATTCCTGACATATGTGCAAATTTATTTATTTATTTTTTTGGTGAACATTTGAAAGTTACTTGTAAACCTCATAATACCTCACCCTGAAGTTCTGCAGCATGTATTTATTAAGAACAAGAACATTCTGCTACAAAATCACAATGCAATATGTGACACCCAAGAAATCAAACATTTATATAATGCTATCATTTAATATACAGCTCAGTCATATTTCTCTAGCTGTTCTAATAATGTCTTCATTTCTTTGACAGATGTTTTATTTCCCTCTGTTTTTATTCTTAGTCAGGTATTTCATTCATTACCAGCATCCACTAGATAGAAAAGATTTAGGTAGAAATTGTGAATCCTGTTCACTGCATTGACTGAGTCATTTACAGTGCTTTTTTATATATGAGAACCAACCCTTGTGAGTAGCCACACCTCATAAAAATATTGGTTCCAAAAAACTTAGTCTAGTTCTAATATTTATTTATGTATTTATATGTATGTATAATTTATTTATGTATGTGTTTATGTATATATGCATTTTTACATTATTTTTAATTTTTAAATTTATTTTATTTTTATTGTATTATTTCCTTCTGTTTTAAAATGCATAATGCAGTGGAATTGCTGGGTCAAAAGGTAGGTCCATTTTTAGTTTTCTTAGAAAATTCCATACTGTTTTCCATAGTGGTTGCACCAATCTGCAATCCCACCAACAGTGCACTAGGGTCCCCTTTTCTCCACAACCTCTCCAACACTTGCTGTTTGTTGCTTTGCTTATGAAGGCCATTCTGACTGGTGTCAAGTGGTATCTCATTGTAGTTTTAATTTGCATCTCTCTGATAGCTAGCGATATCGAGCATCTTTTCATGTGTCTCTGGATCCTCTGTATGTCCTCCTTGGAGAAGTGTCTGTTCAAATCCTTTGCCCATTTTTTATTTGGGTTGCTTGTCTTCTTGGAGCGGAGTCATGTAAGTTCTTTATATATTTTGGAGATTGAACCCTTGTCTGAGGTATCATTGGCAAATATGTTTTCCCATACGGTTGGTTCTCTTTTTATTTTAATACTGTTTTCTTTAGCTGTGCAGAAGCTTTTTTTCTTTCTTCTTTTTTTTTAATCGGTATTTTTTAATTGTTGATATTGTACAGTTTTCTGTCTTTTACCCCACCCCAGCCCACCACCCCAGCCCTCCCCACCTTCCTCCCATTTCCACCCCCCATAGTTTTTGTCCATGAGTCCTTTATACTTGTTGCTCTAAACCGTTCCCCTTTTCCCCTGAAATTCCCTCCCCTCCCACTCTGGACACTGTCAGACTGATCTCAAATTCAGTGTCTTTGTTTATATTATGCTTGTTTGTTTGTTTTGTTGATTAGCTTCCTGTTAAAGGTGAGATCATATGGTATTTGTCTTTCACTGCCTGGCTTATTTCGCTTAGCATGATACCCTCTAATTCCTTCCATGCTGTCGCAAAGGGTAGGAGCTCCTTCTTTCTTTCTGCTGCATAGAATTCCATTGTGTAAATGTACCACAGTTTTTTGATCCATTCATTAACTGATGGGCACCTAGGTTGCTTCCAGCACTTGGCTATTGTAAATTGTGCTGCTATGAACATAGGGGTGCATAGATTCCTTTGGATTGGTGTTTCAGGATTCTTAGGATATAATCCAAGCAGTGGAATTGCTGGGTCAAAAGGTATGTCCATTTTTAGTTTTCTTAGAAAATTCCATACTGTTTTCCATAGTGGTTGTACCAATCTGCAATCCCACCAACAGTGCACTAGGGTCCCCTTTTCTCCACAACCTCTCCAACACTTGCTGTTTGTTGCTTTGTTTATGAAGGCCATTCTGACTGGTGTCAAGTGGTATCTCATTGTAGTTTTAATTTGCATCTCTCTGATAGCTAGAGATATCGAGCATCTTTTCATGTGTCTCTGGATCCTTTTTATTTTGATGAGATCCCATTTGTTTATTCTTTCCTTTATGTCCCTTCCTTTAGGGGATATATCCTAAGAACCCTGAAACACCAATCCAAAAGAATCTATGCACCCTTATGTTCATAGCAGCATAATTTACAATAGCCAAGTGTTGGAAGCAACCTACGTGCCCATCAGTTAATGAATGGATCAAAAAAACTGTGGTACATTTACACAATCGAATTCTATGCAGCAGAAAGAAGAAAGGAGCTCCTACCCTTTGCAACAGCATGGATGGAGCTGGAGAGCATTATGCTAAGTGAAATAAGCCCAGCAGTGAGGGACAAATACCATATGATCTCACCTTTAACAGGAACCTAATCAACAAAACAAACAAACAAGCATAATATAACCAAAGACACTAAAATTGAGAACAGGCTGACAGTGACCAGAGGGGAAGGGGAGGGAATTTCAGGGGAAAAGGGGAACGGTTTAGAGCAACAAGTACAAAGGACACATGGACAAAAACTATGGGGGGTGGAAATGGGAGGGAGGTGGGGAGGGCTAGGATGGTGGGCTGGGGGGGAGTAAAAGACAGAAAACTGTACAAGATCAATAATTAAAAAATACTGATTAAAAATAAATAAAATGCATAGTGCAATAAAAAAAGCATACACTACATTTAGTTGTCATGAGTAAACTTTTTTAAAAAACCGTAAGTCTGGTTATGACACTTGCTTTCACTTGAAGTGAACCAACCAACTCCCCATTTTTTTCCAGAAGAATTTTGAACATTTTAATGATTTGTACTGCAAGACTTTTTGCAGTTTGGCCTCTGCCTTCATTCTGGGCTCTTCTTCATCCACTACCCTACACTCTAGTTCTTCCAAAACTGGGGCTTTATGCATGCTGTTTTTTCTTCCTTGTCAGAAGAAAATAATTTATCTATCTTAACAGATAAGTAAAAGATTCAGTTCTAATGTTGCCCACTTTACACAGGCTTTCTCAAGAACAATTTGGGGGCAACTTTTTGTCCTTCCCCATGTATATACATACCTTTTCTGTGGCAGTTATCCTATTTTATTTGATGTGATTTTCCTTTCACTAGACTGTAAACTACATAAATTTACAAGGCATGAATCTTGTTCATTTTTGATGTCCTGTATCTTACCTTGCAACAGGTATAGCAGATTCTCAATGAGGGATTTATTAGATGAATTAATAAATAAATTAATGGTACAGCACAGTGTTTTATTCAAATACATGCTTAATAAGTTTTGGCTACATTACAGATAGTCACTTGAGAGCCTAAAAATTTAATTGGGTTTGATAAAGTATCATGGAAGATGAAATTTGACCAATATCTGGGCTGTAATTCTATAACCAGAGTATCATGATGAAGAGATTTTCTGGACTAAGATGGTACATATATTTAAAAAGCTAGACACCTCAGATGTTTTTTTTTCTCAGAAAAGGACCTTCTGAACCATACCTCTAACAAAGGACCCACTCAGAGTTTAATTCTTAGGAATAATACAGCAGAAGACAATTATGTTAACAAATTCTTACCTTTCCAACTAGAGCAGGAATATTCATTGAGTTAGTTGCAAATCCCATCCCAAAGACCATGGCGGCTTCTACATTCAGGAACTTAGCCACAAGGTCCTCCAACTCTTTATGCTTATTCAAGGTTCCTGCACATGAAATAATATGATGAGTGAATCTTCTCCTTCAACAAGTCCAAGAATGAAAACTCAGATCCCAGTACATACCTGTCACCAAAATACCTAGATAAGAGTGTGCGTAGTAGGTATATTTGCTATAGTTCCAATGTAAAACAACCCAAATGTTTATCTACTATAAAATAGATAAATGCATTGTGGGGGTATTTATATAGTGGAATTTAACATAGTAATGAGAACAAATTACTGCCCCACACAACAACATAAAAAAGTCTAAGCCTCACAACTTGGTGACCGAGTGAAAGAAGTCAGACACGTATACAGGCTGTATGAGTCTATTTACATAAAGTTTACAGAGAAAACTAACCTGTAGTGTTGGAAGTCAGGATGGTGGTTTCTTTTACTGAGACCATGAGAAGAGCTTTGAGATTCTCTACGTATTTTATTTCTAGATGTGGGCGCTAGTTTCACAGGTGTGTTTGCTTTGTGAAAAATCCATTGAGCAGGATACTTGTTATTGGTGCACTTTTTCTATATAAATACCTTATAATACAATAAAAATTACAGAAAAATGCCACAATTTCTCTCTCTCCATACCCTACATCCTGCAAATCATTAAATTACTCAAAGGTTCCCCACACTTAAATGCAAACAGATTCCATGACTTGAATGAATACTAATAACACTAGTTATACTTTATTGAACCTTTGGAATGTGCCATATTTCAAAGCTCACTATTTAAGTTATATCATTTAATCTTAATAGCCCAATAATGCAGGTATTATTACTTTATAGTTAAGAAAGCTAAAGTGTAAAAAAGGTCAAAGAAAAAAAGCAACAGAGATAATCTAGCCTAACTCCAAAGTTCATGTGTTTACCTCCTGCTATCTTTTATATGCTTACTCTCCAACCTTTTTCTACACACAATACCCTCCTGCCTTGCTGAGAGTAAGCCTAGTGCTCCCACAGTTTTCTGTGTGCCACCACTCTGACTTCTAGGTCGGCAGCACCCCATCTGATAGCCTGTGACTACGTGTGGTTAGTGAAATAGAAACACTGAGTTTTAAATTTTATTTAACTGAATTTAAATGTTCACACTGAAGCATTGTAAAATGCAGGGTCTGGCATGAATAACACCCCTTTGTTATTGCAAAACCTTTATTACAAAATCATAAGCATGTAATTCTGTAACATAACACTATCACACTCAAGTACGCCATATGACATTTTAGGTGAAATGTTCAAATTAAAGCTATAAATTATTACACCCATATTATTACCCTATCAACCACACTTAAGCAGGCCTTACTTCTGCTGGACCCTGTATTTTCCACTAAATGCAACTTTATTATTTTGATAAGGTTTCTTTCCACTTGTTTCACTTTGCTCAATGAAAACATAATGTCTGAATTGAGATGTGCTATAAGGGTGAAATATACACCATTTTGAGGGGTGTAGTACAACACAAATAATGTAAAATAGTTCATCAATATTTTTATAGTGATTATATGTTTAAATGATATTATTTTGGATATATTGGTAGAAAATATAAAGATGAATGTAAAACTTTTAAAAGTGTTTTAAATTTTTTACTATAAAATTTTAAATTACAGGTGACTTGCATCATATTTTTATTGGACAGTACTGCTTTGGATGATACTCTTAATAGAACAGTAAAATGTACAAGTGGAGAGATACTGTAATTTGGAATGTAGGAGCCAGATTTAACTGAAATTTAAGTTAAAGCAATATTGTTAGCATATTCAGAAATATTATAAATGTGCTTGTTTAAGCCTAATGGTCAACATATTTTACTAAACATAATGTGATGTCAGAAATTACTTAAGGTGGTAAATCAGCTTGCTTACTATGCTCAAATGGTGAGGCGTTAAACTGTAGAAGACAATGAATGGTTCAATTTCATTTTGCAGTTAATATGGAAGTTGACATTTGATGTTCAATCTTTGTCTTTCCTGAGAAATTATACTGTCATCTAACAAATGGCTGGAGGCCTTTCTTCTCAAACCATAATTCGTTTTCAATTGTCAGAAACCAGAGTAAAGCAAGTATTCCAGCAAAGTCAATTTTACTCAAGATTTGGGGGAAAATGTTAAAACTTTAAATTGTAATTTGAAACTTTTTCATTATCAAAGATACATTATGGAATAAAAAGAGAAACTGAAATTTGAAGATAAACCATGGTCACATAATTATTTGTCAGATTTGTTTTTATCTAACAGAGAATGCATCCCAAATGAAATGACCCCAAGAATACATAGTGAAAAGACCACTGGCCTGGACACAAGGAGACTTGGGTTCTTGTTCCACCTTTTTTACTAACAGCTAAGTGGACTTGGAGTTTCTGGAGAGGATGGGAAAGGTGCCGTTGTAGGTTTCCCTGACAATGGGCATGCTTTTTCCTCCACATCTGTCTTCTTGTAGCACCCACTCATTCTTTGAGATCCACCAAACAATGACCTCTTCTCTGGGATTCTGTTCTCAGCTTCCCAGACAAACTTGGTCATTATCTCTTCTGAGATCACATAACACTTATAGCATTTATTCGGTTGAACTGAGGATGTTCAAGGGGCAATCTTTATTACAGAAGAGTCCTCAGAGTACAGACACTGTGTTTAAAATATTCCTTTTGGTAACCACAGTTCCTATGCAATACTGACACACAATAAGTGCTTGTTGAGTTGCATGCTGTCTTCTGATGGAGAATGAAGACCAAACTGAGCCTAGAGTATTTGATGCCATAGGGGAGAAGGCCAAGAACCATGTGACACTAGGACAACAATGTGGCTAGGCAGTGAGTGCCAGTTTGAAAATATCCATATCTGAAGAAGGCCTCCAGCAATGAAGGTCAATAACAGTCATAGATTGGTAGTGACAAAGACTCTGAGAATTGCTATGTTGTGCATATATTGACACTTGTTCTCATCCTGAAGGTTTATTTATCCAATGGGACACTGAATAAAGGAATAAATACAAGCTTGGTGTATTCTCTTGAGATTTCCCAGCATTATTTCATGCACCAAATACTGAGTTTGCTACTATTAGTCAAATCAATAAAAATTAGATTCAGAATAAAAGTACCAACACTATGTTTATGGATGATGTACTTCTGAATTTTGTTGACATCAACTGGCTAATAAGTTTTAGTTAGAATGTATAGGTTCCTATATTGACACTTGATTAATAGTAAAGAGTGTGTCTCCATATTGACACAGATTAATAGTAAAGAGTGGGTATTACTAACAATCTTGTTTCACAACCACCAATTCTTCCTGCATGGCACATGTGAGGACTATCTTCAATGCTGTGACTGTAATCACTTTTTGTCCAGAATATCTTATTTGTAGATTGTCCCTTAGACTTGACCTAGGAGCAGGTTATTATTTATCATGGCAACTGGCCAGCTGGATCACCTGGCTGTCCTAGTTACGCTGTGATGATCAGCACACATTTGAGCCACTGTGCTTGAACTAGTAGTTCCTGTTAAAACCAACATCAATGTTTCTATCTAAAGAATCCTGCCTTCCAGCTCATCACTCAAAAGCTCTTAGAATACCTTGCTTTCTTTCTTATCCCACTGTGTCCAGTCTGGTGCAGGTTATAGAGTTACTATGCCTCTTTAGTAGCTTTGTTTTTCTGTGAAACATTCAGAATAAGTGTGAAAAAGCCACATGTGGTAACTAAAATGGGTCTAAAACATACTTTTATACTGTACATAGGCCACTGCTGTGGGTTTAAGAGAACTCCCATTCTCATGAAATAGAGGAAACAGCTTTTATCTGCCCACCCAGGCATTCCTTTTAAACAAACCATTTTCCACCTCTTGGCTGGTTAAAGCATTAGTAATAATTAGAATCTGATACAAACAAAAACCTTAAGTGAGGCATGGAAATATAACCATTATGACCCTTCTTGCCACAAAAAATCCTGATAAAAGAAGAATTTTTAAATAGACCAAATAATGACCTCTATCTCACCTCTGTTATCATACTCAATAAATTCATGTTCTTATCCTTCTACTTTCTTTTTTTATAATGTTTTACTTTCATGTAATTTCAGAGCTACAGAAAAGTTGTAACAATAGTACCAATAATCTCTAGATACTTTCACTCAGATTTTCCAAATGTTATTATTTTACTATATATTCTTAAATATATCTCCCCATGTATGCACATATATCATATATAAATACACATATATACATATATGTATTACATATATATGTAATTTTTCTGAACTACTTAGTATACTGCAATCATGATGTCCCGTTTACCCCTAAATATTCAGTATATAATTCCTAAAAATAAGAAATTATCTTATGTAATTATAGTACTATTATCATTGATATAGTGGTATTATCTAATTGTATAGGACTAATTCAGATTTGATTCTCTCACTACTAAATCCAATCCCTAAAACAAAACAGGTAGAGGAAAGTATAATGAAGCAACTTATAATGTGTGTCCCCTAAGGTACCATGATCATTTAATTTAATTATTGCACCTGCACAAACTCTATGAAATAGCCACCCTTGTTCTTATTTTATCAATGAGAAAATACATACAGAAGCAATGTCACTTGTCTAAAGGACACAGCTAATAAGTGCAGGTCACCTACTTAATGACATGTCAACCTACCATGCTAAATACTTCAAGATTTATCTCAGCTAAATGTCATACAACTTTTTGAGGGTAGTTCTGCTATTATCCCAATTTACAGAGAAGGACATCAATGATTGAGACTTCCCCAAGGTTACACAGTTAGTAAGCCAAGAACCAAGATTCAGATTCAGCATGTCCAACTCTAGAGAAAGAACTCTTCGTCACTGTTCCATGGCAGTTTCCAGTCTGGCCTAAGGGGTCCTAAGCATCTGTATGTTTATAAAGATTTATTGCTAAGAAAATCATAGGGCAATTTGAAATAATAACTTATACATGTCTTAAATAGCTCTTTTTCTTCCATGTTTTTTTGGTAGGTAGCCAGGAACTATTTAGCCCTGTGTTTGTGGAGAGGTTCCGGATACAGGGCTCACAGTGAAAATCGCTTCCTTCCTGTCTCTGGAAAAAGCTTACATAAATTGAAGGAGTTACACTAGGTGTATTCAAAAGAAAGAAAATATGGTATCTGAGAAACAAAGAGGGTGAGAGACATTTGATCAGGATTGGGGTCAATGGATCCATGTGCATCTCTTGGTGGCAGCTTGGGGAAAGCTGCAAGGTACATAAGAGCAGCTTGAATGCTGGACACTGGGTTTTCTATCCACACCAGCCATGCCACAGCCCCCAGCATGGGACTAAAATATCTAGGCTGCTGGACTACAAGGATTGTGTTCACTGAAACAGTAGGCCTCTCAACAGGAAACCAAAAACAGTGGAGAAACAGCCCTGATGTTTGGGAGCCGCATAATACCATAACATGGGTGTCCAACCTTTTGGCATCTCTGGGCCACCCTGAAAGAAGAAGAATTGCCTTGGGCTACATGTTAAATACACAAACACTAATGAAAACAAAAAAACCCTCATAACGTTTTAAGTAAATTTATGTTTTACGTTGGGTCGCATTGATAGCCATCCTAGACTGCATGCAGCCTGCGGGCTGCGGATTGGACAGCCCTGCATGTTTGCTCTCTCCTGATGAACAGGAGCCCTACCATGGACTGAAAATGGAATGGCTAGCTTGGGGGATTAGAGTTAACTTTAACTTATTTTTATTTGAAAGAACTTGGACACTTCTCTCACACTTGAGTTTGTGAATGACCTGGCCTTTTCATTTATCAGTTATGTGATTGGGAAAGTTATTGAGACTTGGATTTTGGTATGCTTTTTAATAAAAGGATGTTAAATTAAACACTAGGGACCTTATCAACACTTAGTTGTGATTTCATGATCCTTTCTCAATTTTACTTTCAGGAAACAGCAGAGAATTAAATCTGGACATGGTGTATGAAAAATGGGTAAGTTCTACCTGGTAGCATGGATTTGAAATTAATTTATAGGCTCCGGTGTAGTCTTTCAGTTCCCACTTTTTACTTGTAGAGCTTATCCTACTCCTTCTTGGCTTACTAAAATATACTCACAGTACATAGTGTGTCAAGCTGGTATATAGTTGAAGAAAATATAAACAGGTCTTTGCCCTGAAGGAGTAGGAAAGACACACAAAATAGGTAGGAAAAAAATAGAAGAAGTCTTGATAAATTCCTTGACTCTGCAACTTGGCTTCTTAATTTTGCTACTTAGCACCAGGTGAAAAGTTGTATCTAGGTTTTTTCCTATGCATTAGAAGGAACACGAATGCCAAGATGATAAAAAATGGTTTTGATAATACAACCATCTAACTCTTTTGCATTATAAAAAGGGTAAAGAATAAATAGATAAGTATCATAGTTCTGTCAAGTAGTACTTTTGCCACCCCAAATATTTCTATTCCCATAGACCATCACCTGAATGTGGGAAGTTAGTAGTCGACATTGACAATGTCTTTGGTCTTCCTCAAGTTGATATATGTGGCTTTCGAAGATATACTCAAGTTCCTATGTCAAAGAAAATTAATCTGTACCCTTAGTATCTTTGTATGGAACAGGAGTTTTAGTCTAAATAAATTAAGTAAAGGAGACTAAAGTTCGATCTATGCTGATATGCATTGGATTAGGAAAACTGGACAATGATATTAAATCTACAGGATTCTTTTTTCCAAATTGCTGTGATGGCAAGTACTTGTCTATATCAGCAAACTTTGTATGGAGTGACATACACCAAATATTTTGGGTTTTGTGAGCCATTTGGTCTCTGCTGCAATGATTCCCCTGCCATTATAAGGCAAAAGCAGTTGTAGACAATACACAAAAGAACAGGTGTGGCTGTGTTCCAGTGAAACTTTATGGATCCTAAAATTTGAATTCCATATAATTTTATATGTTTCAAAATATTATTCTTATTTTTATATTTAAGCTACTTAAATCTGTAAAAAAATATTTGTAATTTGCAGGCAATACAGGAACAGGAGCAATTTGGTGAGCCCTGATGTAGATTGATTCTGGTTTAAACTATGAACAGTAGGTGATAGGGTAGGGAAGACAGCTCTTCAATGAGACTCAAGAGAACCAGTGTCTAGTTTTCACTTCTCAACCTAGTAACTGCATGGACATTGACTGGCAAGTCATTAACAAATCTCTAGACTTCATGTATATCATTTTATGGTGTTTGTCTGGCTGGAGGGAATGTGGTAGATGATGATCTACAAATTCTAAAATTATATGAGTTGAAACTTTGTTCAATCACCTCAGGTATTATGCTTGTGAAAATTGTTGGCATATCTTACTGAATTGTTATGTTTGCTTGGCTTTGTTGAACTTACAGGGCCAAATTCTACATTTACAAAAATATCCCTGCTAGTTGAAATTTGGCTCTGCTGTAATATTTCTATCACTGTCAAGAGAAGGGCAATTACCTCGTTAGAACTCTAACAGGTATCAGGAAATTGCCAAAAGGCTTTCAAAATCTAGGATACTTTTTCATTTTCTTACTCCCAAACAATTCCTCTTAGAGTCCCTCTCCCCTTACATATACCCTTAAAAGAAAATACTCACAGCTATTAAGAACCACACCTAAAACAAAAGCAAACTAAGCAAACAGCTAGAACAGAAACAGAACCACAGAAATGGAGATCATATGGAGGGTTAGCAACAGGGGCGTGGGGGGGGGGAGGTACAGAGAATGAGTAGCATAGATAGTGGGTAGAAAATAGACAGAGGTAGGGTAAGAATAGTATGGGAAATGTAGAAGCTAAAGAACTTATGACACAAGGACATGAACTAAAAGGGGGAATGTGGGTGGGAGAGGGTGTGCAGGGTGGGGGGAATGATGGGGGAGAAACGGGACAACTGTAATAACAATCAATAAAATATATTAAAAAAAAAGAAAATAAAAAGGCTTGAGAGCAAAGCAACAAAATCTCATTAACCAGATTTTACAATAATGTGGTAAGAGAAGAACTCGCACTGCTTATGAAGAAAGGTTTTTCTGTGCAAATTAAGATGGTAAAACTGAGGTGGGATGTTTATAGCCTATTTAATGGAATCTACTGCTTTAAAGCATGCTTATAGCACTGATTTGCATTTAAAATTGTTTTCATTAAAGAAAGCAAGATTTCTACTCAGTAACAGTTTCTTAGAAACTGCTCATTTTTGTAAGACCTTGAAGGACATGAGCTGACATTTATTTGAAATAGGCTTTAATTTCAACATTTTGAAAATTCAGGTTGGCCCGTTATTTAGTAGTTCAGGTTAGCAAGACTGTACATTTCCTGAATCTAGCTACAAATGTCTGAGAGAAAAACATAGGAGCCTTAATAAATTGAGTTAAATGATAGCAGAGAACTTGTCTAGAAGATAAAGAGGGAGACAAACCATCTAATGATTAAGGACAAAGTTCTCAAACTTTGAAAAACAGAAGAGATATTTCAGCAAATTTGCACATTACACATAATATGAAAATCACAGCTGAAACTCAAGAATGGGAAAAGAGTTTCCGACTATATTCAGTTGTATTGATTCCTAAGTCAATGTGTCCTTTCTGATATTTTCAAGATGAAAATATTTGAAGGTTGCTTCTTGAAATGGAAATTGAAGGAATATTAAGTAGTTTTTAGGCATGCATACTCTTTGGGTTTCTTTAAAGAAATGAATCAAACATAAGGCTTTCCTTCTCTAAGAAAGAAAAATGTACAAGTAGAGGTGGGCTTTCATTGGCACAGTGTTAGTCTTGTGGCACTCCATGAGCTGTTTTCCTGCACACGAACTTCTGATGAATAGTTGCTGGATGAAGCTATGGTCGCACAAAGGGCTTACAGAGTGTACACGCTCAATAATGTACTGCTACCACACATCTACTGCACACCCTTGTAGAATAAAGGTGGGATGGGGAAAGAAAGAAAACAAAAGCTTCTTTTTAGTTTGCCTGAGTCTAACCTGTCTCGATTTTGAAAATCTGGACAAATTGTGTCAGGTAGACTATGTTCAGATATCAAAACCAGCTGTCTTCACTGATTTCCTGAGCTGTCTATTACTTAGTTTTCAGCTTTTATTGATAGACTCCATCTCCTAAGCATTTATGTATTCACTTCACACAAAGTAAAATACATCTTGAAAATGTTTAGACTAATTTGGTTAAGACAGTTTTTAGTGGTTCCCAAAGTGTGGTCCTTAAAGCAGCAACATTGCATGGGGACACACTAGGAATGCAAAATCTTAGGTCCTATTCCAGACAAACTGAATAGGACACTCTGTAGGTAGGTCCAACAACATGTGTTTTTCTGTGCCATGCAGGTGATTCTGATGTGAGGTAAAGTTTGAGAACCACTAGTTTAAGCTCAAGGAATAGAGTGAAGAAATAAAAAAGGAGTCATTACTGTTAAGATGCTGAATCAAGTAGTCTGAGACTTGAGGATACAATTATTCTATTTGTGTTTTAACTAGCCTGAGAACTTAAACTTTTGAACTTCCCATTGTGTCAATGTCTGGATATACATCAAATCTCCAGATAATCCTCTGATTACCTTGAAGGACTAAGGAAAGAATGGTCACCTATTCAGACCACTTGATATCCATTATCTAGACCACTGGCTATCTATAGGATTACCATCTTGGATCAATCTAGAGGCTAAGAATGCAGGATTGATTCTTCTCAAGAATGTATTTTTTTTATTTTTGCTATAAGAGCCCTTAGCTTTTCTTTCTTCTTTAGAATACTCTGGGTATTTCCTGTTGCATTTCCAGTTTGCAAACCCTAAGGCTCTTAAATAAATCTTTATCATTTATTTTTAGCCAAAGCCTCCAGACTTTTTCTGAGTTAATTGGACAAGCTAAAGAATCCACACAGCCTGTGGCAGGGTTCCCCCAGCAGACTGAAAACTATGGTCAGTCTGATTGAGTGACATCTCGAAATACCAGAACTATTTTTTAAGATGGTGCCTTCACTTTAGACTCTTGTTGACTTTTAAGAAAAGAATTAACCCCCAAAATACAAGTTCATTGTGGAAAAATTAGAATGTACCACAAAATAAAATATAACCTCCTATCAATGCATATATTCATGTATTTTTTTAAAAAGTCTTATAATTTACATATTTTATAATTTGTTTTATCCTTTTAACAATGCATTTTCTATTTTAAAGGCAAGAAAACTGAGGACTAGGAAGACATGACATATAGCTTACTTCAAGCTGTAGCTAGTTAAAGGAGTAATTAGGATTTGAACCCAAGCAACATAATCCAAGAGCCTTTGCACTCAACCATGATGCAAAGCAACTGCATTATAATTTTTCATGACTAGATAATAACAATGTAATTTCACATAACTAATTAATATACCAAGTAGATCTGTTTAATTTCATATTCCAGGAAACTCACTTATTTCTAAATAATAATAATATTAAACACACTGCAAGAGTTATTTTTTATTATATACCTTTCATCATTTATTTAAAATTTTAAGGCACAATTTCTCAAAATGGAGCTGTTGAGTTCAATACCTTGCTGTTGATACATTTTCAAATTGCCCTCCAATTTACTCTATCAGCAGTATATAAAGATGACCTTTTCTTTACTCCTTTGGGGTATTATTATTATTATTATTATTTAACTTTTGCCAATTAGGTAAAAAGTGGTAACTGTGTATCAATAACTCTTTGACTATGAATGGGGTAGAGCATTTTTTACAGGCCCATTGGACACTTACATTTCTTTTTTTCTTAACTGCTCATTTGTGTGCTGGATCTAATTTGTCATGAAAAAATTTATTACACTACAACATACATATAGAAAAAGAAAACAATTATAAGTGTAGGGCTCTTGGAAATTTTGTAAAGTGAACACACAAATATAGCTGCATTATGATCAAAAACAATATAAACAGTAACTGGGAAATCCCTTTGTGACTCTCATCATCCACTTCCCCCAAAAGGTATCCACTATCCTGTGCATTCTCAGCAGGGATGTTATTGTTCCCAAAGGGCTGAAAAGTATTTTTTTTTTTTTTTTTTTGCCAGGATATCTTACTCTACTTAGGTACAAAGCACAAATATCCATGTACTACATAAACAGATATACCGTATATCTGTGTTATTAAAACACCATGGGAGGAAGAGATAATAAAAAAAGGTTGAAAAACAAAAGGTGGAGAAACATCATACTATTCTGATTGTGCAGTTTTGCCTGTATTGAAGTTTATCAAAATCTTGGTCCATTTCTTAAATTGGAATGATCTTTTATTTTGATTTGTAAGTTTTTACACATTAAGAAGTTTAATATTTTGTCATATACATTGGAAATAACTTTTTCTAATTTTGTTCTTTGACTTTTAACTTTGTTGACATTGTTTTTATGTGTGGAACTTTAAATGTTTCCTTTGTTGACTCTTTCCCCTTAAATTGTCTGGAAGTGCTCTCTCTGGTTCCTTAGAGGACTAGGACACAGCAGATTACTGCCTAGATTAGGCTTGAGAAATCTGAAGGGAAAACAGTTGTGAATGGCAGTTGGATTGGAAGCAAGCTGGCTTTCCTGTAACAGGGAATAGTCCTGGTGTTCCATGAACCAGGGTGGCCTGAGTGGTGTACAGTCAGCCCGGAGGTCATTTACAATGGCTCGCTCCCAACTAACAGGGATTCTGCCAAGTGAGATGAGTTCTGCTGGATAAAATTAGAGGTCATTGTGGGCTCTACAACTGAGGGGTGGTCATAAGTAACAAGCTAGAGTAGAGGCTTTTATGGTCTGAATGTTTGTGTTTCTCCCCAAACCCTAAAATTCATATGTTGGAAACCTAATGCCCATGGTGACAATATTGGGAGGTAGGACTTTTGGGAGGATTAAGTTGGGAGGATGAAGATCTCATAAATAAAATTATAGCCTGTATAAGAGAGGCTCCAGAGAGCTAACTCATCCCTTCAACCAAGTCAGGATAAATGAGAAGTTTGCAACACAGAGAAGGGCCTGCCCCCGACCATGCTGGAAACTTGACTTGGGTTTTCAGCCTCCAGAACTGTGAACTTCTGTTGTTGACGAGCCCAGTCCATGGTATTTTGTTACAGCAATTTAAACAGGCTAAGAAAGAGGTGTTGCTCACATCAAGGGAGCACAGGCTGACATTGCCAGCCAGGCACTGACGAGGAATCCACACAAGTGCGTTTTGCATTTGAATTGTCCAAGTAGTTTTATTCGCTCATTTGTTCATCTATTCATTGGTTCATTCATTCATTCAACTTCAATTTTATTTATATAGTTATTTCTGGTAGTGGTTGCCACCCCTTTTTTTTAATTTCGGTTCCAAACACATTTGCAATTCACCTAACTAAAATTTACCTAGCTAACCAATCTCTTGTATGATCGTCAAGTCATCACAATACTAATTATGATCATTTTCCAACTGATTTGAAATATCATTCTTACTATATTGTTCTTACTATATACAAATAGTTCTTACTATATACAAATAGGAGGTTGTGTCTGTCTCTGGACTTTCAGTTTAGACTACCCCCTACCCTGTCCATTTCAGTCATTAGAATTGTATTAAATTTACATATTCATTTGGGGAAATATTGATAGAATTACAATACTAAGTCTTTTCCTTTAGAGGATATGGTATCTCTCTGTGTTTTTTTTAACATTTTCATTTAAGTTTTTTAAATAAAGTTTTAGAATTTGCTTCAAGTAGGTTCTAAATATTTTCAAAATAATTTTATTACCAAGGTGTTTGATATTTTTTAATGGAAGTCTATTTAATTCTTTATTGAATATTTATTATTTCTAGTAAATGTTTTGTTGTTTACTTATGGAAAATACAAGAAATTGAACTAAAACTCTCTCTTCTGCTCAACTCCCTCTCATCTCTATGGAGGCTCCAAGAAAAGCCCCTTCAGAGGTCCTCAGTGCTACTTACAGATGACTGAAAGCCAGAGAGGTGAACAGTCAGATCACTTACCAATAATGGTTAGTTTACCTTTTCTTTTATTATATATATACTTCTTACTCTGTCACATGGTAGTCATTAACACACATTTATTCACTTAAAATGAAAAATAAATGAATAATTATATTGTCTAGTATACTTCTAAAGGTTATTAAAAATGGAGGTAAAAACACATGTTCATCTTTTTCCTGACTTTGAAGTGCAAGTTTCTAACGTTTCATCACAAAACATAGTACAATCTCTTTGTTTGAAGTAGATATTTTTTATTTCATTCAGGGATATCCTATTTTTATTATATTAAAAAATTTATAAGAAGTGTATATTGAATTTTAGCAATATTTATTAAGATAATATGTTTTTTCTTGATCTTTCAATGTTATAAGTTCTTATTATTGAACTAACTGACTAGATTCTGTAGCCCATGGGCCACATGCAGCCCAGGATGGCTGTGAATGTGGCCCAACATAAAATCATAAATTTATTTAAAACGTGAGATTTTTTTATGTGATTACATGTCACAATATATTTCACATGTGGCCCAAGACAACTCTTCCTCCAGTGTGGTACAGAGATGCCAAAAGTTTGGACACCTCTGGACTAGAACTAATTGATCATGCTATCCTGTTATTTTAGTACACTGTGGGATTTGCATTGCTAATAATGTTTTTCTAAGTAATATTGCCTAATAATTTTCCTTTTATTAAATTCTTGTTGGATCAGCGTATGTGAACTCAGGGGTTGCCAACTCTGGCAGCTTATCAGAACCATCTCTAAGTGACTCATCAACACACAGATGACTTAGCCAACAGTAATTATTCTTCTCTAATTCTTATGTGTGTGTTTTTATCATTAATAATCTAAGATTTTTTGCTTTCTTTTTATTTCTTACTGCACTGAATGCTTAACTTATTAGCTTCTGTCTTTTTTCTTAATAAAGAATATACCTGCTCCTCTGAGAACACAACTACCTGGATACCATGCAGTTCCCATAGCTGTTAGTTTCTAAATATGATGTAACTGTAGATTTTATTCCCTTTTTGATTCAAGGGCCTCTTAGGAAAGGCCTCTTAAATCCTTCAGTTGGATCCTGGAAGATGGCAGGGTGGTAGGAGGAGGCAGATTCCACTTCTCCCTACACAGGGGAGAAAAACCTAGCCAATCTACAGAGGAACAGAGCAAACAGTCAACAGTACCACAGCATATATGAAAATAGGAGATCAAAAACTGTAGCAGACATTGAAAAACCAGATGGTAAGGAGAATTCTTCAGGACAATAAGAGCCCAGGGATCAGCGCAGAGACCAGGACGGCTGAAGCCCCGGTCTGGCACTTGCCAGGTCTGCCACAGGGCTCTAAGGAGGGAGCTGGGTCAACCACTCGCTGCCCAGCCAAACAAGGGTTGAGAAGCACCAGGAGAGATGTGGTTGCTTGAAGTCGCAGAGAGAGAAGTTAAGGTCTGAGTGGCAAACATGTTGGGGCTGTGAGCACCCACGCATAGCCCTGGGTGGAGTGCAGGCCAGAGCCCGTGTGACCAGAGGTGTCCACAACCAGAGGAGGAGACTTTGTGGAAGATCTGGAGCCCACACCGGAACCAGGGAGTGTGAGCGATCCCTGGGAGAACCAGAGCTCATGCATGTGAACCTAGGGAGTGTGCAAGATCCATGGGAAACACAGAGTTCATGCCCGTGAACCCAGGGTGAGCACTCCCAACGCAGGAAACCCACGGACCCACACTCCTAAATTCTGCCAGCGCGCACACTACGTAGGAAATCTGGAACCACACCCATAAACCAGGGACAGCATGTGCCCCAAAGGAGACCCAGAGCTCACACCCGTAACCCCCGGAGAGTGCTCAATCTGTGGGAGAACCAAGCTCACACCCATAAACTCGGGGAAAGCGTGTGCTCCGAAGCAGCCCCAGAGCCCACGTAGCCAGGCCCTGCAAGGAGAGGTGCTGGACTAGCCCTGGGGAGAGTAACCCAAAGCTGAATGAGTGCTGAACCGGGAGAAAAGCGATACAGACGCCCCTTGGTCCCTTGCAGCCAGCAAGACCAGAAAAACCAGCCTGGCAAGTTTTAAACCACCAAGAGTTTTTTGTGTGTTTGTTTGTTTGCTGTTTTTCATTTTTTATTATTTTTATCTTTTTAATCCCTTAATTCCTTTTGCTTTTCTTTACTTCTTTCTTGTTTGATTCCTTCTTCCTTTCTTTCCAATTTCATCTCTTCTGCCTTCCTCTTTTTTTCTTTTTTCCTTTTTTTCTTTTCTCTTTTTAAATACCCACGAGTGAGACGACAAAAAACAACAACAACAAAAAACAAACAAACCTGGAACTGTGAAAAAACCAGAGTTGGACTCAAAGAGGGGGCATCTCAACAGCTGAAACAGTGGAAGCTGTGAACACCAGGATAACTGAAGAAGACTGCACCACTGAATCTCACAGGTAGTCTAGACAGAAGTTCACATCATAAACCCAGGGAGCCAGAACAGATCAATTTAAGAAGCTGAGGCCAACAAAAAGAGTCTCACAAACAATGAGAAGACAAAAAAACAATCCCCAAATGAAAGGAAAGGAGGAAGCCCCAGAAAGAATGCTAAATGAAACAGATGCAACTCAACTATCAGATATTGAGTGCAAAACAATGGTTGTCAGGAAGTTCAATGAGTTCTCAATTAGCTACCAGAAATTACAGGGAAGCTACAATGAACTCACTGAAAACTATATCAACATGAAAAAGGAAATAGAAACTATCAACAAGGGCCAAGAGGAAATAAAGAATACAATTTCTGAACTGAAGAACACAGTAGAAGGAATCAAAAGCAGAATCAATGAAGCAGAAGATCGGATCAGCAAGTTGGAGGACAAAGTAGAAAAAAACACCCAGAAAGAGTAAGAAAAGGGAAAGAGGCTCAGAAGGAATGAAGAGGGATTAAGAGAAATGCAAGACAATATGAAACGTAATAATATCTGTATAATAGGGATACCAGAAGGAGAAGAAGAAGAGCAAGAGATAGAAAAATTATTTGAAAAAGTAATGATGGAAAACTTCCCTAATTTGATGAGAGAAAAAAGGTACACAAATCCAGGAAACACAGAGTCCCAATCAATAGGAACCCAAACAAGCCCACTTCAAGAAATATCATCATTAAAATGGCAAAATTCCCAGACAAAGAGAGAATCTTAAAGGCAGCAAGGGAGAAAATGGAAGTAACATACAAGGGAACCCCAATAAGGTTAGCAGCTGACTTCTCAATGTAAACACTCCAAGCCAGAAGAGAATGGCAAGAAATATTCCAAGTAATGAGAACCAAAGGCCTGCAACCAAGACTACTTTACCCAGCAAGGCTTTCAATCAAAATAGAAGGACAAATAAGGAGCTTCCCAGACAAAAGAAGTCTAAAAGAATACCAAACCAGTTCTGCAAGAGATGCTAAAGGGGCTGCTTTAAGGAAAGGAAGGAAAAGAGAGAGAGAGAGAGAGAGAGAGAGAGAGAGAGAGAGAGAGAGAGAGAGAGAGGAACACAGGTACAAAAATGGCAATGAATAAATACCTATCAATAATAACCTTAAACGTAAATGGATTAAATGTTCCAATCAAAAGACATAGAATAGCTGAATGGATAAGAAAGCATGACCCACACACATGCTGCTTACAAGAGACCCACCTTAGGACAAAAGACCTACACAGATTCAAAGTGAAGGGCTGGAAACAAATTTCCCAAGCAAATGGACAGGAAAAAAAAACCAGGGTAGCAATACTTATATCAGACAAAATAGACTTCAAAAGAAGAGCCATAAAGAGAGACCCAGAAGGTCACTTCATAATACTCAAGGGAAGAATCCACCAAGAAGACATAAAGGTTGTGTGTGTATATATATATATATATATATATATATATATATATATATATATATGCACACAACATAGGAGCACGCAAATACATAAAGAAAATCTTAGAGGACTTCAGGAAAGATATTGACAGCAACACAATTATAGTAGGGGATTTTAACACCCCACTGTCAAAAATGGACAGATCTTCCAAATGAAACATCAACAATGATATTGTGGTATTGAACAACACTCTAGATGAAATAGACTTAACTGATATATATATAGAGAGTTCTTCATCCCAAAGAAACTAAATACACATTCTTTTCAAATACACATGGAACATTTTCAAAGATAGACCACATGATAGGACAGAAAACAAACCTCAACAAGTTCAGAAAAATTGAAATCATACCAAGCATTTTCTCCCACTGCAAGGGACTGAAACTAGAAACCAACCCCAAGGGGAAAACTCCAAAACCCTCAAAATCATGGAGATTGAATAGCATGCTATTAAACAATGAATGGGTCAAGAATGAAATTAGGGAAGAAATCAAAAAGTTTCTGGAAACAAAGAAAAATGAACTCACCGCAATCCAAAACTTATGGGACAAAGCAAAGGCAGTTCTGAGAGGGAAGTTCATAGCAATACAGGCATACTAGAAAATATAGAAACAATTCAAACAAACAACTTAACCCTACACCTACAAGAACTCGAGAAACAACAACAAAGGCAGACCAAAGCAAGTAGAAGGAAGGAAATAACCAAGATTAGAGCAGAATTAAAGGACATAGAGACTAAAAGCACAATGCTAAGGATCAATGAATCCAGGAGCTAGTTCTTTGAAAAGATACACAAAATCCACAAGCCTTTAAGCAGGCTCATCAAGAAAAAAAGAGAGAGGACTCAAATAAGCACATCCAGAAATGAAAGAGGAGAGATTACCACTGACACCGCAGAAAAACAAAGGATTGTAAGAAATTACTACGAAGAACTGTATGCCAAGAAATTTGAAAACCTAGGTGAAATGGACAAGTTTCTAGAAAAATATAATCTTCCAAAACTCAATGAAGAAGAAGCAGAAAGTCTGAACAGACCAATAACAGCTGATGAAATTGAAGCAGTAATTAAAAAACTCCCAACACACAAAAGCCCTGGACCAGATGGTTTCACAGGAGAATTTTATAAAGCATTTAAGGAAGAGCTAACCCCGATTCTTCACAGACTATTCCAAAAAATTCAAAATGATGGAAGACTCCCAAACTCTTTTGATGAAGCCAGCATCATCCTAATCCCAAAACCAGACAGAGACACAACAAAGAAAGAAAACTTCAGGCCAATATTGCTGATAAACATAGATGCTAAAATCCTCAACAAAATACTGGCAAACCGCATCCAACAATACATTCAAAAGATCATACACCATGACGAAGTGGGATTCATCCCAGGGATGCAAGGATGGTTCAATATTTGCAAATCAGTAAATGTAATACATCACATAAGGAAAAGCAAAGACAAACACCACATGATCATATCAATAGATGCGGAAAAAACATTTGATAAGGCATAACACCCATTTATGATAAAAACACTCAGCAAAGTGGGAATAGAGGGAGCATTCCTCAACATAATAAAGGCCATATATGAGAGACCTACAGCTAACACCATACTCAACGGGCAAAAACTAAAATCTTTTGCACTGAGATGAGGTACAAGACAAGGTTGTCCACTTTCACCACTTCTATTCAATATAGTATTGGAAGTCTTAGCCACAGTGATTAGACAAGAAAAGAAAAGAAAAGAAAAGAAAAGAAAAGAAAAGAAAAGAAAAGGCTTCCAACTCGGAAAGGAGGAAACAAAACTATCATTGTTTGCAGATGACATGATAATGTACATAGAAAATCCTATAGACTCGGCCCAAAAGCTGCTTGACTTAATAAATGAATTTGGCCAAACAGCCGGATACAAAGTCAATATTCAGAAATCAAAAGCATTTTTGTATACCAACAATGAAACAGCAGAAGCAGAAATAAAAAAAAAATCCCATTCGATATAGCAAAAAGAAAAATAAAATACCTAGGAATAAACCTAACCAAGGAGGTAAAAGACCTACTGTATGCAGAAAACTACACAACACTGAAGAAAGAAATCAAGGAAGACACAAACAAATGGAAACATATATCATGTTCATGGATTGGAAGAATTACCATCATCAAAATGTCCATATTACTCAAAGCAATTTACAGATTCAATGCAATACCTATTAAAGTACCAATGGCATATTTCACAGACATAGAACAAACACTTCAAAAAGTCATATGGAACCATAAACAACCCCGAATAGCTGCTGCAATTTTGAGAAAGAAGAGCAAAGTAGGAGGGATCACAATACCTGATACCAAACTGTATTACAATGCCACTGTAATCAAAACAGCTTAGTACTGGCATAAAAACAGGCACATGGACCAGTGGAACAGAACAGAGAGCCCAGAAATAAACTCAAGTCTCTACAGTCAATTAATATTCGACACAAGGGGCAGCAACATAAAGTGGAGTAAAAATAGCCTCTTCAACAAGTGGTGTTGGGAGAACTGGACAGCTACATGCAAAAAAATGAAAGTTGAGCACCAACATACACCATACACAAAAATAAATTCAAGGTGGATAAAAGACTTAAATATAAGCTGTGACACCATTAATTTCCTCGAGGAGAACATAGACAGGAAAATCTCAGATATTTCACACAGCAACATTTTCACTGATATGTCCCCTAAAGCAAGGACATAAAGGAAAGAATAAACAAATGGGATCTCGTCAAAATAAAAAGCTTCTGCATAGCTAAAGAAAACAGTATTAAAATAAAAAGAGAACCGACTGTATGAGAAAACATATTTGCCAATGATACCTCAGACAAGGGTTTAATCTCCAAAATATATAAAGAACTCACATGACTCCACTCTAAGAAGACAAGCAACCCAAATAAAAAATGGGCAAAGGACTTGAACAGACACTTCTCCAAGGAGGACATACAGAGGATCCAGAGACACATGAAAAGATGCTCAGTATCTCTAGCTATCAGAGAGATGCTAATTAAAATCACAATAATATACCAGTTCTCACCAGTCAGAATGACCATCATAAACAAAGCAAGAAACAGCAAGTGTTGGAGAGGTTATGGAGAAAAGGGGACCTTGGTGCACTGTTGGTGGGATTGCAGACTTGTACAACTACTATAGGAAACAGTATGGAATTTTTTAAGACAACTTAAAATGGGTCTACCTTTTGACCCAGCATTTCCACTGCTTGGATTATATCTTAAGAACCCTGAAACACCAATCCAAAAGAACCTATGCACCCCTATGTTCACAGAAGCACAATTTACAATAGCCAAGTTTTAGAAGCACCTGGGTGCCCATCGGTAAATGAATGGATCAAAAAACTGTGGTACATTTACACAATGGAATTCTATGCAGCAGAAAGAAAGAAGGAGCTCCTACCCTTCACAACAGCATGGATGGAACTGGAGAGCATCATGCTAAGTGAAATAAGCCAGGCAGTGAAAGACAAATACCATGTGATTTCACCTTTACCAGGAACCTAATCAACAAAACAAACAAACAAGCATAGTATAACCAAAGGCACTGAAATTGAGAACAGTGTGACAGACACCAGAGGGGAGAGGGGAGGGAATTTCAGAGAAAGAGGGGAGGGGTTTAGAGCAACAATTATAAAGGACACATGGACAAAAACTAGAGTGGATGGAAGTAGGCGGGAGGTGGGGAGGGCTGGGATGGTGGGCTGGGATGGGAGTAAAAGACAGAAAAGTGTACAAGAACAACAATTAAAATAAAATTAAAAAAATTGAAAAAGAAAACAATTTTCAATTGATTTTTTAAAAAGTGTTTGTTTCTAATTGTGTTGTTAATTTTTAGCTTTATTTCACTCTGATCCAAAAATCCAATGACTCATGTAGATTCTACTTTTTGAAATTTAATGAGGTTCTCTTTGTGGCATAATATATAGTAAATGTTGGTTAAATTCAATGATCATTTAAAAAGTTGCAGTATATCGACAATATGTTTCAAGGTTCAGCATTAAATATATTTTAATATTAAACTAAACCCAACAATTACATTGTTAATGTGCTCTGTGTCTTTGTTTATTTTCTTCTTTATTTTTCAAGGACTAGGAGGTACTTTGCGATCTCCTATCACTATTTCATTTTTTTTTAATTTTTCTTGCCTTTTTTCTAATTAGCTTGTGAAATATTAAATTGAGTCACATGAGTTTCAGAGCCTCCCATATTCATTATCCTACTAATTTCCAGTTGTACCAAAAAATAAACAGCTATGTGTATCTCTGCTGTGTTACTTGATGTATAGAGGATATAAGAGTTATATCTGTCTTCATTATGGGCTCTCTGTATAATTTTTCTAGGGTGAATATATTTAATAATTAATAACAAGCTTAACTTCTGCTTTCTTTCTTATTCCCATTTGCACCACACATTTAGGCTGTTATTTGTTTTTAAGTTTCAGCTTCTTGTTTACTTAAGCTTAATTCATATGCAAGAAAAACAAGCAATTATGCATTTAACACTTTGCTCATGGGTTGCTGCACTATGTCTTTCATCTTTTTTTTTGTAAAGTTTTTAATTGTTGATATTGTACAGTTTTTTTGTCTTTTACCCCGCCCCCAGCCCACCACCCCAGCCCTCCCCACCTTCCTCCCCTTTCCACCCCCCATAGTTTTTGTCCATGTGACCTTTATACTTGTTGCTCTAAACCGTTCCCCTTTTCCCCTAAAATTCCCTCCCCTCCCCCTCTGGTCACTGCCAGACTGTTCTCAAATTCAGTGTCATTGTTTATATTATGCTTGTTTGTTTGTTGTCTTTCATCTTTAAACCAATATATTCAAATAAACATCTTCCACATACAGAAAAATTAAATAGTTCTTTCAGATAAATAAATTAAAAGATCAATGTGGTAATACCTTACATAATAGAGATATCACTGATTATCATTTGATGTTAATACTCAGACATTATGAATAATTTGTATACGCTTCTCAATCCCAGTGCTGAAAGTCTAAAGATCTGTGTAGTTTTAGAATCTGCAGTTATTCTAGCGACTTTCCAACTAAAAATATGGGGACAAATCACCTTGAAAAGAGAATACTGAGTATCAGTCTCTACAACTTTTGATGAAATGTTCACTCTAGAATTTATGAATTTACAACACAATGTTACGCACACACACACAAACAAAACCCTGAACAATTTCTAATCTTTCACAGCACATTAACCAAGTTATTAGGATAAACTACCCTGTAATTACCAAAGATGTCACACATGGCATACACACAATTTGAAGGAGACAGCCTAGATCAGGAACCATTCTAACAAAAAACAACATGAGTATAGAAGATATAAATTTAAAATATCAGCCATTTTAAGTGCTTGCTTATGACTCCAAATTGCCATTTCACTCTGCCTCATATTCACAACATGAAAAATGCACAGCCCTCTCAGCGCCATCAACCTGTGGATTATTACATTGACTGACAAGAGAGTCAAAGCCTCCCTTAATTCTGTATTCCATTATTTTTAGTTGTACCCCAAAATGAACAGTACACATCATTTTGGTTCTTAAATATAGCACTTGCAATTCTGTAATATCTGTCTGGAAATGTATTGTTTCCAGTATATTTTGGGCTTAGTGTGAACATTTGCAGGTACAGATTTGGCAAACAACCTTACTCTTGGACTCCTTTGTGGCTCCTTCCACTAAATCGACCTCCTTCTTAGGCACTAAGGTCTTTTGCTGGTGGTTGCAGAAGGAAGGTGGGAACCAGGTGTCTGGTTGAGACCTATCTTTCTACTCTTATCCTTTGGAATAACTTCAATTTCATTGTATTTGTTTGATTACGGCATATGGTTAAATTTAGGTTTTTGGTCAAATCTTAGTTATTTTCTTTCAATAGGTAAATATGTTCTAGTTACACATTTTTTGTCAAAATAATATGTGTGGTCTTCAATCCCTTTATTATGTTTTAAGTATTTCCTCTAGATCTTTATTTTTGCTTAATTTTTCTATTTTGTAATATAATTTTGGTGTTCTTTTTCTCCCCAAGACATTGGAAACTATTTTTTAAAGCTATTGGAAGTATTTTTAAGTTATTAAACACTCTTAAATTTTACTTTTGGTTCCTCAAGAAGTTACTAAATTACTAAAAATTAAGTCTCTATAGCCCCAATTTTTCATTGTTAATCCACTGTCACTATTAAACATTTTCTTAAGACTATATAATCTAAGTTTTTCAAAAGTCACTTATATTTCTTGAAATAAATAGCATTCAAGATTATGCTAGTAATTCTTCCATGTTACATTCAGGTTACTATTTATGGTGCAGAATTATTTTAAATGTACCCCATTTACTTATTTACTTTGGATTGTTTATATCCTTGTTTTTAGTCTTTTTATTTGCCTAAAATTAGTGTAGATAGCTTCTGTTTGGCTTTCTCACTGTTTACTTGAAAACTGTTAAAATCTTCCTAGAGCTTGAGCTGGAGAGCTCAATGAAGCAGGTGAGTATTTAAAGCCGACCTTTTTAGAAGGGTGAGTAGGAAGGGAGAGAACTGAGGCTGCAGGCAATCCTAACTAGGATCTTCACCTCTGCTTGGTTCTCTGCATTTGTTGGGCCTGCAGGATCAGGGACCCGTATTCCACATGTGGCTTCCACTGGAAGAAGACCGTTGCCTGTGTCAAGCTCCTGCTCTTCAGCTTCTGCGGGCTGTGATGGGGGAGTGTTCTGTCTTAGTAAGTTGAAGGGTGGGATTCATCATACTCAGGAATGTGTTTCTGTCTGGTTTGTTAACATTCCTGTATCAGATGTCACTACTGCCAGAGGAAACATCCCCAAATATTATTGACTCCATGTCTGTTATGACTGGGGATCTTTTTCCAGTCTCTGCCCCATTGCCAAATGGGGCATCGTGTGCAACCCAGTTCTAACTGAAGTAGAACCTTCTTTTCATACTCGCCTTTTCATACCTCCAGTCCTTATGTTTCAAATGAAGATAAGAAAGATGTCTTTCATCAAAAATTTGGGCAACCACTTAAACATTCTGGAGCTTTAGCTAAATATTTCCTGGTTACTTGGATTAAAAATTTACTTTGTTCAATTTGACTTGTTATTTATTGCACAGATCTAAATAATTACATGTTTTTAGAACCCTTATTCCAACTGGTTACCTAAATTGTGACTCATTTTTCCCTAATGGTAAATATCTTTTTAGCATATTTATGATTGTTAGTCCTGAAACTAATCTGGGTGACCTGCATGTATTATTCTGGATGGGAAACTGCTGTAGTAGAAATCACTGAGCTATACTGGGAATTAAGTAGACTAATAAGCCATCACTTAATCACTATCATTCTTAGTTTATTTCTCTAGAATACGGGAATAACACCAACTATACTGCCTACCACAGCACAGGATGTTTGTGAGGAATAAATGAAATGATATATAAGAAAACCATGTGCCAGGAATAGCAAAGAAGTCTACAGGGGGAAGCATGCAGCACTCTTCCTCCCTGAAGTGGCGTAGTAGTTTCCTCCTCTCTGATTTCCCTCCTCTGAATAAAGGAGAAAGTTTCAGGTAAGAAAGAAATAAGCAGTTTGTTCTACCTTGCCTACTTACGGTATTCATCATTCATTCATTCAACCCAATAGTCAACAGGCCACTTCTTTCCTTCAGAAGCTTATGCTTTAGTAGCAGAGATAGGCAATACACAAATATAAATGCAAGATCAATGATGGACATCATTCAGAAAAGCGGGAGAAAGAGCCAAACCTAAATGAGAAGTTATTTTTAATGGGTAGAAATCTTCAGTTATGCAAGTGAGTAAGTTCTAGATATCCTCTGTACAACATAGCGCCTGTAGTTAACAGTACTTTCTTATGAACTTAAGAATTTTTAAAAGGTTATGTCTCATGCTAAGTACTCTTTCTACATAAATAGGGAACATGAAGAAACTTTCTGAGGTGATAAATACGTTTACTACCATGATTGTGGTGATGGTTTCATGGGTGTCTGCATATGAACAAACTCAGTAAACTGTATATATAAAATAAGTAGTTTTTGAGTAACATTGTACCTTAATAAAGCTGTTTTAAAAGAGAAAAAGAAAGGTACCAGGCGAAAGAGACCATAACTGCTATTCTAGACAATAATGGTCAGGAAAGATACATTTATTTATATTCTGAAGAACTAAAATCTGTAATTAATCAACTATTTGGTGAGAACATAACGTGTCAAATTTTCATGAAGACTTTCACATACCTTTTCCCTTTTGCCTTTTGTAACAGCTTTTTAAAGCACACAGTCTAGATATAATCTAGATTTGAGAAGTAGCCACATGGAATCTCAGACCCAACTGGACAAAATTTCAAAATAATGAACATACATACCCATCTCGTGTCTGGTACTGGCCACACCTACACCATACACCTCTAAAACATCCTTCACTGTCTTCATAGTTTCATCGTACCTGGCTGCCAGGCCAAGGAAGTTATAGGAGCCCATGTTGATGACATCTTTGATGATTTTTCCAGTGAACCTGCAGTAAGGACAGGTGAGCACACAGGGCTTTGTCATTTAATATCATCCTAGTGCCCCATAAAAGACTTTCCCAAAGAGATCTTGAGTCTGGTCCAAATAATATATTTTCTTTTAGACTTGTTACCACAAAATGGTTTGCCCTTAGTAGAAAGTACCCCCATGAGGAAGCTGGATAGAGTATTACAAAAAGGTATCCCAGCCATGCAATATTATTTAGCTCTGATTTGCCTTGAGCACTCGCTTTCATGACACCTGTGCTCTGGTTTAAATTCCAGCATTTCTAAACGAGAAAAACACAACCATCCCTGTCTCTTTCAGCAAGAAGTGGGAGGGTATGATTTGTCAATAAAGCTAGAAAGGGCTTTTCCTTGCTGGCTCTGTGTATCCTGCACTTTCTGACATGGGTCTCACTTAAACTGCAATATAAACAAGCCACTTTGGCTGCATAATTACTATGACTTCCCCCACAAGCATACAGGGCTTGCAAAAGGCTGAATGATGGGAGACCAGTTGCTTCCAAGCTTTGGTTTTTCAGATCTGTAATCTGATACCCACAACAGGATTTCCTTGAAAGGATTTTTTAAAAATTTTTAGCCTTTTATTCTTAGCCTCACTTATAGAATGGTCTTTAATCCACCTTTCCATTCTTTTTTATTTTATTTTTTTAATAATTATTATTTTTTATCAGTATTGTTTTTAATTGTTGATCTTGTACAGTTTTCTGTCTTTTACTCTCACCCCAGCCCACCGCCCCAGCCCTCCCCGCCTCCCTCCCATTTCCACCCCCCCATAGTTTTTGTCCATGTGTCCTTTATACTTGTTGCTCTAAACTGCTCCCCTTTTCCCCTGAAATTCCCTCCCCTCTGGTCACTGTCAGACTGTTGTCAATTTCAGTGTCTTTGATTATATTATGACTGTTTGTTTTGTTGATTAGGTTCCTGTTAAAGGTGAGATCATATGGTATTTGTCTTTCACTGCCTGGCTTATTTCACTTAGCATGATGCTCTCCAGTTCTATCCATGCTGTAGCAAAGGGTAGAAGCTCCTTCTTTCTTTCTGCTGCATAGAATTCCATTGTGTAAATGTACCACAGTTTTTTGATCCATTCATTTTCTTTCAACCAAGGTAGCTGCCTCACCTAAATGTCCAGTTGTAGTCATCTGACACCCTCTCCATCACATCGAACAGGGCCCCAGGGGCACTGCAAATGGGCCGGTTCCAGTTGTCCCTGATTCTCATGTAAAGGTTCCGTGTGTAAAAATTCTCAAAGTTTTGATATAGTGGCACAAAGTCCTGTAAAACAGTAGCAAAAGTTTACCTTTTGTCCACGGCTTTTTGTATCTCATTTGTAAGTGAAGCCTAGGAGAAGCCCTGGAGGAGCCATGCAAATATTCCATCTGCAAACAGTTTTTGAGCAAGGGTTTGTGGGTAAGGGGGCAGGTAGGGTCCATACATAACTATGGGAGGATTCCATGTCCAAAGAACTCACATTTTAGTGGGGAAAGTAGACAAATGTAGCAAATAAAGGTAACAAAGATGACAGAGCAATATAAAACAAGTCCCAAAATGTACGGTGGAGACAATGAATCCCTACAAAATTTTATCTGAAGAGTGACAACAGGTATTTATGTCCAAAGCAATTTAGTTGGAAAAAACAGGTTGGGTGATAATTTTGTCTTAACTTTTTAAAACATGAATATCCCCCCACTCATTGTGCATGTAGAAATGTGGATGGATTTGAACTTTGGACCTGTTGGCAAAATTGTTGGCAGGTATATGGCTGTCATATAGTCAAGGGTCTAGAAACTGAGTTAAGTTTGTGGAGGTACCTGGCTTCTCTCGCAGTTGAAATAATAGCACTGTTTCACTGTATAAAATATAATCCAAGCCTGAGGGATTTGCAGTTCTGCTGAGGTTGGAAGCAAACATATCTATTGTTGTCATCTAACTCCTAATAGTTAGTACAAGGCAAAAAATACAAAACCTAGGCCTAAGCCAAGTACTTTGGGCATTAGTAAGACTAGAGCTAGAGAGAGGGACACATCTTGCTGGAGGAAACAAGGTGGCTTTATGTAAGAGAGAGACACCAAAGGTAAGAATGTGATTGCTATTGGCAGAGATGCTTGGACTCTGTCAGGGTGAATGGGTCTCTGTGCTGGAAATGCAGGATGAATTTGAGAAGAATAAGTAAGAATAAAATGCTTATAGGACATTTGATCACGTACCAAACGCCCATAGAAACATTTGGTCTAAACCAACCCATCTACCTCATCCCATGTGTCATTACCAGCTAGGCTACTGAGGTGAGACAGGTTATTATTTGCAATACAGCTACAACACAATTATTGGACCAGTAAAACATGATAGTGTTTTTTATGTATGAATCTGATAAACTAAAAGTAGAAATAAATGTTATGGGCTGTTTGAACTGAGGCACATTTTCTAGGCATGAATGTTTTGGACAGGACCAAATGTTAAGGACATCTGTCATGGACAAAATGTCTCTGTAGACTTTTGAACAAGACCAACTGTCTGTTAACTGAATGGCACATAAGGCAGATCTTGTTAGTCTTTCCTCAGAATGTATAATGGCTCCCACATCACTGGGAGTCAAAGGCAGGGTCTTGACTGGTCTGGCTCCCTGT
This sequence comes from Glossophaga mutica, assembly GCA_039655065.1. Lineage (NCBI taxonomy): Eukaryota > Metazoa > Chordata > Mammalia > Chiroptera > Phyllostomidae > Glossophaga > Glossophaga mutica. Next base: position 75,238,381 of record CM077312.1, read on the forward strand.
TGCCCTTCTGATTCTATCCCTTGCTGTTCCCTGTGGTGTGGGTGAATCTGTGATGTCAGCTGGTACAGAAATTGGGAGCCTTAAGTGTCCAAATGAGGAACTTACACGTTACCCTGGGGGTAATGGGGAGCCACTGAATTACTGGGGATGAGTTTTTTCATCCTCCTGCTCATCCTCTTTTAACTCTTTGCTCTCTTTTCCCTTACAAAATGGAGCTAATTTCCTGAGGGAATAGGAGAAGCATGGGGAAAGGTTTTGTGGAAGACCTGGTGCTACTGGTTGGGCCAGTCATCCAGTCAGGACCATCCAGTCAGGACCATCTCCTGACTGGTCCATTGCAGAGGAAAATATATAAAATCTGCAGGTTTTAATGGCTGGTGACTACATCCAACCCATGATCTTTTTTTGTCACTTTACCCTTTGTTTTTTCAGTGACAATGGCATCATTTCTGGCTTTTGATTATAAAATTTTGATTCTAAGACAAATGTTCATCACCACATACTAGGGCAATCATGTGAACTTACGAATTTGAAGGATGGTTGGGCTACTATCATAGTCATGTCTGTAAGATGAAAATCTCAAACCAACTACATTTGTTCTCAAATAGCTAAGTATCTTGATGTAGGTGTTATTATGATTTAAATCTACAAAGTTGTGAAAATCAATTATACTCTTTTATGTTCTAATAAGGAAGTGGACATATTTTTGAGAGAAAAGGAGATTGTGTGTAATTCCAGGAAAATCTTTTCCATAATATTTCCTCTTTGATTTAATAACATTTTTACAGACTGTTTACTGACTTGCAGATTATGCTATACCCATCCCCAAGTGTTGTATCCTTCTATTTCTAATTTTTAATTCCCTATGTGAACTATATCATATAAACTCATCCTATCTAGAGGAAATAGACAAGTAGGTCTTTAAGTCATATTTTTGGACTCTGAATGAAATTATGGTTTTAGATTTTATGAGACGTTTTACTCAAAATAAAATTAAAGTTGGATTAGGAGAGAACATAACAGTTGGTTAAGGAAAACAGTTGATATTGGGTAGAAAAGAACCAAAACATTATCTCTTCAAAATTAAAACAAAATTAATTTCAGACATGGAACCCCAAGGTGCACAAGATATCAGGGCAGAGGGGTCATGGAAATCATAGAGTTCAAATATTCATTTGTCAAGTGAGGAAAACATCTAGAAAAGTGACTTGAACTCAGATCAACCTCCCACTTTATCCACTTTCTCAGTCATCACTTTAGGGTAACCTCAGGCTGGCATCTGCCCTAACTTGTCCAAGCTTCCTTAAGCTTCCCTCTAAAACATCAGCAATGACAAAAAATAACCTACAATGTGGAAAATTAAGGCAAAGAGATCACTGGACTATGGAGGAGTGTCCATTCACCATAAGGAACTTGCTGTTGACTTGATAAAATAACTTGGGGCTTCCCATCATTGATGACTTATAAAGATATACCATCATGTCCCCAGAAGGAAGGTGAGAAATACTCCATGCCGCCAAACCTCTCTAGCTTCTGGCTCACAGATCCAAAATTTCTGTGTGTGAGGAAACCAGAAGGGAGCTCTTAATTGGGATAAATGCTCTGAGGGCAAAATACAAGGATTGTAACCAATTCTGCAAGATAAGAGAAAACTTTCTGCTAGGGAATGATCTTTACATTTAAAGAACTTTTATTAATGAGGTTCTTAAAGCTTCTCTTTCAAAGGGATGATCTTTCTCTTCTTTTCTTTTCCTTTTTTTTCCATTTCTTTGTGGGTGGTATGTGCACTAGCCTAGATCTAAAAATCAAGCTTGGCAGTCTACATGTTCCCGAGAGGCACACTGAGCTTGGAAACCCAATTAAAACTCAAGATCTGGTCAAGGGAAGAACTCCTTTGCCTTTGGCACCTCCTCCTTCTCTTCCTCTGCACCTGGAGGCTTCCTACTGCTGTATGGGTGTGTTGTCACCTCACCCCATTCCTTTGAGCATCAATGAGATTTGTTTGGGAGCAATCAACACCTTGCAAAGGTCAATGTCCTCTAGTCTCAGTTAAGCCTCCCACAGCATTTTAAGTATATCAGAAAATGAAACTGGACTAGATATTGCAAAAACAAGCATTGCAATAGGATAACTTTGCAATAGCTTTGCAATATATTTATTCATCTGTTGATTTAACTTGTAATTTGACCTACTCACTCTTTATTTTTCTCCCTGACACAAATGACTAGATGTGAGAGTACATCTCGGGCTATAAAGACACAATCATTTTAGTGGTAGGGTGCAGGAGGAGTCAGCCAAGCAGCAAAACCTAAATATATAGCTACGAAAATGGCTTGTTTCTTCTGCAATACAACACTTTTTCTACATTTAAGATTGTAAGGCACTTCATAATTTTCCAAGTGTTACAGGTATTACTATTCAAGTTTTATGAATAAGTAATGGAAAGGCAGAAAATTTGAGTGGACAAATTGGAAATTGTACTTTGTTCTAAAACCAATGCTCCTTTCAATAGATCATGCTGCAGGGCTAGGTATTTATAAGGAAGTAAAGAGGATATATCCATGGTTCATTGTAGAAAAACATTAGAAAATTCGGAACCATATTCCTTCTTGTTTGACTTAACTGCATGCCCATTCAATAGCAAATAGAACCATGGATTTGGAGAGAAAGAAGTATCATTATCAAGCACCATTATTGATTTGTTCCTACATTGACAATTATGGTCTCACCTAATATTTAATTTTATATCATTATTTCCTTTTGGGAAATAGTTGTTTCTCTTACCAGGGTTGAGCTCAGAATAAGAATAAAATATGTTTGTGCTTTCTTTTTTGTTGAAAAGGGGCAACTATATTATAAATAATCCTTTGAAGTATGAGAAACACAAAGAAAAATGGCTAACTTTAATTTTTCTTATTAAAACATTTGAGGGAGGTTGAGTAAACATGGAGGAGTCAGTGCTTATATGTGTATTCTACTACTCATCTAAAAGTCCTGTGAAATGACAAAAATATGAATTTAAAAAGAAAATAAGTTTATAAATGCCTGAAAGACAGTCAAGAGTATCATAATTCAGAAAAATTGAAGTCACAAAATATAGAAAATAAATAAGATCTGATCAGCGGAGAAATAAAACCATAGTGAACTATAGCTCTAAAACATTTTCAGAGAAGAATGGTATGGACATAAGCTACCTTTAGGGGAGCTTCAAGGTATAAGAGTCAGTACCTGGAAGAATTTGATACTCAGGGTGAATAACTGGGAAGGTATATCTCTTTGTCCTCCTTGTACTAAGTTAATATGAAAGAAGCAGAACAAAGCATCACGGTGGAGAACAAGAGATGAACAGAGGAGCAATTCCCCAATGTGGGGAGCCCATGCAGCAAGAATACAAGTTACTGTTCCTGGCAATTCATTCTATTTCTTTCTACAGTCATTCAAGATAGGTGAACACATGGGCAAGTAAGAATTCTAAGTACAAAATTGAGCATAAAACGAAGTGTCATACTATTCAAGGAAAACTAGTGCAAGAGGCACCAAATTCAACAGGCAGAAAAATTAACATCTAGAGAAAAGACAATAGAGCAAAAGGAAGAATTATTTATATATGTGTATATACAAGTATGTGACATCTTTATAGAGACACAACAAAACAATGTATTCTTTAAAAAATAAAATATTTAAAAATATAATTGACACAACTGAAAAACATGAATAAATTAGAATAATAACCTGACTAATTTTTAGGAATTATTGAGAAAAATCAGAGAAATGAAAATATGAATGAAAAGTCAAGAGACATGAAGGACAAATTCAGAAGATCTAATAGGACTTACAAGACTGAAGAAAGAAGAAGAGGAGGAAAAGGTGAAGAAGAAGTAGGTGGAAAAGGAGGAGGAGAAAAATTCCAAAAAGGAAGAAAATGTAAATGATATATTAGGAAAGAATGGAACAAGTAAGTAAAAACCCAAATCATTATAAATCTTGTAAAACTTCAGATCTTTAAGGATTAAGGGGAAAATCTCAAAAGTATTCAGAAAAGGGGGAAAGGCAGTTTATATACAATGGAACAAGAATTAGATAGCTTCAGACTTTACTTAGGTAAAAGTTATGGGAAAGATTTGAGGGAAAGTTATTTTAAACTTAAAATCTTGTACTTCCCAAGCCAGCAATCAAATGAGAATCCAAAAATGTTCAATATCTAAAAGAAGTCAGGAGTTTAACTCCCATAGGACTTTTCTATAATAATTGAGTGTGCACCTCAACAAAATAAACAATAAAACAACTAAGGAGGAAGACAAAAGATGCCAGGAAAAATAGTGAGTGAAGGCACTGATGGAATGTGGGTTAGCCTGAGCAGTTTTATTTACGTAGTATGAAGAAACAGAAACTAAAAATTAATAAGTAAATAACAACCTGGAGAATGGGTGTCTGGGAAAAAGAAAGTGAAAGTTTATTAAATTTTTCTCCTAGTAGGGGGAGACTTTAGTTATTGAATAATGATATCTAGATTCTAAATATATGTATTAAATATTCAAAGAGAATCATTAAGAATAGCTGGAAAAATATTATATAGAACTTCCTAACAGTGACAAGGAGAAAAATGCAGAAAAAGAAAACTCAATTAAAGGTACCAAAGGTACAAAAGAAGAAATAGTTAAAATTAAAAATAAATAAACAACAGAAAATGTGAATGTCAAATATATATAGCAGGAATAAGTTTAAACACATGGGTAATTAAAATATTAGGTTTAACTATAGGGAGTTACCAATGTTTGATGTTTTGTCCTATACAAACATCAACTTCATGTGGTTCAATTAAGTAATTGTTTGTGAATTATATTATCTTATTAAAATACAGAAATTTTTACATTTGTTTGACAAATAAACCTGTATGTCACTCATATGAGACACACATTTTCTGAAAATGATGAAGACTAAAAATGAAGAGATAGCTGTTGACAAAAAAGCAAATAAAGTATTTGTATAATAAGGTATTTGTACCTGTCAGACAAAATAAAGTACAAAATAAAGACACAATAAAAGAAAAAATCCAACAAGAACTATAAGAGCCATGGACTTTTAAATATGTGACAGTTAAATTGAAATACATAAGAAAAAACCTAACAAATCTACAGTCACAGAAGACATTAATACACATTTCTCAGGAACTGTTAAGTTTGAATAAACAAAAATTAAATCTTAGAGGACTCAAATAACATAATTAACAAGTTTGGTGTAATAAAGAAAAATTTATAGTTTTTCATGGCACACAAGGAAAACATAAGAAATTGCAATACGACTCAGAGTTTACCCAGGTCTAGTTCTGTCCCATGGAAGTAGAGGAAGATTTCATTTGTCCTTCCTGAACCTTGTTAGCTTCTGTCCACCAGAACACTAATCTTAACTAAATGGGCCTTTGAAACTAGCCAGGAAAATGGCTATTTTTAAAATAACTTGTTTCTGTGGGACCTAGTTCCAAATAACACATCTATCCACTAACACCTAAGTTCCAGTTATGGGACATGATTTCAGCACTCAAGAGGCTGATACTCTAATTAGGGGAATAAATTGTACACATAAACCATGAATAGTCAACCTGTGATGCAATCAAGTGCTATTATAACAACACACATGCTCAAGGTTTTGAGAATGGAGGAATCAAGAAAAGTGAGATGAATTTAACCATCTGTGCTGGTCAGACACGTCTAAAATAGTGTGTCCAGGATTGAGTATCCAATTTCAAAAGGCCTTTTGACAAGTTGTGCCCAGAGAAGGGCAGCCAGGATGGGGAAATATCTGCTTGAATGTCTCTAACAGGAAACATATCTTATGATGAAGGGTTATATGATGAAGGTGCCGAGGATATTTGGTCTGCAGAAGAGATTTGTTGGTTTAGGTATAGTACATAGTATAGGGCTTTGGAGACAGACAGACCTGAGATTGAAACCAGCTTCATTTTTAATTTGCTATATAATCATGAACAGTCCAATTAAATTCTATAATATTAATTTCCTCTTTATAGAGTGGAGATAGAAGGCCTATTTGTGGTGAAGATGATAGGTTACATGTTAAAAAGCACAGTGCGGACTTCTGGCCAAGATGGAGGCATAGGTGGACGCACTATGACTCCTTGCACAATGAAAATTATAGACAAAAAGATTTAGAAACAAGAAAACAATCAGAACTGATAGAAAATTGAACTGTACGGAAGTCCAGACCGTACCGTTCATCTAGACCGGTAAGAGGGGCAGAGTCGCGGCAGGAAGAAGTGGAGGTTGGCGGACCCTGGTGAACAGGCAGCAGCGGTTGGCAGATTCCAGGTGTGCAGGTGGTGGCTAGCAGACCCCAGGCACGGGGTGGCAACTGTGCAGACCCAGTGAGGCAGCGCAAGGAGGCTGGCTGACCAGGTGGTTCCACATTCACGCACAGATAATCCAGGCAAGGGGGAAGGGGAAGGGATGGAAGAAACTGGAATCCAAGAGACAGTGGAGCAAGCGCCATTGTTCCCTCTCGGGCCCCGCTTCCACATACTGCATCACTATCCAGCAACTGGGCTTCCCCACCCCGGGGAACACCTAAGGCTCTGCCCCTCACTACATAACAGCTGTGACCAGACCAAAACACACACACACACAGACACACACACACAGACACACACACACACACCAAAAAATGGCCCAAATGGGAGAACAAATCAAAGCTCCAGAGCCAATTTATCTAAGTGACCAAGAGATAGCCAAACTATCAGATGCATGGTTCAAAGCCCTGGTCATCAGGATGCTCACAGAATTGGTTGATTTTGCTCACAAATTAGATGAAAAAATGAAGGCTACGATAAGTGAAATGAGGGAAAATGCACAGGGAACCAATAGAGATGGGAGGAAAACTGGGACTCAAATCAATGGAGTGAACCAAGAGGAGGAAAGAAACAACCAAACAGAAAAGAAGGAAGAAACAAGAATTCAAAAAAATGAGGAGAGGTTTAGGAACCTGCAGGACATCTTTAAATGTCCCAACATCCAAATTATAGGGGTACCAGAAGGGGAAGAGGAAGAGCAACAAGTGGAAAACTTATTTGAACAAATAATAAAGGAGAACTTCCCCAATCTGGCAAAGGAAATAGACTTCCAGGAAGTCCAGGAAGCTCAGAGAGTCCAAAAGAAGTTGGACCGGAGGAGGAACACACCAAGGCACATCATAATTACATTAGCCAAGATTAAAATGAAGGAGAGAATTCTAGAAGCAGCAAGGAATAAGGGGATAGTCACCTACAAAGGAGTTCCCATCAGACTGTCAGCTGATTTCTCAAAAGAGACCTTCCAGGCAAGAAGGGGCTGGAAAGAAATATTTGAAATCTTGAAAAGCAGGGACCTACATCCAAAATTGCTCTATCCAGCAAAGCTGTCATTTAGAATGGATGGACAGATAAAGTGCTTCTCAGATAAGGTCAAGTTGAAGGAGTTCATCATCACCAAGCCCATATTATATGAAATGTTAAAGGGACTTATCTAAGAAAAGGAAGATAAAAAATATGACAGCAAAAAGACAGCAAACTCACAGCTATTAACAACCACACCTAAAACAAAAGCAAACTAAGCAAACAGCTTGAACAGGAACAGAACCACAGAAATGGAGATCACATGGAGGGTTATCAACAGGGGAGTGGGAGGAGGAGAGGGGGGAAAAGGTACAGAGAATAAGTAGCATATATGGTAGGTAGAAAATAGACAGGGGGAGGGCAAGAATAGTGTGGGAAATGTAGAAGCTAAAGAATTTATAACACATGGACATGAACTAAAGGTGGGGAATGTGGGTGGGAGGAAATGTGCAGGGTGGAGGGGAATGTTGGGGGAGAAATGGGACAACTGTAATAGCATAATCAATAAAATATATTAAGAAAAATTTCAAAAAAAAAAAAAAAAAAAAAAAGCACAGTGCCTGACAGATGCTCCAGTGCAGACTTAGAGTGAAGTTGGTTAACATAGAGCAGGGTGAATCTGTCTCTGCCACTTAATATTTGTATAACCTTTGACCAGTTTTTCTTAGCCCTCTTGGGTCCAGTTTTTTCATATTTTAAATGGGAATAATGACTCCTATTTCATAGGTGCCTGGAAAATCCAATGAGAATTTATGTCTAGTAGTTTCACAGAGTACTCTGTGAATTCCAGAAATAAAATGTCAATTCAACTATCTGAGAAACTGTGACAACTAAGGAAAGAATTCATTAAGGGTGGTAAAATTTGAAATTAATATGAAAATATCAATAGATTTCCCATATGCCATCAATAACTAATTAGAAGATGAGGTAGGAAAAAAGATAGTATTCAAATAGCATCACCATAAAAAAAATCATAGCCAAATAGTAATCAAAGGGGAAATGACAGAACTTTAAAGAAAAATTAAAAATGTTATTAAAAACCATAACAAATAAATAAAGACGTCATCTTTCTAAATTGAAAGACTAAATATTATTAAAATGTGAAATTTTTCAAAGTTAACCTATAAATTTAATGTATTGCTAATTAAAATAAATTTTTTTTCTTATAATCCAATACCTGATAAGCTAATTCTAAGGTATACACACAGAGAAAAATCTTTAATAATTACCTAAAACTTGTACACTTACCTAAAAAATTGATAAAATCAGTGGGTAAAAACATCTATTTAATTAATGATATCGAGACAATTAAAAATCTTTTAAAAAATAGTCCTCCTACCTCACACAGCAAATATACATAAAGTCATATTGGATTTGTGGAGTCAATATATAAAAAAAACCCTGAAATCATATGAGTACTGTATTAAATTATAGAAAAATTTGTTATAACTTTGATTAAAAATGGCTTCCTAAATAAGATTAACTCCTCATCCCCAAAGGAAAATAAACAACAGCAAAATAACAACACAACAAAGAGAACATAAATGAAATGTATGATACTTATGACTTAAAAATTAAAACTGTATGTGTGGCTAAATATAACATATAAAAAGTTAAAAATCAAGAAACAGAATTATGTAAATATTTAAAATACATTTAACAGACAAATTATTAGCATAAGGATATATAGAAGGAATTCCTATAAATCTGTAAGAACAAATAATATAATAAAATATGAGCAAAGGATATGAATAGCATCCTATAATAAAAAAAGGAAACAAAGACATGAGTTTGAGGAAGGGTTCTTTATTAGTGCCAGTGATATACCACCCATTCTTCACATTGGCTTAGGACTAGTTGAAATACATTAACAAAGCTCTACCTTATCAAAATCAACCAACCCTGACTATTATCATCGATTCTTTCTTGCAAAGGAAAGCATATATACGTGTGTGTGTGTATAATCATTGAATATTCACTGTGGGGAGACTGTGATCTTCTTATTTTATTTTTACTGATAGTCTTATTTTACAAAATATTTTTGGAACTTTGTTTGGATGACCTATGGGACATGATCTGCTAGATACGATTGTGAAAAAAATTCATCCCTTGTGAAAGTGCATGTGCTTTTTAGAAACAGCCAGAAAGTATTTGCAACAAAGCTTGGTTGAGGAGACTGAAGATTCTACTGGCCAGGGATTCCTGTTATATTTAAAGCTATTGACTTCTTAGTGATACTGAAGTCAAGGAAGCGATAGAGAGTTATGCTGAGGAAAGACCATGCCAACCAGAGGGAAATGATAAATATTTGAAGGAGGTACAGGTGAGCTCTTCGTGAGGAAGAGAAGGAGGTCCCAATGGTTGAGGCATAGTGAGAGAGCTGAGGAGTAGAGGAGATGAAAGTGGAGATTTAGAGGGGGCTGCATTCTGTAGGGCCTCAGCTGGCTCTGGCTCTTACTCTGAGTAAAAACAGAAGGCATTAAAAGGTTTTGACTAGTGATGCTCACTTAGGTTTTAAAGAAATCATGTTGATTGTTAGCTGAGAAAAGACTGGAGGGACTGAGCACGTAAAAAAGGTACATCTAGGCAAGAGAAGATGGTTGTTTGGACAAAACTGGTGGCATCAGGGGTAGTAAGAAATAGTTGAAAACAAATATATTTTAAACATAGCACTAACGGTGTTGGGGGACAGATTTGACTTGGGTTATAAGAGAAAGAGAAGCATCAAGAATGACTGAGGTTTTTGGCCAGAATACCTGGAGTGATGGAGTTGCCATTTACTGATCTGGGAAAGATTATAAGAAGGACAAGTTTAGAGGGGAAGCTCAAGTGTACAGTTTTGAACATGTCAAGACTGAGTAATTGCTGATAGAAGGCATCCAGTGTTTAGGTAGACTGGACAGTGGCCTGGACAGGAGCCCAGGCATCTACTCTATGGTCATGAGAAGTGGTGGGGAGGCCAACTATATCAGTACAGGTTCATGTAAGTGGTGACTGAGGAAGCATATGGAAGTTCTAGTCTTTTTCTATTTCTTCAATGAAATAGGAACAAATTATTAGCTGAAAGTCAGGAGGGACAAAAGTGTTGGGAGTTTGAAAAGAAAGCAGAAAGTATAAAATGGTCATCTAGAAGAGCTAGTGAGTAAATGTACTAAGATAATACGATGGGTAGATAGTGTCATAATTTAGCTGCATTCTTGAACATCCTGGTCCAAGAATTGTTTGTTGGTGTGGGGAAATACCCCATATTGAAATTGAGTCTCAGAACATTATTTACATCTGAGCACAGGTGATAACTGAACTTCAAATTGAGAACCTCTAGAATAGCAATGCTTCTTACACTTTACACTCTAATGTGTCCACATCAATTGAAGATCATGATAAAATGAAGACTTTGCTTCAGAAGTTGTGAGCTAGGCCTGAAATTTTGTATTTCTAACAGCTCTCATGTGATATTGGTGAGAAGGATCAGCCTGTGGTCCCTAGACCAGCAGCACTGGCATCACCTGGGAGCTTATTAGAGCTGCAGAATCTTGACCCAATCCCAAAGCTATTAAAGGAAAATTTGCATGATCTGTAGATCATTTGTATGCACAGGAAAAAAAGAAGCATTGCCCTACAACACTGGTTTCTAACTTGGGCTGCACATGAGAATTACCTGGGAAACTTTTTATGAACCCCACCAAGCAGGGTACACCACAAAACAATTAAATCAGAATATCTGCAGATAAAGCCCACATATTAGCAGCTTTTAAAACTTCTCAAGTGATTCCAATGTGCAGCCAAGACTAAGAAGCACTGCTGTGATATTGCCATACTACAAGCTGCTGACTAACATGCTGGTTCCCAGAGGAGAATCAATAAAGGTTTCTGAGTTTGGACCCATCCAGGTCTAAATAGGAAGACCAGTGCTTGGGCTGTCTGTTTGTATTAGACAAAGTCATATCTCACACCTAGTTATCTTAATGGACCCTGCACTTCAAATTACTCAGAAGAGGGTGTCTACCAAGAGCATCCGGCCAAGGTGGAGGTGTAGGCAGAAACACTTCACTTCTTTAAACAACCAAAAGAAGAATAACAACCAATTTAAAAACAAAGAACAACCAGAACTTCCAGAAAATCATTTGCATGGAAGTCCAACAACCAAGGAGTTAAAGAAACATTCATCCAGACTGGTAGGAGGGGCAGAGACAGGCAGCTGGGGTGGAGAAGACATGGGGCAAGGCAAGGCAGCGGATAGCACAGGCGATCCCACATTCGAGTACAGATAGGCCCAGAGGAGGAGTGGGTGGGCGGGCAGTGAGACAGACTGGGAAACTCAGGTATCAGCACAGGAAACTAAAGCCTCAAAACCCCTAGCTATAAAAAATCTGTGGGGGTTGTGGTGGCGAAAGAAACTCCCAGCCTCATAGCAGAGTTCATTGGAGAGGTCCACAGGCTCCTAGAATGTACAAATCCACCCACCCGCAAATCAGCATTTGAAAGGGCACAATCTGCCTGTGGGAAGCAGTGGAAGTGACTGAAAGCCAGAGGAGAGGGAAACAAGCAGCATTGTTCCCTCTTGGACCCCTCTCCTAAAGACATTGCCAGAACCAAGCAAATAGGGTTGCCCTACCCTGGAGAATACCTAAGGCTCCGCACCTTAGTACCTAACAGGCATGTTGAGACAAAGAAATAGGGCCCAAATGAAAGAACAGGTTAAAACTCCAGAAAAAGAAATAAGCGATCAGGAGCTAGACAACCTGTCTGATGCAGAGTTCAAAACACTGGTAATCAGGATGCTCACAAAATTGATTGAGGTTGGCCATGAAATGAAGGAAGAAATGAAGGCTACACAAAATGAAGTAAAGTAAAATATACAGGGAACCAACAGTGGAGGGAAGGAAACTGGGACTCAAATCAGTGATTTGGAACAAAAGGAAGAAATAAGCATCCAACCAGAACAGAAGGAAGAAAGAAGAATGCCAAAAAATAAAGAGAAGCTTAGGAAAGGATGGGACAACTTTAAGTACTCCAACATCTGAATCATGGGGTGCCAGAAGGGGAAGAGGAAGGGCAAGAAATTGAAAACTTACTTTAACAAATAATGAAGGAAAACTCCCCCAATATGGCAAAGGAAATAGACTTCCAGGAAGTCCAGGAAGCCCAGAGAGTCCCAAAGAAGTTGGACCCAAGGAGGAACACACCAAGGCACAGCATAATTACATTAGCCAAGATTAAAGATAAGGAAAGAATCTTAAAAGCAGCAAGAGAAAAGGAGACAGTTACCTACAAAGGAATGCCTATAAGACTATCAGCTGATTTCTCAAAAGAAACCCTACAGACAAGAAGGGGCTGGGGAGAAGTATTCAAAGTCATGAAAGGCAAGGACCTACATCCAAGATGACTCTATCCAGCAAAGCTAACATTTAGAATGGAAAGGCAGATAAAGTGCTTCCCAGATAAGGTCGAGTTAAAGGAGTTCATCATCACCAAGCCCTTGTTATATGAAATGTTAAAGGGACTTATCTAAGAAATAGAAGAAGATCAAAAACAATGAACATTAAAATGACAACAAATGCAACTATCAACAACTGAGCCTGAAAAACAAAAACAAAGTAAGCAAACTAGAACAGGAACAGAATCACAGAAATGGAGATCACATGGAGGATGATCAGTGGGGAGGAGGAGGGTGAGTATGGGCGGAAAAAGTACAGGGAATAAGAAGCATAATAGGTAAGCACAAAATAGACAGGGCAAGGTTAAGAATAGTATAGGAAATGGAGAAACCAAAGAACTTATATGTACAACCCATGGACATGAACTAAGTGGGGTGGCAAAATGCTGGAGGGTGGGGGTAGTACAGGGAGGAGGGGGATAAAAGGGAGAAAAACATTGGGATAACTGTAATAGAATAATCAATAAAATATACTTTAAAAATTACTCAGAAGAAAGTCTCTGGGAGAATCAGGCTGTTGCATCAGGATGCAGAACAGTAAGTTTTTATTCATGCGAACATTTGGAGATGGGTCTTAAAAATTCCTATTCAACTTGTTGAACCCTCTTTCTTTTATGTGGAAGTAAAAATATCTGAGGATGGGCTGGAAATCCCAAGTAAAAAGGGATTTACTTGCTGGGGCACTGAGGACTATCTGGATCTAATGTGAACACAAAATTTCAGTTAAGATGTTTTATAACAACGGTCTGTTGTCATTAGAATGAGTCTTGATGAACCTGTAAATAAACCATAAGAACTGAGAAATATGACTATGCATGAAGGTTTTAAATCTCTGATAATACTTGATGTTTATTTGATTATATTTGCTAACATCTTTTTGGTTTTGAGAAGTTGGGCCATTACATAATTGAAGAGTAATTCATCTACAGTAATTTATCATCTTTAATAAATTGCAATTCAACTCTAAAGTTGCCTTTGATTCTTTTAAAAAAGATACGGTTTCCCAAAAACTAAGAGCAAAAAGGAGAAATTAAGCAGACATATATAAAACTTGTATCGCTGTGGCTGGGTGCTCAATCGGTTGGATTGTCATCCCATGCACCAAAACGCTGTGGGTTTGATTCCTGGTCAGGGCACATACCTAGGTTTGTGGGTTCAATCCCTTGTCAGGGCATGTACTGGAGACAATGGATTGATGTTTCTCTCTCACATCGAAGCTTCTCTCTTTCTCTCTCTCCCTTCCTCTCTCTCTAAAATCAATGAAAATATATCCTCAGGTGAGGATTAAAAAAAAAAAAACACTAAAAAACCCTCCTGTATCTGTGTTGTTCTTTTCCTTGCTAGTGCCTTCTGATTGCTGGTGGAGTCTATGGGAGGTACCAGGGCCCTGGGCTGGGGATGTTTTTAGTGCTCTCTAGAAAAGAGATTTTGATTTTTCTGTTCTTTTCACTTAGTTGATACTAATGAATCAGTAATCAAGTAATTCAAAAAAATTTTTTTCAGAGCCTTCATGTTTTGGTATCAGTTTCAGGGATTTCAGGCTAGAAATCAAAATGGAAAAAAGAAATTCTAAATTTGGGGCAACCCTTTAGTTTAAATGGATGGCTTTGGTATTCCAGAAGTCATCCCAGTGAGAGAGAAAATAAAGAAATTGGATTAATAAATGTTCATATCTGATTAAGAAGAAAGAAGGGATATGAACATGTCCATTAGTTTGACTATATTTTTATATACATTTTACTATGTGTATAAAAAATATCATGTTGTACACCTTAAGTATATTTAACTTTATTAAAAATAAGATTAAAATATGTAAAAATGAACAGAGTCAAAGAGTGTAATAAAATAAAAACATCCATTTATGATATTTTAAAAAACATAGTAACTCTTGTTCACCACCACTGGTGGTGGATGTGCTTTCTTTCATGGCATCATTTTGTGCATGGCTGGTTTGTCTTATGGGACAATCTGTTCTCCCAGTGACCAGCTTTTAGAACAGAATAATGCTTATTTCTGCTAAAAGAACCAGGGATCATTGAAAAGCAACATACTCCATGTTTCCAGCAAGAGACTTCAAGATATGCCTCAGGTAGCTTATTAACACAGAGAAAGAATAGTGTCAGAAGTTCATGGTGGAGGGCAGTATTAAAAGGATAAAGGCCAGACTGGAGATAGAGTGTCTAGTGAACTAGTTCCGTAAAAAAGTATATAGTGATCACAGTCATTGCAGTTTATTAGCACCTGTTATTCTGAAAGCTTTAAATCTCTAAGGGAGCTCAAAAGGAAGAAAAATAATGAAAAGGATGTATATAAAAGGAATATCTACTAAGGTGAGTTAATTGACTGATGCTGCCTACTTCAGGGAGGTCAAATGGGTGGGAAATTATTTATTTTGTAAAGAAATATAACACTTATTTATTGATGTGATGATGTCTTTCCCGAGACACTTGACGGATGTCAAATAGTGACAGGTATTACAGACAGGCTATTGTGAGGTGCACTTCTGTTGTTCAGGACCAAAGCACCCCTTTCTGCCCTGCTGCTGGGAGTGTTGAAGCTGACAGCTTAATGAAGGTCAAATTCCCCTCTGGTGGTAGTTCACATCTGTCAATCCTCTTGCCTCAATGCTTCTGAAGGGCCCTCCCATCTCCAGAGCTCCCTCTGGGATCCACTGAGGCCTCTGCTGGGACTGCATCACAGTTCACCTGCACCATCTTGCCTCTTCACTCTCCCTACATAACCTTCCTGCCCTCAACCATCTCAGAGTTGTCCGCTGTGCTGAGAACCCACTTGCATGTATGTAAATATGTTCTGCTTGAAATGTAAGAAATATTTAGAAAAACCAAAACAACTAGACACTCTGGGTTGATAGAGCAAAAAATATTGAAACAGGTTAGAAAATAGATGCAGATCTGAAGCCTAAGCCTTCCAAGAGATGCGACACCTGAGAAATTTACATTTGACTGACCCTTTTTCCAGCAAATATTCTGAAATGTGCTGATTTACTGTGCATATTACTTCTACCCAGAGAGCAGGCAGAAAAGCGTTTCTAGAACAGACCAGCTGGCATCAGGGGTGGGCTGTGGAGATCCTTGTGAGAGTGGCTGAGAAAGAATGTGGTTCTTCCCAGTTTCCCAGTTTCATTATCAACTCTGCTGGGATCTGGGAAACCTGCATCATTCTCTGGGAAATTGGGAAACAAGCCTGCTGGATTGTTTCCCATATAATTTAACTTCTAGGATCGTCTTTACCATTCAAAAATCTTTATATCCTCAAAACTGTGTCTCTGACCATCTTTTTGCCAAATTATGACCATTTCATTCTGATGGGTATGCCACTACCGTCCTCATGTCTGACCAATGCAGAAATTTGGCATTCTTCCTGCTATATTATTTTCTGTACTTATTTCAAGACTTCCTGATTTTATTTCCCAAACATTTCTATAATTTGTTCCCTTTTTTTCATTCCATCTACCTTTTCTCCAGTTCAAGCACAAATTAACTCTTTCCTAAACCATTATAAGGTCTTTCTATTGTTACTTTGCTTCTAGTCTTCAACTGGAATTCCATCTCTAACATCTATTAAATTCTCTGAAGTTATTTGTTCTCTTCTCAGCATTCCTCTCTTTTTTTCTTTATAAACTTTCCTTGGGAGATCTCATCTATATCTGTGGGTCTGATTAATGTTGATATGCCCAAGATATACTAAAAATGCCCGAATATCCATCTGAGACTTTTCTCCTGAGGTTTGGACCTCTACATCTAGCTGTCAATTATTTAAACTCAACTTGTCAAAAAAAGAATTGACCACTCTGCCCCTCCAACTGGATTGTCCTCCTCTTTTTCCCATTTCAATGAATCGCACCATTTTCTTTCTACTCAGTTGTACAAGTCATAAGCCTAGGTGTGGTCTTCAATCTGTCCATCTCTTAAATTCCTAAATTCACATCAATCATCTCTGTCTTCTTAAACATCTCTTGGTCCTGTCTCTTATCACCATGACAATTATTGCTAACACAATCCCAGCCCAAATTCTCATCTAGAATATTTTTTAACCTAGATTTCTGCATCAACCTCTTAACTCGGTTCTTTGGTCTCTGTGTTACCTTTCTGTAATCCTTTTTTCATAGGATAGTGAACATGACCTTTGTAATCTGCAAATCTACATTCCTCTGCCTGAAACCCTTCAATGCCTCCCCATTGTTCTTACAGCAAATATCCATGGTTTATAAAAACTCATTATGGTCTGGCCCCTACTTGCCTCTCAAACAATCTTCTCCCCACATACTCCCACTCTCACAACACTTCATTGGAGTCATTGGAATATCTTAGTTCTTTGAATGTACAATGCTTTCCCTTACCTCTGGACCATTTTGCACCATGCTTCCTCTCCCTGAAGGCTCCATCAGTCCCATTTTACCTTCTCCTTTGCTTTACTACTTGTTCTTCAGTCTTCCAATCTCAGTTTAACTTTCTCTTCCTCCCAGAAGCCTTCACTGACCACCAAGTTTGGTTAAGATATGTCTCATTTTTAGCTCTCTTGACATCCTCTACTATCTCTATGGTAACTCTTATCAACTTCCATTGCAATTGCTTTTTTATGGTTAGATCTCCAAAGGTAAGAATCATATCTGCCTTTGTTATTCTTGTATTCCTAATTGCAGAACTATACTTGGCACAAAATGCATGCTGAAAGAGAATCTGACTTGATTGATGAGTTAATGAATACCTTAGCATAGGCAGTGCCCTTTTCTGAGAATGTACTTCTTTGTACTCTTGCTCACTAGGCAAATTCCTGCTAACCATTCAAGCCCCAATATCATGCCTTCTTGACTTCCTAAGGGAATCGTAGAACCCAGATTTCTGCTTCCCAGATCACACTCCTCCCCATCATCAGTTTTTGTCAGATATTTTGCTCATGAGTCTGTTTTTGCACACCAGACTTCAAATTCTCTGATGCCAGGACCTGTCTTTAATGTTTGTTAGCACCCATTACCTGGTATTGAGCATGTGCTCATATACTCGCTAAAAGTAGAAGTAATTGTAATAATCAACCTGGGCCCAATTTTCTTCTGAAGTTGATACGCTTGACAAGGCAATTCCAAAAAATGCCCCACATGATTTGTTCATGGAAGTATTAGTATAATGAGTGTTTATCTTATCATAGGTACTGTTGTTAAGTTATAAGATTTGAGGTTCTCTCATTGCATTGAAATGCATGTCTTACTTAGCTTTGCTTAGATGTGTTTATGGCTCCACCATGTCAAATAATCCATGCCCACACTCATAGTATTCCAAATCAAATTTTAGGAAAAAAGGATTCATAGTATCATGAATCATTTGAACCAGTTTGGGAATCATGTTAACAAAATGCAGGCTCTTTGCATCTCTCTGAATATTTTTCCGGTTGTTTCTGTTAGCTCTACGTAAAAAGAGGATGATATACACTTTTATAGGTTAACTATTGAAAATATTTAGATCAGTGCTTCTAAAACAAAGGTCATTTTGCAGTCCGTGAGACATTTGGAATGTCTGGAGGCATTTTTAATTGCCACAAGTGTGTGGGAGAGAGCTAATGGCATCTGGTGGGTAGAGGCCAGGGATGCTATTAAAAATTCTATGATGCACAGGGCAGCCTCCCACACCAAAATGTGTGTATATATATATGTGTGTATATATATATATTATATATATCCAATCCAAAATATCAATAGCACCTAAGTTGAGGAGCACTGATCTACATGAAATAAAAATCTCACACTTCATTTAGCCATACTTTTCTCTTTAAATAATACTTACCTTACAACTAGAAGACCAGAGTATATAAGTCCCATCCATGTGCCTTGTTCTTACATTATGGTTTGAAAAGTTCTCTAAAATGGTATTTTTAATATCTATCTCATAGGGTTGTTATTTAAATTAAATATGGTAATATATGGGAAAAAATCTTAGTTCAGTATCTGGTAAATAGTAGGTCACTCAATAAATATTCTTAAAAACAAGTCTGGGAACACATAGGAGATGGGGTCTAGGGGTGAAAATAAATAGCATTTACCCTGAGTTGTTCCTGAGCTCCTCACCCTTTTTAGGATCTGTACATGTGTCACCGCTTCTGAGGATAGTTTAGAGAAGAATAGCATTGACAAAGATCCAGGGAGATGTGCATACATACTTTTTGTTCTTCTCTCTCTACAGCTGCATTGCATTTTTCTATTCCCCAGTTTCTCAAAAAGTCTCTGAGATAGCCAAAGAGGGTTCCAATTCCATATCCCATGTAAGTGAAAACCATAACGTGAAGAGGTGCTTCCTCAAAGGATTCAACAATTGGCTTATCATAAAAATGTGGCTTCCCATTTTGCTGAAAACACAAAAGAAAATCAAAGGTTAGCACTCTCCCAATTACAATAAAGTATGATACTTAAAATTCTGGACTGTCAGCTATTTGGAAATAGATCACTGAAGAGGAAATCAGAAATGTATATTTTATTCTACAACCCCCTAAAGAAATAATTGATTAATGTAAAAATTCTCATCAGATGTTAAATCCATAAGTGAAAAGTTAATGAGGAATTGGGTTTTTATAAGATGACATAGTATCACGCATAGGTTACTACTTAATCACAAACCTGGGGTTACTACCTTAACCAGGTGATAAAATTACATAACAAATGTTGGAACAATTAGCCACTTTGTGATCTTATTATATTGTAATATTCAATATAACAATGAAATATTTCAGCAAAATTTAGTCAAGCTCTTGTATCTAATTTCCATTTCACAAGTAATATCAGGATAGAGGAATATGGTAAATTGCCTCATGAAGAAACAATCAGATAATTTACAGTGTGGAATTCTCTATATGACAATTGACTTGGCCTTTAAAAGCAAAAATAAATAAACAGGACTACATAAAACTAAAAACTTCTGCACAGCAAAGAAAACAACAAAATTTAAAAACAATGTAGGAATAAGAGACAATATTTGCAAGCCATATACCCGATAAGGGGTTAATATCCAAAATATATGAGAAACTCATACAACTCAAAAACTAAATAACCCAATTAAAAAATGGGCAAAGGATCAGAACAGACATTTTCCCAAAGAAGACATACAAATGGCCAACAGGCACATCAAAGGTGCTTAAACATCACTAATCATCAGAGAAATGCAAATCAAAATTGCATGGAATAATGCAATTGTGAATAATGAGATATCACCTTATGGCTGTTAGGATGGCTATTGTAAAAAATAAGAAATGAGAAATAACAAATGTTAGCAAGTGTGTGGAGAAAAGGGAACCCTTGTGTACTATTGGTGGGAATATAAATTGGTACAATCATTGTAGAAAACAGTATGAAGTTGCTTCAAAAAATTAAAAAAATAAAAACCCCATTTCTGAATATATATCCATACAACATTAAATAAGTATCTTGAGGAGATATTTGCACTCCCATATTTATTGCAGCATTATTCACACTAACCAAGATACAGAAACAATCTTAAGTATCTACTGATGGCTGAATGAATAAAGAAAATGTTACACACAAACACACAAGAATATTATTTATCCATTAAAAAAAGGAAATCCTGCCTTTTGCAGCAACCCGGATGAACCTAGAGGACATGATAGGATAATGAAATATGGGGGTATGGGATCAGAATGAATGTAAATGACCATAATACAGGGCAAAAAGTAAATGTCATAAGAGTCACACAGATGGAAGGACCATATCACATCAGGTGATCAGAACTGGAGTCCTGAAAAATGTGGAATTGGAGTCCAGTCTTGATGGGAGATACAGCATAAAGGTGGAGAGTGCTTGTATGGGAGTGAGACCACCTGGGTTCAAATCCAGGCACTTTCATTCTGCGACCTTGCCCTTGAATGCCTCAAGTGTAACATGGAGCTAATAAAGGTTGTTTTGAAAATTAATTGAGCTAGTAATATATGCAAAGCACCTGCCACAGAGTAAGAACCCATGAAATGTTAATGATCTTCATTGAATCTGAATAGGGATGATAGATGAAACTGTTAGAATGGATTATGCTGCTTTTAGAGAAATTTTGGAAAGGAAGAGAAAGAATATGTATAGAGCCCTGGCCAGTCTTACACAAAGAAAGAAATGGGAGAATGCAGGTCCACTAGGAAAGAGCAAGGAGAGAAGAGGAAGAAATGGGAGATTGAAAAGGAAAGAGTGGTTGGTAGTGGCTGAGAAAGACTATTATATATGGGAACTCTCACAAGAAAACTGGATCCCTCCTTCACAACATACACAAAAATTAACTCAGAATAGATCATAGACCTCAATGTCAGAGCTAAAGCAATAAAACTCTCAGAAGAAAATATAGAAGTAAGTATTCATGACCTTGAATTAGGCAAAACCTTCTTAGATACGATGCCAAAAACACAAATGATAAAACAGATAAGTTGCACTTCATCCAATTTAGAAGTTTTTGTGCTTCAAAGGATACTATTAAGAAAGTGAGCCCTGGCTGGCGTAGCTCAGTGGATTGAGCTCGGGCTGCAAACCAAAGGGTTGCAGGTTCGATTCCCAGTTGGGGCACATGCCTGGGTTGCGGGCCAGGTCCTCAGTGGGGACCACGTGAGAGGCAACCATATATTGATGTTTCTCTCTCTCTCTCTCTTTCTCCCTCCCTTCCCCTCTGTCTAATAAATAAATAAATAAATAAAATCTTAAAAAAAAAAAAAACGAAAGTGAAAAGACAACTCACAGTATTGGAGAAAATGTTTGCAAATCATATATCTGGTAAGAGTTTAGTATCCAAAATACATAATGAACACTTGCAGCTCAATAATAAAAAGACAAATAACTCAAGTAAAAAATGGGTAAAGAATCTGAATATTTGTCTAAATATATAAAAATGGCCAATGAGCACATGAACACACAAATTATTATTCTTAAAGGTAAGTAAAATGTAAAGTAGCTCTTTCCTCAGTAGAATTCTCCACTTTTACTCTAATGTTTGAGTTGGCATTTATTTCTCTTCTAAAATACTTTGGAATGTCATTAGAAATGGTTGAAGTTATACAAATAAAGCAATGCCAAAGCTCATGAAAGTGAAATGATACAAGAATGATGAGAGTACACAGTTCTTCCTTATTTGTAAGAGTACTCAATGTCTTAAAGTTGTCTGGGGATTTTAAAATATGAATATTTTAACCACAGCCTTATGTCATGTATTCAGAGATGCTTTATGAAACAAAGATTTCACCCCTGGTATAATTAATATTAACTTATAGGCAAACCCTGGAATATGATGTTCTACATGATACTCTCCAGGTAGAAACCTATCTATGAGATCTCATGATTAGTCAACTCAAATTTTTCAGATTGCTAAGATATATACTAATGCATGAAAACTTCAATTAAAATTTATTTTTTTGCATTGTCTTAAACTCCAGCATTATGTCTATTTAAAATGTTTTTATTGTTATTTTATTCCTATTTCAACACTAAACCAAGCTTTACTGAGTGTCTGTGTTTCCAAATGCTCTGTTAGAAGACAGGGTGTTTTTACAGACAAACTACAGGCTGACAAATAGTACCAGAGAGACATTTATGGTACTGTGGGTACTGGGAGGAAGATGCATTTAACAGTGGTTGGAAGAGGTATGAAGCTTTCATGAATAAGAAGTCAGTTGACCAAAGGCTGGAAGTATGAGGGCTGGAGGGATAAGGGCAGCAGGAATGCATAGAGAGAAAGATCCCCATGATAGAACTGAGAGCATCTAGAGAAATGCTCATCAGCCTTTCTCCTAGGCCACTGTAATCACCTTCTGGATGGTCTCTTTACTCCATCCCCACTCCCCAAATCTTCAGTTGCTAGAGTGCTCCCTAGAGATGCTCATCAACAAAAAGGGTTACAGAAAGGTTACATACCTCTGCAACTTTGGGGTATTCTTCACAGTGTACATAATCTAGAATGTGAGAACCAAGGGAAATATCTTTCTTGCTCATCACTTTCTCCCCATTGCAAATATGGTAGGTGCTAAATAAGTATTTGCTGATTGATTCAGCTTATTGACTATTACTAAAATACTGAAGAGAAAATTCACTTAACTTTGGGAAACCCAGTACATGTATCAAATGTATTTATTACCTTTTATATACATTTACCTAATCCATGACAAATCTCTATTCAGAAGTGGTTTTCAGCATAAAATTAAGTTTTTTAGCATAGGAGACAATGCTGTCCAAGTCCTCTGATTTCCTGTTTTCCATTTGTTGCTTAAGCAATATCAAACTGCTTTTATTTTATAATAGGGTACATCCAGGGCCCCCCAAAGAGGATTTGTAATGGGGTCCAAAACTTGGGGTGTTGAGAAATTATAAAATATAGGATATTCTCACTCCCACAAGTCTGAACTGGGGGATGGGACACAAGGAACAGGGCCATTGAGAGTTATTTTGCATATCAACAGCTGGTCAACTTCATACCTGATATGCAAAAATGGTTATTTTACATCTCTATAACAGCTGGCTAGCTTCATAGATATGGTAAGTATCTGTGGCCAGGCTTTGAGCCAGGAAGATGAGAATGACTTCTAATGTAACTGGGAGGCAACTTCCCCTGGTTACAGCACCTGTGTGAGAGCTTGGAGATGGTCTCTCCACACCACAGGGCCATGTCTGCCTGGACTCACTATGGCAGCCTAGAAAAGCTGGAAAAATGGGGACGTTGGCAGGTGTAGCTGATCGTGGGAGGAGTTGGAAATGGGAATGCAGAGGAAGATTCGTGCCAGGATTTAAACCCAGGTGTGGCAGCCATGTGAGGTGAACCACATGGTTTCAGGGTTGGAACACTGAGATTGTGGGGCTCCCTTAACCACGTGGCTTAGGAAGCAGGAAGGCAAGAAGCAGCAACCACACAGAGCTCTCTCTTAGCAGTTTGGAAGAATGCAGGAGAGATGCTGCAGGAAGGAAAAGGGTGAAAGGACTCTTGCTGGTGGGCCATGCGAAGGTGACATGTGGGTTTGCATTAAGAACTGCAGATCATGGCCATACAGTGGACAGTGCTGGGAATGGTGGGAGACCTGCCAGTCAAGCATGGATGACTGAGAAGAACCAGGAGAAGTGAGCTGCAGACTTCTGTTTTTTTTCTTCTGGAAGATGATACTTCTGATTGGCAAGTTCTGAGACTGGCCTGCCAGGGCAAAGGGAGAAGGAAGGACTGTGTGTGTTTGTGGGTGTTTTAAGGGACTTTGAGACTTTAACAAAGACATTAAGTCATTACTCTAAGTCTGTATAACTTTTGAATAAATAGTTTCTTTCCTTTTCACCAAACTCTGGCATTGAGAGCCATAATTCCTAAGGGGAGCAGGCAAGGTGAATCTAGTACAGAGTGACCCTGGGGAAGAGGGGTCCATTCAGTAATAGTACCTTACCACCGCCCCCCTCCCCCACAGGTCTGTTCCTGTAACAATTTTACACCCTGATTTTATCCCCCTCAAACCTTTACTCATACTGCCACTTCCATAATTTCTTCCGTTTTCACTCATTTTGCTAACTCATCTCTCCTTTTCTACTCTACATACATATTAATATATTATTTGCCTGCTTAACATCCACTGTTTAAGACCCAGCTCTGGCTTTATGTTCTAAAAAAGTCCATGCTAGATGTCTTCACTGTATAGCACTATCATTACATTCATTACATGGTATTACAAAAATATTTTTAAAAGAGAAATCATTTCATAACAGGACAGAAAGTAAAGGATCACTTGCCAAAATAATAGCTTTCATTATCTCTCACTCAAATATTTCAAATATTTTAACCCTGTTGTCCAGTGTGGCAAAGACTGGTTGTTCATCAAACCCATTTCCTTTTTCCGTTTCTCTCAGCTGGACTACATTTCCCAAAATCCTGGCAGACAAATGTGGCCACATGACTGAGTTCTACCAATGTGAAAGGGGTGGAAACAAAATGTGCCACTACCATGCCTGGCCCATAAAAGCCTTTCTCATGATCCATTTCTTTCTCTTTTTCCTCTGTTGCCATCTGAAGGCTGATGGCCAAGGTAACCTTAGGAGCCATGTATTAAGGATCGCAGAGTTTTTTGATAGTCTGGTTTCCTGAATAACTGTGTGAGGCAGAGTCTTTATCATCTCCCTCTTCAACACTCTATCACTGCCAATTAGACTTAAGATGAGTGAGAAATAAACTTCTATTTGGTGCGTTTTTTTATTATGACATTTAGTATTACCTTATGGAATACGTACTACAGTAACTTTGTTAAAATACTTTTACTTCTAATCCTTGCTTAGAAGCATTTGAAAGAAAGCTGAGAACCTTTTAACCTTCCCAAGGAATCATGTATCAGGACATGTCTGGGCAGACCACAATTCAAATTTGTATGTGGGAAAGTTTATGTCAGAAAATGAACTGAGTCAAAGGTTCAATTCTTGATTTATCAAGCTGTTCTGCATGTTAGGCAGTGCATGACAAAAAAAAAAAAGAAGTATATTACAAGATTTAGGCTTTAGTGATAGCAGAAGGCAGAGAGAGACATATTATAAACATGGAAATGTTGATAGGATCACTTCTTTATATGTTAGCTACTCTAACCCTCCCCCCCATAGGTAAACAAGTTCAGATGTTGATAGCTTAAGTTGGTTTCCAGTTGTGTTGGATCTCTTTACAACCTGAAGAGTTAGCTAATGTGTCACAGCAGCCCATCAAGAGAGCCACAGCTTTCCACAGGACACACTCAGATTGAGAAGTGAAGGATTCACAGAAAGGACAGGATTGCTTGAAAATGTCTATATAGAGCCCTCAGCAGAGTGCCAATGAGTGAATGAGAGATGGGGAAGGAGGGGGAGAGAGCAAGCACCAAGATTGAGAAAAGTTGAGAAAGGAGGTGAGGGCTTTTCTAGGAAAAGAGGACCTACATAAGCACTTGTTAGTGGCATAAAACAAGAAGAACAAGAGCTTTCATGGACCTCTGGCTAGATCTCATGTGTTACATACTTGGAGATGAGCTGTATAAAGCCCACTGGAATGAAATAGTCTTTCTATGGCAGGTCAGCCAGACTTTTTCAAATAGGAGTGAAAGAAAGATGTACTTTTCATTGGGATGCCCCCTCATCAGAACTGCTGGAGGAATGCAAGGTAGAAAGATTTATAGGATGCTAGGATCCTACCTGGGATGACAGCTGGGGTGGAGGCTCTAAAATCAACTGAACATAACTCAGCCTTGGAACAAAGTGGCTGTCTTACCACCCTGCAATGATTGAATTCTTCTGATCTTACTTGCAACTGGCTGACTCACTTGAAGATCACAGAGCTTTCAGTAAGTTATCCTGATAAATCAGAGAAAACAATGGTTTAATATCACCGAGAATAATTATATCCTACTATCTTCTTGATCAGTTATAATGTGTCATGTGAAAACAGTGCTCAAAGCTTTTGTGGCCATGATCTTATTTATTTACATAATATTCCTAAGAGGTAGGTGGTGAATAGCAGTAGTAGAATTAGAATTATCTTCACTTACTAAAAGAGGCACAAGGCATTAAGCAACTACCCTAAGGTTGCAAAACAGGAAAAGGCAAGACTAAGTTGAATTTCTCACCTCAAAAACACCAGAGTTAAGGCAGAAAAGCTTGAAGTTAGATCCCTGAGACATGACGGAACATATTTCAGAAATAAAATAGACATGGGGCTGAATCTTTCTCCTTTCCAGGTATCCATTGGTAGTAGCAAACACTGTGTGGGAAGGCTGACTACCATGTGCATGTACCTCTGCTTGGCACTAGAAGGAGCATTCAGGTAGTGTCTCTTACAGCTCCCATCCTCATCGAGCTAGTTCATGGATGATGGGGAGATAAAGTGTGCATACAAAAATATAACATTTTGGCCCTGGCCGGGTTGCTCAGTTGGTGCATCATCCTACACCCCAAAAGGTTGCCGGTTTGATTCCTAGTCAGGGCACTTAACTAGGTTGGGGTGTGTATGGGAGGCAATTGATTAATGTTTTTTTCTTCTCTCTTTATTCCTTCCTCTCTCTCTAAAGTCAATAAACATATTTTAAAATATATAACATTTGGGTCCTAGATAGCAAGAAGTATCAAGTGACAATATCTAATTAAGTATACAGCAGTGGTAAAAAAAACAGAAGTTTGATAAATCACTTCATATGTATACATTTGTTCATTCACTCAACAAACACATTTTGAACACTTACTCTGTGCTAGCTGCTGTGCTAGGTCCAGGTGACACAGTGGTAACTAAAAGGGACCCAGTTCCTGTCCTCATAATGCTCATGGTCTATATGTATGCTGTTCAATACACTACTCACTAGCCACATGTGACTTTTATATTTAAACTTAAATAATTAAAATTCAACAAATTTAGAGACTTAGATCCTCACTTGCCCTAGCCACATTTCAAGTGCTCAATAAGTGTATATGAGTGATGGCTGCATCACTGGAGGAGACAGATATACAGTATTTCCATTATTATAGGAGTTTCTGTTGTCTAAAGTTGGCAAATTGTGGTGCACAGACCAGATCTTGCTCACCTACTTTTGCAAATAGTTTTATTGGAACACAACTACACCCATTTGTTTATGTATTGTCTATGTCTGCTTTCACTCTATAATGACAAAATTGAGTAGTTGTGACAGAGGTTGTATATTTAGCCCAGAGAGAAACAAATATTTACTATCTGGTCCTTTACAGAAAAAGTTTGCCAATCCCTGGTCTAGACAGAAATGCAGATGCAGAACAAATACAAAAAAAAAAAAAGTGATGAATAAGTAAGATTGCTGTGGAGTGGGTAGGAATTTGACCTAATTCAGGAAATGACAAAGGCCTCCCTAAAGAACATGGTATTTAAAATAAGAATGGGGTAATGAGTGGGGATTTACCAGGCAGAGTGTTTCCAGCAGCAGGAAGAACCTGAAAATCTGTGGGAAGGGGATGGGGTTGTATGGCCGGGATAGTGAGGGGGCAGGTATGGCCAAATGTCAGTTCTGGGGCCGGAAGGAGCTCCATCTGTGTTGTCCATTGCTAGTACTCCAGTGTCTGGGATGGCATCTGATGTGAAGTAGGTATTCATTAAATGCTTGAACGATCAAATAGGCTGGGAGGTTATGCAGAGCTCATAAGCCAAGTTTAGAATTGCAGCCCTGATTCTAATAAGGGAAGCCATTGATGAGTTTTAAGCAAGGGGTTACTTATAATTTCTGATCAGATGTGTTTTCAGAAGGGCTCTTACAGGGCTGTGTGAACACTGTGTCTTCCGGGAGCCCCCACATTCAATGATTCACAGTGATTCATGGTTGTGTGGTTGGTGATTTTAAAGTCTCTACCATTGTAGAAGAGGATTTGATGAAGCAAAAACTTGTTTGGTTGATTTTGGAATTTTGGACCTGCCACCAAAAATCACAAGGGTCTTCCAAATGTCTTGAGTGAACAAAAAATAGGCATGCTTTGACATTACAATGAGGTGTGCGCCATGGCATTTCTTTCCCATGTCAGGCAGCCAGTGATTCATAGGTGAGTTATAACAAGGTGGGGCTCCTGGAAGCACACAAAATGTGGTTCTGACAGTCACTTGGCTAAACTTAGTGGGTTAAACTTGGAATACAAACAATATTTTTTTCTTTGAGTCAAATTGAAACAATTTCTTCTTGCACCTCAATGATCCTGAACCCCATCCAAAACTTTCTATTCTGTAAAGCTAGATCAAACAGTTGCCAGCCATTCAGCAACATGAAGAAGCAGAAAGCTTTCCTACTCAGAAAAAAACTGGCTAAGCATTCAGTTATTGTTCCTTTTTTGTGTCCTTTAGGATTTTGCACATACTTCTTCTTGCTTCTCTGCCTGCCAGCCTATGAAAACACACACATTTATGCACGTCATGGACAGTCTAGGAGCCCATATCTTGGCTTATTTTTTGCTTACCTCTCAAGATAGAATGTGTCCATAAAGAAATAATGCTTAATTGGATACATTCATATTTGCTGGCTGAAATCTTTTGTTTTCATGGAAGGAAGAACATGGCATTTTATTTTCTATAGAAAGCTTTTGCTCCTCAGAAAAATAAGCATCTTGTCTCTGAACAATCAAGTCATCAAGAGTATTATATCACAATAATTTATTTCTTCGCTCCCCAAAAAATCTGAAAACATTCATGGTCACAGTCATAATTATTGGATTAACTTTTATTATCATGTGGCACATAATATAGAAAAAAAGTAACTTCTCCAAGAGCAATGCTAATCTTGACTGGTTTTCACCTATAGTTTTGAATCAACCACCTTATGGATCCAGACATTTAAAAAAATTTATTCATTCATTTATTTATTTAGCCATTATAGCTTCTGACCACTAAGTAATGGATGGGTGCAAGGCATGAATCATCTGATTGCTATAATGATTAATGCTACATTTAACAAAAGAAAACTGATGTTTGCAACCTACTTATTACAGTTTTTGAGTAATTTTCTTAGGTCACCATGTGGAGCATTTCTACCTATTTCTCAGTTTATAGGTACCTGATTCAGCAGTCTTGCTAAGAATGACCAATGGGAAGCATGGCCCCTTAGAGAAAATACCAGTCTCTTTTTCATAAACTAACAAACCAACTCATGGGATACATCAGTTATGAGATTTTCCCCAGGTGTCTCAAATTATGTGCAAGGTTTGGCAAAACGTGTTAGTGTCAATGGCCCCTTTATCTGTTTTTGGTTCCAGGGTGTAGAAGGTGGTGTTCTGTAGAAGCACTGGAAACAGAAACCGGTGGTGCACAGGGGTATGTCTTGAGATCTTGGGCAAGTGATGGCACTTATTTGAGTCTCAGTTGCCTAGTGATAAATGTGTCACTAAGATCTAGAAAATGAGGTAAAATTCTTCTCTGAGATCTGAGATCAGCTCTGCCATCATTATTCAGGTGTCTGAGAAGACCTGGAGCTTAGTTTCCTTAGGACGAACTATAGAATTAATTTAAGCAAGCTGCAAGATACCAGGGGTCTCTTATCATGTCATCAATGTCATTGCCTCTGGCAAGCTCAGCAAAGTAACCAAGAAGTGAATTGACTATGTTCCCCACTAGGTCTAGAGGCAAACATTTATGATGTTATGTGTTTGAAAACAGGGTTGAAGCTGATCAAGGGCTCACAGAAAGGTGATTCTGAGGAATACTTATGCTATGGAGCATAAGAAGAACAAAGGCAAACAATTTTTAAACAATGATTTATAGAAAACTTATGTAAAAATCACTTTGTCACATGGCTGTGGAAATCTAAGGTAGAAATTAATATTTTTCAAGGCTTTCAGAATTTCATGGATTAAAAATTTTTTTAGTAACACTGATCACCAAAGCTGCTCTTCTGAGCAAGTGCAGTAACAAAACTAGCAATTTTTTTCTCACTGTGAATTAAACTACTGAAGTCAGAGGTCCTGATTTTTTTTTATTTCCTACCTGTTCTTTTTTTTTTTTTTTTTTTTTTTATCTTTAGAGGGGAAGGGTAGGAGAGAGGGAGAGAAATATCACTGTATGGTTGCCTCTTGTGTGTCCCATGCTGGGAACTGGCCTGCAACCCAGGCATGTGCCCTGACTGGGAATCGAACCGCGATCCTCTGGTTCGCAGGCCCGCGCTCAATCCACTGAGCTACACTAGCCAGGGCTATTTCCTACCTGTTCTTGTAAGGAGCAGTTGATGGGGTTGCATGCACTGAATAAGGGCTTGAGAGGTGCCTAGTGCAGCCAGTTCCTTGAGACATTTTTGAACATAAGAGTCAGAATTTCTGGGAATGTTTTCCAGTTCTGTCCCTATCATCCATATGGCTTTGGTATCATTATTTTTCTTAGTTCTGGTTTTTTCATCCCTAAAATGCATAAATAGCAGTTGTTCTGTGTACTTCACAGCAATGCTGTGAGGGTCCAATGAGATCCTGGATATAAGCATCATTGTACAGATAGAAAGATCTTTGTAGTTTATGCTGAAAATTAAAGGGGCCGATAATTGGTTAAATTTAAAAGAAATTGTTTTCTTAATTTTAGGTTCCCTAGAAGTAGACCCCAAGTAAAGGATTCAAATGCAAGTTGCTCATTTAGAAGGTGAGCACTGGTAGAGGAGAAACAGAAAAGGATATGAAACCAGTGCATGCTGTGCTATCACCCATATACTACTGTGGGCAGTTGGAGCTCACTTCTGGTGGGGACTCTGGGAAACAGTGTAGAACATGCTCAGAGTTACCCACCTGAGGGATGAGGTGGTGTGGGTGTTTATCCTCCTGCTTCAATCAGTCAGTGGTTGAGGGCTACTCTTAGAGGTGTTGATTCTCTGGCACTTCTAGCTTGGTGCACACTAGGTCAGAACAGGCTTCAAGGGCCCAGAGAAAGTCCTTGGGCAAAGAACATGGGGGCTGGTCTTTGGAAATAATGCTTTGTACATGGAAATGGTAAGAGCTGACCCTGGCTGGCGTGGCTCAGTGGACTGAGTACTGACCCTCTAACCAAAGGATTGCTGGTTCGATTCCCAATCAGGGCACATACCTGAGTTGTGGGTCAGGTCCCCAGTAGGGAGTGCATGAGAGGCAACCACACATTGATGTTTCTCTCTCTCTCTTTCTCTTTCCCTTACCCTCTCTCTAAAAATAAATAAATAAAATCTTTTCAAAAAAAGTAATGGTAAGAACTGAAAGATGAAGTGAACATGGCACCAAAGGGATCTGCTACTGTCATCATGATTTCATAA
Organism: Glossophaga mutica; assembly: GCA_039655065.1. Lineage (NCBI taxonomy): Eukaryota > Metazoa > Chordata > Mammalia > Chiroptera > Phyllostomidae > Glossophaga > Glossophaga mutica. Next base: position 75,269,925 of record CM077312.1, read on the forward strand.
CTGCACCAACTTAATACTTAGCCTTCACCTCTCCATATTATTATTCTCTAATATTCAGTTCATTTTCATTTCAAGACTTGCTGGTCTTTTACTCAGGTATTTCTGACACTGTATTAAAGGTGTGACAATATGCATTCCAATATACATCTTCTCTTTGTTTTCTGGCATGGTTTCATCAAAGAAAGGCTAGGGATAGAAATAGGCAGATTCCTGCAAGGGCCAGCCTTAACAAGAGCTCACATTTATGGAGAGTTTCTTTTGGTCACTGGCACTCTCCTAAGTCTTTGGATGCACTACCACACGTCACTTACAACAATCCTATTGGGTAGGCACTACTATTATTATCATCTTCCAAATGGGGAACTGAGGCACAGAGATATTATACCACTTACCCAAAGTCCCAGAGCTACCAATGTAAAGCTGGAATTCAAACCTAGGCACTGCCACGGGAAAGCCCTACCCCCAATTTCTATGTGATAATTTAGTTTATTAGGGTAGCAGGACTGTGGAAAGTGGCAACAGGTTATATGATAGTAGGAGAAGAAGAAAATCCTGGTTCCATTACTTTGTAGCCATGTGGGTGACTGACCTCTTTAAAGCTCAGATCCTTATGTGTGAAATTTGAAAGCCTATTGTTGATTAACAATCATATTTCAAATAGCACAAACACGTGGTCGTTTTCCATGTGTAGTGGCAATCATTACTTTAATTAATATTGATTTCTCTGACATGGATGCAAAAAAGGAAGTTCTCTACATATGTGCTCTTATTTTGGGAAACAGGAAAGAAGATGCCTTTAGTTCTCACATAAAACAAATGCAATTTTGCAATATCAATTTTGAAATTGAGACTAAAGAATTTGCAATAGCAGATACCATGTTGAGTTTTCAAATGTGCAGTCCCTGGATGTTTGCTTTAAAAGCTTAGAGTTTTCACAAAAGTGCTACTTCCCAGAGAGAGCCTTGGGATTGGGGACAAGAGGCCAAAGGAGTATCACATTGGTATGACTTTGATTTTATTTCTCTATGTGTATGAAGGCAGGGGTTAGAGTGAAGTTGTAAGAATTTCTAAATCAAGTTCCCTTACTGCTAACTGGATTATACTAAAGACCAGAAAGGAAAATGGCTCTTGATCACTTTGGAATTAAATGTGTACAACAGGGAAATTTCTCTGGTGAGTCAGCCTTCCCTTGAGCCCTTCTTTTCCCTCATTTGATGCTAATTTACATATTACTCAGTCCTTTATCCAGAAATTAAACTCTCCAACATTAAGTGAACTGTTCTGTAATGTCTTTCTACAGTCAAAACTGTATTATGAAACCCTTTCCAATAAGAATAAATAAAAGGTAGTGCAAGGTCAAAATTCATTGAATAGTATACTTATGATTTGTGCATTTCATTATATGTAAATTTTGCCTCAAAGAAAGAAAAAAGAAACTATAAACAAAAATTGAAGTCTAGTTAATGATATGTATGTGGAAGAGTTTAGGGGTGAAGTGCATTGATTCCACAACTTCCTTTGAAATGCAGAAAGCACATGAATTGATGGATGGAAAGAAGGATGGACATGAGATAAAACAAATACAGCAAAATGTAGAATTTATAGTTAGAATCTACCTATAGAATTCAGGTGGTAGGTATATGAGTATTCATTGTAGAACTCTCTTAATTTTTCTGTAAGGTTGCATATATTCACAATAAGATACTTGAAGAGAGGCATATCTTTTCTCGTGATAAAAACATAGATCCTGGGGCCAACCTCCAGTACTAACTAAAGATTTAATCTTAGGAAAGAAAATTTATCTAAGTTTTTATAAACAGTTGCCTCATCTAAACAAATGGGGATATTAACAGTATCAAACACATAAGGATAGTGTGAAGACCAAGTAAGAGAGTATTTGTAAAGTTTTTAACATGTAGTATGATGAAAAAGCTTGTTAAATGAAATTTTAAACATCATCTCATATACAGGGTCATTGGTGGAAAATCAGATTGTACTGACTTTTCTTGGACATTCAACCCTGAGAATGAAGAATGTTATTAAAACCAGATGACAGGCCTGTACACTCTGAGGTATTAGTCATTTTCTCTGTAATCCAGGTATATTTCATCTCCTGCTAAGAGGTAACAGAATCATCAGGATTAATCAATAATACTTAGTTTCTATTTTCATTTTCTTCAAAAAGTTTCACTTGCTTAAAGTATGTTCCTGACACCAGGCTTGGAGTATACATGATATCTGAATATCCTTATAAATTGTGCACTATTGTTGGATTGTAAATTAGTGCAGCCACTATGGAAACCAGTATTGAGATTTTGCAAAACATTAAAACTAAAACCACCATATTACCCAACAATTTTACTTCTGGGTATTTATCCAAAGAAAACACAACACTAACTGAAAAAGATATACACACCCCTATTTTCATTCTGGCATTATTTACCATGGACAAGGTATGGAAGCCACTTTGGTGTCTATTGATAGATGAATGGATAAAGAAAATGTGGTACATATATGCAAGGAAATATTATGTAGCCCTAAAATAGAATGAAATATTGCCATTTGCAAAGGACATGCATGGACCCAGAGGGCATTATGGTAAATGAAATAAGTCAGACAGAGAACAGCATGTAGCTACTGATCACACAAAATAATCTAGTGCTTTAATGATTTTTAAAAAGAGGGCAGTGAATGTTATCTAACAAAGTTAGAAAATCTGTAATTTAAAAGAGGTTATATACTGTGAAATGTACAATGAAGCCTGTGTATCATGTGTAGGGCCTTTTTGTCTTTTAAAGAACTAGGCCTGTAGATGGCAAATAGCAATTTGAGTAACAAACCAAACAATCTGAAATGAGAGTTTTCACAAGCAATAGATGAACAAAAACATGGTTTTATTCATTCCACAAATATTACTGAGCGCTGACTAAATACAGGCTCTGGCCTATATACTGGAGATTCAGCAGGGGATAATATAGAAATCCTTGCAAATGTGGAGCTCACTTGCTAGACAGATGACAGATAGGAAATAAATTTGTGTGTGTGTATGTGTTTGTAGAAGGTAAAGTTCTTAAATACTAAAGAAAACAAGCATGAAAGGGAGGCAGGAAGTGAGGTTTGCCATTTTAGATAGGATTAAGACCACCTTTAATAGAGAAGATAACGTTTGAGTAAGCACTTGAAAGGAGGAAGGGCATAGGCACCTGGATACCTGGCAAGTATAAATGGGAGAGAGAGTGCCAATGACCCCAGGTGGATGGATGCATGGTGCTTGTACCAACCAGTGTGACTGGAATATATTGAGCACTGCAAAAAAGATCAGATGATTCAGCCCTGGCTGGTGTAGCTCAGTGGATTGAGCGAGGGCCTGCGAACCGAAGGATCGGGTTTCGATTCCAAGCCAGGGCACATGCCTGGGTTCCAGGCCAGTTCCTGTCAGGGGACATACAAGAGGCAACCGCACATTGATGTTTCTCTCCCTCTCTCCTTCCCTTCCCCTCTAAAGATAAATAAATAAAAAAAATCTAAAAGGAAAAAAAAAATTCTTAAAAAAAAAAAAAAAAGATGATTCAGAAAAGACCAAGCCATGGGACCTTACGGCCCTTATAAATTTTGGCTTTTGCTTCACATGAAATGGAAGCCACAGGAAAGATTTGGGCAGAAGAGTGGCATCATGATTTTACTTCACAAGATCATTTTGCAGTTGTGTTGAGGACAGTCTTGAAGTTCTGCTGGTGCAGTGGAAGGGAGGACAGGGGTGGAAGAAGGGTATGATGGTTGAAAAATATGTTCATTAATTTTTTGATACTCTTCTCATTGAGATGTGGGATGGTCCCTTCCCCTTGAATCTAGTAGGCTTGTTTGTGATGACTTCAATCTATAAAGTAGGGTGGAAGTGAAGCTATCTTTTGAGGCTAGGTTATAAATGGCCATGAAACTTCTACTTCATTTACTAGAAAATTCTCTTCAAGTCTCCATTGCTGGAGAGGATGCATGTGGCAATTTGGCCCATAGTCCCAGCTTGTCTTGCTTGTCAGCTATCCCAGCCTGGGTGCCGGATAGGGGACTGAGGAAGCCATCTTGGAGGCAGATCCTCCTGACCCAGCCGTTTTGGGCCCAGCCAACTGGTTCATCCTAACTGAGGCCCCAGATATCATGGAACAGGGAAGAGCAGTCCTCACTCTGTGTCTGAACTTCTGTGTCTGTTTCTGAATTTCTGACCAGTGGAATCCATGAGCATAATAAAATGATTGTTGTTTAATGCCACTGTGTGTTGGCATGGTTTCGTATGCAGCAGCAGATAACTGGGACACAGAGAGAAGAGAGGAGACTCCTGAAACAGTCCAGGTGAGAGATCATGGTGGCTGAGACCCAGATGATCATGGTAGATACGCAGTTAGAAGAGAAAAAGAATACAAGGACTGAGCCTTGGGTCACTCTATTGTTTAAAGGTCAAGGAGATTAGGAGGAACCAGGAATAGAAACTGCAAAGGAACAGCTAATGATATATAGAAGTGTCATATTCTGGAATCTAAGAGAATAAAGTGCTTTAAGGAGGAGGGAGTGAGTGATTACTTGTGTCATATGCTGCTGACAGGTCAAGTAAAATAAGAACTGAAAAGCCACCATTGGATGAGAGGAGTTGAGGGTTTAAGATGATAATTTATTGGGCCTGTATTACATGGCAGACATTGTACTACATGCACACTATTATAACAGCAGAGAAAGAGATGACTGCAGGCTAATATTAGTAGAAAACAGCTATCATTTATTGAATATCTACTATATATCTGATAGTTATTGGAAGTCTTACATATACTATCTCACTTCATCTTCATCATTGCCTTATGAGATATAGATCAGAGATATGAGGTTACCTGCCTGGTGTGACGCAGCTAGTAAGAGGTAGAGCTGGGTCTTAAGCCCAGTCCTATCTATGTCAAAGTGAGTGGTCTTCCTAATGTCAGTCTTCCTTAAGCAGTTTTCTGGGAAATCCTAAGGGGCTCTGGGGTCTGAAAAGTCACTAGGACAGAAATATATTTCTGGGAGTTCATTTTTACTTAAAGTTCTAAGGGATGGGGCATACAGTACTTTTATGGTAAAAAAATAGAAATATATATATATATTTTTAATATATTTTATTGATTATGCTATTACAGTTGTCTCATTTCTCCCCCATCATTCCCTTCCACCCCACCCACCCTCTCCCACCCACATTCTCCCCTTTAGTTCATGTCCATGGGTCATAAGTTTTCTAGCTTCTACATTTCCCATACTATTCTTGCCCTCCCCCTGTCTATTTTTTTCCCATTATCTATGCTACTCATTCTCTGTACCTTTTCCCCCTCTCTCCTCCTCCCACGCCCCTGTTGCTAACCCTCCATATGATCTCCATTTCTGTGGTTCTGTTCCTGTTCTAGATGTTTGCTTAGTTTGCTTTTGTTTTAGGTGTGGTTCTTGATAGCTATGAGTTTGTTGTCTTTTCACTGTCATAGTTTTATCTTCTTTTTCTTAGATAAGTCTCTTTAACATTTCATATAATAAGGGCTTGGTGATGATGAACTCCTTCAACTTGACCTTATCTGAGAAGCACTTTATCTTCCCTTCCATTCTAAATGACAGCTTTGCTGGATAGAGCAATTTTGGATGTAGGTCCCTGCTTTTCAAGATTTCAAATATTTCTTTCCAGCCCCTTCTTGCCTGGAAGGTCTCTTTTGAGAAATCAGCTGACAGTCTGATGGGAACTCCCTTGTAAGTGACTGTCCCCTTATCCCTTGCTGCTTCTAGAATTCTCTGCTTCATTTTAATCTTGGCTAATGTAATTACAATGTGCCTTGGTGTGTTCCTCCTTGGGTCCAACTTCTTTGGGACTCTCTGAGCTTCCTGGACTTCCTGGAAGTCTATTTCCTTTGCCAGATTGGGGAAGTTCTCCTTTATTATTTGTTCAAATAAGTTTTCCACTCGTTGCTGTTCTTCTTCCCCTTCTGGGACCCCTATAATTCGGATGTTGGGACGTTTAAAGATGTCCCGGAGGTTTCTAAGCCTCTCCTCATTTTTTTGAATTCTTGTTTCTTCCTTCTTTTCTGTTTGGTTGTTAGTTTCTTCCTTCTGGTCCACTCCATTGATCTGAGTCCCAGTTTTCCTTCCATCTCTATCAGTTCCCCATGCATCTTCCTTCATTTCACGGATTGTAGCCTGCATTTTTTCATCTAGTTTGTGAGCAAAATCAACCAATTCTGTGAGCATTTTGATGACCAGTGCTTTGAACTGTGCATCTGACAGGTTGGCTCTCTCTTCACTGCTTAGAGGAATTGGCTCTGGGGCTTTTATTTGTTTTCCGGTTTGAGCCATTTTTGGTGGGTTTTTTTTTTTTTTTGTTTTGGTTTTAGTCTGGTCGAGGCTATTATGTAGAGAGGGGTGGAGGCTTAGGTGTTCCTCAGGGCGGGGCAGCCCAGTCGCTGGGTTGTGATGCTATAGGTGGGGGCGGGGTCTGAGAAGGAGCAATGGCGCCTGCTCCGCTCTCTCCCGGACTCTGGCCCTCTCCGCCGCTTCCCCTTCACCTGGATTATCTGCGCACGCGCGCGTGCTGTTACGTAGTGAAGAGTGGAGCCTCTGGCGCTCCCCAGTGCGGGGCAGCCCAGTCGCTGGGTTGTGACGCTGTATGTCGGGGTGGGGCCTGAGAGGGAGCAATGGCGCCTGCTCTGCTCTCTCCTCGATTCAGTCCCCTCCGCCTGGACCGTCTGCGCGCTCGAATATGAGACCACCTGGTCAGTCAGCCAGCCGCCTTGTGCGGCCTCACTGGGTCTGCACAGTTGCCCCCCTGTGCCCGGGGTCTGCCAGCCACTGCTGCCTGTGTGCCTGCCTGATCCGCACCTCCACTTTCTCCTGCCGCGACTCCGCCCCTCTTACCGGTCTGGATGAATGGTTGTTGGATTTCCGTACAGTTCAGTTTTCTATAAGTTCTGGTTGTTTTCTTGTTTCTAAATATTTGTTGTCCTTAATTTTGGTTGTGAGAGGAGGCACAGTGTGTCCGCCTATGCCTCCATCTTGGCCGGAAGTCCTCAGAAATATATTTTAGAGTAGAATGTGAAATTCTAATGTAAGTTTTTAAATAAATGAGTAACACATGTGCTTATTGCCTGAGTCACTTTGGGTTTTGTGTGGTTTTCTCTGCTTGGTGAATTAATTTATGAATACCTTATCCTATCTCCTGTGGAGAAGTAGATATGCTGGTTTTTCTGGTCAGGTTGTGAGAGCAGATGTAGCCTAATTAGTAAAGGCATTCCACAACTGAGGTTCTTAACCTGGGATCTGAGAAAGTCAGAGAATATATGAACTCTCTACATGGAAAATTTTATGATTATGAACACATTTATTTTTCTATAAAAAGTGTTTATCAGCTTCTCAAAGATCGTCGACTTTCAAATGGCTAAACCCCACAGGGCAGAGAAAGAACAGTCAAGTATAACTTGTAGTTAAAAGAATAATTATGATTTGCACATAGCTTTTTCTTGGGCAACTTCTGAAGGCCCAGTTACACCATATCTAGAGAACAATAATGGTGACCAAACTTTAAGATGCATTGTCTAACAAAAGTTTGTGTGTCACTTCCTGTGAAGTCTGAGAGATGAAGTTTTACTAGAAAAATACTGTCAGTTCTTTGATATTTTGATGAACACTTTGATACCTAATATTTAAAATTAGGGCTAGTCAAGGAAATCTAGTATATGTGGTCAGTAATAATTGTTTCTCAAACTCGCACATTCCAGGATCAAGTGTTAATGTAACAACTCAGGAAAATGATGATACATTTTTATATCATCTATTGTTTTTAAAATATAAAATAAATTTGGCCCTGGCTGGTGTAGCTCAGTGGATTGAGCGCAGGCCTGCGAACCAGAGGATCGCGGTTCGATTCCCAGTCAGGGCACATGCCTGGGTTGCAGGCCAGTTCCCGGCAGGGGACACACGAGAGGCAACCGTACATTGATATTTCTCTCCCTCTCTCCTACCCTTTCCCTCTAAAGATAAATAAAAAAATAAATAAATAAAAAATAAAATAAATAAATAAAAAAACTGAGAAGCCGGAAAAAAAAATAAAATAAAATATAAAATAAATTTAAATTAAGAGGAGCCAAATTCTCTGAACCATTCTTCCTAAATATGTATGAGAAAATAGCACTTCATCTATCACCTCTTATTTTTCTCACCCTTTTTACCTGTAGTTCAGAGATTACAGATTTGTGGTTGGTAGGAATATTTCCTTGGAATCTACACCATTTGAATTTTTAAAGGTTAAATGCCAACGCTTAAAAATGGGGAGAGGGGAGGGAATTTCAGGGGAAAAGGGGAACGGTTTAGAGCAACAAGTATAAAGGACACATGGACAAAAACTATGGGGGGTGGAAATGCGAGGAAGGTGGGGAGGGCTGGGATGGTGGGCTGGGGGGGTAAAAGACAGAAAACTGTGCAATATCAATAATTAAAAAATACTGATTAAAAAAAATAAATAAATAAAAGCCCCCCCCCCCAAAAAAAAAGAGAGAGGAGATCCTCTCCTCCTCCCAACTCACTTGGATTTCCAACTAAAATCTGTCAGCACAGGACCTAATCTCCCTCATGGCAACAAAGAGCTTTGTTGGGTAAACCAATTCTTACCACTTCTTATTGTTCCATTCCAGGCCCTGCCACCCTTCCAGGCATTTGCAATCTCAGTGTCTGCTGTAATCAAATGATCTTCAATGTGACAAACCTATTGAGTGGAGTAGGATTCAGATGGTGCTGTGATGGATAAAATAGAGTGTGGACAACAGTTTTGAATACTTCTCTGAGTGATGCTGATCGTGTTTTTTTCCCTAAATGTTTAACCAAAATTGTAAATTACCCGGCCAATGTATTGGTTTTTAACAGGGTGGCAACAGCTCCTTCTCACATTAATTTACAGGTTTGTATACTTTAGAATTCCAGTAAAACTATATTAATTCAGGCCAACTAAGACAAAGCTGACAATATTTAGTCAAATATTACATTCAGCATATTTAAAAATAAATATAGTAGATTCCTTGCAAGTATTTAAATTAACATTAATCCACTTCTAACAGTGTTTCAAAAAAATTTTTTTAAAGAAACTTTAGCAAATAGATACAATTAATTTATAACTGGAAGATACTAAATACACTTAAAAACTTGTATTCTTTTAATTAAGAAAACATCTGCATCTGAATACACACACTCTCCTGAGCCAATTATTCCTTCATAGATAACACAATAAATTACAAGCCACTGCAGGTTGAATAATTACACTTCAGATTTTGCAGCAGTTAGATGATTATGGTTTTGCACTGGTTTGAGTTTGGTATTATGGTCAAAATATTTGAGTGTGTTGTATTTGGCTAAACCAGCTAGACATTCATCTTAAGTATATAGTTCTTATGCCAAAACACAAAACAAATTGAAAGCTATGGATGGCCACACAAATTCTTCCCTCAAAATGTAAATGTCAGCACTGAAAATGATCATGTATGATGAGATTGCAGAATAAATTTTCTAGACATTTTAAAGAAATAGAATATCCATGTGTTCACTTACTTATTGCTGTTTAACAAGCTACCACCACACTTAAAACAACAATCATTTGTTTGCTCAAGAATCTGTAATATGGGCAGGACTCTGCAGGGACAACTCATCTATTCTCCAGGAAGTAAGTATCAGTCAGAGCTGGCAGATCACAGGCTGGAGGATTCATTTCCAAGATAGTTCACTGACACAATTTACAAGTTGGTGCTGCATCTCAGCTAGGAGCACAACAAGGATCCTTGGTTTCTCTCAACTTGGGCTACTCTTCCAGGCTGCTCGGGCTTCCTTAAAGCATGCTGGCTGGGTTCTAAGAGAGACTGTTCTGGGAAGACTGGGTTCAAGCTATAAGAATTCTTTTAACTTTAGTCTCAGAAGTCCCAAATAGTGCCTTGTGTCACATTCTATAGGCTAAATAAGTTATTAAGTCCAGCCCAGATTGAAAGGCAGTTAAAATAGATTTCACTTCTCAATGGAAAACATATCCAATCATTTGCAACTATCTTTGAGTTACTGCATTGCATATCTAAGATATCACAATTACCAGGAAATGCTGTGCCCAGTGAACTGCTTACAGCAGGGTGACCATGTGCTCATGAAGAAAGTTTCTGAAAGGCAGATTATCGCCCGAGCTCCATCTGAGGCTCAGTGTAGGTTTTTATGACTCAGGGTTACATGGAGTTGGTTTTCTTTAACTCAGAATAGTTTAAAGTAAAAAACAGGTAAAGACCAGTACACTGATGCAATGCGTCTTGTGAGTGAACAATATTGCATAGTGAAGGCTCTGGTATGTGGCAGTTTGGAGTCATTTGCAGTAATAAACTGAAATTTTCATTAACAACAGTGAAGCAAGCAAGCAAAACAACCCATGATATCTTTAATTCACACTGGCTCTGCCCTTTAAGGCTGAGTTTAGTTTACCCCTTCTCTGTGGAAGTAGGTATGAGTCTCATTTCTACTAACATCTTGTGTTTAGAGAGATAGCATGGACTAAGAAATACACACTTGGGTTTTAGAATTGGGGATACCAGGTTCCAACATTTGTTTTGATGCTTCTGAGTTCATGACTTTGGTTAACTTAATGAAGCTTTGTTTCCTCATCTTTAAAATGGATCTGGTAGTAATAATATCTACCTTGTAGGAATGTTGTGAGATGATGAATGCAAAGCAGTTAGAATGCCTGGCACTTAGAAAGAATGCAGTACGTGTTAGGAATTATGCAATATGTAATTATTATTTTCTTGGTTACTTCCCAAGGTTTTTAACTATAGGCCAATATATTAGGAGTTAGAGCATGATAGTCTTGAATGTTTGTGGTCACAATGAAAGCATGATCCCCTTTTGTTTCTTATGTGTGCTGGTACCTTAGTCAACTGGAATTTTCAGTTCTTGAAGAGTTTCTAGGTCTATTTTAGTGGGAAGCAGATAATACCATGGGGTCCTGGTACTAACAGAAGTTGGGCTAAGGTGTATAGTCTAGAGTTTGTGTTCCAGTTTTCTTATTGCTGGGTGATCTTGGGGAATTTATGTTTTCAGAGCTCAATTTCCTCATCTATGCAGACAAGGCTAAGAGTATTCATTTAGCACTACTGTTATGAGAATAATATGAGGCAAAAGAACCTGGCATGAAGCAGCTACCAACAATGCTATTTATTAGCCTTAATATTATTATGCAACTGATCAAAATAACGAGATTATTCTAACTTTAAACTTAATTTCATGCTTTATAAACATAACCTAAGAAAATGGACTTTTCTCCCATCTTCCATAGAAGCTGATTCTAGCTTATTCCTTTCCTTCACTTTCTTCACTTCCTTTCCTTTTCTTTACTTTTTATATTTCCATTTCTAATTCCTTCACATATTTTGCCTATTATTTTCTTATTTTCTCTTTAGTTTCTGAGTGTTTTCTGTGTTGGTTTCTAAAAGTTGTTTTATATATTAATATATTTGCATTTTGTGATATGAATTGCAAATATTTCCTTGTCTGTAATTTGTCCTGTGATTATTATTTTTGTTGTGTTTTGCCATGGAGAAAGAAATGTTTGATTTTTATGTAGTCAAAATTTTTTGAGCCTTTCTTTTATGGCTTTTATGATATCTAGTTGTAAAGACTTTTCCCATGCACAGATTATTTTAAAATTTATTTTTGAGCAATTTCTTGGATTAATTTTAACAATTAAAAATTACACTTACCGGTTCATGGGCTAGTACACAGCCTATCTAATTCCTGTGCTATATAACATGGTTTATTAGTTGGCAGGGCCAGTCACCTCTCATAATAACTCTTTTAAATAATTCTTCTGTTTTAACCTTGTTAATTTTCTACATCAATTTTAACATCACATGTCTGGTTCATAAAAGTTATGGTGTTTTATTTACTGGACTTACACAAATTTATAGTTTAACTTTGGCAGAATTAACGTATCTTTCATCTTGAGTCTTACTATCCATGAGTATTGTATGTCTTTTCACTTATTACAGTTTCTTTCATGTCCCTCTGTAGCATTTTAACACTCTTCATTTAGATTTTAACTTTACATCTTTCATCTGTTCCCACATACTTCATGTTTCTTATGCCATTGTAAGTGGGGGTTTTATTCAATTACACTTCTGATTGATCTTTTCCATTATTCTTTATGATATTTTATGTAAATACAACAATTAAATTTTTCTTCATGATTTCTGCTTTTTCACTTTGTTGGAGTGCAAGGGGAACAAATCATGGTGACAACATTCAGTCTTGACATATCCTGCATTTTTCCCCATTGCTAGACACAGGTGGTAGGCTCTGTTTATGTTGTTTAATAACATAAACCAGTCTTTCACAGTGATTAGCCCATTAAGCCGTAGCTAATCCATAAGCCATGTTCTGAAAATCACCAGGGATAAAACCCACACAGCCTGAGAAAGCCACATCTGATCATGGCAATTCTCTCCTCAAACCTCCATCATTTATGAATATATTGCATATTATGGCAGACACTCTTGATGCAACATCCAGATCCCTTTGCATTCTAATAATTTCTTTTATTTTTTAAAAAGATTTTATTTATTTATTTTTGGAGACAGAAGAAGGGAGGGAGAAAGAGAGGGAGAGAAACATTGATGTGAGAGAGAAACATCAATCAGTTGCTTCTCTTATGCACCCTGACTGGGGACTAAATCTATTACCTAGGCACATTCCCTGACCAGGGATTGAACCAGTGACCTTTCAATTTGCGAGATGATGCCCAACCAAGTGAACCACACCAGTCAGGACTGATAATTTCTTACTAAAAATATCTTTATATCAATTTTAGGGCTTTCTCTAGTGATATATAAGCAGGATAAAGTGCTATATGGTTAATGTTCCGGGGAGAATTCCTCAACTGTTGATAGGAGTTGGTTAATATATGAGGATCCTCCCCCAAATGGAATTTATTTATAAATAATTGTGTATTTATTCCCACACATTTAAACTTAAGTCACCTTCAAAATACTCCCCATTTGATGTAATACACCTACTGAGATATTTTTCCTCTGCTCAAAACTGTTTTTGAATGCGTCGATTTTGATGTCTTTTAGTGCTGTCATTTTTTGTTTCACTTCTTCCACATTAGTCAAACTTTTCCCTTTGAGGACTTTTTCATCCGGGAAAACAAAAAGAAAGTCACTCAGGGAAAAATTGTGTGAATAGGAAGGGTGGGGTATGGGGGCCATGCCATTTTGGGTAAAAAACTGCTGAACACTCAGCAGGGTATGGGCAGGTATGCTCATAAGTCACCCATCATGAAGTGGACAAACACATTGAAAGAGTCTTCAAAAACAATTCACTGAAGCTGAGAGCAGCCTCTCACAACAGTGCCAGCTGGTACACTATTGATATATATGGGTTCCTAGAAAACTCACCTATAGGGGAAAGCCTATGTTACAAGATGCCTGCCCTCCAGAAGATAATTCCGGTTTTTTTGTGTCCCGCCGTATATCTCTTTTACTCGTGCCTTAGTTCTATATCATCATTTAGATATCTTCAAAAGTCTGAGCCCCAATTCCCCATAGTAGTAACCTATTCATGAACGTATTGGCTTCCTTCTCTTCTGTGTCTCACTTCACAATTACCCTAATTCCTGGGTTCAACTTCCAAATAAATTTCTTGCACTAGAATCTTTATCTCTGGTCTGTTTATTGAGGAACATAAAATAAAGGCATTTTACAATCTTACCCCACCTACTTTTACAGCCCCTTTGCCTTTTTCTATTAAGCATCCTAAATTTTGTCTCATTAGCCTAACCTCCAATGTCCAAACATGTTATGTTCTGATGTTTTGTATATTTCTAAGAGCCTTTCCCTCTGTTAGGATGCCTTTCTATGACTGTGTACCTGGCTATTCTGTTTTTTAAGACTTGGTTCAAAAGTCATTCTGACTAGAGTGACTTTGCCTTCCTAGCCAGGGCCAAATGCCCTCTCCTCCATTCTTGCAAGCATGGTCCATATATCTCTGTCATGATGGACCGTTCCCCAAAAGAGTCACAATAATCTCACCAATCCCTCACAACCTTTTGCAATGTGACTTTGCAGATACTCTCATTAAGAAGTAGAATTTAGCCCAGGCTAGTGCGACTCAGTTGGTTGGGCATTTTCCCTCAAACTGAAAGGTTGCTGGTTTGATTCCTAGTCAGAGCACATGCCTGGGTTGCAGGTTCAGTCTCAGGTTGGGGCACATACAGAAGATTGATGTTTCCCAACCAGTTGATGTTTCTCTCTCACATAGATGTTTCTCTCCCTCTACTTTTCCCTGCTTTCCTCTCTCTTTAAAATAATAAATCAAAATTAAAAATTAAAAAAAAAGACCAGAATCTATTTCCTCTACCCTTGCATCTGGGCTGATCTTGTGACTGGCCTTGATGACAGAACATGTCAGAAGTAAGCCTATAGCTTAGGAGGACGTGCATATTCCATTTTCACTCTTTTGGAAGCTAGCCTTCATGTAAAGAAGCTTAGGTTACTCTGCAGATAATAAGATACCACATGGAGAAGGTATCATTGTAAAAGAGATGCAAGGTGTCCTGAACAACAACCAGCACCAAGGCCTTAGACATGGGAGTGGGTCCTTCTTGCACACACATCAAACACCACATGAAATACAGACAAGCCCTGCCCAAGTTCCTGGCCCACAAAAATCATGAGCAATACAGTAGTTGTTTTAAGCTATTGAATTTTGTGGTGGTTGTTATACAGCGGTAAGTAACTGCAAACTCTATTATAGAACTTACCATTAAATACTATTAATTACTTGTTTACTTGTCTTTCTTTCACACTTATGAAATATGCATAAATGGGGACAGAGTATTTTCATCTTAATAGCTGTAATATCTGACACATAGGAAAGCTTTACAATGGTGATCCAATAAAAATAATGGGGGCTCAGCAGGGAGGTCACAGAGAAAACTCGTTACATTGGGATTCCTTTCTTTTAGGAAATGAGAACCAAAAACCAAATATACTGGAGAATGGTTGCAAATGAGAATGAGATAAAAATTCAGAGTAATTAAAAGAGATTTCCAAAGCATTTTGTTCATGAATTCTCTAAGACTTGGTGAGATTCTTGACCTCTATTTGAATCAGTGTGCAGCCTAGGTGAGACCTACAGACACTAGTATTCACAGGAGTAACAGGCAGTTACTGCTGTGTGCAACTGAACTGTCAGTCATGGTTGTTCTCACTGTCTAGGAGAAGTTTATATCATAACAGAGAAGCAGATGTATCAGGACTCCACGGGTCTCAAGAGAATAGAGTAAGGTGTGGAAAACAGGAAGATCAGCTTCAGTGGTTATAAGTTTTCTGTTAATAGATAAATTACAAACCTTTAAATATATCTTCACATGTCCCAAGGATAATAGATTCTTAATAAATATTGGTGCCTGAATGAATAAACAATAGAATGAGCAGCTACCATTTAGGGGCCATTGTAGGATACTTTGTCATGTTACAACATTGAAGTTCAAAAACACACTGAATTAGAATGATTCTAACCTTAGGACACTTTTGTTTGCTAAGAAAGGAAATGATTAGGGAAAATTTCAACAGTTTTCTTTCATCTCTTTGGATCTATTTCATAGAAGAAAATGCAGACTCCATCCCATGAAGATACCTCTGAGGAAATGCAGTATTAAGAGCACCAAAGACACAGTAACTACCTTCCTAGCTTCAGGCTTTCCTAATAAACTTTATGGCCAAGTCCAAAATACTGAGTGGAGGTGACAGAGCAATTATATGGAGATTAAGTTAATGAATAGAAAATTAAAGAAACTATCAAGTTTGGATGAAGACATTAAGAGTCCTCTGTCTGTTACATGGGTATGCTCATGAGGAGGGAGAGCGAATCCTCTAGGACAATAGCTCCATCCATCTGGAGTAAGAGGTAGGATGACTTATTAGAAGTGGACAAAGAGCCTTAATCAGTGATGAAAACCAATTAGTGCATCCTCAGATCATATGAGGTTTAAAGAGAAAAAGAAAAGACAGTACAGTCAAGTTCCAAAAAAAGTCCAGAAAGGAACTCTAGGTTTCCAGAATGGAAAGAATCTGGCTCCCTTGCCAATCTCAAGGTTGGGGAAGTGAGCCTGGCCCCCAGTGCTAGGGTGTGGAAGCAAGGCTGCATGGGAACAAAGGAAAGGAGGGCTCCTGAGAGATTGCCTAACACTGTTTTTTTTTAATTATTATTTTTTATTCAGGAAACCCTGTGTTAACAGAATCTTATAGGGTACTCCAATATACAACAGAGACAAATATATTGCCATGTGGTTTCAGGAAAGCAGGAAGAGTAAGGGGATCGTCAGAGGAGTTGGTAGGAGTTTAGATGCTGCTTCATGGGATACTAGGTTGGCAGAACGTACTTGAAAGACTACTGGCCCAGGACATCTATAAGCCTTTGTGGATTGCTTGTCTACTGTCCTGGTTTTTGGTCAAGACCCAGTTTGTTAAAGGGCCACTTGGGAAAATGGATTAAAACTATAACTGAGGATCATAACAGTGAAGACAACTTCATCCACATCATGGCAGGGAAGCAGGCCCTTATCTGTCCTTCTACACTAAGGTCTCAGCATGGTTTATTCTTTCTGGAAAATATTTTTTAAGCAATGATTGAGGCTTTAAGTGGTTGCCAATTCCAATTTAGTAACTCCTAAATTTATCTGAGCCAATAGATTCTGGATGGCCCTTCAGGAGGAGATGTTGAAAAGGTAACAGCATCCTTGATACATCCTGCTGCTCTCTGAGAAGCTTCAAAGTCCAAGTCTACTTAGTAATGAACCTTTACTTAAGGAGAACTTAGTAGTGAACCTTTAAGATACTAGCTTTTGTCTTTACTTAGGAATGGTTGTAACCATGTAGCTAATTGTCTAACCTCAGACACTACAAAGTGGTTACAAACCCAAGGTAAGTAAAGAGAGAGAATGGCTTTGAGGACATCTCAGCCCAAATGAGAGACCCCTTAGGATCAGAACGTTTCAGAATGTGAGTAGGAAAGTGTCCAGAGTCACAGGCATTTCAGAGACAAGGAGCATGTTGGGTGATAGTCTGAACTGACACAGTGACAAATAGTACAGATTATTATGACTGCCCTCATACAAATGGCAGAGTTGAGTGTTTTCTCCTTACATTGTACTAGGTTTCAGATACTCAGCTGGAGAGTCAAGGCCTCCGATTTTCAGTATATACTTTTAAGGCTAGGGTAATGCCTTTTTTAAAGAGGTGACCACAGCCTGTTTATATGCTCCAGAGTGCCCCCTCCCCATTGCCCCTTCACCTCTTCCAACCAGAGGCACAGATTCAATGTACTGACTGGGGGACTGGCTCCCAGCAAGCCCAACCTGTCTTGTGATCTAACAGCAATCTGACCTTTCCTCTGGGCTGGGTGGATGCTGGTTTTCTGAGGATGGATGAGTGATGAAGGACTGCAAAAGTTCCCTGCCCAGCTTCTCATTTCCCAACAGTGAAGCTACCTGTTTGGCTATGCTAATTTGCTTCTGAAGCAGGTGAGCTCACCCCTGCTACTCAGAGCAGTGAGCCAGGGCATTGTGTGGGAAATGGGGAACTGCCTTTTTACAAGCAACTCACAGAGTCCAGCTCCCTCTTTGAATAAGTGGACGATATTTCTTGAGTTTCTTCTTCTCCTCAATATAGCCCCATCAAACACTCTGCCATAGCAGGAGCCAAAAATTGTATCAAATGGGAAAACAAAAGATTGTTTGGTTCCTGTGCGCAGCATGTAACAATAAGTCACACTTTCTGAAGTGTCTTCAAAAAGAATGCCGCAATGTCAACTTTCAGAGAAAGACTCTGGCCCAAAACCAAACTGCAAGCTACAACAATGCTCCACTAAACATCAGAAGTAATTCATCTTTTATCCAGAGAGGCATTTCTCACGTAGAGGGAGAAATGCCATTCATACCACATAATCTCAGCAACTTTCAGTTTACTTTAGTTCAGTTTACTTCCTCTTTTTCTTAGGAAGCATAATGAACGTAGCCTGTGATAAATTCTTGATGGACTGAAATTTAGCCGAAAAGTTTGCGCATTCACAATTCTTCCCCACCCCCCACCCCCCGCCTGAAATTCTGTCTCTGCTTGAGAGACATTACAATAAAAGTCAAATAGGCACTTTGTATTTTCAGGATTTAAAAGGCTCTTGGGGCTATGTGTGCCCTCTTTTATACAGAGAAGAAATTCTCTCATTAACCCACACCTAAGCCATTCAGTAGCCAAGCATTTGAAATAAGCTGAAGTGAAGAGTCAAAACACAGAACACTTCATAAAAAGGGCTTTCAGTTAAGACAGCTTCAAAGAGCTTTACAAGGAAATACTGAAATATTGAAATATTTAAATTCAGAGTCAGGGAGGGATTGTCTCTTACCTGGGCTTCTTTCACTATTCCATTTTTTGTACAGTTTCCATTCTGCAAGCTGTCACTCTGCTTCTTGTGGTTGTGTAGTTTTCCATTGCAAACAGGACCACCTCCAGAATTGGCCATCTGGGTGAAATGATGGAACCCAGCAGTTTTTTCTCCAGTGCTTCTCCACAAGCTGCAGATTTGAAGTTAGTGAGGGGATGGCATAAAGTACCTGGGGCTGAGCCTTTGGAGGAATCCTACCAATCAGGCTTTTCCAGAAGAAGAGCAACAATCTATCTTTTGGTCAGACCTTTGAAACTAAAAACAAACAGTTACCTTTCCACTCCTAAGCTCAGAATGTGGCTTCTACAGCAACAAACTAGCTCCTGAAGCTGCTGAGAGATTGCCCAAGGACTGTGGAAATCAGGAGACTGCAAAACCAGTGGTGAACTATGAGGGGGCGGTCTGGGAGGAGGAAAATCTTTTAAAGGCACACACACTCACCTGGCGTCTTCTGCGTACATACAGTCAGTCTTGAATTTACATCTATTCCTCACCTTCCCCTTGTGCATTTAATTACATTTTCTTGGTTGTAAATCAAACTCAAAGTCAACATTTCTTTTTGCTGTAAAATAACATTCAGAAGTAATTACCAGGAGCTGGAGGAAGAAGAGAATAGGAAGTTACCGTTTAATGGGCACAGAGTTTTAGTTGGAGAAGACAGAAAAAATTTTGGCAATAAATAGTGTTAATGGTTAATGGTTAATGAGTGTACTTAATGCCACTGAACTGTAAACTTTAAAATAGTTAAAATGGTAAATTTTATGTGATGCATGTTTTACCACTGTACAAAGGTGGCAAAAAGAAAAAAAAAGAATATTCAGAACCTGCCTAATGTTAAACCCACCTAATATTTAACCTAATGTTAAAATCAATGATATAATGAGAGGTACTAAGTCACAAAGAATCCCTGTAAGATGGAAGTCTAGGAGACAGGATATTTGGTTTCTTATCATGCCTGTATTACCTTCATTTTGTGACCTTGGGGGAATTTTCTCTCTTTATGCCTCACTTTCTCCACTTCTAACATGAGATAAAGTATTTCTGTGGGCTAATGCCTGATGAGTGGTAGGAAAGCAAAACGCTAGTTTGGCTTTGTTACTGACACAGCTGTCGTGAAGCAGATGTTGACTGCAGCATCCTAGTCCGGATCAGTTCTGGTTTACTAGTTAGCTCAGTCTCTCGATGCATGTCAGAGGTCTGTTTTCTCTTATCACTATCAAATGGCATTGTAGTGATATGGTTGACAGTATTAATCATTTAAGGCCTGTTGAGTCCTCCCAAATCCACTTTCATTGTTTTCCTGAATCACAGATTCTTTAACATCAGACACTTAGAAAAGTAACCCATTTATTGGGTCAGTGGACAAAAATAAAGAGAAAACAAAAACAAAAAGATAGGAACAGTCCCTGTTGTCAAAGCCTCATTTCCTGGTTCTCAGCTTTGGATGGGGTTTATTTCCCCTCCAGAAAGAGGTGACTTACAGAGGAGATGGTGATCATGCTTTTCTTAACCACAATTTACATGCAAGAGTTAATACCAAGTTAATACCCTTTGTGTCTCATGCTCAGAATTTATATTGCATCTTGCCTAGCCATTGCTGTGAGAGCAGAATTAGCTTTTTATTGGTCTCTCTCTTCCATCGTTATTACACCGGGACTTGGGAGCTGAACCTGTGTTGTTGGCTTATTTCCTCTAGAGTCTAGACTTCCCAAAAGATCGATGGAAGAGCAGAAGGGAGCACTGATAACTGTTGGCATGACTGCCTCAGCTTACTGAGAAAGACAAGTTGAAGACACTGCTATTTTGACTGAACTTTACTGACCTGTAGAAAGTTATTATTTTTTTTTTGTCACTGGCATTTAAAAAAAAGCTAAGAATTATGGGAGCTGAAAAAGAAGTTGAGAATTTTTGAGATAATTATTGATTGAAATGTATATTTTGCTGTTTTTATTTTAGTAGGCAATTTTGTTTTTTTTATTTTTTAATCAGTATTTTTTAATCGTTGATATTGTACAGTTTTCTGTCTTTTACCCCGCCCCAGCCCACCACCCCAGCCCTCCCCACCTTCCTCCCATTTCCACCCCCCATAGTTTTTGTCCATGAGTCCTTTATACTTGTTGCTCTAAACCGTTCCCCTCTTCCCCTGAAATTTCCACCCCTCCCGCTCTGGTCACTGTCAGACTGTTCTCAAATTCAGTGTCTTTGTTTATATTATGCTTGTTTGTTTGTTTTGTTGATTAGCTTCCTGTTAAAGGTGAGATCATATGATATTTGTCTTTCACTGCCTGGCTTATTTCGCTTAGCGTGATGCTCTCCAGTTCCATCCATGCTGTCGCAAAGGGTTATTTTTAACATGAGGGTTTTGAGATAAAACTAAATGCTGAACATCAGATATTTCTATTCCTTCTCCTTCTCCTTTTCTTTTCTTTTCTGTTCTTTTCTTCTTTCTTTTTTCTTTCTTCTCTTAAATTTTCCCTTTATCCTAATTTTCCTTTCTCTTCTTTTCCTTCTTGTTTTTCTTTATTTTCTTTTTACAAAGGACAAAAACTATACATAAAAAATCTCAAAACATAGATGAAATCTGCTTCCTTTTTTTTCCTAATCACAAATTGCCAAGGTTAGATAATCACATATAGACATTCAGGAAATGTCTACCAAATATTCTCACTCTTGAAACTCTTCTACTTGCCATATTGGTATATGTAAATTGTTGTGTGAACAAATTCATATGAATATCCCAACCATTCGACATCAGATACTAAGGATAGGCATATCAATGGTGGTTCATTGTTTTATACCATCTCCAGTGAAAATAAGTGTGGAAGTCTGTTTGAGTGAGTGGTAGCTTGGAGTGTAAGAATATTGATTGTTTCTAGCCTGAATGTTTATGTCCCCCTCAAAATTCTTATGTTGAAATCTTAACTCACAAGGCAATGATATCATAAGGTGGGGTTGTTGAGAAGTAGTCAGGTCATGTCATTAAGATAGAGACCTCATAATGGAATTAGTGCTCTCATAAAAAGCTGTCAAGAAGTTCCCTTGCCCCTTTGGCTATGTGAGGTTATAGCAAAAAGATGCACCTTTGGGAAGCAGGTCTTCATGAGACACCACATCTTCTGGTGACTTAATTTTGGATTTCTCAGCCTTCATAACTGTGAGGAATAAATTCTGTTGTTTGTGATATATTCAGTGTTTGATATTTTGTTATAGCAACCCTAACAAGCTAAGACATTGATCAACAATAAAACACAGACCAATTATTATGATTCGATGTCTCTGAATAACTAAGTGTATTTTAGATTAACCAGTAACCCCAACAATTGTTTAAATAACTATTGTATATTAGGTTATTTGCTAAGCCTTTCATCAGAACAATGAATAAGACATAGGCAGTCTTCACCTTCATGAAACTATGAGTTAACAGCACTTGCATATCTTCTACTCAAGATCTCTCATTATTAAAGCTAAAAATAAACCTTTCCTTTGTTGTATTAAGGATGAACACCAAATTGGTTAATGATCTTGTGGTATTCTCTGAAGAGATATTTTTGTCCAGATACCAGCTCTTAAGGGTAGGCAAGAAAGGGAAGTTCAGAGGCTTGGTAATGTCTTCTGAAAAAGCTTTGGGAAACACTCGGAGATGGCAAGTTGATGGAAAAGAGGAAATGAGCAAAATCAATGGTCAGAATTGTATAGTGTCTAGAAATCTATTTGGTGAATTAATCTTTGCTTACATGATGGAGGGTAAAGATGATGCAGAAACTAAAGTTTCAGCGAGTTAAGTGACTTTCCAAAGCTGCAAAAATATGTGGCAGAAGTAGGTCATAAATGCTAGGTCTCTGAGTCCAGAACAAGTCCCCCTTCCCTAACACCATGATTTCTGTCCCTTAGCTGTTTTCTTGAATACATCGATCAAGAAGAAAAATAACAGAAAGTGATATGATTTGGGAAATTTCATTGAATGGGCCAAATGACAAAAATAGTTTATTTTGCCTTTCTGATTCATTAAAATCCTGTCACCTATTAAATAGAGGCAAAGATCTAATGACATCTCAGTATCTACTGGGATTTGATTGCCTGGGATTCCTCTACAGGTAAGTATTTAAATTTTCTAAAAAATTTAGTCTGCAAAATTCTCAGTTTGAGATGTTTCAGCTCAAAGACTTTTTATCAACAAGTTGTAAATATCATGACATAGAAGGCCAGATACCAACATTATGGATATCAGATGTCAGGGGTTTTCTTCTTTTTTTCAAAACATGGGATAATAAGGTGGCAATGCTCTTTTAAATTAAAAAAAAAATCATGTTATCAATGACTACTGCTCAAGGTCAGCAACAGTGGAATATTTCTGCTTTTCCTCTAAGAACTAATGTCCACATAAGTCCTTTTGTAGCAATTACCTTCAGAATGTCTCTGAGCAAAGAATAGAGTTTTATCTTACTTTGGATGTCATAACTCTTTGCCTATGAAACTGAGCATCTATTTTTAAAAAATTCCAAGATTCAGACTCTCAAAATATAGAGCTGGATACTTCTAAGAAGTGCTCAAGAACAACTATTATCATTTTACTATTTTAGATGTTTGAAGATGAGCCTCTCAAAACTACTATATTTTGGGGGCAGCTATCGGATTGTGTTAATTCACAACAGCACTTTTATATCTGCCAAAATTACTTTATTTGTTTCCTTGGGGGAGGTTATTTGTTCAAAGCAATGATGATTTATTTAAGTGGTTTTAAATTAATACTTGGTATGTTAAATTAAAAATTGACAACCTAGTTAAGTTCTACCCATAAATCTTGTTATAATCTCTGTATGAATTAAGAACAATTACTTTTATGATTGCTAACTGACATGTGATTCACATAAGTTGAGTAGGCTAAGTTATCCTTAAACAAAAGTGACATTTATAAACTTAGTTAATGCATTGCCTTAAAACATTTTAAATTTAGTTGATTAAATGCCTTTAAAATTTAAAACATCAACCCTTGGGATCAATGGGGTGACAAATGTTGCAGCCAGATCACCCTGACATCACAACAGCATGGATGGAACTGGAGAGCATTATGCTTAGTGAAGTAAGTCAGGTGGTGAAAGACAAATAGCATATGATGTCACCTATAAGTGGAACCTAATCAACAAAACAAGCAAGCAAAATATAACCAGAGACATTGAAATAAAGAACAAACTGACAGCAACCAGAGAGGATGGGGAAGGGGATAGTGGGGAAAAGAAGGAAAAGGGTCATCAAGGAACATGTATAAAGGACCCATGGTCAAAGCCAAAATGAGGAAGGATTGAAGTTGGGAGGTAGGGGTGGGTGGGGTGGGGGAAAGTGATCACAGGAAAATGGAGACAACTGTACTTGAGCAAATATAAATATATATATGTATTCATAAAATAATAAAAATTAAAAATAGAATAAAATAAAATTTAAAACATAAAGAACTATAAAAATGTTCCCTGAAAGTAGAGTCAAGTCAAGGAACATGTATAAAGGACACATAGACAAAGACAATGGGGGAAAGGATTGAAGCAGGGGGTGTATAGAGCAGGGGAGAGTAATGAGGGAAAAATGGGGACAACTGTAATTGAACAACAATGAAAAACAAATAAAATTTAAAACATAAAAACACTTTAATATATTTTATTTTCTTTTAAGAACTTCAGATAGCTACTGAAACTTCTAACTCTAACAAATAAAACCTTGCTAAGCACAAAAACAACTCATGTAAGTTTAATAATTTTAAATAATTTGGTGTGGCTGGTGTGGCTCTGTGGATTGAGTAATGGCCTGTGAACCAAAGGGTCACTGGTTTGATTCCCAGTCAAGGCACATGCTTGGGTTGTGGGTCAGGTCCCTAGTAGGGGGTGGGTGAGAGGCAACCACACATTGATGTCTCTCTTCATCTCTTTCTCCCTCCCTTCCCCTATGTCTAAAAATTAATGAATAAAATCTTTAAAAAACCCTAAAATATTAAGAAAATATTTTTAAGTACATTCATATGGTAAACACAATTTTACCCAATTCTCAAATTACCTAGAAACTAGTTAATATTCTGTTATACATATTTAAAATTACAAGACTGTTATGTGAAAATATCTGAAATGTTATAGATTATTCAGGTCATTTGTACACAGAGTATATCTAGACTTAATAGGTAAGTATTAATACTATGGACTTATTTTTTTCTTATCTCTTAACAGTCAATGTGGCTTCTCCTTTTTATCTTTAGTTACTGAGTTCTATTCAGCTAGTCTTCAAGTGGTTTTCAAAGGTGATTGCTCTATAATTTAGTTGTAATTTTCATGTGGTTGTGGGACAAGGCCAGTGCACTCTGATGTCCTGGCCCTAAGTCCTCTGGGCTTCATTTTCTTTATCATTTCCCTATTATCTTCAATGTTTCCAGGACTGAAAATACAATCACCCAACTGTAAGGAACAGGTGTGTCCTCTAGGTGAGGTTGCGGTACTGATACACTTGTGTATGCTGTCTTTCACTTTGCTAGGCACTTAATTTGAACTCCAAAGTGTAACTGGGTCATTTTATAGCCCTGCTGGGTGGGCCTGGTAGAGTGTGTGCCCTTTCATTGGTTTTCTGTTGACCATTTTATGGAATCAGGTTGCTATGGGGACAATGGGCATGGAGAATGACAATGTCTTTGGTCACTGACATATACTACTGAGCATCTTCTCATTATGCTCTTCTGCCTTTTCCTCCTCTAGTGGATTTCTCTTTGCTATGTAAGAAAGCAAAGGAACCATTCTGCTCTGCTCTCTTCCTGTCAGGCTAGAAATCAGGAATCTTTACTAGCCTGCCTAGCACTTCATCCACCCAGACTCTGCAGCTCTTCTGTCTCCAGTGACTTTCCTCCTCTAAGGTGCACTGCCTGGGGAACAGGGCAAGACTCTCTTACTGCCACCCACCTGTGCCTCTGCTTTTATTATTTCCTTTCCAATTTCTTGTTTTCCAACCTGGAAGCATCTCTCTTCTAGCCTCTGAGAGCATCCCTCTCTTCACAAACCTGTCATTGTCACTCACGTGAGTCTTTTCTTTCTGTGTTTTGGAAGGTTATTTGTACTCTGTTTTCTCTCTTGGTTCCATGAGAATAGAGCAGCCTAACAGCTAGGATAAGGAGAGCAGCAAAGATTAATAATTTCCATCAATACTATATTAGAATAATATTCTATAACAGCAACTTGTCTCCATCCTTACAACACACACACATAATACAAAGAAAGAAGCAAATGTTTTGGCCCACTGTAATATTTCAAGTGAATGTGTATGAGCTTAGGCATTTTAAATTGTTTCCATTCAACTTCATATACCAGTGATTTTCAACTGGTATACCAGAATAATTTTTAAAACATGCAATACCTGACTATTCAGTTAGGGCCACTGACTCCTTTTCCCTTAGACTGTCAAATAAAAAATGACAACTGCCAACACAATAATAGTCATCCACTGTGAATGAATTAAAATTACACTTTTTTTTTGTCATATTGGCAAAAAATATTTTTGGTATGCCACAAAATTTGATTAATTAGTTAATGTGTGCCATGAGATACAAAAGGTTGAAAATCGCTGACAAATACATGTACACTGAGTTACACTGTGGATAATTTGGTAAGAAACACTTGTCTAAGACTTGGAAATGGGCAAGGGAAATGGCAAAGTGTCCTTTCAGTGGAGGGCAGCACAAAGTCTAATGAAATGTCGAGGGTTCATCTGATTCTAATGAGCATGTGCCCTTTGGTTGGTTTTCGGTTGGCCATTCACAGTTCTGTGGGGATAAAGTTAATGTGCAGAAAACTGATAGCAATACTAGTGATTCTTGTGGATAGAAAAGCAGTTTAATTTTTACTGGTAGAGATACAATTGGTTTTTGCCAATTTGAAAAGATATTCCCAAACATGAGAGTTCATTGCCAAAGTGGACACTATCCACTTTTATATACTACACTAGATAATTAATTTGTTGCATTCCTCTTTCTCTCTGTATATATCTATCTATATTTGTCTGTTCTTCAAGTTTTCCTTTGACCTAATCTTAACGTATTACTGTTGATTAATTAATAAAGTGAGTAAAAACTTGATGTGTTCATTTTATGTTTGTCTAAAAGTTAATTTTTTTAATTTTTGAAAACTACACAGTAATTTGTAGAATAAGCTATTTTTGGATTCTAAATTGCCACTGTAATCTTCTTCTTGCTTTATCAATAATATTCCATAGTTTCTCAGGGTTTTTCCACATTTTAGTGTCATAATAATCTTTACAACAATAGGTGACAAAATTTCCATTTTATACATTTAAAACTGAGGCTCAAAGAATGATTTAATTGTAGGTTGCAGATAGTTAAACATTGCTCTGTAATGTAGCTGAGTTTTCAATATTTTTATATTTTGCTTCAAACTCTTTACCCCGTGTTACCCTGAGCCATTTTAAAATCAAAATTACTCAGAACTACACAGTATTCCTGTAAAATTAAAAGTATTGGAAGACCTGAGGGTCCTCATTTTAAGCCTTTTCAAGAAAAAGCAAACTGTTAACTTTGGAGGCTTCAATGCAAAGCAACATTTGGTAAGATACCAAAACTGGGTTTTAATTGGTAAGTCAGCAAATTAACTTTGGAATCCCAGCTTTATAGAGGGGGCTTGCAGGACATTGAATAATAGATGTCACTTGTATTAAGAAACATATGGAATTTAAATGACTAACATTGAACAATCTAGTTGTGAAGGCAAAGCATGGACATGTAAAGTTTTAAAAATCCATAAAATTAAAAAATGTAAGCAATATTTTTCAGAAAAGAAATAGATGAGACACCACAACTAATTAGTGATTGGTGATCAAATGAATGATCTTTCTTTGTGGAAAGAAAAAGGCATAAAAAAAAGATAATGTTTTATATTAGCCTGGTATTTAGGTTCAAAATTCGGTTCATCTTGATTATTTTTCTTCTCTGCAAACCACAAGAGAGGTATCATTCAAATTTGAATAGTAGCAGTACTAGAGTACCTATACTGAATATAAGAATTCTTACTTTCTTCAGATAGGCTTGTCTTCATTAATTTTTTTATTGTCCTGAAGTCATAATTTATGGTATCTTGTGGTGATGCTGTAAATATTTTTCCTTGAATTTCCTGACAGAAAAATACAGGATGGGGCAAAAGTAGGTTTACAGTTTTTCATATGGAGAATACAATAATTAATAAATAATACAAGAATAAACTGTTTCATGTACTCACAGCTATAAACATACTTTTTCCCCATTGCACAGCAGGACTAGCTACCCAATTTTCAGGCCTTGTACAATATTAAAATGTGAACCCTTTGTTCAAACAAGTAGCAGAACTTTGCCAGCATCCTGGAATCTAGCTCAAGCTCCTTCCAGTCATAGCTCTTCCCAGATTAACCATTATGTCAACTTCTAACAGCACAGATTAGCATGGCCTTCTGGAAAAAATTATATCAATGGAACAATGCAATACTTTTTGTATCTGGCTTCTTTTGCCCAACATTATGATTGTGAGACTTTTGCATATGTTTATATGTAATTGTAATTAGTTTATTCTTATTGAAAAAACTTCATTGTGTAGATTTTTAAATTGTTAGTACTAGTATCATAGTAAGGTTAATTTCCACCCTCCCCCCTGAATTTTCCTCATACATGAACACACATAGACATACCTATGTACATATAGACAGAGAGACAGACAAACACACACACATTATGATGAATTCAGTCACTCTGAATGAAGGTGGGAAAGGGAGTGTTGCATACTAACTGGGTTTTGATCTTTGAATAAGGTGTCTATGGCCCAGAAAGTGCAATGTGTTCCATCTCTGGAACACCTTGGTTGGCACATTTAATCACATTGTCTTCTTTTCCAAAATGGCTACATTTTTTTCTTTCTGTGAGGGAGCTAGTGGATGGAAACTTTAGCTGAAGACATGCCAAATGTATATGTAACCTGTTTTTCCAGTTCTGGGAACCTGACAACTTTTCCTCACTCCATTTCCCATTAGTTGGTTTTTATTTCTTGCCATGAAGAAATCACACATATATAATGACTTGTGGAAAAATTCACAGAAACAACATGCAAGGAAGATATGCTTCAATTACACTTTAGCTTGTTTTGAATGCAGGGGAATGCCATCAAATACTTTCTTCTGTTTTTGAAATTTCCAAGATTGATTTTTGTTATTTTTAATCGAGCCATTAATATACAATTCATATACCATACAATTCACTCATTTAAAGAATAAAATTCAGCCCTGGCTGGTGTAGCTCAGTGGATTGAGCGCGGGCCTGCAAACGAAAGGATTGTGGTTCGATTCCCAGTCAGGGCATATGCCTGGGTTGTAGGAAAGTTCCCAGCGACAGTTCTTAGCAGGGGACACATGAAAAGCAAACATACATTGATACTTCTCTCCATCTCTCCTTCCCTTCCCCTCTAAAGATAAATAAATAAAATCTTTTAAAAAAGAATAAAATTCAATAGTTTTTACTATACTCACAGAGTCATGTAATCATCACCACAATTTTAGAAAGCTTCATTACAAAGGAAACTACAAACCCATGAGCACTCACTCCTTATTTCCACTTTCCCTTCTCTTCCTTTCTCTTCGCTCTCTCTCTCCTCCCTCCATTTGCCCCTAGCTAGATAACCACTAAAGTAATTTTTGTCAACATTTTTACCATTGTACTTTTTTGAAAATTTTGTATCAGTAGAATTATATACTTTGTGTTCTTTCTGTGTTTTTGAGTGGTTTCTTTCACTACTTCATTCCTTTTTTTTCTTTGTTACATATATTTTTTAATATATTTTATTGATTATACTATTTCAGTTGTCCCATTTCTCCCCCATCATTCCACTCCACACTGCACAACCCCTCCCACCCACATCTCCCCCTTTAGTTTATGTCCATGTGTCATAAGTACTTTAGCTTCTACATTTCCAACACTATTCCTGCCCTCCCCCTGTCTATTTTCTACCCACCGTCTATGCTACTTATTCTCTGTGCCTTTTCCCCCCTCTCCTCCTCCCACACCCCTGTTGCTAACCCTCCATGTAATCTCCATTTCTGTGGTTCTGTTCCTGTTCTAGTTGTTTGCTTTTGTTTTAGGTGTGGTTGTTAATAGCTTTGAGTTTGCGGTCTTTTTACTGTCATATTTTCTATCTTTTTCTTAGATAAGTCCCTTTAACATTTCATATAATAAGGGGTTGGCGATGATGAACTCCTTGAACTTGACCTTATCTGAGAAGCACTTTATCTTCCCTTCCATTCTAAATGACAGCTTTGCTGAATAGAGCAATCTTGGATGTAGGTCTTTGCCATTCATGACTTAGAATATTTCTTTCCAGCCCCTTCTTGCCTGCAAGGTCTCTTTGGAGAAATCAGCTGACAGTCTGATGGGAACTCCTTTGTAGGTGACTATCCCCTTATCCCTTGCTGCTTCTAGAATTCTCTCCTTCATTTTAATCTTGGCTAATGTAATTATGATGTGCCTTGGTGTGTTCCTCCTCCGGTCCAACTTCTTTCGGACTCTCTGCGCTTTCTGCACTTCATGGTAGTCTATTTCCTTTGCCAGATTGGGGAAGTTCTCCTTTATTATTTGTTCAAATAAGTTTTCCACTTGTTGCTCTTCCTCTTCCCCTTCTGGTACCCCTAGAATTTGGATGTTGGGACGTTTAAAGATGTGCCGGAGGTTCCTAAGCCTCTCCTCATTTTTTGAATTCTTGTTTCTTCCTTGTTTTCTGTTTGGTTGTTTCTTTCTTCCTTCTGGTCCACTCCATTAGTTTGAGTCCCAGTTTTCCCCCCATCTCTATTGGTTCCCTATGCGTCCTCCTTCCTTTCACATATTGTAGCCTGCATTTTTTTCATCTAATTTGTGAGCAAAATCAACCAATTCTGTGAGCATCCTGATAACCAGGGCTTTGAACTGTGCATCTGATAGGTTGGCTATCTCTTCATTGCGTAGATGAATTGGCTCTGGGGCTTTGATTTGTTCTCCTGTTTGAGCCATTTCTGGTGGATTTTTTTTTTGGGGGGGAGTCTGGTCGCGTCTGTTACATAGTGACAGATGGAGCCTTAGGTGTTCCCCAGTGCAAGGCAGCCCAGTTGCTGAGTTGTGATGCTGTGTGTGAGGGCAGGGTCCGAGAGGGAACAATGGCGCTTGCTCTGCTGTATCTCAGATTCCAGTCCCTTCCGCCACTTCCCCTTCGCCTGGATTATCTGTGCCTGAAGGTGGGACCACCTGGTCAGCCAGATGGCTTGCGCAGCCTCACTGGGTCTGCACAGTTGCCACCCTGTGCCCGGGGTTCACTAGCAACCTCCTGTGAGCCTGGGGTCTGCTAGCCGCCACCTGCATGCCTGGGAACTGCCAGCCACTGTTGCCTGTGTGACCGGGTCCGCATCTCCACTTTTTCCTGCCACAACTGTGCCCCTCTTACCGGTCTGGATGAATGCTTGTTAGACTTCAGTACAGTTCAATTTTCTATCAGTTCTGATTATTTTCTTATTTCTAAATATTTGTTGTCCTTAATTTTGGTTGTGAGAGGAGGCACAGTGTGTCCACTTATTCCTCCATCTTGGCCAGAAGTCTACTTCATTCCTTTTTACGGCCAAATAATATTCAGATACATCACATTTTGGTGGATAGAAAGATTATTTCTACTTTTTGGTTATTACAAATGATGCTTCTGTGAACATTTGCGTAGAGGTTTTAATGTGGAAATACATTTTTATTTCTCTTGGGTGTGTACATAAGAATTGCTGGGCTATATGTTAACTTTATGTTCAACATTTGAGGAGTTACCAGACTGTTTTCCAAAGTGGCTGCATCATTTTACATTGCAAACAGCCATGTATAAGGGTTCCAAATTCTGCATATCCTTCTTAAAATTCACAATTATCTGTCAGTTTGATTATAGCTATTCTAGTAGGTACGAGGTAGTATCTCATTATGGTTTTGATTTGCATTTCCTTGATGCCTAATAATGCACATCTTTTCATATCCTTATTGATGATATCTATGTCTTCCTTAGAGAACTCTTTATTCAAAACCTTTGCCCATTTTTAAATTGTGCTGTTTCTTTACTACTAAGTTTTAGGAATTCTTTATATATCTTAGCTTCAAGTGTCTCACATATGTGATTTGCAGATATTTTCTCCCATTTCGTAGGTAGTTTTTCTATATTTTTTTTATTGGGGGATTGATTTTTTAAAAAATTCTTATCTGAAGATATGCTCATTGATTTAAGAGCAAGAGAAAGGGAGAAAGAGGCAGAGACAGACAGATAGAAACATCATTGTGAGAGAGAAACATTGATTAGAGGGTTGACTCTTGTACATGCCCTGACTGGGTATTGAACCCACAGCCTAGGTACGTGCCCTGACTGGGAAACAAACCTGCAACCTTTTGGTGCATAAGACACTCTTGGACAGGATGGGTTTTTTTTTTCTTTTTTCTTTTTTAAAATTTCAGTTACAGTTGACATACAATGTTACATTAATTTCAGGTGTACAAGTCAGTGGTTAGATGTTACATAACTTACTAAGTTATCACCTGATAAGTCTAGTAACTCCCCTCTGAAACCGTACACCCTTATTACAGTATTATTTACTATGTTCCCTATGCTGTGCTATACATCCCCACCTTTTCACTTTCTTTTTCTTTTTTTTTGAAATTTCCTTCCCTCATTTTATTTTTTTTAATTTATTTTAATTGTTGTTCTTTACAGTTTTCTATCTTTTACTCTCATACCAGCCCACCACCCCAGCCCTCCCCACCTCCCTCCCATTTCCACCCCCCATAGTCTTTGTCCACACATCGTTTATACTTGTTCCTGTAAATCCTACCCCTTTTCCCCTGAAATTCCCTCCCCTCTCGCCTTTGGTGACTATCAGCCTGTTGTCAATTTCAGTGGCTTCGGTTATATTTTGCTTGTTTATTTGTTTTGTTGATTAGATTCCTATTAAAGGTGAGATCACATGGTATTTGTCTTTCACTGCCTGGCTTATTTCGCTTAGCATGATGCTCTCCAGTCCCATCCATGTTGTTGCAAAGGGTAGGAGCTCCTTCTTTCTTTCTGCTGCATAGAATTCCATTGTGTAAATATAGCATACTTTTTGGATCCATTCATTTATTGATGGGCACCTAGGTTGCTTCCAACACTTGGCTATTGTAAATTGTGCTGCTATGAACATAGGGGTGTGTAGGTTCTTTTGGATTGGTGTTTCAGGATTCTTAGGATATAATCCAAGCAGCGGAATTGCTGGGTCAAAAGGTAGATGTACTTTTAGTTTTCTTAGAAAATTCCATACTGCTTTCCACAGTGGTTGTACCAGTCTGCAATCCCACCAACAGTGCACTAGGGTCCCCTTTTCTCCACAACCTCTCCAACACTTGCTGTTTGTTGCTTTGTTTATGATGGTTATTCTGACTGGTGTCAAGTGGTATCTCATTGTAGTTTTAATTTGCATCTCTTTGATAGCTAGCGATATCGAGCATCTTTTCATGTGTCTCTGGATCCTCTGTATGTCCTCCTTGGAGAAGTGTCTGTTCAAGTCCTTTGCTCATTTTTTAATTGGGTTGGTTGTCTTCTTACAGTGGGATCATGTAAGTTCTTTATATATTTTGGAGATTAAACCCTTGTCTGAGGTATCATTGGCAAATATGTTTTCCCATATGGTTGGTTCTCTTTTTATTTTAATACTGTTTTCTTTAGCCATGAAGAATCCTTTTATTTTGATGAGATCCCATTTGTTTTTTCTTTCCTTTATGTCCCTTGCTTTATGGGATGTATCAGTAAACATGTTGCTGCATGAAATATCTGAGATTTTCCTGTCTATGTTCTCCTCTAGGACTTTAATGGTGTCACAGCTTATATTTAAGTCTTTTATCCACCTTGAATTTACTTTTGTGTATGGTGTATGTTGGTGCTCAACTTTCATTTTTTTGCACGTAGCTGTCCAGTTCTCCCAACACCACTTGTTGAAGAGGCTATTTTTACTCCACTTTATGTTGCTGTCCCTTGTGTCGAATATTAATTGACTGTAGAGACTTGGGTTTATTTCTGAGCTCTCCATTCTGTTCCACTGGTCCATGTGCCTGTTTTTATGCCAGTACCAGGCTGTTTTGAGTACAGTGGCGTTGTAATACAGTTTGGTATCAGGTATTGTGATTCCTCCTACTTTGCTCTTCTTTCTCAAAATTGCTGCAGCTATTTGGGGTTGTTTATGGTTCCATATGACTTTTTGAAGTGTTTGTTCCATGTCTGTGAAATATGCCATAGGTACTTTAATAGGTATTGCATTGAATCTGTAAATTGCTTTGGGTAGTAGGGACATTTTGATGATTTTGATTCTTCCAATCTGTGAACATAGTATACGTTTCCATTTGTTTGTGTCTTCCTTGATTTCTTTCTTCAGTGTTGTGTGGTTTTCTGCATACAGCAGGTCTTTTACCTCCTTGGTTAGGTTTATTCCTAAGTATTTTATTTTTCTTTTTGCTATATAGAATGGGATTTTTTTCTTGATTTCTGCTTCTGCTGTTTCATTTTTGGTGTACAAAAATGTCTTTGATTTCTGGATATTGACTTTGTATCCAGCTGTTTTGCTAAATTCATTTATTAGGTTGAGCAACTTTCTGGCCGAGTCTATAGGATTTTCTATGTACACTATCATGTCATCTGCAAACAATGATAGTTTTGTTTCCTCCTTTCCGAGTTGGAAGCCTTTTCTTTTCTTTTCTTTTCTTTTCTTTTCTTTTCTTTTCTTTTCTTTTCTTTTCTTTTCTTTTCTTTTCTTTTCTTTTCTTTTCTTTTCTTTTCTTTTCTTTTCTTGTTTAATCACCGTGGCTAAGACTTCCAATACTATATTGAATAGAAGTGGTGAAAGTGGACAACCTTGTCTTGTTCCTGATGTTAGTGGAAAAGATTTTAGTTTTTGCCCATTGAATATGATGTTGGCTGTAGGTCTTTCACATATTGCCTTTATTATGTTGAGGAATGGTCCCTCTATTCCCACTTTGCTGAGTGTTTTTATCATAAATGGGTGTTGTACTTTATCAAAAGCTTTTTCTGCATCTATTGATATGATCATGTGATTTTTGTCTTTGCTTTTGTTTATGTGATGTATTACATTTATTGATTTGCGAATGTTGAAACATCCTTGCATCCCTGGGATGAATCCCACTTGGTCATGGTGTATGATCTTTTTAATGTATTGTTGGATGCGGTTTGCCAATATTTTGTTGAGGATTTTAGCGTCTACATTCATCAGTGATATTGGCCTGAAGTTTTCTTTCTTTGTTGTGTCTTTATCTGGTTTTGGGATTAGGATGATGCTGGCTTCATAAAAAGAGTTTGGGAGTCTTCCATCATTTTGGATTTTTTGGAATAGTCTGTGAAGGATAGGGGTTAGCTCTTCCTTAAATGCTTTGTAGAATTCTCCTGTGAAAGCATCTGGTCCAGGGCTTTTGTATGTCCAGAGTGTTTTGATTACTGCTTCAATTTCATCAACTGTTAATGGCCTGTTCAGGCTTTCTGCTTCTTCTTCATTGAGTTTTGGAAGATTATATTTTTCTAAAATTTGTCCATTTCACCTAGGTTTTCAAATTTCTTGGCATACAGTTCTTCATAGTAATTTCTTACAATCCTTTGTATTTCTGTGGTGTCAGTTGTAATCTCTCCTCCTTCATTTCTGATTGTGTTTATTTGGGTCCTCTCTCTTTTTTACTTGATGAGCCTGCTTAAAGGCTTGTGAATTTTGTGTATCTTTTCAAAGAACCAGCTTCTGGATTCATCGATTCTTAGAAATGTGCTTTTAGTCTGTATGTCATTTAATTCTGCTCTGATCTTGGTTATTTCCTTCCTTCTACTTGCTTTGGGCTGTCTTTGTTGTTGTTCCTTGAGCTCTTGTAGGCATATGGTTATGTTGTTTGTTTGAAATGTTTCTATCTTTTTTATGTAGGCCTGTATCTCTACGAATTTCCCCCTCAGAACTGCCTTCACTGTGTCCCATAAATTTGGGGTCATTGTGAGTTCATTTTCATTTGTTTCCAGAAACTTTTTGATTTCTTCTCTAATTTTATTCTTGACACATTCATTGTTTAACAGCACGCTATACAACCTCCATGATTTTGAGGGTTTTGGCGTTTTCTCCTTGGGGTTGATATCTAGTTTCAGTCTGTTGTGGTCAGAGAAAATGCTTGGTATGATTTCAGTTTTCTTAAATTTGTTGAGGCTTGTTTTGTGTCCTATCATGTGGTCTATCTTTGAAAATGTTCCATGTGCATTTGAAAAGAATGTGTATTTAGTTTCATTGGGATGAAGGGCTCTCTGTATTTATCAGTTAAGTCAATTTCATCTAGAGTGTTATTCAATGCCACAATATCTTTGTTGATATTTTGTTTGGAAGATCTGTCCATTTTTGACAGTGGGTATTAAAATCCCCTACTATAATTGTGTTGCTGTCAATATCTTTCTTGAAGTCCTCTGAGATTTTCTTTACTTATTTAGGTACTCCTATGTTGGGTGCATATATATTTACAATGTTTATGTCTTCTTGGTGGATTCTTCCCTTGAGTATTATGAAGTGACCTTCTGGGTCTCTGTTTATGACCCTTCTTTTGAAGACTATTTTGTCTGATATGAATATTGCTACTCTGGCTATTTTTTTTCCTGTCTACTTGCTTGGAGAATTTGTTTCCAGCCCTTCACTTTGAGTCTGTGTAGGTCTTTTGTCCTGAGGTGGGTCTTTTGTAGGCAGTTTATGTGTGGGTCATGCTTCTTATCCATTCAGCTATTCTATGTCTTTTGATTGGAGCATTTAATCCATTTACATTTAAGGTTATTATTGATAGGTACTTATTCATTTCCATTTTCATACCTGTGTTCCTCTCTCTCTCATTTCCTTCCTTTCCTTCAAGCAGTCCCTTTAGCATCTGTTGCAGAACTGTTTTGGTGGAGGTGTATTCTTTTAGACTTATTTTGTCTGGGAAACTCCTTATTTGACCTTCTATCTTGATTGAAAGCCTTGCTGGATAAAGTAGTCTTGGTTGCAGGCTTTGGTTCTCATTACTTGCAATATTTCTTGCCACTATCTTCTTGCTTGCAGCATATCCATTGTGAAGTCAGCTGCTAACCTTATTGGGGCTCCCTTGTATGTTACTTCCTTTTTCTCCCTTGCTGCCTTTAAGATTCTCTCTTTGTCTTGGAATTTTTCCACTTTAATTATGATGTGTGTTGAAGTAGACCTCTTTTAGTTCCTCTTGATTGAGACTCTCTGTGTTTCCTGGATTTATGTGACTTTTTCTCTCATCAAATTAGGGAAGTTTTCCATCAATTATTTTTTCAAATAGGTTTTCTATCCCTTGCCCTTCTTCTTCTCCTTCTGCTGTCCCTATTATACGGATATTATTACGTTTCATATTGTCTTCTATTTCTCTTAATCCCTCTTCATTCCTTCTGAGCCTCTTTTCCTTTTCTTGCTCTTTCTGGGTGTTTTTTTCTACTTTGTCCTCCAATTCACTGATCTGATCTTCTGCTTCATTGATTCTGCTTTTG
The DNA here is from genome assembly GCA_039655065.1 of Glossophaga mutica. Lineage (NCBI taxonomy): Eukaryota > Metazoa > Chordata > Mammalia > Chiroptera > Phyllostomidae > Glossophaga > Glossophaga mutica. The sequence goes on from CM077312.1 coordinate 75,307,010, forward strand.
AGTCCTTCTACTCTGTTCTTCAGTTCAGAAACTGTATTCTTCATTTCCTCTTGGCCCTTGTTGATAGTTTCCATTTCCTTTTTCATGTTGATATAGTTTGCAGTGAGTTCATCGTAGTTTCCCTGTAGTTTCTGGTAGCTCATTGAGAGCTCATGGAGCTTCCTGACAACCATTGCTTTGAACTGGATATCTGATAGTTGAGTTGCCTCCATTTCATTTAGCATTCTTTCTGGGGCTTCCTCCTTTCCTTTCATTTGGGGATTGTTTCTTTGTCTTCCCATTTTTTTGTGAGACTCTTTTTGTTGGCCTCAGCTTCTTAAATTCATCTGTTCTGGCTTCCTGGGTTTATGGTATGAACTTCTGTGGTAGAATACCTGTGAGATTCAGTGGTGCAGTCTTGTTCGGGTATCCTGGCGTTCAGAGCTTCCACTGTCTCAGTTGTTGGGATGCCCCTTCTTTGGGCCAACTCTGTTTTTCTTCACAGTTCCAGGTTTTTTTGTCTTGCTTATGGGTATTTAAAAAGAGAAAAGAAAAAAAAATGAAAAAGGAAGAACAAAAAAAGGACGGAAGAAGAGATAAAATTGGAAAGAAAGGAAGAAGGAATCAAACAAGAAAGAAGTAAAGAGAAGCAAAAGGAATTGAGGAATAAAAAAGATAAAAATAATAAGAAAATGAAAATGTAATTAATACACTCCCCCCAAAACCCCCAAAAACCTCTTGCTGGTTTCAAATTAGTCAAATTGGTTTTTCTCATCTTGCTGGCTGCAAGGGGCTGAGGGGTGACTGGTATCGCTTTTCTCTCTGTTCAGCACTCAATCAGCTTCGGGCTTCTCTCCTCACTGCTGGGCGCACACTCTCCCCAGGGTTAGTTGGGACCTCTCTGTGCAGGGCCTTGTTTATGGTTTCTAAGCCTCCTGCAGAGCGCATGCTTTCCCGAGTTTGTGAGTGTGTGCTCGGATCACCTACACATTGAGCACTCCCTGGGTTTATGGGTGTGAGCTCTGCGTCTCCTATGGAGCATGCGTGCCAACTGGAATTTATGGGTGTGGGCTCCATGGGTTTTCTGCATTGTGTGCACTCACCCTAGGTTCATGGCTGTGAGCTCTGGGTCTTCCCCAAAGCCCCCTCCTTGGGTTCCAGGCACCTCTGGTCATACGGGTGCCTCTGGTTGTGCAGGCTTGGTCGTGCACTCCTCCCAGAGCTATGTATGGGTACTCACAGCCCCTGTGTGTTTGCCACTCAGACCTTAACTCCTCTCGTGTGACTTCAAGCAACCACGTCTCTCCTGGTGCTGTTCAACCCGTGTTTGTCTGGGGAGGGAGCAGTTGACCCAGTTCCCTCCCTAAGAGCCCTAAGGGGTGAGCCCCGGGCTTGGGGCTTCACCAGGGCTTCAGCTGCCCCTGGTCTCTGCACTGATCCCTGGGCCCTTATTGTCCGGAAGTACTCTCCTTACCATCTGATTTTTCAATGTCCACTACAATTTCTGATCTACTGTTTCCATATATGCTGTGGTACTGTTGGCTGTTTGCTCTGTTCCTCCGTAGAATGGCTAGGTTTTTCTCCTCTGTGTAGAGCAAAGTGGAATCTGCTCCCTCCTATCATGCCGCCATCTTTAGAATCCCCCACTTTCTTGATGGTATCCTTTGAAGCACAAAAGTTTTTAATTTTGATGAAGTCAAATTTCTCTCTTTTTCTTTTTCAATTGTGCTTTTGGTGCCATTATTTTTAATCTTAAATAAGATTTCAAAGCATTTTTGAATTGTTAATGCTTAAAAAATAATTGTATTATTTTTCTGGAACTTGATATCTTTGCTATATTTTTTAGGGAAGGATTTTTAATGGCAAACCAGTTGATGATTTTCTATGTTTTGGGGAGGCTGGAATTCTTACTTGTTACCTAGTGCTAGGCTTAAATAATAAAAAAAAATCTTAAGTGGACTTTTTTTCTAACAAGTAATTTAAGGTTGACCTGCAGATGAATGACCCTGGGATCAGCCAAAGGATAAGCATGTTTGTTAGCTGATTGGCATCTTGGCAGACAAGATAAGGAGATATCAAGATAGCAATTTTCAACCTTTTTCATCTCATGGCACACATGAACTAATTACTACAATTCTGTGGCACACCAAAAATATATGTTGCCGATCTGAAAAAAAAAAGTTATACTTTTGACTGACTTACAAAAATATAATAGTAATTACCTATCCTTTTTGTTTCAAGTGACTTTTTAAAAAAATCAGGCATTTATTCTTGTGTATAAGGATTTCTGTTACCAAGAATTAACCAATCAGATACAACCTTATTGTGCAATGTGATGAATAAGATGTGGTTCTATTATGATCTATATATTTATGGTTTAAGACAGGTCATTCACTCTTGATAGCTATTTTGTATTGGCTGTTGTCATTTTTAATTTGACAATCTAAGGGAAAAGAGGCCAGTGCCTCTGACTATATAGTCAGGTATGACATTTTAAAAAAAATTCTTGCAGCATACTGATTGAAAATTGCTCTCCTGAGGTAATCAGTCTAGTAGTACTGAGTTTAAGCCCCAGGCTTATCTAAGTGGTGTGGGAAGCTGATAAGTTGAATGAGCTCTGTTCTGTTTAGGATGTTATAAACTAGGTGTAAGATATATATCTAACATAGGAAGCAATTTATAAACAATTTAATTCCCAGCATATGTAGTTTAATGCTCTTCAAGTAAGTCCTCAATACATATTTATATAATTAACTAAAACATAATATAGAATCAGGGACTAAATTATGTGGTATGGATTACAATCATGGTGTGATCTTGGGTAAGTCACTTCACGTTTCTGATCTTCTGTTTATTAATCTATAAATGGGGACAATAATAACGCTTAGCTCAAAAGGCTATCAGGAAGGGCAAATGAGACACTGCATATGCAAATGTGCGTGTAACTGTGAGACTCATATTGCTGTGAATATAGGAGTAGAGGTAGTACAGAGGAGCGGTTCAGACATAGGGTTTGGAATTAAACAGAACTAGGTGCACGGTATCTGTGCTCTTGGACACATTTGTAAAACCTGCTTTACGAGATTGTGTGGAATATTTTATGTGAGCTAAGATGTGCAAAATACTGAACACAGGAGGATCTTTTAGGTTAGGGGTGTCAAACTCATTTTTACCGGGGGGGGGGGCCTCATCAGCCTTGGTGTTGCCTTCAAAGGGCCAAAATAATTTTAGGACTGTATACATATAACTACTCCTCAACTGTTAAGTAGTCTAAATTACATTGGCCCTTTGAAGGCAACCACGAGGCTGATGTGGCCCCTGGGTGAAAATGAGTTTGACACCCTTGTTTTAGGTGAAGAAGGCAATAGGTGCAAAGCATAAAAGTACAAATTTTCTCCAGGATGAGAGTATGTGTTGGAAGCTAACCAAAAAAGCAGGGCCAGGGACACCTCAGGAAAGGACAAAAACAGAATTAGAGAACTGAAACCAGTCCCCCTGGGAGTTCACTGAAGAACTTTAATCAACAGCTATTTTGTCTGATGCTTATCTCAGACAGAAAGCAGCCTGCTATAGTGGAAAAAGCCCTGTGATGGTAAACTGGAGAACTGCTTTTGGTTGTGGCTCTGCCACTAGTTGGTTAGCTGTGTGCCTTAGACCAGTCATTTAACCTCCCTGGGCTTTCTCACCAGGTAAGTTCCTCGAAGTTAATTTTGAGAAAAAATAAGATCCAAGTTCATAGATCTGGTTTTCTTTTTTTTCTTCTTTCTGTTTAATTCTCACCTGAGGATATGTTTATCGATTTTTGGAGTGAGAGAGGGATGGAGAGAGGGGAAGGGGGGGGCGGGGAGAGAAGAGTGGAGAGAGAGATCTGAGGGAGAAATATCGATGGGTTGCTTCCCATTCATGCCCTCACGGGGGACTGAACCCAAGACCTTTTCGTGTATGGGGCTCCAACCACCTGAGCCACTCAGCCTGGGATAGATCTCGTTTTCTTAACATGCCACAGTTAGACTGCTGCAAAGTTCAGAAAACAAAGAATGTTTTGTCATCTGGGACTTGAAACAGTTTTCTAATACCCACAGACTTGGTGTTTTGAAACATCTTTGATGGTTTGTAGCAAAATATATGAGCATACATAGATATGCAGTTCCAATCCAGAGTGGTGTCATGCAAAATGTTCCAGATTGTTCATGTATGTCTCTGCAATGTGACAGACACTCTCATGAAATCACCACAATGTAGTTCTTGAACAGTTATTGATGTACAACGCACATAGAGAAAAGTGCTGAAATCTTAAGGGTCTTGCTCTCCTAGTTTTCACAAACTGAACTCATCTAATTGGTTCTGAAATCAAGGAACAGTACGTAAGTAGGGCCATGGAGTCCCACGTGCTCCCTGTCAGTCATGACCTCCTGCAAGGATAACCATTGTTTATCACATCATAGAATAGTTTTACAATTAAAATAAATAGAGCCCCCAACAACTCATTCAACATAAAGATGGCCGAGTCTTTATTTAGAGATCTTTAAATGTCATTCAGAAATCTAATCTTTTGCTTGTACCTGCATGAATTATTTCCTACACTTTTGGAAAGTAATTTGACAATATGTCTCAAGATCTATTAACACATTTATTCCATTCTGTTTTTGGAAATTTATCCAAAAATTCTGCTTAAAATGATGATTTTATATTTATGAAGATTTTCACAGTTATTGGTAGTTATTAAACCAGAAAGTAATTCATACATCCAACGTGGATGAATCATTAATTAGTTTATAAAGACTAACTGTGAAACATTAAGCCACTGTTAAATGGGAAGACTCGATAAAAATAGGGAAAATATTGATCTTGAAATGTCTAGAAAAAACTGAAAGTACCAAATTGCACTATGCTAGAACCATATCTTTATAAAAATCAAATGCATGTGGACAAGAACTGGAGGGATGTTGGTTGCGTTCTACATGTTATGTTGTAAAATTTTTACAGTAATAAATATCTGATGGGCAAAATAAGAACATGTAAGCTTTTCTATTTAAAATGGACATCTCACAACAGTAAAGTCAAGACATTTAGAGTACAAAGGAACAAAAAATTACAAACCTGACTTTTTTAAAAATTTAAAAGTCAACTGACAGCTATGAGAATGAAAAAATTGTTGAACTGCAGCAACCTATGTTGGCAAAGATTCACGGAAATGAGCATTTTCATACATTGATGGTGGGTGTGAAATTTCTATAATATTTGGAAAACAAACAAGCAGTAGCTGATGAAATAAAAATGCATCCGCCCTTTGACCCAAAAATCTTTCATTGGGTAGATCTAGGAATCTATCCTATGTAAATTAAAGTACCAGGATTCAAAGACACCTGTATCAAATATATCAAATTGTTCACAGCGTTGTTTGTAGTAGAAAGAAACATGCAGCCATAAACAAACCTGGACACAATCTGAATGCCCACTGGCTCTGCAATGATTGGGCCAACTGTCAGATGTCCTTAAAATGAAACATTCTGAAGCTATAATAGAGGATGACTTAGATCTATCTCTAAGATTGACTTGGAGAAACACAAATGATTGCTAAACGAGAAAAAAAAGAGTTGGTTCAAGATGGCGGCATGGTAGGAGGATGCAGATTGTCCTTCCTCCTGCACATGGGAGAAAAATCTAACTGATCTACAGAGGAACAGAGCAGATAGCCAACAATACCACAGTATATATGAAAATAGGAGATCAAAATCCGTAGCAGACATTGGAAAACTAGACGTGGCAGCCGAGCGACCGGAGGCGGTTCTGCAACGGACCGGAGGCGCCCGGCGACCGGAGGGGCCTCTGCAACCGACCGGAGGCGGCCCGGCGACCGGAGGCGGTTCTGCAACGGACCGGAGGCGCCCGGCGACCGGAGGGGCCTCTGCAACTGACCGGAGGCGGCCGCGCGACCGGAGGCGGCTCTGCGATCGGGTTGGAAGCAGCCCTGCGGCCAGAGGCGACCCTGCAACTAGAGAAGGGGACTCTGGAAGACCCGGAGCTCACATCTGTGATCCTGGGGTGAGTGCATGCAACTCGGGAAACTCTCGGAGGCCACGCCCGTAGTCTCAGGCGGGCGCCTGCGCCTTGTAGGAGACCCGGAGCTCACAGCAATAGGCTCGGGGAGGGATGGATCTGTAAGAGATTCCAGCTGAAACCCATAAACTCTGGAAAGCTCGCCCCCTGCAGGAGGCTCAGAAATCACACCCAAGGCCCTGCATGGAGAGTACGCCATTAGCCCTGGGGACAGTGCTGGGCTGGCACTGAGGACAGTAGCCCAAAGCTGACTGAGTGAGGAACAGGGAGAAAAGCTGTACGAGTCGCCTCGCAGCCTGCTACAGCCAGCAAGTCCAGAAAATCCAGTTTGGCCTGTGTGAAAATAGCAAGAGATTTTTTTTTTCCTTCTTATTCTTTTTTTTTTTTTTTTTTTTGGGTGTTTTGTTTCATTTTGTTTTGTGGGTTTTTTTTTTATAGTTGTTTTTTGTCTGTTTGGTTGGGTTTTTTGTTTGTTTGTTTGTTTTGGTTCGTTTTTCGTTTTTGTGGGGTTCTTTTTGTTTTGTTTTGATTATATATTTTTTATTTCTTTATTACTTCTACCTTTCTTATCCCTCAATTCCTTTTGCTTCTCTTTACTTCTTTCTGGCTTTATTCCTTCTTCCTTTCTTTCCAATTCTATCTCTCCTTCCCTCCTCTTTTTTTTTTCTCTCTCTTCTTTTTTCACTCTATTCTTTTCTCTTTTTGAATACCCACGAGTGAGGCAAAGAAATCCTAGAACTGTGGAAAAACCAGAGTTGGACCTAAAAAGGGGTTATTCCCACAGCTGAGACAGTGGAAGCTGTGAACACCAGGATACCTGAAGAAGACTATAACACTGAATCTCACAGGTATTCCACCACAGAAGTTCACACCATAAACGCAGGTAGCCAGAAAGATCAACTTAAGAGGCAGAGGTTTACAAGAAGAGTCTCACCAACAATGAGAAGACAAAGAAACAATCCCCAAATGAAAGAAAAGGTGGAAGCCCCAGAAAGAATGCTAAATGAAACAGAGGCAACTCAACTATCAGATAAGGAGTTCAAAGAAATGGTTGTCAGGAAGCTCCATGAGCTCTCAATGAGCTACCAGAAACTACAGGGAAGCTACGATGAACTCAGTGCAAACTATATCAACATGAAAAAGGAAATAGAAACTATCAAAAAGGACCAAGAGGAAATGAAGAATACAATTTCTGAGCTGAAGAACACAGTAGAAGGAATGAAAAGCAGAATCGATGAAGCAGAAGATCGGATCAGTGAGTTGGAGGACAAAGTAGAAAAAAACAGCCAGATAGAGCAAGAAAAGGAAAAGAGGCTCAGAAAGAATGAAGAGGGTTTAAGAGAAATGCAAGACAACATGAAACGTAATAATATCCGTATAATAGGAATACCAGAAGGAGAAGAAGAAGAGCAAGGGATAGAAAACCTATTTGAAAAAGTAATGATGGAAAACTTCCCTCATTTGGTGAGAGAAAAAGCCACACAAATCCAGGAAACACAGAGAGTCCCTATCAAGAGGAACCCAAACAGGCCCACTTCAAGACACATCATCATTAAAATGGCAAACTTCCAAGACAAAGAGAGAATCTTAAAGGCAGCAAGGGAGAAAAAGGAAGTAACATACAAGGGAGCCCCAATAAGGTTAGCAACTGACTTCTCAATGGAAACGCTCCAAGCCAGAAGACAATGGCAAGAAATATTCCAAGTAATGAGAACCAAAGGCCTACAACCAAGACTACTTTATCCAGCAAGGCTTTCAATCAAGATAGAAGGACAAATAAGGAGCTCCCCAGACAAAAGAAGTCTAAAAGAATACACCTCTACCAAACTAGTACTACAAGAGATACTAAAGGGACTGCTTGAAGGAAAGAAAGGAAAAGAGAGAGTGAGGAACACAGCTACGAAAATGGCAATGAATCAGTACCTATCAATAGTAACCTTAAATGTAAATGGATTAAATGCTCCAATCAAAAGACATAGAGTAGCTGACTGGATAAGAAAACATGACCCACACATATGCTGCCTACAAGAGACCCACCTCAGGACAAAAGACCTACACAGACTGAAAATGAAAGGCTGGAAAAAAATTTTCCAAGCAAATGGACAGGAAAAAAAGGCCGGGGTAGCAATACTCCTATCAGACAAAATAGACTTCAAAAGAAGAGTTATAAAGAGAGACCCAGAAGGTCACTTCATAATACTCAAGGGAAGAATCCACCAAGAAGACATAAACATTGTAAATATATATGCACCCAACATAGGAGCACCTAAATACATCAAGAAAATCTTAGAGAACTTCAAGAAAGATATTGACAGCAACACAATTATAGTAGGAGATTTTAACACCCCACTGTCAAAAATGAACAGATCTTCCAAACAAATTATCAACAAAGATATTGTGGCATTGAACAGTACTCTAGACGAATTGGACTTAGCTGATATATATAGGGCCCTCCATCCCAAAGAAACTAAATACACATTTTTTTTTCAAATGCACATGGAACATTTTCAAAGATAGACTACATGATAGAACACAAAACAAGCCTCAACAAATTCAAGAAAATTGAAATCATACCAAGCATTTTCTCCGACCACAAGAGACTGAAACTAGAAACCGACTTGATGGGGAAAATCCCCAAATCATCAAAATCATGGAGATTGAATAGCATGCTATTAAACAATGAATGGGTAAAGAATGAAATTAAGGAGGAAATCAAAAAGTTTCTGGAAACAAATGAAAATGAACTCACAACAACCCAAAACTTATGGGACACAATGAAGGCAGTCCTCAGAGGGAAGTTCATAGCAATACAGGCCTACCTAAAGAAGACAGAAACATTTCTAACAAACGACTTAACCCTACGCCTACAAGAACTCGAGGAACAACAACAAAGACAGCCCAGGGCAAGTAGAAGGAAGGAAATAACCAAGATCAGAGCAGAATTAAATGACATACAGACTAAAAGCACAATCCTAAGGATCAATGAATCCAGGAGCTGGTTCTTTGAAAAGATAAACAAAATCGACAAGCCTTTAAGCAGGCTCATCAAGAAAAAAAGAGAGAGGACTCAAATAAACACAATCAGAAATGAAAGAGGAGAGATTACGACTGACAGCACAGAAATACAAAGGACTGTAAGAAATTACTATGAAGAACTGTATGCCAAGAAATTTGAAAACCTAGGTGAAATGGACAAGTTTCTAGAAAAATATAACCTTCCAAAACTCAATGAAAAAGAAACAGAAAGCCTGAACAGACCAATAACAGCTGGTGAAATTGAATCAGTAATCAAAACACTCCCGGCACACAAAAGCCCTGGACCAGATGCTTTCACAGGAGAATTCTACAAAACATTTAAGGAAGAGCTAACCCCTATCCTTCACAGACTATTCCAAAAAATCCAAAATGATGGAAGACTCCCAAACTCTTTTTATGAAGCCAGCATCATCCTAATCCCAAAACCAGATAAAGACACAACAAAGAAAGAAAACTTCAGGCCAATATCACTGATGAATGTAGAAGCTAAAATCCTCAACAAAATATTGGCAAACCGCATCCAACAATACATTAAAAAGATCATACACCATGACCAAGCGGGATTCATCCCAGGGATGCAAGGATGTTTCAATATTCGCAAATCAATAAATGTAATACATCACATAAACAAAAGCAAAGACAAAAATCACATGATCATATCAATAGATGCAGAAAAAGCTTTTGATAAAGTACAACACCCATTTATGATAAAAACACTCAGCAAAGTGGGAATAGAGGGAGCATTCCTCAACATAATAAAAGCCATATATGAGAGACCTACAGCCAACATCATACTCAATGGGCAAAAACTGAAATCTTTTCCACTAAGATCAGGAACAAGACAAGGCTGTCCACTTTCACCACTTCTATTCAATATAGTATTGGAAGTCTTAGCCACAGCAATTAGACAAGAAAAGGAAATAAAAGGCATCCAAATTGGAAAGGAGGAAACAAAACTATCATTGTTTGCAGATGACATGATAGTGTACATAGAAAATCCTATAGACTCGGCCAAAAAGCTGCTCGACGTAATAAATGAATTTGGCCAAATAGCTGGATACAAAGTCAATATCCAAAAATCAAAGGCATTTTTGAATACCAACAGTGAAACAGCAGAAGCAGAAATCAAGAAAAAAATCCCATTCGATATAGCAAAAAGAAAAATAAAATACCTAGGAATAAACCTAACCAAGGAGGTAAAAGACCTGTATGCAGAAAACTACACAACACTGAAGAATGAAATCAAGGAAGACACAAACAAATGGAAGCATATACCATGTTCATGGATTGGAAGAATTAATATTATCAAAATGTCCATATTACCCAAAGCAATTTACAGATTCAATGCAATACCTATTAAAGTTCCAATGGCATATTTCACAGACATAGAACAAACACTTCAAAAATTTATATGGAATCATAAACGACCCCGGATAGCGGCAGCAATTTTGAGAAAGAAGAGCAAAGTAGGAGGGATCACAATACCTGATACCAAACTGTATTACAAAGCCACTGTAATCAAAACAGCCTGGTACTGGCACAAGAACAGACACGTGGACCAGTGGAATAGAACAGAGAGCCCAGAAATAAACCCAAGTCTCTACAGTCAATTAATATTCGACAAAGGGGGCAGCAACATAAAATGGAGCAAAAATAGCCTCTTCAATAAGTGGTGCTGGGAGAACTGGACAGCTACATGCAAAAAAATGAAACTCGAGCACCAACTTACACCATACACAAAAATAAATTCAAGGTGGATAAAAGATTTAAATATAAGCCATGACACCATTAAAATTCTAGAGGATCATATAGGCAGGAAAATCTCAGATATTTCACGCAGCAATATTTTCACTGATACGTCCCCTAGAGCAAGGGACATAAAGGAAAGAATAAACAAATGGGATCTCATCAAAATAAAAAGCTTCTGCACAGCTAAAGAAAACAGTATTAAAATAAAAAGAGAACCAACTGTATGGGAAAACATATTTGGAAATGATACCTCAGACAAGGGATTAATCTCCAAAATATATAAAGAATTTATAAGACTCTACTCTAAGAAGACAAGCAACCCAATTAAAAAATGGGCAAAGGATTTGAACAGACACTTCTCCAAGGAGGACATACAGAGGATCCAGAGACACATGAAAAGATGCTCGATATCTCTAGCTATCAGAGAGATGCAAATTAAAACTACAATGAGATACCACTTGACACCAGTCAGAATGGCCTTCATAAACAAAGCAACAAACAACAAGTGTTGGAGAGGTTGTGGAGAAAAGGGGACCCTAGTGCACTGTTGGTGGGATTGCAGATTGGTACAACCACTATGGAAAACAGTATGGAATTTTCTAAGAAATCTAAAAATGGACATACCTTTTGACCCAGCAATTCCACTGCTTGGATTATATCCTAAGAACCCTGAAACACCAATCCAAAAGAATCTATGCACCCCTATGTTCATAGCAGCACAATTTACAATAGCCAAGTCCTGGAAGCAACCTAGGTGCCCATCAGTTAATGAATGGATCAAAAAACTGTGGTACATTTACACAATGGAATTCTATGCAGCAGAAAGAAAGAAGGAGCTCCTACCCTTTGCGACAGCATGGAAGGAATTGGAGGGTATCATGCTAAGCGAAATAAGCCAGGCAGTGAAAGACAAATACCATATGATCTCACCTTTAACAGGAAGCTAATCAACAAAACAAACAAACAAGCATAATATAAACAAAGACACTGAATTTGAGATCAGTCTGACAGTGTCCAGAGTGGGAGGGGAGGGAATTTCAGGGGAAAAGGGGAACGGTTTAGAGCAACAAGTACAAAGGACTCATGGACAAAAACTATGGGGGGTGGAAATGGGAGGAAGGTGGGGAGGGCTGGGGTGGTGGGCTGGGGCGGGGTAAAAGACAGAAAACTGTACAATATCAACAATTAAAAAATACTGATTAAAAAAAAAAGAAAGAAAAAAAGAAAGACCAATGTGAACAATAAAAACTTGATTTGTAAAAACTTTATAAATATGAAGCTATTTTCTGGTTATCCAAGGAAGAAAGAGGATGAATATTAACTTTTCTTAATATATCAACATCAGTGAGTTTGAATAGGCACTATTGTGTAATTTCTGAAAAGGAATTTAATAAAAATATTTTTTAAAGTCAACGACTCTCCCAAAGCACTTATAGTTCAATACTGATCAATAATTTCTCTGATGTAACAAAGTGTAGAATTATTACTAATGGAGATATTTTATCTAATACTAATTGGCATATAATGATCTACAAATGGTTCCTCTTATGCAATTTCATGAAGAATTCAAACACTTCTAAAATACAAATATTCTTTTCATTGAATGCTCATATTTGTGCTATGAGAACTGTTTTTTAATGTGTGCTTTTTTGAAAAAGTAGAATGATATACCATCCTTAACATTTTCACTAAATATAATATTTTCTTGAATATTGTCCAAGAACAACTTTGTAGGATAAAGTGAAAGAGTGAGAAGCCTCTCTTGATTTCTGATAGCTGCAAATATCCGAGCCTCACTTTTAGTTGGTGAAATGTCGTCACTCCTTCCTTTATTTGTACGGGGTCAGGACAGAAAGTTGAGCCACCATCCAATTGTAGCTGCTTGTGTTCCCCAGCTCTGATCCCTGTTCATGTCCTTCAAACTTGCTGTATTGAGGAGCAGGCAGGACTACTGTCAGCATTGTCCCAGGAATCATCTTCTTCCTGGTGACAAGTGGGATAAGAGCTCTTAGTTATCCCGCAAATATTGTCACAGAGCTATAAAGAGACCAGAGGAAACACTTCTTGGATACATAGAAATTGGGTGCATAGTCCCAAGGGCTTATCATTGGCAATGGTCCTAAGATACACATGTTTCTTTTGCCAAAAAAATCGCCTGATCAAAAATCTTGTGTAGCCAGCCAAATGGGCATATGACACAATGTTGATATTCCAGAGAAATCATTACCTATGGGCACAAAGTTAGTTTTTCTTAACCTACATTTTGTTCAGTATTTACTATCTAGGTGAGAAAACTTTGACATGTGATTTCCACCTCTTTATTCTTCAAACCACAGGGCCCAAACTTCTGTTGTGTATTACGCTGAGTTACGAAGTACCTGAATTACGGAAAAGGAGATACTCCCTCAGATCTCAGTGAATATTTGACCTAAACTTACTGTCTCAGTAAATATTCTATAAAGATTATTTTTAACTAATGATAAAGCTTAGTTCCCAAAGTTTATTTGTGATTTACTTTGGAATTCAGCATTACAAAATTTTAGGTTGTAAGAGGGTATCATCCTAAAAAGGCCCATTATTTACCTTTACTCTTTAAAAAAATGTATCCTTACCTGAGGATATATTTATTGATTTTAGAGAGAGAGGAAGGGTGACAGACAAGGGGAGAGAGAGAGAAAAACATCAATGTGAGAGACAAACACTGATTAGTTGGCTCTTGTACATTCCCCTACCAGGATTGAACTTCAACCTAGGTATGTGCCCTGATCAGGAATTGGACCCACAACCTTTTCAGTGTATGGGTCAGCACTTAAACCAACTGTGGCATCTGGCCAGGGCTTCCTTTTTTTTTTTATCATAGTAAGAACAGATAAGATGAGATCTGCTCTCTTAACAAATTTTGAAGTGTGTAGTACAGTATTATTAAGAATAAGCACAATGTTCTATAGCAGAACTCTAAAACTTATTCATGTCATATAACTTAAACTTTATTCCCCTTGAATAGCAACTCCTCATTTCCTATCTTCCCCCAGCCTGTGACAATAATCATTGGATTTTGCAATTCTTTAAGTTTCACTGTCTTTGAGTCCCTCATATAAGTGGAATCATGCAGTATTTGTTCTTCTGAGACTGGCTTATTTCACTTATTATAATGTTCTCAAGCTTCATGCGTGTTATTGCATGTGGCAGAATTTCCTTCTTTTCCATGGCTGACTGATATTCCACTGTGTGTATAGATGACATTTTCTTTATCTATACATTCATCAGTGGATATTTAGTTTGTTTCCACATCTTAGCTATTGTGAAGAATGGCACATGAACATGAAGAAACTTAATTCTCTTCAAGAGCCTAACAATAATTTTTTTAAAAGATTTTATTTATTTATTTTTTTTGAAGAGGGGGAAGGAGGGAGAGAGAGAGAGAAACATCAATGTGTGGTTGCCTTTTTCGATCCCCCTACTGGGGACCTGGCCTGCAACCCAGGCATGTGCACTGGCCTTGACTGGGAATAGAACATGTAACCTTTTGGTTCAAAGGCCAGTGCTCAATCCTCTGAGCCACACCAGCCAGGGCGATTTTTTTGAATACATACCCAGAATGAGATTGTTGGGTCATACAATAATTCTATTTTTGATTTTTGAAGAAGCCCCATACTGTTTTCCATAGCAGTTGCACCATTTTATATTCCCATCAGTAGAGTACAAGGATTCCAATTTCTCCACATCCTTGCCAACATTTATCTTAATTTTTTTCAATGATTATCTTCTAACAGGTGTGTTCATCTTGAGCACAATAACCTCTTAATGTGAGCTAGATCTCTCCTAGAGCTATTTTATCACTGTGAAATCTGTTTCTGTGGGGTTAAGCCCTGGGACTTCTTATTCTGCCATCTTACTGATTTTACTCACCAGTATGTTTCCAATACCCACTTAAGTTTAAAGTGAAGTTAAAAAAATGAGGTTAATTGTAATAAAATAGAACTATATCTGTATTATAATTTCTACTTTATGTGATGATATCTTACAACACTTCTATGAGGGAAAGGCAAATATACCATTTGAATGACCTCAAGAAGAAAGTGTTCCATTGTCTGAGCCACTGGACATCTGAAAATTACCATCTTGGAATTCATCCCCCTTGGATGAATGCAAGACTGATTCTTCTCAAGAATGGGCTTTTGAAACAGAACCACTCTGGGTTCCATTGCTCACCATCAAAAAACTGTGATTCCCAATGCCAGGGTCTTATGGAAAGGAAAGGAACTATTTATTTAAAAGTTACCCAGGTTCAGAATAATGACAGAATTCTGTTTTTAAGTCTCAAAGTCCCTTAAAACTAAACACCCACCCCAACACACTCACATAGTCCTGCCCTCCCTTGCCAAACCAGGTCCATCAGAGGTACCATCTCTCAGAAAAAGAAATAGAAGTCTGTAGCTTGACTAGGGAGATTCCTGTTTTAACATTCTAGCTTCTCTCAGTCATCTGTGTTCAGCTTGTCTCCCACTCTTACACCAAAACCTCATGGCCCCTCCTCTTGGTGGGCTGGTGGGGGTCTTTCTGCACCGTTTCAAACTGCGTGGCCAAGACAGCATGGCTGCCTCACACTTGAGTTTAAATCCCAGGGTGGATCTTCTTCTGCAACCCCATTTCCGACTTCTCCCACAATTGTCTACACCTACTAGTACTCTGGTTTCTTCTGCCTTTCTCTGCTGCCATAGTTAGTCTGAGCAGGCTCCTCCCAGTGACGTGGAGTGGACCATTTCCAAGCTCTTGCACCAGCACTGCAGCCGGGTAACCACCTCCTGACTGTATCAAGAGTTGGGTTAGTCACATCCATCTCTCTGACTCCAAGAGTGGCAGGCACAGTTATTAGCATTACTAAAAACACTGGCCAAGTTCTTTAGATATGCAAAGTAATTCTCAATGGCCCTGCTCAGATTCCCTTTTCCCCAAGCCAGGTTAGTGGGGGACTTCTCCATTTTGGGGACCTCTTACATTCCCTGTTACACTTTTTATTACAAGAACCCTCACCCTCAGCTTTTCTTTTTCTTTTGAAACACCTCTATGTTTTTCCCTAGCTGCATTTAGTTTGCAAATTCTAACACCCTTGAATAAATGTCTGTTATTTATTTTCTAGCAAAATCTCTTGACTTACTTTGAGTTTGTTGGATACCGTACCACCCCAAAGCTTGTAGTTTTCTAAGAATACTCCTTTAAATCCTCAACTGTTCAATCAGGTTATGTCCCTCCAATATAAGTGGCATCGCAATTTAAGCTTTGAAATATTTCTTTGAAGTCCTCTTATCTTAATATTTAAAAGCATTTGCCAAACTTTTTTCCTTGATGCTCACTGAATTTGCATTCACTGGGCTTCTTACTATTAGCACCTTCACAAACAATGTCATACCTGAGTGATCTCATTTAAATCTTAAGTGTTTTGCTCATCATTGCCCCAATTATCGTTATCCCACGTGTGGCATGGGGCTCTGAGTGTTCTTGAATAATCATTTGACTTCTTGAGCTGATTCTTTTTTTCTCACCTAGTATACAGAATTCTATGGAAGACATACAATACATGTTTGACAAAGGTGTGCTGAATGAATGAATAGGCCTCAGTCTCTTCATCTGTGTAGTGAATAGTTTGGAAGGAGCCTATTATAAACTGTCATTCAGCCCAAATGTTTGAAAATTCTTGAAGTTTGTATCATCACAGCTGCTAGGGAACTGTGCCATAAACAAGTTAGACATGACAGCACCCTGCAATTAGTTCTCTATTTTAATCAGAAGACATTGATGTGTACATATACTTAATGTCATAGAATGAAGACAAGTTATACACAGAATGGGCTTCAGAATAAAAGTTTCTTTTGAGCCCTGGCTGGTGTGGCTCAGTGGATTGAGCACTGGCCTGTGAGCCAACAGTTTGATTCCCAGTCAGGGCACATGCCTGGGTTGTGGGCTAGGCCCCTGGTGGGGTGGGGGGAACGTGAGAGGCAACCACACATTGATGTTTCACTCCCTCTTTTTCTCTCTCCTTTTCCCTCTGTCTAAAAATAAATACATAAAATCTTTAAATAATAGTTTTCTTTTGAAAAGTATACAGATATTCTCAAAAAATTCTTTAAGATAATAATAAAAGATAATTTTTTGTGTTGAAGTGACCAAAGCTTAATTAGATTCCTCCATCAACATTAAAAGCATTTTCACTGCTTTATCCAATCACCTTCAGGGTGTGATGGCTGGTGTCTTGAACTGTTATTTATAAGCTTTCAATGAGAAAAATTATACAAGTGTGTTAGGGAGCTGGTTCTGATTTGAGATGCTTATACCTAATGTGAGACAAACCACACAGCTTTGGAAGCAGACAAATATGGGCTTGAATTCTAGATCTAAATCTGCTCCTTACTAACTGAGCTCTTAGCCTTTCTGAGACTCAACTTTCCCGTTTGTATTATGTACAATAAATGTACTATGGCTTCCATGTTTCCAGACCTTTGGACACTCTACGATGCATTTATTTTATTTTTCCAACTAACAAACACAAATTGCTTTAAATTTCATGCCTAGTATTTTTAAAACAAAACCAACATATTATTTTAAAATAACTTTATCCTATCATTTCTGTCTTGTCAGATACACTATAGAGGCAAAGAATTTTCATTTATGGAAGTAAAATGCATGTTATTGGCAAATAAAATATTGTTCCTAAAGAGAGGACACAAACCCCAGAAACTGACTCAGACATACTCTCCAAAGTTATGAATGTTTAAGCTTCCATAAGCTAGAAAACAGGGCATTGAGAATAAAGTGCAAAGGAAAGATAAACAGGATTACTAATGGTGGGTGAGGAAGGAGGATATCTAGAGCAACACTAAGAGCTCAAAACTACCACCTGCCATGGCCAGGTTAGAAAGCTCCAGATGTAGCCAAGGGGGAAGTAGCTTTCTGCCTACTGAAGCCCTATTGAAGTTACCAGTCTGGTGCAGCTTTCTCTGTGTCACTGAGGAGTTTCATGGTTTGCTGTGATGAATTATGCAATCTGGATGTAGAACTTTGTCCTCAAATAAACTAAACCAGGTTGGATTTTCTCTCCCTCCTGAGATGACTTATTATGAGGCTCCAACAGCATGGAAATGGAATCTTCAATTTGTCCCATTTCCTGGGTAACTCAACCTTCTCTATTAGACTGAGATAAGGGATTGTGTGTGTGCACGCACACGTGTGTGTGTAAGATCTAATAAAAATAAAAATAAAAATGGCTATTTTTGATATTTTCCAGGTTGTGAGAGTTTATGACAATTATCTGGGCTGTGTTTCTAAGTTGTATTACTTAATTTTGCTGTAGTAAAACTATCTCCTTTTGTAGTTGGAGAAAGTGAGGCTCAGAAAAGTTGCCAGACTGCAGAGAAGAGCACCTCTGGCTAATGGCAGAGCTGAGGCAAGAACTCATTTCTCCTGACTTTGAATCCAGTGCTTTTTTTTTTTTTTAAAACAGAACTCTGCCTATCTTATATAACTCCATAGAGAACATTGGTTTAAATATTCACCCATATTCTTAAAAAAGAAATAGAAATTTTGTGTGTCTAGCAGAAATAACTCTGGGAGTGGTCCTTCTGTGGATGGGTGTAGGGCTGAATGGCTGGTTCTCTGAAGTTGAAAGGAGAGGTTCATTGCCACAAATAACAAAAACAAGAGGCTGCATGGTGAGGGCCCTGCTGTGAACACATAACCAGCCTTGGCATGAGTTCATGAAGCTGGTCTGAGTCAAAGCTAGCTCATTAGGGCTGGTAGGCCAGGCCATTGTAGCTGAGATAAGATTTGTCCTAATGAAACCTTCTGGGGAGTTTCTTCTGCCACTTCCTGTGCTGTTTATAGTTTTGAGTTGTGCAATTGCATAAACTAAGCTAGATCCTTTGTTGTGTCGTAGTCAGGTGGATGACATACATCCACAATTCTTCTTTACAAAAAAAAAAAAAAATAGGCCAGAAGCTTACTTTCAGAAGCAAGACTGGTTCTCTTTTAAACTTTCTTTTATACTATTTTTTTTTTTTGCTTTGGCTGTAGCATTCTTAATCATGTAGCCAAAAATCTCATCTCCTGCTTTATATATAATTCTAATAATTATACCTCATAAGAGCACTTTTGTATGGGTGAATGTCTATGCTATCCAATTAGATACATGCTACTCCCGAGTGGCTATTTGAATTTAAATTTAAAACAATTAAAATTAAAATGAAAATAAAAATTTATTTCTTTAATCACACAAATCAGATTTTTAATGCTCAATGGCTGCAAATGGCTAGTGGCTTCCATTCTGGCTAGTGGAGATGTGGAATATTTCCATCATCACAGAAAGTTCTATTGGGCAGCCCTGGTCTATTGGTAAAGATTGAAGCACAGTTTATAACTTGCTAGATTATATTATATATGCTGAATTATCCTCCAAAATGAAACAATAAAAATGTTGAATAAAATACTTTTAAAAAAAATGTGTCTCCATGAGCTGATATATTAAAAAAAAGAAGAAGAAAAAGAAGGAATCTGCAGCCTCCAAACTAAAGCACAGGCAAGAACCCTGAGAATCAGGTTAAATGCCACAGCTGGAACTTCTCCAGGAGTTTCTAAGAAACTTGGGGAACCTGAATTTATGAGATAAGAGGGCACAGGAGGCAAGTCTTAAGGCCTCCCCATAGCCAAAGTCTGTTGGGCTCTCTCCTCATAATTCTGGGATTCTTAAGGGCTGGGCCTCTGGGTAAGCTGAACCAGAAAGAAACCTCTCCCTACAGAAGGAAACATCAATGAAACAGGTATTTTTTGATCTTAGTACTTAATAGAAAATAATAATAATCCCCTGTAAAATTATGTAATCATAAGCCAGCTCTCACATGGGCTTTAGTCCACATTCACATTGTGTTTGTGGTCTGGAGAATTTCAATCAGGTCATGTAAGTGATGACAACATTTTGATGATGCTCTAAGGCACCTAGCAGATGAAAATGCATATTCTTTCTGTAAAACCTCAAATTGAAACACATTAAGGAACTTTCAGAGATAAAATTTAAGATAAAGTGAGTCACCCACAGTCAAAAAATCATGATGTGCAAGAAAATAATGTTCAAATTCATTGTAAGAATATAAATACAAATTAAAACAAAAAAAGACACCCTACTAGTTTGATAATTTATATTTGGTGATATCAAATGATCATTAAGATATAGAGGAACTAGAATATTCATTCATTCATCGTTGATTTGGGTTTCATAATGGTGCAACTTTGGAAATCAGTTTAGCATCAAAGATGGTATTGAACCTATGCACTTTCATAATATAATAATTCACTTCAAGAGACAATTGTTCAATCACGTAACGACATATTTGCATAAGAACATTCAGAGCATCATGATTCATAATAACCAAAACCTAAAAACAAACTAATTTTCATTAAAGTAGAATGAATTAATAAATTATAAGATAATTTAGCAGTGAAAGTAAATAAATGACAACTACATGCATAAACATGAGTGAGCCTCAAAAACATAATGTACTGAAATCTTAGAATAGTATTTGTAGCATAATTCTATTTATATAAGTTCCAAAGTGAGTAGAAACAAATGTACATTCATATATACCTTATATTATATAATTATATATAAATAATATAGATCTAATATAAATATTAAATATATAAACATAGATGGTAAAACTTAAATGAACTGAAATAAGAGAATGATTACCACAATTTAAGACCAGGAATGAGAGAGGGATGTGATCTGTAAGAGACGCAGAGAGAGGGCAGCTTCTAGAATACTATGCCTTCAATGTCTTCAGTTGGGTAATGAAAAAAATATATATGTATATACATGTATATTTAATATTCTCTTGTAAATTTGATCTGTTAAATAATATTGATGGAATTTAGTAAAATTCCTGGTAATAAGTGGCAGTGCTGGAGTTGCAACCCATTTCCACAAAGTCCTTGGCTTCTTCTCATACATACATTCCTCAGCATGCATTCTAAGATTTTCCTCATTGCCTCTTCCTCAGTCATCAGTAATCCTTAATATATTCTCCATCTTCCAGAAATGTCTGGGCATCTCTTGTCCTTTCACCATAATTTCACTCCCTGTTCTCTTGTTTTAGGATAATTCAATCACACACACGCGCACACACACTGACCCTGGAAGGCATAGAGATAATCAGGGCACAAAGGAGAGTTTAAAGACATACCAGTTTAAGAATTTATTGTATTTACCTCCCCATAAAAGAAGAACATATTGTATCCATAAAGCATACACTATATAAAAGAACAAAGTGTATACAATAATCCTTTTAACTAAAAAGGGGGAAAATAAAAAAATTCTCAAAATGTCAAGAAACTAGAAAAGAATATGGAATATTTTAGAGAAATAATAACAGATACACAGGGTCTATCCAGGAGGTCCAACAGTTAGCGAGTAAGTAGTGCCAGAAAGAGAAAATAGAGGAAATACAAGTGTCAAATGATCTAAGGAGCACTCTAAGGATACTTTTTCAGATCTGAAGGGGAATGGAATAGAAAATACACACATGTAGATCTTGATTATGAGATGTCAGATTAAGGGAACAAAAGGCATTTTGGCAACAGAATTACATTGGAAACAATAGATACTAAAAAAATAATGGAACAATGCCTTCAGATTTCTGAAGAAAAATAATTTCCCTTCCTTTCTTTTCTTTTTATTGTCTCTTCTCCATTCACCACTCCAACCACCCATTGATGCATCCATCCATCAGTATTAATTCATCTTTTCTGAATTTTCTTTTAGTCTATTCATTGTCTTAAACATTTCTTAAGCTATTTCTCTAGATGTCAAGTTTTTCCTCTTAAATTTGAATATTATTATTAAGTCTTCTAGTATGACATTGCTGGCTTATTTTCATACCTTATATTGGGATATTCTCCCTTGTGATTTATTTTTACTAAATTGAATATTTACAATGTACATTATTCTGAAAATTGCTTTTTCTCATTTAACATATTAGCACAATGCAATGTCAATATGCATCTAATTTAATCATTAACTAATAGTACCTTGTAGAGATTTACCACTATTTATTCAACCATTTAGCCAGTAAATATCATTCCATTTATTTCCAGTAATTAAATTCTAGTCTCAATCCAGAGTGGGGAGTGGAGGAAACCCAAATTATCATAATGTATTCCAAGAGTTTTCACTCAGTTTATCACTCTCTAGTCTGTATCTGATTTCTATACAGAACTATCACCTGCTTATCACTGGAAAGTACACCACCAGGTAATAGCTTATCTTTTCTTCTTGAGAGTGGTACATGAGTTGCACACAGTGAAGGCTATATTTTCCTTCTCAAATGGACTTTCAGTTTAAGTCACTTTTACTCCCCAAGCACATCACCAGAATGAGAGTTCTACAGATATCTATCTTCCTTTTAAACAGGAAATGTAATTTCTGACTCCCCAAACAGGTAATCTGTTATAAGTATATACTTCTTAGAACTTATCAGGGTGAGAGATGGTGAATAGTAATTTAATTTTGCTTCCTAAGCTAATTACATAAGGCTACGTGCTGCCTTTTTCACATGAGCTCTATCAGCCCAACAGGTAGGACACACTTCAGTACACACTGTATTACTTCTCACTGTGAGAAATAAATGCAGCAAGTCAGTTTTAATTTTATGAGCTTTGAACTTAATTGAAAATATATTCCTTTAAAAGTGTTCACAATAAATACTTTTAAATATATAAATTTGGCATTTGAGCATAATACTGGCTTTTCCTGCAATGAGGCTTTAGTCCTTTTAATTATAGATTTTTACAAGATATACCACTGCTTTATCTTTTCCAACTGACTTCTCAGAATTTTTGGCTATAACATAACATTTGAGATATAGGCTATCATTAAAGCATAAATTTTATAACATGTATTATCTCTTATTAAAATGATTAAATTAATTGAAATATAATCATGTGGTTTTTATCTTTGCTGTAGATTTTTATTGGTTTTATTGCTCACTTCCATGCTTTTCGAACCATTATTTCTGCTATTTCTTTTAGATTGATTTCTTAGGTAATGTATTGGAGTGTTTTAATTTGTTAGGTTTTGTTCTCAAAAAAGTTGAGTGGGTACTATATTTCCAGGGCCCTAGAATTTTTTTAACCAAGGTATAATTAACATAAAATAAAATGCAGAAGTGTCACATCTTCAGACTGATGGGCTTTTGACAATGACGAGTGTAAATACCAAAAGTAGTATGCAGAGCACTTGCACCCTCCAGGAAGTCCCTCATGAAACTTTCTCATCCATTCTCCCTTTACTTTCCTCCCCCAACACCTGGTATTTGATTTTTACTGCCGTAGATGAACTTTGAGTAGTTCACTCTTTTTTATTGTTAATTGAAATTAAGTTATATGAATATACTGAATTTGTTTATCTAATTTTTTTATTGATGGGCATTTGATTTGTTTCCAGTTTTTCAATATTTTGAGTGAGGATGTTGGAAATATTCTTATACAAGATTTTTGTAGATATGTGTATTTTCATTTCTCTTGGGTAGTGCCTAGAAATAAAATTTGGGGGTCATAAAGGTAAATTTAAACTTTTGAAAAACTGACAAACTCTGAAAAGTGATTATACTATGAACAGCAGTATATAAAGGTTCCAGTTGCTCCACAACTTCAACAGTGTTTTCTTTTATAATGCATCCCATGGCAGCTGTAATAGTTGCCCGGTTGTTCTAATGTTTGTTTACTTTTTCAGTTTCTCTTCATTCAATTGATCCCACACGGTGCTGCAAGGCTCACTGTCCTCAGACTCAACTCTAGGGAAATAATACTCAGCTCATATCCTTTCATTAGTGTTCCAGTCACTGCCTTAACCTGACACTGAAGGTCCTCTGTGATCTGACCCTTAGTTGAATTTTTAATTTTATCTCCCAATCTGTAATCTATAAATTCCACACAATTCACATTCCAGCCTAACTAGTTATAGCTGTCTGTTTCCCAAACCTGCTAGATGATCTCTTGCCGCCCCGCTTTTCTTCCTGCTATTCTCCACCCGCCAACCCCTCCCTGACATTGCTCATCTGTACAGCCACTCATTCCTGACTCAGCTCAGATTGTAATTTTCTAGGACATCCACTCCCCCAAACAGGAAACTGAACTTTAGAATCCTTTTAAAATTTGATTTTTGCCTTTGTTCTAGGTTGTTTCACATTCATTTCCTGCATGGTTTTAGGCCCCTTCCTAGCTGCAAACTACTTTGAAGGTAAGGTTATACTCCATTTCTTTTCTGTTCCCGGGATCCTTAGTAACTCTTCACTGAAGGAATGAATAAACTGAGTGAATTGTGAGTGGAAATGGTGAGTGCTGTTGACGACTGGTGGTAGCCGTTCTTTTTAAACAGAATTTTAGCTTGGTGTCAGCTCATTTACAACTACTTATTCAGAAAGATTATCAGACTCACTAGATATTATTTGCATAAAAAGCAGTAGAAAAGTGGTAAAAGTGTGGGCTTTGGAATCAGACAAACCTGTGCTTCTGTCTCATTCACTAGCTGTAAAAAAGTCACTGAATACTTTCTGTGCTTCAATTTTCCTCATTTATCAAGTGAGGATGATATTACTTTATTGTCTTGATGACAGATGAAATAAAGTACTCAAAATATGTTAGAGTTTTCCTTTTTATTGAATACAGCATACTGATCCACATATCAAACTTTAAATTGTCTTTAATAATTATTTTATAAGTAAAATTTAAAAGATGTTGAGGAGGACACTCACTGGCCCATACTGGCAACAATGAACCAAACCTAAGGATCAAGTGAGTTCCATATTCACCTCTAAAAAGAGCTGCAAACTGCCCCAGGCTTACCAAGGGGAGACACATATTCTCTACTATCCTTTGTACTTTCTAGGCTATAAAGAAAGCATTGAGAGAGTTGGGGGATTCCCAGGAGGTATGGGTGTCAGCCTGCTGAAACAAGTGTTCATGTTAAAGATCATTTCTCATCTCCAAAGCCAGGTGATAGGATCTCTAAGAGCCTCTCTCAAAGAGACTGGAGGTGCCTGGAGAAGGGAAAGGCTGGATCTCTTTCTGAGATGGCCATCTCGCTTAGGCAAGAAGGCTAGCCCATTGGCCCCAGAAGGTGAATAAAGAGCAATAAGAGACAAGGGGGTAGGATAGAAAGAGATGTTTGCCCACCCTCAGCTGGAATGTAAAGAGTTTTCCACAGCATTACAGAAAACAACCAGTCTTAATGTCACCTTCACCTTGTCAATTCTTCTGTGAACACGGCTATAAAGGTTGCCTACCGGGAATAGGTTTACAGAATTTTCTACCAGGAAAGGGAGGTCGGGAAAGTGGAAAGAGACTGAAGTGAGACACTACCTCAGCAAATTGTAGAGAGGCCCCAATAAAGCTTTAAAAAGATTTTGTGGCTGTAATGTGTGAGAGTCAGCTTTTGAATGGCTCTTTCACTGGAAATGTTTTGATCGACATTCTGTGGTAATGCAGAAGCAACCACCACCACAGAGAAATGAGGACAAACTTGCTCGGTAAAAAAGCTTTTGACTATTTTCTCTATTCCCTTTACTTTCACCCAACTTCAGAGGACTTGGAAGCTAAAAGAAAGAACACCAAGAGGGATTCCAGAAGGTGAACTGTGTCTTCCCAGTGATCAGTCTCAAAGTGCTGGAATGGAAGAAAGGAACGAGTAGAACTCTTTCCAAACTCATCCGTCCTGAACATTCTGAAGGAGGAGCCTTTGCCTGGAAAAGGGGAGAAATAAATATTTAGAATAAAATTTTAAAATAAATAGAACCTTAGTAATTGAAAGTGACTAGCAAGTTATAAAATCTCCCCAAGAGGCCCCTAAGGGATTGAACGGGGAGGCCAGCAGAGCTCCGATGAAAGTAATAGTGGGGAAAATAGAAAACCTTTGTTTTTACCCCACTATACTGAGACTTAATGAACTGGCCCAAAATTCATTAAAAAATAATAACATTTTCACAAATTATCTTTGTAAGTAGTCAATAGACCTACACAAATCTTAAAAGATTTCAAGCTACCTGAACAGTATGTTTTTTAATTAAATCAACAGTATGTTGATTTACTGAGAAAAGAGTATATTCTCATATAGTTTTTTTCAGGTCCTTTTTTTCAGTTTGTTATTTTGTGAAGCAGATTCTGCTAGCTGCCTTCCCAAGAGCCTTGGTAATGGAGCCCCATTTTGCTCAAGTTGGGGGAAGTGCCGTGCCCTAAAGTTTGGGTCTAACCAATCTATACCTATCAATGCATCCCCACTCCTCTTCCTGGTGGCCTTTTCAGAGACAGGCTGGCCAGTGTGCCTTAAGCCTATATGTGCTGGGAGTTACCTAGAAGAGATGATTTCTGCTTCACAAAAATTTATGAGGAAAGAAAAGGACTTTCCCTGCTTCTTTGTTTTATGGCAAGAATGTGATCCTTAGAGCTACCACAGGCATCTCACACCCATGTGGTCCCACACACTGGGGAGGACAGGTTGCAAGTGAGAAAGTCATTTTCATTCATGAAGGGATTGCCTAGCTTCTGAGCCAGCCCTGGGGCTGCTTCCATGCCCCTCGCCGGATGCAGGCCACGGAGCCCTCTCTGCATGGGTCAGGGCCGCTGTTTCCTGTTCTTGCACAGGAAAAGCCTGTGCCCTCCCAGGTTTAGGGACTTCTGTAGGAAGGAAAGGTGGGTCTTCTGGAGACTGTGCAAATTGCTGTTAGTAGAGGCCCTTTTGAAGTTACTGCAATTTAAGGCAGTGAATTGTTATTTATTTAGAGCCCACAGTCCAAAGATTATCCATCTGCTCAGAGCCAAAGGGTCTCATTCAGGAAGGGCTTCCAAGGAAAGTGACTACTGTGGTCACTGTACCTGATCCTGAGAGAGAGGAAAGAAACTTACTCTGTGGTCCAGGAAAATGCCAAGATGACTGAGCTTGGGCTGACATCTTCTGGTTGGATGTAAAATAGTTTTCATTAAGAAATGATTCCCACACTAAACTATGTTTTCAGGGATCATTTCTGTAGTTCATTAGAAATGATTCCCACAGACTGACAATGGGCTGGGAAGAGAGGTGGCTGTGAGAATACAAAATAATAAAGACAAATTCATTTTTTATTGTATGATGATATTCTTTAGTTGTACTTAAATAACATCGATGAAAAAGAATATTTATAATAATTTATTATTGGCTAATCCAAATGTAACAGGTAAAATTATCCATAAAGATGACTAATTCTGTGTCCAATTAATTTCTAGTACATGGGAGGTCCTTTTTCCTTTGCTGTAATCTGAGTTCCCTGTGGATACTGTGTCTCTGAGATCCCTGAGTGATAGAATGTTCCCCAAGACCATCTGTGCTCCTCTGCACTTCATGCTCTGAGCTCAGGCTCAGTTCCTTCCCTCTCTCTCCTCCTGCAGGTCTCTGACCCCGTTTCCATGCTGTAATTATTTTCTCTGGTCTGTTTTGCCAAATAATGTAGACAAAGATGATTCCTCCAATCACACCTTACAAAAGGGCTATGAATTAAACAGACTTTCCTGACACCTGAGGATAACATTAGGGATCTGTCTTGCACAAAAAGAAACAAAAATACACCTTCAACTTTATCTTCCTAGAATTTTTATCAGCTGCCATTTCCCTTTACTTTCTCTGCTAGCCATAGTTCCTAGCACAATGCCATGTCACTAGGGACTGTGCTTTTCCCCAAGAAGAACTCAAGTTTTTAACGTCCTCCTGCCTCTGGTTCCTATCTGAAGAGGCAAAATATGAATCCTTGTTGTATTATATGCTCTGCAGTGGTGAGCCCACCCACAATCATGCTGGCCACATTTTTAAACAAGACATTTTAAAACACTTGAATTGAGACTGTGTTGCCAATGTTCAGAGTCCACCAAACAATAATGGGCCCTTGTTATTGATACATTACATGACAAAACTGGCTCAGAAAGATAGTTCTTCTCCAAATTAAGAGAGTCTATGCTAGGCCCTAATTTTAACTTGTACTTTCAATGCTACATGAAAGATATATTTTAAAGTAGGTTTGTTTGTCACCATGTCACTGTATGAAGATGGCAAAGAGTTTAACCTCCCGAGACCTCCAAATGAGGATGGTAGTATGTGCTCCATTGGTTGAGGATACTTACAGAAAAGCATTTTATAAACCATATTACATAAACATAACTGTCTGTTGAGCATTATAGTCAAGTATTCTTAACAATGCTCCTGAAGCTAGTAAATTAGAGTTCTTTTGTCATATGATTCTGTGTTAATGCAGGGATATTGGGGCAAAGTGCTCCTTTATGTTTCTGGATATATGGCCTTCATCAACTTAGAGTACCCTGTGGCTTTGGGAAGATGGGTGATGTGGGGAGACTGCAAGGGTGAGGAAAGATAGGAATTATTGTAGCAGAAATTCAAGGAGAACAGAAGATAATTTTCTGATACACAAAACTGTTGCCACTGTTTTTAAGCAAGAGTTTTGACAGTCAGGCTTGTTTATGAGAGGAAGGATCTAAAATTCCTCTAGGTCCCATTAAACAGATCAGGACTTGGATCTGGAGGCTTAATTCATAGATATTCTTCCATATCCCTTCTGTCTATGACTCTAGGGAAGGGGTAAATAAATATATAGTGGAGAAAAGAAAAGCCCAATCACGGGTCACTTACCTAGGATAGAATATTGAAGAAAGCAAAGCCTGAAGATTATTACATTAAATACTCAAAGTTTGCTCTAAAGAGAGGGAATAAAAGAGATGCAGGGGAAGGAACATACCAGTTGTTGAAATTCTTACTCCTAGTAATGTGACTGCTTTTTCTTAAGTTCATGCTAATAGGTCTGGGGTAGCCTGAGAGTGCTGGAGCTGTGGTCTGCTTCCCTGGGCACCTGGATGGAAGCTGCAGGTCACTAAGAGAAGCACTGCATCTGGCCACTTTCAATCTGGCAACAGGCAATGGTGCTTCTGCAGGGACCACTGGCGATCAGATGTGCCTGAGATCCCTTTCAAGACCTCATTCCCATTTATGACCCTGGGCAAGGAAAGCTTCACAATGATAAAGGCAGTGAAATGTACTTCAACACAAGGAGAGGGCTTAAAAGTGGGTGTCACCAAGCTATCCTCGGTTCTTATGTGATCAGAATGAAACCCAGGTGCTCTCACATGCCCCTTAAGAGGAAAATAGATACAATTGGAAGCAAGGTCATCATGAGAGAGAAAAAAGTGCCATCTTGGAACTGTCTGGTCTAGGATATAATGGGAGGGATTCAGAACAGCATTCAGAGATGAGGTGCTGATGGGGACCCGGTCAGCAGGAACAGTAATTGGGCACTGCTCAGCTATGCACTACATAAGTGACACAGAGGCCAGAAACTGATGACAGTAAGGTGAGCATAGACTCTTGTGTCAGCACCAGTGAGGATTCTAAATGTAGATCTGAGACCCTCCTGCCTCCAAATCAGGAGGACACATCTACCCTATGCCCTCTTTGCTCAGATGCTCTCTTGCTGAGGGCAAAGAAGGGAAAAAAAGTGTACAATTTGGCAGATTGAATATTTTATGTAGTGAGTGATTTTATGCACGGTTCAACATACTGAATCAGACTGAGGTTATCAGATTGAAATATATCCATTACTCCCCACTCCAGGTTTAGTAACAGGGAGGTGGCATGGGGTGGTTCTGGGGTGCTGATAATGTTCTAGTTCTTGATCTGGGTGCTCACTCCATTGGGTGTGCATTCTTTGTAAAAATTCATGCAACTGTACACTTAAAATATTTGTATATATGTTATGTATGTTATTATTCAACAAAAATGTTTGCTTCAAAATTTGAATGCCTCTGAATTTCTATGCACATCCCTAAGGACATGCATGTATCACCCAGCAGGTGGCACTTGTGAGAAGCAAAAAGTCAGTTTTGGAAAAATAAAGATGCTACCCTTCTCCCATACATTTGAGTGCAGTGTGAGCAGAAGAGTAAATTTACTTCATGTGCTTTTGCTAAAGAAAGTGGGTCAAAAATCCACACACCTGGAAGACTCCCTAAACACAGCGGCAGTTGCACCGTAGGAAAAACTCAGGCTGGTTCCATATATTATACTCTCTGGAGTAGTAAATTATCTAGAATTAATTTCAGGTGACAGAAATTAAAAAAGAGATTTAGTCATCATATCTTCATACTATCACTTTGGATGTGTTAATAGATGGAACTCCTTTTTTATATTTTATTATTATTTTGATATAGCGTTGCAAGTACTACATACATTCCAATGTTTTTGGAGGAGTTACATGAACTTTAACTAAATATTTCCACAAATTGGCAGTAGACTTGTAATATAGCAAGGTATAGAAGAAAGGAGAAAAGAGAAAGAAGAAAGTGAGTTAAGTCCTTATCTCTCAGGAATCATAAAGTGAACCACATAGTCTCTTAGGCTGCTTCCTCACCTGTGAGATAATCCTTGCATCTGGCCACTCACAGCCTTGTGAGAATATGCGAGACGCAGCACATCTAAGACCTCTGCAAACTGCATTAACAGGATATCTCTTGATGATTATAGATCAGATTTGAGAAATGACAGAACATGCCCGTGCGCTGTACTTCCTATGAGAGCTTTGTGTTTCCAGTGCTTTGGTACCTTGCTAGAAGGTCTGAAGCAAGCAGCATTGGCAATGTTAAAATTAAATTGGTTACTGATTAATGTTGCATAATAATCTGCCACTCAAAGTGATGTATCTGTAAAATAGCTTGTGCCACATGGAAGTCAAGTGCTGTCTGGGGTATAATACAAACTAGGAGTAAGATAATCCTTTCGTTATATTTAACTCTGTTGAATGTAAACTGTAGCTGACACTATTGGTGCCCACCCTACTCCCTCCCTCCCACCACTTCAGTGCACATCCATAGATTTCAACTGCCAGCTCCTGGTCAATGTGCTAGGGAGCTCTCTTTGGTGTGTGAGGCTAGCTTTGCCTGCTGTGGAAGGGGCTGAAAGTGTCAGAGAATTAATGCCCCTCAAAGCGGCAATCAATCAATATCCTTGTTCCTGTGCTCCTAGGGAGAGACAACACTCAGGCATGTGGTTTACACTGAATCCCAGGACTCTCCAACGTGTCTGAGCTTCAGTTATTCCATTTATAACTGGCCTGATATCATTACTGGGTGACTTCTCTGTCTCACTTCCCCACTGTCTTACTCACTTTTTATTCACCTTCTAGATATACTGATAGCTTCAAATCCCAGTGTTAACATTTGCCTCAGGGGTGATACTAAACTAAGACAATGCCAAACAATATTGGCTCCAACTTTTGCCTTTTGAATTTATTGCCTCATCAGGCTCCAGACCATGGATCAAAGGGTATAAGATTGATTTGGGTATGGGATATTGGTTTATTTTGGTAGATACATCATGTAATCATTCACATACTTTCTAAAATTAATCATTATGTTTAGTGTCATCTGGGTTGCTTCTCCTATCCAAAATACAGATTAATTGGAGTTCAGTAAATGCCAAAGAAATGACTTGAGAATATGTTAAAGATATCAAAGATGTATGTTCCTTTAAGAAAAACATATTTCTGAATGTGTTGACTTATCAGAGAGGAATGAAATATTTTAACAGATTAGATTCATTCTACCGAGCAATTCTGTCTCTTGCACCAATGCTTTACCTCTTTCTTTCCCTTCCTTTTATCTCTCCACTTTTCTTCCCTAATCCTTTGTCTTTCCATGGACCTCACCTTCCCACCCAGCTTTAAAAGGAAAATAATCAGATGAGTATGTCATAAACCTCTCACAGGACAAACATAGTCACCCAGATCGCAGCATGCATTGCAAGATATTTCTTCTTCTTGGTACAAAATTAATTTAAAGTACATTAGCTTCTGAGTACTTCATGAACCGAAGTCTTGGTAGTTACAATATTCTTTAGTGGGATGGGCAGTCTGGGAATCTTGTGTTCCAGTCTGAGATCTCTGGTACCTTAGGACAGTTTAGCATATATCTAATGGAGAACAAACAAGCTATGGATTAATCAAGACAGGCAAAGAGTACTATTTTAAAGAATCAGCCACTTTTAAAAAATGAGAGGACTTCTGGTCAAGATGGAGGCATAGGTAAACCCAGCTCACTTCCTTGCACAACCACAGCAAAAATTACAACTAGAGTACAAAACAGTGATCACCCATAATCATCAGAAAATTGAACTGTATGGAAGTCCAACAACCAAGGAATTAAAGAAGTCACACTCATCCAGATGGGTAGGAGGCATGGAGATATGGAGATGCTTGGAGAGGTGCAGAGATGTGGAGGCATGGAACAGGCAGTCCCACACTATGTGTGGTGTATAAAAGTAGGGGGGAATACCTCAGGAGCAAGTGATCCCAGCTCCACATCAGACCACCCAGCCCAGGGTTCCAGTGCCAGGAAGACATGTCCCTATACCTTCTGGCTGTAAAAAGCAGTGGGGGTTGGAGCAGCAGCAGAAACTGAAGGATTCTCAGGAGTCTCCTTTTAAATGGCTCCCAGTGGATTTAGGACATATGTAGACTCACTCTCTCTGGGCTCTGGCATGTGGGCAGCAGCTGGAAGGGCACAGGTGGCATACAGGGAGAAAGTGAAGTGGCTGGCATCAGGGTGAGTGCCAGGAGACAGCTTCTTTCCAAACAAAACTCCAGAGGCCAGGCAACAGCATTCTCCTCTTTCTGAGCCCTCTACCACACAGAGCCACAGAGCGGGGACACCATATTGGAAACTCCATCAATCTGGTTCACATGGGTTGCCCCACCCAGGCAATTACCTAAGGCCCTGCCCCATTCAACTTATTGGTGCACTTTTCTACAATAGGCCATGCTGCTAAGACAGGGAGTCAAAGCAGCTCTAACTAATACATAGAAACAAACAGAAGAAGACTGCCAAAATGAGGAGAAAAATAAATATGGTCCAAATGAAAAAACAGAACAGAACTTCCTTCCCCGCAAAAAGAACTAAACAAACAAAATGGAGATAAGTAATCTATCAGATACAGAGTTCAAAACAATGGTTATTGAAGGTGCTAAAAGAACTCAGTGGGTACTTCAACAGCATAAGAAGGACCCAGGCAGCAATGAAGGATATATTAACTGAAATAAAGAACAATTCACAGGGAATCAACAGCTGAGTGGATGAAGCCAAGAATCAAATCAATGATTTGGAACATAGGGGGAAAAAAAAAACCATCCAATCAGTAAAGCAAAAAGAAAAAGGAACCCCCAAAATTGATGATAGTGTAAGGAGCCTCTGGGAGAACTTCTAGCATTCCAACATTCACACCATAAGGGTGCCAGAAGAAGAGAAAGAGCAAGAAATTGGAAACTTACTTGAAAAAATATTAAAAGAAAACTTCACTAATTTGGTGAAGGAAATAGACATACAAGGCCAGGAAGCACAGAGAATCCCAAACAAGATGGATACAAAGGGAACCACAGCAAGACCTATCATAATTAAACTGCCAAAGGTTAAAGATGAAGAGAGAATCTTAAAAGCAGCAAGAGAAAAGCAGAGAGTTATGTACAAATGAGTTCCCATAAGACTGTCATCTGATTTCTCAAAAGAAACTTTGCAGGCTAGAAGGGACTGTCAAAAATTAGTAAAAGTGAAAAGCAAGGACCTATAATCTAGGTTACTCTATCCAGCAAACCTATCATTTAGAATCAAAGGGTAGATAAAGTGCTTGCCAGACAAGGTATAGTTAAATGAGTTCATTATTGGCAAGTCATTATTATATGAAATGTTAAAGGGACTTATTTCCAAAAAAGAAGATAAAAATTATTAATATTAAAATGGCAATAAATACATATTATCAATAATTGAATCTAAAAACAAACTAAGCAAACAAGCAGAACAGAAACAGAATTGTAGATATGGAGAACATTGGGATGATGGCCAGTGAGAAGGGAAGTCTGGAGGAATGGAGAATTATGAAGTAAAAATTGGTAGTTACACAATAGGCAGGGGATGTTAAGAGCAAGTAGAGGAAATGAAGTTGCCAAAAAACTTATATGTGTACCATAGACATGAACATAGGAGGTAGACATGAACGTAGAAGGTGGATCGCTGGTGGGACTGGGCAGTGCTGGGTGAAGGGTGGCAAATGGGAAAAAATTGGGACAACTGTAGTAACATAGTCAATAAAATAATCAGAAATAACACCTGACAAGAAAGAAATACAAAGGAATGTAAGAAAATATGATGATCAATTATATTTTAACAAATTGGGCAAACTCAATGAAATGGGTAAATTCCTAGAAACATATAGTCTTTCAAAACAAAATGAGGAAGAATCAGATTATCTGAATAGATAAATTACACCTAGTGAAATTGAAGCAGTGATTAAAAAAAAAAAACTCCCAACAAACAAAAGCCCTGGACCTGATGGCTTCACAGGTGAATTTTACCAAACATTCCAAGAAGAACTAACACCTTCCCTTTTCAAACTAATACAAATCAAGAAGGGAAGACTCCCAAGCTCATGTTATGAATGCAGCATTATTCTAACTCCAAACCAGATAAAGATATTACAAAGAAAGAAAACTATAGGCCATATATCTCATGAACATAGATGCTAAAATCCTCAACGAAATACTAGCAAACTGAGTACAGTAACACATCAAAAAGATGTATTCTGAGAATTCAAGGTGGTGCAACATTTACAAATGAAATGTGATATACCACATAAACAAACTGAAGGATAAAAACTGCATGATCATATCTATAGATGTAGAAAAAACATTTGATGAAATCCAGGACTTATTGATGATAAAAATTATCAGCAAAATGAAAATGGAGAGAACATACCTAACAAAATAAAGGCCATATATGACCCATCCACTGCCAGCATCATACTCTACGGGCAAAAACTACAGGTGTTCCCCTTAAGATTGGAAATAAGACAGGGATGTTTGCTTCCATCTGTCTTATTTAACATAGTACTGGAAGTCTTAGCCATAGCAATATGACAGGAAGAAGAAATAAAAAGCATCCAAATTGGAAAGGAAGAAGTAAAAGTTTCTTTATTTGCAGATGATATGATACTGTATATAGAGAACCCTAAATGTTCTACCTAGAAACTACTAGAAATGACAAATTAAGTAAAGTAGCAGGATACAAAATTAATATCCAGAAATCAGTTGTATTTCTACATGCCAGTAATTAACTATCATAAAAAGAAATTAAGAAAACAATCCCATTTATGGTCACTTCAAAAGGAATAAAATACCTAGGGATAAATTTAACCAAGGATGTAAAAGATCTGTACTCAGAAAATTATAAGACACTGAGGAAAGAAACAGAAGATGATACAAATAAGTGGAAACATATGCTGTATTAATGGATAGGAAGAATTAACATCATTAAAATGTCCATACTACTCAAAGCAATCTATAGATTGAACACAATTCTTATCAAGATATCACAGAACTAGAACAAATATTTGAAAAATGTATGTGGAACCACAAAAGGCCCTGCATAGTAACAGCAATCCTGAGGAAGAAGAACAAAGTTGGAGGAATCATGTTATCTAATACCAAACTATACTACAAGGACGTAGTAATCAAAACAACATGGTACTGGCACAAAAACAGACACATAGATCAATGGAACCAAATTCAGAGGTCAGAAGTAAATCCACACTTTATAATCAATTACTATTCAATAGAAGAAGCAAGAACATACAATGGGCTAAAGATAATTTATTTAATAAGTGCTACTGAAAAAAATTGGACACATAGGTGCAGAAAAATGAAACTAAACCACCTTCTTACACCATACAAAAGAATAAATTAAAAATGGATTAAAAACTTAAATGTTAGACCTGAAATTATAAAAATCCTAGAAGAAAAGATAGGCAGTAAAACCAGTAATATATTTTTTGTGATATATCTCCTCAGGCAATGGTAACAAAGGAAACAATAAACAAATGGGACTACATCAAACTAAAAATTTTTGCACAGCAAAAGAAACTATCGACAAAATAAAAAGACAACCCACTGAATGGAAGAACTTATTTGCTGATACATCTGAATAAGGGGTTAATACCCAAAATTCATAAATAACTTATAAAACTCAATACCAAATAAACAAATAATCCAATTAAAAAATGGGCAAAAGACCTGAATAGACACTTCTCCAGGCTCTGGTTTTTAGTTCAGACTTTCCTTTCAGTGTTCAATAATGCTATAAGCACTGGAAAAACAAAGACTTATTTGGTGTGTGGTCCACCCTTTGAGCAGTCATATGCCAGACAATCAGTAATAATTGACTCTCTAAGACATTTTACTGTGTTCTCAGCTTCCAGCCTCTGTGACCTTCTAACTCATCTACACTTCTAAGACAGAATTTACTGTGATCTTTCTTTCTTATTTGTGAAAATTAACATATGAATATATATTTATCTAAATATTTTTTTACTTTTTAAAAATATATTTTATTGATTATGCTATTATAGTTGTCTCATTTCCCCCCTTTATTCCTCTCCACCCTGTACCCCCTCCCACCTGAATTCCCTCCCCTTAATTCATGTCCATGGGCCTAACATATAAGTTTTTTTCGCTTCTACATTCCCTATACTATTCTCAACCTCCCCCTGTCTATTTTGTGCCTACTGTTTATGCTTTTTGTTCCCTGTACCTTTTCTCCCATTCTCCCCCCTCCCCACATATAACCCTCCATGTGATTTCATTTCTGTGATTTTGTTCCTGTTTTAGTTATTTGCTTATTTGTTTTTGTTTTTTTAGGTTCAGTTGTTGATAGTTTTGAGTTTATTGTCATTTTACTGTTCATAGTTTTTGATCTTCTTTTCCTTAGATAAGTTCCTTTAACATTTCATATAATAAGGACTTGGTGATGATGAACTCCTTTAATGTGACCTTGTCTGGGAAGCACTTTATCTGCCTTTCCATTATAAATAATAGCTTTGCTGGATAGAGTAATCTTGGCTGTAGGTCCTTGCCTTTCAAGACTTAGAATACTTATTTCCAGTCCTTTCTTGCCTGCAAGGTTTCTTTTGAGAAATCAGCTGATAGTCTGATGGGAACTCCTGTGTAGGTAGCTGTCACATTTTCTCTTGCTGCTTTTAAGATTCTCTCTTTATCTTTACTCTTTGGTAACATAATTATGGTGTGCCTTGATGTGTGCTTCCTTGGGTCCAACTTCTTTGGCACTCTCTGAGCTTCCTGGACTTCCTGGAAGTCTATTTCCTTTGCCAGATTGGGGAAGTTCTCCTTCATTATCTGTTCAAATAAGTTTTCAATTTCTTGCTCTTTCTCTTCTTTTTTTTTTTTTTTGTCACCCTTATGATTTGGATGTTGGAATATTCAAAGTTGATCCAGAGGTTCCTAAGCCTCTTCTCATTTTTTTGAATTCTTGTTTTTTCATTCTGTTCTGGTTGACTGTTTATGTCTTCCTTTTGCTTCAAATCATTGATTTGAGTCCCGGTTTCCTTCCTGTCACTGTTGGTTCCTGTACATTTTCCTTTAATTCACTTTTCATAGCTTTCACTCTTTCCTCTATTTTGCAACCATACTCAACCATTTCTGTGAGCATCCTGATTACCAGTGTTTTGAATTGTGCATCTGATAGGTTGGCTATCTCTTCCTTGCTTCCTTGTATTTTTTTCTGGATTTTTGATCTGTTCTTTCATTCAGGCCTTTTTTTTTTTTTTTGTCTCAGTGTGCATGTTATGTATAAGGGGTGGAGCCTTAGATATTTGTCATGTTGGGGCAGCACATGTTGCTGTATTGTAGCACTTTATGTGAGGGGTGGGTCCAAAAGGGAAAAATGTTACTTGGTGGGCTCTAAGCAGGCTTTCAGTAACTTCTTCTGCTACCCACAAGAAAATTGGGCCCCTCTGGTGATGATTCCTGGGTGGGGGGTTTCTGTATGCTCTAGGACGCTGTGGGTCTCTCCAATGAACTCTCCTATGAGGCTGGGACTACCCCTGTCACCACAACCCTTGCAGGTTTTTCAATCAGGTTTTAAGGCTTTATTTCCCCCTGCTGTAACCATGGGTTGTGTGGTCTGTCTCACACTCCAGGTATTCCTTCTGGTTTATCTGCACACTGATGTGAAACTGCCCTGTCTGCCAGCCACCACCATGCCCAGTCTGTGAGCTGCCACCATGCCATGAGTCCTCTCTGCCCTGGCTGCCCATCTCTGGCCCTCCTACCAGTCTAGATGAATGTTTCTTTAACTTCTTGGTTGTTGGACTTCCATAAAGTTCAATTTTTCTGTAAGTTCTGGTTGTTTTTTGTTTTATATTTGTTGTTGTCCTTCTTTTGGTTGTATGAGGAGGCACAGTGTGTTTACCTACACCTCCATCTTGACCAGAAGTCCTCAATAAAGATTTTGAAACCCAGCTTTGAAAGTCTGACATTATTAAGTTCTGTAAGAATATAGATCAATAAGAATTGTTTATACCTGTAATAAGAATGGAAATTGGTACAATACTTTAAGGAGAATTTGCTATATCTGATAAAATTGAAAATTTTTATATCACATGACCCTTCCACTACTCACTTACATTTTCTTTATCCATAAAAGGAAGATAATAGTTACCTAACTCATAGGGTTGATGTGAATATAAAATACTTCACTATATGTAAAATACTTAGAAATTACATTTTTAGCTTTCAATAAGTTTCAGATTTGATTTTTAGCGGTAGTAACAGTAATGTTATTATTATTAAATATCCCCCTAGAAAAACTCTTGCACATGTCTACAAGGTGACATGTGTTTGAGTGTTCACTAAAATTTTATTTGTAATAGCAAAAAAGTTTTTTTTAAGATTTTTTAAATTTATTTATCTTTAGAGGGGAAGTGAAGGGTAGAGGGAGAGAAATATCAATGTATGGTTGCCTCTCGTGCATCCCCTACCAGGAACTGGCCTGCAACCCAGGCATGTGCCTTGACTGGGAATCAAACTGTGATCCTTTGAGTCGCAGGCCCACACTCAATCCACTGAGCTACACCAGCCAGGGCGCAAAAAAGTTTTTGATAGAGAAAATGTCACACAAATCCAGGAAACACAGAGAGTCCCTATCAAGAGGAACCCAAACAGGCCCACTTCAAGACACATCATCATTAAAATGGCAAACTTCCAAGACAAAGAGAGAATCTTAAAGGCAGCAAGGGAGAAAAAGGAAGTAACATACAAGGGAGCCCCGATAAGGTTAGCAGCTGACTTCTCAATGGAAACGCTCCAGGCCAGAAGACAATGGCAAGAAATATTCCAAGTAATGAGAACCAAAGGCCTACAACCAAGACTACTTTATCCAGCAAGGCTTTCAATCAAGATAGAAGGACAAATAAGGAGCTTCCCAGACAAAAGAAGTCTAAAAAAATACACCTCTACCAAACCAGTACTACAAGAGATACTAAAGGGACTGCTTTAAGGAAAGAAAGGAAAAGAGAGAGTGAGGAACACAGATACGAAAATGGCAATGAATCAGTACCTATCAATAGTAACCTTAAATGTAAATGGATTAAATGCTCCAATCAAAAGACATAGAGTAGCTGACTGGATAAGAAAGCATGACCCACACATATGCTGCCTACAAGAGACCCACCTCAGGACAAAAGACCTACACAGACTTAAAGTGAAAGGCTGGAAACAAATTTTCCAAGCAAATGGACAGGAAAAAAAGGCCGGGGTAGCAATACTCATATCAGACAAAATAGACTTCAAAAGAAGAGCTATAAAGAGAGACCCAGAAGGTCACTTCATAATACTCAAGGGAAGAATCCACCAAGAAGACATAAACATTGTAAATATATATGCACCCAACATAGGAGCACCTAAATACATCAAGAAAATCTTAGAGGACTTCAAGAAAGATATTGACAGCAACACAATTATAGTAGGAGATTTTTTTTTTTTATTTATCTTTAGAGGGGAAGGGTAGGAGAGAGGGAGAGGGAGAGAAATATCAATGTATGGTTGCCTCTCGTGTGTCCCCCGCTGGGAACTGGCCTGCAACCCAGGCATGTGCCCTGACTGGGAATCGAACCTCGATCCTCTGGTTCGCAGGCCCGCGCTCAATCCACTGAGCTACACCAGCCAGCGCCTATAGTAGGAGATTTTAACACCCCACTGTCAAAAATAGACAGATCTTCCAAACAAATTATCAACAAAGATATTGTGGCATTGAACAGTACTCTAGATGAATTGGACTTAGCTGATATATATAGGGCCCTCCATCCCAAAGAAACTAAATACACATTTTTTTCAAATGCACATGGAACATTTTCAAAGATAGACCACATGATAGGTCACAAAACAAGCCTCAACAAATTCAAGAAAATTGGTATCATACCAAGCATTTTCTCCGACCACAAGGGACTAAAACTAGAAACCGACTTGATGGGGAAAATCCCCAAATCATCAAAATCATGGAGATTGAATAGCATGCTATTAAATAATGAATGGGTAAAGAATGAAATTAAGGAGGAAATCAAAAAGTTTCTGGAAACAAATGAAAATGAACTCACAACAACCCAAAACTTATGGGACACAATGAAGGCAGTCCTCAGAGGGAAGTTCATAGCAATACAGGCCTACCTAAAGAAGACAGAAACATTTCTAACAAACGACTTAACCCTACGCCTACAAGAACTCGAGGAACAACAACAAAGACAGCCCAGGGCAAGTAGAAGGAAGGAAATAACCAAGATCAGAGCAGAATTAAATGACATACAGACTAAAAGCACAATCCTAAGGATCAATGAATCCAGGAGCTGGTTCTTTGAAAAGATAAACAAAATCGACAAGCCTTTAAGCAGGCTCATCAAGAAAAAAAGAGAGAGGACTCAAATAAACACAATCAGAAATGAAAGAGGAGAGATTACGACTGACAGCACAGAAATACAAAGGACTGTAAGAAATTACTATGAAGAACTGTATGCCAAGAAATTTGAAAACCTAGGTGAAATGGACAAGTTTCTAGAAAAATATAACCTTCCAAAACTCAATGAAAAAGAAACAGAAAGCCTGAACAGACCAATAACAGCTGGTGAAATTGAATCAGTAATCAAAACACTCCCGGCACACAAAAGCCCTGGACCAGATGCTTTCACAGGAGAATTCTACAAAACATTTAAGGAAGAGCTAACCCCTATCCTTCACAGAC
Organism: Glossophaga mutica; assembly: GCA_039655065.1. Taxonomy (NCBI): domain Eukaryota; kingdom Metazoa; phylum Chordata; class Mammalia; order Chiroptera; family Phyllostomidae; genus Glossophaga; species Glossophaga mutica. Next base: position 75,348,029 of record CM077312.1, read on the forward strand.
TATTCCAAAAAAATCCAAAATGATGGAAGACTCCCAAACTCTTTTTATGAAGCCAGCATCATCCTAATCCCAAAACCAGATAAAGACATAACAAAGAAAGAAAACTTCAGGCCAATATCACTGATGAATGTAGACGCTAAAATCCTCAACAAAATATTGGCAAACCGCATCCAACAATACATTAAAAAGATCATACACCATGACCAAGTGGGATTCATCCCAGGGATGCAAGGATGGTTCAACATTCACAAATCAATAAATGTAATACATCACATAAACAACAGCAAAGACAAAAATCACATGATCATATCAATAGATGCAGAAAAAGCTTTTGATAAAGTACAACACCCATTTATGATAAAAACACTCAGCAAAGTGGGAATAGAGGGAGCATTCCTCAACATAATAAAAGCCATATATGAGAGACCTACAGCCAACATCATACTCAATGGGCAAAAACTGAAATCTTTCCCACTAAGATCAGGAACAAGACAAGGCTGTCCACTTTCACCACTTCTATTCAATATAGTATTGGAAGTCTTAGCCACAGCAATTAGACAAGAAAAGGAAATAAAAGGCATCCAAATTGGAAAGGAGGAAACAAAACTATCATTGTTTGCAGATGACATGATAGTGTACATAGAAAATCCTATAGACTCGGCCAAAAAGCTGCTCGACGTAATAAATGAATTTGGCCAAATAGCTGGATACAAAGTCAATATCCAAAAATCAAAGGCATTTTTGTATACCAACAGTGAAACAGGAGAAGCAGAAATCAAGAAAAAAGTCCCATTCGATATAGCAAAAAGAAAAATAAAATACCTAGGAATAAACCTAACCAAGGAGGTAAAAGACCTGTATGCAGAAAACTACACAACACTGAAGAAAGAAATCAAGGAAGACACAAACAAATGGAAGCATATACCATGTTCATGGATTGGAAGAATTAATATTATCAAAATGTCCATATTACCCAAAGCAATTTACAGATTCAATGCAATACCTATTAAAGTTCCAATGGCATATTTCACAGACATAGAACAAACACTTCAAAAATTTATATGGAATCATAAACGACCCCGGATAGCGGCAGCAATTTTGAGAAAGAAGAGCAAAGTAGGAGGGATCACAATACCTGATACCAAACTGTATTACAAAGCCACTGTAATCAAAACAGCCTGGTACTGGCACAAGAACAGACACGTGGACCAGTGGAATAGAACAGAGAGCCCAGAAATAAACCCAAGTCTCTACAGTCAATTAATATTCGACAAAGGGGGCAGCAACATAAAATGGAGCAAAAATAGCCTCTTCAATAAGTGGTGCTGGGAGAACTGGACAGCTACATGCAAAAAAATGAAACTCGAGCACCAACTTACACCATACACAAAAATAAATTCAAGGTGGATAAAAGATTTAAATATAAGCCATGACACCATTAGAATTCTAGAGGATAATATAGGCAGGAAAATCTCAGATATTTCACTCAGCAATATTTTCACTGATACGTCCCCTAGAGCAAGGGACATAAAGGAAAGAATAAACAAATGGGATCTCATCAAAATAAAAAGCTCCTGCACAGCTAAAGAAAACAGTATTAAAATAAAAAGAGAACCAACTGTATGGGAAAACATATTTGGAAATGATACCTCAGACAAGGGATTAATCTCCAAAATATATAAAGAATTTATAAGACTCTACTCTAAGAAGACAAGCAACCCAATTAAAAAATGGGCAAAGGATTTGAACAGACACTTCTCCATGGAGGACATACAGAGGATCCAGAGACACATGAAAAGATGCTCGATATCTCTAGCTATCAGAGAGATGCAAATTAAAACTACAATGAGATACCACTTGACACCAGTCAGAATGGCCTTCATAAACAAAGCAACAAACAGCAAGTGTTGGAGAGGTTGTGGAGAACAGGGGACCCTAGTGCACTGTTGGTGGGATTGCAGATTGGTGCAACCACTATGGAAAACAGTATGGAATTTTCTAAGAAAACTAAAAATGGACATACCTTTTGACCTAGCAATTCCACTGCTTGGATTATATCCTAAGAACCCTGAAACACCAATCCAAAAGAATCTATGCACCCCTATGTTCATAGCAGCACAATTTACAATAGCCAAGTGCTGGAAGCAACCTAGGTGCCCATCAGTTAATGAATGGATCAAAAAACTGTGGTACATTTACACAATGGAATTCTATGCAGCAGAAAGAAAGAAGGAGCTCCTACCCTTTGCGACAGCATGGAAGGAATTGGAGAGTATCATGCTAAGCAAAATAAGCCAGGCAGTGAAAGACAAATACCATATGATCTCACCTTTAACAGGAAGCTAATCAACAAAACAAACAAACAAGCATAATATAAACAAAGACACTGAATTTGAGATCAGTCTGACAGTGTCCAGAGTGGGAGGGGAGGGAATTTCAGGGGAAAAGGGGAACGGTTTAGAGCAACAAGTATAAAGGACTCATGGACAAAAACTATGGGGGGTGGAAATGGGAGGAAGGTGGGGAGGGCTGGGGTGGTGGGCTGGGGCGGGGTAAAAGACAGAAAACTGTACAATATCAACAATTAAAAAATACTGATAAAAAAAACCAAAAAAACCCCACAAAAACAACAACAACAAAAAAAAACAAAAAAAATAAATAAATTTTTCTCGGTAAAATAAAAAAAAAGTTTTTGAGAAAACTTAAATAAATAAAAAATAGATTGGATAAAAATATGCTGTATGTTTATACAATGGAATATTATACAACAGCTGCATGTATTGTTAACCTAAAAATAAAAAGTCTTTTCAAAGTGAGAAGTAAACAAGCATTTATTTGAAATCATTGAGAAGTAGCTATTCAGGAACCATTAATTCAGGGGCAGCCAAAACAATGTTCCAATTAGGAGACAAAGGCAATAGGTATTGATGAGAAAGGGGAGGGGAACTATTATCCCAATAGAAGGAAGGTATTTCTACTGGTACAGATAATATCATGAAGAATGTTAATTCTAAACCATATTCTTAATTTTTAGTCCAGTCATCATCAATCCAGTAGTTAAAACAATTGCTTTCTTGTTATCTTTGCAGATGGTTGTCTTTGCAAGGCACAAGATAGCTCAAGTCAAGTCCAAAAGTCATTTTGCCCTGTTTTTAACATTTTAAATTTTGAGGTATAAGATGTGCAAGGTGGTTCTTCTGCAAAGGCAGCTCTGGCTCCATTTTAAAGTGATTCTGCTTATGTTTTTGTCTATAGTATCCATATAGATAACAGTCAAAAATATAATACTGGGTGAAGTAAAATTATTCATAAAAATACCTAAATTATGATACCAGCTATGTGTAGGTTTTAAGTATGTAGACAAGACTATATATTTCTAGGGATAAATATATATGTTAAAGTATAAAGAAGAACATGGTAATTAAATCACCAAGTTTAGGGAGTTGTTACATCTAGTGAGGAGAAATAATTCTATGATCAGGGATGAGATCACTAGGAACTTCAGTTGGATTGAAAATGTTTCATTTGTGAAGTTGGTTAGTGTGTAAATGGGTGTTTGTTGTGCCATTCTTTATGTCTTCCAGAAAACATTAAATATTGCATAATAAAATAAAAAGTAACAAATAACAAGAGTAAAGCATAAATAGCATTTTCATGAACCAAGTTTTTATATATCTATGGAACACATTATTTGTTAAAGTGGCCCTTTGGCTTGAATATGTGTTTTAAATAGTGAGTTTTGATTCAATTTGAATCCTTGTGAAGGACTTGAAGACAAGTGATATCCAAATGCACTATGAAATTCATGAAGCAATTACCTACAGATAGGATTAATAATGGCAAAACAGTTTACTTGAAGTTAATTGCACAGAGTGTAAATAAGACTGCAGTGAAGCTAGTCATTTTGACTTTTTGTTGTATCCTGCCCAATGCTGTAACCTTCCCTTACCCTCTGACCATAGTGAAGATCTTTAGCAGGATTAAATGTTCATTTATGTCTGGACTATTTTTATGCTGTAGTCTGGATGCCCATCACTGAACACCCTTGGTAGTATTTTCAATACTTAACTTGTATGTAGGACTGGAGTTCAACTGAAAGCACCTATCATAGCTCACTCATTCATCCAACAGACATTTAATGAGTGACTATTATGCATGTAGCACTGTACTACACAGTGACATAACCCCTGTTAATTGAGTCTTTATTAAACTACCTCAATAAGAGTTGCTGCCTAAACAGGAGAGAAAGACAAAGAGTAACAATATTCTGAAAGACCTTTGTTTGATGCTAAAGCTTTGGGTCCTTTGTCCTCACCAGCCTTTAATCCCTAAGTGTTTGTGCCTTCTGTATTTTTAAATGTTTTCCCCAAACCTGGAAACTTTTATAGCAATCTATACTATGGATAACATTTGCCATCAATGATTAATATTAAGAAATATAAGAGAACACTTAATAAAGAGTGGGAAACAGTTCGTACTCAGATAAGGTTCTTTTTTCACTGTGTGTTAGCTAAGGGACTGATTTTAAAAAGTTTTAGGCACTCTAACTTAATTGTTCAAGCCCATAAAATCCACAGGAGCTAACAATGAGCTTGTGGAAAGAGCACTTTCAATGTGTGATAGGTTGTGCCTGTGCTGGGGCCTTGTCACATAACCACAAATGGGGTTTCTGAAGTGGAAAGTTGCTATCAGAAAAATTTCTGCTATCAGGGTAAATGTTTGATTGTTCGTCTGCTTCTATTAGCTCAAAACACCCTAGTAAAAATGGCAGTAGTAAAGGGAAAATTCTGGAAAATGAAAATATGGTAATTGTAGTGGATCATCTAGTTCGTGGTCTGCAAACTTTCTGTAAAGGGTCAGATAGTAAACATAATAGGTTTTGAGGGTTATATGGGCTTGAGGCAACTACTGGATTTGACTGTTGTTGCATGAAAACATTCATAGACAGCACACAAATGAAGAGGTTTGAATGTGTTCCAGTAAAAGTTTGTTTTCATAAAAAAGCACAGGGCCAGATCTGAACTGCCAGCAGTAGTTGCCAACCACAAATCTAGTTGGGTCCTTAAAAAAAAGAATACTGATGTGACATCAAGGCCTATGTTCTTTGGTGTGGTCCAGAGAAAGTTAAGACCAAAAGAAGAAGAAACAAAATGAGATAGAACACAGTAGCATTTACTAAAATTAAAACATATGCATACTTTACAGCACACACATTTTATATGAACTGATATAAAATGGAAGACATGTTACATATATAATGATTTCCTTTGGGGGAGGTGAGAAAAAAGGGAGTGAGAAATTGTAATAAATTAAAAACATAGTCTTGGAGGGATCAATGATTACACTGTGCTTTGAACAGAACTTCTGATTAACTGGACCCCCTGCTGCTGAGTTCCCACCAGGAAAAGACACACTCAAAATAACAGAAAAACGGCACAATATTTCATTTGGATTTGAACCCAAAGAAAGACCGCCTGTGTAAAAAGGCTTCTTGGATGTAGAAGATCATGCATGATTGTGAATATAATGACATAGACTCATTGCATAACTCTAATAAATATTGAAAGCAATCTAAGTATGGGGCATGAATTACTGTGATTTATATGACCTATGAAAATGAACTAAATATCATGTCTAGAAGTGCCCCATCTTTTGGGAGAAATTAATGCCTAAATAAATGTGGTCTGTGGACTTGGAATTTAAAGCAGCTGAAACTTGCTTACTGTCATCATGGAAACACCAACGAGTGTGCTGGAGGATGCTTTAAAGGAGAAGGGTCAAATGTTTGGGGGTGGAGTCACAGCTGCTGGGTGGCCCCACATCTCTTACCCAGACCCAGCGCTTCTCAGCAGCCTGTCTGCTTGGCTTCTCAGACCCAGCTCGCCCCTGTGTCCAGCTATTGGCTCATGAAAATTTGGTATATCTACCTCTGTAGTGCCTAGATGGATGTGAGATGGGTGAAAGGGAAGCAAGAGCTAGGAGACAAGTATTGCTGGATGTGGCTCTCTGGAGCAGGGCAGCTCAAGGGGACCTCCTGAGGTATACTCTTAAGTGGGGGAGGGAGTGTGAGGTCATAAGGGTTCTCATTGTGACCTGCCACAGCATGCCCTGGGATTAGCCAAGCAGGAAAAAGGGGTTGGATAAGAGGTGGGTTGCCAGGGCCTGAGAGAACAACAGAAAGATGCCAGACACGAAAGAATGGCACTTGGGCTCCTGCTCCTCCTCTTCCTGGACCCTTTACCCCATGACCTCCTTTTCATGGTTCTCTGCCAAGGACCCCTCTCTCCCAGGTGTCCCACATTCTCTCCCAGGTGTCAGGCTCAGACTGTGGGCCACTTACTCCTTTACTCACAACTCCCCAACTTCTCCTCTTGGTTCCCGGCTACCACAGTCCTGCATCAGTCCATCCACCCAGCATCTTTGGCTTACTAGGTAATCTTCCCCGGTGTGTCCTGTCCACCTAGAGACTCAAAAGCAGCTTCAAAGGCTTAGATTATTGTGACATTATGGACATGTAAGTTTTCCGGATCACTCTCCAGGTGAGAAATGTGTACCATCAGAAGGAAGAGTTAAAGCTACATGGCAAGGACAATTTGAAGAGGAGACTGAGGAAGACATAGCTCACCCAGCATTAGTGTGTGATACCACAAAGGTACTGCTGTTAATAAATTCCTGCAGAGGTTGCAGATGTTGCTTTGGAGGGAGATCTCAAATACATGGCCTGTGTGCTGGCATATTTAACCCTCGGGAAGCCTCTGGCCCCAAGGAGGGTAAGAAACCTTCAAGGCACGAAAATGCCTTACTGGTCACTCAACTACTAGGAGAAACTGATGTCATGAAACTTTGAAAAGTCAGAAATGACTACATAAGAAGCACTTCTTTGAAGACAGCAGAGCCCAATTTAGATAAGGGTTTTTCCTCATAGGAGGAAAAGAGTGGCTACTGGAACATGCACAGATATATCATACAGTGGAAGAGTTCTTGACACAATGACTGCTACTTTATTCCTGACATATCTGCTCTTTATAAAGAGAAGACAAGTTTTTTTTTTTTTTTTTTAAAGACTGAGAAGATAAACATATTAAGAGATATCCAGGCAACTCTTAACACTATGTTATAATATTTTTATAAGAATTCTGCCTGGTGCTTCAAAAAATTGAAAAATTACAAAGAAAAGTGAAATAAGAAAGAATTGGATGATATCCAAAGTATAACGATCAGTTTCAGGAATTACAGGAGAAATTATAAAAATCTAAGTGATTCTACAAATTCCGCACCAGTACTCTTAATAAGAAAGCTCACATAGTTTTAATTGTAGCCTGGAGTGCAGAAAGAATTCTTCATGCAGAGAGAATGAGAGAGGTCCTTAGAAAATATACCCTTAGAATAGCTTAGCTTTTGGGGCAACTGTAGAAACATATATATGTTCACCAAGTGTTTTCACAAGAATGGCATGTCAGCCAAGGGGGCTCCTTGGCCTTCACATTAAACCTAGGGAAGTTTTCTACCATTCAAGATGTCCCATCTTATGAGGTTTTCCTCTTCTGGAAAGGGAAGTTTGGACTTTTACTTCAGGAAGGGCCTACAACTGGTCCTAGTGAGTAATCAAAAGTTTTTAGTAAATAATGACCTTTGAGGCGGGCCCTCTTGTGCCACATCTACAGCCCCCAGAGCAGCCTAGACTCTTCTGGGGAGAAGTGATGTTTTTCACACTGGTGCCCCTGATAGCATGTTTTTTTTTCTTTTCCCCTACAAATACCAGCATGATCTCATCAACCAGAAAATGTTCATCCTTACATAGTGCATTTAAACCCTGTCCTGACTTGTGGGAACCTGATGGCCTTCCAACCCACCTCAGCATCTTGTTAGGCCATATCCTTAAAGTGTCTTTCCTGGGTTTTCACAATGAGAAAGAGAAAAGCAGCTCCACATACCTGAAAGCTAGTCTAATACTGTTACCCTCTGGTGTTGCCAGGAGTAGCCTGATATTCACAACTACGCAGTGATGTTCTCTTATCGACCACAAATGAAATAACATTAAATGCCACTCTGTGATAATAATGAAAAGAGAAAATAATCACTCTATAATCATACTGATTGAAGTAAAAAACATGAAAATTGCTCAATCTACAAGAATGGCCATTTTTCTCTCCTGGTTGGAATATGGATAACTTCTGTTTTTGTTCTTGTTTTTATTTTATTTTATTATTATTTTTTTATTTTTATTTTTTATGTATAATTTTTTAAAATTTTTATTTTAATTGTTGATCTTGTACAGTTTTCTGTCTTTTACTCCCACCCCAGCCCACCACCCTAGCCCTCCCCACCTCCCTCCCATTTCCATCCCCCATAGTTTTTGTCCACGTGTCCTTTATACTTGTTGCTCCAAACCCTTCCCCCTTTCCCCTGAAATTCCCTCCCCTCTCTCCTCTGGTGACTTTCAGCCTGTTCTCAATTTCAGTGTCTTTGGTTATATTATGATTGTTTGTTTGTTTTGTTGATTAGGTTCCTGTTAAAGGTGAGATCATATGGTATTTGTCTTTCACTGCCTGGCTTATTTCACTTAGCATGATGCTCTCCAGTTCCATCCATGCTGTTGTGAAGGGTAGGAGCTCCTTCTTTCTTTCTGCTGCATAGAATTCCATGTGTAAATGTCCCATAGTTTTTTGATCCATTCATTTACTGATGGGGACCTAGGTTGCTTCCAACACTTGGCTATTGTAAATTGTACTGCCATGAACATTGGGGTGCATAGATTCTTTTGGATTGGTGTTTCAGGGTTCTTAGGATATAATCTAAGCAGTGGAATTGCTGGGTCAAAAGGTAGATCCATTTTTAGTTTTCTTAGAAAATTCCATACTGTTTTTTCTTTTCTTTTCTTTTCTTTTTTTTTTTTTTTTTTTTAACTGATCACAGGATCAGCTTCACTTGTGCCATCACCTTCTTGGTAAGATTTATCAAGATGCTTAATCATGCAGTTACCCCTACTTCCTGACAGCATCCAATGCAGACCAAAGCCCTGCTTCTTTGAATCCTCTTTAGATATTCATTACACAAGTCCACTCCTATACATCTTCTTTAATACCTTAACCCTGTGATGTCTAGTAGTTCCTTAGGGTATGTGTTTTAATCATTTTAATGAATCAGCAAGCCAGATGTTAAATTTCAGGTGTTTCCTTAGGGTCTTTGCCTATAAGGCATTGATGGAAATGAGTGTTCACCAAGGTTCAACTGAAACCAGCTGAAGCCTTCACTGCCTTGGACTGGAGTCCTTGGCTCAATAAGGATGTGCATATGAGATTTTCTGTGTGTTTACCTGTTAAGGTACCAAATTGCCTATAGCTGGGTGGAAAGTTAATATACAATAAGCACTAATAGTCAATGAAGCTATTTTTTTTTTTTTAAATTGAAGGTCCTCTGGTACTTCTTTATCTGATCAGATATGTATTATTCCTCACTGAATTTATTTCCTGGCTTAACACTGACTTCTGTAATTCCTCTGCATATCTAGGTTTTGTGTGTTTGTAAGAAATTTCTTTAGGAAACAGATGTGCATAAGTCTGGTAAGAAAAATTAACTGAGCTTCAGAGACCCATGGGACAACACTAAATGAATGTAAGTAAGTGTATTTGGGGAAAAAAGGAGAGATAAAGAGGAAGAAAAACCATTTGAAGAAATAGTAGCTAAAAACTTCCAAAACATTACAAAATATTAACTTGCACACCCAATAAGTACAACAAACACCAACTAAAATAAATACCAAGAACACATACCTAACATGTGGTAGTCTAACTTTTGAAAGACAAAACCAGAAAGTCTTGAAAACAGCAAGAAAAAAATAACTCATTATGTATAGGGGAGCAACAGTGCCTCAATGGGTGACTCCTCATCAAAAAATATGGATGCCAAAAGGCAATGGAATAAAATATTCCAAGTGCCGAAAGAAAGAAACAAAAAAACCTTATGTACCAATAACTTTATCCAGCAAAACTATTAAAAGAAATGAAAGCAAAAAAAGACATTCTCATATAAACAAGGGCTGAGAATTCATTTCTACCAGACATGCCTAATTAAGAAATATAAAATCTTTCAGGCTGGAAGCAAGCTATGTCAGGCAGTACTCAAAAGAAGAAATGAAGAACACCAGAAATAAATATGTTGATAGATAGATATATAGGTATCTTTCTTATTTTGTAATGTCTTTAAAAACAATAATACACTGTGTTATTATCATTATAAAATATATCAATGTAATATCAAAGATAATAGCACAAAGAGAACAAATGGAGTTACACAGGAGCACATTTTTATATTTTAGTAGAATTAAGATAATACTAACCTGAAGTAGACTGTGATAAGAGTTATATTTTAAATCCTAGGGCAGCCACTTAAAAATAACACAAATATAGTAAAACAACCCCCAAGAACTAAAATATTAAAATGAAAAATATTAGACCAAAAAAAGCAGTCAATAAAGATGAAGGATAAAAATTACAAGGTACATGTAGAAAACAAAGGAAAAAATGATAGGCATAAATGCAATCATTGCACATTAAATATAAATGATCTAGATACTCCAACTATGGAGCAAAGACTGCCAAGCAATGTGAGAGCATGATTGGACTGTATGATATTTACAATAGGCACACATTAAATTTAAAGATACAAATAGATTGAAAAAAGATACGCAGATAGTAACCACAGGTGAGATGGACTGGCTGTATTGAATACAATAGATATTAAGATATAGAGAAAGAGGACATCTCTGTCATAGATTTTTTAAATTGTTGTTCAATTACAGTTGTCCCAGTTTTTCACCCATTGCTCTCCCCTGCCCTATCTACCCCCACTCCCTCAATAAGTCTCCACCCTGTTGTCCATTACCATGGGTCCTTCATACAAGTTCCTCAACTAGACCCTTCCCCTTCTTTTCCATGTTATCCCTCTCCTGGGTCCCTTCTGGTCAATGATACAATTTTAACATGTCAGGAAGACATAATTATAAATTTACATACTTAATATATAGCCTAATAAAATATAAATAGAATTGAAAGGACTAATAGAAAATTCAATATCTATATTTGAGAATTTAATACTCCATTCTGAATAATTGGTAGAAAAACTGGAGCGAAAACTAACAAAGATATGAAAGAACTGAACAACACTATCAACCAAGTTGAGTTCATGAAGTGTATGGAACACCCCACTCAATGACTACAGAATACAAATCTTTTCAAGTACACATGTAACATTCTCTGGGATATATCATTGCTAAATCATAAAATAACACTATGTTCAAAATGATCTAAACCCTACAAAGTATGTTCTCCAACTAAAACAAATTAGAAACCAAAGAAAGAAATCCATGAAATCTCCAAATGTTTAGTAATTAACAACATATTTCTAAATAAGTGTCAAAAGAATAAATCACAAGGATGTTAGAAAATATTTTGAACTCAATGGAAATCAGAACCTAACATTAAAATATAAACTAAGTGCCATTTGAACAGTACAGTCATTTTTAGAGTTACTGTAATCGATGTGAATATCATGTTTGTTCAAACCCGTTCTGAGCCTCTAGTGTTTGCTCTGTGCACATGTGTGTATTGTACATACTCTGTATAGTCCCATTGTACTGAAATACTAGCTTGTTTGATATAAGGAAAGTATATATTGAGTAACTTTTTGCTAGCCTGGTTGTTTAATCTTTTTAAAAAAGGTTTAAACTTAAAAAAAAAATCTTTAAACTGACCTTTATTACATGGTCACAAATAAAGTTAAAGTTAGAAGGGATGGGCAGGGAAAAACTAGTTTTGAGTGTCTTTGAATAGAAATATAAGAGTAAGATATGAATTTTTTCCTCATTAAAATATCTTTAATGCTTTATGGAGTAAAAAAATATATATATGGGATGCAGCTGAAGCAGAGATTAGAGAGTTCAAACGCCTCCATGAGGAAAGAATCAAAGGTCTTAAAGTCATTCGAATTGTACATTTACAATGGGCAAATTTCATGGTATACAAATTATACCTCAATAAAGCTGTTAAAATGTGTAAAGAAAGGTTCAGAGGTGTTTCTCCTAGGGACACTTAAATATACATGATAAGCCTTTGTTATACAGTTCTGAACTAAGAAGCAATGGCATTTGGTTGAAGGTGAGAGGAATGATTTGGATGTGGCTAGTGCTTAAAAATCAGTTTACCATGTAAATATGGCAGGACAGTATTTTTGTTAGGTAAAGACCAGGGTAAAATTTCCCATCATTTAAACTTTATACATTTCTTATATTAGATTTTTGAATTATATAAGTTAACCACTATTTACATAGCTGGTTTAAAATTAAAAATTATATGTATAAACTTAAAATTTATGTATACATAATGAAATGGAGTGACAACCAAAATGATAATGATGGATGTTTTTTTTTCTACTTACAGTCACCTTTTTAATTTCATGTTTGTTTTTTTAATTTTTTTAAATCAGTATTTTTTAATTGTTGATATTGTACAGTTTTCTGTCTTTTACCCCGCCCCAGCCCACCACCCCAGCCCTCCCCACCTTCCTCCCATTTCCACCCCCCATAGTTTTTGTCCATGAGTCCTTTATACTTGTTGCTCTAAACCGTTCCCCTTTTCCCCTGAAATTCCCTCCCCTCCCACTCTGGACACTGTCAGATTGTTCTCAAATTCAGTGTCTTTGTTTATATTATGCTTGTTTGTTTGTTTTGTTGATTAGCTTCCTGTTAAAGGTGAGATCATACGGTATTTGTCTTTCACTGCCTGGCTTATTTCACTTAGCATGATACTCTCCAAATCCACTGCTTGGATTATATCCTAAGAACCCTGAAACACCAATCCAAAAGAATCTTTGCACCCCTATGTTCATAGCAGCACAATTTACAATAGCCAAGTGCTGGAAGCAACCTAGGTGCCCACCAGTTAATGAATGGATCAAAAAACTGTGGTACATTTACACAATGGAATTCTATGCAGCAGAAAGAAAGAAGGAGCTCCTACCCTTTGCGACTGATGGATGTATTTTTAAGATTTAAATTTTATTAAATTCTTGCAAACAAGAAGATTAAATGTATTAACTAAATTATAAGTTCCCAATTCTTAACTGATTTTAAGATTTTAGATAAACAAGTCAGTTAATGAATTTTGAAAACCTGGAATGTTTCTAAGTAAAAAGCAGACACAAAATACTAATAAGCATAATTGTATTCTGTTTTAAATTGCAACAAATGAACAACAAAATATGTAATTATCTTTGTATGGCATCTATCTCACCCAAAGTATACAAATAGAAATAAATATGTGTATATTTATATTTATGTATATTTATTCACTCTAATTGTTAAAATGATATGTTTAGAGAAAAATATGAAACAGTTCTAGTATTTTTGTCTTCTATTTCTTGTGTGTCTGGAAAAGGTTATTTTTAAAAGATTTTATTTATTTTTAGAGAGCAGGGAAAGGAGAGAGAAAGAGGGGAAGAGAAACATCAATGTTTGGTTGCCTTTTGGGGGCCCCTCACCAAGGACCTGGCCTGCAACCCAGGCATGTGCCCTGGCTGGGAATCGAACTGGTGATGCTTTGGTTTGCAGGACAACACTCAATCCACTGAGCTACACCAGCCAGGTTAAAAGTTATTTATTTTGATTAAAGATGTTTTTCATACAACTATTTAATTATACAAGATATGCTAAAGAAATGGAAATATGTATAGAGAAAATATACATGATATTTTCTCAAGAAATTTCTAACAGTTTTTTCATAGGACAAATTTAACATGATATATACATCGTTTAATATACTGGTAAGCTAACTATATTTTAAAGCTCTAAGTACAATCTTAAATTATTACCTATTTACATATTTTGATGTAGATGTAAAAGTGTAAGCATAAATCCTATATTCCAAATTATTACATAAATAACATAAAAAATATTAAAATATATGACAGCCATTTTATGCTTGCATTGTGGAGTTTCCTTTTGTAGCTTATTCTGTTAAACCTTAGTGCATTTCTTACATTTTAATCAGTTTTTTATAAATCCTCTGTTTTTTCTTCATTTAGTTACAACAATTGTTTTTCGTGTGTTTTTACAATGTCTAAAATTGTTTCTGATTTTAGATATGACTTACAATCTTGTCTTCTGCAGTTATCAGTCTTTATTTTGCCTTTCCAATATTCAGAATAACAATTTTGTTCTTTTACACTACAAGATAAAAAGAATAGAAATAATAGGTTTGCTAAAATTCTTTAGGTTGTAATTAATTTAAAACTATGAGAGGATTTGTCCTCCAATCTTGGTATTTAAAAGCAAACAGAAAACGAAACCACAAAACCCAACAAATCCAAAAGAGAGTTTATTTTCTAGGTGAATTGTATAGAAGTAAAATGGATTAATAGAGGAATTTTTAATAATTGGATATTTTTCATGTTAATGAAGTATGCTTATGTTTAAGCGTAAATAACTAAAACAATAACTGTCAATCAAAAGTTTTTCCTTCAGGATTCTAGATTCACAAATTTCTTTCACTTTTTATTCATAAAAATTCTGAACAGTCGATAGGAGTACTAACTCAATTGTGTGGGAATTATTAGAGGCCCTCTGCCTATCTCAGTGTTTTGTTAGATCCAGTGGCTGTGCCATGCCCACACTGTTTAATTAAGATATACGACAACAAAAACCACTTCTGTTCATTTAGTTCTAGGGTACCCACTTCATTCAATGGTTTCTCATCTTATACAGACTCTTATATTTTCAAACTTTAAAAAACTGCATCATACTTTAGAAGATATAAAAATATAAAACATTTGAACTTTTTAAAAAAGTTAAAGGACTTTAAAACTGCTTACATTTTCAACAGTTTCCTTTAGATATATTTCTCTAAGAATTAATAGACTAAAGTCAGACTTCATACTAGGTTTATCAATATTGCAAAAACAAAGGATTAATTCCATGAGAAAACAGTTGAATAGAATATATTCGAGTATTTGCTACTCTTAACACACCCCAACTGTGGCAAGCCTTGGAGTTAGGTATCCACAGGCAAGCCAAGTCGTGCTCTGATTCCACCGCTACGTCACCCATCCCTGTACCTTTGCACTAAATCCTGGAGAATGTAACATACAAACCCACTCAGAGATTTCTCAGTGATAAATTATACAGATGCCTATGAATGGTACCTGGCTCTGGGAGCTCTTGCTCCAGGCATCAAGAGGTCACGAAGCAAAATTCTGCGTGGTGGTAGCACAGCCAAACGTCCCTGATGCAGTTAAGTGAACACTTCCCATAACCATCAGTAGGAACTTTCTTGTTTCTAAAATAATTTTCAGTATTCAAATTGTGATAATATATGAATTCATTGATTTTTAAAACCAAAAGTGTTCTTAAAACATATATTTAAAGTTATTGCTATATTTGAAAGAAATTACAATATAAAAAAGTGCCTATGGAATATTTCAAAATGGACACTTTTTACTAGAATGTGTCAATGCTTAGATGATGAAAAAACACGACTTTAGAATTCCCAGAAATAATGACAGAATCCCATACTGACACTCTGAATTCCCATCAGCTAATTCTTACATATTTCCATAGAAATTTTTTTGAAGAGAAAGACATTACAGCCTTTTTATATAGGTACAGCAATTTTAAAGCAACAAAATTCTAGTCAAGACAGTTATGAATTTAATCAATTCAATGACCAAAACACAACAGATTACTGAGAAGCACAGTCATCAGAGAACCACAAACAGCAGTCAGCCCTTACTGTGCTGTTGAGAGCATCCTACCACTCTAGAGCCAGCCTTCTGCTGAAGATGGGCGCTGACCCTGCACCAAAGTGCTTGGACAGCAGAGGATCAGTCTTAAGCCACTTAACCCTCAGAGGCCACCCATAAACTGTGGACAGGTGTTTGGATATTGGTCACTACACCTGGAGATACATAAATATTTTCTCACGAAGTGGCTTTACATGGATGCAGAGATCAGCTCTTTGAGAATTCAGTTCTCTGCCTTTATAATTTGGTCTTCTATTTTTTTATTTTTTATTTTTTTAAGATTTTATTTATTTACTTTTAGAGAGAAGGGAAGGGAGAGAGAAAGGAAGAGAGAAACATCAATGTGTGGTTGCCTCTCACGTGGCCCCCACTGAGGACTTGGCCCACAACCCAGGTATGTGCCCTGACTGGGAATCGAACTGATGACCCTTTGGTTCTAAGCCCGCACTCAGTCCACTGAGCTACATCAGCCAGGGCGTTATAATTTTTTTTTTAAATTAACATAATCTTGATCCAAGGGTAGAGGAACAGGTTTTATTTTATTTTTTCTCTCTCAGATATTGAATGCAATAAAACGTGTTGACATCCTGTATCTGCTTGAAGCCTCTTCTAATTTGGAGGCCAAGTGAACACAAGCCAGTAACACATGCCCCATGGAATGTTTCTGGAAGACTTGGTACCAAAGAACCACATGACCAACACCTGTAGGTGATAGCCATGGCCACCTGCTCCAAACATCTCCACCATTACTGTATAAACTCTAAATCTAACTACCTTCATTTCTCTACCTGAAAAAGAGAACCCAATAACTAACATCATATTGTGATCTACCTATGACAAGTATGGACCTTCTAAATGAGATAACTCTGGTTTTATTCTGGCTTTATATGGTTAATACTTAAAAAGAAAAAAAAGTACTAAGCTGGGTATGCTATCAGAAACTTGAATCTAAGCTTCATTCAGAAAGTATTTCCAGATGGCTAAATTAATTGCTCTCACCCAGGCCTGTCAACTGACAAAAGATAAGTAAATATTTATCCTGTTAATAAGTATGATTTTAGGGTATTTCATGACTTTGACATACTTTAGGAACAAAGAGATGTCCTGCCCATTACAAGATGGTGAATTAGAGACATTCAGATGTTTTTCTCTTACCTGAAATTTAATAAGCCATAATGAAAGTAAAGTTTTGTAAAAATGCTTTGTATTATCCATAAGAGCATGAAGGTATTACTGAGGATAATTTTGATCATGTGCCATCTTCTGATGACACAAAAAGACCACAAAGGTGAGACATGGTGATGGTTGAAGTTTTTCCTTCTGGAAAGCTATGGCAATTGAAGATGGGGGGAAATATTGCTCGATTTTGCATTCCTGACTTGAGGAATTCTAACTCATCTTTGCAGTAATGAGGACATATATTTCACTGGTAGTATTATTAAGAACTCTGTAAATGTTACCTTTTACTTGAAAACTTCATTTTACCATCCATAAATCTCAGGGAAAATAAATAACTAATGGATCCTAAAACTGTACTGATCAAAGTTCTCAGAAACCCTCAAATCTCTAAGATGTTATTTCTATTAACCTTGGTGTAAGATTAGTTCCTTCTACAGTTCAGATATTATCTCCTCTGTTAATAACAGGGTGCCTCAAAATTTTTAGAATGACTTCCAATTCCAGATTCTACTCTATTATAAGCTAAAATGAGTAATTATTGTTGGGTACTCATACAATCCCCCTTATCACCGACAGGTACAAACAATTTATAAAACAGCCACCAAAGCCAACACTAATTGATCTGAGAACAAGAGATCTGGTCCTCTGAAAAAGGCATCAGAGAAAAATTGCCCTTGACCTCAATGAGAAAAGACTCTATCAAGTACTGTTACTGACGGACTCATTGAAACTCCAAGGTGTTTGTCTTTAGGCTTATGTTTCCCCGCTTAAAAGACAATTCATTTTCTCTTGTCTACTGGATGCCCACTCCATCAGGAGTCCAGAACTGAAGATTTTAAAGAAACTCTTCAGATGTTCTTGAATACAGATGTGGGTAGCTTTCACCCAAGATGTCTGAATAAGATAAAATATCTGATTTGTCAGCATTCCTTTCTCTACTACTAATGAAATCATGCCCAGTGTTGCACTTTGTTACTCTCTCAATGTTATCGTCCTCATTTTCATCCTGTTACTTTTGACCTTCCCCTTACCACTGGCCACCTTCCATCACAATGCCATGGACTTCTTTACCTTAAGATAAAATAAAGCACTTTTGCATATTCTTCTGAGACCATAGCTTCTGAACAAAAATTACTAACTGTTCTTTTAAACACTCAAGATAAAATTTTCTTGTACAGATTTTTTGGTACATGTTTCTCTCCCATAACTGATTTCAAATTTAGTATGATGAAAAAATGAACCTTGATTCATGTAAACAAAAATGCTTGTGCATAAACCATTACAATCTTCTCAACACAGTTCATGTTCTACTAGAATCTGCTGCTAGGTGGCCATCAGGCTTAACCTGAATACAAGGATAACTTAGTACGTATTGTGGGCCACATAGTAATCCTGAATATTCAGGATAATTGTCAGAGACTTTTAGATATTTTAAACTACTGTCCTCCCAAAACAAAAAATATCTAGAAACTTCCAAACAAAAATATCTTGAAACCTCCAGAAAGAGGCAAGTAGTATCTACTTGGGAGAGGTCCAAGAAGGATAACTCATTTCCCCACATATAGTGTGTGAGTGAGAACTCCCATGATAAGGATAATGCCACTGGAAAAGTTGCATTAAGCCCAAAACTTATCTCTGGCCCCAGCAGATGTCATGAAAGGAATAATTTATTTTATGGAAGCCAAACAAATCAGTTTGAATTTATTGGCCAGATTTGACAGGGATACTCACAAAGATGTTAATTTTCTCTTAACTAACCGTAGCAAACACTTCCTGCTGCACATACATACACCATGCAAAGATAATGGCCTGTGACTAGGCTCCAAGAGAAAGGCATCTAGCCGTCTAACACCAACTCTGCTGGATTTCGAGACATGTTTTCTTCCTTTGGTTTCATGATTTAGGTCTTTGCAGACCTACTTCAAGAACTAATAATTATTTTTTGTTTCTGGAAACTGCCTACAATATAGTTGACAGATATATCTTATCCAGTCTTCAGTGCTACTGGGCAATCATCGCCATGTCAGATGATACAAACACTTATCCTGAAACAAGGAGCAAGAGAGACTAAATCTAGTTCCTTTATATGCAGCATGCTCTGGACAAGCACCATCTCAACATTGGCGATCATTGATATAAGTCCTGAAGCCTGACTTTGGCCTTGGCCAAAAAAAAGGCACTGTATAAGAGAGAAAAAGCTTCTGAAATCAGGAACCTAGCCTGGCAATATCTTTTAGACCTTAATGTTGTCAGGAGCAGACTTGGCACTCACAGCTGGGCCATGATATTCTCCTGTTGAGAATAAACAATTCCACAAATTGCCAGCATTAGGGTCATACTGTGGAGGATCAACAAAAAAGGAACAACAACTCAGTTATGTCTGAACTCAGACAGAAATATGAATATTGTCCAAACCACAAAATATGTTTTTAACTGTATATTTCTTTGTATGATTTTTTCTTTCTCTTTCAGGCATTTTTTTTTTTTTAGACCAAAGAAATGGTGTGGAGGGACAGATTAGGATTAAAATTATTATAGTAGATATTTAAAAGGAAAAAAATAACATTCAGCTCTTGACATGAAATATGGGATCCTCTCACCATTTCCACAAAGGAAACATCTCAAATATCAGGATTTGTTGGGCCAGGAAGTATTCTCTAACTTTGGAAGACTCTGATCATTGATTTTCTTCCACAGTAGAGAAGATGCCCTTTTAGTTTATGGCCACTAGGATAGGAGATAATAATTCACAGAGAATGAAAGAAAAACTCAACTAGAAGAGTTAAAGCCTTAGATTAGATGGATATGAGATGGGATAAAGGAAACTTTGAAGACTGCTGCTTTTAGGTGCATAAGATGGAAGTAAAAGGAGGAATGATAAAGAGAGAGTAATAGATTTGATGCCTGAGATCTCTTCCTGAGCTGACGTTGGATCTGGTAATGGGAGCCAGTTTTTCTTGGGCTTAACCACCTGGGTAAGCAGCAGCCCAAGAACAATGGGGCTGGGCAGGCTTCTAAATAAAGGGCACACTAAATAAAGTCTGCAGCCTCTATTTCTGCCTAGGACCATTTCCAACATGGCATGTGGACATGGTGCTGTTGCAAGGGCAGAAGAACTGAGGGAGGTCAGCAGGTATAGAAATAACTATCTTCTTAGATCCCCAGGTACTTCTCAGAATGCCTTTACTTCAGCCTGTTGTGGTCCCAGCTAAGAAATTTTCATGGTGCAGTCTTGTTAGAGGCAGAGAGAGCTTGAGTTCAGTATGGCATGGATGGGATCCAAGTGTTCCCATCCCCTTTATTCTATTTCCCAAAGAGGATACAGAGAAATAGTTGACAGAATGGTAGAGGGTTCTACCAGAGGGTGTTCCTATGGTCAGGCAAAGGGATTGTGTCCTGGAAAGCTACTAAGTGACCACATGAAACATAATCACATAAGAGTCATTCCAGTATTGATGGATAGAGGAAGTTTCATAGCAGCATCATGGGGTCCAGTCAAAACAGATGACTAATGGGCACTGCTCAGTTATGCTGGCCATAGATGTCAGCACCTGGTGGCAACGGTATGACTTCTGTATCAGAGACCAGCACCAATGACTCTGAATGTGGTTTTGGAAGTCTCCATCACCTCCTTAATATCTTGACCTGGAAGCAACTACCAGGGAAGCCCCTGAGGTGCTGGTTATATTCTCTTTCTTGATCTAGATGCAGGTTGTACAACTGTGCTCAATTTGAGAAAATTCACCTAGATGTAAACTATGACTTGTGTGTATTTCTGTATATATACTATACTTAAAATGATTTAAAAAATCTATGTAAATCATATGCACTCTAACCCACAAAATGAGATACTACACACACCTGCAGTTTGTAAGAATCAAAGTCAATAACCAAGAAATAAAAAAATGCACCATTTTTTCCTACACATTTGAGATTAATGTGAGCAAAAGTATGACTTTACTTCCTGTGCTTTTGTTTATAAAGTGAAACAAAGGTCAGTGAAAGTAGAAAATTTCCAAAACGTGATGGCAGTGATACCATGAGGAAAAACTCAAGCTGACTTTGTTGTTAATTTGCGCATTACTGGCCAAAGTTCTCTACATTTCAAGCTATAGCAGTTTAAAAACAGGTTTAGGCATTGTTGCATCTGCATTGATAGATGGATTATTTGTTGAGACAAATTTTGTATATATTTAGAGTTATTTTATTACATTTTTGGAGACATCACATACTTAATAATATTTTTAGATGTGTTAAGCCAACTTTAACCACAATCTTTCTTGAGCCTAACCTGAACCTTTTCTGGCATGCGAGAATTCAGCAAGGTGTAGTGGAAGCACTTATAATTAGAGCAAGGAGGACCTGAGCTGGAGTCTGCCCCCATGTGGCATTTAGAGAATTTTAGACGAATAACTTCTTGGGCTGAGGTATATAATTCTAATTCTTAACTATCTGATGTTAAGTCAAATTTCACAGGTTAAGGGCATGAGTACTCTACAAAAATGCATGCCCTTCACACACCAGCCCCAAGGTCAGGGAGTCCCAGGCCACTCAGACTTCTGACCAAGTGGTTACAAATTCAAGGGTTCTCCTGCCTCATGAGGTTTTATAATTTGCTAAAACACCTCACAGAACTCGGGAAAGGGCTACACTTATAATTCATTGCAGTTTTGCCATAAAGGATACAAATGAGGAGCAGCCAAATGAAGAGATGTTCAAAGTGATGTCTGGGAGATCCCAAATGTGAAACTTCTCAAGACACATCACCCTCCTGGCACACTGGTGTATGATCTCTGACCAGAGAAGTTCTTGAAATTCAGGTGGCTAGATTTTTTATTGGAATTTCATTATCTAGGCATGATTAATTGAATCATTGGACTCATGTTTGAACCCAGTCCAGCTCCCCTTCCCTCCGAAGAGTTTGGAATGATATTATCTGACCTAAGAATATGGTTGATCTTTTCAGTGTGATCAGCTCCACTTCTGAAACTATCGAGGGGTCTACCATGAGTCACCTCATTAGCATAAAACACAATTGTGACCTAAGGAGTTCATGCCATGCACAACAAAGGTATTCCTATTACTCAAGAAATTTTGAGACTTCCAGCCAAGATGGAGGCATAGGTGGACACACTGTGCCTCCTCTCACAACCAAAATTAAGGACAACAAATATTTAGAAACAAGAAAACAACCAGAACTGATAGAAAATCAAACTGTACAGAAGTCCAACAACCATTCATCCAGACTGGTAAGAGGGGTGGAGTCGCAGCAGGAAAAAGTGGAGGTGTGGATCAGGCAGGCACACAGGCAGCAGCGGCTGGCAGACCCCAGGCCCACAGGTGGCGGCTGGCGGACCCCAGGCATGGGGTGTCAACTGTGCAGACTCAGTGAGGCCGCGCAAGCTGGCTGGCTGATCAGGTCGTCCCACATTCAAGCGTGCAGATAATCCAGGCAAAGTGGAAGTGGCAGAGGGGACTGGAATCCAGAAGAGAGTGGAGTGGGCACCATTGTTCCCTCTCAGACCCCACCCCCACATACAGCATCACAACTCAGCAACTGGGTTGCCCTGCACTGGGGAACACCTAAGGCTACACCCCTCACTACATAACAGCTGCAACCAGACCAAAACCAAAACAAAACAAAACAAAACAAAACAAAACAAAACAAAACAAAAACAAAGAAAACACCAAAAATGGCTCAAACAGGAGAAGAAATCAAAGCCCCAGAGCCAATTCCTCTAAGCGACGAAGAGATAGCCAACCTGTCAGATGCACAGTTCAAAGTCCTGGTGATCAGGATGCTCACAGAATTGGTTGATTTTGCTCACAAATGAGATGAAAAAAATGCAGGCTACAATATGTGAAAGGAAGGAGGACGCATAGGGAACCAATAGAGATGGGGGGAAAACTGGGACTCAAACTAATGGAGTGGACCAGAAGGAAGAAAGAAACAACCAAACAGAAAACAAGGAAGAAACAAGAATTCAAAAAATGAGGAGAGGCTTAGGAACCTCCAGCACATCTTTAAACATCCCCACATCTGAATTATAGGAGTACCAGAAGGGGAAGAAGAAGAGCAACAGTGGGAAACTTAGTTGAACAAATAATAAAGAAGAACTTCCCCAATCTGGCAAAGGAAATAGACTGCCAGGAAGTCCAGGAAGCTCAGAGAGTCCCAAAGAAGTTGGACCCAAGGAGGAACATGCCAAGGCACCTCGTAATTACATTAGCCAAGATTCAAATGAAGGAGAGAATTCTAGAAGCAGCAAGGGATAAGGGAACAGTCACCTACAAAGGAATTCCCATCAGACTGTCACCTGATTTCTCAAAGGAGACCTTTCAGGCAAGAAGGGGCTGGAAAGAAGTATTCCAAATTATGAAAGGCAAGGACCTACATCCAAGATTGCTCTATCCAGCAAAGCTTTCATTTAGAATGGAAGGGAAGATAAAGTGCTTCTCAGATAAGGTTAAGTTCAAGGAGTTTATCATCACCAAGCCCTTATTATATGAAATGTTAATGGGACTTATCTAAGAAAAAGAAGATAAAAAATATGACAGTGAAAAGACAGCAAACTCACAGCTATTAACAACCACACCTAAAACAAAAGCAAACAACTAGAACAGGAACAGAACCACAGAAATGGAGATCATATGGAGGGTTAGCAACAGAGGAGAGGGAGGAGGAGAGGGGGAAAAGGTACAGAGAATAAGTAGCATAGACGGTGGGTAGAAAATAGACAGGGGGAGGGCAAGAATAGTGTGGGAAATGTAGAAGCTAAAGAACTTATGGCACATGGACATGAACTAAAGGGGGGAATGTGGGTGGAAGAGGGTGTGCAGGGTGGAGGGGAATTGTTGTGGACCATTCAACCTGGTTTCAGGAGTTGTAACCCTCACCCCATGGTGGGCTGTGTAAGAGCCCAAGGGACCCACTTCATCTGGGTCTGTTCTGTCACAAGGACGTGACCTACTAAGGAGACAAAGCTTATCTCCCTGGCAGGAGTGCTGCTTCTGCCTCATCCATCTCTGGCCCCAATGCTTGGTTGGCAGTCAATGATGGGTAAGACTCCTCATGGGAGGGGCAACCTAAGCCAGACACGACCACTTGGGAGGCCTCATGGAAGGACTCGGGGGGGCTGCAGCAAAGAGGATGTGATGGACCCTCGCCCCCTGGCTATTCTGACATAGCCTGAGTCCTCATTTCCATCTGGGAGATGTCTCCTGCTTCCTAATCGGCTTAAAGCCTGAAACTCTGGGGGCAAGTGGTGCAGCCCTGTGCCGGCCAGAATGGTTCCCCGGGTGATTGGGCATAAGAAAGAATTCCTAAAGTCCTGTGAAATCTGCCTTGCTAAGAGTGCTCTCATTTAAATGATAAGGGTCCAAGGAGGAAATGAGTATGTCTCCCAAAGTTTGGCAACCTCCTTTCCTGACAAACACTGGCTCGGATTAAGCCCTCAGATTTCTTTGAAATGTTAAACCTGTATTCCTGTGTATTTGAGCCCAATAAAAGCCTAGTGAGGAAGGGGCTCGAGGTCATTCTCCTCTGAGAGTTTGACCACCTTTCCTCCCCAAGCAGATCATGTCTTGGTAGTTTTATTTTCATCCATGACGGAGGGATGGGGCTCTGTGGGGGGAGCCCCCCCCATCTGGCACCCAGGACAGGGGCCCCCACAGGGAATGAGGCGGGGGATGGGACAACTGTAATAGCATAATCAACAAAATATATTTAAAAAAAGAAATTTCAAATCTTTAGGAACTCCCTACCAGGAATGATGGGGAAAGACCAGCCAAATTCTGTATTAAATAACAGGTTGTTTGCCTACAAAAAGTTGATATGAGGATTCTAAGAAATGAAGAAATGCAGAACACAGGACATATTTTCATGATTCTAGTTCCATCCTGAGTAATGAAAAGACCAATCATGCTCTCTTTGCTGCTTCTCCCTTCCTTATGTCACTTCATATTCCTCCCCTACACTTGTTTTGGCTCACAGTCATCACACACACCTTAAAAAGAAGACAAATTTAGGATGGCTTCTCCTGACATTGGCCACATGGTGATACACTTCTGGGTAACACAGCAGATATCTTTACTTCTTGCAAAATTATTTTAAAAGACATTTGTCTTCTGAGGAAAGAGTTCGAGTACTGTTAGAATACTATTTAGAAGTTGCTAGATGTTCTTAGAATCATGAATTATAGCTGTAAGTTGTGAGTTATATAAGAAGCTTCAGCCCTGGCTGGTGTAGCTCAGTGGATTGAGCGCGGGCCTGCGAACCGAAAGATCGTGGTTCGATTCCCAGTCAGGGCACATGCCTGGGTTGCCAGGCCAGTTCCCATCAGGGGACATACAAGAGGCAACCGCACATTGATGTTTCTCTCCGTCTCTCCTTCCCTTCCCCTCTAAAAATAAATAAATAAAATCTAAAAAAAAAAGGAAAAAAGAAAAAAAGAAAACAGGTCAGGAAAAAAAAAAAAAAAAAGAAGCTTCAGACATAATTTCCATAATGGAATATCCTGTTGATCAAGAATCAGATTGAGAGAAATATCTTTTAAAATGGGAAATGGTAATTTTTTTGGTTTGAAATCATGGCAGATTTTACCTTCAAGTGGCTTTATTCAAGAAAAAAACTAGCTAATACTAGCTAAAGATATTGAAAACTCAGTAACTCAGTGGTATATGATATGACATATTTGCTTTGCTTCAGAAAAGAGGGAGGAGCAAAACATTCTTTGCATCCCTGAGTCTAAGTGGTTTTGCATGATACAGTGACACCAAATCTGGGTTTCTCTTTGAAACTGGAATGCCACGACAAAATATTTCTCTCAGTATTTTCCACTGCATAAACCAGGATGGTGTTTTAAGAACTCAGGTTGTTTCAAAATGGATGGGACTGAAAGACAAAAGATGGGTGATATTTGGTTACTGTTGGTGTTATTTGCTGGCATTGCAAGATTAGAGGAGGTGGTTGATAACCAGCAAAATTCTTACATGAAATAGGGACCTAGAATTTTCAGAGTTCTAGAGTTTTCTCTTTGAGAATTAGGGCTCAATGCTTCAAGAAGGTGATAGTACCTTAAAGATTTTCTGCAGAGAAAGAAGTTTTCCAAAGAAATGCAGGGCGTGTAACTAAAATATAATTTTTGTTGTTAGAGATTTTCTTGACTTTTTATGGCCTGAATTGATTTTTTAGTAAAATGAGGCTATCTTTTTATCAAGTTAAGCATGTTTTCATAGTTCTCTTACAAAAAAAAGCTCAAATTTCTGCAATCTGTTCTACACAGAAGGTCCGTTTATGAGGAAAAAAGCAGTAATTGCTGTGGTGAGAAGCCCTCTTCCCAAACTGTGGGAATTTTCCAATTGGTACCACTTGAAAGTCCTTGTGGCCTTAAAGGGTTAATACTAATGAACTAGTGAGAACTGCCATCTCTCAAGGTCTAGTAAGTTATAAAGGTTTCTTTGGAAGGGTGGGGAGGTGGTTATTTATACTAAAGACTTTTAATTTTGTGTTTGTAGTTTGGGTGCGTTTTTTCATTAATCAATCATGTATAATAAATGTATCTCCTTAGAAGAGACAAAAGAAAATGAATGAATGCTGGTAAAGAGTGATAACTTTAGGTTGAAAAGAGTGTTATTGACTTGTTCTGTGCTATATGAATTATTCATAACAAAAAAGAAAGCAGATGGGGCTTAGGGACACAACATTTATTACAGAGTCGTAATGTTAAAAGTACAGAAGAATTAAGAGTTAGAGATAAAGGGACTTTTTTATTCAGATATCCTCTTGTAGTCTTTGACAACCAAATGAGCACTGGGTAAAAAGAATTGGCATGTGTACAGCTCTACTGCTTGGATGGGTGTGCATAGCACTATCGATCAGGCTTAAGGCTGCAGTATTTTTACTGCAGCATTTACTCAATTTTCAACTCCTAACTTCTGTGACTGCCTTTTCTCAGTCCAGAATTATACTTTTCTTTGCTCTAGTTAAAAAAATTCTAATTTTCTTTTCTTTGTCTCCCAGTTTCTCTCTTCCTCAGTCTTTCTTGACCTATTTCTGAACAGTCAGTGAATATACTCTTCACATTATCAGTTTTATATACATATTTGAAGAGAAATTTTAAATTTGACAGTACCAAGTTTTGATGAGAATATAAACTTTTACTATTTGGCATATTTTATAAGGTGAAAATTTTTCATTCTACTCATTAATCCCTCTCCAGTGTTTTTCTTGTTGGTAAAAGGGAGTTAATAATGTATCTACTTCATACAATTCACAGAGTTAAATGAGTTAGTAACCACAAAACAAATAGACTAATAAAAGTTACTTTTTATTATCATTAGTACTAGTAGCTATAGTAATGGTAGTAGTGTCTACTATTCTTGTTAATTTGCACTTAGGGAACTTACACATAACCACAAGGAAAACTATAAGACCATTGTTTATAATACCAAAAAAAATTTGAAACAATTAGCAAATGAAAAAAAGAGCAGATAAATAAAAGGTATAGTCATATAATGGTATGCTATACAGTCAGTGCATGTAGCAACAAGGATAAATCTCAAAAATATGTTATTGATTAAAAAATAGCTTTGAGAAAAACAAAGTATGATACCAGTTACACTTACACTAAAATATGCAAGCAATATTGTATATACTATAAAAGGAAGAATTATAAATATTTTAAAATCTTAAAGAAGATAAGGAATAATAATCCCCATAATCAGTACTGTTGATATCTCAGATTGGGAGAGAGGGGCCTGTAATCAGAGATGGGAATGCCAATTGGATGGTTGTGTTATTTCTTACATTGGGTGTTTACTTTATCATTCTTTTTGTCTTTTGCTGTATCTTAAATATTGTGCCAAAATAAACTTGAAAAAAAGCAACAAAAAAGAACAAATTAGTGAATCTAGTACTTATCTATTCCTTGTGAATAATAGTTATTTCTTAACTTAGTAAGACCCTGTAAATTGATTATCAGGAGTGTTCATACATGGAAGCCTGGATAGAGCTTGAGTCTCTGCTAAGATTGGAAGGAAATCCAACATTTGCCAGTGAACGCTCATAGCTTCGCAGAAGACTGGACAGTTGACCTGAGAACCAGAAAGTGATTAGCTTTTCCAATAAAAGTGAGCTAAATTGCTTTTTCTATCTTAAATTTTAGAGATCCTCTCTTCTGTAGCCCCATGATAGGTTTTGTCTATTTATATCTAAACTATTTTTATACTATTTTCTGGATGTCCTTTATAATGTCCATGCCAGTATTTACTCACATGTTTACATTTCTAGAGGGTGATATTCTGTCTGAAGCACATATCAAAGCCCATTTGTTTATTTAATAAGTATTTGTTGATAGTCTGTTATGTGCCAAACATTGCTGGATACTGACTCAGCTCTTTTAAATTGAGTGTTTGATGAATGATATTTAAATATGTCTTTCTGCATATTAATTACCTAAATAATAGATGTTATCTAGGTGGCCCAGAAAAATGGATATGCTATGAGGATCCTCTTTCTGATACTTGATGCCTTTCATCCTCACCAGGTGCTCCCTGACCCCCAAAATGGTGCTTAGCATGTTTCTAAAAGACCCCGCTCAGGGCAAAACATTTTACATTATGCTGAGGTTACTCATTATTATTATTAAAAATAAAAACATTTACATTTTTACTAAGAAAAAGTGAGAGATTAACTTAGTTTTTCATTTAGCATCAGTCATAGGGCTGATTTTAAAGCAGTTTTAAAGTGTTAAATGTGGTGGCTTAACAACAGTCCAGAGGAGTAGTCATGGGGCCATGCCAAGTGTTGAAGTCTTTCAAATGACTAAATGGCTAGTACCAAGGGTGCTGTCACATGACAGCCAGAGGGCTTTCTGAGGTGGAAATTTCCCTTCGGAAGATCTCTGCTGTAATGGATTTCTGCAGACATGAGCATAGTGATTTGTTCGCTTGAACCAGCTCATTCACAGCTTCTATTCTTGGCCCAGCATCAGTGTCCTTTTATCTGCATTTACCCACAGAGTTTATGATAATAATGATAATTATTATTATTCTTTTTTTTTTTTTAACTGCAGATAAGATTAAATCAAGTATTGCCACATGCCAAGCTCTGTATTAAGCACTTTAAGTTGTTCCAGCTCAATCAACCTACAACCACCAGGGACAAGCCTCTAGTTTTACTGAGTCAAATTACTGAGTCGTTGCAACATTGCAATGAGGAAGGACACACACCAGAGGAAATGTGGTGCATCTTACCAAAGAAATGAAAACATGCGGCCATCACAGGATTTTGGAGAAGAGTGGAGTTTACATGAAATTTAACTGAAGTGGCACTTTGATGGGTTCAAAGTAAAGCAAGTCTGTGTGTAAGGGATCAGCATTCCACCTGGACACAAAGGGAACACAGGGTTCTTTTGCTTTGAAGAGTAAAGTTAAGGTGGTTGTGAAATTGCATGGCCAGCATCCCCTTGTTTGTATGTCCACACAGGAGTTGGAAGTCCAGGCTGTTTTCTGTGTCAGACTGACTTAGATTCTCCATGTAAGAGTGGACTGCTTTTGTGGGAAGCCTCTAGGAGCAGAAACTAGCCTGGCTGACAGCCCACAAAGAAACAGAACATTATTAGTTGTGTAACTGCAAGGAACCAAATTCAGCCAACAACCTAAGCGAGCTTGAAAACCTCTTCCCCAGAGCCTCCAATAAGGAGCACCACAGTACCAACACTCAGGTGTTTTATTAAATTATATTTTATTGATTATACTGTTATAGGTGTCCCAGTTTTCCCCCCTTGGTCCCTCTCCACCTGGTACCCTCAATCCCTCAGGCAACCCCCACATCATTGTTCATACCCATGGGTCATGCATAGGTTCTTTGGCTACACCATTTCCTTCACTGTGCTTTACATCCCCATGGCTATCGTGTAACTACCTTTTTGTACTTCTTAATCCCCTCACCTCTGCACCCATTCCCCTGTACCCCTCTCCCATTCAGCTTTAAAAACACCTGAGACGTGTTCCAGGGGTTTGTGTCTAGTTCCCCTCATCTCTCTTACTATAGGGCTGACACAAACTTCTTCAGCTTTGAGTAGTAGGGAGTCCCCTCTCTTTGTGTAGGTGATTTTTTTCTGTACTTGGGTCTGCCTGGGGATTTGATTTTTCCCAAGTGCTGGGAATCTTCGTTGACATTACATTGTGCATAGCCTGTGTATAATCTGCCAGTGTCAGGCCTGCCTACACTTGCCACCAATTGCAGGATTCATTTAATTCCTCTTCCACATCTGAAGACTCAAGGCTCTTTGCTCCTCCCTCACATACATACAGTGGTCTTTTTTGTTGGTTACCTTTTCGTGGTGCTATGGATTAGCTCTTTGAAGCCTCAGAGAACCACTCTGTGACGGTGCCTTGGGTAGCACAGCATCCCAAGTGGAGCTGGGCTCATTAGCATGCTTGTCTGGCTCCTCTCCACAGGGCAGATATTGCAGTAGGTGGATAGGCAGAATGGGATCAGAACCGAATGATGTCCAAATTATCTAATTTTGCTCCTGGCAGAAAGGTCCCACACTTGACCCCAAGCAGCAGCCTGCAAATTGGTCTTCCGAGTCTCCTTGGTGGCTCAAAAAAGAACCAAACACTGTAATTAAGTCTGGACCAGGCATTCAAAGGGCTTTGCTCCCTTTCTATGGCACCAGACACTCCAGAGTGATGACAGTCTCCGTGCGGCCACAGAGGACAGACAGACCCAGCCCTGATTGCTTTGCTTGGAGGGACAGGGTGCTATTTGAGCCTTGGATTTTTTTTTGATGAGTTACTTTTCAGGTAGTCATAAAATAGTCTTCATTATTATTCTAGGCTGTGAATGTGAACACTTCCTTCTTCAAGTATGGAGAGGTAAACAGGAAGGCTCAGTGTGAGTACCAGGGATTTATATTCATATTCATCCTTTGAGAGTTCATTCATTTCTTAATTTATTAAAAAATATTTATTGAGCGCTGGCCAGATGGCTTAGTGAGTTGCATTTTCTAGTGCACCAAAAGGTTGTAGGCTTGATCCCGGGCAGAGCACATACCAAGGCTGCAGGTTTGATCCCCAGTTGGGGTGTATATGGGAGACAATGGATCAGTGTTTGTCTTTCACATCAGTGTTTCTCTTTCTCTGTCTCTCTCAAATCAATAAACATATCCTTGGGAGAGGATTTAAAAATACATTTTAAAATTAATTAATTAATGGCTGTGTGAGGAACTTCTCTAGGTCCATTGTGATATTCATCAGTAAATATAACAAAGACCCTACCCGCCTGGGTCTTAGGTGTATTAAGACACATTCAGAAGGAAATACTTCGAATTGCCACACCCACACTCTTAGGACCAAAAGCAGGGCCATATCCTCCATGCTGAGTCCAGCTTCCATTAATACTCAGTGGCATACCCCTGGTATCTCCAGCAGCTCACTACCTCAAAAGGCTGACAAGAGGGTAGTTCCCATGCCCAGATGTTGGGCTGCACCAGAATACCTTTTGTGTTATACCCTTTGTGTGTTCACTCCTTGTCCTTCAATTTTGGCAAGTCATGGGGGCAGTTTGGAACCTGCTTTCAGGGTTCCACCTCATCTCCTCTTCAGTTTTCTGCTGCAGGGTTTTTTTTTTTTTTTTTTTCCTGAAATGGAAAAGGCTGCTCAGCCTGCCTTTAAGCATGGTGTGGACATGGCCGAGTTAATGACCCTTAGCCAACAGTCAACCAATACTCAACCACAAATAGGACTGGTGGATAAATGTGCCAGCTTCAACCGAAGGGAAACTTTATAGGCTTGTTCTGTGTCCCCAGAGCCCCAGTTGCCATCGCAGTAACAGCTCAATCATACACATTTTGGCAGCTTCTCTCTCTGCCCTGTCTCATGCTCTCTGGTCCCTCACTCCTGCTTCATGGAATCACTGACTAATAAACTGCACTCAAGCTTATGTGTCAACACTGCTTCTGTGGGAACTCAAACCAAGACACCTCTGTCACCTGTCTTCTCAAGGAAACTCATTTGAAGGCAACCTAAAGAGTGATGGAGACAATAACAATTACATAATCATAATATATCATATCATAATATAATAGCTGGCCTTACCTATGTGAGGTCTTCCAGCTTGGCAGGTACTGTTCTAAGCACTGGCATAGACTGACATCTTTCATTGTCACTGCTGCTCTTTGGGGTGAGTGTCATTATTACCCTCATGTGGAATGTGAGGAAACTGAGACACAAAGTAATTGGGTAATTTGTCCAGGGTCACCCAGTTACAAGTCAAAGAACTGAGATTTAATTACAGGCAGACTGTCTCTAGAGTGTACTACCATATTACATCTCTCATTTCAAAGAATTACAGACCCCAAACTCAAAAGTCAAAAGGCTCTGGGTCATTTTCAAGTCAATAAATTAGCTTGTGCTGGTGCCAGGAAAGGGGTCTCCAGTATCAATGAAGAAAAGGTGGCAGATTTGTAATTTCAAAGATTCTCTATCTGCCAATCTATCTATCTACTACCTATCACCTGCTATCTCACATACCCTTTGTATAATGTGATAATCACTCCTTCTTTTGAATTTGGGGGGCTTATTATCATAATAGATGTGATGGAAGTGATGCCATGTGAGTTCTGAGGCTGGGTCAGGAAAGGTGATGGGCTTTCACCTGGTGCTCGCTCTCTCTCCCTCTCAAGAGGAGACTTGGAAATCCTGAATTGTGTGTAAGAAGTCCTGCTACCTGAGTGTCACATTTGCGAGAACTTGTAGAGAGACCACATAGAGATAGAGTTGTCCAAAGAGTCCCAGTTGTCCAGCCTGTGTCTGGTTGGGATTACCTCAGAGTCAGCCACCCGCTGCCTGTGCCTTCATGAGAAACCTGAGACAGAGTTGCTCAGCTGATATGTTCCCAAATTCCCGACCCACAGAAATCCTAAGAGTTAATCAATAATTATTTTTGCTTTAAGCCACAAAGATTTGATGTAACTTGTTAAATAACATTCAATAACTAATACAGAAAATTCCACACAGCCAATATTCATTATGGTCTTTACTAATTACAACCTCTTTTGGTTTCATGTTTAATATTTGTGTAGTAATAATACTAGCTAATTTTTATTGTGAACTTGGTATGATCAGGCACTAAGTGCATTGCTGTATTAACTGATTTAATTTCTATGACAACCCCATAATCTTACACAATGTGAAATAAGATGAGGAGCTAAAAAATCAAATACATGCATTACTCCATCAGACCCAAAATCATGCAGAGTTCACACAGAACCATTTTTGAACTATGCCAGGACTTTATAATAAAACTGTCTATGTACAAGCACTGCCACTTAGAAAGGAGAAAATGACATCAGCATTTCTCATTTTGGTGACATTTCAAATAAAAATAAAAATAAAAATAAAATTACCCAGGAATTTTGAACAGAATTTATCTTACAAACGGATGTTGGCATATTTTTAATGAATAAGACTGGCTCCACATTTAACATGCTGGTATAAAGACTAAGCGTGTGCAATTCAGAAATTATTATTCAATACACACTTAATAATGACCAACATTTGTCTTTGGGACCAAAACATAATTCATTATAAGAGACCAAAACATAATTCATTATAAGAGATCAAAAGAAAATTAAAATAATTATAGTATTTATTGATCACTTAGTTGATGCTTTTATCATTTTATCATTTAATTCTCCCTAGAATTTTAGATCTTATTTATCTTATTTTACAGATGAGGTTAAAGAGCTTGTCCAAGGTCCTGAAGCTAGGCAGTGGCTGAGCTGGGATTAATCCCAAACTGGAGAGATGTCAACCAACTTAGAGTGTCTTCTTTGCCTCTGCTTCCTAGATGTAGGAGACAGCTGATCACACCAACTTTTAACATTTATAAATGAAACTTTCTCATCCACTGGGAGCAGTTTAAATGGTTTTTACCTCCATGGGAAGAGAAAGATAATTTAAGCAGATACTGTCTTTCTCTATTCCTGCTGCTGACAAGTTTGATCTTTTTAACCCTTCACAAGGAGATAGATTTCCTTTCCACACTTTTGTCTCCTTACCTAGAATTCTGCTCATCAATCTTACTCCAACCAGCTTCCCATCTATATGGTTCCTTTATGACTTTGTTGAAAAGTCAGCACCTCCAGGGGCCTTCCCTGACCCTCCACATCACACTGACCACTCCTTTGTTTCTGTACAATTTCAGAATAGCCCATTTTTTACTTTCTGCACTACTGACCTGGGAGCTGTCTGAAGGTAGAGACCATGTCTGATTCACTCCTGTTTCTTCAGGGACTAGTTCAGTTTCTAGTACATAATAAGTGCCTAGAATATACTTACAGACTAAACAGATAAAAATGAGTTTTTAAATAAAAAGCATTATGTATTGTATGGCTTTGTACTTCCATTAATTAACTGTGTCTTGTGTATAGCAAGTGCTCAAAATGTTTGCTAAATGAAGTGTTTCAGCAGATTAGAGGTTTTAGTCAGAGTCCTAAGCAGTAGCTGTTTTATAGAAAACCATAAGCTTAAGCATTCCCCAAATTAACATATTTCTTTTAAAGCATCTTTAATAAATGAAATGCCCTTGCATTCCAGAAAGAACAAAGATATTTTTATTTTATGCCTAATGAGGGATAAGATGTACTTTTGGGTTTTTCCCATTTGAAAGCCAATGCACTCACCTACAATATTGACCTACCAGTTCAGAAGTAAAATTAAGCTTACAGCTATATCTCTATTTCTCTTGCCTATACTTCTTGTTGAAAAAAAGAATTTTGACTCCCATATTTTCATCCATGCAGACCCAGTGAAAAGCCCTGAGACTGAAGATCTACCTTTTTAAGTAGAGGACAGGGAAAGCAAGAGGCTGGTCACTCCAGTCTAGTGATGATCAGAGTTTATTATTAAGGGAAACTTACCTATGAGACATGTCTTGAGTGGCTGCAAGATGAAATGGATCCCCCCATGTCACTTAGCAGGTGCCAAAAAATTATACATGGTAAAAGGGAGGAATAGTCACAGGTACTAATACGTGAACACTACCAGGTATGGGAATTTAACTTTATACAGTTGACCAGGTCAGGACAACTTGTTCCAGGAATTAGCACACAGCAGGAGACAAAAGAGGGCTGCTGATTTATATCATAATGAACATCAATTATGATCAGACAGTCTCTCAGAGGGGTTTGTAGAAAGCAATATCTGTTTAGCTTGGGTTCAGCTTATGGGACAGACAGCAATCACATCATGGAACAGCCTTTTCTCTACACCATGTTCAAACGCCCAGGTAAATGGAGGCTTGGTATGAGGAAGAGGTAGCCATGTGGGCCAGATGGAATATATTTACTCAACTTCATTGTCATGACAACTTGGTTGGTGTCAGATCATTCAAGAATAGGGCTAGTGATAGCCCCACAAGGCCAGGGAGTGATCCCCTTGTCCAGTCTTCTCATTTCACAGTTGAGGGAAATGGAGACCCAGGGATGTGAAGTTTCTTGCTCACAGTTACACAGCCCACAGCAGAGTGAGAACTAAACACCAGTTCTTTAGGGTCTAAGTGTCATATTCATTTTCAACAAATTATTGTTGTCCATAAAGTATTGAATGAATGCACTACAAGTTTATTGGAAATAATGGCAGTGTTTCTCTCCTTTACTTTTTTTCTGATATCATAGAACAAGGTCTACATATCCTGGGCTCAGCCAATCCTGGGTCTACCCAGAACAACACACGAGGATCCCCATCACCTCCAAGCAGTGCACAGAGGAAGCGCAAGTCTCCTGGGCACCTGTTTTTCTGATTATTAAAGAATTCTCTCAAGTTCAGCATGGTCCAATTCTAGCTTAGTCATAATCATGATTAAACATAATCATGTGGAACCATGAGGTATGCCTAGACATTGCTTACCCAGAAAGGGCTGATGCTGGCAGAGGAAGGCATGTTGGATGTCCTGGAGCATTCTATTTGAAACACACTGAAAGTCCATATTTAACTAAGACTCCCAAATGTCAAGTCTATTCTTTGCCTTTCTACTTTCAGGGCACAGTTTCCTTCTTGTTTTTGAAAAGTATACCTTTAATCCTTCCGTAGTTCTCTATTTGTTAAGTTAGTTCTTTGATGGCAAAGTTGGTTAACCAACTTTAGCTAACTGAATAGGAAGTAATTCTGCGGTAGGACGCAAGGGGCTACTAGGCAGGTGGAGACTGTGAGATGCTAGCAGGAGCAGCGTAGTCAGGAGGCTGTGCCAGGACCAAGAACTAGGGGATCAAGGTCCCTTGTCTTTGTTTTCAGGTTCACACTCCAAGCTGAGACTATTTGGAAGATTTGGCTCTAGTCACTTGATTCAAGTAAGTGATTCTAAGCTCAGATCATATCCTATCTTAGCTTGTGTTCCCTGAAAAGCAGACCATGAGATGATAATTCAAGTACAAGTAGTATATTTTGGAGGTGAGGGCACTGGGATGGTGAGATAGGAAAGGAGAGGCAGCCAGGTGCCTAACCAAGTCAGCTGCCATACTAGTCGCCTGAGGCTTAAGCCCACAGGGGAACTCAGAACCTATGTGGAACCCACATTGCAGAGTACCCCACCTAAGGAGAGTGGGAGCTGGGATTTCTGTCCATTAGATCTCTTCAGTGATTGTTTGATAGCTGTTGGGGGCGGGTGTTGGGAGTCCATCCTCAGGCACTTCTGAAATACTACAGGTAGGAGCACAGTGATCTGAAAAAGAGAAAGAAAGCCTGGCAGCTGGAAGCCAAGCTAACGTGATATATTAATTTCTACTGTTTCCCTATTAATTTCCTGATTACCACAAACTTAGAGACAAAAGACACAAATTTGTGTAAATGTACCACAGTTTTTTGATCCATTCATTAACTGATGGGCACCTAGGTTGCTTCCAGCACTTGGCTACTGTAAATTGTGCTGCTATGAACATAGGGGTGCATAGGTTCTTTTGGATTGGTGTTTCAGGGTTCTTAGGATATAATCCAAGTAGTGGAATTGCTGGGTCAAAAGGTATGTCCATTTTTAGTTTTCTTAGAAAATTCCATACTGTTTTCCATAGTGGTTGTACCAATCTGCAATCCCACCAACAGTGCACTAGGGTCCCCTTTTCTCCACATCCTCTCCAACACTTGTTTGTTGCTTTGTTTATTCTATGCAGCAGAAAGAAAGAAGGAGCTCCTACCCTTTGCGACAGCATGGATGGAATTGGAGAGCATCATGCTAAGCGAAATAAGCCAGGCAGTGAAAGACAAATACCATATGATCTCACCTTTAACAGGAACCTAATCAACAAAACAAACAAACAAGCATAATATAAACAAAGACACTGAAATTGAGAACAGTCTGACAGTGTCCAGAGTGGGAGGGGAGGGAATTTCAGGGGAAAAGGGGAACGGTTTAGAGCAACAAGTATAAAGGACTCATGGACAAAAACTATGGGGGGTGGAAATGGGAGGAAGGTGGGAAGGGCTGGGATGGTGGGCTGGGGGCAGGGTAAAAGACAGAAAACTGTACAATATCAACAATTAAAAAACGTGAGTTGAAAAAGTGAAAAAAAATTAAAAAAAAAAAGACACAAATTTATATACTGGAGATCAGAAGTCTAAAATCAAGGGGACAGAGTTAGCATTCTTTTTGGAGGCTTCAAGGAAGGATCCACTACTTCCTTACCTTTCCAGCTTCCAGCAATGATCTCCATTTCTGGCCTCACGGCCCTTTCCTCCGTCTTCAAAGCCAGCAAAATAGTATCTGCTCCCTCTGACTCTGCCTCTTTCCCCTTCTTGCGCCTTTCTTCTCCTGACTCTGACCCACTTGTTTTCCTTTTATAAAGACCCTGTTATTATACTGGGCCACCGGGATATTGCAGGAGAATCTTCCCATCTCAAGGTCCTTAAGTTAGTCACCTCTGCTGAGTCCCTATCTTCTATGTAAGA
This sequence comes from Glossophaga mutica, assembly GCA_039655065.1. Lineage (NCBI taxonomy): Eukaryota > Metazoa > Chordata > Mammalia > Chiroptera > Phyllostomidae > Glossophaga > Glossophaga mutica. The sequence goes on from CM077312.1 coordinate 75,385,949, forward strand.
TAATATATTCACAGGCTCCAGAAATTAGGACATGGCATCTCTGAGGGATAGTTATTCAGCATACCACAGAGGGTAAGTCCTCAGGCTGTCAGCCTTTATCTGGGGACAGGTAGGACTGGAGGGGAAGTTATATGTCCTTCATTGACCAGCCAAAGAAGGGCATATACGTTCTACAGAAAAACATTTTCTCCTTTTTTTCATAGAAGTTGTCCTCTTTACTCTCTCTAATTGTTTTAAAACGAAATCAGGTGAAGGAAAATAAAAGCCTTTACATCCTTGATCTCAGACCTGTGGACTATGAGACCCACTAAAGACCCTGACAGATCCTGAAAGCAATGCTCACACAGCTGGGAGCAGTACAGATTGCTCACCCCACCCTCATCTTTCCCACCTGAGAGCTTGTTTGCACCCATTTCAACTATCAACTCCATACTGACAACTTGACTTCCAGATCAAGTACTTGTGACACACATGACATAGGAGTTCCCTAAATATTCACTAAAAGAAAGAAGAGAGAAAGCAGAGAAGATGCAGATAATGGTGGAGCCCTGTATGTGCGTGTGTGCATGCGCTCACATTCAGCTTCTCCTCATGATAGTAAAACCCTGTATATAAACATAGAGGTGCAGCTGGCCTGGAGTCTTTAAGCAGAAAGGGCCCTGAAATTTATTTCAGGTCACCCCTTGGTAGACATAATCAATCTATTCTCCTGCTTCTCCCAGGCCGCTGATGTGCACAGTACTGAGGGTGGGAATTGGGATCCAGGGATCCCAGCACCTGGCCCTTCCTGCCCTTTGGTGCTGATCTTGCCCTAGCCCTAGGCAGGAGCAGAGCCTGCCTGGAGGAAAGTCCTGACCCCATCTTGGTGGCCCGATGGGCCTCTTCCTAAAGGCCTGGTATCTCCTGAGAGACAGTTTCAGCTGCAGGGCAAAACTATCATCCTGGGTTACTCTAGGAACAAATTACTAGAATCACTTTCCCAAATACCCTCCCTTGATATGGTTCCCACAGTCAGAGAAAGGAAATCTATCTCAATCAATCCCACTGGCTGTGGTGTCAAGCCCCTAAGCCCTTCCGAGGCTCCTGCACCACAGCTCCCAACTGCTCTTCAAACCTGACTTTTTCTGTGTTCCTGTTGAAGGAGCTAAATGAAACATGTTTAAGCTGTGTGTTTGTTTACAGACAGAAAGCTGTGCTGTCCAGTTAACCAAATTTCAGCTAATGGCAGTTTTTTCCAAATACAACATTCCAGGTGGGTGGAAAACCCATAGCCCTCTTTCCCCAGGAAAAAACACTCTTGCTCTGTTGATAGTCTTTTTGTTTTTGGTCCTGACTCTAAGCTATAATATGGAAAAAACCTGAGGAATGAATGACTGAAACTAAAAGATATTTTTTCAGTTACATTTTCTGTGGGAAAAACCTTTTCATTTTGTTTTTCTTATTACTATGTCTCCCACCATATTTCACAATGTCAGCTAGACCTTTACTTTCCTTTTGCTCTGCTTATTTGTCTAATGCAAAACTAAAAAGGAGATGAAGATTTAAGTCACTTTCCCAACTCCTTGCAGTAGGCTGGGTGCTGACTCTGAGTCTTAATCAAGAATCTTCACTCAGTCTCCTTAGGTGATTTTAGCAAATGGCTTGGCAATGTTTGGTCAATCAAGTGGCCTGGCAGAGGAGGAACTTCATCACAACACAAGGATGTCCCCCCCCCCCCCACTCAGTCTTCAGAAAGCATAGATAGAGGTGTTAGAGCGGAAGAGGGGCCTGAGTATAGTCTTTGCCATCAGTGCCTTTCTCAGCCAGCTGCTCCTGAGATTCCCCAAAGCTATTTCATGCTCCTTGGGGTGTGGCCGGAGGTACTACATCCATCCTCAACTTTCCCACTTACTGCATTTGTAAAGATTTAAGTACATTTGAATGTGTTTCAGCTTGACACCCACCCCCTTCCTCTGCCCAGGGGGACGATGCTCACAGAAGGATGTGGAATTTGAAGCAGTGCCCTGCTCCCTGGAAGCTTTCACAAAAAACAAAAAATGTTACAGCCAAGCCACATGTGTATAGCGCTGCCCCTTTAATGTCTCCTTCTGCTCTTGGGGTACAGTGGGAACCCTTTCTGTGGCTCAAGAAGCTCTGAAAACCCCAGTAAAATTCTGCTTCTTAACTCCTATCACACTTAATCTGCTTTGTCAATGTCTATCTTGTCTGCTTGTTTTTAAGCTCCGGGAAGGAAGGGACCATGTTTTTCTCATTCACAGCTTTATCCCCAGGGCTTAGCAGTGTTTCTGACACATAGCAGGTGAGCAATTATTGTTTGTTGGAAGAGTAAATGGGAACAAATTACTTCTTTAGTTGACTGGAGTAGTAGACAAATGCCTGAAGCCCAGAGGATTTGGGGAAGCTCAGATCACCAGCCTCCGCCAGACCAGTATTGTGGAAACTGAATTTAGAGGCACTTGCTGTGCTGTGTGTCCAAGGCCGCTTAGGGGAAAATGATTAAACATGCCTGAAAGGAACATAGAGGCTGAAGTTTCTTTCTGTTGGTTTATCTAAGCACATGTGGCAGAAGTGGGCACCAACTGTCTTCAGATCTGGTCCACAGCAGATGTAGGTGGATGAAAATGGGTCTAGTTTCTTTCCTTTTCTTGGAACAGAATTATATCTAATCTCCTTTTTTGGGTAGTTATGCTGGGATGGGCTCGAATCAGGTAACACTGCCCTCCAAAAAGTTGAAGAAGCACATTCAATGACAGCTCATACACTGACTGCCCACCTCCCCAACCTTTCCAGGTGCCCATCTGCCTGCAGATACCTAGCCTCAAACTCCAACCACTGAAGCGGGAACACAGAGCCCTTCTGGGTTATGATCTACTTCAGATGTTCTCAGGGAAGCAGAAGCAGGCCTATGACACCCAGGATCCATTAGATGGCTGTATTGCCTTTCTTTCCAGTAACACATTGCTTCTCCCAGAAAAGAGAGCTCTGCAGTTGAAGGCAGCTGCCTGTGTGTCAAACAAACCCAGAAAAACCAGAGCAAGGCTTTGTATCTCAGACTTGCATGGGACACTGTGTGGTTTGGGTTTTATCTATACTTCTCTATCTGGGAGTATGAAGATGTGCTGGAATGTTCCTCTGGAACACAGCTGGGACCAAGCCTGTTGGCTTCCAGACTATGTGGAGACAGCATGGTCTGACGCAGAGGCACTGAGCTAGTTTGTCAGAAGACCTAGCTTTTGTCCCATTTCTTACATTACCCAAGGATAGTGAGATTGCATTACGAGACCACAGTTCTTCCTTCCCTCTCCACCCTTGTCATGGTTCACTGGGGGTGCAGTATCCTGCCTGCCTCATTGGCTGTGGGCTTGGTCATGTGATTTGCTTTGGCCAATGGGAGGTGGACATGCTAGGATGCAAGTTATAAGCTGAGGTTCAAAGGGCCCTCAGAGCTCACTGCTTTTCTGCTTTTGTCAGCACCATGGGATGAATTTGTCCTGGGAGGCTGCTAAAACCTCCAGAAGAGACAAGTCTCACAGGACTACTGGCCAATCCACATGTCTGTGAGTGAGAAACAAACTTCTATTGTTGCAAGTCAGAGTTTTGTGGTTGTTTGCCACTAGGCATTATTGCAGCAATATCTGATTAATATAAAAACCTTCAAATTCCTTAATTTTACTTGGATTTAGTGGAGTTTCATTTGGTCTGAGGTATGATTTGTGTCCAATAAAATGAAAAGATCTTACAATTCTAAACTCTATTTAAGGAACTTCAACAGTATTATACGTAGCCACCCAAACAAGCTACTGAACATTTTCTATCATTCCAGCAAATCCCTTCATATCCCTTCAGAACAATTCTGCCTTCCCCACTGAAGAGGCAACTTTCTGCTTTCTAGCACTGGAATTGAGTTTTACCTGTTCTTGGGTTTCATACAGTATAGCCTCTTTGAGTCTGGCTTCTTTCAATTAACATAATTTTTTAAAAGATTTATTTATGTTGTATACATTAGTTTGTTCTCTGTATTGCAGACTAGTATTTCATTGTATGGATACAGTACCACAATATACCACAATTTGTTTTCACATGTACCTGGTGACAGACAACTGAATCGTTGTCAGATTTAGGATATTCCTAATAAACTTGCTTTGTGTGCACATGCTTTCAATTTCCCTCTTTATATATCTGGAAATGAAATGATCACATAATAGGGCAAATTGTTTTCCAAAGTGGTCAACCACATTACTTTAAAAATTATTTTATTGGTTGTGCTATTACAGTTGTCCCATTTTTTTCTCCCATTTATTTCCTCCCCTCTGCCCTGTATCTCTCCTTCCACCATCATTCTCCCACCTTAGTTCATGCCCATGGGTCATACACATAAGTTCTTTGGCTTCTCCATTTCCCATACTATTCTAAACCTCCTCTTTTCTATTCTGTACCTACAATTCATGCTTTTTATTCCCTGTAACTTTCCCCCTATTTCCCCCCAACTCCCCACCGATAACTTTCCATGTGCTCTCCATTTCTGTGATTCTGTTCCTGTTCTAAAAGTTTGCTTAGTTTTTTTTTTTTTTTTTTTTTTTTTTAGGTTTGGTCGTTGATAGTTGTGAATTTGTTGTCACTTTATTCTTTGTATTTTTGATCTTCTTTTTCTCAGATAAGTCCCTTTAACATTTCATATAATAAGGACTTGGTGATGATGAACTTTAACTTGACCTTATCTGAGAAGCACTTTATCTTCCCTTCCATTCTAAATGACAGCTTTGCTGAATAGAGCAATCTTGGATGTAGGTCTTTGCCATTCATGACTTTGAATACTTCTTTCCATCCCCTTCTTACCTGTAAGGTTTTTTCTGAGAAATCAGCTGATAGTCTAATGGGAACTCCTTTGTAGGTAACTCTCTCCTTTTCTCTTTCTGCTTTTAAGATTCTCTCCTGAGGACTTTTGGCCAAGATGGAGGTGTAGGTGGACACATTGTGCCTCCTCACACAACCAAAATTAAGGACAACAAAGATTCAGAAACAAGAAAACAAGCAGAACTTATAGAAAAGTGAACTGTATGGAACTTCAACAACCATTCATCCAGACCGGTAAGAGGGGTGGAGTCACAGCAGGAGAAAGTGGAGGTTGGCAGACTCAGATGAGCAGAAAGGCTGGCAGACCCCAGATGCACAGGCGGAGGTTAGCAGACCCCAGGCGCTGGATGGCAATGGTGCAGACCCAGTGAGGTCATGCAAGGTGGCTGGCTGACGAGGCTGTCCCACATTCGAGCGTAGATAATCCAGGTGAAGGGGAAGTGGTGGAAGGGACTGAAACCTGAGAGACAGAGGAGCAAATGCCATTGTTCCCTTTCGGATGCCGCCCCCACATACAGCACCACTACCCATCAACTGGGTTGCCCTGCCCTGGGGAACACCTAAGACTCCGTCCCTCACTACATAACAGCCTCTACCAGACCAAAAGGGGGGAGAAAAAAAAACAAAAATGGCTCAAATGGGAGAACAAATCAAAGCCCCAGAGCCAATTCATCTAAGTGACCAGGAGATAACCAACCTATCAGATGCACAGTTCAAAGCCCTGGTGATTAGGATGCTCATAGAATTTTGCTCACAAATCAGATGAACAAATAAAGGCTACAATAAGTGAAATGAAGGAAAATGTACAGGGAACCAATAGAGATGGTAGGAAAACTGGGACTGAAATCAATGGAGTGGACCAGAAGGAAGAAACAAACAACCAAACAGAAAAGAAGGAAGAAACAAGAATTCAAAAAATGAGGAGAGGTTTAGGAACCTCCAGGACATCTTTAAATGTTCAACATCTGAATTATAGGGGTACCAGAGGGGAAGAAGAAGAGCAACAAGTGGAAAACTTATTTGTACAAATAATAAAGGAGAACTTCCCCAATCTGGCAAAGAAAATAGACTACCAGGACGTCCAGGAAGCTCAGAGAGTCCCAAAGAAGTTGGACCCAAGGAGGAACACACCAAGGCACATTGTAATTACATTAGCCAAGATTAAAATGAAGCAGAGAATCCTAGAAGCAGCAAGGGATAAAAGGACAGTCCCCTGCGAAGGAGTTCCCATCAGACTTCAGCTGATTTCTCAAAAGAGACCTTGCAGGCAAGAAGGGGCTGGAAAGAAGTATTCCAAGTCATGAAAGTCAAGGACCTACATCCAAGATTGCTCTATCCAGCAAAGCTTTCATTTAGAATGGAAGGGAAGATAAAGTTCTTCTCAGATAAGGTCAGGTTAAAGGAGTTCATCATCACCAAGCCCTTATTATATGAAATGTTAAAGGGACTTATTTAAGAAAAAGAAGATAAAAATATAACAGTAAAAAGATGGCAAACCCACAGATATTAACAACCACGCCTAAAACAAAAGCAAACTAAGCAAACAACTAGAACAGGAAAAGAACCACAGAAATGGAGATCACATGGAAGGTTAGCAACAGGGGAGTGGGAGGAGGATAGAGGGGGAAAAGGTACAGAGAATAAGTAGCATAGACGGTGGGTAGAAAATAGACGGGGAGGGCAAGAATAGTGTGGGAAAAGTAAAAGCTCAAGAACTTATGACATATGGACATGAACTAAAGTGGGGGAATGTGGGTGGGAGGGGGGTGTGTAAGGTGGAGGGGAATGATGGGGGAGAAATTGGACAACTGTAATAGCATAATCAATAAAATATATTTAAAAAATTCTCTCCTTATCTTTAATCTTGGCTAATGTAATTATGATGTGCCTTGGTGTGTTTTTCCTTGGGTCCAACTTCTTTGGGACTCTCTGAGCTTCCTGGACTTCCTGGAATTCTATTTCCTTTGCCAAGGTATGGTAGTTCTCTTTCATTATGTTTTAAATAAGTTTTCAATTTCTTACTGTTCCTCTTCTCCTTCTGGCATCCCTATAATTCAGATGTTGAGTCATTGTCCCAGAGGTTCTTAAGCCTCCTCTTGTTTTTTTTTTTTTTTTTTTTGAATTCTTGTTTTTTCATTCTGTGCTGGTTAAATGTTTATTTCTTCCTTCTACTCCAAACCGTTGATTTGAGTCCTGGTTTCCTTTCCTTCACTGTTGGTGCGCTGTACATTTTCCTTTATTTTGCTTTTTATGGCCTTCACTTTTTCCTCCATTTTTTCACCATACTCAACCATTTCTGTGAGCATCCTGATTACCAGTGTTTTGAACTGTGCATCTGATAGGTTGGCTGTCTTTTCATTCTTTAGTTGTATTTTTTTCTGGAGTTTTGATCTGTTCTTTTATTTGGGCCATATTTTTTTGTCTCAGTGTGCCTGTTACATAGTAAGAGGTGGAGCTTTAGGTATTCACCAGGGTGGGGCAACCCACTTCACTGCACTATGGTGCTGTATACGGAGGAGTGGTCCGAGAGGGAATAATGCTGCTTGCTCAGCTCTTGACTGGCTTTCAGTCACTTCCTCTGCTACTGAGAAGCAAACTGGACCCTTCTGGTGCTGATTCCCAGGTGGGTTGGCTTGTGTACATTCTAGGACCCTGTGGGTCTATCCAATGAACTCTCCTGTGAGGCTGCAAGTTTCTCCTGCCACCACAATCCCCACAGATTTTTTCTGTCAGAGGTTTTGAGGCTTTATTTCCCGCACTGGAACCCTGGGTTGTGTGGTCTGTCTCATTCTCTGGTTGTTCCTCCAGGTTTATCTGCATTCAAATGTGGGACTGCCTGCTCTGCCAGCAAGTCCTCTCTGCACTGGCTGTCCATCTTCACCCCTCCTAATAGTCTGAATGAATATTTCCTCTTTAACTCCTTGGTTGTTAGATTTCCATACAGTTTGATTTTCTGGTAGTTCTGGTTATCTTTTGTTTTTAAATTTGTTCTTGTCCTTCTTTTGGCTGAGTGAGGAGGTACAGTAGATCTACCTATGCCTCCATCTTGGCCAGAAGTCAACCACATTACTTTTTATTAACAACGTATTATAATTCTAGTGCCTTCACACACTTGTCAACATTTGGTGTGTTCAGTCTTTTTATTTTTAACGCTTCCAGTGGATGTGTAGAGGCATCTTGCCATGACTTAAATTTCATTTCCCTGATGAGTAATGGTGGTGAGCATCTTTTCATGAGCTTATTGGTGATTACTATAGCTTCTTTTATGTGTCTGTTTAAGCTTTTTGCTCATTTTTTTAAATTGAATTTTTGGTTTTATTATTTAGTTGTAAAAGTTCTTTATATGCGCAAGACAAAAGTCCATTATGCATTGCAAATATTTTCTCCCAGATTGGTCTATCAATAATAGAAAACTGAGTGTTGAAACCTCTACTATTGTGATCTGTCTATTTCTTCCTTTAGTTATATTAGTTTTTACTTAATGTGTTTTGAAGTTCTGTGACTCAATGCATCACTTATTTAGAATTGTCTCCTAGGTATATTTCTTCTTTTACATTATAAAATCTCCCTTTTTTCTCTTATAATACTGCCTGCCTTGAAGTTTACTTTGTGTCATATTAATATAGTCACTCCAGCTTTTACTTGCTATTGTTTATATATTTTTTGCTTTTACTTTTAACCAATTTGTGTCTTTATAATTGAAGGGTCTCTTTAGATAGGAAATGGCTCAGTTTTCCCATTTTGTCTGGTCAGATACTGTCTGTCTTTCAATTGTATGTGGCTTTCTTGTATTTTTAACTTAATATAATTATTGTTGTAGTGGTTTATGACTACCATTTTATATTTATTTTTATTTTCAGTTTGCCCATCTGACCATCCTTCCTTCATTTCTCCTTTCCTGACTTCTTTTGGGTGAATCAAGTATTTTTTTCAGTATTCCATTTTATTTTATCTCTCAATTTTTCTTAGCTATATCTCTTTGTATCACTTTTATCAGTTGAATTGGATTATAATAAACATTTTTAAATGATCACAGTCTACTTTTATATATTATATTCTTTCTCACTGTAAGAATTTGTAGCTTCATAGTTAAATTTGCTTCCTTCCTGCCCTCTATTCCCTTGTTGTCATTTATTCTTACCATTATATGCTGTAAACCCTACAGAGTACTTTTAGTATTTTTGTTTTAACCACCAGACTTTTAAAGGACTTTAATTATAATATAATTATAATTATATAATATATCATATAATATGATAATTTAAAGAGTATTTTCTGTTTATCCACATATTTACCCTTTCTGGTATTCTTCATTTTTTACTAGGGATCCAAGTTTCCATCTGATATTTTTACACACTAATATTGAGTGTGTAAAACATCTTTTATTTTCTCTTGTAATGTGGGTCCCTGTATATAGAGGAGTCCTTTGCCTCCACCACTGTGCTAGGGATGACAGCAAGCACATGATTCTCTTCTCTCCTAGGAAAAGATTGTTACTTTCTACCTTTAGCTCATTTAGGTTTCATTGTGTCCTAGGCTCTCTGATAGGTTTGGAAAAATATTGTAAAGTTTATTCCTTTTGCATTCAAGACAGTGACACTGTCTTGAAATTTTCAAAATAAGAAACAGAAGGCCAGAATTTAGTTTGTTCATTATAAAGTGAGAATTTTAAACTCTATTCATTTATTCGGTCAATAAACATTTCTGAGCAGCTACTCCAGAAGCTCAGCATCCAAATTGTAGAGAAAAATAAAGCTTTTCTCTCAGTAATTTCTTAGGATAAGTTTTAAATTTTTAATATGATCCTGACCATCACATTTTTAAATGCTATTTTATACTTTGCATTTTTCTATCTTGATGGTTGATAATTCTTAATACTTTTTATGATTTATGTTTCTGATTGATTCTCGGCTGCACAGAGGGGTGGTCCATTTATTTTGAAGTGGGTGATTGTCCTTCCATGTGCGTTTCTCCCCACCCTCCCTTCTACCCTGTGAATGCCTTTTCTCCTAGGGTCAGTGAACTTCTCTTTTCTCTCTCTTGAAGGCACCCTGAGATAACTCTTTACTCCACTCCATCTCGAAATCCCAAAATACCCATCATTTGGACACATGTATAAATATTTTTGGTTTATGTCTGAAATATTTAACTATTTCCAGGTTTGAATGTAGTAAGTAAATTCCTGGATACCCTTACTGCTTCTGAATGGCTGGTGTTCATTTTGATTGGTTAATGCCTATGCATTACTAGTTACTAAACATTTTGTAAATCACATCAGCAGGATTATCAGTACTTTGCCTGGTGCCTACCTCATAGTATACAAGCTACTGTCCAGAAAGTATTCGGCCATGTGCTATGAAAACTAGAGGCATTTATTGAAGAAGATACAAGATATAAGAAACATTGTACGTAAGACAATGATGGCTTAGTCCCCTTCAAAGCAGGAACCTTGAGACCTCACACAATTCTCCCAGTCACCATCAGTTGCTTCATTGTGTTTTCCTGAATTTTATCCATGGTCTGAAATCTCTTCCCTTTCAAAGGTAATTTTAGTTTTGGGTAAAGCCAGAAGTTGCAGGGTGCCAAATCTGGGCTGTAGGGTGGCTGGATCACCTGGGTGATTTGATGTTTCACCAAAAAACTCTGCACAAGACATGATATATGAGCAGGCATGTTGTTGTGATGAAGCTGCCATTCACCAGTTGCCCATAGCCGTGGCCTTCTGAATCATCCAAATAGTTTCCAAGAGGAATTCAAGCTTAATGCAAAATTTGATGCAGATTCATTGCTCTACTTGCTCAGTCATTTTGAATGTGATGGCCACACAGTACACATGCTTACGCAATTGTGTCTACTGCCCCCACTGACTAGTACAGTGAAGTCATCATTGTTCACACAAGCACATTCCAGTCCACTTTCCTTGGCTGCCAGGTTACACTGATGTTGCACAAACTTGTCTCCTTATATTAACAATGGTTGGACCTTTTCAGGATAGACCTTGTATACTTAATACATATTTGTTGAATAAGATAAGTATCTTCAGGGTGGTTGCATGAGATGGTACAGGTTTTCCAGCTGCTAGGCCCTGTTCTATGCACTGGAATACAAAGATAAATGAGGCTCTGTCCCTGGCCTTAATTGGGATCCATACGTGTGTGTTTCATTCCACATTCGCCCATTTCAAACTTTTGTTTTGGCTACTGCTGTGGACACCTGCTGCAAACCAGTGTCTCCTAAGTACACTTGCTATACCCCATAGCTCTTGCTTTTCACAATTATTGCCAATACTCTCTGAATCTACCCTTCATCACTGGGGTGAAGGGCCTGGAGAGTAAATACTGTTTTTTTTTTTTTTTGATAGGCAGACAGTTCTGCCACACTTTATATAGTCCCTTAGAGGATCACCACTGGATAAAGCCCACTTACTGCATATGGTGTTGATCAGCTCACCTCTTGGATTGCCTTTCCCTCCTCTTATATTTCATTTTTCCTAGTCCCAACTCTTGTTCCTTGGAATCACTACCCAAAGTGAAGTCCCTGGATGCAAGTGTTGTCTCCGCCTTTTGGGAAGCCTGGGCTGAGCTAACTTGTAAGCAAATAATCACAGTACAATGTCATCACTGTGTTAATCATCAGGACCATGAGAACCAGATAGTTCTTTCCCAAAATTTACATTTGAATTTTACTCATCCTTAAAGATGAGTAGAAGTAAAGCAGACAGATGAGACTGATGAGGGCATTCCATGCTGAGAGAACAGTGTGGAAAGGCAAAGATGGTAGGCAGCCTCCAGCATGGCCATAGTGATCCTCACCTCTTGGAATTCACACCCTGATGTAGTCCCCTTTCCCTCCTGTATTGTACCCGGACTGATTTGTGTGACTTACAGGATATGTGTCTTATAGAATTGATGATATGTCTCTTTTAAAATTGGGTTATAAAAGACTTCTGCTTCCATCATGGGTTCTGTCCTTCTTGGGTCATATACTGTGGGTGTATACAGCTGCCATGTCATGAGAATATTCAGGTTACTCATGGAGAGGCCATGTGGTGAGGAACTAAAAAGTCTCTGGTCAACAGTCAGTAAGGACTGTCAGCAATCATATAAGTGATCTTAGAGGCAAATTAGCCCCAAACAGGCCTTCAAATGACTGTAGCCCTTGGTCACCAGCTTGACTACAACTTGTGTGGGACCTGAAGCCAGACAACCCTGCTAAGCTGCTCCTGGATTGGGGCAAAAGGTGTTCGGGATAATTTGTTATGCAACAATAAAAAACCTGTGCTGAGAGGAATTTTGAGAAAATGATGCATTTTGGAACTGTAAGTAGGTTTTTTTTAGGTTATTTTTGAAAATAAAAGAAATGAATTGTCTTTGGAGACACACTACCCGTAGTCCCTCTTCTGGTGTGTACTAACTTTCTGATATGGGGCAATTTGCTTGGCTTTTAAGCTTTAATTTTCTCATCTGTAATAGGGGAATAGAAGTCGTAACAATCTCATATAATCCATATAATTGTGAGAATTAAATAAGATTGTGCATATGAAACTGATATTATTTTCCCTGCTCATGATGAACATACAGTAAATCTTAGCTGTAATTATTCTTACAGAATGATCCCAAGCTCCAAACTTCAATTGCAAAGATAGGTTATAGAATAAGGTCATAGATTTCCTTTCTCTGTTTTTTTTTTTTAAGTCTCTGTTAGCAGTTTTCAAGAATAAATTCAACAGAAACTTTCCCCTTTTCTTCCTAATCAAATGAGTTCCAGGAGTCTAAGAATTTGAAGAAGTGTGAAGGTATACTCGATACCTTTAATTAGTAACCACTAATACATTTTCTCAATGTGCCAACAAAAAGGTTGAAAGTAATCAGTTGATAAAAGGTTAATTAACTCAATCTTTTATAGTTCAGAACAGGGTGGGCTGCATTTCAAAACTGTATTTTGGGCAGAGAACCTCATTCCCCTCACCCCTTTAAAGAAAGAAAGGGAAAGAAAACTCAATCCAAACTAATCCGAGGACAAATAAGCAAACAAAGTCAGGAAAACTGGCTGACAACCCAGTTTATTCCCTTTTTCCTTAATATTCTTACACCCTGAGGGATGGCAGGGCCTGGTGCCAGGAGTGCTGCTGAGAGGACATAGTCTGAGCCAGGCCATCTGCGAGCAGAACTCTGGATGTAGTGGAGTAGGAGAAGTACCAGTTAGTGCCCTGGGGCCAGTACATGGTAACATTACCCGTTTGGTGAAGGTTCTCTGAATGGCCTTGGCCTCTCCTTCTTTCTCCCATCTTCACCACCTTCTCTAATGCTCCTAAAGATTCTGTGTCTAAAAGGCATCTATTCTCTCTGTCATTTCTCCCTATGGACTGCCACTCTTAGGGGCATTTGTGCTTAAAGTTCCTCTGTCCTCCCTGAGAGGAGGATTTCAAGCATCAGGGAATAGTTGGGGCAGACTTTTGTCTGAGCATCCATGAACTTCTCAAAACCCGGGGAATTACTCCTGGGTGGGGTGTTACTGAAAGCATGTCTCAGGATCCTTACAGCCTAGAGTGCAAGACAGGGGCACAATGAGCCCAGAGAAGAGCTAAACCTCTGGGAAGGCAGGCTGACGTTAGTATGAAGTTTAGTGAATCCTGTTGATGTTAGGGCATTCGATTTAAGGAAAGTATTTCCTTTTTGTTCCTTGTTAAGCATAACACTTAGAGCCTGGGCTTCTTTGTGTCAGAGTTTTGTCATTTCATCAGATAAACCTTATAAAGAAAATCTTTATAGCTACTTTTCCCTATCTCCCAACTTGGCTGTGACTACTTTTTGGGCTTCTCTGATTACCCATAATGCCCACTGCAGTGCCGGGGGTGGGGCCGGGGAGGGGGATAGGACAGGCAAAGTGCATGGTGGCTTGGTGATTACACAGCTTTGGGAGGCATGGAAGGGCCCCTAGTTCCAGCATGGACAAGGCAGTATTCTAGATGGTGAGGGCAGCTTGAAGAAATGGTGCTTAGCTCTTGTCCAGGACCTAGGATCTGAAAATAAATGAAACAAAAAACCAAATAAAAAAGGAAATACTCTCTTTTTTCTTTCTTAATTCTTTAAAAGATTATTTATTTATTTTTATACAGAAGTTAAGGGAGGGAGAAAGAGAGGGAGAGAAACATCAATGTGTGTTTGCCTCTCACTCATCCCCTACTGGGAATCTGGCCCACAACCCAGGAATGTGCCCTGACTAGGAATCAAACCAGTGACCCTTAGATTCACAGTCTGGTGCTCAATCCACTGAGCCACACCAGCCAGGACACGCTCTCTTTTTCCTTTCATCTTTATGTCTCAATCTTAAATCTTCAGAGAAAGGAGAAGAGTCATGGAAAATAGTGATAAAAAATTGAGGAGAGGCTGAAGGGAGGAGTTTGTGGATTGGTGGGTGCTTTGAAGGAGTTTGCATCCTCACAAGGAGTAGCACAACAACTGACAGAAGACACACTATCACTCTCCCCCCAGCAGGTCTGTCACCCCTCTGCATGCAGGGAGAGAACTGCCTATTGGGAGGTATCCTGGTGTATCTGTGGGGGCATGCCTGCATCCTGTGAAGCTGTGGTGGAAGTGTTTTGTGTTTTTGCCAGTCTGAATCATAGTAATCTTGGAAAGGATGATCCTGGAGGCTAGGAATGCCTATTTTTACGGATGTCATCTGATCCACTGGCTAATGTCAGGAAAAACATGCACTTACTGATGCCTTCAAGCACAGTGTATCATTCCTAAGTGTGTTTTAGTGCGATGATCAATATCACTGGGACAATGGCTCAGTCAAACAAGCACTGTCCAGACCCCAGAGGGGAGCATCCAGACTTGGCTATGACACACTGGACTCTTCCGAGCTACCAGGTCCACTCATGCCAAATGAGAGCATCACATTGTATGAGTTCATTCTCCTCTTGCTCCTCCATGTGGTGAAATTTACTTTATATCAGCTCTTTATAGGTCTAAATCATGTGGCATGAAAACTGCATTGCTATGTTAGACCTCAACCTTCGAAATTAACTAGATTTCTAAGTCTTACTCCTTTCAAACTTGGGTCATGACTTGCAATTTTATAACGAGCTCTTCCTGCTCAAGTCATACCCAACCCACCTTAGTTTATGATTTCTGTGATGTTGGAAAAAATGAGTCATACCTTTAGAAACTTGAAATATCATCAAATTCTTGCTCTCATGTACATACACAGCTATGGGCCTATAATATAAACTTCTATGAGCAGATTGGGGAAATGAATCATTAGGCAAACAACATAATAGTAATTAGTTTCAGCTCATATACTGTTTTCAGTGTGCCAGGCACACATGCCATGAGTTGTATGTATTAATTCTTTTAATCCTCACAACAACCCTATGGAGTGGGCTTTCTTTTTCACAGTTGAGGAAACACACTGCACATGGGCAGTCAGGCTGTGTAGGACAGTGCCTCTGGGCTTTTCCAGACACACCCTCCAATATTCACAATCCCTGGAATTCAGTTCCATTGTATCCACATCATTAGTCACAGGGAGGACCAAATGATAAGGCTTATTTTTTTTCCCTAAATCTCCCAGAACTTCATTTCTGTTCTCTATGGAATGATAGTAATTTTATTTACATGGCAGGTTATATTGGGCACTAAAATAGATTAATGAGAGTGTCTGGCACAATGAAGTTTTCTAGATAATATTGCTTTCTTCCTTCCCTTGCGTCTTCTGCAACATTTCCTCTCTCCTCCCTCTACCTGATTCCTTTGGCTTGCTAAGTCATGCATTGTCTATTTTTTTTTTTTTGCGCTTCTCTAGAAGAAAAGTTATTATTCTTTATTCTTTTCATTTCTGTTATCCCATCTTGTGATATGTTTTCTCTTTTCTACTCAGCTCTTTCTGGATTCACCAACTTCCTTAGGCTGAGATGCTCCAACATTCACATTCTTTGCAGAACAGCCCAGGGGGACTTTGAATACCCTGTTCCTTCCTGCTCACTGCAATCACATCACAACATCCAAGCACAGTCATGTAACAGCAGCAGAAACAAGAGTCAGGGAAGGTCAGTGGATTCTAATTATAAATAAAGGAAACCAGAGTTGCATAATTAGGTTGGAAGGGACAGAGTTATAGCTGCTTTAAGGGTTGTAACTCAAACTGACAAAAGATAGGAAACTCAGGGAGGCGGATGTCTCATCAACTTTGCCTTTGATGGCCTGTTTTATTGGCTGATATTTTGTTCCCTTCAAAGTATTTTGAGCTTCTAATTTCTGAATTTTCATTTTTAAGGCACTCACAGTACTTTATACCTGGGAGACTGATGGACTCCTTTGAAACTTAAATAACCCAGAGGAACCATCCAAACCTGTGGGTGGAATACCTATTCGCGCATTTTCAAAAAGGCATATTATATACATCAGAGGCTTGGATGGCTTATTAGGAAGGGTTTGGTGGTATGCAGTTCAGAATATAATGTGCTGTCCATGGACTAAGCTTTCTGGGGCCATATTAAAGCTGTTTTATTTTACTTTATAAGTAAAGTAACATTTAAAGCCTAAAGCATTTACACAAAATGACTGACTAAACATTTGTGTAGTTTCATTTTTGAAATCTAAGACTTTTTCAAGTTAGATGAAAACCAGACATACCTGAGAGCCAATATGCCTTCCACGAAACTTAAAATAACCTTGGTAAATCTTCTATTTTTTTCTTTTAATTGACTAAGCTGAGACTGAGTTTTTAACTTTCGCCTCTGGAGAAATTTTTGTCCTTAATTCCCTATAATAAATTTTTGAGGTTGCTCATAGAAAATAAGCTTAAATTGGATTAAGATATACAAACATTTATTAATAGTTTACTTTTAGTGAATTAATTATCCTTTATAGTTTTCAGGCTTTTTAAAAAAATTTTTTTAAGAAAGAAAGAAAATGGTAAGCAGGATTTGGAAGGAAGCCAATGGGATGACCATGATTTGGAAACTGTATATTTAAGATGAAAGAAGAGTGATCACATGGAGAGATGCAAAACTAAGCTCTCTGCACCTTGTGTAGATTCTAAGACCCACATTTTCCCTAGTCCTTGCACATTCCAGTTCTTTGCTTCATTTATTTTCTGCCAAATTTATAGACATAAAACATATTTCTCACTTTGTTGCTGTCCAAATTGGCCACATAGAAATATCTAAACTACTATTGGGTCCATATGGCTAGTAAGCATCACTAAACATTTATCTTTTCTGTACCTTGGGGAGCTACAGAGAGAAGCTGATTCAGTTTTATCTGGAAAGGAGCAATCTCTCCTCCCTCAGTTTGTGGAGAAGGGTTGTATCGAAAGTGCTGCTAAGGGCATGAGAACCACGGGCTCTTACCCAGAGCCTCCTGACCATCTTGAGAGTATTGTTGCTACAAGAGAAGCCGCTTGGAAAGGTGTTTTTTTTTTTTAAAGCAGTATTTAAAAATCAACATTAAGAGCTTGTAAGCTATTTAATACT
Organism: Glossophaga mutica; assembly: GCA_039655065.1. Taxonomy (NCBI): domain Eukaryota; kingdom Metazoa; phylum Chordata; class Mammalia; order Chiroptera; family Phyllostomidae; genus Glossophaga; species Glossophaga mutica. The sequence goes on from CM077312.1 coordinate 75,403,287, forward strand.
TCATGGATGGAAACAGAGAAACGTGTTTCCTTTGAAATGTGGAGAGTGTGTGAAATTCCCTTCTGTATGTCTCCTTAAAACTGAAAAAAAGTTTGGTTTTCTTTAACCTGTTTTTTTTCTGGTAGCATTAGGTGTAGCATCATATTCAGGAAGAAAGGGTAAATTGAAAGGGGAAAGAAAAATTTATTGAACATCTACTATGTGCTAATCCAGCCAATCACTGTGCTAGGTATTTTACATACATCACTCATTTTGTGCCCTACCACCCAGCAAAGCAATAATTATTATTCCTATTTACAGGTAAAGAAATTGGTACAAAAGGTGAGAAACTTAACCATGATATTATGCTGATTAGTAGATGTCTTGGTTCTGTAGCTAACTAGCTCTGTGACCTGTTCCAATTCAAAGAGAATCTCTAATTTTCCTCTTTTTTCAAATGAATGAGTTTGATTGGGGCCTTGTAGATTCTAGAAGGACAGTTCTGAACTCTAATATTCCAAGTATTTTCTCTGGATTCTACGACAGTTGGTGTTCCACAGAGCCTGTAAACACATCTGGTAGAACAGTCCCAGATGGTCCCCAGCACACAGGAGAGCCCAAAGTGCCGTCTGGGACCTTCACTCTTAGATCTGAGGGAATCACCATAAGGAAGATGGTTTTGCTCTGCCTGGAGAAAGTGAGGGGACAGATTATGGGCTTTGGAAAAGTGACGAGTTGAGGAACAGCAAGCTAGTTTGCACAGAAAACATGAGGTGTGAGCTGTGTGGTCAGTAACTGAAGCAGTCTCTTGGTCACTACTCAGAGGTCCCTGACTCCTTTTCCTAGTTGGTAAGGGTGCTGCGTCCTTCTACTCTAGTAGTGCTTAGTTGTCTTCAATTCATTTTAAACAATTTTGTTAGATTGTATTATGAAAGCTGTCATATCGGCCTGCATTTTAAAAACACCAAATTCGTGTATTTTTGTGTAGCCATTTTAACAGTAAAGATGGAAGAAAATATGCAACATTTTCAGCATATTATGCTTTATTATTTCAAGAAAGGTAAAAATGCAACTGAAATGCAAAAAAAGATTTGTGCAGTGTATGTAGAAGGTGCTGTGACTGATGGAATGCGTCAAAAGTGGTTTGCAAAGTTTCGTGCAGGAGATTTTTTGCCAGATGATGTTCTGTTCTGGTAGACCAGTTGAAGTTGATAGAGATAAACCTGAGAAATTAATTGACAAAAATCACTGTTCTACTATGCAGGAGATAGCTGACATATTCAAAATATCCAAATTAATAAAGTTATTGTTGAAAATGAAAAATGTGTTTTTTTATTTTACAGAAAAACTAAATGGACTTTTTGGCCAGCCCAACGAATGTCTTGAATCTATCTCTTGCCACCTCCCTTATCATGCTTTTGGCAGCAACTGCATGGTTTTCATCTGGATTCATGCAACTGCTGCCGCTGCTCCCACTCCAGCAGCGATCTTGACATGCCAATCTTACAGTTCTGTTTTCACCCTCCATAAGTCCTTTCCATGGCCCTCTTTTCCTTATATCCTTATCAGGTGGGAAAGGCAAATAGAAAACAAAAGCCCAAACCTCTGTTGTTTTTCCCTGTTTTCCCCCATGCAGAGACATAATCACTCCTCTTTTCTGTATGAGATCCTACTTATTTGATCTTGCTTGTACCCCATGAGGTTACCAAGGGCTTTTCCAAAATAAAGACAGCTTCCTGCTTGAGAGAAATCTGGTGTGTTTTTCAGAATAGTAAAGTGGGTGCATAATCAGAAATGGGGAGAAGTTGAAATGTCCCTGTCTCCCATTCCCTGCCTTCATGTAATATGACTTATATTACATGAGTCGATCTGCCCATTACAGGTGCCAACAGAGGAGCATTTATTTTCACTGCAATAATGATATCAGTGCCACTGATTCAAAAGGAACATATTTCAAAGGCAGCAGATTATATAATGTAAGAGTGAGAATTTACTGTTTTTATCATGATTCTGCTTACAATTGGCCTTCTTCATTTAAATTTTGCTATTACTGGGGGAAGATAGGGTGTTAGCCTGGCTCCTATATGGAAATTAATTGGAGTTCTTCTTCACACTGCGCTGAATAATTTAAAAATTAATATACTGTGCAGACAGCAGTGCCTAAAGGTTATGGAGACTTACTGGTGAGCTGCAGGCATTTGAGCCTGCCAAGCAGAATAAGAAATAGATAAAGCTAAATTACAGACCTATTAAAAATAAATTAGTGATGCCAAAAAAGCAAATTAAGACGCAGATAATCAATCTAATTTCAGGGTCTCTGGTGAGTGTTAGTGCTTAATTCTTCTCATGTTTGATGAAGGCATCTATTAATTAAAAATATTTGTATAAAAGTGAGCCTACTACACAAGGTCTTTATTTCAAGAGGGATCAGCTTCAATTAATATGACTTTTAGAAGATGGCTTTGATTTTATAGCAAAAGGCAAGACCTGCCTTCATGCCATCTAAATTAGAGCCAATTTTCATAAAATATTTCTAGCAGTTGGAGAGTGTATTTGCCTCACTTTTCTCCACTTCTATTTTTATCCATTTTCTCTTTTGGCTTCTTGTGACCAATTTTAAACTATCCATCCTGTGTCCTTCTACTCCACGATTGTTCTTAATGAGGGGTTGTAGCTCAACATCAAAGCAGAGAAAAGAGTTGGATTCGTGACTGATTTTGGAGAGGAAAGGGGTTAAATGAGTAGAGAGATCATGAGCTAAAAGGGTAGATGGGTTCAGAGAAGGGCAGGGGCATAGCTGGATGCCAAGTCCTTGAGCAAACATATGGGAAGAAATTACGAAAGGATTTGAAGTCCCGTGAGTGTTAGCAGTTATGAAATGTATGGATCAGAAGAAAGAATGGGTTATCATAATACAATTTTCTGATATCATTTTGCTTCTTTCTACTCAATATACTGGGGAAGAGGATTATTACATAGGGAATGGAAGCATAGACCCAAATGAAGTTTAGCTTTCACATCTATTCCTCTTACCAAACCTCTGACAGATGGTCAGAGAATAACTCAGCAGGGAGGCTGCACAGAGCTGTGTCCTGCACTCTGGGCCTTCTGGAGTGAAAGGAGTTCACGGTTTTGCAACTTTGGAATAAAGAGAGCAAAGAAGGCCAATCCTGCTGCTATATCTCACTGCCCTACTTTGTAGCAGAAAGGGATTGAGTCAGAGGCTGGATTCAAAGCAAATCTTCCCAGCCCGCTGCAAGTCTTGCTCCTGAAGTTTAGTTCCTGCTAACAGTGGTAGGAGGAATGGTGGACTGGACCATGCAGATAGTTGGTCTTTTGAACTCATTTTTTAATGGAAAAAGTCATACAATTCACAGAAAAAAATAAAAATAAATTAACTATAAAGGGTAGATAGAGTGTGAACAGTCAGTCTTTCCTAATTCTCTTAGTCTAGGATTGATTTTCACAGAGAAAAAAGTTGTTTTTGCATAGAAAACAAAAAATAAGTAAGGAAAGTGACATGCAGCTTTGATAAGACATTGAGCATCTGTGGTTCAGAGGAATCAGTGTCACAGGATGCAATCAAAGTGGCTAATCCTTTCATGTTCTCCTGGGAACAAAGAACTGTGATTATAGCAGGGCAGAGCTCTGGCCTGGTTGGGCCCTAATCTTGTGGCATGTGCCATGCACATTTTTAGCCATCTCACATGTTGTTAAAAACAAGTCACCCATTTGTTTCTCTGTCAGTTGTCTCTGGGGAAGGGCTAGGCACACCTTACCAGGCCACTTTCACCTTGATCCCTGCAAACTGCTTGTGTGTGGCAGGTTTTTCTCACTCAGTGAGACTATACCTGGGATTTTCGGTTTCATGCTTTATTTTGTACTTAGTCTATGTAACAAAAACAACAGCCCAAAAGTCAGCAATATTTATTAAAAATCCTATTCTCTTCCAGTCTACCATGTATGTGTGTATAAAATTATATTAATATATGATTTTCCAAGGTGAAATTAGGGGTCTCTATGATGTGCCCCAGAGGACTCTTTGCTAATATGTTGTATTTTAAGTCTATCTTTTTTTACTTTTTTCCCTCTCTGTCATATGTTTCATGTCTCTTTGTCTCATCTGTATTATATCTTCTCTCTCTCTCTCAATTGCTTTATTAGGACCTGGTATACTTTTCTGTATTTTTTCTCTCTTATCATCCCCATTTGTCTTCATGGGTCTAGAAGGAAGTAGTGTATTCCCAGGCAGGTCCCAGCCACCGTGTCAAGTCAAGATCTCCAGCTGCTGTGCCCACCTGGTTTCTGACCTCCTCTCTGAGGTGTACCACTGCATGTGGACAGTGCAGATAGCACCACCCTGCAGATGAGCTGCATTACTAATAGGCTGCAGTACTATTTTTGTGTTTGAGTATTTTTATGCCTCTCTGTGTGTGTGCATAAAAATAATGCTACTGTTTTATGGCACCTTGGAGATATAGAGGTATCTGCCAGGAGATTGGCAGGTGACTCAAGAATCTAAAACTTTTCTTATTCTGAAATTTCAGAAGAGAAATAGTTTATGTAAGTGTGCAGAAAACATTATCTGAATTGCTATTTAAAATTTAGAAATGGGGAGGGTTAGGTTCCAGCCAAGATGCAGGCATAGGTAGAATTCCTTTGCTTCCTTGCACAACTAAAAGAAGGATAACAACCAATTTAAAAACAATAAATAACCAGAACTTCCATAATAGCAATCTGCATTGAACTCTGATAACCATGGAGTTAAAGAAACATTCATTTAGACTGGTAGGAGGGGCAGAGATGGGAAGATAGGCAGCTAGATATGTGGAGAGGATCCATGGCAAGGCAGTGGACTGTGGGTGAAGAGGAGCTGGCTCATGGGGAAAACTAAAGACTCAAAATCTCTAGCTGTAAATACTGTAGCAGTTGCAGAAGTAGGAGAAACTCCCAATGTCACAGAAGATTTCGTTGGAAAGTAGGGCTAGAGCTGAGCAAGAAGGTGGCATTGTTTCCTCTCTGATCCCTCCCCCACAGACAGCACCAAAGGGCAGCAAAGAGGGTTGCCCTGCCTTGGTAAATACCTAAGATCCTGCCCCCTAACAACTTAACAGGTGCACTGAGACAAAGAAATATGGCCCAAATGTAAGAACAGATAAAAACTCCAGAAAAAAATTGCTAAGTGATGAGGAGATAGACAACCTATCGGATGCAGAGTTCAAAACACTGGTAATCAGGATGCTCACAGAATTGTTTGAGCTCAGTCACAAAATGAAGGAAGAAATGAAGGCTACACAAAGTGAAATAAAGCAAAATATAGAGGGAACCAAAAGTGAGGGGAAGGAAACCGGGGCTCAAATCAATGATTTGTAGAAGGAATAAATAAACATTTGACTGGAATAGAATGAGGAAACAAGAATTCAAAAAAAATGAGGAGAGGCTTCAGAACCTCTGGGACAACTTTAAATCTTCTAACATCTGAATTATAGGGGTGCCAGAAGGAGAAGCGGAAGAGCAAGAAATTGAAAACCTGTTTGAACAAAAAAATGAAGGAAAATTTACCTAATCTGGCAAAGGAAATAGACTTCAAGGAAGTCCAGAAAGCCCATAGAATCAAAAAGAAGTTGGACTCAAGGAGGAACACACGAAGAACACACCAAGGCACAGCATAATTAAGTTACATGAGATTCGAGATAAGGAGAGAATCTTAAAAGCAGCAAGAGAAAAGGAGACACTTACCTCCAAAGGAGTTCCCATAAGACTGTCAGCTGATTTGTTAAAAGAAACCTTACAGACAAGAATGGGCAGGAATGAAGTATTCCAAGTTATGAAAGGCAAGGACCTACATCCAAGATGACTCTATCCAGCAAAGTTAACATTTAGAATGGAAGGGCAGATAAAGTGCTTCCCAGATAAGGTCAAGTTAAAGGAGTTCATGATCAACAAGCCCTTATTATATGAAAGATTAAAGGGACTTACCTAAGAAGTAGAAGATCAAAAACAATGAACAATAAAATGACAATGGACACAACTATCAACAACTGAACCTAAAAAACAAAAACTAAGCAAACACCCAGAAGAGGAACAGACTCACAGAAATGGAGATTACATAGAGGTTATCAATGTAGAGGGGAAGGGAGAGAATGGGAGAAAAGGTACAGAGAATAAGAAGCATAATTGGTAGGCATAAAATTGACTGGGGTAGGTTAAGAATAACGTAGAAAATAAAGAAGCCAAAGAACTTATATATACAACCCATGGACATGAACTAAGGCAGGGGATACTGGAGGGTGGTGGTGTGTAGGGTCGGGAGAGATAAAGGGTAGAAAAAATTGGGACAACTGTAATAGCATAATCAATAAAATATAACTAAAAGTTAAAAAAAGTTTAGAGATGGCACTGGCTCTTTTTAATGTTACAAAGTCTATTTATACTTGATAGAAGGTTGGAGGAGGTGCATCAGATGACACCACCTGTATTTTATTTACTCTTTGCTGCTGTGACCTGGGAACCTTATGTATTCCTGTAGTTCTGCTGCTTAGGCCACCATGTACTCTCTGTCATTTAATTCCATGATGGTTTCACAATGTGTCAGCTAGGTTTGACTGAGATTCTGGGGTGAGGAATGGAGTGTGGCAGTGATGTGGCTGCCAGATTGTGGTTCATACCATCACTGCGATCTGCTGAGTTACCTCATTGTTGGAGGGAACAGCCAAGCCTGCCACTGCTTCACTGTCCCATGATCCTCCAGCGGCTCCTCTGACTCAGAGGCCTGGTGTGTGTATTTAGCAACATGACAAAGGGATTCAGCTTCTGTAGGGCAATAAAATTCTAAGGTCAGAGGCAATAAGAAGGGATAGAGATTTCAGTGCTTTTTCCTGCTTTCAGCTCATGCATATGGGCTTCATTTCATTCTTATTCCTTCCCGCCTTAGAGCATCTTCCCTTCCAGCTGCGTGATTTGCCTCCAGCATCAGACTTTAATCTCCAGCACCAGACTCAGACCTCTAAAAGAGCACACACATACACACACATCCCTGAGAGAGGGATGTATCTCAGTAGGAAATGAAGAACAGGTTTTAGGTTCACTCAAACTCTGTTTGTTGGTTGAAGCAAAGCTTGGCCACTTGACATGTGATACTTCTAGCAAAGTTGGAGACAGTAGCATTCAGACTTGCCTGACGTCCAATCAGTAGCTGCAGTCAGTGCCCCCTCCTTGTTTTCTGGTTTCAGGAAGAGAGATTGGTAATATTACTCAATGGTCAGGGGTCACTTTGAGAAGTTAGAGTCCCAGGTCTGCAGCAACCCATCATTGGTATCTAGCAGGGATGGAAACTAGCTGCCTTTGTCCACTCAGCACCCTGTGGCTCACAAGCTTCTGCTTTCTTTGCCTGGAAACACTCTAGGGAAAAAAAAATGAAAGGACAGCAATGGCAAGAGAGCAGTGTTGGGGGTTCTCAGGAGTGAGCAAGCAGTGGAACATGATGTTCTGCTGAGTTGCTAGTATTCCTAATCACATGTTAAGAAACATCCTCTTGCTTAGGTATGGTGGGATAATGTATGGAGATTGTCACCTTTATTTTTTTTTTGCAGTGGACTTCACCCTTTCCCTTTAGTTATACAGGTAATTGTTGCCTCAGATAAGAGATGTATGAGGCAAGGCCAAAAAAAAAAAAAAAAACCCAAAAAACAAAACAGAAATAGCCTGCAAATTTCCCAGGCTTTTGTGTTCTAAAACCCTTGACTCTTAGGGAAAATTAAAGATATGAAGCTAAGAAAAAGAAAGGACTAGAGCTTTGCCACCATCTTCAGACTAGAAAAGTGTTTTCTTTGATCCAAGGTTGAGAGAGGAGGAAAGAGTCGATGGGGTCTGCAGTAGCTTTTCAGGAGTGCATTTGGAAGGTGGCATAGCCTTCTCTGCAATAACCCAAGTGAAAAGACTCCACCCTTCCCTACACCTTGCTACCCCAGGCCTCTACACAGATATATTCCACCAATATTTGAGGACAATGATGACATAATGATAAAAGCTACTTCTTATATTTTATCAGGCAATATATTGCAGCCACTATGTGCCAGCCACAATTCTAATCACTTTACAAATATTAACTCATTTAATCCTTATGAAACCTTCTATGAGGTGATACTTTATTACCCATTTTACAGATGGAGAAACTTAGTCCACACGGTCAGGATCCAAACTTAGACAGTTTAGCTATAAGGCTCATACTTGGGTTGTCAAAGAAAGTAATATTTCTTGTATGTACTCATATATGTGAACTTAACAGGCATAATGTCATACTTACTAAATAAATAACCATATTTGCACTTAGCATATTTTGGCAATTCTATAAGGGGAGAATCAGTCACTTAATCTGGAGGTGAAAGCAAGAGATATATACATGTATCTATTCACAACTCTGGCAGCCTAGCAGGGGATAGCAGTTAAGGTTCTCAATGAGACCTGTCTGTGACCTCAACAGTATCACACTCTCAGTTAAGCATCTGGAACATAAGCCCCTAATAAATATCAGCTGGTTTAATTATTATAATGATGATCATGATATTATCACCCCAGAGGAGGCTACACAGAGCCAATTTGGCAGCACAGAATGTCTCCCCCAGGTGATCTGCATCCCCTGTCATAAGACTGGGTTCATCTGAGGTCGTCATGGTAATCACTCCACCACTGCTTAGGCTGCCCAGTCTTTAATTGTACTCTCCCTCCCATTGAGGAAGAACACAGTCTGATTCTCTAAATTAGGAATTTGGTATACTAACCTTTTCAAAATTATTTGCATTTAAAAGGAGTAGGTAGGCCCTAGGTGGTGTAGCTCAGTGGATTGAGAGCCAGCCTGCAAACCAAAGGGCTGCCAGTTCTATTCCCAGTCTAGGACACATGCCTGGGTTGTAGGCCAGGTCCCCAGTAGGGGGCTCATCAGAGACAACCACACATTGATGTTTCTCTTCCTGCCTCCTTCCCTTTCCCTCTGTCTAAAAAAAATTAATAAATAATATCTAAAAAATAAAATAAAAGGAGTAGGTAGTGCTTAACAAAAATGAATGCATGTAATGATGGAAGCACAGGATTTCATAGAATATTTGCTGATGGAACAGCAGAATTCAATACCTGCGATATATCAGGCTTACCATGGCCTCTTATGTCTTCCCTGTGGCCAAATGCTTGCTCCACAGTCCTCTTCTGCCTGTCTTATAGGTAAGACACGGCAATATGGATCAAGAGCTGAAACACGGCTGCATAACTGGGGGCAACCAGGAGCACCGAAGACAAAACAATCACTTTTGTGATATAAAGTCTAAAACATCATGGCCTTTTAAGGCCTTCTGAGATGTAGCTCTATTTCCACAGAGCAGCATGGAGCTGGCCTGTTGTTTTTTTTGAGAAGGGGGTTCCAATGGAGATAGCATTTGCCAAGAGCAACTATACCAGAAAACAGGGGTGTGTCATGGAAGGGGTGCTCACTGAAACTTGACTGTGTGGTTAGAGAAGTGTCATTTGGAGAGCAATGGCATGAATCAATAAATGAGTCTCAGTGATATTGAATCCCCTTGTTCAACTGACTCTTTGGTAAAGACCAATTGATTTATTTGATCAAAATGAGAACATATGGTGTTAAATTATTCCCATGGAAGCTAGTACAATACCTTAATCACACATAACGTTCAATTAAGATTTATGAGGTTAGTGAATATAATGTATGTATAGAAAGATTAACAAGAAATGACTCTGTAGATCCAAGTTCACTCATAGCATATAGTCCCTAAACAGATGTGTGACCGTGGTTTAGCTTCTCAGACTCTTAGTCATCAGATGATACCCCTGCAGAATGAAAGGACAAGGTTAGGTAATATTTAGGGTCCTTTCTAGCTAGATATTGACATAGGAGCTCATTCTGTGTTTGGGCACCTTCAAATGAGAGTTGATGTCTACTCACTGGAATATCATACTTCCACTTGGGTACATCCACCCTCAGATAAATGGCTACCTGGAGAGAGACTCTTTCCATGTCCTTCCCTGAGTCTCCTATAATGATCCACCATGCCTGACAGTTATCAATTGCTGAGTCTCAGGTGAAACTGTTTTCTTGCTTCTAATTTAGCCTCTGCTATAGAGTTATATGTGACAGGTGATAAAAAGTTAATTCCCTTAAGTTCCCTCATGTATCATATGTCTGTGGATTCATCAATCTATAATCAGTAGAAACTGTGGTTGCTACAGTCAGTAGGAACATGTACAAATAACAGATTTTGGTGGTAAGATTTACATTCTTTCTTTTATAGAATCTTCTCATAGATAGTAAGAGTCCTGAGATTTTGACATTTATGTTTAGACACTTTAATCCTCCATTTTAGTTCTTTGAATTATATTTTAAATAATTGTAGATAAAATGATTTACCACTACACCTCTCCTCCCATTCCATCTAATCATCCTGTAGCCAAATACAAATGATGCTAAAAATTTCCTTAGTTTTCTGTTTATTAGTAGAAAAGTATTTACTTTAAAATTTTTTTTGCTTATTTTATTTTATTTTAAAAAAATATATATATATTTATTTTTAATCAGTATCTTTTAATTGTTGATATTGTACAGTTTTCTGTCTTTTACCCCGCCCCCAGCCCTCCACCCCAGCCCTCCCCACCTTCCTCCCATTTCCACCCCCCATAGTTTTTGTCCATGAGTCCTTTATACTTGTTGCTCTAAACCATTCCCCTTTTCCTCTGAAATTCCCTCCCCTCCCCCTCTGGACACTGTCAGACTGTTAGAGAAAGTAAAATTTACTTATTTTTCCTCCAGAAAGAAAAATGTTCATATGTCAGCTATTTGTGGACTTTTCCTGACTATCTGGCTTATGACACATAGATGAGAATTTGACAGTTGTGTTTTTTAACACCCCATCTCAGAGGTGATAAATAAAATGAGTTGACAGGACCAAATGCTCAACCACAGTCCTCTCCAGGATCAATTGCCTTAAACTAACAGTTACTGTGGTGCTCTAGAGGAGACCATCACCTTTTCTGAAGAGCCAGCCTACAGAGAATCAGAAAAGTTAAATTTCAGTTCTCAGCTTGCTCCTTATCACAAGGGGTGGATGCTGGGTGTCATTACCCACACAGTCAGGAACTTACATTTTAGTCTGTAAGCTCATCAGAGGCTAGTCTCTGATATTGCTATAGGAGATGATGGAGGACAGATACAACATGAGTAGAAAAACAAAAGCCATGAATATTATTTGAAGCCCTCTCCTAAAGCAGAGTCTCAGAGAGCCCAGCTCCAACCCACAGTATAGGTTCCAGGTATCTGAGAGCTATAGACATCCTTGCACTCTACCCCATATGTGGAGCACTGAATGTTTCCACTCCTCACTGATATTGATGTATATATATGTGGCATGTTGGTCTAGGCCAGTGATTTTCAACCAGTGTGCTGCAGCAGGCACACTGGTATATCATGTGAATTTTTTAAAAGTGTGATACTTGACTATTCAGTCAGGGGCATTGACCTTGTTTTTCCTTAGATTGTCAAATAAAAAATAACAACAGTCAACACAACAATAGCTGTCCAGTGTGAATGAATTAAAACTATACCTATTTTTGTCATATCAGCATAAAATATATTTTTGGTATGCCATAAAATTATAGTAATTAGTTTATTTGTGTCATGTGATGAAAAATTTTGAGAATCACTGGTCTGGGATAAGATGCTTCCTAACTGGCCAACAGATAAGTGATTTTGCTACCTACAATGACACTAGAATTTAGGATAATCTGCTAGGTCTTTAAGGAGTGGGGAATCTTGTGGGCCTGGGCTTTTCTGCTCAATGTTGGACTCCTCACTGGTCATTCTTTGCACTGGAGCTCCCCATTGGGTGGTTGAGACTTTCTGATAATCTTTCTTTCCTTTCTTTACTCACTGGTGTCAGATCTGCATCATGGTCTGAAGGCTTTCCCTCACCTCTTTACATTTCACAGATGCTACCTTTAATAAATCTCGTGTACTTCTAACTGCCTTGGTGTCTGCTTCCTTCAGATCTTGCATGGACAAACGTACTCTGGAAAGATTGTTTTCTCATGCTTGCCAAAGGCACAGGTATCCTGGAAAAGGTTCAGGAAAATTTGAAATAGTTAGATGACCACCTACATCTTGGGCTTAGATTATGTTCAACTGAGGCATTAAAGGAAGTCTGTTGATCCATGTGGGAATAACAACCCAGGAAATGACATTTCCAAGTCAGGAAAAAGTGTCATATGTGGTCATGGGGGTCAGTCAGTCAGTAGCTCTTCTCCCCATTGGCAGATATAAGCAGAGTGTGGAGTTGGCCAAAGTTGGCATCTGTGGCTGCAGTGCATAGGTCAAGAATAACTCGTCCAGGACTGCAGAGTTAATCTCAAGGGTCTTCTACTAACTAGGGAGACAATGTCATCCTAGAGTGGGGGAAGATTTCACTAGCATGGTATGCTTGGCCTTAGCCTAAAATTGATATTAGATAGTATGGATGGTAAGTACTGGATGATGTAATTTAATGGAATATTCCAGGATACTGAGGATACCAGAAGCAGTGTTTTGGGAGACATGGTAATGACTGTTAACTCTTCCCAAGGCCCAACATAAGATAGGGTGTGGTAAAAGTAGGTTACAGTTGTTCCTATGAAAATAATAAGTAATTAATAAATAATAATACAAGAATAAAATGTTTCATGTACTGACAATTATAAACCTACTTTTGCCCCACCATATATACTAGATGCAACAGCATGACAGATTAAATGCCTCCAACTTTTAGAAATGCAATCAGGAATGCAGGGTGGCCTGGATGACAATCCTACCAGAGCATCTAGGTGCAAGACAAGTGGTAGGCCACAGTCCTTTTATCACCTGCATCACTACAACTACCTGGAGATGCAGGTATTACAGTCCTACCAGTCATTGGGCTTCTTCTTCTATGTGAGACTTTATGTCTCATGATCAAATGATAACACTAATATATTTTTATTTTTAGATGATATTAATTATTGCTTTCCTTATAAGTACTTTTTATTTAACAGTATGTCCATGTGATTTAGATACATGAGCCATCCTTGTATTTTCTCCATTCTTGTTAAAATTTCTAAGGTAAAGGTACTTGACAAGCATGAGAATAATCTACAAGGATGGCTTCCTTTGTACCTTTTTATTCTCAATTTTCAAGTCTTATTTGAAAAATAGATATTGGTTTGGCAATAAATTATTAGCTTTTTGAATTATGAGGAAAATTTTTTAACATCAGAAAGCCTTACAGATATCTATCTGATTAAAGTTGGTATTTTATAACTGATTGATTGATAAAATACCCAATAACAAAGAATTACTATGAATTCATGTGTGTTTAGTGATATGTTCTCATAATTTTTCTTCTATGAATCACAATAGTAAATATGTATATATACTGTATATGTACATATGCATATTTGTATATATATATGTGCATGTACATATGTATATGAAAAATATTAGCATATATGTATAAGGGTGAGATATAATATTTACTTAGATGGCAATATTTGATGTCCATGTGGAATATTAGAGCCTCTTATAGCTATAGAAGCAACAGATGTATCCATTTCATGGCTAGCACCATTCTTTTAGAGAGAAGAATCTTAATTTAGGAACGTGCCTTTAAAAGACTTTTGGGATAGAAGGAGAGACTCTGAAGCATGAAGACAGAAAAATTAAAGGCAAGAAAGGAGAATACTAAATTGTTTTGTGTGAGATGAAGAGAGCAGTTTGGTTTGCCCTGGAGAGCATGAGGAGGAGAGATGAAGTGAAGCAGGGACAGGGAGGTTGATGTGGGGTCAGGGAAACCTATAAGGTAGCATGTTTATGAAAAATCCCTGTGGGGTGGAAACTGAAGGCTTTTTAAGAAGAATGAGGAAACTTACTTCAAAGTTTCTCTTTACAAAAATCTCTGCAAAAACCTTGTCTTTTATTGTCCATAAATCTTCAGTAAAGTTTAACAAACATAAGAGTTCCTTATGTGTAAAAGCTTTTAGTGGGGTAAAGATGGCATACATAGATGACAAGATGATTCATAAACCAAGAAAGGATGAATTCAGAACTAGGGGTGCTCTGAGAACATAAAGTTTTAGAAATTCTTAGAAGTCTTGGGTAGAGTTCCAGAACCTATAGAGTAAGTGTGGGTGGTGGTGGTGTGGTAGTAGGGGCGCTCAGGAAAACATTGGCTAAATCTTAAAAGACTTTGAGACTCTAGTTAATATTTAAGTTTCATTAATTCATTTACTCACCAAATATTTGTTGAAAATGTACAATATACTCATCTTGATCCTGGAGATAGAGTAATGAACAAATAATTGTTCTTGCCTGTGTAGAGCTTACATTCTGTTGGGGAAAACAATAAATAAAAGGAAAGAATCCCTTCTGGGTGGCTCTAAATAAGAGTATGATGAACTATCGATAGTACTTATTAACTTTTTCTAAAGCTCACTAGCTGCTGTACAAATGGGAACCTCCCAAAGCCCTGGAATTTATTTATAAAAAGTTGTGTGTTTATTCTTATATGTTTAAACTTCAGTAACCTTCAAAGTACTCTCCATCTGATACAATACACCTATCAATAATTTTTTCAACTGTTCAAAATAGTTTTTGAACTCATTGATTTTGATACCATTTAGTGTTCCTGCTGTTTTTTGTTTTACCTCTTCTACATAAGCAAAAAGTTTCCCTTTGAAGACATTTTTCATCTGGGGAAACAAAAAAAAGTTGCTCAGGGTGAGATTGGATGATAGGAAGGGTGGGGAATAGGGGTCATGCCATTTTTGGTAAAAAATGCTGAACATAGAGTGGTTTGAGCAGGTTTGCATGTAAATCACCCATCATGAAATAGGCAAACATGCTGAAAGAGTCCTTGAAAAAAATTCACTGAAGTCAAATGCAGCCTCTCACAAAACACCAGCTGGTACACTGATGCAGGTGAGTTCCTGGAACACTCACTTAGTAGGGGGAATCCTACACTATAAGATGCTTGCCTTTCAGGAGACAATTCCAATTTTGGGGGTCTCCCCTCCTGTAGAGAATAGACTATAAGAAGCAAGGAAGGAAGGATATCAGGTCTACTGTAATTGTCTGGAAGAGAGAAAACTGTAATCAGAACTAAGGCGATGGTGGAAGCAGTGAGATATTATCTGATCATGGATACATTGTGAAGGATTTTTTAAAATATATTTTATTGATTATGCTATTACAGTTGTCCCATTTCTCCCCCATCATTCCCCTCCACCCTGCACACCCTCTTCCACCCACATTCCCCCCTTTTACTTCATGTCCATGTGTCATAAGTTCTTTAGCTTCTACATTTCCCACACTATTCTTGCCCTCCCCCTATTTTCTACCCACCGTCTATGCTACTTATTCTCTGTACCTTTTCCCCCTCTCTCCTCTTCCCACTCCCCTGTTGCTAACCCTCCATGTGATCTTCATTTCTGTGGTTCTGTTCCTGTTCTAGCTGTTGGCTTTTAATAGGATTCACTAATGGATTGGATATGAATTGTGGTAGAAACAGAGAAATCAAAGCTAACCCTATAGTTCTTCAAGGGCCATAGATGAGTTCTAGATGAGTTTAGATGAGTTCTATAAATCAACTAAATAGGTAAATTAGCACTATTTCCACTAGAAATTTATTGTTTTTGATGATGCTAATGATTGTGGGTGTAGTTTATGAGAGCAAAAATACTTTTTAAAATTTGAATGTGATCTAATTGCTATTCTCAGTGGCTAAAGACTATAAGCAATTTTTGAGCTATTCAGTGTTTGTGATGTGAATAATAAAGGGTCCTCAATTAAAGTATTACATAAATGTTGGCTCATTTTCTATTAAGTATTTGGCTATCACAAATATTTTTATAATATAATACCTAATAAAGCCAAACAAGAATGATTGCAATAATCAAGAATCCTTATAGGTTCTGTAATATGTGTTACAATTGGAAGCTCATTTTAAGTTGGAAAATTTCTCTTCTTATCTCAATTTTAACATAAAATATGCTCTCTTAGCAAGTTTCTAAGTACACAACATTGTTGTTAACAGTTAATGCTATGCTCTATTATAGATCTTTAGAACTTATTTTGTGTAAGTAAAACTTTGTGCTCTTTGACACACAACTTCCCATTTCTCTCTCCCCCAGGCCCTTGACAACAGTTATTCTACTCTCTGCTTCTATAATTTTGACTATTTTAGACTCTTTATATAAGTGGTATCATATTACATGCTCTTCACAGAGAAAATAATAAATAAATATGATGGTAGAAAACTTTTATAGGTGATGGATATGTTAATGTCATAGACTACGGTGATGGTTTCAAGGTTGTACACGAAAAAGACCACAATACAATAAGATACTCATACCCTAATTTCAAAATAGAAGGCAGTGGTATTCTTATAATACAGATCCAGCTAACTCAAAAAAAAGAAATCTCATTTTTGCCTTTAAAAAAATCTTTGGGTCTTTGAACAATTTACTTAGCTTCCGCTTAATTTCAATATCAGTGGCATGAAATAATTATATCCAACTGGAAGAGTAGTTGTAAGGATTTATGGATGATTAACCAATGCCTACCATATAAAAGGATGCAATAAAGTTTATTTAAGTGCAAATTTACCTATATTTATACAGAAAAAATACTGTATTAATGACATTTTTATATGGCAATTGATGATGTTTATTATACCTTAAACGTTTGACTATTTCTCTAAATCAGTGATTCTTGGCATTTTTTACTCCAAGGGAACATATGGCAGTGTTTGGAGACACTTTTATTTTTATGACTAAGAAGCGCCACTGACATCTAGTAAATAGAGACCAGGAATGTGGTTAATCATCCTACAATGCATAAGACAGCCCCCCAAACAAAGAATTATCCAGTCTAAAATATCAATCATGCTAACAGTGAGAAACTCTATTCTAAATCATAGTCAGGCCAGACAAATTGGTCTCAGTTATAATTATATAGTTTGTCTAGTTGATTTAGACATTTAAGTATGGTGAAATAAGCATTCGCGCCCTACAGCATGTTCATTGTTTTAAGGGAATTCCAGAAAGAAACTTGTGGTGTGTGAAATATTGGATTAGGGCTCAGCAAATACTCTGCTTCTTCTATTGTAAGCATTTGTGGTTACTTCATTGATGATGAGATCAGTCATGTAATTTACTTTGGCCAATGGAACATTAAACATGATATAAATAGAAGCTTCAAGTGGGTTTAGGTCGTTTGGCTTATTGGCTTACCTTTTATTCTTCTGCCATTTGCCATTATCCCCTGGTCCACAAATACAAGAGACACTTGGATCAGACTCAAACCCAAGCCAAGCCAAGACAAGCCAAGCCCACATGAGATGCAGCCTGAAGCAGCACTGTCTGGCTGAGCCTAGACCAGATATGCCCAAATGCAGATGTGCAGACCTGTTAGTATGAGAAGAAATGCTAGCTGTTGTAAGCCACTCAGTTTTGAGATGGTTGGTTAAGCAACATAATTACGGTAATAGTTAACACATGATGCATTGAGAAGCCATCATTTACTAAGTTTGCAGCATATTCAATGGACTTAATAAGGAAAAATAGCAATTTGAATATGGAGAGGAAAATTATATAATAAGGTGGTGATGTTTTTATTTAATAAATATCCCTAAAGATCTTGACATTGCATCTGGAAATCACAGGCTCAAGCATTTCAGAAAAGGGTTTGACATTTGCTATTTGAGCATTTGAATATTATCAGATCTTCAATGTTTGAATATTTTCTAAAACAGCAAAGTAAGAGAAAATGGTTTCAAGAGTGATTACATTTTTTGATCACTGACAAATGCATGTGTGTATATTTGAGGGGTACACCATCCAAAACTTTTAAGTCTCAATAGTATTTTAGGTCTTTTTTTACTCTGCCCCCAAACACATACATACTACCAATGACCAAAAACAAACAAACAAGCAAACAAACAAAAACAAGCAAGCAAACAAACAAACAAACCCCTCCAAAACTAAGGATTTTCAATCCATATAATGTGGCTATAAAACTGGCCCTATGTTGAAACTTTCTAGAACGCTATTCTTCCATTCTGTGAGATTCCATTACCCAGCCAAACCTGCTCTTTTTCTCCCCATTTCACAATACTTATTTGTAACATGCTTACCGATAGGTTTACTAAGCAGAACCACTTTGGGGGTAAAAATCATGCTTTGTGAGCCATCTGTTGTGGCTTATGTGCTGCTGTAGTCACTCGGTGTTTGGCTGTGTCATAATTCTGATTTCAAACTTTATTCGAGTAAAAAAATAGAAATTGCAATGATTTAACATTTGTATGTAGGTTTCCATGACTTAGCATGTGTGTGTATATTTAGATAAATGGAAATTCAAAATAAAGTGGTGAGTCAGAACCTTCTGGGCCTGGAAGGAAGTGGGCTGCCTGGAGGAGGGAGTCTGTACAGATGGTAGAATATGTGCCTCATGTGCCAAGTGAATTTACAGAAGAGCAGCTCCCTGACAGCTTAGAATTGAGCATGTGCATTTCAAACATTAGCTGTAAAACTATGACTAAGAAGCCTATGTTGACTTTTTAAATTAAAATTTGTATTTTGAGATAAGTATAGATGTACATTATACTTGTAAGAAAAATACACAATGATTCAATATATTCTTTACCTAATTTTCTGAAAATGACATTATCTTGTAAAACTATAGTAAAATATCACAACCAGGATATTGACATGGACACAGTCAAGATAAAGAATATTTCACTCACCAAAGGATTCCTCATTTTGCCCTTTTATAGCCACACCCATTTCCCTCCTGTCATCACTCTTCCTTAACCATCAACAAAGATTATTTTGTTCTCCATTTCTGTAATTTTGTCATTTCAGAAATGTCACATAAATGAAATTATACAGTATGTAATCTTTTTAGATCAGCTTTTTTCACTTAGCATAATTCTTTGGAAATAAATTTAGATTGTTTATTATATTAATAATTTATTCCCTTTTATTAGTGAGTAGTAAAATTGATTTGTGACAGTTTATGTTTTGCAAAAATTTGTATTCATATTCCTTGTGTCATTCTTGATATTGGTAATTTGTGTTTCCTCTCTTTTTTCAGTCCAGCCAGATGTTTTTCAATTTTATTAATCTTTTAAAGAACCAGATGTTTTATTTTCCATTGACTTTGTTCTATAATTTTGTTTTCAATTCCATTGTTTTCTCCTCTAATTTTTATTATTTTCTTTCTTTTGGATTTATTATTTTTTTAAATTTTTTCTAGGTACCTGAGGTGGGACCACAGTCTATGATTTGAGACTTTCCTTCTTTTCTAATATATGTTTTTAGTGTTATAAGTTTTCCTTTCAAAGCTGTTTTAATTTAGTAGTATCTCACAAATTTTGATATATATTTTCATTCAGTTAAATTTATTTTTACATTTCCTTTGAGACTTTCTTTTTAATGCATAGATTATTTAGAAGTGTGTTATTATTTTCCATATATTTAGAGATGTTCTATTATTTCTTTGGTATTGATTTATAGTTTGATTCCACTAATGTGATAGAATACACTCTATTCAGGTTTGTTTTGTGATCTAGAATATGGTGTATCTTGATAAAAGTTTCATAAGTCTTTGAAAAGAATGTACATTATGCTATGCTGGTTGAGTTGTTCTATAAATGTCATTAGATTTTGTTGTTTCATGATGTTGTTGAAGTATTCTATGTCCTTGTTGATTTTCTCTCTAGAAGTTTTATCATTTTTTGAGAAAGATATATTGAAGTCCCAAATACAATTGTGGCTATATCTCTTCAGTTCTCAGTTTTTGCTTCAAAACTTTGCCAGATTTGTTTTTTTGGTGCATATACATTTAAGATCGCTATATATCTTTTTTGGTGGATTGACTCCTCTATTATAATGTAATGCCTCTGATTTTCTCATGATTTTTTTGCTCTAAAGTCTACTTTATTGATATTAATATAGCCACTCCTGGGTTCTTCTTTTAATTAATATTTGTATGATACATCATTTTTCCATCCTTTTACTTTCATTTTACTTTTAATTTATATCGTTGTGTATGAAGTGTTTTTTTGTAGACAATATATAACTGGGCAATATTTTTAAGCCATTCTACCAGTCTCTGTATTTTAGTGGATACATTTGAACTATTTATATCTAATATACTTAGTGCCGTGAGTTGTTTTTTTTTTTTTCCTAGATTATTTGCTGAAGAAATGTGGGCATTGTCTAAAAACTTTTGATCTTGTTAGGCTTCCCCTTCTGATCCTCTGGCTAGAGGAAGCAGGCTTCTGTGCTTCTTTTTTGTTTTCTTTTGTTTTGTTTTTGTCTGTGTCCATTGACATTTCCAAATTGCCACCTTCCTTAGCTCCAGGTCTGGGGTATGTGAAACAAAGGTAAAATCCAGGAAACTCATCACCATTTTGTTCCATGGGTCCTGAGATTCCTTGCTCATCTACACTATTCTCTCCACATCTCAGAGTCCTTTTATATTTGTTTTTTTATATAATGTCTTAGAATTTTAGTTGTACCTCACAGAAGAAATATGGGACAGTATGTTTAAGTCATCTTCCTGCAAATGATGTCATCACATTTACATTTTGAGAAGGTAAACTAAGACTCCTTATTTAGACTTTGATTCCCATCTCAGCTCTAGCCTTTGCTGATTACAGATGTTTAGGCAATTAACTTACCTCTGTGATTCACTTTCCTCTTCTGCAAAATGAGTAACCCAGACTTGTGATAATCAAGTGAATTAATCTGGGAAAAACATGCAGCACAGTGAAGGCACACAGTAAACTCTCATTAAATATGACTTGTTTTTCTTTTACTTCCTTGATTAGGTGTAGTCCTAGGTACTTTATTTTTCTTGTTACTATATCAAATAGGATTCTTTTCCTGATTTCTATTTCCGATGTTGCATTGTTGGTGTACAAAAATACCTTTATTTCTGAATATTGACTTTGTATCCTGCTGTTTTGTTACATTCATTTGTTAGGTTAAGTAGTTTTTTGGTGGAGTCTATGGGATTTTCTATATACACTGCCATGTCACCTGCAAACAATGACAGTTTTGCTTCTTCCTTCCCAATTTGGATGCCTTTTATTTCTTTTTCTTGTCTGATCACTGTGGCTAGGACTTCTGATACTATGTTGAATAGAAATGATGAAAGTGGACATCCTTGTCTTGTTCCTGATCTTAGTGGGAAAACTTTTAGTTTTTTTCCCCATTGGATATAATGTCAGTTGTAGGTGTCTTGTATATAGCCTTTATTATGTTGAGGAATGCTCACTCTATTCTCACTTTGCTGAGTGTTTTTATCATAAAACACTGTACTTTATCAAATGCTTTTCCCACATCTATTGATATGATCATGTGATTTTTGTTTTCCCTTTTGTTTATGTGATGTCTTATGTCTATTGATTTGTGAATATTGTACCATCCTTGCATCCCTGGGATGAATTCCACTTGATCGTGGTGCATGATATTTGTAATGTATTGCTGGATGTGATTTGCCAATATTTTGTTGAAGATTTTAGCATCTGTGTTCATTAGCAATATTGGCCTGTAGTTTTCTTTCATTGTTGTGTCTTTATCTGGTTTTGGGATTAGGATGATGCTGGCTTCATAAAAAGACTTTGGGCATTTTCCCTTTTCTTGGATTTTTTTGGAATAGTCTGAGAAGGATAAGGGTTAGCTCTTCCTTAAATGTTTTGTAAAATTCTCCTGTGAAATCATCTGGTCCAGCAAACAAAGCACAGAACAAGTAGAAGGAGGGAAAAAACCAAGATCAGAGCAGAATTAAATAACATAGAAACTAAAAGAACAATTCTAAGGATCAATAAATCCAGAAGCTGGTTCTTTAAAAAGATAAACAAAATCGACAAGCCTTTAAGCAGACTCATCAAGACAGAAGACTCCAATAAACAAAATCAGAAATGAAAGAGGAGAGATTACAACTGATACCACAGAGATACAAAATATTGTAAGAAATTACTATGAAAAAGTATATGCCAAGCAATTCGAAAACCTCGGTGAAATGGACAAATTTCTAGAAAAATACAGTCTTCCAAAACTGAATGAAGAAGAAGAAGAAAGCCTGAATAGACTGATAACAGCTGTTGAAATTGAAGTAGCAATAAAAAAACTCCTGACACACAAAAGCCCTAGAAAACTACACAATGTTGAAGAAAGAAATTAAGGAAGACACAAATGGAAACATATACCATGTTCATGGATTAGAAGAATTAACATCATCAAAATGTCCATACTACCCAAAGCAATTTATGGATTCAGTGAAATCCCTAATAAAATACCAATGGCATATTTCACAGATATAGAAAAACATTTCAAAAATTTATATAGAACTATAAATGACCCTGAATAACCATAGCAATTTTGAGAAAGAACAAAGTAAGAGGGTTTAAAATACTTGACATCAAACTACATTACAAGGCCACAGTAATCAAAACAGTCTGATACTGGCATAAGAACATACACATAGACCAATGGAACAGAATAGAGAGCCCAGAAATAAACCCAGTCTCTGTGGTCAAGTAATATTCAACGAAGGGGGCAGAGGCATAAAATAGAGTAAAAATAACAAATGATGTTGGGAGATCTGGACAGCTACATGCGAAAAAAAAAAAAAAAAAAAGAGAGAGAGACTTGACCAGCAACTTACATCATACACAAAAATATACCCAAGATGAATAAAAGACTTAAATATAAGTCAAAACAGTATCAAAGTCCTAGAGGAGAATATAGGCAGGAAAATCTGATATTCCATGCAGCAATATTTTCACTGATATATCCCCTAGCACAAGGGACTTAAAGGAAAGAATAAACAAATGGAAGTTCATCAAAATAAAAAGCTTCTACACAGCTAAATAAAACATCAGCAAAATGAAGAGGGAACCAACTGTATGGGAAAGTATATTTGCAAATGATACTTCAGATAAGAGTTTAATCTCCAAAATATATAAAGAACTCACACAACTCTACTTTAGGAAGACAAAAAACACAATTAAAAAATGGGCAAAGGACTTGAACAGACCTTTCTCCAAGGAGGACATACAAAGGGCCCAGAGACACATGGAAGGATACTCAGCATCACTAGCTATCAGAGAGATGCAAATTAAAACCATAATGAGACACAACTTCATACCAGTCAGAATGACCATCGTAAACAAAGCAATAAACAAGTGCTGATGAGGTTGTGGAGAAAGTGAACCCTAGAACACTGTTAGAACCCTAGAACACAAAGTGATGCGATCACTGTGGAAAACAGTATGGATTTTCCTCAGAAAACAAAAGATGGAAATGTGTTTGACCCAGCAATTCCACTGTTGGGATTATACCCTAAGAACCCTGAAACATTAATTCAAAAGAACCTATGCATCCCAATGTTCATAGCAGCACAATTTACAATAGCCAAGTGCCAGAATCAGCCTAGGTGCCCATCAGTAAATGAGTGGATCAAAAAACCATGGTACATTTACACAGTGGAATACTACACAGCAGAAAGAAAGAAGGAGCTCCTCCTCTTCGCAACAGCATGTATAGATCTGAAGAGCATTATGTGAAATGAAATAAACCAGGCAGTGAAAGACAAATACCATATGGTCTCACCTTTAAGTAGAACCTAATCAATAAAACAAGTAAATAAGCAAAATATAACCAGAGACATTGAAATAAAGAACAAACTGACAGTAACAAGAGGAGTGGGGGAAAGAAGGGAAAGGGTCATCAAGGAACATGTATAAAGGACCCATGGACAAAGCCAAAGCGGGGTAGGGTTGAGGGTGGGAGGTGGGTGTGGGTGGGGCAGGGGGGAGTGGTAGGGGGAAGATGGAGACAACTGTTCTTGAACAACAATTAAAAAGAGAAAAGATAAATATGATTTGTTTTTCTACTACTATTACTAAAGTTACCGCTTTTGCAACAATTATTTTTATTACAACTGTTACTATTTAATTTTGCGGTCTTTGTGAGTCTATCTATGAACACAAAAAGTCTTCAGTGACTTCCAGAATGGAAGACGGTTTATAAAAGTAACAATCAATGGGGAAATCTGAATGATTCTTTTTGAGAAATAAAAATGATGTTATAACCTCTTGCCTCTTTGGTTGAAGAGTATGATATATTCAAGTAGACCCAAGTCCAAAAATAGGCGTACACCAAACTCAGGGATTAGGCTTTTATAATTATAAGATTTGCTCCTGATCTGCTTTTATTTCACAGCTCTGTTCCTCCCTGCCTCTGCCTCTGCCTCATTTTACACTTGGTCTCTCACTGCTTTCTCTGTTTATCATAACTTGTTTCTTCCTCCTTAGAGTGTTCTCCTTCTCTCTGTGAGGAGTCTGGGTGCTATCTCTCCAAACATATATTTGGGGTTGTTTGGCTTAGCACTGCTGATGGCTGGACTGGATGACTGAAGGTTGGGTAATGGCAATAGTAACAACATATCCAAGAGATACTTTTCCTAGACTGTAGAATTTAAATGTATAAATCCTATATTAGATATGATTCCTTGGAAAAGTTAATATCCTTTTGTGTTTTTTCTTGTTTTTTTAACAAAAAATAGAAAATGTGTAGGAAAAAGAAGCATATATTAGTCCACCTCTCATTCCCACAACTACTTAGCTTAATTCTCGGATGCATATTCTAGCCACCCCCAGTTCTTAATATTTTTTCTTTTCCAACTTCTGCATCTAATGATGCTATTGAGAAGCTTTTCTGTTGATTAAAGTTGTTCTTCTCCAAAGACAATTCAAATGAAACCAGACAAGGTAATTCATTGATCCATTTTGAGGTTGCTTTAAGGATTAAAATAATGATAAATTTTACCACGAAGAACTAGGTCTTAGTCACAGTTCTTAGCTATTATTATTGCTGTTGCTATTTTATATTATCCAAGCTATGCCCTTTAACTAATAAACAAGGCAAGGGAGATGAGGTCAGCAGAATTGTTCCAAATTCAATGATCATTTTTCTTTTTGTGTAAGAATTTACAAATTTTTGGCAATTTTTTCCCCATAAGGCTGCAACATATGCGATACAGAGCACCAAGAATTCTTGATTGGATTTCATAGCTTATACACAACATGGGAAAATCTTTTCTGTGAAATGGATCAAAAATAGCAGGGGCCAGATGTCTTTCAGGGTTGTTTTTGGTGGTTTTACTTTAGGGAGTTCAGGTTGGAAGTGGGAAGCTACTAAACCATTTTGCCCTAGTCAGAAGCCTAAAAGGATTCAAACAGTGGAATGGGGGTTTGGTGAAACACCTTTGAAATGGAAAAGAAGACTCACTATGAATCTGAAAAACTCCTGGCGTTCTTAAAGTCAAGTTAATGCTAAACTTTAACTACTTCAAAGTTGAATATGGGCTGACTTTCTAACCTTTGACTTTAAGCTGGCAGGGGTGAATATGCCAGGCATGGTCATTTCTTTCCAAAGCTAGTATATGCAAATGAGAGTGCAGCTGATTCCCATTTGTGGGAAAAAATTCAGTTCCTTCTTGGCCTTGGCAGAAGATGAAAACTGTGGGCACATTTTCAGAGTTTTTCAATGGGCGTCTCACATAAAGCTGACATTTCCCCCAGCAACAATCTCTGCCTCTGCCTTTCACTGTGTGTCAGTCTTGGGTTAGATCTAACAAATTGTCAATGTTTCTGCTTCATTCCGCAGAACCTTTTTTTTAACTTGATAGTCTCAATGGTGACAGATTTCTCTTCCCTTTCCTTGGCCCCAGATTGTTTTAATTACCACTGCTGTGTTTTGTTAGATGGTAAACTGTGAAAATGGCCTCTAGTTGTTTAGAATGCTTAGCTTAAAAAAACAAAACAAACAAACAAAAAACCTTACTTGAGTAAAAAGAGGCTCATAGGATCTAGGGATCTATCGATTTAGTCATTTATTCATTAGGAAGGGAAACAGAACTAAAGATAAGAGGTAATTCATCTGTTGTGCTTACCCTGTTTTGACTGCAGAGATTTTTCTTAGTTCACACTCTATTGACAGAGTATCTCATGATCGGGGTGGGGAAACTGGCATTTGGTCCCTCCCTGGGAAATGCTAGTCCTGAAGTCACACTATTTCCCTGAACTGTTTTCTTCAAAGAGTTCTGAGCAGGGGGAAATTGGAAGAGAAAGGTCAGCCTTTCCTTGACCATGGGCTGCCCTGCAGTGGGGTGTGAGTACAGGTTGCATTATCTGCATCAGGTCCTTAAGGCAGAGTGCTTGAGTCCTCTGAAGCTTACTCTCCTCATCTATAACATGGAGATACTAACTCAACCTGTTAAACATATGTGGTTTTGCTATTATATGAATATACTGTAGACTGTTATGTTTATGTAGTTCTTTTCTTTCATGACAGAGGAACTTTGAACTCCCTGATTGACACATCCTAGCAACTTAGTTTATTGTGCACAATGCTTGATTTATTAAAGAAGCTTGATACATTAAAAGAATGTTTTAAAGTGCACACATAAGTAAAGTAATGAACTAAACTGATGACATTAAAGAAATGGGAGGGAAGGAAAAATGAAAGGTGTTTGAAAAAAATGCAGCTTATTTTTAACCTTGTAAACACAGCGAACATCTTTAGAGAAAGAAATTTTATAGTCTAGAGACAGAAGTACAAGTCAACTAACACTGTAAATTCAGCTTAGCATTTAAGTTTAATTTGTTAATATTTATTCAAATGATTATAATACTTCCTTAGATGAGAAAAATACCTGTTAAAATAATATTAGTAATAACAATAACTAATATTTGTGAGAGCTTACTCTTGCCCTGGCTACTATCCTAATTGCATTATGTGTCTTAAGCTATTTAATCCCAAATTAATTTTCATGAAGTCACAAAGTAGGCACAACTGTTATCCCATATTACAGATGAGAAAACTAGTGACAAAGGTGACAGTGACAAGTTGATAGTATCAGAATTGATAAATTTCTGAAAACAAACCCAATTTCAGAATTTAACTTTGGGTATTATCTGTTTGTTTTTGTTATTGTTGTTTTCCATTTGGTGATGGAGTTCTTTTTGCCTAACTCCACATACCCAGCCACCTCTATGCAGGCAATCTAAATATGTCACTATTTATTAACTGTACCAATGTTCCTGCTGCATTTTTAGAATGTCACATTGACAATGTGCTAAATAGCCCTCTGCTATGAATAACCCTCAGTACGAATCAGCTTGCAGACTGGCAGGCTTGTTCTTGTCAAATCAGTCCTAATTTTGACTCACCTAATTACAAACCTTCTTCTTCTTCTTTTTTTTTTTTTTCTCAGTAGCTCTCAGGCAACTCTGGATAAATAGTACTTCAACTAACAAGAGCTCCTTCCTCCAACTGGGTATTACTAGCTCCTTTCCTGATTTGAAGCCTGGTTGCTCTGCTGTTAAACAACTAATATCAGCTTCAGCACTGGGGACAGCGTATTTTAATGAAGTGGTAATGGCATGCAGTGTTGGACGAGCCTTGATTAAAATGAAGCACTCTGCTCAAAGATTATAGTCTATTCCCATTTCTTTAGCAATTCTGTTTGTTCTTCTGGTTATCAAGCTTCCTTCACAGCCATAGAAGACTGCAATGCAGTTTGTGCATGCTGTGCCTCCAAACAACTTTTAATTACACATTTAAATGAGACTGGTGCTGGTTCACTGAATCTAGCATTTTTATATTCTTCCAATCCAATTATTAGGTGTTTTTAATTTTCCAATTTATGGGTTGTCATTTATTTTAATATTACTTACTATGACATTAAAACTATAATTCCTAGATTTTCTCATAAAGAAAATGAGAAATAAAAGTCTGCAATTAAGAACAAAAATTTTAAGCAGTCAACCTCATAATAAAAAATAAAACTGTCTTAAGCCATCAAGTCCATAATCAAAAATTAACTATTCTCTAGACAGGTGCTGGTTGAAAGAGAATGAATAAAATATTCAATATGAGGGAAAACACACAGGAGATGTTAAAGGATTTTTTATATCAAGATGGAAGTAAGTATGGATCTTCTCACTGAGATGTGTGCCTCACAGATCCATTGCAGTCTCCAGTAGGCAGAACTGTGCCTCAGCCATAGGAGTTCCTCTTGGGTGAGGGAGCCAGGGTTATGAGCTGTGGAGTCACGCAAATGGATGGAGGCATGGAGCAGATATGGACCTGATGCATCGCCTGGAGGCAACTCCAGCCAGCTTGCTATTTGAAGCAATTCCATCCTAGTTGACTCACAGACCCAGAAGCAAGAAAAATAGGTAATAGAATTTTCGTTATTCAGCATTATTGAAGCAACACCTCCCACCCCAATCAATACAGCACCCATTTCTTTTTCTAAGAGCCTATGTGTAGTCTTGGGGGGAGAGGAAACTCAGGTACTCCATGCTCACTCTTGAATATTAGTAGGATCATATATCCATCTGCTTTTTCTCCTATATAGGTTTATTTGGGGGGATGTTAGACAGACTACCCATGACCTAAGTTAGACAATCAGTTGGTCTCTTCTAGGACTTTAAACCTTGAGGCAGTGACCCAAGATCACCATGACTGTATGTCATATGTGACAAAGGTAATATCCTGAGTAGGGTTTTCCAGACAGGACAGAATGTTGCTATGACTTTTGCTTCCTGCTCTCTGTAACTCTCTTGGCTCCTTCCTCCTCCAAAATGCAGCCACCCATTCTTTGAGCTTGTAATATTTTTCCAATATATTTTTATTACTCAGATAAATCAGAGTCAGTGTCTGATACCTGTATGCTAACTCACTAAAAGTAATACTGTGAATATGCAAATACTCTCCCAGGAAGTTACTTAGTCATGGAAACAGCCATCTTCACATGAATGTCCTTTTAAGTTCTGTTAATAGTAGTATGCTACATTGGGAGCTACATGTCTGTGCATCTTAATGTTCCTTCTATATCTTGCCCCTCCACCATTGGTCAGGTATTTGTGATGAGTAACCACCTGACTTTCAGTTTTCCTAGAGCGCATCAATAAGACTTTTAAAGTGTAGGGATGTTTGAATTTCCTATGGTTTGACATAAGCTCTTTCTCATTACTATAAGAATAGCCCTGCTCCTGAAGCCATTGAGAAATCCACCCAGGGAGATCTGCCTTGCAGGTCTTGCAATAAACTCTTATTAACACTATCAGAAGTTATCTGCTTTTGTCTTGACCTCGCTTTAGATTCTTGGCAGGTATAATGGACAGATTTGTAGCATTTCCTTACTCCTTTTAAAAGACTAGATAAATGTACCCTTTCTCTCATCAGATTATAAAAGTTCAATGTAAATGGAAAGTTCATTGCTTTATTTGATAACAGGCATAATTTTCCCCATTGATGCCCTTCTGTCAGAAGACATTCAAGATAGTCCTGCAGATTGTTTTCTGTTAAAGCAGGTTGAGAATAAGCTTAATTTCCCAGACTGTGCACTTTAATCTCTCAGACTGATGCAATAAAAAATGTTTTGTATTAACTTTCAGTGAAAAAAGATGTGTGCTTTTTGCTGCTTCCAGTTACACCAGGGATAGGCCATTTGGTTACTATTGGCTCTAATGTCCAAACACTTCCATTAGATTAAGCTCCTTGTTATTTGTTTATTTTGGTGGTTAAGAACATTGAGAGACACACTGAGAGACAATTAACATGAAGGCTGATTAACATTGACTGTTCAAATCAGCTCAGGCTCCAAGTATGGGTAAAAGTGCATCAAGATAACATTCATTTCACATGATTAGCATTTTACACATTTCAGCATATACCCATTTCTATCATCTCAGCTTGTCCTAACACAACTCTGTGCAGAGTAAGAAGTCTTCGTGTCCCTTAGATGGGTGGGAAAATCAAGGCTCACACAAATATAGGTCACACAGTTAATACTAGCTATGGGTGTAGTTTGAATCTTCAGGCTCTTAGCTCATTCTCCTTCCCTTAGTCCACATGGCAGATGGGAATCTAGAAAACATGCTGGGATTTGAAACCAGAAGATCAGAGTTGTGGTTCCAGCTGTTGTCTTTTCTTGTTGTTTGTGTGTGTGTGCACATGCACTCATACCAAGACTGAACCTTAGTTTATTCATTTGTGAAACAGGAATAATAACAACACCTAGGTTAAAATGAGGTGATTTTCATGAGAAACACTTTATAAAGTGCAAAGTGTGATAAAGGAAAATTAGTAGTATTATATATTTATGGTAATGATAATTAATATTTATTGAGTATTTACTATGTGCCAGGCATGCCACACAACATTCTATATTATAAAATAAAAGATTTATAGAAAAGTTCTTAAATCATCATTGTGACATGTAAAAGTTTGTTGTGAATTTTACAGTTGTGAACTACCACCAAGTCAAAAATCAGAATATTGTCAGCAACTTAGAAACAGCATCCATACCACTTCCTCTCTTCCTCCCCCTAGGGGTGACTACTAGTCTACTGTTTAGGCAATCATTTCTATACTTTTCTTTGTATTTTAAAAATCCCTAAATAATATAGTTATTGTCTACTTGTTTTTGAATTTTATGTCAATGAAATCAAATAGTATGTATTCTTTTGCATCTAGTTTCTTTTGTCAGAGTCAGGTTTAAAGATTCATTCTTCTTGTTCTATATAATGTTAGTCATTTATTTTCATTACTTCTATATGAATGTATGTTAATTTATCTGAACTTTGTATCATTGACAAGCACTTAGGTTGTTTCTAGCCTTTCAATCTTTATGATGGTGCACCTATAAAAGTACACATATTGTAGGCTATTCCGTAGGTTATTTATGTAAGGTTGAAATTACCGAGTCACAGGTTTTATACATATGTGTGTATACATATATATTTAACTATATATATATAGTAGGCATAGCCAAGTTGTTTCTTTTTAAAATGAATGTTCTGATTTGCATTCGCACTAGCAATATATATTTTATATTGTTCCATACCTTCTCCAGAATTTAATATTGTGATATATTTAAATACTAACTAGCTAGCTAGTCTGGTATGCATACAGTAGTTAGCACCTCACTGAAATGTTAATATGCATTTAAGTATATTGCACTTGTTTAAAATTTTATTTAACCTCTTTTATTTTTGTGTTTATTTATAGATATTGCCCATTTTATTAGGTTATCTTTTTCTCATTGATTTATGTAATTTTTAAAATATAATCTGGATACAAACCCTCTATTGATTATTCATGTATCAAATGTCTTTCCTCACTTCGTATGTTGTCCTTTTCATTTTCTTAATAGTGTGTTTGGTGGCCACACATTCTTATTTTTAACATTGTTCAATATATTAATCATTTTCTCTTTCCATAAGGCTTTTTGTACCTTGTATTCTATTTCCCTGAGGTTGTAAAGGGATTCTTTTGTATTATTTTCTATAAGCTGGTGGTCAGGATGGGATCTCCGCAGAGTTCACTATCTGGCAGCGGGAGCTGAGCTGCTGGTGGGGAAGGAGAGAAAGGAGATGTAGATTTCAGGCTTGTAGCATGAATTTTACCTTAGGAGGCTGAGGAGGGTCTGCACATAGAAGCAAACGTATACAGAATGGAGGGTGGATGCAAGAAGCAGGTTTTGGGAGAAAGTCCATGGTTAGACTACGGGAGAGAGCAAGTGTTTTCTTTTAGCTCCATTTCAGACATCTACACTTAAAAAATAAAGAAAGTTTTGTTTTAAATTATGTTTGGTCAATTCTGATCCAGGGTGTTCTGTTTTTCATAAAATAAAAATTTCTAAAAATAAGAAGGATAAACAGAGCCTGTTCATATAAAGTTTCTCCTCTTTTGACATCGAAAACTCAAAATCTAGGCAAAGTTTAAGACATACATGCAAAAATATGGAAGAAATTGTGAAATTAATGTTGGAATGTTCTGTGTCTTTTAGTTTAAAAGTATGGATCACCAATTCTGTGGAAGTTGTTTAAGTTTACAGTCTTTTCTTTCCCCTCTTCCTCAGCCCTCCGAACTATAGATGCTCCTGGTGTTTTATAGAATCTTAGAATTAGCAAATCTCATGCACTCTTTTTATTTTTTAGATGGGGATACCAGACTTGCCTGTGGTCACAGAGCTGTTTAGTGAAATGACCAAACGAGGTTGATGACTCTCCATACATTGCTTCAAAAGCACTATAGGGTACATTTTAAAAATAAAATTGAATTGCCTACAGAGACTCCTGACCATTTGAGACACCATTAGTGATAACTATTAACCACACCTAAAGCAAAAGCAAACTAAGCAAACAGTTAGAACAGGAACAGAACCTCAGAAATGGAGATCACATGGATGGTTAGCAACAGGGGAGTGGGAGGAGGAGAGAGGGGGGAAGGTATAGAGAATAAGTAGCATAGACGGTGGGTAGAAAATAGACAGGGGGGAGGGCAAGAATAGTGTGGGAAATGTAGAAGCCAAAGAACTTATGACACATGGACATGAACTAAAGGGGGGGGGATGTGGGTGGGAGGGGGTATGCAGGGTGAAGTGGAATGATGGGGGAGAAATGGGACAACTATAATAGCATAATCAATAAAATATATTTAAAAAAATCTACAGTTACTGTGAAATTAGGACAAGAGGTAGAAAAGTCCAAAGTTTGGCCAACTCTTTAACTCTAGCCTTACAAAAAATCTTAAGTCTTTAAACCAATGAGAAAAGTAACAAAAATTCAAAAATATACATGATATTTGAATAGACATTTTACAAAAGAGGAGATACCAAGGTGACAAACAAATCTGTGAAAAGGTGCTTAACTATGTCACTTGGAAAATCCAAATTAAAACCATAATGAAGTATAATTACACAGCCACCAGCATGCCAAAAAATGTTGCATGAAATAGAAAACATCACAGACAATACCAAGAGCTGGTGAGGATGTTGAACAACTGGAACTCATACTATGATGGTGGAAGCATGAAACAATTCAATCACTTTCTTAAATTGGTCATCTACTAAAGCTGAATACATAAATCCCCAATGCCCCAGGAATTCCACTGCTGGATATGTATGCAGGAGAACACCCATGTGCACAAAAAGCCTTGTACAAGAATCTTAATAGCATAACTTTTCATAAGGTCCTCACTTTGAAGACTTTCCAAATGCTCATCAACAATAGAAGAGATAATGAATTGGGACATGTTTGTACAATGGAACACTACCCAGCAATAAGAAAATGCGAACCTCTATGTCATGAAGCAGTATAAATACATCCCACAAACACAATATTTAAGGAATGGAGGCAGACCTAACAGAGTACATCATGTATGATTTTATTTATACAAAATTCAAAAAAATGAATTCATGCTGCTAGAAGTCAGGATAGTGGTCACATTTTGGGGGAAGTGGTAATGATGGGTGGGTGGAGTCCTGGTAATGTTCTCTCAATCAGGGTACTGGTTAGACAAGTGTGTTCAGTTTTTGAAAAGTCATCAAGCCATATATTTATGATGTGTACATTTTTTTCTTCTTGTGTGTAATGCTTCAATAAGCTGTTAATTTTTAAACTTTCAGCAAAGTTTCAAGGCCAGGAAAATAACACTACCATCCTCATGACAATCTGAATACATTTTCCATTTGACACAATGTTCCTTCCATTTAGCCTGACATCTGCTGCACATCTGTATCCCCCATGGCACACAGCAAGTTAAACAACCCAGATGTTGAAGAAAAATCATAACAGTGGGAGAATTGAATTTAAGATGAATAGAATGGGGAGGGAAAGATAAGTTTTCAATTGACATCAGGCATGAATATGAGAGCCCGTGGGGGAGCAAGGAAAGAGAAAATGATTATATTTGGCAGGGATGAAGGCAGATTTTGCAGTGGAGTCTGACAGCACTAAAATATGCAACGGTTAAGACTAATGTAGGGGACAAAGTGGGGAACTGGGGAGTTCTCTGCCCCTGATAAAAACACATTGCTGTCACTTGCTGATGCTGCCAAAGTTTGTATTTCTGTATCATACAATACTTTTGAAAATTACATAATAGAGAGAGAGAGAGAGAGGGAGGGAGGAAGGGAGGGAAGAATGGAGAGGGGGAGAGAGAAAGACACAGACAGCAAGCATACAATTGATTTCAAAATGTTCTTTTTTGTCACTAGAATGACAGTGAAGCAAGAAATGAAAAAAAAATAACACTTTTATTGAGCACCCATAGCATGCAAGAAATATCCATAGGTATCATAATATTTATCAGCTCTAAAGTAGTGACATTCTCACTTAGAAATGGGACTTGGGGCTCAGAGAGTTTGTGACTCTGGCCCATTGTCCCATCAGTAGTTTAAAACAGAGTCTAGTTCTGAGCACATAGCCATGCTACTAAAACTTCTTGCTCTTACTGTGAAAACAAGCACCCTCGTGTGGAAACAACTCTGGTTCTTCCACTCTGCATTGCTTTCCAGAAAGGATGAGAGTTCTCTAAAGAGACAACTGGCCTGAAATATCTGGTTAGAAAGTCTTTCTGGGGAATACACAAGGCAGAGATTGTGGCTATATTGATACTAACAGGTAAGGAACATATTGAAACCCAAACATCGTGGCTGGGTGGGCAGGCTCTGTAACGTCGCCAGGACACTGAGGACATGCTCATTTCCACTCTTGGTTTTTTAGTGAAAACCAGTTTTCTTTTTCTTTTTTTTTTTAAATATATTTTATTGATTATGCTATTACAGTTGTCCCATTTCTCCCCCATCATTCCCCTCCACCCCACCCACCCTCTCCCACCCACATTCCCCCCTTTAGTTCATGTCCATGGGTCATAAGTTTTCTAGCTTCTACATTTCCCATACTATTCTTGCCCTCCCCCTGTCTATTTTTTTTCCCATTATCTATGCTACTCATTCTCTGTACCTTTTCCCCCTCTCTCCTCCTCCCACGCCCCTGTTGCTAACCCTCCATATGATCTCCATTTCTGTGGTTCTGTTCCTGTTCTAGCTGTTTGCTTAGTTTGCTTTTGTTTTAGGTGTGGTTCTTGATAGTTTTCTTACATGTGGGAACCCAGGCTAAGTTTAGCCACAGGCTAAAAGGTGGACATAGGTTTATAGGATGCAATTTGGGTTGTACCGCAAATCCCCATAGGAGCCACAAATCTCCTGTGCCTACTTCAATGACAGGCATTCCCATCCCAGCTGCTTCTTTGCATTAAGGTATCAATCATCCTCTGAGGGTGAGTTGTGACCATGAGAAGAATTCTAGTCATTTATCATGTGGGACTCTATTGTTTCTATTAGAGAACCCATTGCTCATTTAGTTGGCAGGTCACAAGGCTCTGGAGTCTGAGACCCCAAAGAGGACATTTGATAGAGGAGAAGGGGATAATCACTATTGCTGATCCGAGGTTGGTCCTATTGCATTAGGCATGGAGGGGGGCCTGGTATAGGTGCAGAACAGAGAGAACTGGTTGCTGCACTTGGGAGTGGGAGTGGAGAGGGGAAGAAACCACACACATATGCACACACACCCATACTCACATTTTCCCCAAAGGTACTCTGAGTGAAGTATTATATTGGAGTCAGATACTCAGTATTTTAACCTCCACCCTTCTCTCCCATGTCAATGTATGATCCAGGGTAAGTTATTTAATCTTTCCGAGTCTCATTGACCTCATCTGTAGTGAAGACTGAATGAAAGAAAAATTTTCTATCACCTCCCATTCTGTGAACACAGTGTCTGGTCCGAAGCCCTTATGGATATATCTGAGATGGCACTACAGCGCTGAGAACCAAGTCCAGGATGAGCTCAGGAGGGAGGGTGCGCCAGAGAGCAAGAGAGGGGATGCAGATTTAAATATCATACCGTCATTATACAACAAGCAGGACTTTCTCACTACAAAAGAGGCTGCCTTGTGAGAGAGGGTGCTCCTTATTGGTAGAAGAATCACACAGAGACTGCACAAACACCTGTGGGGCACATTGGAGACTGGATTCCTGCACCAGAGGAGATTATTTTGGGTTGGCATCCCACAGTGAGGTAGATTCTCAGGTCACTTTTCTCCTAAGCATTAACCATGAGATTGGGAAGTTAGTTGTCCAAAAATGAGTGTAGACATGCAGGGGAGGTGACTTTGGAGAGGACCTAGAGACAAGTAGGAGGATGCTGTTTTCATGTGTGGCTGTTTTATTGTTTGATGAATGACTTCGGGTTTCATTGTATAGTGGACACTGGATGGGTGACTTCCACCCATTCATTTTGTCTCTTTCCTTTTAACTACATCTCAATTTTCATTTAAGGAACTGCATCTCCTTAGGTACTTGTCACAGATGCTGCCAATGCCCCACACTGATTATCCAGTTCTGGCTTCTCATCATTGCATTTAGCCTAATTTCCAAAGGTCAGTTCCTAACTTTCTTCTAACAATTTTCCTTGACATCCAGAATTTTTCTTATTACAGAGGCAATTACAGAGACTTTCTGGGCATGGAGGCAGCCCAGTTCCCTTGACCTGCATCCTTCCTTCCTCTCACTCCTCACTTCCCTAATGGTGTTTTTTAGAATGGCCCCCAAGATAAGCTACATACATTTAAATCTTTGTTTTAAGAACATATTTCTAGGAAAACCTAAAGTAAGACACTAGCTGTCCTAAGTGTTGCATAGGATCAGTCTCAGTTTTTATTCCACAGGTAGCCTCTAAATGGCATTAATTAAATGAGAATGATTTCACGCCCCCATCTTCAGCAACTGGTTTAGGGGTAGCAGTGATCAAGACCTATATAAATCATCCTATGATTTCAAGGTTGGTTGTCTAGTCCATAGGACAGAAATTCTGACTTGTCCATTTCTGTGTCTGCAGTTCCTAGCAGAACCAAGAGCTCCTGTATCAGGCTCTGTCTCTCAATGCTGGGGTCTAATTCATGCTACAGTAGTAATTCCTTTTACATTCATGCTATCACTCCTCCAAGGGAGAATTACATCTTATAAGAAGAAAAGTAATCCAACCACAAGCATATATTCTTACCCAGGGGATACTGGCAGAGTGCCAGATGAGTTGGGAGCTGATTTTGAGTAGAAATGCCTATTCTGGCTTTCAATAGCATAGATTAATTTTGTCTACTTGTGTACTTTATATGAATCGAATCATACAGGGGATATTCTTAGTTCTAGCTTCTTTTGTTCAACATGATGTTTGAGAGAATTCATGTTGTGGTGGATAGCAGTGATTCACTTATTCTCCTTGCTGAAGAGTTATTCTATCACATGGACATGCACAGTTATCTATCTACCCTACTGTTCATGAATATTTGTGTCCTTTTCAGTTTGGAGATATTATGAGTAGTGCTTCTATGACATCCTAGCACATGTCTTTTGGTCCTCATAAGTATACAGTTCTCTTGAGTATTTACCCAGAAGTGGAATGGCTTCATCATGGGGTATTCACATGCTAGGCTTCAACAGGCACCACCTAATGACTTCCCAAATTTGTTGTATTGTTTTTTTTTTAATTTGACTTAGTTCTCAGCATTTAAAAATCAAATTTTCTATGAGAGGATCTGGCAAACCAAAGGTTGCATTGCTAAATGAAATTAAACTAGCTGGAGCTCATTGCAGTCACTTACATTAACCAGGGCTCACCCCAAACCCCAAACCCCAAACAGTTGCTTCATTCACTGACAATAATTTATTGACCCCTTGACCCCTGGGTTTTATTTTCTTTCATTTGTGACTAATGAGATATCCTGGATGAATATAAGGGTCCCACAACTAGTCATTTAGAGAATTCTAAAACCTAGCAAACCTATTTCCTTGATTTTGGTTATATTGGAAGTAGACCCTGAGATAAGAGTATGAATGCAGTTAGTTTATTTGGGAGGTGGTTCCAGGAAATAAGGTTGGGGAGTGGTAAAGGGAGGCAGGGAAAGAGAGAGGCTAGTGATGATATCTAGTGTGGGAATCTGGATCTCATGGAGGTCACTTTCAACTGGGAACTCTGGGAACCAGAGTGGAACACTCAGCCATCTGCCAGTTGAGTGGAGGAGGGCAGCCTCATTCGTTGCTTGAAGACTTCTGGGGGAGGGCTGTGTTCTCTCCCCATAACCTCTGGCCTGCCATACTTGCATGCAAAGTGGGCTTTGGAGGTCTGAGGCTTTCTCAGACGAATAGAAGCAGGTGCTGACAGTTGGAAGGCAAACGGTAGTATAATAAAAGGGGAACACAAGTGAGAGACCAACAATAGCAGCTCCATTGATATATTCTGTGTTACTCCCAGGTCTCTAGTCCTTAGAATCTTATATCCTAGAATCTTGATCCCTATTGCCTCAACACAGAGCTCGTTTCCATTAATGTGTATAAAATCTGTGCTCTCATTTCAGCAGGTTCACCCACACTCCTCCCACTATCCCCTTACAAAACATGTTGGAATAACTGCATAGTTATGGCCGTCTTGTATTACAATCCAGAGCTTCCAGCATCTGTGTGCAGAGAAGCTTGCTCTGCTCATTTCTTCCCATCCAGTTAGATTTCCATTGCTTCTGTGCAAGCATATTTAAAAGATTTTAATAATGTGTTTGCCAAGATAGATTCATCTTCTCACATGTCCTGTGATTTTCAATCAAGTAGAACAATTAGATTGTTGCACAGCCCCCCAAGCTACAGTGGGAGTCGCCCAGAAATGGAAAATCTGTGTGAAGAAGTAGAAATTAGTTTTCTTTTTATTGCTCTTCAACTTTCAATTTATATTCCAAAGTGATTTTTTTAAAAAAGAATTCAGAATGGTGATTGCAGCGGGGAGGGAAGTATAAGGGGGTTAAATAGTAATGGAAAAAATACAACAAAAAATTTAAAAAATAAAAAAGAATTATCAGATTCTTAGAAGAAAATAAGAAGCGTGTGAACAAAACGAGACCTATTTGTTAATCAGAGTTTGTGTTAGTAACACACATATGCTACAATGCCAAAAAACAGTTGCAAATGGTCCCTTTGACAAACAGCCCTATGGGGTTTTTGCAGAAGGAAAAGAATACAATTTACCATTTAGGAAATAATAAATTCTTAGCCATTCTCTGAGACTCGAGTGTACATCCCTAAATTACAATAATTTGTAGGAGCTACAGTCAGTGCCCAGTTACTTTTAATTTTTATCAAAAACCACACAAGATTTAAAAATAAACCCTTTAAAACCTCAAAGATAGCTAAAGCGATTAGAAAAAAGACAATCAGTCACGATTCCCATGCTAGCTGATCTTAAAAACTCATTTGAAAATGACAAAGGATTAAAAGATTTTAAACCAAGGCAAAACAATAAATGCTTGTGAAAATGCCATATGGCTAACATGTGCAAGGAAGATTTTGATTTGGAAATACTAATTACTTGGCTGGCGAATTTGAAGAAAATTAAACTGAACCTCACTCATTAAGGAATAACTTTCAGTGAATAATAGATATTTACACACACACGCACACAAAGTTAGTGCTCATTACTCACAGTGGTTATATTCTGTAAAGTCACTATCGACACTGAATGAACAAATATGGAAAAATAGGGTTACATTCCTACATGCTTCTGATCAAAATTTTTTTTGGTCAACCAGAAAACCATTCATGCTATATAGGTTTGTTTGCCCACATTCTTGTAAAACAAGCCAATCTCATCACTATTCAAAATGTACTCTTTCATATAATTATTTTTCCTGTATAACAATTAAAAAAATCTTTCATAGCCTCTCAACCTATAGAACCTGTACAACCTGCAAATTTAGCATTTTTATGCCATTTAGCCTTTGGAACATGCAAGCTGGCCATAGTTTGACATTTTTCTAGTCTTGTGTAGCATGACCATAAATTTCCTTGGTTTCTAGCCTCACAGCAATACCATCCACGATGTTTTTTGGGTTGTTGTCTCATGAATTCACAAATTTAGCTGCTTTTTAAAAATCATTTCATAGCATTATAGATACTATTTTAGAACTTTCTGGATTCACCTCACATACAAATTAGCTAAATTCTTTTTCCCCCTTAGATGTGTCATGTTATTGATTAACTTACTTTGAAGTCATGGCCAGCAACACTATAACTCATACCTGGATTAAGCTCATCTAACACACACGTTTTCTCTGTAGGACACACCATAACTTTCTTGGACTTAGAAACATTAGACAGCACTTCAGCATTTCACTGGGACCATTTTTAAACAACAAAATTAACAAAAAGTACAAAGTTGTGGAAAATGTGACACTAAAGAAATGTGGAAAGGACACTTGTTTAGAGGACAAGAAGTGAGACAAGAAAGCAGATAGTTGCCTTGTTCAACCTCCACTGGCGCATATCTGTCAGACAGCTCAAAATTTTCACCACTCTGTGCATGTCTGTGAATGTTCCATGAGTATTAATTTTGGAGTTACAACAACTTTTAGTGAGTACGTTAGTTTGCAAATATGGGATCCACAGTAATGAAGATGAACTGTGTACTCTTCTTACCTGCTGTTAATACACCAGCTCTGGGTAGTTCAAATAAAATTTTCAGTAGTATTTTTGATGCTTTCAAAGGGCAGGGTTTGCATAAGCATATTCTTGGAATATACATTTTTATGTGGTATCTTCCCTTACTAGTTCTCAACATGTTGGCATTTCCTTACCTCCCTTACCTTATAGAAGAGGTTTTTCTTCAAATTCTTAAGTGCCGTGTTCTGCTTCTGGCTTATTTTTAGTTAGGTGAACTTTGGAAAATTACTTAACCATAAATAATACTCCTAACACCACTATAAGAATTAAATAAAAAATGAAAATGCTTTGCATATCATTCATTACATGCTAATTCCTTTTCTATACCTTGATTTGAGTAGAGAGGCATATAAAAGAATGATTAAATAAGTGGATTTGGGAGTCACTTGCCTTACTCAAATACTACTATGATGCCTCTTCTTCCCTGGGTCCCTGAGTGACCGTGAAGATCTGAGCCCCCACTGAACCACATTATGACATGAGTATAAAATGAACCTGTGTTGTGCTCTGAAAGTACTATATGGCTTAAGTGTACAATGGGAGATTTGTACCTCAGAATAAATTCATACATTCAGGGATTAATTAGTTTCTATGGTATAACCAAGACTAATCTGTCAAATACTCATAGGCTCACAGGCCTGTGACCTTCCCTGGAGGCAAACAATTTGGAGGGTCTATGGTCAAATAGAAGGACAGTGTGCTTGTGAGAGCTTAAAAAAGAATGTGATGATCTCAAGAGACCCAGGTGTGACTATTGTATAGATGTATATGTACAGGGTGGGGAAAAAGTAGGTTTGCAGCTGTGAGTACATGAAACACAGAGTTTATTGTTGTATTACTATTTATTAATTATTGTATTATTTTCTATACAAACAACTGTACAACTACTTTTGACCCACCCTGTATCTAGAGTGGAGGTGAGGTGTATGTGAAAAAGGAGGTACCCCAAGAGGGAAGAACTCAAAGAGGATTATAGCTTTAGTAGAATCTCAAATAATTAGTAAAATTTAGCCATCTGGGTAAGGGGAAATGAAAATGATAGAACATTCTACACAGAGGAAATTTTCTGGGAATACGTACAGAAGTATAAGAGAGCGAGTACTGGTAAGGGCTAGAGTTCCCTATCTTATACTAAGAAGTCATTAAAGAATTTGGAGTAGGGGAATAATAGGAGCAAAACTAGGCTCTAGAAAGATTATGCAATTATCAGAACTGATCACTGATTGGAATAGAAGATTGCCATGAACAAGGAGAGCACTAGGAGGCTCTCTTCTCATATTATCTTTATGCAAAGTCAAAGTGTTTATTCCAAGGAAAGCAAAAGCATTATACATGATGAGTCTATCTGTCAGCTATATCCATAATAATGCTTCATAACAGCAATGACAAAGCAACAAACCAAAAATCAGTGGCTTACAGACACACCGTTTTTCTCACTCATGAGTCTGCCAGTTAGTTAAAGTTTGGCTAATCTTCATTGGGTTCATCAGGAATTTGCTCTAGGCTTCAAGTAAAGTTCAAGCCTTTTCTACTTGTGTCATTTTGAGGTGTAGCCTGGAGGCATAATGGCTACTCAGAACAAGTTCTTTTCACAACAAAGGCACAAGTTCAAGAGGTCAAAACCAACTATGTAAGCACTCGGAAAGACTACTCATGCCACAGCCACTGACATCCTATTGGAGGGTTGGCTATTTTGTTTTATTTCGATTTTTAACTGATTGGATGAGGACCATTTACATTTTGGAAGGCAAATATACTTTACTCAGTGTACTTATTTAAATAGCTATCCCATCCAAAACACCCTCACAGACACACCCATACCCATAACAGTGTTTGATCAAATATTGGGGCACATTGTGGTTCAGTCAGTCTAAACACAGAATTAACTACCACAGTGAGGAGTTTCATTTTGCCAACCACCAGGGCCCACAGGGATGAATACTGAGATCAATCATTGATGTGTATTAGTGGTTTTGAGAGAAAGTGAAATCAAGTTTATCTCAAGATTTAGAAACTGATTAACTGAAGACTGTCCACCTTCTGTTTATTTATTTGACTAGAAAAATGTGTTGAAGACCAGGTATCTGAGTCCTGCTCTAGCTGGAGAATAAATGAGTCCAAATTTATCTACCTATGCATGCAAAACGATGCATGAGCTTCAGGAAATATCTTGAGGCTTTCCCCAAATTTCTCCTTCTTAATTTAGCTGTCTCCCTTTGAAGGCTGTCATTGTGTCAGAGGCCTTAGTTTTACCACTTATAAACTACTGGTAAATTATCTTAACCTTTCTGTATCTCAGTTTTTTGACTGGTAAAATGGATATAATAATTCTACCTGCTTCATATTAAACTTTGTAATACAAGTAAAGCACTTAAAGCATTACTGGGCCTTGAATAACTGCTTCATACATACAATCTATTTTATTATTAACTTATTTAATCCTCACAACAACTCCATCATGTAGACATTAAAAAACAATTTCCATATTATAAATGAAGAATCCAAAGCAGAGTGCATACATAACTTCCCCATGAGTACATAATTGGTGAGATAAGTGTAAATTCATCTTGAGCACCCCCTCCGCACCCAGAATGTTCTTAGAGAATAATTTCTTTTATCATCCAATGAAACTAATTCCAGACCATCCCGTGTTTTTATATTTATATTTGTAAAAGCGTAATATTGTTTTGTATATGTATGCATGTTTTCTTTTTAAAAATGCTATTATATTATAGCCATATATATTTTTAATGCAAAGCATTTTTATTGTTGTTCAAGTAGAGTTGTCTCCATTCCCTTCCCTACTCTCCCCCACCCAACTCACCCCCACCTCTCACCTTCAATCCTACCCCCCTTTGACTTTTTCCATGGGTCCTTTATACATGTTCCTTGATGATCCTTCCCCTTCTTTCTCCCATTATCCTCTTCCCTCATCCCTTCTGGTTACTGTTAGTTTGTTTTTTATTTCAATGTCTCTGGTTATATTTTGCTTGCTTGTTTTGTTGATTAGGTTCCACTTATAGGTGAGATTATATGGTATTTGTCTTTCACCTCCTGGCTTATTTCACTTAGCATAATGCTCTCCAGTTCCATCCAAGCTGTCACAAAGAGTAGGAGCTCCTTCTTTCTTTCTGCTGTGTAGTATTCCATTGTGTAAATATAGCATAGTTTTCTCATCTACTCATATACTGATGGGCACTTAGGTTGCTTCCAGTACTTGGCTATTATAGCCATATTTTGTTCTGCTACTTGCTTTTACTCAAAGCTATATTTTGGAAGTCTTCTGGTATCACTAATATAAATTTATCTTATATAAATGTGGCAAATAATTCAATAACCTAAATATACTATTATCTAGTTCTTATACCATTGGTAAACAAAGTTCCCTTCCAAGTCTCCACTATTGAGAATAATGCTGTATTAGCTCCACTACTACAATTCTCTGGTGTGCATGGGTGAGTGTTTCTCTAGACAAGATACTGAGAAGTAAACCTGTTGGACCATTGAGTGTGTACAATTACAATTGTAGTAGATACCAGCAAGCTGCCCCCACCCCCAGTATGGCTATTTTAGCTCACATTCCCATTGTAGGCCACAAAGGGGTTGGGTTGGCTTCTCTGGCATTAAGAACGCAGCAAGGGCTGGGGGGAAGTGACAAGAT
Source organism: Glossophaga mutica (assembly GCA_039655065.1). Lineage (NCBI taxonomy): Eukaryota > Metazoa > Chordata > Mammalia > Chiroptera > Phyllostomidae > Glossophaga > Glossophaga mutica. The sequence continues at coordinate 75,447,410 of CM077312.1, forward strand.
GTGGTGAGGACGAGAAAGTGTCCCTGAGAACCACAGGAAACTCAAGGCAATGTGTGCTCCTTTACAGTTTTCATTGGGATCTCCCAGATTTTGCTTGTTTGTTTGTTCCCAATTCCCAATTACTTCTGGGGGGAAAATGACACAAAGGAAATTCTTTTTTTTTTTTTTTTAATGAACAGAACATTATTTCCTATTTGTCTGTGCTCAGGTGGCTTCTAAAATCTTAGTTCTTTATTAGTAAACAAACTGGGATTTTTGTTGGAGCAGAAATAATATTTGCCCATTGCCTATCTAACATAGTATGCCCAGCTGCTACTATTATAAAACCCCTTTTAGGACATACACAGCCTCCTGATTCTCTTGTTATATTTAGAGGAACAATTGAACATGACAAATTTTGGTTAACTAAGAAAGTCTGGGTGAGTCAAGAATTTTAAAAGCTGTAGAAAAAAAACTTTCCAAATGATCAATAAACAAACAGAATTTACTATGAGGCATTTTCCTTACAGCAATTGGTAGCAATTTTCATAACTATCTACGATAGTGAGCAGACAATCAGAAAAATGCTCTTCTTCTGAAAATTTAGAAAGTTCAGTCTTTGGAAACTGGACAGCAAAGCTTGGTTCTAACCTAGTAACCAAACCTATATAATTAATTAGTTCTTTCAGGTTGCAGGTGGAAAATGGCATTGCTGTTTTACAGTAATAATCCTGGTTGTCGTTGAGTTATCAGCAAACTGCAGCTCCTCTCTCAGGAGAAGAAATCATGTAATTTAACAAATCACTGTATTTTGGGTTTTGACATTGCACATGCTTTTCAATTTCCATCTGTTCCTTTGGTTCATTAGTATTTCATTGTTGCTACAGTCAGAAACATTTTAATAGTTTTTCTCCTTCTAAAATAACACACCATCAACTATCTTCTGTCATCCCTTTGGACACCTAAAAATGGTATGTCCACTCCAATTTTAAATTGCTTTTAGGAAGTATTATTTTGGATGTTCCCCTCCCCCCAAATGGGAAAAGATGTCTGCTTTTGGCTATGAACTAGAATAATTGCTTTGTGTGTGAAAAGTCTACTTATATTCAAAGTCTACTTCAAATACAGATTAAAAAAAAGAATAGAGAAATGTCCTCTTGTATTTCTAAATCCCTTTATTAGATGAGAACATGCTCAAAGAACTCCGTGTGTGTACCCACAAGTGCATATATACACAATTTCACATATATGCTCTCTCAAACACAGTATATATATAGATACTCCATACCACATATAGCACACACCCATGCCACATGTCTACATCCATCCACATTCTATGTACATCACACCACAGTCTTCTAAGCACAAACCAAATGAATACCATGCATGAACACATACTTCAATGCACATATGTACCACAAAGACACAATCGCATCCATGTTACACTTACATACACAACCTCAAATACACACAGCATAATTACACACATTTCATTTTCTCTCAAACACAGTATCAGCACATATACATAAATACATACATTCCACATACACACATACACATACACTAATGATCTGCGTATATGCAAGCCACAAACACACACACCTACCAAAACCAATAGTAAAAGAAATTTGAACACATGTAAAGTGTATACAAGGGAATATATGTATTGAAATGTATAAGAGGAAATGTTTTGGAATAGAGTTTAAGATTATTGTAGAAAAAATTTAGTAACTTTCAAAAAAGTTACATTTTGACGGGCAAGTGATGGTTTTCCTTTGTTGGTCATGTCCTATACGTGCAGTCAGACCCATTCCTCCTCAATTGAAATGAAAAGTCTAGTACAATGTTTCAAGAATGAAATCAGTGTATCTGACCAACACACACCTCCCTCCCAACACACACACACACACACACACACACACGTCAATATCCATGGAGTGATTGTGGAGGACAGTACTGATTCCAGAGTGTATTAGGAATATACCATATGTTATGAAAAAAAAGAGAGAGAGAGAGAGATCACTGAAGATATGGTTGTTTATCGCCAGGGAGGATGTGACAGTTCTTCATGGAAATACACTCTAGAATGGATTGCCCTATCATTCTCAGGCTCCTCTTGGTTCTGCAGCATTTCTGTGCTGTGCTTGATCCTTAGCCTCCCAAAGACTGATTCCTTGGGGGACAGGCCCTGCCTGGAATTATGCTCACAGGGAGACTAAGAGTCCTTACTGCACTGCTGGGAGTGGCAATAGGTCCCTCTTGAGGACAGAGGCCAGCTTAGTGCCTGTAAAAGTTCAAATAAGTGTCAACATACCCTAAGAGAGACCCTGCTCATCAGAAGGATGGGCATCCCTCCAGATCTGCAGGACATACTTTCATGTCCTGTACTGAAACTGTCCTTTCTCCAGTGTTGCCTTCTGAAAAAGTTCTAAATGCATTGCAGACCACTGTTAGAACTGTGAGGGTGAAGGTCAAATTCAGAGGAAGCTTGAATTTTGAGTGACATCTGACTTCACAGGTTTAATGGCTGTCTAAAGTCGGCTCTGACACAAAATCAATTCATGGAAACTACTTAGCACCCTACTAAACTAAACAGCTCTTCTGCTCACCATTTTTTCTTTCTCACTTTTTTCTTCCATTTGTAACCATGTTCCCTTCCTTCCTTCCTTCCTTCCTTCCTTCCTTCCTGCCTGCCTGCCTTCCTTCCTTCCTGCCTTCCTTCCTTCCTTCCTTCCTTCCTCTTTTCTATTTTTATTTTTTATCTTCTCCTCCCTGTGTAGGTTTTAAAAATTAAGATCAGAAAAAGTTACTGTATTTTGTTCTAGAAGGAAGAGTATATGGCAGGCTTCTACTTAAATATAATCCATGCCAGCTGGAAGTCTAGTTGTTTAAAGGAGGACTGTGTTGCATATATGTTATAAAATATATTCAATCAACTAATAGGCATTGAGTATTGACTTAACTAACTCTCCCAGTTTTTCCTCAATAGAAAACCATCTTTAATAACTAGTCTTTTACTGTTTGGAGCCACTTATGGCCAGCTGAAGCTAGTTCAGATGTGATCATTTAGGCTACATATTGCTTTTTTTTTTTTTTTTTTTTTTTTGGTCAGAAGGCTCATTAAACTTGTAAACTTTATCCCACATGCACTGCTTTAATTTTTTCCCCCAAAATGACCTTAAAACTCTTCATTGGTATAACTTCCCTCTTTAGAGATTTATCAGATTTCCCTCCTTTAATAAAGTCTAAACTTCAATAGGTTCACACTCAAAGATGACCTTTGAAATCTTGCTACAATCCCCCATTGATTCACTTCCTATGCTCCAAGATTTGGTCATATGTCTCTAAATCTTAGCTTTTGCTTTCCTGTGGGCTCCACATATTGGAAATCCTGCCATTTTTGAAGCTCACAGTCTTTCCTGTGTCTCAGGCAGAAATAATTACTCCTCCTTCTGGAGCAAAAGCACAATTGCTTGTGCTTCCACTTACCCTTGCACAATAATTAGGGGTCTGCTGTCCCTCTCTTCTGAGGACTGGCACTATTCATCTTGGTATAACCCAAAGTTTCTAGCCATTTTCTGACACAAGTAGGATCTCAGTAAATTATAATAGACATGTTAACTTGAAAGACACCAAAGAACATGGTATCTGCTGTCGTTGCTTGCCTAGTACTCATTCTCTCTCTTTTGAGTAAGAACGTCTGAATTTTTTCTTTGGAAATCACATCTTCCAAACTCAAAAGTCACGGGACTGACCTTACTCCAGGGGGCATGCATGTGAATTGATCTGGCCAATCAGGTTCATAATGATTGTTCCAGTGATGGATGCATGGTTGAATTGGGTTACTGAAGAGAATCCCAAATTTTTATTAAATAATTGGAAATGAAGTTTGCTCCTTTGCTATTATAGGACAGCTATTAGAATTGAAGCCTGGATTTGCTGATGGTCACATTTGCTACCTCACAAGAGTCTGCTTTCAAAAAGTGCTCAGGTAGAGGAAAGAGCCAAAAGAAAGGGAAAGGCAAATTCCCAGTGACAAATTTTGGTTCAGCCATGCCTGAAGACATGGACACTTTATCATATGACCTAATGTATTTCTACTTTTGCCTTAACCAGCTTCATTCTTCTTTTACTTTTATTCTTTTTCTCTTGCATTAATTCTTTTACTTTTTTTCTATTATTTACATCCAAAGATTCTTGAGAGATAATGCCATTTAGTGAGATGGTAGAAAGCAGGTGTCTGTCTCTGAAGACTAAGAAATCAATTAGGATACGTTTGCATTCTGCAACTTCCAACATCATAGATTTGAAGGTATTTTTCTGGAACCCAATGATCACATGTAATGTAGAACACTGCTTCTGAGTCTTAACTGCATACATGAATCCCCTGAGGATCTTCTTAAAGTTCAGTTCATGACTGAGCAGATCTGGAGTGGATCTAAGATCTTAAATTTCAAATAAGCTCTCAGGGGCTTCTTAGATGCTGGTCCACAGATCACATTTTGTGTAGCAGGAACTAGAATTAAGGGACATTATTCGTGCCTAGCCCCTCCTGCTCAACATAAATGATATTTCGCGTGCCATTTTTGCTCAACGTGGTGATGGTTGAATATGCCACACTTTTTTGGAAAACTTCCTTATTTTTAAACTGACTTACTGAAGAAAAAGAAGCTGAGCCAGAAGCAAGATCACTAATGGGGAAATGTGTGAGCAATATGTGAAGCCAACGCAAAAAGGCAGGTGAAGTACCTGCTTAAAATGCCACAGATACACATGCACATCTTGAAGTCCTCTCTTCCCCATTCTTGAATCACAAATTTGTCTTATTGAAAGCATTTAGTGCAACATAGTTCATCTCTGCTGGGACTCGGCAGAATTATGGCACATGCTTGCTTCTGGGGCTCAACCTGCTGCCCAACAGAATGACTATCCCACCTGGGCTGTGATCTAATTTATTTCCTCCCTTCAGTGCCAGATTCCTGGGTACTGGTGCTGGGAACTGAAACAGCACCATTGCTCTCCCGTATCCAAAACTGACTGCTTCCTGACAATGATGTGTGGCTCAGGATAATCTTTGCATGTTATCCAGTCTGATGATGCAGTGACTTGGTTTAACTGTAACCGAAACATATGCCTTGTGAGTTTGTTGTGTTTTGGGATTATTAATAATCACACAAAAGTATTTAAGCAGGCATAAGCATCTCATCTCCCAGTAAACATGTCACTTTCAAATACAGATTCTGCCCCCACATATTCATAAACTCCTCTTGTCAAAATCACTTTTTGTGTTGAAACTGGGCATGCTTCCCATTTTTTATTACATCCTTTCCGAATCTCTTTGGTTCTCCTAATCAAGACTTAGTCAAGCAGATGTGGCATTACTTGGTCCGAAGAGCATCTGTTCTCAGTAGAGGTAAGTGTGAGATGCCTAATCATCTTTGAACCCCTTTTCTAGGTCTTGAGTAAAGGGTGGAAGATAAGGATGGAATCCTATCACTTGTATTTTAATAAACAGATGTGACTTCAGATTTCAGCAGTACTGGATTCATTGTGTCCCATAGCTTGAGAAAAACACTTTTTGGCTTACTTCATAACTTCTGGAAAGAATGTGATGACAGAGTGTTGTAGCTATAGGCAACAACAGGAAAGAATAATTAGAAAAATATGTTATATTCAAGTTTGTTTTTCTATTATCAGTGTTTTGAGAGGGAGCTGAAACTTAGTCTTTGGAATAAGATGTGATATTCAAAATAATATTTAGCATAGATGGGTCCTATATGAAAGTCACTATAGAAGCTGAATGATCAGCTTTATAGAATGAACAAAGCTGGCTTTGCGTCAAGACAGACTTCTTCCTATTTCTCAGCAGGCTTCTGGAGGCTTCTCCTACTAGCTGAATGATATATGTGCAGGGAATGCAAACTGATTATTTTACTAGATTAAAGAAGAGTCCAGCCAGTAACCTAGATCTTTTTTGTAAAACAATTGGACATGTTACACTCTGTACACAAATATAAGATTTGTGTACAAATCAAATTAAATATGTCCAGTAAGAGGGGAGAGGGATGCATAGAAGTGCCAAGGAGTGGGGGACAGAAAATGGCCTTTGTTCCAAACTACTTTTGCTTCATTCCAGAGCCAATACTCTTAATTCAGATCCATATGAATGGAAAATAAGTCTTATATGTATTTTTATGAAGTTTCTTTTATAATACATAAATAAAAGTGTTGTTGGCAGAAGGTCCCCACTGATACCAAACAGACATGTGAGAAGTGTGGAAAACCAAAATTTTGGTTTATCGGGGTTTTGAGACTACCCAAGGGGGTTTTGCTGTTGATAGCCAAATAGCTCCGTAGACATTATTAGAGGAGTGGAAAGTACATTTGTAAGAAATGTCAAAGTGATAACCAAAAAAGGAGAACAGAGCATGTTATTCATTGTGGCAAGGACTTTTCCATCAGCCCATGCACCATTATGGTCATGAAAAGACTCTAAGACTTTACTGAGAGGTTACTGTTTATCAATAAATAAAAAGGAAAATCTGTTGTTCACACCTTCTCTGAGAACATAGCTGTTAGATGGTACTGGGTACCTCTACCATGAAAAATGTCACTGCTCTTAAGAAAGAAGGGGCAGGTTATGGCAGAAGAGGAGGCTGACAGAGGAATATTCATCTTTCAGGTCATTCATTCATGGCCTCTCTCAATGGGATTGGCCAGTCTGAAAAATGGCCTATGTCACTGAAAGGCATCAGTTAGGATGAGGGGACAGTGAAATTTGGAGTCCTGGCATCTACTTCCAGCCCATCTATGTGTCTCTGGGTAAGTAACTTTCACTCTCTGAATGTCTGACAAGGTCCTCAACTATAACATGACGGTCTGGGATTAGAGTACCAGTCCAGGGCTTTATGTTCTGACACTATGATTATCTTGTTTCCCTTATCTAGACCTTCTGGAAATTCCCCTTTCTAACTTTCAAAGTTTAGCTAGATTCTGTTCACCATCATCACCATTACCACCTGGCCCAGTCTTGCTCATCCTTCACTTGGATTATCTCAGCAGCCTCTGTACTGACCCATATGTGTTCTCTTCTGCCCTCCACAGCCGGTTCTTAACCTAACAGACTGTGTGATCTCATTAAAGTCCCACCATACTGCTCCCTTAGGAACTTCCCTTTTCTCCCTGTTCATGTAATAGTCCATAGAGCCTGAGACCCAGCTTTATCTCTCCAATCTCATCTTTTGACATCTCACATGTGATTATTTCTATCCAGCCACATAGCCACCCTCTTCCTGGGTCACCCATCAAACTATCTCCATTACTCTTCTGGAACACTATTCTTATTCCCTCCCCAACCCCACCATGCCCTGATACCTGCATGACTGACTCTGTCACCTCCTTCCAATCTCTATTCAAATGTCATCTCCTTGATAAAGCTTTCCTTGACCATTATTTTGACCCAGCAATTCCACTGCTAAGATTATGTACTAAGAACCCTGAATACAAATCCAAAAGAACCTATGCTCATAGGTTCTATGCTCATAGGTTCATACGAGTGCTATGCTCATATGAACCCCAATGTTCACAGTCACACAATTTACAATAGCCAAGTACTGGAAGCAACCTAAGTGCCCATCAGTAAATGAGTAGATCAGAAAACTATGCTGCCTTTATAAAATGGAATACTATGCAGCAGAAATAAAGAAGGAGCTCCTACCCTTTGCGACAGAATGGATGGAACTGGAGAGTATCATGCTAAGTGAAATAAGCCAGGCTGTGAGGGACAAATACCATATGATCTCACCTTTAATTGGAACTTAATCAACAAAGCAAACAAGCAAGCAAAATATAACCAGAAACATTGAAATTAAGAACAATCTGACAGTAGTCAGAGGGGAGGTGGGAGGGGAAAATGGGGGGAAAGAGGGAAGGGTTTTCAGAAACAACTATGAGGGAGATATGGACAAAACCAAGAAGGTTAGAAATGGGAGGGAGGTAGGGATGCCTGGGGTTGGTGGGGAGTGGTGTGGGGTAAATGCGGACAACTATAATTGAACAACAATAAAATTAAAAAATAAAATTGCATCAGCACTTTCCAGTGCCCTCATTCTGCCTTTAATTTCCCATAGCACTGAACTTCTAGCATATAACACAATTCACATATCAATTGTTTTTTTCATGTCTCCCTCTACCAGAATGGAGGCTCCATTTTCAGGACCTTTGCCTATACATATATGCTTTTTACTGCTGTTTTTCCAGTGCCTGAAAGAGTTCCTGGTTCACAGAAATACTCAATACAGACTTATTGAATGAAGTTATAAATCCTTGTCATGCTTTTGGGTGTGCATGGTGCTAATAAGTGACAGCAGTGAAAGTCCAAGAAGAGACAATGCCTCCTTAATGTAGAGGCAGGCAGCATTGTAGTGCACAGACAACTACATAACTATTCCTAAGTGGATGAGCTGTTCATAGTTGGTATGTGCACCTCGCACTTCATTGTGCATGCTGTCAGTGTTCTTTCCTGTGCCCTGTTTGCTGTCCCTTTTACTTTAGCACCTGTGTTTCTACCGCAAAGCTTTCTCTGTCCATAGAAGCATGTAAGGGACCTGTGTGCAGAAATGGGCTTATGGTGCCGTGGAATTAATGCCCCTAGCAGCATCCTCAAGTGGTAAGGAATGGTAGTTGTTGGCTCCTACACGTCTCAGCTTCCTTGATCCTTAGGCAAGACCATTCTCAGCCATGTTTACCTATGTCCCAGCAATCTGTGATGGGTTCAAGTCCACTGACTAGGTGATGACCTACTGATAAACACATGCTTTACTAACTTCTGCCCCTTCTCAGTATTATTTTCCTATGCATCTCCTCTACCAGGGATCTACTCGTGATTACCTCCCAAGTAAACTGCATTCTTATTTCATAGGATGTTATCAGGGGAACCCAAATGCTCATAAATATGTGACAAAAACCATTCTCTTACCTCATGTGTGTTCAGGATCTCTCTGTGTCAAGAAGATCATATGCCTCATGCAATTTAAGGTTTGGCTAAAGATATGGAGCAGGTCATCTCTAAAGCCCCTTCCAACTGCATGGCCCAAGATTCCAGCTTGTATGTAAGTAAGAAGAAGGCTGACAGACAATGCTCTAAATTCTGGAGCCCGTGACAAGGTTCAAGTTCTGCCAGCTGTATGACTTTGGGCATGCTATTTAACCTTTCTCTTTCCCAGTTCACTTATCCGCTAAACAATCCTGCTCATAGTGCTGTCTCCTGAGGTTGCCATAACTATTAAATGATTAAATGAGTTCACATATGCAAACTAACTCTGACCAATGCATGGCCCAGAGAAGTTGCTACATAATGTTAAATAATTAAATCCCTTTATCTTTCCAACAAAAAGGCTAAAGCTAAAAGAGCTTAAATTCACTGACCAAGATCATACAACTCCAAAACTGGAAAGCTACTCTTTGGAATCCAAATACAGTATTACATTTTTTTGAATTAAAAATAAATAAATAAAAACCTGAATCCAAGTGCTCACATTTTCTTGAGACTTATTATATAACAAATATTGGGAATCTTTTTAATAATTACTACCAGTTAATTAGTGGAAAGGCATAAGCAATTCAACATGTGGTACAAGTTAATTTGAAATAATATTAGCTTTATATATTTGGATTGTTCCAAATATATAATGCATTTCATGGAAGGACATCTGCTGGGTAAATATTTCACTGTGATAATAAAGCAATCTCTCTCTTCCTGCCCCAGTATTATAATCCTCAAATATATGAAAAAAAAATTGTGCAAAGGAAAGCAATGCACTTTGCTCATTCTCCATAGAGCAGTGTAGGAAAGGATTTAGGTTAAATTTTGCTGGAAGGAATTTCATCCAGATGTAGGGCAGAGATTTTCGGATTAAAGCAGAGTCAGAATTAAAGTTAGCCCTATGTGGTCCATTGAGCTGCATTCTGAAAACCTCGTCCATGAACGTCTTTGATACTGGCTTATATTGGTGCCTAAAGTCTTACTATTAGAGATTCATTCTTTTGGTGACTTTAGTTCAAACAGTTACATTGAATACGGTTTATGAAACAGTCACTAGGTTATGCATTAGGTAAAAGGTAAGACTTGGCTGTTTCAAAGATACCTCTCCTCAGAAAATGTAAATATATCTGAGCAGATGACATACTATACTATTGTCAACAATTAATGCTTCAGTGAGGATTAGCTTGACAGATCCTTTTTTTAAAAAAAACTATGACAGCCTTCCTGTGAACACAATCCCAAGAGAATAAGAGGCAACACTCTAGTTCTGAACAGGGAGATGGAGATGGTGGAGAGAGGGGCTGTTGTACAGGCCAGGGCTGCCAAGGAAAGTATTCAACATTTGTTGGGCATGTGCCATGGACCAGGTACTGTGCTAGCTATCTTCCCAACCATTCTAAGGGAAGCTAATCATCCACTTTAATGGGTCCCCCAGGCAAGGTTGAAGGCACAGTGGGGAGGGAGTAGGGAGGGACATTGTGAAAACCCACTTTGCCTCACTCCATGGTGGTTCCAAGACCCCTTGTTGAACCATGATCAGGAAGAATGGATACTTATTTGCCTTAGCTCACTTCTGGGATAGGAAAGTAACCCAGGAACAAAACTGAAATTCTACTACTGCCACATATAATTCTTAACCAATGTGAATGAAACTTATTTATAGAAGTGAAGAATTTGCAATGAGTGTTCAGGGTTACCAAATTTCTTTCTACCGTAAAATGCAGGTCTCATGATGATAGATAGTAGTTTTATAAATATATCCCAGTTGAGAAGCACATATCATTGGGTGAATGTTTATAACCCTTAGTTAGCATACACAAACCTGTCTAGAAGTACAAATTGTTGTTATTGAAGATAAATTAACAAATTTGGCAGAAAGAAGAAAAATTTGATATTTTTTTTACCACAAATACATTTATTTCACTTTCTTCCCCTCATGTCTCATTTTGTGGTCATTCATTCAATAGGTATTTATTGAACATTTACTATATGCCATTTAGCCTACCTGAACACCTCCATATTTTGCCTCCTGTGGGTTAAAAATATGACATGCCTTTAACATCCGTTCATGTTGCTATTAGATGGAGCATCTGCTTCTCTATTTTTCAGAAATGTAGACAGTTTCCTTCTGATGAAAAACAGTATGAGCCTTTGCCAAATAGCTTATAAAACTCATTTCTAAGAGATACAAGGAAACATAAGCATCATTCAAAAATATTGAAGGCATATGGGACTAATGGCAAACCATTATCTCCAATTAAATTTTTAATTTCTCCTAGATTATTACGCTTATTATTTATTACACTTGTATTGTTGCTAGAAAGTCCACAATTTCTGTAACATGTCCCATCTCTGCATTGCCCCCCATTCGCCACTCCCCATAGGCCATGTCCTATCAAGATTCACAGCTGTAGTCTGTCATTTAATACAATACAACTTTGTCCAAGTGGTGTGATCTCTCTGACCCCAGTATCTTCCTCTGCAAAATGAGGATGATTAGATACTCCACGCTAGAGTTCTGTGAGGAAAATGTAAACTAAAAGAAATGACATTTATGTGGTGTCTAGAACAGCTCTGGCACAGCTCTGTCACAGGATCCATGCTCAATAAGCAGTGACTATAATCTTGTCCCAAATTCTGGAGGTTCCTCTGAGCTTTACATTCTTACTTTCTCCCTCTACCAGGCACTGTGGTGAGTCCCGACACCTCAGCTACCGCTCCTCTGCGATCATTTCTTGCTGTTTTACAGCAGGTCAAAGTGCAACTATTTTAAGTTCCCTCTGAGCCCTTCTTCTCGGTTTTGTGTTCCCAATCAGAAAAGTTCCCTTTACCATTGTATCATGCAACCAACTGTTTCTAGAGAAGCCGTATCCTGGTTCTATCAATGGAAAAGCAGTTTACAACTTCTTCCCTCTCCCCCGCTCCATGGGTTAGTTTTATCCATTTGGCTAAATATTCTCTAACTCCTACAATAAATAAATAACTTTAGACCATGACCCCGCTTATATTTTAATGTATTCCTGATCTCTGCCTCCCTATTCATAAAATAAAAATAAAGGCCTGGAGGCTGACCAGGCTGTTTGAAGAAGCCCATTTGTAAATCTCCTCTCCCAGAGGAAGGTTCTCAGCCCCCTCAATTCAGACAGTGTGCAGAGCTGTGACTTGCACAATGATGTCCCATGGCTTAGGCCTACCCACCCAGGCAGGGCCAGCTTGTCACACAGGACCTCACGCTTTATTTCATGCTCTGTCATTACTCTCTTGAGATTCTTTGTCATTTTTGAATAAGGGATCCAACATTTTCATTTGGTACTGAGCCCACCAAATAAGTAGCTAGTCCTGTGCCAGGGTTCCACTCCTTTGCTGGGTGTCATCTCAGCCATTACCTGCTAACATGCCACCTCAGTGAGTGTTGCCTTGTACCATTGTGGCTGCTGTGCTGGACACTCTGCAAAGATCATGCTGCAATCAGACTCAAACACATTTTTATTAGAAACTCCAGTTTTAGAAAATAAGAAGGTCCTCAGTGGTTACTCAGGGCTCTTTGTGTTTACACTGTTTTCATCTCTTCCAATCCTTGTAAAATGAAAATGGGAATAAGCAAACAAACAAACAGACAAAACCCACAAAAGCATGCATATTCACTCAGCTTTCCAGTTGTAGTCGATTTAGCAAGACTTTGAAGCCTTCGCTAGATTTCTTATTAAAGAGGAACATGTGAGATGAACATCCAGTTTAGGCAAACAAATAGAACTTATTGCCCTTCAGAGGTGCAAATGCCTCTAGTTTTAAGTTTGCCATTTGTTATAAAGCAAGCACAATATTTCATCAGCAGCTATGTGATAAAATGACATTATTTCCATCTCACTTGGTAGCACACCCCAATTAGAAGCCTAATATATAATAACTCAGGTACCCTGAGCTTGATATCTTCTGAGATCAGAAAATTCACCAATCTAAAGAAGGGAAAAAGTGATAATTGGCTGAGTTACTGCATTAAAAATAAAGCATTTGAGGTTAAGAGCCAAAGCATCAGAAACTTGCAATGGATAAATTATCCATTAACAAAGATCATACTAATTTGATTAATCAACAAAACACATAGACTAGCAGCCAGAAAAACATGCAGAAGATAAATCTCATGAATTACAGAAAACAGGTAAAGGTTGAAAATGCCAATAGGAAGACTTTGAGGAAGGAGCAATCAGCCATGTCTCTACAAACAATAAAGCAAAGACTAAGCTAAAATGGGATTAATCTTTTCTTTCAATTATCTTTTGGTAAAAACAGAAAAATTTTGAATGGAGTGGTGCTGCTATGATTCTCTACTACACCCATAGTGAGCTCTGCCACCTGACTGTGGATGAGAACTATTACTTTTTCATTATTTCCTAATTATTGGGGATTAAATCCTCTCACATTGCACACCAGTGCTGATTGTGCTTATTACATTTTAATCCTATGTGATTGGAAAACAAGATGTGGTTGGTGCAGGCTGCTGTCTTCAAATCCAATTGTGCCAGTGGGTTTTTTTTTTTTTTGACTAAATTTTATTTTTATTTTTTGTTATGGGGCTATAACCACAAATATATATTTTTTGTACTTCTATTTATTTTTTTCACTATTTCTTCTTTTAATTTTTATTTTAATTGTTGTTCTTGTACAGCTTTCTGTCTTTTACTCCTATCCCAGCTCATCACCCCTGCCCTCCCCACCTCCCTCCCATTTCCACCCCCATAGTTTTTGTCCATGTGCCCTTTATACTTGTTGCTCTAAACCCTTCCCCTTTTCCCCTGAAATTCCCTCCCTTCTCCCCTCTGGTGACTGTCACCCTGTTCTCAGTTTCAGTGTCTTTGGTTATATTATGCTTGTTTGTTTGTTTTGTTGATTAGGTTCCTGTTAAAGGTGAGATCATATGGTATTTGACTTTCATTGCCTGGCTTATTTTGCTTAGCATAATGCTCTCCAGTTCCATCCATGCTGTTGCAAAGGGTAGGAGCTCCTTCTTTCTTTCTGCTGCATAGAATTCCATTGTGCAAATGTACCCTGGTGTTTTGATCCATTCATTTACTGATGGACACCTAAGTTGCTTCCAACACTTGGCTATTGTAAATTGTGCTGCTATGAACACAGGGGTGCATAGGTTCTTTCAGACTGGTGTTTCAGGGTTCTTAGGATATAATCCTAGCAGTGGAATTGCTGGGTCAAAAGGTAGATCCACTTTTAGTTTTCTTAGAAAATTCCATACTGTTTTCCATAGTGGTTGTACAAGTCTGCAATCCCATCAACAGTGCACTAGGGTCCCCTTTTCTCCACAACCTCTCCAACACTTGTTGTTTGTTGCTTTGTTTATGATAGCTATTCTGACCGGTGTGAAGTGGTATCTCATTGTGGTTTTAATTTGTGTCTCTCTGATAGCTAGCGATATTGAGCATCTTTTCATGTGTCTCTTGACCCTCTGTATGTCCTCCTCTGAGAAGTGTCTGTTCAAGTCCTTTGCCCATCTTTTAATTGGGTTGCTTGTCTTCTTAGAGTAGAATCATGTGAGTTCTTCATATATTTTGGAGATTAAACCCTTTTCTGAGGTATTATTGGCAAATGTTTTCCCATACAGTCAGTTCTCTTTCTATTTTAATACTATTTTCTTTAGCTGTGCAGAAGCTTTATATTTTGATGAGATCCCATTTGTTTATTCTTTCCTTTATGTCCCTTGGTTTAGGGGACATATCAGTAAAAATGTTGCTTCGTGGAATATCTGAGATTTTCCTGCCTATGTTCTCCTCTAGGATTTCATATTTAAATCTTTTATCTATGTTGAATTTATTTTTGTTTATGGCATAAGTTGGTGCTCAAGTTTCATTTTTTTTTTTTTTTTTTTGCACATAGCTGTCCTGTTCTCCCAACACCAGTTGTTGAAGAGGCTATTTTTACTCCATTTTATGTTGCTGCCCCCCTGTGTCAAATATTAATTGACCGTAGAGACTTGGGTTTATTTCTGGGCTCTCTGTTCTGTTCCACTGGTCCATGTGCCTGTTTTTATGCCAGTACCAGGCTGTTTTGAGTACAGTGCCCTTGTAATACCATTTGGTATCAGGTATTGTGATCCCTCCTACTTTGCACTTCTTTCTGAAAATTGCAGCAGATATTCAAGGTCATTTATGGTTCCATATATACTTTTGAAGCGTTTGTTCTATATCTGTGAAATATGCCATTGGTACTTTAATAGGTATTGCCTTGAATCTGTAAATTGCTTTGGGTAATATGGACATTTTGATGATATTAATTCTTCCAATCCATGAACACGGTATGTGTTTCCATTTGTTTGTGTCTTCCTTGATTTCTTTCTTCAGTGTTGTGTAGTTTTCTGCATAGAGGTCTTTTACCTCCTTGGTTAGGTTTACTCCTAGGTATTTTATTTTTCTTTTTGCTATATTGAATGGGATTTTTTTCTTGATTTCTGCTTCTGCTGTTCTATTGTTGGTATACAAAAATGTCTTTGATTTCTGGATATTGACTTTGTGTCCAGCTGTTTGGCCAAATTCATTTATTAGGTCGAGCAGCTTTTTGGCCGAGTCTATAGGATTTTCTATGTACACTATCATGTCATCTGCAAACAATGATAGTTTTGTTTCCTCCTTTCCAATTTGGATGCCTTTTATTTCCTTTTCTTGTCTAATTGCTGTGGCTAAGACTTCCAATACTATATTGAATAGAAGTGGTGAAAGTGGACAACCTTGTCTTGTTCCTGATCTTAGTGGAAAAGATTTTAGTTTTTGCCTGTTGAGTATGATGCGGGCTGTAGGTCTCTCATATATGACCTTTATTATGTTGAGGAATGCTCCCTCTATTCCCACTTTGCTGAGTGTTTTTTATCATAAGTGGGTGTTGTACCTTATCAAATGCTTT